>CM034412.1:13811998-15160498 GCA_019925095.2 Dendrolimus kikuchii
GTCCATCCAAAGGTTGTCTGGAAGAAATTACTCCTAGCGATAAGACCGCCCATTGTACTTATCATTACAATTGTATGTATGAATTTATTTTGTAACATTGTGTGCAATAAAGAATATTCTATTCCAAACCTTTAAAGTACAAATATTACAATAGGCACCCATGTCGTCGCTCAAGAGTTCAAGCCAGTCAAGTGAGTATTTTAGGCACACCTCTTCTATAAAATAAGAAAAAATAATATCTCAAGTTAAACCATTATACCATAAACCAGCCTTAAGAACAGAGGAGCGTGCGTGACGAGAGCTATGAATGTCAAAGAAGCCAGTGAGGTGTGTAAGAATAAGCCGGAATGGCGCTCTGTCGTTCGTGCCTACCCCGCAAGGGAACTAGCGTGAAGTTATGTATGTATATTATTTTTAGTCTGTAATTCATTTACCTTTATTATATTGTATATATTTTTGTTGTTATGTGTGTAGTATTGTCCACACGTGACTTTATGGTCCCATACGGAATAACAGCACTATTCCTTGTTGGCTACTGAGACTGGGCTCAGTTTAGGACTTATTTTGTTTCTATTGTATTTTTATTTCTATTTGTATTAACTTAGTTTTTGTCCTAAATAAAATATTTCTTCCTTATACAGCGGCCGTAAAGTTCTTTTTGGATTATATCTGTTATTATTTTATTTATTTAGGTTTATGGCTTGGCAGCTAGGCCTTTAAGCCAGATCTTAGTTTACAATATAGTTTTGTAGCGGCCAGCAGGCTGCCTAAGCGATATAACCGTGGCAAGCCGCCTTTACGTTATTCGCCGCCCGCGCCGCACTTACGTCGCCCCTCTTCCTCCGACAGCTAAACGCTGTCGACAGAGAGTCTGTTTCGGTCAGCGCGCGAGAGCGGTCTTGTCGCGGTTACTTTGGATGCGGTAGGACTTTTTACGCGCAGCAGATGTTGTACCTTTTTTTAAAATATAAAATGTGCTGCAAAAAGTGTAGTTTCATTACACAAACCGGCAACCATACACCACAGTTTCTTCATTTTCTTAAGCCTATATGTGGCACAGCTGAACTGCAGGTAATCAGCTAATGCCATTCATCGGAGTTCTTGTGATAACTCAAACGGTCACATTTGACTATACAGTTCACATTTCTCACAAAACACATAATTACTACACAAAAACTATCAATATCCTACAACTATTGTTCATTTTAGAGTAATTTTACACATATTTAGAAAATAAATCTTATGATTCTCATTTCAAGGGTTACGCCGGAGAGGGTTAGACAAGGTACTTAGTAATTTTAGGGTCACATGCCTAAGCAAAAATTGAATCGCCAAAATCGTATCGTTCTTTACCTTTGTGTAACTTTTCATATTATTACAAGAAAAGTGTCAGAATGTCCAGAAGAGATGGATGATAACAAAAAATAAATAAATAACTGGTAAACCCCGAAGAACAGGAGGAACTGTTTGATAAACAAACATAATGCCTTATCATGAAAGTACATTTGGCAAATTCATGAACTAATTTTGATGATATTTAATGGGAAATTGTTTTATTCTGAGTATTTCAGAATAAACCCTTTTGGCTGGTGTACAAAAACTAATTTTAACTAAATATTAACTTAATTTTAAGTAAATTATAAACGACAATTTTAGTAATACGTCGTAGTTAAAATTTAGTTGAAATTTACTTTTGAACTTAGCACTTAACACGTGTAAATCAGCCGTAATGCACTTAATATTTTAAAACCATAATACTGTTGCGAATTTGCAGGATTCGAATTAAATCTCGATTAAAAATTCACAAACTTTATTAGAAGTACGTAATTTAGAGTTCTTATAAACACAAGCAAATATAACAAGTCCAGACTGGAAGGCAAAAGATCGGAATAATATAAAACGCGGCAAGTTAATCTATGTAAAATTCCCGTTCCGAATGTATACTTAATAATACTTGATCGTAGTTAAAACTCAACTAACTCTGTCTCAATGGGCCGACCGACGATGTTATATATTCGCATGGATCCCCAAAATAAAAACGCACAGACCATTAATTGGTACTCTCAAACACGTAAGCTTAATCCAAAACAACATGGTTGCTAAGGAATTGTAGCGGAATTCGAATAATAAAAACAGTTTACGATATCTTACTCGAAGGCCGAGAATATATAAAAAGATTATATTTCAATATTTATACGATTTCGTAGCGTTTATTTTACTTTTGACATTTGCACGTCTATCAAGTATATACATACATGTGACTTGACAATAAAGCCCACATGAAAGAAACGACATCATTGTCGTACTTTATTGTAGTGCGTGACGTAATAGTGATGTTCAATTTTTTTTTTTGGAGTTTATGGCTTGGCAGCTAGGCCTTTAAGCCATATCTTAGATTCAACGTAGTTTCTTCATTTTCTTTAACATACGCGTAGCACAGCTGAACTGTAGGTTATCAGCTAGTGCCATTCAACGGAGTTTTTGTGACAACTCAAAAGGCCACATTTTACTTTACAGTTCACATTTGTCACAAAACACATAATTACTACTCAAAAACTATCAATATCCTACAACTATTGTTCGTTTTAGAGTGATTTTACACATTTTTAGAAAATAAAACTGCACAGCACAACGTCCCCTTTCAATTCCCGCCAAAAACTCCCAGTGATGTTCTATGAGTCATGTAATGCACAGACTATTAAAACATCGACACTATACGTAAATAAATCAAAAGTAATCGATTTGAAAATAGAATAGATAAGTTAAATTGATATATTTTTTTTTTTGTAAATGATGCATCTTAGTGATACAACATTAAAATTACAATCTAATCTAGGAAATAAGACTAATTTTTTACTTCCTATTCTATGTACACCGCTTCGCAACGTGTTGATGCTGTAAAGGAGAAAAAGCGGCAAGAAACTCCCCAGCAACACGTCTAGCTAAATATTGTTTTTCTTTATATTTCATATTCTATTTATATCTCAAATTCTTTTTTTTAATAAGTTTTGTACAGAAGTATGTTACAGAATTACTTTTTGAAGAATTAATGGAGTTGTAGCAAACGATGCATACTCAATAAGACCAAGACAATAAAAGGAAAGAAAAATAATGTTATAGTTATAATAATGACATGACGTGCTAAAATGTTATGCTGCAATATGTCTCCACAAATTCCTTACAAGCATGGCAAGATAAAAAAAAAGTTATACAAAATTTAGTATAAAAGGTTGGAGCGAGCTGCTATGTAAATGATTTTTTGTCATTTAAGTATTCTTCAATAGTGTAGTATCCCTTTTTTAGCAAGATGCTTTTAAATTTAGTGAATGGCAGATCTAAGTTTTCACTCGGAATCTTATATAACTAATTGATCCGTCATCGAGCTGTCAAAAGTAAAATAAATGCTTGGAAAGGTTATAGAAAATTACCGCAAACAAGTGCCAGTGAACAATTAAGACAACAATTAGATGAATTAGAAAGAATAGTAATATTTATTTATTTATTAACTTACAAACATCGCTATCATTATAGTTGTCACCAATATGATAGCGTGGTACTCATAATACATTATATATACATATGCTGTCGTCATAACATATAATATTACTAGCTGTCCCGGCAGACGTTGTTCTGCCATGAACAAATAAAATTTAGAACCCGATTCCAGCGCTACCTACCGGGTCCATTTTTTTTTTGGCCAGGGGAAATCCGTTTGAGGACTAAGCCGCGACAGGCACAGAAGCCTGGGGGCATGTTCGCGACACGTGTGAGTGTGTGGGATTCACCAGATCGGGGGTGGCACTAACCTTTTTTTTTTGGCCAGGGGAAATCCGTTTGAAGACTAAGCCGCGACAGGCACAGAAGCCTGGGGGCATGTTCGCGACCCGTGTGAGTGTGTGGGATTCGCCAGATCGGGCGTGGCACTAGCGTGCCCTGTCAGAACCGGTGCCACGCTATTGCCACGCCCCAGTTAGGAATACCCACTAAAACCCCTGGGTGTTCCGTCCTGCGCCTTATGCCAGGGCTACGTGATACGGGTTCCCCAACTCCGCGTGTCCTGGCAGGCGTGGGCCCCCCTCACTGGGCCTCCTTCTATGCCAGGGAACATATGGGTGGCACTAAGCTACCGGGTCCAAATGTAAGCTGGATAGCTTTCAAGTCGGATCAAACTGCACACGGTGTGCAAATTTGATTAAAATCGGTCAAGTAGTTTAGGAGTCCTACGCGGACAAACAACGTGACGGGTAATTTATATATATTAAGATATGCAGTTCTTGTGAATTCAGTCACAGTACAGATAAAAATGTCAATTTGTTGACATATCTTGTTCAATATTCGCAAGGCCTGTGTCATCGGCGCCTTATTAAGCAAGTTGGTCCTGCCGTATGGTACTACGAACATTGGTGGCTGCTTACGTCTCATCACAAAGTTCGCTGGGATGTTCAATTTGATTTCAGTTAATACATCTGGGTTAAGCAAGGTTTACCTCTTAATAATTTAAATAATAGGAGACCAATGCAAACTTTCGTCTGGATGCCAAATTATTATACCCATCCATGCCTAAGACAAACAAGGTGGGGTATATCAAAGGATAAACTGGGTAAACATCATAAAATCTTAGGTATAATAATTTTTTTTTTTGAGCAGAGTCTGGTTCTGTCAAAATGCTGTTGCACCAGCGTATATCATATAAAATTATATAATTTGTAAGGCTGTTAGTTTGGACAGATTCCACTAATGAAAGACATCATCATCTTACATATCAGACACTAGCTGTACCCGCGACGTCGTCCGCGTGGAATTTGCTTTCAAAACCCTCCGATTTTGAAACATTCTTCATTGGTGCTCCGCTCCTATTGGTCTTAGCGTGATAATATATAGCCTATAGCTTTCCTCGATAAGTGGGCTATCCAACACTGAAAGAATTTTTCAAATCAGACCAGTAGTTCCTGAGATTAGCGCGTTCATTCAAACAATATTAGTATATTAGGCTACAACACTAATACTTACATTTAAATATCGCGATATCTTTTGAATGAAACGTCCGAATTGAATAATTTAAAAAGTCATAGAAAGGTATTGAATGTGTCTTGAATATGGAGTAATTTATTTTGATAAGGATTAATACCAAGGTATAAAGTAAAGAGTTTTTGAAGTGCTGGCATTTTAATTATTTAAAAAAATAAAAGAAAACACTTATTGTGACATAACTACAATAGTTAGACCATATGGTTCTGCGATATTTTTTGTAGACAATTATATGTTCTGCAAAGTGGTAGTACATTGTTTTGTTCTATAATCAATAGTTTTCGCAGCGCACGCCGTGTAAGGATTTTTTCGGGTAATTTTTTTACACCTTGGGTTACATTATTGGACTTTTAGTAAGGATCGCTAATTTTTTTTGAAAATAGAATATAGCCTATAGCCTTCCTCGATGAATGTACTATTCAACACTGTAAGAATTTTTCAAATTAGACCAGCGGTTCGTGAGATTAGCGCGTTTAAACAAACAAACAAACAAACTCTTCAGCTTTATAATATTAGTATAGATGAAGAACAATTTGTAGTCGATGTTAGCATCTACTACACTACTACATCAAATTTTTGCACATGATGATATTAGTATCATCATGTGCAAAAATTTGTTCCGTGGATTGTGTCCAGATCGTAATCTTAAAGATATTACAGTAAATATTATTTGGAGGTCTTCAGGTTGAAATGAAATACTGTTGTGTGTTTCAATTGCAGTGCAGGAATGCATATTTATTTTATAAAAATGCTGCTTAATATTTTATAATACAGCACACGTTTAGATGCTAAACGAAATATCACATTTAATCATAATAAGCGCACTCGAGCGATTGCACGTGGTGCAGCGTGGAAGGGACACACGGGGGACCGACTAGGAGCGCGCGCTTGCCAATCATATTTTGCAGTTTGCAAACGGCCGCCGTGGTGATCGGACGTCTGCGGTTACAATTCTCTACTCATCACTTGATTATTAACCTAAGTTGCCGCAAAGGATATGGTTAGATCGTTTTATACCAAATGACTTTTTCCTGAGATCTTTCGGTAAAAATATACCTCCCACATGTTATAGCAAAGATTCTTAATTGTTGGTATGTAATTAGTGTAATTCGGTATATAATTCTACTCAACTCCCTCGGAAATGGCTTGTTTTGCTAGAGTATCAGCTTTTTCGTTGTCCCGCAGACCAACATGTGGTGGATGATCACTTCAGGTCATGGTCAGGTAAAGACCTGAGTTTTGGACTTGTAAAAGAAGACCCAAAATGATGTAGGCTACCATTGATCCTCTTGCCAAAGACATCAATACATATAATAAAATTGTAGAGGTCGAATTTCTGTACAATAAAAAAAAATGCTAAAAACCGAGTCAGGGGGATGTAAGAAGTGAAATAGAACTAATTTAGATTTTTTTCAAATTTTTTGTTTCTCTGTTTGTCTGTCCGTATGTCTTGTGTGGGCTAATCTCCGAAACGACTGGACCGATTTAAATGAATTTTTGTATGGTGGTAGCTTATATCTCTGATCAACATACAGGATACTTTTGATCCCGAAAAATTAAAGAGTTCTCGTAGGATTGTTAAAAAACCGCACCACGCGGACAAAGTCGCGGGCATTAGCTAGTCGTCGTCAGCCATTTGCAGTCCACTGCTGGACGTGGGTCTCCCCAAGACGGCGCCACTCATCCATCAGCTAGTAGTAGTATAAAAATCTAGTAAATTTATTTTGCATGCGCTCCAATATGAGACTACATACATACATAGCTTCAGGCCAGTTCCCTTGCGGGGTAGGCACGAACAACAGAGCGCCATTCAGGCTTGTTCTTACACACCTCACACGCTTCTTTGACATTCATAGAATCTACTAAAAATGGTGATTTGAGAAATAATTAGTTAAACACGCACACACACACACGCACACACAAACACACACGCACAAACACACACGCACAAACACACACACACACACACACACACACACACACACACACACACATACATACACATACACATACACATTGTATTAATGTTAAAAAATAATAGTAATTGAGCATTGGAAGAGCAACGACACCTATTATAATACAGGTTTTTACCTAGTTTTAGGTGTCGAAGCCCTCATATTATATTAGATTTAGATCAAACTTTATTGTCTTTTATACTGTTACTTTTACTTTTATATATGTTTTACTGAATAAATTATTCTAAAATTAAATTATTCTAAATTATTCATAGCTCTTGTCACGATACTATATTTATATAATACTAATAGGATTATTGGAAAAGCATTATTGGTTAGCCGAATACGTCATCGCAGCAATACGTATATACAGAACACTTAAAAACAATGGCTCGGTGCTATCTTTCCTTTTTATTAATAGCGGCATTACTTTGATTAATAGCACTTTCTGGACCCCAGGGATCCTATTAAAAATATTCCCCTTCTTAAGAGACTTGGCCGACCCAATATTTTACATCTATCTTGTTGGCAGTACAGCATTTTTATTAAAGAAATAAATTACTTTATGTGTAATTAAAATTATTTATTGGTCTCCAGTTATAAGATTAACAAGTACAATAGACCATAGTGATTAATTAAACATTATGCGACAATCATTATTGGGGAGTACAAATTATAAACTGTGTTACCGCTGAGTAAGTTCACGAGCCGAAGTTAAAAGCATCAAAAAGATAGATTTTTTTTATTTTTATTATAGGAGATCAGCAGACAGGCAGACGGCCCACTTGATGGAAAGCGGTTACCATCGCCTATCGAAAATTACAACACCAAAGTTGCTACACATGCGCTGCTGATCTCTTAAGGGAGACTGGAACTTGGTCACTAATGCCGGAACTCAACTTAAGGTTGTTATGGCGACATAGTGTAGACCAGGGTTGGTAGCCATCCAGTCGGGAAAATGCCCTACCACCTGGCTGTGGGTTGTTAAGTCGCCTCGTATGACAGTCCGCCCGGCTGCAGGAAATTGTATTCTTTCTCCGTTCCTACACGGATAAAATTAGCGGAGATGAGTGTTTCGAACTACCTTTGAAATAATTAGTAAATACACAAAAAATGAGTTCGTACATAACCAATTAGACAGTATATGTAAAAATTAGAGATGTGCCGGCTAGTCGGTAAAGCCGACTAACCGGCCACTACCGTATTCGGTGACTGTTCGGCAATGAGCGCCGACTATCCGGCTTCTTACTTTGTAGTGTATAATCTATACTTTACTAATACATTGTAGGTAATTCATACACGAGACTTTTGGAGAGCTTACCTGGGGCCATGGGAAGACAAACACGTAGAAGCCCCTGGACAAATTTAATGTAAATGTGGCGTAAGACTGACCAGCGATTATCCCTGTCTACACCATATAAAAATGCACTCAAGGACAAGCCCCGGCCAGTGTAGGACTGTCATGGGAAATGAGAATAAAAGGTTCCGGGCTATTGGGGTGAACTGCAAGTGGTACAAGGGGTCTGGGAATATAGGGACTATCGCGTCGGCCCGTCGCAATGTTCAGGGAACATGGAAAAACGGGCAGACGGTGACTCGCCACTCCCTGCATGGGTCCCAAAAAATGCCATAGAAGACAGAGGCAACATGGGTGTGAGTGGCTAAGGGGTGTAGAGAGGTTCACCGAAGCTACTTCTGACATACATACATACATAACTTCACGCCAGTTCCCTTGCGGGGTAGGCACGAACAACAAAGCGCCATTTAGGCTTATTCTTACACACCTCACTTTCTTTTTGACATGATTAATTTTAATTGAGTTCTTTCACTTTAATGAACAATAACAGTAATAATATCTTTAAAAAAATTTTTATTGCAGGAGTTCAGCAGACAGGCAGACGGCCCACTTGATGGAAAGCGATTACCATCGCCTATGGACATATGCAACACCAAAGTTGCTACAAATGCGCTGCTGATCTCTTAAGGGAGACTGGAGCCTGCTCACAAATGCCGGAAAACAACTCAAGGTTGTTATGGTGACATTCTTTAGACCAGGGGTGGTAGCCATCCAGTCGGGCAAATGCCCTACCACCTGGAAAAAATACTTCTTACATAAAAACACCGCCCTGAGACCCGTACAAAAGTAAAAATCAAGAAACAATGCGAAGTAAACAAAAGAAGTTGATACTTGCGCGCGAATCAGCTATAACCGAAGCGTCACGGAAATGACTGAAACCGTGATCGGCTAGTCGGCCTCTTTACAACCGACTAATCGGCTAGTCGGCCAAACTCATAATCGGCACATCTCTAGTAAAAAACAGAGACAGCAACATTATTTATTAAATAAAAATAAAAATAGTTTAAAAAACAAAAACTAAAAAAATACGCTTTTATAGAAAATCCAACTAAAAAATAGAAAATAAATTTGAATTAAAAATAGTCTAAGAAAAAATGATTTTATTGTAAAAAAAAAGCGTGAGGTGCTTTTCAGGATATTATCAGAATAACCCTTCTACTCATATCTGTTCATAAAATATTTATAACTATTGATACCATGCACCCCACGTTTTTTTACAATAATTTTTTTTTTCTTACACTATTTTTAATTCAAGTTTATTAAAATTTATTTTCTATTTTTTAGTTAGATTTTCTATAAAAGCGTTTTTTTTTTTAGTTTTTTATAACTATTATTTTTCATTTTTTTGTGATTATTTAGTGATTTAATTCCCTTCTCCGTGAAAACTTTGAAAAAAGAATTAAATACACTCTTATGATAAAATGGAACGTTATGTAAAAATAAGCTTTTTTAAAAAGGTTTTTAAATACAAGCTTTTGAGATCCTGCATATCATGTAGCAGCAGAGTGCTAGCCAAGACAAGTAAAACGAGCCCAAACACGACGGGTCTATCTTGTTCAGTACAGGAATTCCTATGGCCACCTTCCGACTCCATCATCAGATCAGCTCCATGGTACCATATTATTGCATTGTTGTGTTCGGTTATATTTGTACCTGTGTTATACGTATTTGTATAGTTCTAATAAACACTATAATAATTCCAACGGCATTTTAATTCGAGTCTCGCTAAATCGTAAAAATACAATTTCCTGTATAACCCACAGTCCGGTGGTAGAGTAGATAGCTAGATAACACTTTAATGTACACCATTACAGAAAACTTATGAACTATTATTATTCTAATTGTGTTCAAAGGGCAGTCTTATCGCTAAAAAGCGATATTTTCCAGACAACCCGTGGCAAGAATATTTCTGATTAGGAGTGGCGACAGTGGTTTACATATCTATTGTACGATTACTTACATTTTAATAATAAATATATAACCCGCAGGGGGGCTTTGTGGCGAAGCCTTAGGTGAGTAGCGACACCTCGTACCTGACTCCGGAGGCCAAGGCAAGGCCCCCGCCTCTGTGCCTGTCTTAACTAGCCGGCACGGTGTGGAGATCGCTAGAGCTAAGACTTAAGCTCTAGGGGTGGAAGTGATAAATGGCATCACATCACACCCATGTTGCCCCTGTTCTATGGCATCTTTTGGGGCCCATGCAGTGGCGACTCACCGTCTGCCCAGTTTTCCATGATCCCTGAACATTGCGACGGGCAGACGCCATAGTCCCCTTATTCCCAGACCCCCAGTACCACTAGCAGTTCACCTCAATAGCCCGGTACTTTTTGTCCTCATTTCCCACAATAATCCTACACTGGCCGGGGCTTGTCCTTGGGTGCATTACTACCTATATATGGTGTAGACAGGGATAATAGCCGGTCAGTGTCACGCCACATTTACATTAAATTTGTCAAGGGGCCTCTACGTGTTGGCCTTCCCATGGCCCCACGCAAGCCCTCCAAAAGTCCGGCCATTTTTATGGCCCGTGGTCTTGAAAGATATACAGTACAATATATAACTATACTATATATACATACACAAGATAAAGTAATAAAATGCAACTGTTTAAACATAATGAATATGTCTCTTTTCTTTCACCATATCCCAATTACTTGGGGTCGGCACAATATGTCCTTTCCTTCCACACTCTTCTATTCTGACATACCTCTTCTGTCACACCGCATATCATCATATCATCCTTCACACAATCCATCCATCTTTTTTTGGTCTACCTTTAAATTTGTACCCATCCATCTTGTAGTTTAACATTCTTTTTGTCACGTGACTTTCATCCCTCCTCATTATATGCCCATACCAACTTAATCTTCTTCCTCTCAATTTTTCAGTCACAGGTGCAACTTTCAAAGATCCCCTTACGTACTCATTTCTCACCTTATCCATTCTTGTAACACCACACATCCATCTCAACATTCTCATCTCAGCTGAGTGGAGACGTTTGTAGTTTATCACTTTAGTGGCCCAACATTCCAAAGTTGGACAGCCTTAACCGTGAAAGAATTATTGAAAAACATTGTATTATGAATGGGAGTAATAAGTCTATATTGACTGGAAGGGCGTAAATTGTGAGAGCAAGAAATAAATTCCAAGCGTTCTTTAAGGTATTATGGAGTAGTAGGGATTAGTACAATACTATAAAGCAATGAAAGAATGTGAACCACTTGAGTTTTTTACGAAATTCAGAACCGTGGTCATACTTACGTAACCATTATAGATAGATGTAATAGATTTAAGATTTTGAAAAAGAAAGAAAAGAAAAGAAGTAGAAACAAAAACAAAAAAGAAATAAAATAAAAAATACTTTTATTTTCTATAGTAGTAAAATTAGCAAATAAAATAGACAAGAGAAAAGAAAGACTCTGTCTTGCAAAATGACGGAGGAGACGGCTATTTAAAAAAAACCCTTATAGATAAAAAGTATTTTCCCATCTAGGCGGTTACCACCCCTGATCTAGGGTATGCCGCCATGGCAACCTTGAGTTGTGTTCCGACATTAGTGGCCAGGTTCCAGTCACCCTTAAGAGAGCAACAGCGCATTTGTAACGTCTTTGGTGTTCCAAATGTCCATAGGCGATGGTAACCGCTTTCCATCAGGCGAGTCGTCTGCCTGTCTGCTGAACTCAAACAATAAAAAACAATTAGTGGTCATTAGTGGTCGAGATTCGACCATAATAATTAATTTAAATTATAACTTTGAACATTATTAACGTTCTGTTGTCAAAGACTGTATACTTCTGTAATCACAGATTTCGCCAAGGCTACACTATTTGACTTTAACAATAAACAAAAGAGTATATATGTGTGTGTGTATCCATGGTAGTGTGTGTAATGTTTTTTTATTGATTTAATGTATTTCTTATGCATAATTTTAAAAAAATATTAGCATTCTGCACTTCTTCTCTATATAAACTACTAGCTGTCCCGGCAGACGTTGTTCTGCCCTCAAGAAATAAAATTTAGAACCCGATTTCAGCGCCACCTACCGAGTCCAAATGTAAGCTATCTTTCAAGTCGGATCAAACTGCACACGGTGTGCAAATTTGATCAAAATCGGTCAAGTAGTTTAGGAGTCCATCGCGGACAAACAACGTGACACGTAATTTATATATGTTAAGACTAGCTGTCCCGGCAGACGTTGTTCTGCCCTCAAGAAATAAAATTTAGAACCCGATTCCGGCGCCACCTACCGGGTCCAAACGTAAGCTATCCTATCTTTCAAGTCGGATCAAACTGCACACGGTGTGCAAATTTGATTAAAATCAGTCAAGTAGTTTAGGAGTCCATCGCGGACAAACAACGTGACACCTAATTTATATATATTAAGATAAGTGTGCGAAATTTCATACTCCTCCGTCCGCGCCATTTTCGTAAAAAGGGTACGAAGTTTTTGCTTCACGTATTAATATAATGATTTACGAAGATAGGTTTAGTTTTATTTATAATTTAGTTTATTTTTAATTACCCATATAATACTATTTTTAAGATAGTTTAGTTTATTATTTCATTTTATTTTTATAAAGATGTAAATTAATATTCATTAGTAATTTATATTAGTACATTATGGTACTAGTGTGTAACATTGGTGATTACCGCCGAGGCGCCATTGAGACTCGAGCCGTAGGCGAGGGTCTTAAGAGAGCCGAGGACGGTAATCATCAATACACACGTGTATCATACGACGTTTTTCAACACACTTGTGAATAAAATAACAACAAAAACTCATTTTATTTAGTAGATAAAAAAAGTTATATATGAGTGAAAGTTTTATTTATTAAACACGTACGAGTTAAAATTATCTATTTAAATAAGAAGTTGCATGAAATGAGCAAGCAATAGGAACATTAATTTATTTGTTCTATAGAACACGATCTTTTTTTTTTGAATAAAAACTTTTTTAAGAACAAAGCAACTCAACCAATAAAATTAAAAAAAAATCTATAACTCACTAGTGAGTTATAATGTTTTTTAGTCACAGTTTGATTATGGGTGTCATTCTGTGCCTAATTGCGGTGACCATAGAGCCACTTTATGAGCAAGTGTGTTGAAAAATAAATTATCTTAGTGAAGATAGGAGAAGTATATAATAATATAAGAATAGCTCGTGCCGAGTTATAAGGTTTTAAGTTTAAGAAAATTTTTTTGGTAGATAATTAAATTTTTACGATACACAAGCCGACCGCGAGGTCTCAATTTCAGAAATCGGATTAACTTATAGGCCGTTAAAAGTTATGGCCACAGACTCCGATTACCAAAGGAATAATCTTAAAAATGGCGGCGTCGTGGATTTATGGGGAAAATATGCAAATTCAGTCTGAGTTTGGGATAATATAAGATTAGTTTAATTTAAATCCCTTTTTAATATTATAAATGCGAAAGTAACTCTGTCTGTTCCGTTTTCACGAAAAAACTACGGGACCGATTGGCTGAAACTTAATATATGTATACATACTAGCTGTGCCCGCGACGTTGTCCACTTGGAATTTGTTTTCAATACTCCCCGATTTCGAAATATTTTTTACTGGTGCTCCGCTCCTATTGGTATTATCGTGATATATAGCCTATAGCCTTCCTCGATAAATGGGCTATCTAACACTGTAAGAATTTTTCAAATCAGACCAGCAGTTCCTGAGATTAGCGCGTTCAAATAAACAAAATCTTTAGCTTTATATATTAGTGTAAGATATACAATTTTCTGCGGCCAGGCGACCTATCGTGCGAGGCGACAGAACAACCCACAGCCAGGTGGTAGGGCATTTGCTTGAGTTGTGTTCCGGAATTAGTAACCAGGTTCCAGTCTCCCTTAAGACAGCAGCGCATTTGTAGCACCTTTTGGTGTTGCAAATGTCCATAGGCGATGGTAACCGCTTTCCATCAAGTGGGCCGTCTGCCTGTCTGATAAGCTCCTGCAATAAAAAAAACCCAAAAAATGGGATAGTATCCTCAGATTTGATTGAGCTATCCCACCACCTCATCCCATCCTAAAGGCTGCCAACGCGTTGGCTTCGCTCCTGGGGCCCAATTCTGCTATTTCAATATCTTGGCGAAGATATTCAATGTACGATTGCATAGCGATAGTGTCAAAAATTCGTATTCTACTGAATCCATAAAGAAAAAAGAAAGAAAGAAAGAATAAACATTTATTTGGTCTTCACATAGCGAGACACATGACGATGAATTGTTACATACATACATAATTTCACGCCAGTTCCTTTGCGGGGTAGGCACGAACAACAGAGCGCCATTTAGGCCCATTCTTACACACCTCACTTGCTTCTTTGACATTCATAACTCTTGTCATGCACACTCGTCTGTTCTTAAGGCTCCTGACATCACCCTTCGCTAGTACACGATCAATTTGATCATGGAAGGTGTGTCGTGGCCTTCCACGACTTTTGATGATGTAAGTATATACCAAAAAAAGTCTCGCGATAATACCAAATAGGGGCAGTTCAGCATATGCCAGACAACAGGTGCTTGAAGCTGGTTTTCGACTGCAGCCTAGGACGGACGGACGTTGCACTGTTATTTATATATATCTAATTTAAGTTAAGAAAATATTATCCTAATTATCTAATTTTCAATTATAGTATGAATAATAATACATACATAGATATACATATAATTCTAGATACCACGGGCCATAAAAATGGTCCGGATTTTTGGAGGGCTTGCGTGGAGCCATGAGAAGGCCAACACGTAGAGGCCCTTTGACAAATTTAATCTAAATGTGGCGTGACACTGACCGGCGATTGTCGCTATCTACACCATATAAAAATGCACCCAAAAACAAGCCCCGGTCAGTGTAGGACTATTGTAGGGACTGAGAAATAGCAGAATTAGGCCCGTAATGTTGTAAACGCATGTAAGCGATGCCAACTACTTTCCGCCAGATGGGCAATGTGCCTGTTTATCAGATACGCAATAAAAAATATCCAAATAAAAAACGCGTTAAAATCCGTTAAAAAAGAACTTTAAACTGTATATTTTTGGAGGGTTGCAATTTTATATTTCATGACTTTGTAATATGCCTAAATAACAACGTCTAAAAACTTTATAAAGGAAAAGAATGCTCCGGTGGTTCGGGCATGTGGAAAGAATGCATGATGAAAGAATGACTAAACAGATATACAATGTAAAAGTGGATGGATGCAGAAGTCGTGGAAGGCCACGACACACCTTCCATGATCAAATTGATCATGTACTAGCAGAAGGTGATGTCAGGAGCCTTAAGAACAGACGAGCGTGCATGTCAAGAGCTATGAATGTCAAAGAAGCAAGTAAGGTGTGTAAGAATAAGCCTGAATGGCGCTCTGTTGTTCGTGCCTACCCCGCAAGGGAACTGGCGTGAAGTTATGTATGTATGTAAAAACTTTATAATCAACAACAGAAACTCCAAAACCACTTTATACTCACGTAGTTAAATCAAAAGCTAAAAGCTTGTTTAAGGGCTTTAGTAAAGTAGTACTTTTAGTAAATTACTTCACATGAACACTGAAATTATTGATGTTATGTACCACAGAGTCAGATTGCACAGTTGTCGTAATCACAGCAGTTATTTATTTGAACATTTTATTAGATTATCTGTGAACTTTCATTATTTTTTATTATTGCATGAGTTCAGCAGACAGGCAGACGGCGCTTTTGACGGAAAGCGGTTACCATCACCTACGGCATCTGCAACACCGAAGGTGCTACAAATGCGCTGCTGCTCTCTTAAGGGATACTGGAACGTGGTCATTAATGCCGGAACACAACTCAAGATTGTTACGGCGGCATACTTTAGATCAGGAGTGGTAGTCATCCAGTCGGGTAAATACCCTACCACCTGGCTACGGGTTGTTTTGTCGCC
The DNA here is from genome assembly GCA_019925095.2 of Dendrolimus kikuchii. Lineage (NCBI taxonomy): Eukaryota > Metazoa > Arthropoda > Insecta > Lepidoptera > Lasiocampidae > Dendrolimus > Dendrolimus kikuchii. Next base: position 13,828,248 of record CM034412.1, read on the forward strand.
TCTTACGACAGGCCGCCCGGCCGCATTAAATTGTATTCTTTCTCCGTTCCTGCACGGATTGGACGAAATTAATTTTGTACCTTTGAATGAATTAAAAATGTAACCAAAACGATTGTTTTTTAAATGCATAAATAAAGCAGACACGTAGATGGTTCACCTGATGGAAAGCGATTACCATTGCCTACGGATTTTGGAACACAAGAGAAGCTATCAATGAAAGGTCTTGAAAAGCTTAAAGGTTTATAGGTGATTATTACTCACGGAAAAAAACCTACTGTTACGAAACCATATTTTTTTACTCGGGGAAATCCCTTTGAGGACTAACAGTGGGAGGTGCGTTAAAACGTGGTGCGGGAGTGTGGGAGTCGTCAACTTGGGTTAGCAATAGCACCCTCCAAGAGATGCTATTACCACCCGGGTCAGAGATACTCATTAAAATCCCTAGTTGTAAATTACTTCGTCTTATGCCAGGGCTCGGGAAAGCGAAATCAAGACCAAACCAACTCCGCGTGCTCTGACAAGCAGTGGCCTTACGGCGTCATCCACTGCTGGGGAAAAAGATGCCTTGGACGGCGTCTTCAACCTCTCAGATCCGATGAAGGGCGGTTTTTTTTTTCATTTCTTTTTTTTCCTTTTATTGTCTTGGTCTTATTGAGTATGCATTGTTTGCCACAACTCCATTAATTCTTCAAAAAGTAATTCTGTAACATACTTCTGTATAAAACTTATAAAAAAAGGATTTGAGATATAAATAGAATATGAAATATAAAGAAAAACAATATTTAGCTAGACGTGTTGCTGGGGAGTTTCTTGCCGCTTCTTCTTCTTTACAGCATTAACACGTTGCGAAGCGGTGTATATAGAATAGGAAGTAAAAATTAAATTTTAACTTACACGTATGACCTTCAAAAAGTGTTCTCCAGTGGAACTTATTTTGAATAAAAACTTTTGGATTTGAATTTATCACTCGTCCCATAGGAAGAGAAATTGACGCGCGTGGAACTGCTAATAACGGATGGGAGCTCATGGCGACTGGAAGTAGTTAGACGCCCTCCGGGGCTAACACGTTCCTTGTTGGGCCCAAAATTTCGCATATTATTATTCATAATACTTTATACACCAATTTAACAAACACTACATTCAAAACCATCGTTTATTCTCCTCTAATGGTACGTACACAAAACGCCCTTTGCAAATGTTTTCTGCAGTAATAAATTTAATAACGTCGTCGGTCTGTCACGAGCTTTACCTTCCCGGTTTAAGGGCTGGGCTAATTTGAATTTTCATAAGAATTATGGCCCTCTTGCCCTTTAATAATAGGCATTGTGGAGGTAAATTCAGATGACGGTTTTCGTGGCGAAGGATGTTGATGCTGTATTTGATCAACGAGTAAATAGGTTTTTGGGGTTCCGTAGATATTTTGATGGAAACGAACCCTCGAGAAATCGTCAGTTTCCTCTATAAGTTTTAATGCGTCTTTTTAACGGGTTCCGTAGATATTTTGGTGAAAATGGAACCTTAGACAGATTATCAGTTTCTTTTATAATGTTACCACCGAGCTGTCGACAAAGGCAAACTCACAACTGCAGCCCTGTAGAAACACATTTCAATAACTTTTCGGCATTTGGACGTCTTGTGTTTACTTTGTGTTTAAAATTTGTGATTAGAAAAACAGTTCATTGTGTATTGTAATCTTTTATAGCAGTCATTAGCCAGGTGTGATTCTAGGAAAAACGGTCACGCGGCCGAACAGACATGTTGCATCCGTGCAGTATAAAGCGATTCCTCGATTGATGGACGAGGCAGTCAAACGATAACTACAAGCGGAGCAAGACTTGTGTACATTCGGTAATCTATTTAGTGACGGACTTTGCGCGGGTTCAGTTCAGTTATATTTGTACCTGTGTTTGTATAGTTCTAATAAACTCCATAATAATTCCAACGGCATTTTAATTCGAGTCCCTGCAACTCGTAACAATAAGTTATGCGCCTGTTCATCGGGTTCCGTAGATATTTTGGTGAATATGGAACCTTCCAGAAACCACCAGTTTCCTCTATAAGTTTTAATTCATCTGTTCATCGGGTTCCGAAGATATTTTGGTGGAAACGAAACCTTCGAGAAATCATCAGTTTCATCCATATGTTACCTGATCACCCTTCGATATTCTTTGAGACCTAAATACTGACCCACAAGAAAGTGGTCTGTACTTTTGACCAGACCAATCTATTTTTATGTATTTCGATACGCTGAATACGAATCTGGGGTCAGCTGGGAGTTTTTTAGAATTATTATTGCAGGAGCTCAGCAGACAGGCAGACGGCCCACTTGATGAAAAGCGGTTACCATCGCCTATGGACATTTGCAACACCAATGGTGCTACAAATGCGCTGCTGCTCTCTTAAGGGAGACTGGAACCTGGTCACTAACGCCGGAACACAACTCAAAGTTGTTATGACGGCATACTCTAGACCAGGGGTGGTAGCCATCCAGTCGGGCAAATGCCCTACCACCTGGCTGTGGGTTGTTTAGTCGCCTCTTACGACAGGCCGCCCGGCCGCAGGAAATTGTAGTCTTTCTCCGTTCCTGCACGGATAAAAAGTTTGAGAGTGTATGGACCAAAAGACTGAATCTGGGGTTCTTTTCTCTTTTCTTTCTAAATGAGGGACCTTGAGACCTTTCAAAGTGACCCCAAATTCGGATCCATCGCATCAAAATAGATAGGTCTAGTCAAAAGTACAGACCACTTTTTCTGTGGGCGTCAGAATTATCATTTCTTCAAATTAATTTCTCTAATCATCTCCCTTTCTGTTTACTCTCTATTTAGTTCTAGCAAGTCGTTTACATTCACTTGCTTTATGTATGAGTGTGTATGTATGGTCACAGAGTATATTGTATATATTATAATAATGTGTCAGGAGCCTTAAGAACAGACGAGCGTGTATGACAAGAGTCAAAGAAACAAGTGAGGTGTGTAAAAATAAGCCTGAATGGCGCTCTGTTGTTCGTGCCTACCCCGCAAGGGAACTGGCGTGAAGTTATGTATGTATGTATAATAATGTGTTGTTATAAAATACGTGTGTCCATGTATTATTTATAGACATAGACATAGAAAACACTTTATTGTTCACCAAAACAAAACAACAAGACAATAGTTACTTAGTCAAAACAAAAGACGGCCTTATCGCTAAAAGCAATCTCATCCAGACAACCTGACTCAAAGGAAATTCTTAAATTATCTGTAATTATTATGCAACAACGAAAAAGAAAAAAAATATTAATAAAAATCACATACACGAACAGCAGGTTATAGTCTAAAATATTGATTAAAATATTGGATAAAGGTGATATATATATAATTCTGACTAAAGCTAAACAAACACACTGACATTAAAATATTTAGGAATCAATAAACACATGCGTATCAATATTAGTTTCTCTTTTTTTTGACATTTAATTAAACTTTCTCTTTGTTTTAAAATCTATGATAAAAAAAACCTTTATTTTTAATAACTGTAAAGGTGGTCTGGAAGATATCGCCGGCGGCGATAAGACCTCCTATTGTATATGTAAATTATGTATGCAATAAAGAACATTCATTCATTCATTGCAAACTACCAAATAAATTATTGCGTAAGACAAACTGGTATCGCCAAGTAACCTTCTTTCGGCATATACAAACTTTTCTTTATTATTTAAATTCTTCCTTTAAATCTGACGACGCGTTCCCCGTATCGCACGTCACGTCAATCATTCATCTCATGACATCAAATAAAGTAAATTAAATAAAAACGCTCCGGTCCTTTGCTGTTATGGTTTGTTGTAAATATTATGTTTATTCGACGGCCTCTGTGGTTGAGCGGGCTAAGCCTTTGCCGGCGTACCTCACTGCAACGCAGAGGTCCCGGGTTCGATTACTGGTATAGTAAATTTCGGAAACGTATTTTATCCGTTATTTACTATGGTCTGGGTGTCTGGGATCGGCCCCAGAGTAGTCCGTTGTATATTACCCATAACACAAGCGTAACTTGCTTAATTTGGGGATATACAATATGTGTGTTTGTCTGCCGATCGCCGATTATCTTTCCAAAATAAACCAAACGGACAATGAAATAAAATTAAGTGCTCGAATAATAACCGAACAAAGGTTAGACAAAAATATTATTATAAAAGAAAAGAAATAAATGTAGTGCATTAGGTTGGCAGAATTTTCTTTTTCTTTTTAATTTACCGGCCAAAATTCCTTTTTATATCACCTGACTTTTCTATGTACTCGACATTGGCAAAATCAATGCATAAATGGCATTGCAGCCATCACCTTAAAAAAAAAAACGCTCCGCCTTGTAAATAAAATATCATGATTTAACATAAAATATATATGGCGCCCGCAACATACTGTAAATTAAAATTAATATCTACATAAAATAATTACTACATGGACAATGCATGATGACAGAATGACTAAACAGATGTACAATGCAAAAGTGGATGCATGCAGAAGTCGTGGAAGGCCACGACACACCTTCCATGATCAAATTGATCGTGTACTAGCGGAGGGTGATGTCAGGAGCCTTAAGAACAGACGAGTGTGCATGACAACAGTTATGAATGTCAAAGAAGCAAGTGAGGTGTGTAAGAATGGGCCTAAATGGCGCTCTGTTGTTCGTGCCTACCCCGCAAGGGAACTAGCGTGAAGTTATGTATGTATGTACATGGACAATATAAATAAAAAATAACATAATATACTCGCATCACCTTATAAATAAATACATAAAATAAACAATACTCCTAAGTTTAAACATACAAGTACAAAGGTAAAGAGTGAAGTATACTGAGAATAGGAGCAGCTGTGTTTCATGTCCATTTATGGGGTGAGTGCGTGCTTATCCTCCGATTCCCATTCAAAATTATCCCAATCTCCTATTTTCTTACTTTGAAGCAGTCCGCTTATCATCAAATCCAGCGCCGCCGCAACACTAACATAATTAATATACTTATTATGTTACGGTATAGATCGTATTAATAACCTAATCTCATGATGAACATTATATATAAGACTATTATAGAAAGAAAAGAAAGAAAGAAAGAAAAATATTTATTGCCACAGATAAATGCACACACATAAAATACACGGATTTTTACTAACAAATAGATACAGTTTCAGAAATGTATGTACATAAAATTCATGGCAATGAGGCTGGAAACTCAGCATTATGCCTCCATCCAACCAGAATCAACCCAAACAACCTACAGTTTACCTTCATGTAGGTAATTTTACAACAGTGCAATAATAACTTACATGTATTACAAAAAGGAGCCAAAAAACAACAAATATGATAAAAAATGCTAAATAAATGAGATGTTTTATACGAATATATGGTATATAGAAATGTTTATATTATATACAATACATAAGAAATAAATTTATATGAAAATGTGTAACTATTATAAAGGTAATGCAAATTTAACATTATGTTTATTTAATTATAGCCTATACAAATTAATATTAATTAAAAGTCTAAAATATCCTAAACCTAACTTAAAAATATATATAAAATAGTAAAAAAAAAACTAATATTAAAATAAAACCTATATTAAAGCCCCTCCAGCCCCACCAGACCACTGTCGGTGGGCATTGTACCTAGAAGGCTGGCAGCATTACCTCGCTGGATACAAAGGCTAATCCTTTGAGCGAGGTAAGCTCCAGCCTTCCGGTCTCCTGTTTTGTCCATTAGGCGTTTTTTAATTATTTTAAATAATTTGTGGGCACTTGGCCCCCATGGGCCCAAAGTCATGGGCCTAAAGGTAATTATATATATTCATATTGTATAGATACATGTGGGAATTATATAGATATAATAATACAGACAGAATATATACCAGCCGATATGTACATAAATAAATATGTATATTTTTGCATTTATAAAAAGAAATATTTTATAATTGTAATATGTACTTTAGAAATGTATGCACGCATGTAATATATATATATATATATATATATATATATATATATATATATATATATATATCTATCACGCTAAACCATTATTTCATAGCATCGTTCAATACTGCAAAGATTGAGTAGCCATTGTATAAAGTCTGAAAAAGAAATAATTACAAGTTCCGTAAACATATTTTTTAATAATCGACCAACAAGCATACACATTATATATTCCCAAACGTAGAAAGTTATGGGTTATAGGAGAACTACTCTGAGGTCGATCCCAGCCACCCAGATCTTAGTAAACAACAGAAAATTCTTTTAAAAGATTTACCATGCCAGGAACCGAGTTTAGTACTTCTATCTTCCAGGGAACTAAGTTTTTTTATTATTTTTTATTGCAGGAGTTCAGCAGACAGGCACACGGCCCACTTGATGGGAAGCGGTTACCATCGCCTATGGAAATTTGCAACACCAAAGGTGCTACAAATGCGCTGCTGCTCTCTTAAAGGGGACTGGAATCTGGTCACTAATGCCGGAACACAACTCAAGGTTGTTATGGCGACATACTTTAGACGAATGGTGGTAGCCATCCAGTGGGGCAAATGCCCTAACACCTGCCTGTGGGTTGTTTTGTCGCCTCTTACGACAGGCCGCCCGGCCGCAGGAAATTGTATTCTTTCTCCGTTCCTGCACAGTCAAATACAGTTTTTCACAGGTTTAGGATAACATTGAGTTGTATATTTGTGTTCTGCTTCTTCTTCAAAAACCTGATTTGATCATAAACTTGCGACATACCTCAGCAAACGTCTGTATGGACATAACAGAGACTCCACCCGCTGTGATCTTGAAAGGTTTTTGGGCTACAACCATCAGAGTTAGAAGGTCCTTCTGCATATTCAGCGGCCACGAAGTCCACGGTGACTCATAGGCTGCCTGAGCTATACCGGCACTCTGTTTGAGCAATATAAGAATTGCACACATTCAGTAAGCACTAACTTCTGTTCTTTTACAAGTAGACAATGTAGCAGAGAATACTAGTAACTCCAAAGATGCAGTTAATACTAGTTTTGGAGCTAGCAGAATCACAAATAAGAATCTAGTTTCTAGTACTGCAAATTAGTGAGTCTTTCTTGTGGTATTTCTAAGTTTGTTATTTATTTTTGAATCAACTAAATTACTTTATTATTATTATACATGTATGTTTTTGCAAACCATGGGTCATAAAAATGTACCGGACTTTTGGAGGGCTTGCGTGGGGCCATGACAAGGCCAACACGTAGAGGTCCCTTAGACAAATTTAATGTAAATGTGGCGTGATACTGACCAGCGATAATCCCTGTCTACACCATATACAAATGCACCCAAGGACAAGCCCTGGCCAGTATAGGACTATTATGGGAAATGAGAACAAAAAGTACCGGGCTATTGGGGTGAAGTGCTAGTGGTACTAGGGGTCTGGGAATATGGGAACTATGACGTCGGCCCGTCGCAATGTTCGGGGAACATGGAGAAATTGGCAGACGGTGACTCGCCACTCCCTGCATGGGCTCCAAAAAATGCCATAGAAGACAGAGGCAACATGGGTGTGAGTGGCTAAGGGGTGTAGAGAGGTTCACCGAAGCTACTTCTGACGTGATGCCATTTATCACATCTGTTTAGGCCAATTATTTCAATTGGTCATTTCTTTGATTATATGATCGGAATGAAGTCAGTCACGCCAACATCTTCCGATCTGTGCCCTTCTAAGGAGGCTCATTGGCCAACGATGTTATGTCGTCACGTAATGACATTGGAGGGACAATAACCGCACGCACCACCGCCCCAATATTATAATAAGTTGAATATCCTACACGATCGCGCGCGCATGGCGACCCGCTCCGCAGCCATATCTATATGTGCTAATTTTTTATAATTTAAACCACCATTTGTGTGTGACAAAAAAGACTATTTTATACCACCGTGTGCAACCAATCAAGCCTCGACGACGGCTGCCAGACGTCTCCAGGCTTGCCGAATTGGGAGAAGTGCAGTTTCGGGAGGTTAAGGTTAGTGACCAGATTTTTCTTTCCATATGATCAATCGGATGCAGCGATTGATCTGATCGTCCTGCCGTCCACTGCTCTTGAGTTATAGTATCGAAGGCCGCACCAGTCCTGGAGGTAGGGCAATTATTATATAACCGCCGCCACGTGGTGTGCTATAGGGGAGGTGTGGAAGGACTTCAAAATTTACCCTTGGCACCACCAACATCCACCCCTGGAGCTCCAGTCTTAGCTGTAGCGATCTCTACTCCATGCAGTCTGGCAAGCACGGAGTCATTATTATTATTGTAATATGATGTCAAATTTCAAGTATATGTACAGTCGTGTTGTGTGGACCTTTTCATGTCGTATAAAAAAGGTTCGCCAGTTTTCCAATTGATTCATTTAACCTTCCGTGAGCACATGTAATCTTTTCAAACTAAGTTAGAGAAAGTACTGTTCCACAGAAAATTATGATTGACTGTTTCACGATAAAGTTTAAAATTACTTAGTTCAAAGTTGTTTGACTTTCTATCTTGTCTAAGAATATTGTTTAGAGATATAAATTTATATTTATTGGTTTTAATATTTATGGTAGTGAACTTTTTTGAACGTGCCTTTTTGTTTCTAATTGTTAATCTCAGTGTCTGCCATTGTCAACATTGCAATTTTCATTTTTCGCGTTTCTATATTTTATAAACGTAACATTTATTAAAATGTTGGCGGTATTGTTTCTTTTACTCATGTAAGCAAAAGTCAACTTTAAGGTGACGAAACTTTTCATTCCGCGACTGTACAAGTCTCTGTTTATCATTGAAGTATGCTTGTTACCATAAGCGTAGTGAATAAATCCTTTTTGTTTCTAATTGTTAATCTCAGTGTCTGCCATTGTCAACATTGCAATTTTCTTTTTTCGCGTTTCTATATTTTATAAACGTAACATTTATTAAAATGTTGTCGGTATTGTTTCTTTTACTCATGTAAGCAAAAGTCAACTTTAAGGTGACGAACCCTTTTCATTCCGCGACTGTACAAGACTCTGTCTATCATTGAAATATGCTTGTTACCATAAGCGTAGTGAATAAATCCTTTTTGTATCTAATTGTTAATCTCAGTGTCTGCCATTGTCAACATTGCAATTTTGTTTTATTGCGTTTGTATATTTTATAAACTTATAAACGTAACATTTATTAAAATGTTGGCGGTATTGTATCTTTTATTCATGCAAGCCAAAGTCGACTTTAAGGTGACGAACCTTTTAATTCCGCGACTGTATAAGACTGTTTATCATTAAAGTATGCTGGTTATCATATCATCTGGGACTCCCGATATTCGATGCTACACATAAGCTTCGGATGATAGAAAATATTGCAAGCACCGACCGCCAGACTACCCACTACACCTTCCAACGCATTATAATGACATGCCACGGAATCGTAATCATAGGTATGATTGTCGTGATATCTCGATGCCAGCCGAAAAGGAAGGTTTCCTTGGGACCAAGGGCCCAACTCTGCTATTACCATCTCGTCACAATAGCCGGACACTCGTCTCAATAGGTTTTCATGATTTCGGTATTCTATTAATACCAAGTGTGTACCCGTGGCACGCCACTCTACCTTTATAAATATTTATAAGTAAAAACTCGCGAAATAAATGTTTAAAATTTTAGTTAGTTTTTCAATATTTATTTCGACTAACGCCATTTTTGCTAATGGTAATTAATACCAATTTTTTCTACTATTATTCTATCGCTACGATTTCGAAAAGACATGGTGGATTTAGTAGAATACGAATTTTTGACACTCGCAAGAGAATCGTACTTTGAATATCTTCGCAACGGCCAGATATTAAAATAGCAGCATTGGGCCCCAGGATACTCCGCGGCATTGGGTGTGGCATACTAGGAGGATCCACCGACCCTCAGTCAAGAAGACGCCTGCAACCGCCTCTTCGCCTTCTGTGACAAAGGTCCGCCTGCTCAACTGCCCTTACTCTTTTGGCGACCTCCTTCTGCGACATATAGTCCTTGCAGAGGGAAGCCACCGCCAGCCAATTCGACTCGCTGCGCAGCGAGAGATTCAGACCGATGAAAGGAATGATAAGGCAAAGTTTACATGGAGAGAGTAAAGTAAAAGCGCCATTAACATGGAGAGAGAGTAAAGTAAATACACCATTAAAATGGAGAGAGTAAAGTAAAGTAAAAGAACCCTTTACATGAAGAGAGTAAAGTTAAAGGACCATTAACATGGAGAGAGTAAAGTAAAAGGACCATTAACATGGACAGAGTAAAGTAAAAGGGCCATTAACATGGAGAGAGAGTAAAGTAAATGCACCATTAACATGGAGAGAGTAAGGTAAAAGGGCCATTTATATGGAGAGAGTAAAGTAAAGTAAAAGGGCCCTTTACATGAAGAGAGTAAAGTTAAAAGACCATTAACATGGAGAGAGTAAAGTAAAAGGATCATTAACATGGAGAGAGTAAAGTAAAAGGGTCATTTATATGGAGAGAGTAAAGTAAAGTAAAAGGGCCCTTTACATGAAGAGAGTAAAGTTAAAGGACCATTAACATGGAGAGAGTAAAGTAAAAGGACTATTAACATGGAGAGATTAAAGTAAAAGGGCCATTTATATGGAGAGAGTAAATAAAGTAAAAGGGCCATTTACATGAAGAGAGTAAAGTTAAAGGACCATCAACATGGAGAGAGTAAAGTAAAAGGACCATTAACATGGAGAGAGTAAAGTAAAAGGGCCATTTATATGGATAAAGTAAAGTAAAAGGGCCATTTACATGGAGAGAGTAAAGTAAAAGGGCCATTAACATGGAGAGAGTAAAGTACATACTCGTCGTCGTCGCGGTATACTCGTAGGCGAGTTTTGTTTTTTGGTTGAATGTAAACATGTTAATGCGATTAATGTCTAAAGAGTAGATAGATATCGCCTACGAAAACAGTACACAATTTTTCGCCCCTGGCCGTTAAAAAATTTAACGCGCAACACACTGTAATCACAGACGGCTCTTGTTTTTATAGAAAATGTCAATTAAAACTTTCAATCGATATGTTTTGATTATTCTGGGGCTTAAAATAATAATGCCATTAACGCATAGCCACATTCGTGTATACACATACGTTATCTGTCAGTATATAACGTTATTAACAATGTCGCATCTCAGATAACGCATTAAACCCATCGCCACACCTGCATAAAACGGCCTATATATGTAACACTATCGCAGATGAAGCTTGCATTTGAAAGAATCTCAAATCAGTCACAAATGCAATCATGACTGACTTCTCTTCAATTCTGGAAATATCATGAATTTCATTACATTGAAAAAGAGTTAGATAGGACAACTACGACTTACCTGTAAAATAAGTTCATTTCCCAAATAGCAATAAACGTACGCATTTAATAGGGCCAAGCATAGACACGCCAAAAAGTTAGCTACAAGCATTTTTTGTTCCAGCCCAATCTGAAATATCAGTTAAAAATTAATGCGGAAGTTTGGATGGATGCTAGTTGCTCAATCACGTCCAAACGGCTGAATGAATAGCACATAGGCAACTTTTCATCCTGTAGTATAACATTAACGCGAGTGAAGACAAGGGTAAAATGTTGTTAATTATAAATTTAAACTTACAAAAGTTATCATGTAGGCATTTAAACATATCTCCACAGTAACAGCGACATTTTGAATCAGAAAATAGTCGCGGAAAATAATTTCCAAAGTTTTTGCATACCTGTAACAAGAACATATCTATCGCTATACTATACGTAATAATACAATAGTATTGTTACGTGTGGCTATAGTGTAACCCTATACCTAACAACACAACAGTATTGTTATATATAACTATAGCGTAACGCTATACGTAACAACACAACAGTATTGTTATATATAACTATAGCGTAACGCTATACGTAACAACACAACAGTATTGTTATATATAACTATAGCGTAACGCTATACGTAACAACACAACAGTATTGTTATATATAACTATAGCATTACGCTATACGTAACAACACAACAGTATTGTTATATATAACTATAGCGTAACGCTATACGTAACAACACAACAGTATTGTTATATATAACTATAGCGTAACGCTATACGTAACAACACAACAGTATTGTTATATATAACTATAGCGTAACGCTATACGTAACAACACAACAGTATTGTTATATATAACTATAGCGTAACGCTATACGTAACAACACAACAGTATTGTTATATATAACTATAGCATTACGCTATACGTAACAACACAACAGTATTGTTATATATAACTATAGCGTAACGCTATACGTAACAACACAACAGTATTGTTATATATAACTATAGCATTACGCTATACGTAACAACACAACAGTATTGTTATATATAACTATAGCGTAACGCTATACGTAACAACACAACAGTATTGTTATATATAACTATAGCATTACGCTATACGTAACAACACAACAGTATTGTTATATATAACTATAGCGTAACGCTATACGTAACAACACAACAGTATTGTTATATATAACTTTAGCATTACGCTATACGTAACAACACAACAGTATTGTTATATATAACTATAGCGTAACGCTATACGTAACAACACAACAGTATTGTTATATATAACTATAGCATTACGCTATACGTAACAACACAACAGTATTGTTATATATAACTATACGTAACAACACAACAGTATTGTTATATATAACTATAGCGTAACGCTATACGTAACAACACAACAGTATTGTTATATATAACTATAGCGTAACGCTATACGTAACAACACAACAGTATTTTTATATATAACTATATCGTAACGCTATACGTAACAACACAACAGTATTGTTATATATAACTATAGCGTAAAGCTATACGCTATATATATAACTATAGTTACGCTATACGTAACAACACAACAGTATTGTTATATATAACTATAGCATTACGCTATACGTAACAACACAACAGTATTGTTATATATAACTATAGCGTAACGCTATACATAACAATACAATAGTATTGTTTTTTTATATATTTTTTATTGCAGGAGTTCAGCAGACAGGCAAACGTACCACTTGATGGAAAGCGGTTACCATCGCCTATGGACATTTGCAACCCCAAAGGTACTAATGCGCTGCTGCTCTCTTAAAGGAGACTGGAACCTGGTCACTAATGCCGGGACACAACACAAGGTTGTTATGGCGGCATACTTTAGACCAGGGGTGGTCGCCATCCAGTCGAGCAAATACCCTACCACCTGGCTGTGGGTTGCTTAGTCGCCTCTTACTGAAATTGTATTCTTTCTCCGTTCCTGCGCGGATAAAGGATTTGTTTTTAAACAATTCATCATTTAAATACCTTAAGCTATAGCTATACGTAACAACACAATAGTATTGTTACGTATAGCTATAGCTTAACACTATACATAACAATGTCAGGAGCCTTAAGAACAGACGAGCTTGCACGACAAGAGTTATGAATGTCAAAGAGGCAAGTGAGGTGTGTAAGAATAAGCCTAAATGGCACTCTGTTGTTCGTACCTACCCCGCAAGGGAACTGGCGTGAAGTTATGTATGTATGTATGTATAACAATACAATACTTTGTTTTTAAACAAATCATCATTTAAATAAGGAGGTAATTCATTATAGATTATAGGAGTCATGCAGAAGACACTTTTGCTCATAAATGTAGTCCGTGCATTATATGGACAAAGCCTATCATTATTATTAGTTTTCGTGGAACTACATCTCCTCTGCGGTCAAATAGATTTGGATTTATTCAAGCTTCAAATGCAAGCCAACTTTTACACCCACTCTTTTACACCACAGAGACCGTCAAATATAAGTATTACAACAAGAAAGAGGGTAGTCTAGCGATGGTGTGCTCGAATATAAAAGGCAACCTTATTTTTACTTATTGCTTGACTTCTGAAGGATTCAGACGTCTGTTATCGACATTTGTACGAATTACATAACAAGGGTTGCGTTGTAGTTAATATTATAAAGAGGAAAGATTTGTTTGTTTGAATTGAATAGGCTTCAAAACTATTGAACCGATTTGAAAAATTCTTTCACTGTTGACAACCTTTTTTTTTTGAGGCGGGAGAAATCATTTCTCACACTACCGGGTCGTTTGCTAGGGATTGGACCCAAGCGATGAGAGGAAGCCACACCAGTGGCCACCAGAGTCAATCGCCGGCATGTGTGGAGACTCGAATACTCCACTAAAACCACCATCCTCCCATGTGCCCCGAGCTTATGGCAGGTGGAGCGTGAGACTTAGAACGTAGTTACGCCCACGCTGATCCTAGCGCATCAGTGCTTGAGAGTGCCCCGGGAAGCAGAGCAAACTCAATTCGTCAACAGGAGGATGACTCCTCTGCTCCCTAGATGCTAGAGGGCCCCTGTAGCGGCATTTCGGGAGGAGACCGTGCGCATATCTGCGCCTCCGGGACCCCGACTGACGTCGGTACCCGCGAGACGCAGGCGCAACTGTTGGCAAGCTTTATTTTTTTTTCAGGCCTGGGAAATGCTATTTACGCACAATACCGGGTCTTTTGCAAGGGATTAGACCATAGTTGATCATGGAGGCCTTCCCAGAAGGGGCAATCCAAACAGTAATCAACCGGCTTGTGTGGAGACTCGAGCCCAAATGGCTAATACCCACTAAAACCACCCTCCTCCGACGGCCCCGCGCTTATGGCAGGAAAGGCATGAGACTTAGAACGTAGTTACGCCCACGCCGATCCTAGCGCAATAAGTGCCTGAGAAAGCCCCTGGAAGAGCTAACTCACTTCGACGACAGGGGCGAAGACTCCTCTGCTCCCTTGATGCATGAGGGCCCCTGAAGCGGTAATGATCATCGCTCTGCAGCATGAATTGCACCAGGCTGCCAGGCGAATCGATCGGTCCTACTATTGTCTCGAGTTCAATCCTCTGTGGTGCCCAGGCTGCGCACTCGACTAGCGTATGAAACACCGTGTCAAGCGCGCCACACTGGTGGCATTGGGGTGAAGGCTGACAGCCCGCAATCTGAAGGTTAGAGTCCCGCGTTTCCGCGAGAGCCATTGCAACAGCTGCGGTCGAGTCGCCTCCACCGTATCAACGCCAGTCACAGGGTTTTTCAACTCTACCGACCAAGATTAGCAGAACCGCGCTGGGCGGAGAAGAGCTTGACGCTGGCGGTCGTCGTCGGAAGGGTGTTTGGGGAGGAGATTTGGGAAGAAGGGGAAGGAATACAAGGATTTGGAGTGGATAGGTGGGACACCACTGTCACGGAGTGAAGGGGGGAATGTGACAGTCGCCGCTAAGGGCCCCGGGGACGCATCCCCTAGTACCGCTTCCTGGACGGAGACGAGTCCAGGGCGGCACCCCCTGGGGGATACTGTTGGCAAGCTACATTAGCCCCGAGTGACATAGGCTATATTGTATTTTAAAAAAATATATTTTTCGCTTAGTAGGTAATTAAACTCAACAAAAAAAAGTTCAAATACCCGTACGAAGTCGGGGCGGGTCTAGTAGTTAACATTTTCATTTTTATCTATGTGCTGTCTCATTGTTTTGAATATATATTTGATGATGACGGTTTGTTAAAATTAGATATAATGTAAAAAGATATTTTGATTGTATTCTTGTAAATTGAATTTTAATTTCTGAGCTAGTTTATTAAAATACATTAATTGTTACCTCATCAATTGTATATGCTTCTTTACAATCCATTTTAATTCTTCTCTAACGTTTGCATCATCTACATGCTTTATGCTCCTCAATTCTTTCTGCAAAATCATCAAATGTTCACACAAATACATTACGATACTACAGACGATCCCTTGGATCGAGAACGCTCTGAAGGAACTAGGCAACACGCCTACACCCAATATTTCTGTCGACATTATCAAATTCATTTGGTTCTTTAAAGGATCAAATGGCATCCAAGCCTCAACTGCCATCTTCTTTTCATACACTGCCATAGCAGCAAACACTCCTATTATCAAGCTCGTAAATATCATTGTAAAATATACAATTTTCACCATCATTTCGCCACGAAGTTCTGAGACGGTGTCTTTAGAATAAATTATTTGGTTGATCAAGACTCTTAGTTTCTCACGAATAGTGATGAAGGTGATAGTTTTAAAGAAGAAGTTATAACCGAAAATCGTTAGATCTAAATTCGATAAGACAATAGTGATGTCATGTCGTTTATTATAAGTTCCCACTGCGGTTAATACAAGGTACGACATTGAGAGTATATGTAAGAAATACTCGTAGATTTTATAAAGCATCTTTTGATTGTTGGACCATGTTTCGCTAGGCCATAGACCCATGTACAAAAGGCATTTAATATTAAAATCAAGGAAATGGTTATTATTTTTGAATATAGAACCGATAACACTGAGCGCCATTTAGAAAATGGCTACTGCCATAGATAATACACAATGCCACTGAGGCCAATTTCGAATTTTAAATTTCGAACTTGTTAAAGAAGTTGCAAGGTAATCAAATCTTATTTTACAGGCACAGATAATCTTGTAATCAATGAATAATTGGATTAGTTTGTTAAATCAAGTAGTAAAGGGTAATTTCGCGTTAACCTCGAATGAAACTTTCAAAAGCTATTGAAACTAGTTAACTTTATAGTTGTTACGTGACTTGGCAAGACGATAAGATTGTTTAAAAAAAGCAATTTGCTACTTCTTTTTTAATTATGTCTTTGCTCGATTTGTGTATCTAACTAGTAGAATGCATGATGAAAGAATGACTAAACAGATATACAATGCAAAAGTGGATGGATGCAGAAGTCGTGGAAGGCCACGACACACCTTCCATGATCAAATTGATCGTGTACTAGTAGAAGGTGATGTCAGGAGCCTTAAGAACATACGAGCGTGCTTGACAAGAGTTATGAATGTCAAAGAAGCAAGTGAGGTGTGTAAGAATAAGCCTAAATGGCGCTCTGTTGTCCGTGCCTACCCCGCAAGGGAACTGGCGTGAAGTTATGTACGTATGTATGTAACTAGCTAATCTATCTTATAATTTGCTAACTCAAATTAGTCAATCTGATTTATTCTAATTTTTAATTTCATTTTACAAAGTATACACCCCAACTGATTCATAAAGAGTCCTGTAAACGATCAAATTTATTTGACAAATATCCCTGCTGACATTCAAATTTGTTTGTCAAATACGTCGTCAATCCAAATTTAGATCATACCTGTCAAACACGTAAGTTGACAGATACATCAAACAAAGCTACAAACGATCATATATTTGACAAACAATGTGATCGTTTACAGGGCCTTTTATGTTATAGATAGATAGATATTGTTTAGAAAAAGCATTGTATGTATTTTCGCAATATTATTTATCGCGGTGTAAAAGCATCGAGATTTATAACCCTGCTTTACAATATACAACTATTTTCTCAGTTTTTGTCCACTGAATTTATGGGACTTTTGACTTTCGTATAAAATTTAATCAATGACTGTGTTCGGAGTGAAACTATTTTTTGTTTAATTTAAGCTCAGACTAACAAATTAAGTAGAACGAGCCCCGAGCTCTCACAGTGAAGCCGGCAAATGGAAGCCGAATTTAGAATAAGTAGCCGATCGCGCAGCAATGCGTTACGAGAACTTAATTTATAATATTATAAAATTCTAAACGTGCCGTGTCTGTATATTGAAGCTATTAAAAAAAAAAACAACTGGAATAGACTATACAAACGATGGATAACACGATATAATTTATTTTATATTTCTTGTCTGTTTGTTTTTTCGGGATTCACGTAAAAGCTATTGAGCTGATTTCGATGCGATTTTCGTTAATCGAAGGCGAACTCTTATACTTAAAATCTGCGCTACTTTTTATTCCGAGAATGCCGTGCAAATTTTTCTGGAAATTATTTAAATTGGCCAGATTGAAAAAATAAAAATCGAATTCCATTGTGATTTTTTTCACTGATCGATAGCAAATTTTATGTAATAAAATGTGTGATTTTTTTATCTCGAGAATCCCGCGGGAATTTTCGTTGGAGAGGTTTTTAGTTGTTCGGGTGCATAAAAACTTGCTTACTCCGACACAGTTTTCACTAAAACGATACCTTATATTCTTTTTTAAATGCTGCGGTACGTTGTGTGCCGGGATTTTTTTTTATTGTAGGAGATCAGCAGACAGGCAGACGGCCCACTTGATGGAAAACGGTTACCATCGCCTATGGACATTTGCAACACCAAAGGTGCTACAAATGCGCTGCTGCTCTCTTAAGAGAGACTGGAACCTGGTCACTAATGCCGGAACACAACTCAAGGTTGTTATGGCGATATACCTTAGACCAGCGGTGGTAGCCATCCAGTCGGGTAAATGTCCTACCACCTGGCTGTGGGTTGTTAAGTCGCCTCTTACGACAGGCCGCTCGGCCGCAGGAAATTGTACTCTCTCTCCGTTCCTGCACGTATAAATTTAAAGTCAATCATGGACGAAGTCGCAGGCATATCGTAGTATTAAATAATCGAATTAGTTCAGATAAAGGTGGAGTAGTTCCCAATTGATACATTCCTACGAACCCCACAAACAACATGTAAAAGCGTGTATACTAATTAAGTTTACGCACAGTTTTTAAAATATGATTTACTTTATTTGATGCTTTTGTGACAATGCTGTGAGTGAGTCTTTGATTAGTATCTATGTATGTACCTATATTTAAGTTAACGAAGAAAGGGTATTAAAAAAACTAATATTACGTTATGTCTCTCACATAAAATGTCGCTTCAAAGAAATACCTTCTCACGTCTCGCATTATTCTAACAATTTCCGATTTGTAAATATAACTAATAAAATTGTTCACGTATTTAATAATATAAATATTTGAACTATTTCATATTTCTATCGCAACTACAATTTCGGACCGATTGAAAAGAGCACAGAATTTTTTATTACTTATTCTGTGATGAATTTTGGGAATCCCCTTTCTTTGAATGATATTTTGTAGCGACTGCTGGCCACAAAAAAAAACAATTTTCAAAATCGGTTCAGTAGATCCAGAGATTAGCCCCTACAACATCACAAACACACAAACTTTACCTCTTTATAATATTAGTATAGATATAGCATTCATTAAATTGAAATACCGAAATAAAAGGGCGGCAAAATTGTCTTCCGCCCCGGGCTGCCGTCACCCACGCTACGCCGCTGCATGTAGACTCTCTCTATATTTATATTTGTCTGAGAATATATTATGTACGTAGAAATCAATCGCCGCCGTCGCTACAACTGTAATTTTCAAAATCAATTTTCATAATCAGAGAAAGAGATTGAACAATGAATTTTAAAAAAATCTAGCAAAAAAGTACATAAAAATTACTATATTTTGCAAAGTTGTTTTTAATTTTTATGTTTCATTTGGTACGAACTTCAAGAGGTAGAAATTTTTTATTTTTCGGTTTTAAATGACCTTATAGATATAGTATCGAATTGCGATAAAATTTATATGAAACTATTCTGAATTTTCTGTCTACCACCATCAGCGCTTGACACGGGTCGTTATGAGCGTGATCGAAAATTATGCCATCATTAGTGACGTTTTCACGGCGAGCATAACGACTGAGGTCGCTATGTGGAACGCCTGAAGGAGCATTTTAAGCGTTGTGTGCGCAAGAGGAACGCGTCCAATATATGATATGCGATTCTAGTAAATTCACTCATAGCCGGTTTCTATATCTTGCTATTCATTCACTTGCCTTACCATCAGTTGAATTTTGATATTACCCGTATGGAACTTATGACAATTTTTAACCGACAGTGAGACAAATGAATATTACAAAATTCTAAACATGTGTAGCTATGATAGGTAGGTACTGTAACGACTAACCTTTTTAGACGTCATTTTTTTTTGATCTTGTCGTGCTTGTAAGAAATTTGTGGAGACATATAGCAGCATAACATTTTAGCACGTCATGTCATTATTATAACTATAACATTATTTTTCTTTCCTTTTATTGTCTTGGTCTTATTGAGTATGCATTGTTTGCTACAACTCCATTAATTCTTCAAAAAGTAATTCTGTAACATACTTCTGTACAAAACTTATAAAAAAAAATAATTTGAGATATAAATAGAATATGAAATATAAAGAAAAACAATATTTAGCTAGACGTGTTGCTGGGGAGCTTCTTGCCGCTTCTTCTCCTTTACAGCATCAACACGTTGCGAAGCAGTGTACATAGAATAGGAAGTAAAATTAAATTTTAACTTACATGTATGACCTTCAAAAAGTGATCTCCAGTGGAACTTATTTTGAATATAAACTTTTGAATTTGAATTTGAATATATCAAGAAATATAATTAATCGAAATTATTTCATCGAAGGCCTCCCAAAACAATCGACATCAGAATTGTTTTTTTTTTTTTTTTAATAATCGGCAGACAAACACTCGCATTGTATATCCCCAAATTAAGCAAGTTACGCTTGTGTTATAAGTAATATACAACGGACTACTCTGGGGCCGATCCCAGACACCCAGACCATAGTAAATAACGGAGAAAATACGTTTCCGAAATTTACTATACCAGGAATCGAACCAGAGGGCGTTGCAGTGAGGTACGCCGGAAAAGGCTTAGCCCGCTCAACCACAAAGGCCGTCGTGTTGTATTGTATCGGGCCGCGAGCTGAAAACATGGTTGTAAAAGTCTCTTGGTTTTTTTTTATAGCAGGAGTTCAGCAGACAGCCAGACGGCCCACTTAGTGGAAAGCGGTTACCATCGCCTATGGACATTTGCAACACCAAAGGTGCTACAAATGCGCTGCTGCTCTCTTAAAGGAGACTGGAACCTGGTCACTAATGCCGGAACACAACACAAGGTTGTTATGGCGGCATACTCTAGACCAGGGGTGGTCGCCATCCAGTCGAGCAAATACTCTACCACCTGGCAAATTGGTTGATAATATAAACTAAATATTTCCTGAACCCAGTCTCTTATTGAACCTATTATACCTGTTGTACCTGTGTTGTTGTACCTTGTACCTATTATAGCTAGCTATCTGCTCAGCGATGTCTAGTACCTATAATAGGTACCAGACATCATACATACATTGCTGACATATGTCGTTCAATGTTCGCAATACCTGTGTTATCGGCGCCCTATTAGACAAGTTCGACCTGCCATTTGCTCCTACGAACATTGGTGTCTATGTACGTCGCTATACATAGGAAGCTGATAGGTTATAACCGGCTAATCTAGAGGCTACATTATCGACGCAAAATCGCCTGCTTGTCGTTATTCTATAGGATACACTTCGGCGATTGTGCCACTGAAATGTACGAATTAATTCTTCCCTTACTTTTATCACCGTTCAAGCAGACATGCGAGCTTACGCCACCGATAATACCAACAAAGCGCTATGCTTCCACGTTTATCATACGTATCGCAGAAGAGTAGAAGTCTTTACCGTTGTCTGTTTTTCCTGAAACATAGAATTTAGGTGTATTTGGAGGGAACTGAAAGGGGACGTTGTGCTGTGCAGTTTTATTTTCTAATAATGTGTAAAACTACTCTAAAATGATCAATATTTGTAGGATATTGATAGTTTTTGAGTAGTAATTATGTATTTTTGCGAGAAATGTGAACTATATAGCCAAATGTGGCGTTTCGAGTTTTCACAAGAACTCCGTTGAATGACGTCGATTGTAGCCTACAATACAACGGCGCCTGGCTTAAAGGCCTAGTTGCCAAGCTTTAAACATAAGAAGAAGACTTAAGGTGCTTCAAGTGTCGCGTGAACAAGTATCTTCTAGGTGCGCCATCTTAGATTTATCTATTCTAATATTATAAAGAGGTTAAGTTTGGATGTTCAGGGTAATCTCCGGTACTACTAAACCGATTTTTTAAATTCTATTACTAATAGAAAGCTACATTAGTCCCGAGTGATATAGGCTATATTTCATTGTGATTAATATATTTTTTTAATTTTTTAATGACTCCCGATGAAGTGGGCACAAGAACGCCTGTCGAATATGTAACAGCAATTACATTTCATGCAAAAAATGCGCACATCCTCGTTCGACGCACTGCGATTGCTTTCCGTGTTTGTACATTAATTAAAGGCTACAAAAC
This sequence comes from Dendrolimus kikuchii, assembly GCA_019925095.2. Lineage (NCBI taxonomy): Eukaryota > Metazoa > Arthropoda > Insecta > Lepidoptera > Lasiocampidae > Dendrolimus > Dendrolimus kikuchii. The sequence continues at coordinate 13,850,337 of CM034412.1, forward strand.
TTAATTAGACATTGATTTAATGACACCCAATGAAGTAGGCAGGGGTCAGGTAGTGAATAATAAAAGATAAATCGCTGATATGTTCAATTTAATTTCAGCCAGCACACCTCGACTTAATACTTAACCTCTAAAATATATAGGAGACCAAAATCAACTTTCGTCTGAATGCTAAATTATTAAAGAGTAATAAATTATTGCTATGTTTATTGTATCAAGATGGTCCTATATTCAAATTCAAAAGTTTTTATTCAAAACTAAACTAAACTCTAACTAACTAAACTAAACTAAACTCAATAAATAAAAAAGCTGGATGAGAATTGCAGAATGTTTCAACATTAGTAAAAAAATGTGGTCAAAACTTAACCGGAACGAACATCAAACGTTTGACATTCAAAACAAAAAAATTAAAAAAGCTTCAATTTTAAATTTCATTGATTTGTAAACGACGGGACGAACGTCAAATGTACACATGACAGGTAGGAATAGTTTATAAAGGGAAGCGAAATTGTTGTTTTTACTATATTCCAAGATTTTTTTTCATTTAAACTTTCCCTGGACGTCCACAAATAATTCAAAACCAAAATTAGCCAAATCAGTCCAGCCCTTATCGAGTTTTAGCGAGACTAAAAAACGGAAATTGATTTTTATATAATATATAGATAAATTCCGCTACTGAACACTTATTAAGGTCATACATATAAGTTAAAAATTTATTTTATTTCTTAGTCTATATACTCCGCGCTTCGCAACGTGTTACTGCTATTAAGGAACAGAAGCGGCAGGAAACTCCCCAACTACATGTCTAGCTAAAAATTGATTAAAATTCAAACTTTTTTTATAAATTTTATACAGAAACATGTTACACAATTACTTTGAGAAGAATTAATGGAGTTGTATCAAACATTGCATACTTAGTAAGACAAAGACATAATAAAAGGATAGAAAAAATATTATATAATTATAATGATGTTACGAGTACGGGATTATCGTGCCTTTGGAATTACTATAGAATTTATTAGAACTATACAAATAGGTATAACACAGGCACAAATATAACCGGACGCAATAAGTCCAAATGTAATGCACAATTCAATAACACGCGCAAAATCCGTCACTAGAATGTACACACGTCTTGCCTCGCTTGTGTTATCGCTTTGACTGCCAATCTCTCCATTGGGCCATGCTTTATAATACACCGATGAAATATGTCTATCTGGCAAGCGTCGAAGCAATTTCCCAGAAAACGTAATCCGCACACCTGCGTAATTATACCTGCGAACGGCCATAAACGAGTACAATACACAATAGGCTGTTTTTTAATTACAAATTTTGAACATAAAGATAACAAAAGAAGATAGTCATAAATAGTTTCAATGTTATTAGCTCAAACGCCGCGGCGGGTAATAAATGTGCTTTGTCTACAGGTATGCAGGTGGCCCAACTTGTAACAATAATTACGTGGCGATTTTGCGGCATACGGGTAAATGTATTTGCTACACAGCCGTGTGCGAAGAGAACGCTACCGCCACCTTCGTCCTTAAAGCGGAGAAAGCCACAGCCGATGAGATCAGGGATTATAATATAAAAATGGCGATACGCATGAGAGACAAGACGGTGGTCCAACGCCTAATGGAGGGCCAATAATCCCCCTCCTAAACCATCCATCATCATCAACACAATATGTCAGGTGGTAGGGCATTTGCCCGACTGGATGGCTACCACCCCTGGTCTAAAGTATGTCGCCATAACAACCATGAGTTGTGTTCCGGCATTAGTGATCAGGTTCCAGTCTCCCTTAAGAGAGCAGCAGCACATTTGTAGCACCTTTGGTGTTGCAAATGTCTATAGGCGATGGTAACCGCTTTCCATCAAGTGGGCCGTTTGCCTGTCTGTTGAGCTCCTGCAATAAAAAAATAAAAAAAACACCAACTGAAAATTTTTCATGTCACAACAATTAAACAATAAATTATAACACCACACAAAGTCACAAACACATAACTAACAATAAAACTTATACATATACTTAAACCTACGCGCACTACCATCGCATTGCATTACACGCACACTCCACAAACAAACCAAGACACAAAAAGAGCCTAAAAATTAATATCCCAGGCACAGAAAAGAAAAAAAACAACACACATGGCACTAGATAGGACTATATATAAGTATAGATATAAGGCCAACACTGCACATGCACTTCCCCACAACACCAGCATGTAACAGATACACTCTACATTAGTATAAGTTTAGTATTAAAATTAAAATAAATTAATATAATAAGTTATTCTTAAGGTACACCAAAACACAAAAATTACTACATATAATGTCACATACACTAACAAAAATAAACAATAAGCGTGTATGGAGTCTCAAATTTTTCATAGAAATTAATTAGTAAAAAAGGGTACGGAACTCGAGTCCGTAGAGATATTAATAATAATAAAAACAATAATTACTACATGACGTACTAAAATTTTATACTGCAACCTATCTCCATAAATTCCTTACATGCTTGGCTAGATAAAAACGTGATACAAAAGATAGTATAAGAGGCTGGAGCGAACAGCTATGTAAATGAAGATTTGTCATTCAAGTATTCTTCAAAATTTTAGTATCCCTTTTTAAGCAAGATACTTTTTAATTTGGTTTTAAATTTAGTTAAAGGCAGATCTACGTTTCATTCGGAATCTTATTGAAGAAGCGTATACCAACTCTCAAGAAAGAACATTACGAAGAAATTGTATAGATAGATGTACCTAACGCCTACAACAACCGACTTTGTATGCCTTGAAATGTCAATTGTTACAGACGGCAAGCAAACAACTCTCCTAACAATGTATTTGCAGAATGGCACGTGAACAACTTTGATGTCTGCTCCATATTAATCAAAACAATTGCTTTAATGGAAGCATTTATGTTTGAACTGCTTTAACCATATGCCATAATATGTGTATTAATTTAATAGGATTCTCTACGATCGTTGTTAAGGCTTTCGTCGACCTATCGAGTATGATGCTTTGGATGATTAGAATTTAGGGTCAGCACAGACAGAACGGAGCGCAGCGGAGAGGATTTTACGCCCGGAGCAGTTCGGTTTCCGCAGCGGCCATTCTACGACGCTTCAGCTAACGCGCGTGCTTCATCTTCTAACTTGCGAGTTAAACAAAGGCAATTGTACGGTCGGGGTTTTTCTAGACATAGAGAAGGAATTGATCGAGTTTGGCATGCAGGTCTAATATTTAAACTCATCGACACTAGCACGCCGCCCGCACTCGTTCAGTTAGTGGCGTCGTTCCTAGAGGGCCGAAGCTTTTATGTTTCGGTTGAGCAAGCCCTGTTCCAGAAGCGGGTCATTAACGCAGGTGTACCCCAAGGCAGCTGTTTATCGCCAGCGTTATACGGACTCTACACCGATGATATCCCGACCCTAGCGGGCTCTTTACACCCCTGGGAAAAGGATGTAACGCTGGCGTTATATGCCGATGACAGTGCCTTTTTTGCGACCTCACAAGGTGTAGATATGGCTGCCCGACGTATGCAACGCGTACTGGATAAGCTCCCGGTGTGGCTTGACAAGTGGCGTATGGCCGCCAACGTGGGGAAGACGGCCGCTCTACTAGTCACCCGCCGACGCTACAAACCGGAACCGCTGAAGCTTCGTGGTCAGGAGATCGAGTGGCAAACCACGGTCAAATACCTCGGAGTGCATATAGACAGATCGCTGAGCATGTGTCTGCAGGCTGAACGCGTCATAAATGAAACGTGAGCCGCTGGCGCTCTGCTCCGGCCTGTTCTCGACTCCAAATTGCCTCTGAGGACGAAGATCGGGGTCTATAAGACTTATCTCCGCTTGAGGCTTACATATGCGGCTCCGGCTTGGTACGCGCTGTGCTCGACCACTCGAAGATCCCAAATACAGGCTCGACAAAACATCGCCCTGCGAGTGTGTACAGGAGCGGTTCGGTATGTCAGGAACGACGTTATCGCTCGCGATGTGGGAATACCCAGTGTTGAGGAGTTTGTGGCGAAGATGGCGCGACGATTGTTCGACCGCGCCGATAATGGCGGCCACACGTCACTCCACGGGATTGCTCCACTATACGCACGGCCACCAGACCATCAACGCACCTGGCTGCCGACTCCTCGTGATCTCATACGCTCACCTAATCAGGGCGATGGCGTGAGGTCGCAAAATCCACTAAGCTGCTGACATGCCACCAGATGCCACAGATGGCCACCTAAAGCCCGAGATGGCCATCGAACGCTGCAGATTGGCCAACGAGAGCTGCTGAGAAGCCATTGCTATGCGGAGAAGACTCCAGCAGCTCCAAACCCAATTACCGGTGGGTAGTTGCCCACTGAGTTGCAGCCGGGGTAAAGAGGTATACCTCGAAGCCCCAACCTCCTCATAACAAACCGAGGAAGAAGACCCTGGGGAGAGGATTTTATTAACACACTTGAAAATAAACTTTAAAATTATTACAATAAAGTGCATAAATGCTTGAACCTGACAAACGCGTCCTCGAAGATACGCGGGACTCCTCGCGCGGAGTCGAGTCGGCGCCCGCGTCGTACGCCTACTTTCACTGTTGTCACTGAGTTTAAAGAGGGATGACGTCATTTTTTTAGATTTTGAATTCGAAGTACCTACATAACGAATAATAAATATAACCATCATTATACATTTATGAAGTTGCTTTGTTTGTTAAAAATAATCTACATTTATACACTAAATGCAACAGTAAACGACATAAGAGCTACCTGCTTTCACTTCCTTCAAAAACCACTTTGTTTCAAAACAGTCTATTCTGTATAGCGACCAAAATTTATAATAAATTACCACTGAAAATTAAGGAACTCAACATCAAAGGCTTTAAATTAAAATTAAGACAATTATTAATAAATAAAGCATATTACATAATACATGTTGGTCGCGCGTATTTAATTTAATATATATATATATATATATATATATATATATATATATGTATATATATATATATATATATATATATATATATATATATATATATATATATATATATATATTGAAAATTCTTAAAGTAATGGAACGAACCGTAATACTGCAAATCATGTAAAACCACCTCCTATCTTTTTTTTCTCTCCTGTACATGCCCTAGCAAGCAGAAGAAAGGAGACGGCATGAGACTTCAACTGCATCGCTATATTGGTCATCGGATAGAATAGATTTTATCGCTTAGAAACTGCAACGCATACGCATCGCTTTTGAATATTATAAACAATTTTCGTCCATATACTTTATATATCACTAAACTAGTTGGATATGTGAAATTGTGCGTGTCGTGCTAACTTAAGAATCACGGAGAAAACCATCGCTTCACTACGCAAAGGTACTGTACCATCCTTCCTTTATATAGTTATATAAAGCCTATATTTCCCTGTGTTCTGTGCAGCTATATTTCCATAATTGTGGTTTTACAACTAAGGGGAATGAATAGAGGTAACAATTATCAATTCGCGTAACCACATGTATTAAATTCACCAAAACTACACCTTTCTTGCCAACATTCCTCGACCCATGTTCTTCGTCTAACTTTCTGCCGCCTTATTTTATTAACATGTTCTTCCATTTCTTCTTCTTCTGCCAAAAGCACAATTATAATGATATCCCAGTCCACCATCGTTGACGAACTTTCGCGACAAACTGGCATGTTTACTCTAGAGTTCAAGCTCGAGCGTACGCGATCCGTAAAGAAAATGCCCGAGAACGCGCGGGGATTATTCCTCTCTGTCTGCGCTGACCCTTATACAACTACTGTTAGTAGTGGTCGCCCATAGTCGAAATTCGACCGTAATAATTTGTTGTCAAAGACTATACTTCTATAATCACAGATTTCGCCCAGGCTACAATTAATGACTTTAACAATAAACAAAAGAGTATATATGCGCGTGTGTGAAATGAACTCAAATTCATGTTAGTGTGTGTAATGTTTTTTTTATTAATTTAATGTATTTTTTATGCTAAATTTAAAAAAAAATAGCATTCGTCGTTTCTTCTCTATATAAACTATAAGTGTGCGAAATTTCATACTCCTCCGTCCGCGCAATTTTCGTAAAAAGGGGTACAAAGTTTTTTGCTTCACGTATTAATCTATACAAATATTATAAAGAGGTAAAGTTTGTGAGTTTGTGACGTTGTAGGGGGTAATCTCTGGATCAACTTAACCGATTTTAAAAATTACTTTACTGTTGGAAAGCTACGTTAACAGGCAGTGTCATAGGCTACATAACATCACGCAATATACCACGGGAGCGGGACACAGCGCGGGTGAAACCGCGCCGGGCTGCTAGTATATACATAAATTGTGTCTTGACATTGTGTGTATGACTTGTAAAAAAAATAAAAACATTCGATTTGATTTTGAATCCTTTATTACCAAAATAACTACGAAATCCCAAAAACTACACCGACACTATCGACGTTTCTAGAAAGTCATGTATCTAGTTATTATTGGTACAAATATTCTATCTACCGGCAAGGTTACATCTACGCTTGTCTTAGCTCTTATCCGTTTACAAATAAGTACTAATTTCAAATAAGTAATTACTTCTTAAATTTGGCAATTGAGATAAATTATGGATTCATCGCACGAGGGGTTTCAGTTGCTTCTTGAAAGCGATACAAGGTATAGACTGACACGCGTGAGTAGTGTGTTTATGCGGTTACCGATCCACTTTAGAGGAGGCGCTATGAGACGCTATGACGTCACGAAAATTGATAGGACGCAATGGCTTCATGTTGACAGTACATGGCATTTAGTCAGTCTGTTTGCAGATTTATATCCATGCAGGAATGGAGAAAGAATACAATTTCCTGCGGCCGGGCGGCCTGTCGTAAGAGCCAGGTGGTAGGGCATTTGCCCGACTGGATGGCTACCACCTCTGGTCTAAAGTATGTCGCCATAACAACCTTGTGTTGTGTTACGACATTAGTGACCAGGTTCCAGTCTCCTTTAAGAGAGCAGCAGCGCATTTGTAGCACCTTTGGTGTTGCAAATGTCCATAGGCGATGGTAACCGCTTTTCATCAAGTAGGCCGTCTGCCTGTCTGCTGAACTCCTGCAATAAAAAAAAACCTTAAGACAATTGTAACAGCCTTGCAGAGATTTGGGTAAGAAAGTACCAAATATTAACTATTTGGGCAGGGCTTCCCCTTTTTTATTGTCCAGCCTTTGATTTGACTATTCCCACAGCACATTAAGCAATGAACACTGTCTACACGCCGCTACGCCTTTTATACGAAAATACTACTCTACAAAACAATAACGTTGCATCATTGCTAAAAATAGCAATTACATCATAGTGTTGCCAGGATCACAAAAACAATTATAATAATTACTTATTGATGCACTAAATTATCTAGACGATAATTTAGTGGGCTTATAAAATTAACTAACCCGTAGAAAGTGGTAATTTAATTATAAATATTTTCTTTTTATTGCAGAGTTCACCAAACAGGCAGACGGCTCACTTGATGGAAAGCGGTTACCATCGCCTATGGACATTTGCAACACCAAAGGTGCTACAAATGCGCTGCTGCTCTCTTAAGGGAAACTGGAACCTGGTCACTAATGCCGGAACACAACACAAAGTTGTTATGGCGACATACTTTAGACCAGGGTGGTAGCCATCCAGTCGGGCGAATGCCCTATCACCTGGCAAATCTACTAAAAACATTATCTATGACTATTGTCTATGTGATATTAATATGCACTATGGTTTTCATGACTACTGTGGTGGACATCTTGTAACACTGAAACTATGTAAAACCTAACTCTCGAGCCTTTACCGACATTTTATCGTAAGCGACACTTGGACCTAAATATATTTTTGGTTGCAAAAGTTATTTTGCACTATTATTTTGTTTTAAGACTTTCAGTTTGGATTCAGTAGTGTCTTAACAAATTTAAATATTTGGGCAGCACAGTTACCGATACGTAAACTTGAGAGGACGAAATACACGTACGTATTGAAAACGAGCGTGCATGACAAGAGTTATGAATGTCAAAGAAGCAAGTGAGGTGTGTAAGAATAAGCCTAAATGGCGCTCTGTTGTTCGTGCCTACCCCGCAAGGGAACTGGCGTGAAGTTATGTATGTATGTATTCAAACCTTCCTGAGGTACTGCGCAGCCTTACATAAGGTAATGGTGTCCCGGTTTCTAAGCAGGAAAACCAAAATCAGGATTTACAAAACCGTCATACCGCCCATCCTGATGTACGGTTCCGAAGCCTGGACGCTTACCCGAAAGGAATAGAACCAGCTGTTAGTGGCTGAACGAAAGGTTTTACGTAAGATTTTGGGTCCAACGAGGAGAGCCGATGGCAGCTGGAGGGTCCGAACCAACGTCGAAATTGAACACCTCGTGGCCGAGCCTAACATACTACGAGAGATAAAATGTCACCGCCTCCGTTGGCTTGGTCACGTGGAACGGATGGGAGAGGATCGAAGCGTGAAGAGGGCCTATTTGGGACGATCGCATGGACGACGTCCGGTCGGTCGCCCCAAGAACCGGTAGAGAGACAGAGTGGAGGCTGACCTGTGTGAGCTTCAAGCTCTTCACTTCAGGACAGAAACCGGCGGTGTGTTCTCGTTTGGGAGGCCAAGACATTTTGGGTCGCTAAGCCAACGGAGTTAGTTAGTTAGTGTCTTACCAAACTAAAACTGAAAGTCTTAAAACTACATATTGCAACCAAAAATATACTCAGATCCAAATGTCGCTTACGATAAAATGGCGGTAATAACTCTATATATTCGTAGATGCATCTCCGAAGGTTTTCTATATTGACGGATTTTGGCACGTACTTGGAGTACTCAGTTATAACCTTGCTAATTATTTAGCAGTAAATTATTCTATGTGTGGGACGTAACAGTCAAAATAAATATTTTGCTATTAATTTAATTTTATAAGAAAATTAAAAAAATCAAATAGGTATTTTGAACAAAATCCAATAAATAAGCTGATTTGGGTGAATTATTTTTATTAGGTTCCAAAACGATCCCCATCGTAAAATAGAAAACGTCCGAAGGGTTAGATTTATCTTCGGCTTGTACCCTTGAAAGAATACCATCATGCGCCTGTGGAACAGAGGTAATCGGCCCGGGATACCACGGTCTTTCTTGCCGCCGCAGTGCCGGCAGATGGTCGCGCCACGCTGCCTTGAATGATGTCTTACGGAGGGCGCTTGCCACCGCTAACGTGCCGGCTTTATTGGAGCCGAACGGTATTGCACGTGACGATGGTAGGCGTCCCGACGGAATGACTCTAATTCCTTGGCAGCGTGGCAAGCCTTTGGTGTGGGATGCGACTTGCGTAGACACGTTGGCCGCATCCCATTTACCAAATACGTCTAAATCAGCCGGTTCTAAACTGGCGTGAAAATCCGATTAGACGAGTTCACTATTCAATGCTTTTCATAAGGAAATTATCTGATATATAAATGTGTAGCAGCGAGAGGTAGAGGTTAAATAATACTTCAAACGGCAGAGAGTAGTATTCAGTATCGAGTGCTGATATGAACTGATTCATTTTGTAAACGGTAACCTTAAGTACATACATACATACATACATAACTTCACGCCAGTTCCCTTGCGGGGTAGGCACGAACAACAGAGCGCGATTTAGGCTTATTCTTACACGCCTCACTTGCTTCTTTGACATTCATAACTCTTGTCATGCACGCTCGTCTGTTCTTAAGGCTCCTGACATCACCTTCTGCTAGTACACGATCAATTTGAGCATGGAAGGTGTGTCGTGGCCTTCCACGACTTCTGCATCCATTCACTTTTGCATTGTATATCTGTTTAGTCATTCTTTCATCATGCATTCTTTCCACATGCCCGAACCACCGGAGCATTCCTTTCCTTACCTTCACCACCTTGTAACCTTAAGTACAAATATTAAAAAGTTATACAGCTAGTACAATATATAGTACAATGCGTGAGCGGCACGGATGATGTGCGAGCAAGATAGAGTACCATTTAAAACTACATTTTAACGGTTTTCAGCGCGGTAATTTAACAACTTTTACCTTTGCCACCCGTTGCACCACCATGTCAATTTCAAATTCAAAAGCTTTTATTCAAAATAAGTTCCACTGGAGAACTTTTTGTTATAATAATCGGCAGACAAACACACATATTGTATATCCCCAAATTAAGCAAGTTACGCATGTGTTATGGGTGGTATACGATGGACTTCTGTGGGGCCGATCCCAGACACCCAGACCATAATAAATAACTCGGAGCCTCTGGGTTGCAGTGAGGTAGACTGGCAAAGGCGTAGCCTGCTCAAGCACAGAGGCCGTCTGGTCTGGTAAATTTTTGAGGTCATACATATAAGTCAAAATTTAAATATATTTCCTATTCTATGTACACCGTTTCACAACGTGTTATCGGTGTTTAAAGGAAAAGAAGCGGCTAGAAACTCCTCAGCAACACGTCTAGCTAAAAACAATTATATATGTCTAAAGCATATTTGTGCAGGAACGGAGAAAGAACACGATTTCCTGCGGTTGGGCGGCTTATCGTAAGAGGCGACAAAACAATCTACAGCCAGGTAGTAGGGTATTTGCCCATCTGGATAGGTACTACCCTTGGTTTAGGGTATGCCACCATAAAAACCATGAGTTGTGTTCCGGCATTAGTGGCCAGGTTGCAGCATCCCTTAAGAGAGCAGCAGCGCATTTGTCCATAGGCGATGGTAACCACTTTCCATCAGGTGCGCGGTCTGCCTGTGTGCTGAGCTCAGACAATAAAAAATAAAAGAATGGCATACAGTACAGGAACCAGCCTTCTCATGACTTGAAGAGTCGATTCGTTTGAGAGCCCTTTGTAGAGGCCTCAAAGAAATTTATTAAGAATTTTCTTACATGAGTTTCTCAAATGTCGCTACCTATTTCCGACGAAATAAACCCTTGAACAAGTCGCCACATTTTACGATGTAGTAAGCAAAAATTTTGTATTACGTCCCTAAAGTGCTTTGATCGTTGTACGTACGTGTATGGTAAATGGAGCGAGCGTTATGAAGGCAATAACTCCCGCACTCAATCTTCAATTACTGCTGACAGCGCTCTGGTGATGCTGGCACTGCTATAGATGCTACTATCATATAAAAATATGCGAGGAGGTGAAGAACAAAATCTCACATTTGCACGTTTTCCAATTTCGGAGAAAACAATAAACAATTTCTTATTTATTTAATACAATGCAAGAAAACTTATTTGTATTGTATTCTACTCATAGTCCCTCAAGACTATAAGTAGAATACTGAGCCTAGATCACCGTCTTCTATGGGTAAGGTGCCCAGAAGGCTGGCTACGTTTCCTCGCTGGATCGCCATACTCATCCGTTGGCCGAGGTAAGCACCAATAATGTTCTGACATAACTACAAAATATATGTTATGTACATATTCAAGAATTGTAACTAAGAATAAAATATATGTTTACAATCAATAAATTAATAAATAACCTTTCCTGTTTATTTGAACTACACAACCACGTATAACACAGGTACCAATATAACTAAACACAACCAGTCCCAACGTAATGCACGATTCAATAACACGCGCAAAGTGCGTCACTAAATAGATTACCGAATGTACACAAGTCTTGCTTCGCTTGTGATTATTGCTCGAGTGCCTCATCTCTCAATTGGGACATTGCTTTATACTGCACGGATGCAATATGTCTGCCCTGCCGCGTGACCGAATTTCCTAGAATCAGTCCGACACACCTGGCTTATGACTGCCATAAAAGATTACAATACACAATGGGCTGTTTTTCTAATCACAAAGTAAGCAAAAGAAGTCCAAATGCCGAAAAGGTAATAAAATGTGTTTCTACAGGGCTGCAGGTGTAAATTTGCCTTTGTCGGCACCTCGGTCGTAACAATATATAAGCTTAGCCTATAAATATCCTACCTACACATAGCATAAACCTAAAAATAAGAAATCAAACATATAATAATAAAGTCATGTATGATCATGGAATACTTTATGATAATAAAGTCTGCCGTGATCACGGCCACTGAAAATCAAATAAATTACTGCGCTTAAAACCGTTAAAACGTAGTTTTATTATGTATACAAATCGCGAACACTTAGAAAATATTATATATATGTGCTCTGAAAAAAGTAAATGTCTTTTTGAAGTATTATTATAACAATGTTACTTAAATACTAATGCAAATATGTTATTTACTATATTATTAAACAGTGGATGTATGGATCTTTAGTTTTACCACCGAAACCATTCAAAACACATCAATCATAATTAAAGCAATTACTAAACAAGTTTAGGCAATCACGGCCTTTAATATTCCCCACATAGTAAATATTTGATACATGTAATCTAATACATAGTAAATTATCCAAAAAGTCACAGTGCAGGCATCATAGTGTGGTGGCGCTGAAGAATATACCTGTTTGTAATTTTCTCACTCCCCACCTCGCCATCAAGAAAAATAAATAACTAGGCCCCTTTCCTCCAGACCTGCTTACCTTTGCCTTCCGCTCTGCTGTATCAGCATCCAATAGTCTATTAATACACCTACCGTTCCTGCTCCCAGTCAGTCTCGTGTCTCCATTCCTCCGCCGCGCATAATTGCCGGATCGCTGTTTCTTATTTTCTAAGTTCTAATTAATTTCAATTTTGTATTTTCTTCGTGTGTAAATAAAAAACTTTTTAAAAAAAGTTGTTTTAAAGACCCCGGATAACAATTGGTGGCAGCGTAAAGGGATAATAAATCCCCGGTTAACTCAGTGCTTAAATAACATTTTAAAAAACTGCTTTAAAATTCCACAAATGTGGAAAGTGTAAAAGTAAATACTTACCAGTTCCTGAAATAACAACTTTCGCTGTATCCTGCTATTATCTGCTGCAAATTTCGGCAAGACGAAAAAACTTACCAATACCGCCGTGTCATCAGAGCCAGCCGTTAACAGTCTATCATCGAGTGTCTCCCTTCATACTCACTTTCAATCTTCGAGCATCAACATCGTCGCATCCTGTGACCGCTGATCCCGTCGTGTCCCGTCTACATACCAGACGCATCGGAATGCGGGCAGTCAAAACATCCGCCGTCTTCGCGATATTGTTGTGAGTGCATAATTTAATCTGTAAAATAAGGCTCTCTACATCTGTTGGACAATTCGTTAGTCACTCATGATATTTTTATTAATTAATTAAGTAATGCCCAAATATATGAAAGTAGACGATAACAAATTAACCGTAAACTTACCTGCTATAGAAGAAACTCCTGAGGTACAAAAATCTCCACCACCTTCTCCGCGCATTACCAGATCCGCCACAGCAGTCATGTCAGAGCTCGACTTAAACCTAATCTTCAAATTTATCAAATCCTACGATGGCAATAGAGAAACTTTAAATTCATTTATTATTAATTGCAACAATGCATATGAACTAGCTTCGGAAAATCAAAAATCTATACTATTTAAATATATTATTAGCCAACTGCAAGGGAAAGCAGAGGTAGCTTGCTCGATCAAAGAATTCGTCAACTGGGAACAGCTTAGAGAATTCCTTAAAGCCCAGTTCGGCGAACAGAAACATTATTCTCACCTCCTCAACGAACTGCAAGAGATTAAACAAAACCCAAATGAAAATGTCAACAGGTTTTCCCTACGTGTTGAGGCATGCCTCTCGCAGCTACTTACAGAAATAACACTATCTAATACTAAAGCAAAAGAAATCCCGGGTCGAACAGCTGCAATGGAGGATTTAGCCCTCCATCATTTTCTAATGGGACTAAATCCCCAGATAGCCACGATAGTAAGGTGTAAGAATCCGAAATCCTTAAATGATGCTATTAACTATGCTATATCTGAAGAAAAATTAGTGCAGGTGATGTCAAGGCGTCCCACACCTGCATACAACCCAAATCAAGCTCGCCCTTTTCAACGTCCAGTAGTTCAACGGCCATTTCAACCTTCCAACAGATTCCCAATTCCCAGAAACACCTACCCTACAGGGCCTACAATTTTTCCAGCATTAATTTGCAGATATTGCAAGGCCCCTGGACACACTATTGAAAATTGCCGTAAAAGAGAATACAACAACAGACGATATGGCAATCCAACATGGCCCAACAATAACAACAATAATAATAATAATACTCAACCTCGTCCATGGGCTAATCAACCTATTCATACTACCAATACCACTTATAATCAAGGTTTCGATGAAGTTGATAATTATCATTTAAACGACAACACCCTCCCGTCGGGTACCGCGCGGGAAAATTAAATGGGAAAATCGGTATTAAAATAAATACTAAATCTACTAAATCCATTGAAAACAATTCTAAATCGTGTATTACACACAATACTATTTGTACTAAATCAAATGAAAACAATACTAAATCGTGTGTTACACAAAATACTATTTCTACTAAATCAAATGAAAACAATACTAAATCGTGTGTTACACAAAATACTATTTCTACTAAATCAAATGAAAACAATACTAAATCGTGTGTTACACAAAATACTATTTCTACTAAATCAAATGAAAACAATACTAAATCGTGTGTTACACAAAATACTATTTCTACTAAATCAAATGAAAACAATACTAAATCGTGTGTTACACAAAATACTATTTCTACTATATCAAATGAAAACAATACTAAATCATGTGTTACACAAAATACTATTTCTGCTAAATCAAATAAAAACAATTCTAAATCTGCAACTCCTTGTTCAAACCGGGTACCTGAAACAAAAGAAAACATATGTAAAATATATAATATTCAAAATAATACTTCAAAAAAATACTTACGTTTTGTAGAATGCCAGACGTCTCTTTCTTCCAAACCTCTTAAACTCCTGATTGATAGCGGCGCTTCCATAAGTATTATAAAGATATCCTCCGTCGAACTTGTACCTGAAATAAAAAATGATATCATTTCCTTTTCTGGTCTAGGGGGCTCGAACAACCCTATGAAGTCATTAGGACAAATAAATGCCAGTTTCCACACACTGAAACATCAGTTCCATCTTGTCCCTGATATAGATTTTCCCTATGATGGAATAGTCGGCAACGACTTCTTTACTACCTACAACTGCAAAATCGATTACCTTGAAGGAAAACTTACTATTTCTGACATAAAAATTACTCTGAAATTTAATGAACCAATTTACATCATACCTCCAAGAACGGAAACAGTCATAGAAGCCTCGGTACTAAATCCTGAAATTCAAGAAGGCTTAGTTCTAGACCAAGATCAAATAAATCATCTCCTTATCGCCAACTGTATGGCAAAAGTCAAACCAAATTCTAGAATTAATATTTCTGTCGTAAATACATCCGAATTTCCATTACGTATAAATTCAGATCTAAAATTAAAACTTACCCCCTTAGAGGAAGATTCCGTTGACAAAATATACCATATTCCTATCACTGATATAAAAACCCAAAATAACATCCTTGACAGAACCGAAGCAGTTATAAAACTATTACGTGTCTCGCACCTAAACGGTGAAGAAACAAACACATTATACGACTTATGCTCCGCCTATTCAGATATTTTTCACTTACCTGAAGATAAATTGACCTGTACTGACGCTATACAACATGAAATTCCAACATCCTCAACTGCTCCTATCAATACAAAATCCTACAGATTCCCTGAAGTACACAAAACAGAAGTTCAATCTCAAATTACGAAAATGTTAGATGAAGGCATCATCAAACCGTCTACATCTCCCTGGTCTTCTCCAATTTGGATAGTTCCAAAAAAAATCGATGCTTCGGGCCAACGTAAATGGCGAGTAGTTATTGACTACCGTAAACTTAATGACGTCACGATAGGAGACTCGTATCCAATTCCTAATATTTCTGAAATACTAGATCAATTAGGAAAGTCCAAATACTTCAGTACTCTCGATCTCGCTTCCGGTTTCCACCAAATTAAAATGTCATCACAAGATGCCTCCAAAACAGCCTTCTCAGTTCCACAAGGTCACTTCGAATTCACTCGCATGCCCTTCGGATTAAAAAATTCTCCAGCAACCTTCCAAAGACTCATGAATTCTGTTCTCTCAGGATTACAAGGCCTTCAGTGTTTTGTTTATTTAGACGACATTGTGGTGTACTCCTTTGACCTTGAACAACATGCTAAAAGCCTCTCTAATGTATTCGATAGACTCCGTACATTTAAATTAAAACTACAACCAGACAAATGCGAATTTCTCCGTAAAGAGGTATCTTATCTTGGACATGTGATCACAGATGAAGGAGTAAGACCAAATCCTGATAAAATAAAAGCCGTCCAACAATTTCCTACTCCCAAGTGTCCGAAGGATATAAAATCCTTCCTTGGACTAGTGTCATACTATAGAAGGTTTAACCCTGATATCTCAACTATTGCTAAACCACTTACTAATCTACTCAAGAAAAATGTACCCTTCCTTTGGAATAATGAACAACAACTTTCTTTTGAAACTCTAAAGAATGCTCTTACGACGGCCCCTATATTAGCTTACCCTGATTTTACAAAGCCTTTTATTCTCACTTGCGATGCTTCTGATTACGCAATCTCTGCCATCTTATCCCAAGGTGACGTAGGCAAAGACCGCCCAATCGCTTACGCATCCCGGACTCTAAACAAATCGGAAATGAATTATTCCGTCACAGAAAAAGAATGCTTGGCCATAATATTCGGCACAAAAACCTTCAGACCATATTTATACGGCCGACGTTTTAAAATTGTCACTGACCATCAACCACTAAAGTGGCTATTTTCCTACAAAGATCCTTCATCGAAATTCGTTAGATGGAGATTAAAGTTAGAAGAATTTGATTATGAGATAGAATATAAGAAGGGCAAAATTAACAGGAACGCCGACGCTTTGTCTCGCTTCCCTGTTAATCCAGTAATCCCAGATAAAGTAAATCCTCAACCCTCAACATCCAGAACCATTGTACCTAATCTAGAACCTGAAATCACCACTGACGTCTTAGACGACCTTATAGAACTAGGCGACTTGGGACTCGATCCCGGTACAGACATTGACTTCAGTCCTCTGAGTCTACCTCCTCTACCAAATTCCCCTGAAGAAAGACGTGATCCAACTCCTCCAACTCTACCTCCTATATCAGAATCTCCTGAAGAAGAACAAAATCCAGTCCCTGAAACAAATTCTACTATATCAGATGACTATTCAACCTTTATAAAAGCTATGATGGACAAGAATGAAACATTTAATACACAAATCAAAGAACACAACGAAAGCCTCCTCAAAAGCCCTTCAAAGACTATCCTAATTCCTATATCTATTGATTTCGATGACTCAAATCCTTATCTCCAAGATATAATCTCCTCCTTGGAAGATCGATCAATTCTCGACAATGAGCGTGAACTTCACAAATTCATAAAATTAGAACTAAAAGAAAAGGCCTTTTATCTTCTTTTGACCAAAGTCTACTATTTCGATAATTCTACTTACCCAGATATATTTAAAACGCTCAAATGCTTGAGGGACGAGATTCTACTTCAAGGTAATATAAATGAAATCTCAATCTCTGACTTCAAAAATCCATTTGAACAACTTTCTTTTGTTAAAATCTACAGTATGTTAATATATCTATTCAATAATACCAACATCACAGTAAACATTTATCATAATAACGTTATCTATCCAGTCCCCACGGAAATCACTAAAATTCTAAAAGAAAACCATGATATCCCAATAGCCGGACATTTAGGCTCGAATAGAATGTTCGACAGGATCCGGGAACGTTACTACTGGAAGAACATGCGCTCAGATATCGAGAGCTATGTGAAAAATTGCAAATTCTGCCAAACAAACAAATCCTTACGTAAAATCCAAAAATCTCCAATGCAGATAACATCTACTTCCACTCGCCCTTTTCAAAGAATAAGTCTTGATATCGTTGGACCCTTACCTGAAGCCGGTTTACATAAACTAAGATTCATACTTACCCTGCAAGATGATCTTACAAAGTTCTCCATCGCGTACCCAATTTCCAATGCTACCGCAGAAGAATCCTGCGAATGCTTAGTACATTTCATCTCCCTATTTGGCATCCCTAAATTCATACTTACCGATCAAGGTACAAACTTCACCGCCGAACTATTCAAGGAAACATGCAAATTCCTCAAAATCAAACAGATCTGGTCTTCACCTTATCACCCGCAAACCCAAGGAGCTCTTGAAAGAAGCCACTCCACTCTCAAAGAATACCTAAAATCTTATGTTAACGATAGCCAGTCCAACTGGCATAAATATGTTTACACCGCTATGTTAACATATAATAGCTCTGTCCACACAACAACCAGGTTCACGCCTTTTGAACTTGTTTTCGGCCATAAGCCATATATACCTGACTCCGTCTTTGACTTACGCTCCGACGTCACTTATCCCGAATACCTGAAAATGCTCCATCATCGACTAAAAATATCCCGACAAAAAGCTTTACAGAATATTCATGATTCCAAAGAAAGATCAAAAACTTACTATGACCGACATTCACGACCAGTCCAATATAAAGCAGGAGACTATGTCTACATAAAGAATCACGTCAGACTTAGGAAAGCCTTGTCCCCCGTTTGGAAAGGACCCTATAAAATAATAAAGGTCCACGGGAATAACACACTTACCCTTTTAATAAACCGTCGTCACGTTAAACACCACTTCGACCAGGTAAAACCTGCAAATATAAATGAACAATAAAAAAAAAATAAACAAATATCATTAGTCTAATAATCACGCAAATAATAACTATAATTAATAATATTCCAGAACAATTCTAATGGATGCCACCGTCTTCGGAGAAGACGCTTTCGAAATTCAACACGTAGAGAATGGTCCAGGAATCCACTTTGACCCCAGAGGGTCCTTAAAAATAATTAATGGTCACATAGATATAGTCGTCCCCGTCGATATCTCTTTTATAAGTCCCCACCTAATCAATATTCAAGAGTTCTCGCTTTGTCATGGGATCTTTGCAATAAAAGTAAAATATTCAAACCAACAGAATGTACAAATACATTACAACCTTTAGAAGTCCGATTCTATGATATGATAAGAGACTATGACTCAATCTCTCATCTTCTCCCGCGAAGAAACAAACGTTCCGCTTGGTTCAGCATCATCGGAACCGCGTCTAAACATCTGTTTGGCACCTTAAATGAAGAAGACGCAACACTTTATGATCGCGCTATCCGCGAATTACAAACCGATCAAAAGGATCTAGCACAGTGTGTAAAAGAAGGTCTTATTGTAACCACCTTCGCACTCGAAACCTTTAATAAATCATTAAATCAACTAGCTCAGAACGAAAAATCGTTAAACAATGCAATTAATTTTCTGAATAATAGAATAAACAATATATCTTTAACTTCCAATACACTCGATTATAGAATTAAAATGTTAGAGTTAGTAAATATATTAGGGAATAGTATACTTACCCTATCCTTTAAACTGGAAGATATATCAAACGGCCTAATGTTCAGTAAAAACAACATACTGTATCCTGCAATATACTCACCTAAAGAACTATACGAAGATATTGTTAAAATCCTTAGATTCCTACCTAGTTCTAAAGAATTCCCCATATCCATAGATTTAAGTAACATTCATAATGTACTAAGGTTTTCTAGCTTAAGTTCCTACTATCTCAGCGGTAAAATTGTATTTGCTTTAAGAATACCTTTAGTTTATCCCGTAGAATTCTACATTTATCACATACTTCCGTTTCCTATTTCAGTTAATAACAATTCATTTGCCATGATTATTCCTAGTGCCAAATATATCGGATTCTCTAGAGATAAAACTCAATACAGTAATTTAGAAAATTTGGAAAAATGTAAACTAGTAGATTTTCAAAACTATATCTGTAACGACTTGATCATATTATCCACTGCTACTCATCCCATCTGCGAAAGCGAGCTAATATCAAAATCCTTATCCTCTCTTCCAAATCAATGTGTTGTTAAATCCATTTCCGGAAATATTGAACTATGGCAGCCGTTACAAGAAAATAAATGGATTTATGTTATCTCTAGGAATTCCAAGCTCACTATTGATTGTCCAAATAAAAGAATATCTGAAGCTAATATATATGGCACCGGAATTATAAAATTACCGTCTGGATGTAATGCATACTGTAGAGGTATAGAATTAATATCTAGACAAGATATAAAATATAATTCATCCCATGTAAACATTGATTTTAATTTATTGGAATTATATAATATTAATCAAACTATAACCTATCCAAATGTTATCCCAGAACTTAATATTAAATCTATAAATTTTGAACCCTTATTAAATAATAAAGAAGATTTAAATGTAATTAAACATAGATTAGAAAATATTATAACCAAACCAAATGTCATTAACCATAATCATTATATTTCATCTTTTGTTTTTTATTGTATTTTAACTTTAATTATAATATTAGTTTATAAGTTATATAAATATTGTATACCTAAGATCCGCGGCGTCCTGTCCCCTTCGATAAATCCAAATCCTCCTGAAGATCCCGAATCCCAACCTGAAATAGAACTTACCTCTCCTACTCCTAGACTCCGCTTCTAGAATACCAAACTTCACCCTAAAGGTGGAAGTTTGATCTCAACCGGGGGGCTGTAATACCTAGGCCCCTTTCCTCCAGACCTGCTTACCTTTGCCTTCCGCTCTGCTGTATCAGCAACCAATAGTCTATTAATACACCTACCGTTCCTGCTCCCAGTCAGTCTCGTGTCTCCATTCCTCCGCCGCGCATAATTGCCGGATCGCTGTTTCTTATTTTCTAAGTTCAGTTCTAAGTTCTAATTAATTTCAATTTTGTATTTTCTTCGTGTGTAAATATGAAATAAGAGAGAGGATATACGTCAAATTAGGTTAGGTGCAAATTAAGTTCAAACGTGGAATCAGTACGGAAAATAATATACAAAAAAAAAACTTAATAAAGTATTTTTGGGACAGCTGATTGTCCTAAGTATTAGAATTCTTGAAAAGTATCAAAACGTCTCAAAAAGTGTTAAAACAAGTTCCAAAAACCATAGACCGGAGGCACGGCACCCTGACGTTCCGCCAGACGCAGGTACTGACCGGGCACGACTGCTTCGGTCGGTACCTGTGTCAGATAGGACGTGAATCGTCGTCAGGGTGCCAGCACTGCAGTGCCAGCGTCGAGGACACGGCGCTGCACACTCTGCAGGAGTGTCCAGCCTGGGAAGAGGAGCGCTGTGTCCTCAGCGCCACCATCGGAAATGACCTATCCCTCCCGGCCGTGGTCCAGCCCATGGTTCGGAGCCAACCCGAATGGGACGCCGTCGCCTCCTTTTGCGAGGCCGTGATGTCCGCAAAGGAGGCGGCGGACCGGGAGAGAGAGCGAGCAGCCGTGCTCCTCTCCCGCCGCAATAACCGGTCTCGGCGCCGGAGGAACACGGACCTCCGGCCGCCATGAACGCGCGGCGCGGGTGACGGTCAGGGGAGGCTATAAGGCCGTCGCCCGCATCTAAAGCCGCTGAGTAGGGGGCGCGTCGGTGACCGCGCGCGCCCCTCTCAAACACGAGCACGGAGAGGCCCGCCCCTTGCTGGGGTGGGCCCACGCCAGCCGGGGTCGCGGAAGAAAAGCTCACGCATATCCCGTGACCCCGGCTCATGGCGTCAGGTGGCACCAAGGGGTTTTAGTGGGTATTCCGGCTTCTCTAGCCGGCGAGTCCCACACTCCCCCGCCGAAGTCTCCCCGGCGGGGGGTCCGCAAATGGATTTCGCCTTGTAAAAAAACATGCTTATACAAATAGGTCTTGTTATTTTATACTGGGCATATAGTTTTTGCCGGTTGGGCGTACAATTTTTTTGACACATATATAGGTACAGTATGTATACCTAAACTTAAATTTAACAATATACATACATACAAACAACAAATTGTTTCAAAATACAGTGAATATTGTTAACACTCGAAACTAAATTAACTCAAAGTTAAAAACAGCCAGTCTAATTGAGTACGTTCTTCTTCTGGAACTCGATTAAAAATAGTAAATTATATCAAACACGTGCACGTGAGCGGTGACAGCGCCCAAATGCGGCCGAATAACAACGGCGGTTACAAAACCTTATACTTATCCATTATAATACTAATGGTTATACAATGCAAAAGTGGATGGATGCAGAAGTCGTGGAAGGCCACGACACACCTTACATGATCAAATTGATCGTGTACTAGTAGAAGGTGAGGTCAGGAGCCTTAAGAACAGACGAGCGTGCATGACAAGAGTTATGAATGTCAAAGAAGCAAGTGAGGTGTGTAAGAATGGGCCTAAATGGCGCTCTGTTGTTCGTGCCTACCCCGCAAGGGAACTGGCGTGAAGTTAAGTATGTATGTATGTATAATACTAATGGATATTATTTAAGATCTTATTACATTGCGTTAAAGTTCGAAAGTGTATAATAATATACAGCGGTCAGCATTTTTCATTTCTTAACACTTTTTTCGTATAGCTCTCATCCTCCGCTAAATAACGTGCGATAAGGAACATCGGTCCAATACTGTTGTTAATATTAAAAAGTATCTCGTGAATTACGAGATTATAATTTTCATGTATGATAGCCAATTGTTTTGTTTTATTGCGGTTTTTCACACCCACAGCAGCTTACACATTTTTCTACCCAAAGGAGATGGTTACGCTTTCATACATTCTTGGGCCCAGATTGTAAAAAGAAAGTGACTTCAAGATTTATTTTTATTATGTTCATATTATTTATAATTGTAGTCAGTTTAGTTATTTTGAATGCATTAATTGTGTGCTATACCTGTCTTCATACAAATCGATTATGGTACTCGATCACTTATTGTATTTGTTACCTTACATTTAAGATTTCTTGTCTTGCAGATAGAATTTAAAGCTGATGATTTTCATTTCACAATAGGAGAATATAACTTTTTTTAAGTCATTTTTTTTCCAGACGGGGGAAATGCTATTTACGCACAATACCGGGTCCTTTGCAAGGGATTAGACCATAGTTGATCATGGAGGCCTTCCCAGAAGGGGCCATCCGAACAGTAATCAACTGGCTTGTGTGGAGGCTCGAGCCCAAATGGCTAATACTCACTAAATCCACCCTCCTCCGACAGCCTAGAAAGGCATGAGATTTAGAACATAGTTGCGCCCACGCCGATCCTAGCGCAATAAGTGCCTGAGAAAGCCCCTGGAAGAGCTAACTCACTTCGACGACAGGGGTGAAGACTCCTCTGCTCCCTTGATGCTTGAGGGCCC
Source organism: Dendrolimus kikuchii (assembly GCA_019925095.2). NCBI lineage: Eukaryota > Metazoa > Arthropoda > Insecta > Lepidoptera > Lasiocampidae > Dendrolimus > Dendrolimus kikuchii. The sequence goes on from CM034412.1 coordinate 13,873,655, forward strand.
CTGAAGCGGTATTATGCTAGGGAGGGAAGTCATGCGCGTATCTGCGCCTACGAGCTCCCGGCTAACGCCGGCGCCCATGTGGGGGAGCGTCGATACGCGCACTTACCCTTCTCTCCCTTTCTCAATCTGCGGCTTCCTTTTGAGACATTACCATCTCGCATAAATCGACCCCCCTCCCCCCCTAAGCCATACCTCAACTCATTACATTGCTTGGCCTAAAAGTCCCTGTCTCCTTATAGACTACCACAATGTTATATACCCAGAATTATTAGAAGATGATTGTAATAATAATAATTCTTTAGAGTACATTGGTGGTGGGAATCTTCTTGTAAGTATGAGATATTTGTATCAGAAGATTTCACTCTTCGCGTTATATCAAAGAACAACTACCAGAAATTTATATATCTACTAGCTGACCCGGCAAACTTCGTACCGCTTCAGAATCAATAAATAAAAAACGTTGATTTCTGAACGACGGGACGAACATCAAACGTTTGACATTCAAAATAAAAAAAAAACAAAAAAAACTTCATTTATAAATTTAATTTGATTTCTGAACGAGTTTTTAATTTAATTGATTTCTAAACGACGAGACGAACATCAAATGTTTGACTGGTAGGAATAGTTTGTAAGGGAAAGCGAAATTATTGTTTTTACTATATTCCAAGCATTTTTTTCATATTTACTCACATTTTAAACCTTCCCTGGACTTGCACAAATAATTCAAAACCAAAATTAGCCAAATCAGTCCAGCCCTTATCGAGTTTTAGCGAGAGTAACAAACAGCAATTGATTTTTATATATATAGATTACAAGGAAATAATATTTGCGCGTTATGCGTGCGTGCATGCGTGCGTGTGACTGTGAGATACAAATGTACGGAATCCTAGATGGACGGATTGTATAAGGTTTCCCCTTTTTGTCAAAATAACTACAAAACCACAAAAGTAAGCATTATGCAAATTAATTTGAAATCTGGGCAATTCTAACCTCTTCCATTAAGAGCCACAAAAACCTTTTTTGCTTTAAATCCGAACTTGTTTGTCTGTGCAGGAACAGAGAAAGAATACAATTTCCTGCGGCCGGGCGGCCTGTCGTAAGAGGCGACAAAACAACCCAAAAGCCAGGTGGTAGGGCATTTGCCCGACTGGATGGCTACCACCCCTGGTTTAAAGTATGTCGCCATAACAACCTTGAGTTGTGTTCCGGCATTAGTGACCAGATTCCAGTCTCCCTTAAGAGAGCAGCAGCGCATTTGTAACACCTTCGGTGTTGCAAATGTCTATAGGCGATGGTAACCACTTTCCATCGAGTGGCCCGTCTGCCTGTCTGTTGAACTCCTGCAATAAAAAAAAAAAAAAAAAAAAAAAAAAAAAAACTTGTTAATCCCCACTTTGTAAATTTATCTCATTTTATACACCATTTTGCTGTAAATAAATTAAACTCCATTAAATAAATTGAATTTGGGGAATAGTGTGAATGGAGCGTTAGGTAAACTTCTAGGCGCTAAGAACCTCAGCCAGAAGGCCCAGCTTGCCATACACAAGGTGGTTCTGGTACCTACGCTCACGTATGGAAACGAGAGTTGGGTATGGAAAAGAGAGCATGAAAGTAGAGCAAACGCGGTCGAGATGCGAGCACTGCGCAAAATCTGCGGAGTGACGCTCGCGGACCGCGTTCGTAATACCGAAGTCAGAAAGAGAGTTGGTTTGAAAGAAAGTATCGGGGTGAAGGTAAGGAAAGGAATGCTCTGGTGGTTCGGGCATGTGGAAAGAATGACTAAAGAGATATACAATGCAAAAGTGGATAGATGCAGAAGTCGTGGAAGGCCATGACACACCTTCCATGATCAAATTGATCGTGTACTAGCAGAAGGTGATGTCAGAAGCCTTAAAAATAGACGAGCGTGCATGACAAAAGCTATGAATGTCAAAGAATCAAGTGAGGTGTGTAAGAATAAGCCTGAATGGCGCTCTGTTGTTCGTGCCTACCCCGTAAGGGAACTGGCGTGTAGTTATATATGTATGTATGTAAATAAATTGAATTTGCTGACTTCATTTTGGTTCTTTGGGTCTCACTGCGTTCCCACTGACTCCTCTGAGCAGTTTTCAGTAACCAATTACAATACACAGACCTGGAAACCTGTAGGCGTTGGAGCTTAGCCGAGTCGCACGGCACCTACTATAATTCTCAGACATTTTTCATTATCATCATGGGCAAAAATGTAGGATAGCAAATAAATTTAATATTAATACGTGAAGCAAAAACTTTGTACCCCTTTTTACGAAAATTGCGCGGACAGAGGAGTATGAAATTTCGCACACTTATTTTTTACACAGAGAAGAAGTGCAGAATGCTAGTAATTTTTTTTACTTTTATGCATAATAATACATTAAATCAATAAAAAAAAACATTACACACATTACCATGTATTTGACAGACACACGCATATATATAAGTATACTCTTTTGTTTATTGTTAAAGTCAAATTAACAGTGTAGCCTTGGCGAAATCTGTGACTATAGAAGTATAATCTTTGACAACAGAATCTTAATAATGTTACATACATACATACATAGAGACATAACGTCACGCCAGTTCCCTTGCGGGGTAGGCACGAACAACAGAGCGCCATTCAGGCTTATTCTTACACACCTCACTTGCTTCTTTAACATTCATAGCTCTTGTCATGCATGCTCGTCTGTTCTTAAGGCTCCTGACATCACCTTCTGCTAGTACACGATCAATTTGATCATGGAAGGTGTGTCGTGGCCTTCCACGACTTCTGCATCCATCCACTTTTGCATTGTATATCTGTTTAGTAATTCTTTCATCATGCATCTTTTATCCGTGCAGGAACGGAGAAAGAATACAATTTCCTGCGGCCGGGCGGCTTGTCGTAAGAGGCGACTTAACAACCCACAGCCAGGTGGTAGGGCATTTGCCCGACTGGATGGCTACCACCCCTGGTCTAAAGTATGTCGCCATAGCAACCTTGAGTTGTATTCCGGTATTAGTGACCAGGTTCCAGTTTCCCTTAAGAGAGCAGCAGCGCATGTGTAGCAACTTTGCTGTTGCAAATGTCCATAGGCGATGTTAACCGCTTTCCATCAAGTGGGCCGTCTGCCTGTCTGCTCATCTCCGGCAAAAAAATGCATTCTTTCTTAATAATGTTCAAACTATAATTTAATTTAATTATGGTCGAATTGCGACCACTGGGCGACAACTAGTAATTTGTAAATCTTCTAACCCGTATATTAATTTAAACACACACAATCCCAGCCTACATACAAGTATATCCTACATACTCAGAGCGCTTGCTTAAGGAGTACTAGCCCATCTTTCTAGGAATATGTAGCCCTTAAGTTCTTTCTTTTAGTCGTGGTAGCGTAATGGCTAGCGCACGCGTCCCAAACTCAAAGGGCGTGGGTTCGATCCTGGCCAGAACGCATGCACCACTTAGGCAGCTTTGTGACCTAATGTGCATATTGTTATAATTACCACGTGCTTATAACGGTGAAGGAAAACATCGTGATGCAACCTGCACATCGAGATAATCGATGTGTTAAACCTGCCAAGCCACCTTGGACAAGTGTGGTGGGTATACTGTCCGTTCCTCCTATATTGGGAGGCCCGAGCCCAGCAGTGGGACATTTATGGGCTGTTATTACTATTTTTTTATAAGTTCTTTCCATATACACTGATGATATTGACTGTCTACAGTCTGTATGATGACATATTTATTCCACAGAATAATCGATTAAAAAAAAAGTAAAATATATGATCTATACATATAAATAAAATTGAACTGTCTGTTTGTAATGTCAAAATACAAATGTGTAAAAATCAGGGGGGACAATTCGGACCAGGAGATTTGGAAAATACAATTTTTATAATTGTTGTCTGCCTGGGTGTTCCGGCTAGTCTCTAAAACGGTTGGACCGATTTTGACGAGACTTTCACTAGCAGATAACTGATGTTATAAGAAATAGCTTAAGCAACATTTTTCAAGGGTTCCGCGCAAAAATACACGGGGACGAAGTCGCGGGCACAGCTAGTGAATAATAAGACGTAGGTAATAATATCTTAATAATATTTAAAACATCTAAAAATAAAACTCCTACATACTTACAGATAAAAAATTGATTCCAGGTTACCGTCACACAAAAAAGTAATTCTTCTAGTGCTAAAAAAGAATTTTGATAATATTTTCTGACGTTGTAGTTTTGCAAACTGATGTATGGAAATATGGGGAAAATTCACTGAGCGAAAAATGGAATTTTCATTAGAAAATTTTTCATGCAATATTAAATTTCTACGATGCAAATGCTCGTTCAAATTTTAAATTCTAGCGAATTTTTTTTATTGCACGAGTTCAACAGACTGTCAGACGGGTCCGCCTAATGGAAAGTGGTTAACATCGCCTATGGACATTTGCGACACCAAAAGGTGCTACAAATGCGCTGCTGCTGTCTAAAGGGAGACTGGAACCTGGTCACCGTTGCCGGAACACAACTGAAGGTTGTTTTTTTTTTTTTTTTTTCTCCTTTATCCTCAGGCGAACGAGATATGCCCGAGTGATTTCTGTTTTGTTTTTACTATACATCGAAACAGTTATATATACTAGGACACAGTGTAGGTTATTTCTAGTAGTTTATTATACCGTTACATTTAGATCTTGACTTAATTTTCTATTGATATTTTTGTTACTTATATAAGTGCTATATATTTATTTTCTAATTCTAGTTTTATGACGCTGAGTTAACTTTTTTATTCCTATTTCTAGTAGTAGGTTCCTATTTCTACATTACGATATTTCTATTGCTATTACATTTATATATATATTTTATTTTGTTATACAATTTTATTTGCACTAAACTGAAGGTTGTTATGGCGAAATACTTTTTTTTTTTATTATAAATAGGTTTGCGTTTGACCACGATCACGTCCAGTGCCGGACGATGATGCGGTCGAAGATGCAGCACGATTTCCTAGATAGTACCTATTCACACGAGACTTGAAGATTCCCGGATAATACTGCCGTACGCAGAAGGAACGTGGAGGCGAAACGTTTAGTACGCACTGGTAGCGTTTCCACTGTGAAACGATGGCCTAAATCAGAGCGTCTTGTGGTCCGAAGATGGAATGGTGTAGGGGGAATCAGGTCAAACAGTTCAACCGCACACTCTCCGAAATGAATCCATACATATTATAAACCAGGGGTGACAGCCATCCACACGGGCAAATACCCTACCGCCTGGCTGTGGGTTTTTTTTGTCGCCTCTTACGACAGGCCGCCCGGCTGCAAGAAATTGTATTACTTCTCTGTTCCTGTACGGATGAAGAAAATAATACTATTTTAAAAATTTTAACGTTAATGGTCTATTCTGGGTTGAGCGGGCTAAGTCTTAGCCGGCCGAACTTTTTGCTATTTGCTATGGTCTGGGTGTCTGGGATCGGCCCCATAATGGTCCGTTGTATGTTACCGATAACACAAGCGTAACTTGCTTAGCCTTGGGGTTATAATGTGTGTGTTTGTCTGCCGATTAGACTTAGGCTTGTTTACTAATAGTGTAGCATGGTTTAGCGCAAAGTTGGTCAAGTTCTATTCAAACGCGGACTTATCAGTTTGTAGTACATTATGGTACTAGTGTGTAACATTGGTGATTACCGCCGAGGCGCCATTGAGACTCGAGCCGTAGGCGAGGGTCTTAAGAGAGCCGAGGACGGTAATCATCAATACACACGTGTATCATACGACGTTTTTCAACACACTTGTGAATAAAATAACAACAAAACCTCATTTTATTTAGTAGATAAAAAAGTTATATATGAGTGAAAGTTTTATTTATTAAACACGTACGAGTTAAAATTATCTATTTAAATAAGAAGTTGCATGAAATGAGCAAACAATAGGAACATTAATTTATTTGTTCTATAGAACACGATCTTTTTTTTTGAATAAAAACTTTTTTAAGAACAAAGCAACTCAACCAACAAAATTTAAAAAAAAATCTATAACTCACTAGTGAGTTATAATGTTTTTTAGTCACAGTTTGATTATGGGTGTCATTCTGTGCTTAATTGCGGTGACCATAGAGCCACTTTATGAGCAAGTGTGTTGAAAAATACCTTATATATCTATGCACATTTTTGTTATTGTTTCTTTGTATAATTTGCATTCTTTTTATTTTTACCGTTATCTGTGGAGGCTTATTAATAGCTTCTCTAAATCTATCTTATTTTTAGTTATTATTAATGATAGCTGTTAGCCCCCCTGTTGGAATCTCCAACAAACAGCTTTTGTTTATTTCGTGTGGCATACTACTGGCCACCAAATGTACTAAATGTTTGAATTTAGAACTTTTATTTTTTTTTTATTTTTTTTTTCGATCTGTATATTTTTCCCTCCATTAATATTAAAATCGTCATTGTATTACGCACGTGTAGTTTTCATTTATAATTAAAATATTTACATTCCACAACAAATTCATATTTAAATAAGTGTTTAACACCCCCAAATAAAATAAAATAATACAATTATTCAAATTCTAAAACTCTCAAAAGTATTATTTTTTCTTCAAAAAATGGCATCCCTAGCTCCGCTACTATTTTCACAAAATAAACACTTTGATAGTCTTTATGGTTCAGTAGTTTAGCCCTTTGCCCACCTGTAGTCATTTAGAAAATGTGGAGAGTACTTCCCGCCACGGTTTTCCTCTATGGGGTTTTTTAAGAAGGGCAATATAAAATTTGAGAGTGTCGGGGTGAAGGTAAGGAAAGGAATGCTCCGGTGGTTCGGGCATGTGGAAAGAATGCATGATGATATAATGACTAAACAGATATACAATGCAAAAGTGGATGGATGCAGAAGTCGTGGAAGGCCACGGCACACCTTCCATGATCAAATTGATCGTGTACTAGCAGAAGGTGATGTCAGGAGCCTTAAGAACAGACGAACTTGCATGACAAGAGTTATGAATGTCAAAGAGGCAAGTGAGGTGTGTAAGAATAAGCCTATATGGCACTCTGTTGTTCGTGCCTACCCCGCAAGGGAACTGGCGTGAAGTTATGTATGTATGTAATATAAAATTTCTTAGAGGTCGGTTTTGTGTTGGGGACACTCCTGGTGTTGCAAACGTCTACAGGCGACGGTAACCACTTTCCATTAGGTAGGCCGTCTGCCTTTGTGCCTACTTCAGGCAATAAAAGAAAAGTCAAATGTGGCTTTTCGAGTTTTCACAAGACCTCCGTTGAATGGCGTCAGTTGTAGCCTAGCCTAGCCTTCAGGGACAGAAAAAAATGCGAATTCCTATGGCCGGGCGGCCTGTCGCAAAAGGGCGACCAAACAATCCACAACCAGGTGGTAGAGCATTTGTTCGACTGGATGGCTACCAGCTCTGGTCTAGAGTATATCGCCAGTCAGCATTAATGTTATAAATAACAAATAAATTAGTAATACCGCTATACTTACTAAGAAAGAATAAATTGTTACATATATAAGGATAGGATATTGGATGTAATCGATCTGCGTTTCGATAGATAAAAAAAAAACTAAGTAGATAAAGTGGCTAATGTAAAAAAAAACAGATTACTTTAAATTATTATATAGTAAAATATTCTAGATCCATAGTTCCCTCTCTCTTAAACCATGAAAGAGGTTATATAATAAATAATATCAGCCCATAAATGTCCCACTGCTGGACTCGGTCGTCCCATTATAGGGGGAAGGGACGTATACCCGCCACGCTTGTCCAAAGCGGCTTGGCAGGTTTGACACATCGGTTATCACGATGTGCAGGTTGCATCACGATGTTTTCCTTCACCGTTATTAGCACGTGGTAATTGTAGCAATATGCACATTAGATCACAAAACTGACTAAGTGGTGCATGCGTTCCGGCCAGGATCGAACCCGCGCCCTTTGAGTTTGGGACGCGTGCACTAGCCATTACGCTACCACGATTGAAAGAGGTTAAATTGAATTAAAAAAAAAAGAGTATATCGCCATAAGAACATTGAGTTGTGTTCTGGCCGGCATCAGTGGCTAGATTCCAGTTTCTTCTTCATGGCCGGCAGAACATTGGCAGCACCTCTCGTATTGCTAATGTCCATAGGGGACGGTAATCACTTTCCATCACAGTTGGACCGTCAGCCTGTCTGCTGTGCTTCAGCAATAAAAAAAAATAGTTGCAGCACGAAATTGCTGGAAAACCAGCTCGTTTACCAACGTCTTACTAAACGAACCCAACCCAAGCATTAACTTGGGGTGATTTATTTGAGTTCTGCTCTTAACAACTACATTACACGGATTAATTCATGTCAAGTAGAATCCGTCGTTAACCTATTTGTAACTTGGAACTCTTCTAGTGCTTGCTAAATGATGGTACTAAGTGGTTTGAAGATTTATTCCTGAGTAAGTAGCCTAATTTAGATGTAGGTAATGAATCAGTTTTAGTCGCTTGAAATTTATCCTCCAGCTGGTGGTGTAGTAAAAAAAATCAAATATATCTTGTACAGACGCGGAATGAAAAAGTTCATCACCTTAAAGTCGACTTTTGCTTGCATGAGTATAAGAAACAGTACTGCCAACATTTTAATAAATGTTACGTTTGTAAAATATAGAACCGTGAAAAAGAAATTTGCAATGTTGAAAATGACAGACACTGAGATTAATAATAAGAAATAAAGAGGATATAATCACTACAAACCGACTTCAAAAACTAAAAAGTATAAAATAACTTATTTCTAAAGCTATTATTATTAATATATATTATCTAAAACATCTTGAAGTCGGTGTTTAGTAATTTAAAAAAAATATATTAATTTTTATGTTTTACTTTGCACCACTTCTAGATGTTTTAGATAATATATATATTAATAATAATAGCTTTAGAAATAAGTTATTTTATACTTTTTAGTTTTTGAAGTCGGTTTTTTTAAACGAATTGCTTATTATTTTTTTGTTACTTTTTAGTGTCTAGCTATGTATGGGTAGACCTACGAAAGGTGCCGCACTCCTTAAAAAATATAGGTCCCAAGAAACGGAAACAAAAAAATGTTCGTAAAATTTAAACCACTGGGCCAAACTATGTCAAATTTTTAGGGGACCAAATGGCAGCTATTTCGTGTCGAACAAAAAAAAAAGAATCACGTAAATCGGATCATAAATCTCGGAGTAATCGGTGAACATACATTAAAAAAAACAAAAAAAAGATCCCGATGAATTGAGAACCTCCTCCTTTTTTTTGAAGTCGGTTAAAAACCAATAAAATGTTTTTGTATCTCTAAACAATATTCTTAGACAAGATAGAATGGCAACCAACTTTGATCTATGTGATTTTAAATTTTATTGTGAAACAATTAATCATAATTTTCTGTGGAACAGTTTGTTCTGTGACTTCGTTTCAAAAGGTAACATGTGCTCGAGGAACGTTAAATGAATCAATTTGAAATTATTTATTATTATTTATTTTTAGATGTTTTATATATTACTATCTACGGTTTCAGCCGCGTGGTGATGGAAAATCAATATATTTTGGATAATTCACACTATATCTTTATAAATTATAGCCTATGTGTTATTCTGATGTGTAAGCTTTATTATTGTAAAGTTTCATCAAAATCTATTCAGTAGTTTTTGCGTGAAAGAGTAAGAAACATACATCTATAACTACATTCTTACAAACTTTCGCGTTTATAATATTTATTATAGACATCCATACATCTATATATCCATACATATATTCTTACAAACTTTCGCGTTTATAATATTTGTTATAGACATCCATACATCTATACATACATTCTTACAAACTTTCCCGTTTATAATATTTATTATAGACATCCATACATACATTCTTACAAACTTTCGCGTTTATAATATTTATTATAGACATCCATACATCTATACATCCATACATACATTCTTACAAACTTTCCCGTTTATAATATTTATTATAGACATCCATACATCTATACATCCATACATACATTCTTACAAACTTTCCCGTTTATATTATTTATTATAGACATCCATACATCTATACATCCATACATACATTCTTGCAAACTTTCCCGTTTATATTATTTATTATAGACATCCATACATCTATACATCCATACATACATTCTTGCAAACTTTCCCGTTTATATTATTTATTATAGACGTCCATACATCTATACATCCATACATACAGTCTTACAAACTTTCCCGTTTATATTATTTATTATAGACATCTATACATCTATACATCCATACATACATTCTTGCAAACTTTCGCGTTTATAATATTTATTATAGACATCCATACATCTATACATCCATACATACATTCTTACAAACTTTCCCGTTTATAATATGTATTATAGACATCCATACATCCATACATATATTCTTGCAAACTTTCGCGTTTATAATATTTATTATAGACATCCATACATCTATACATCCATACATACATTCTTGCAAACTTTCGCGTTTATAATATTTATAGGATATAGGAAGGAATAATAAACACTCAACTTTTCTTATACTCGTTTATTAATAATTTTCTTCACAACTTTAGACATTACTTGTTAAACTAATAACTTTAATTAATTAACCACGACATCGATGGATTTTCAACAAGAATTTTCTAACATTAATATTCATAATTATCCTAATATACACTTAGTATACTTATTTTTTTTCTTCTAATTATTGCTTTTAAACTTTTTCTTTCTTATACAATAATTGCAACCTGACTATACGCAGTATACCCTAGTGCATTTATTTATTTATCATATATCTAGCGAAGCAGGCAGATGTTGTCCTGTCCTAGAACAACAAAATCTATAACCTGATTGCAGTGCCACCTACCAGGTCCAAATGTAAATCCAAAACCATCCCGAGACTTACTCAGATACACACAAGAAAATTCATCAAAATCGGTCAAGCGGTTTTGGAGGACTTTAATGACATACACAAGTGTAAAATTGAAGTGTCTGTTTAAAATATCAAAATAACAGCCTTTTACTAGATGCATATGAAAGTATATGCGGTACTTATATAAAAAAATAATTTTAATGATTTTGTCTGTCTGTCTGGATGTTGTGGCTAATCTCTGAAACTTTTGGACCGATTTTGATTGGATTTTCACTGGCAGATAGCTGATATTATAAGGAGTAACTTGGGCTACTCGTTTATGGTTCCGTGTAACAAAATTCACGCGGACGAAGTCGCGGGCATAATTAGTATTATGAAGATATGTAATCGGAAGATAAAACACATATTTTATATACCCAAGTTAGGCATATTGCGATTGTTAGACCCAGACCTTAGCGTTTACGACATTTACCAAGGGAGGAATCGAATCTGGGACCTACTTTTGTTGCCTAAAGCAGATAAAAAGGTAGATGGCCCACCTAATGGCCAGTGGCAACCGTAGGCTATAATTTTATAAACAAACTTTCTATTATTTACTATGGTATAGTGGGCTGCAATGTGTGTGCGTTTGTCTGCCAGTTATTAAAAAAAAATTAAGGCATGAAAGGCTTTCAAGTATCGAGGTTGTATTTTCGGGAAACAACGTGGAGTAGTCAATGTGGAGTAGATGTGTTAGCCAATTAGTAATGTACTATGTATGGTAATATCCAATCACCTATGCACAATGGATGATAATAACCAATGAGCTACGTAATGTGGATGATAATAACCAATAAGCTACGTTCTTTGGATGGTAATAGTTAACGATCCATGTACAACTGAATATGGAGTAGATGTGTTAGCCAATTAGTAATGCATTATGGATGGTCTCATATCCAATCACCTATGCACAATGGATGATAATAACCAATGAACTACATAATGTGGATGATAATAACCAATCAGCTACGTTCTGTATATAGTAATAGTTAACGATCCATGTACAACTGACTGGTCAGTGAACAAAGAGATTCGTTTTTCCACAGTAACAACAAATGAGCTATGTACGATAGTAAAAACTAGTTGGCTATCTACTATGAATGATAATTGTCAGTGAGTTATGTGCTATGGATGGTAATAGCTAAAGAGCTATATAATAAAGATGGTTATAGCCAATGTGTTATGTACTATGGATGGTTATAGCCAATGTGTTATGTACTATGGATGGTAATAAAGTATACTCCGTTTATTCAGATCTACAAATTCATTTATCATCTACTATAATTAATTTACAATATTTACAAATAAACTATAGGAGATAAAATAGCCTATTTTCTATAATATAAAATACAATTTTATAATAACAATATGACTCGTTTAAGACTAATCTATGTTAGACCACTTTAAACTCTTTCAGATAGAATTTAGACTCTACGAAATATCAAGAAGGTAAAAGGTTAAAAGTGTAATTTATTAACACCTTCGCTGCACATGTAACATTAAATACATTTAATCAACTTATTTAATATTGCTATTACGAAATACAACCGATTATATTATTTATTATATAATATTATATAATCATCAATTATATAAATGTAATGCTTAACTATTACGTATTCCTTTTCCCCTTTTTATTGCAAATAAATATTTAATATTACGGTGGTTTGCACGAGATTTCTTAAACTTTCTTTGGTACAAATGACCACAATGTATAAACATTTAAAACCCGTTTTCAATAAGGAACATACGCAAAATATTGGATGCGTTGCTCCGTTGGATGGCAAGTTAATTCACTGGAATGGGAGTGGCTAGTTATTACAGTAATGGTTATTCATATACTAACGGACATAATTACAATGAGATAATAACCAATTCAATTTAGAAATTATATTCGAAGAAACTGGATACTACACAAGTTTGCTATGCATTGCTCTGTAAGTAAATGTTTCTGCATTTATTGTTTTAGAGAGCGAGAGAGAGAGAGAGAGATACCCAGTGTAAACTCTGTATAGCGACACTGAAGAGACTGTGCGTTTTATGGTGTTATAGAGAGTTGTCGTTAAATGGAGGGAATGCTGTTATTTTTGCCTGACGTCTTTTGCTGCACCAGTAATTTTGTTATTGTTATTTTATTCATATCCTATATATCTAGATATTGAGGCATTTTGGTGATAAAGGAAGTACTTAAAAATTTCGGAATTTCTTAGAAATTTCGGTATGCATGGTGCCGACACTGAAGTTTATCACGGGCTAGGATAATAAAGCGATAGAAGAACGTACACAGCTGCGCAGTTTTTACTAATTTTGGCAACTTAAAATGTATTTTTTATTACTTAATTCTTGTCGTTATTGAGAGTGGGTGTAATGCTATGTAGAGTATATCATTCCATATAATACAGGCAAGCTAAACCAACCAAAACCAAGGGATTTTAACGCTTAACGGAGTTTGTAGTTAAATAGAGTGACGTTACATGGAGTTTACACTGTATATATAAATAACACTTTATTCCACACCAAAATATACAATTACAAAAACAAACCATATTTACAATATTTTACAGGAAATACAATAGGCGGCCTTATCGCCCAAATTGACCTCTTACAAGCAACTTAGATTAAATAAATTTGTTAGCTAATCTAGCGATGTAGGTGGTGCAGGAAAAAGGTCATAGATACATAAATACTTAAACTAAATTAAGACTTAAATATATAAATACATACATATATACACAGTTATATTGCTTTATTAGGTTTTTCGGAATACAGAATAATAAGACAAAAATTTTAAGTACATCGGCTTTCGATTGTTACCAGATTCCAATGAAAGAACTTTTTTGACGCGTCGAAGGACGGGTATGCTACGGAATTTTGTATACGATGCACAGATTGCTGCTCTCGCAAGATATAACTTGATATTTGATTATTTATTCAGAATTTAACGTATCTACCAGTGAGTGGAATATTGTAATAATGTTATCATAAAGCCGGCGCCAGATACAGCTTCAAACATTTGAACATTTCTTTGAAGACTGAAAACGCATTTGAACACATATTGTTGCAATGTGCCAGACATGCTTTGCAAATATTTTTCTCTAATGGTAGACGACAAACAAGATGTACGAAGATTCTGTGGATGTGGTGTGCCTTTATTATTTAAGTGCTTGTAATTAATAATCACATGTGCAAAATCTACCAAAATGTCTCAATATATCTAAATTGCCTAGGTTCGAAAAATATTTCACTAGATAAATATTCATAAATCTGTCAGAATAAATTCACATTAAACAAAGAAAGTTATTTAATAAAATTTCGCGCAAACCACTTAAATGACTAACATTAAAAAGCTGTACATCTAACTTTAACTTAACAGTAACTATGACAACAGACGAAGCTTAACCCGTCAACTAAGTTACAAGTGGTTTAGGACTTTGAATTTAATTTGTTTGTGTAATCGAATTAAATGCCACTACATCTGAAGGGTTAATTGATTAAATAGTATTAAAAACTTTCATTGGGTTTAAGTGTAACGACACACCTGTGGAAGGTACCACGCGGAAGGTTCAGCGACTAGCGGATCAGCGCTAATCCGAAATCGGCGTAATTTCCGCTTATGTGTCATAGGTAAATGAAATTTGTCGTGACAATTGGTGTGTTGTTAGTGTTGTTATACCTAGTGTACTGACGCACATGCGGATCGTACAGCGCGGAAAATTCAGCGACTAAAGGATCGGCGCTATTCCGAACTCGGCGTAATTTCCGCTGATGTGTCATAGGTAAATGAAACTTGTCTTGATAATTAGTGTATTGTTAGTGTTGTTATACCTAGTGTACTGACGCACATGCGGATCGTACCGCGCGGAAAATTCAGCGACTAAAGGATCGGCGCTATTCCGAACTCGGCGTAATTTCCGCTGATGTGTCATAGGTAAATGAAACTTGTCTTGATAATTAGTGTATTGTTAGTGTTGTTATACCTAGTGTATTGATGCATATGCGGATCGTACTGCGCGGAAAATTCAGCGACTAAAGAATCGGCGCTAATCCGTACTCGGCGTAATTTCGGCTGATGTGTCATAAGTAACTTAAACTTGTCGTGATACTTAGTGTGTTGTTACACTTAGTGTATCGACACACTTGCGAACGTTTTGCGCTGAAAGTGTAGCGCCTGAAGGATCGGCGCTAATCTGAACTCGGCGTAATTACCACCACACAATATTATTATTTAAAAATATGAATTTTTAATTTATATTTAACAGATGCAAATTTTAAGACTACCGTACTTTTAAACTATCTCTACCAGTATCACAATAACATTGATTTCTCTTACAACTAACAAAGTTTTTGACCGAAGTTTCTTTATTATAATATACATTAAACCTATATTTCAAATGTTTTATTTAAAACGACATATCATTAAAGCTTTAGGCCGTGTCTGCATTAGACGAGCAGTGAGCGGCTGACTGTTCACTGGCTGACTTTGAGCGACGTATCGGTAGCTAGCGACCGATACACCGACAGAGTTAGCAGAGAACTGTGTGTTATTAGTTTCGATGCGGAGGGAAGATAAACGATTAGTATATAACGCCGCGCAGCGCTCTAGCATTCTTTTGACTGAGCCTCCTACCACCCGAACCCTCTGGTGACGGAAACGGTCAATTATAGACCCAAATCGAACGCTCCCATGAACAAACATCATCATCGCAATGTGCTCATTGACGAGCCAGACGAAATCACCCAACTCTTCACGATAATGAACCCCCCGACGCAGACTGAACAGACGCCGGAGAGCCTCCGGCCCCAACACCCGCTCATTACAGACACAAGTAGCTACACAAGACTAGCTTAGGCGTGTTGTTGGAGTATTTCTTCCGCTGCTTCTTCTCTACCAGCTATGACACGTTGCGAAGCGGTAATAGTGATAGACTAGGATCGGCTCCGCCGGCGGAGTCGATAACTCGTCCCATTTTATGGCTTAATCCGATCGAGTCATACCCCGCAGCGGTCGAGCCGAGGTATAACCTCATAAGAGGTGCTCCGTCGAGCGCCCTGCTTCTGGGCTGAACGCCTCCGCTCCCACGGAGTCGGGAAACCCACCAAGCCCGGTATCGCTGAAACAACCATTTGCGGCTATTCAGCTGGATCCTGTACAAAAAAGGTGCTCCGAAGTAGTGAACGAACTGCACCGCGGACCGCGCGCAACGTTCGCTAATAAGCGGCTGCTCACTGAGTGCGTCGGAAAGCAAGCAAACTGGGTACATTACACGCTGTATGGACACTCCATTTAAAAATTATAAGGAGGCAAAATGGCATCAAACAGTTAACCGCTCACTGTTCGTCTAATGGAGACACGGCCTTAGTCTTATATAATATAGATTTTTTTCACAGATTCGCTCGTGTATAAACGTGTGCACATAATTCAATTTTTTACGATAAATCCCATGGGTCACGGGAAACTTCAGGAGCTCTCGTATATTAATAGAGTTTGCTGGTGCATTACCACATATTCGGAGATATAAATAGATAGAATTTGCTTATAACAAACTTCACAAAACATAAAAAATTACGAATGTTTTACAAAAAACAACTTTCATTCAAATACATATAATAATCCATAATAAATATTTTATACTAAAGGCGTTGTCTTGCCCTGAAAAAAAATCCAGAACTCGATTACACTGCCACCTACCGGGTTCAATTGTAAATCTAAATCATTCTGGGACCGCCACTCGGGATACAAAATTTCACCAAAATCGGTCAAGCAATTGATTTTTATATACAAGTTTATATAAGAAGAAGGAGATATATAACATTATAGAGCAATTTATATGAAATTACAATCTTTCTCTGAAACATTCATAATTTTATTTTCTTTTAAGGAAATTCTGTCAATTTAGATCATTATTTTCAAAAATGGATAATTCTATAGCTGGCTGTCACGGTCCACACGTTCATATAGACGTAGCACTAATTTGTGGTCGCATAATGCCTGTCAAACGAAACATTTTAGTGTTGCTGTCTTACTCTGGTTATGTACGATTTGTATGAGAGAAAAAGAGTCGACAATATTCTCTTTGTTTTGATAAACGTCACTTGATAACTGAACTAGGCACATGATATCGAACACTTCGTCTCCCTTGAGGTGTTTTGTAACTGTTTGAATTAAATTCATTTATAATGTTAATATTAAATTACAGAAATAAAACTACTTATTTAGTGTTAGTGTTAGCTATTTATTCAACATCATAAAGGACATAACATATTATCTCAAAGTAGCTTTGAAATAATGTTTTCGATGCTCTAGGACCTAGGTGAACGTGTACTATGGTTCTCTTGTGTTTATTTCTTATAAGAATTTGAAACACATACGTTTTAGTTTTGTTGGATTTGTATCCAAAATCACCATAGATTATTTATTACTTTTAATTCAAGTAAATCCGTTTGGTAGTTTTTTAATAATCGGTATTTATGTGAACATAGACAAATATTTGACAGCGCGGCAATTTTCGCGTGCCAGAATAAGGGAGAAACAGAACAGGAGTCTCCCAAGATATGAGGGCTTTGTAATTCACGCGTAACAAGACTGGGTTTGAAATAAGGGCATGTTGAACTATGTTCACACGCAAAATAAAGTAATCAAGCAGAATTCCCTTCATTTATCATTACCGTCGCGTGCCGCATTCCGTTTCACGTACGATTGAAGCGCTTTTGCACGCTATCGACGCGGAGTTTGGATAGGGTTGTCGAATCAAATAAATTACGAATTATAACCTTTTTTTTATTGCATGAGTTCACCTGAGCTCAGCTGACAGGCAGACGGCAGACGTGATGGGAAGCGGTTATTATAGGGTAACTCACCTATCCTAGCAAATTGTTGTTGATGGATGGTTACGTTAATAATTTCAGATCACTGGTCACTACAAATTTAATAAAAGTTTTATATTCTTTCTATTGCACTTTTCACACTACAGTATAAACTCTATATAACGACACTGAAGGGACCGGGCTTTTTATGGCGTTACAGAGAGTTGTCTTTAAATGGAGAGAAGTCTATTATTTTTGTGTAACGTAAACACGTCACACAAAAACTACTGGTGCAGCAAAAGTGCTCCACCACCAGTAATTTTGTTGTATTTTTTTATTTATTTTATTCATATCTTGCGATATTGAGACATTTTGTTGATTGATAAAGTACTTCGAAATTTCGGAATTTCTTAGAAATTTCGGTATGCATGATGCCAACAGTCGAGTCTATTACGGGCTAGGATAGTAAAGCGACAAAAGAAAGTACACAGCTGCGCAGTTTTTACTAATTTTGGCAACTCAAAATGTACCTTTTATTACTTAATTGTTGTCGTTATTGAGAGTGGGTATAATTTTATATAGAATATACCATTGTATGGAAGATAAGCTAAACCAACCAAAGCCAAGTGATTTCGACGCTTAAGGGAGTTTGTCGTTGAATCGAGTGACGTTACATGGAGTTTACACTGTATATATGTATGAGATTACTTTTTCAATGATACTGCCAAAATTGTCTCTGTTATTTTTCCAGTTGAAGCTTGGTAATCAATTTATTTAAATAAAGGACACTGAAGTTTTTCTCTAGCCAGATACAACTCCAACAGCGGTTACCATCGCCTATGGACATTTGTAACACCGAAGGTGCTACCAGTGTGTTGCTGCTCTCTAAAGGGAGGCTGGAACCAGGCCACTAATGCCGGAACACTATTCAAGGTGTTCATGGCGGCATACTTTAGGACCAAGGGTAGTAGCCATCCAGACGAGCTAACAATAATAACTAAACAATATTGTCACATTAGAATTTTTTATACATCATGATAATGCTGCCAACTATTCGATTTACAACCCCTTAAAAAAATTACATACAATATTCTTAACAACTTATGTATGTTTTATGACTCCATTTATTTATTCGATTTATGTACGAAAGAGTTTGCCAGTTATCAAATGAATTGATTTAACAAACTGTTAGGAGTGGCAACTTTGTCATCTTTCTAACATTACGCAGCTCGCTATCGGCTGAAAAATGCCCCAATTTCCTTGTATAACTCTTGTAAGCAGCGATCGAAGTATATTCTCAATGCTCAATAGGAAAGATATCTTAAATAAAAAAATTAAAAAAAATATCCGCCAACGCTAGTATATGTAACAGTTGAGATTTTTAAAACATTAGGCCTCGTGCTGCAACAATGGCAGTTTTAGTACAAGGTCTAAAATGTTGGGTATGGAAGAGAGAGCATGAAAGTAGAGTAAACGCGGTCCAGATGCGAGCACTGCGCAAAATCTGCGGAGTGACGCTCGCGGACCGCGTTCTTAATACCGAAGTAAGAAAGAGAGTTGGTCTGAAAGAGAGTGTCGGGGTGAAGGTAAGGAAAGGAATGCTCCGGTGGTTCGGGCATGTGGAAAGAATGACTAAACAGATATACAATGCAAAAGTGGATGGATGCAGCAGTCGTGGAAGGCCACGACACACCTTCCATGATCAAATTGATCGTGTACTAGCAGAAGGTGATGTCAGGAGCCTTAAGAATAGACGAGCGTGCATGGCAAGAGTTATGAATGTCAAAGAAGCAAGTGAGGTGTGTAAGAATAAGCCTGAATGGCGCTCTGTTGTTCGTGCCTACCCCGCAAGGGAACTGGCGTGAAGTTATGTATGTATCTCTAAAACGCCCCGTAGCGCAGGAATGGAAAGTACAGATAAGTCACTGCCGCTATGAAGGTGTTGATGATGGTAACCCTACGAGAAACGCATCGCTGCTTGAATCAGTGACGCGCGAAATGGAACGGGTAACGCGAGTACCCGCCGTTCCGTCATTGTCATGCTCGTGATGGGTAATCGACTGCGGTTCGATGCATTTATCAATGGTTTTCCCAGTTTGCTGGTAATTTTCTTCATTGCTAATTTAAAGGCTTGCATTTCATATAACGAGTGTACTACAGTTGCCATAGCGATTCTGAATAAAATGTTTTACCGCAATATGTTGTTGTTTTATCCGTGCAGGAACGGAGAAAGAATACAATTTCCTGCAGTGGGGCGGCCTGTCGTAAGAGGTGACAAAACAACCTACAGCCAGGTGGTAGGGTATTTGCCCTACTGGATGGCTATCAGCCCTAGTCTAGAGTATGCCGCCATAATAACCTAGAGTTGTGTTCCGGCATTAGTGACCAGGTTCCAGTCTCCCTTAAGTGAGTAGCAGCGCATTTGTAGCACCTTTGGTGTTGCAAATATCCATAGGCGATGGTGATTTCCAGCAAGTGGGCCGTCTGCTGAACTCCTGCAATAAAAAAATTTAATAACTACTGCCAGGAACTACCACTATAAGCAAGACCAAGTCTACAAACTGTACAGGGCTGAATTCAAAATATTCAATCAGGAATATAGAAAATAATAAAACTACGATTCAACGGTTTTAAGCGCGGTAATTTTATTTGATTTTGGTTTTTCCGACGTTTCGGTCACTTTTCAGTGGCCGTGATCACGGAAGACAAAGATGTCAAGTGTCAACGAGTATTGTTAAAGTTTTATTTAGCCTATCGCCAACTTAAAATTCAAATTCAAATTAACAAGTTGGCGGTAGGCTAAATAAAACTTTAATAATACTAGTTGACACTTGACATTTTTGTCTTCCGTGATCACGGCCACTGAAAAGTGGCCGAAACGTAGTTTTATTATGTATACAAGTCGCGAAAACTTAAGAAAATATTAGGAATATAGAAATTAGTCAGACTTGGTAGCGCTGTACTGACTTCAATTTACACGATGCCAGTTTGAAGTCAGTAGCTGCTGAAGCTGGATCAATAGATAAATCAGCTTTAACGTAATGACAAACTAACAAATATCTAATGTCGGCTTTAGGCCATCTTTCAATTTCGATGAATGAAACAAAGTGATTCATATAAAAACGAGTTAATCATTCAATGTCATTTACATACCGTCGTTTCCACTTGTTCTGTACTTTTCTGTCAGATTGATTCAATTTACTTCACCCGTCTAACATAAGTACAATTTAAATTTAACTGTGAATTTATGGTTACAAAATAATGTATTATTTTAAATATGAAATAAATTGAAGCTCATTTAATAGTAACAATGCTTTTAAATTTACATGAACGCTGTCATGCTACATCACGTGATTCGAGAGTACAATGTAATAAAAAATACATGTTTAACATTATTATAATCCTAAAATATCGCTGAGATCGTTTTAGTCACGATATTGTTATTAATAATTTTATTGCTCTTAGACAGTGTGGGATAGTATGGGGTAGTCTGGGACAATATGGGCTAGTCTGGAAAAGTCTGGGATAGTCTGGGACAATGTGGGCTAGTCTGGAACAGTCTGGGATAGTGTGAGGGTAATGTGGGTCAGTGTAGGTTCTGTTATTGATTAAAACTATGCAGTTTTTCCGGATAAAAGGTTAACTAGAGTGGTAGCTTAATGGCTATGGCGCTCACATTTCGCATTATATGGCTTGGAATTTTGGCCTCGGAAGATGCGCTGCCTAAACAGTTCTCTGAACTATAATATCATCCCATAAATGTCCCACTGCTGGGATAAGGCCTCCCATTACTGGGGCACGGATAGTATACCCGCCACGCTTGTCCAAGGCGGCTTGGCAGGTTTGACACATCGGTTATCTCGATGTGCAGGTTGCATCACGATGTTTTCCTTCACCGTTGTTAGCACATGGTAATTGTAACAATATGCACATTAGATCAGAAAACTGACTAAGAGGTGCATGCGTTCCGGCCAGGATCGAACCCGCGCCCTCTGAGTCTGGGACGCGTGCGCTAGCCATTACGCTACCACGACTTTTCTCTGAACTAACATGCACATTATTACAATAACCACGTTCTAATGGTGAAGATCTTGTGATGAAACCTGCACATAGAGATAATCCGTTAATCTGCCTTGGATAAGCGTAGAGGGTATATAGTTATATATTTTCCTCAAACCGGAGAGGAGTGCGCCCAGTGGTACGCTTATGGACCGATAGTATACGAAGTCGTCGTCGTCAGCCATTTGCAGTCCACTGATGACGTAGGCCTCCCCAAGACGGCGCCACTCATCCCTGTCCTCCGATTTCCTCAGCCAGCGCCTACCGGCGACCTTGCATAGGTCGTCGGCCCATCGGGCTGGAGGGCGTCCGACACTACGTTTACCGAGATGCGGTCTCCACTCCAGGACTCGTTTGCTCCATCGGCCATCGGTCCTGCGGCAGATGTGACCGGACCACTGCCACTTCAACTTGCTAATTTTGCGAGCTATGTCGGTTACCTTGGTTCTCTTACGGATATCCTCATTTCTAATTTTATCCATAAGAGAAACACCCAGCATAGCTCGCTCCATAGCCCGTTGAGCGACTGTATACGAAGTAATAAAACAATATTTTATGCTCATCTCAGCTACCAAATAGACCACGTTAGAACTCTGCAGTGTAAGTTTGCAGTGCTTTGAGTTATCTTCTTTCAAAAGCGCGCAGTGTACCTACTGTATGTAGTCATGCGAAGATTCTTGTACTGAAAAACAGTGTATTTAATTATATAATGCTTAGCTAAAATTATCTCTACGAATTTAAGCGTTATTTAAGAAAACGACGATAGTGCGCTAATATCTTAAATTTCTATATACATTTGTAAGCTTATTTTTCTAGTTACAGCAAAATATTGTAAATGCATTAATTATTGCCATCCAATGGACAATTTGAGCAACTATTATTTCTATATTATACAACCTTATCATTTGATAGAAGCAGCCTTAAACCGTTTAAATGTCAAATAATACATTTTTATATAATGCATACAACAGTTAAACTTCATTTAAGTGCCTAAATAAATCGAATTTGCTATCTCGCTCACGCATTAGTACAAGTGCTGGTTTAGCAACTACCGACTTTTGTTGTCCTTCTATACTCCATCCAAAGGCTGTCTTGAAGAAATCGCCATGGGCGATAAGACCGCCGATTGTACTTGGATATTAATGTTTCTGATTTAATGTTGCATTTTTGTACAATAAAGTATATTCTATTCTATTCCCACATTTTTTAAGATATAAATTCACAGAATTAACATACGACAAATCCGAATAACACAAAACCCGCAGGGGGGCTTTGTGGCGAAGCCTTAGATGAGTAGCGACACCTCGTACCTGACTCCGGGGGCCAAGGCAAGGCCCTCGCCTCCGTGCTTGCATTAGCCAGCTGGCACGGAGTGGAGATCGATTTTGGTGCGATTTTGGTGATTTTGTTTTTATGTTTGAGTGGGTTCCTGGATGGTTTAGATTCGCAATTGGAACCGGTAGGTGGCGCTGGGATCAGGTTCTAGTTTTCTTTTTTTTTTCAGAGCAGGACAACGTCTGCCGGGGCCGCTAATATGAGTATAAAAAATAATTCTTGTGAAATAAAGATTTTTTATGTATGCAATCTTGTCTGAATCAAAATGATTTTTAAATTTTGTTTTGTGTAATACGGTTTTGGCATATATACATTTTATAAATGTATATCTTCAAAAAATATAGTAATGCGTGAGGGAGATAGCCGACTCCAATTAGGTAGATTCTTAAGCGTTACATAACACGGTTTTAGGGCCGTCTCTCTAAATCAGAGCGCTGTAATAAGAAAAAGAGAGACGGGTAGGTTACGCCTAATTTCTGCACCGGGTTCCTAAATTAGTGCACTGAAATAAGGTTTTAAATTAAGGTCCAGTTTAATTAAAGTGTATCTATTTATTATTTGACATTTAAATTAGAAACGATAGAAACCTATTATTAATTTTTATCTTATATAATATCTAAAGTTTAATTTTTAAGATTTAGTACAGACTTGCGACTAAACGCAAAGAAAATATCCTATGCATAGCTTTAATCGAACAATATTATATAATATATTTTATCGTACATTTGATTTCATATTTTATAAATATTTACATGAAAGCTTTTTGAAAGGTTAATTTAATTAATATTTTAATTATTTTCTAGTATTTTTTCCCACTTTTTTATTGCATTACTATACAGACAAAACTGCAGTAAGTTAAGAATAAATTTCTTAAATTATATGTTACATAAAAATAATTTTACTAATTCAATCAACTTAAAAACGAATTACTACCTATTGAATCACTGTAACTTTGGTGCCAACCATAAAAATAAAATGTATAATTTTGCAGGTTATTTTATACACTATTGTCTAATTACATCTACCTAAATTATTCTAAAAACTTAAAATATACACTTATTATTGTATTTTAATAGCTAATTATATCTTATTAATTTAATACATTGCTTACAAAATCACTTTATATCAACTTTCCATCTATATGCCATATAAAATCACTTTCATCTAAAAAACATTCAACAAGAAAATTGTTATTTGGTAACACGTATTTATTTGTGAAAATCTACACTTGCGAATAATCTCTGTATTGAAGAAGGAATAATTTGATATATACTTACAGTATAAAGTGGCAACTGAAATAACGTATACAGTATAAAACTTCATAGATATTTTGAATTTGACTTATATTATCTTCAGATACAACCCAGTCAGTATTAAAAATTAAGATGTAATGTTTCTCATAATATTATGACGTTGTTTATTTATATTTATTACTTACTATTTAACAGTCCATTTACTAACACACTGCAAGACGACTTGCATTTTCTCTTTCAGTTATATTATATAAATTAGGCTTATTGTTATAGATGCAGATCAATTTCTAGAAACAACATTTTCACTCACATGTATATATTTGTAAGGGCCATACGTTTATTGCGATTATTAATACCTTAAATTAATCACTTGCGATTTTTAGTCGCAGGTCTGTAATTACTACACAAACTGTGCCGTTCCCGTGTCCTTCCAGCAGCTGAAGCAGCAAGGCAATGCGCACATGAGTGTATTTTTAAAAGCGTCTCGGAAGTCGCGGTTAAAATACGCGTATATGAGTGGGTTTAACGCGGAGTTAAAGTAACCTATCCAGAATAAAACGCCAACTACGACATCTGGCGTCTTACAAGGTTCGCCACAAAGATTCGTCGTGACGTACCTGTGGACAAAATTAATAATAAAATTATGACCAAGGAAGAAAAAAATTAGGACTAACCATCCCATAGTGAAAAAGGAGATTATAAAAAAATCTCTTTATATCATATACTAGCTTCTGCCAGCGACTTCAGCCGCGTGTAATAGTAAAAAAAACCCATTTTGAAACATTTTTCATTGGTGCTCCGCTTCTATTAGTTTTAGCGTGATGATATATAGCCTATAGCCTTCCTCGATAAATAGGCTATCTAACACTGAAAGAATTTTTCAAATCAGACTAGTAGTTCCTGAGATTAGCGTGTTCAAGCAAACAAACAAACAAACTCTTCAGCTTTATATATTAGTATAAGATTTATACATTGTCCATATCGCCAAAACGCAATTGTAAATTCTATTTGAATTAAGTACTTTTGATCTATAGTTTTGTGTTCAATCAAACAAAAACAGATACAAAATATCTCAATTATTTGGCAGCAATGTTAAATAATGATTACTGTGAAACTTTAAAAGTTAGACGGTAATTGTAAAATATATAGATAAATGTAACCTAGTGGACAACTTCGTGTTTAAGTTCTGTATATAGTTGAGTATATATTAAATAAAACATTTCATTTAAATCAAATGCAGATACGTTTATTTGCGTTTGTTTTAAGAGTAATGAAATGACTTACCAAAGGAAAAACGGCAGCCAGCACAATAAAAACGCGCCGACTATGATCCCCAGTGTACGCGCTGCTTTATGTTCTGCACGCCAGGACTTCCCCGCCGCACGTAAGGTTGCTCCTGACACAAATCGAAGTCAGATCTAAATTATCTTTTAACTTAGCAGTTAAAATTACTCTACGTTGATTGTCGAACTTTTTTTTCTTAATTTGGGGTACTGGTAAGAAGAAAAACAGATTCATAATCTTTAGGTAGGTTATGCTCAACCTCTGGAATCAGGACTCTAAATTAGTATCTTTTCTGTGTTTTTATTGCTAATATGGCTAATAGGCATACGGGTCTCGTAATGGAGAGTAGTTACCATCACCTATTGACGTTCGCACGGCCAAGAGCGATGCCAGCCTTTAGGATAGAATAGACGAGATGGGATACACGAGATGGGAAAAATGAGATGGGATATAAATAACGGGATAAAGGACATGGGATAGCAAACTGGAATGGGTTATAGAAAATGGGATAAAGAGAAAGTGGGAAATGGGCCATAGGAGTAGTGTAATAAGCTTTAAGATGAGACAAGAGAAAAAAAGAGGGCTGCAGTAGTACATAACATGGTCCTTCTATCTGATTTCATGCACTGCAAGATATCTTAGTAACACCGACATCTTGGTTTTTAGGGTTACGTAGCAATTCGGGACCCTTATGTGAATGCTATTTCCGGCTGCCTCTTTCTGTCTGTATTTATCACTGCCGAGGATCTGGAGTGTTTTAGGATCTGGATTATTTACCCCAACAAGAGTATTTTAGCATCAAGAGTATTTTAGCATCTGGAGTATTTTAGCATCTGGAGTATTTTAGGATCTGGAGTATTTTAGGATCTGGAGTATTTTAGGATCTGGAGTATTTTAGTATCTGGAGTATTTTAGCATCTGGAGTATTTTAGGATCTGGAGTATTTTAACATCTAGAGTATTTTAGGATCTGGAGTATTTTAGCATCTGAAGTATTTTAGGATCTGGAGTATTTCAGCATCGGAAGTATTTTAGGATCTGCAGTATTTTAGCATCTCGAGTATTTTAGTATCTGGAGTATTTTGGCATCTGGAGTATTTTAGGATCTGGAGTATTTTAGGACCTGGTGTATTTTAGCATTTGGAGTATTTTAGGATCTACACCATTTTCAATCAAATGCCTCTTCATGTATGTTTCCGTAGCGAAATAATGAAACAGAACACAAACCAAAAGACCTCTACGGAACGTTCCGTTTTGTAAATAGTGTCTAGCTAGCATTTACCCAAGTTTTGTAAAGCGGTAAAGATTGTACAAAGTACTTAACAGATTGACAAACTGAGTAGGCGGTTTGACAGCAACAGGTTTAATTCAAAATCGATAAGTAGAAAATAAAAGATTTTGCAAACTAGGAGGTAGTTGAGAAACTTTCCAAACTGCCATTCAAAACAAATTTGCTTAACATTAATGCTTTAAATAAAACTTAACCTTTTTGTAATTCAATTTATTTGAACAGTAATTTAGTTAATGGTTTTTTGGCTTATTTATTAAGGAGGAAAAACCCTAGCAGTTTACTTCAAAAGTTGGCTGGTTTGTGCTAAGGATGTCATGATTATTTGTGGTGTGACAGAGGACGTATGTGAGAATGGAGATGTATTGAACGAAGAGACATATTGTGCTCTCTTCAAATTAATTAAAAGAGAAAGAAAACAAAGAGATTACTCAAAAAATTAGTCACATATTTGATAGAAATAGCGACGTACTTACATTGCTTACATGTATCTTAAATATAAAAGCATATTTTGAGAATTTGTACGCCGCATTTGCAGCAAACAAGGTTTGCACTCAGCTTATTGCTGTGCCGACATGATATCCGACACAACGCTGATTTTCAATGCAAACCTTCCTTTTGGAGTAATACTAAAACGACTCGAATATTTTCATGAGTTTAATTTAAAAACTATTTACATACATACATACATAACTTCACGCCAGTTCCTTTGCGGGGTAGGTACGAACAACAGAGCATCATTCAGGCTTATTCTTGCTCAATTGCTTCTTTGACATTCATAACTCTTGTCATGCACGCTCGTCTGTTCTTAAGGCTCCTGACATCATATTCTGCCAGTACACGATCAATTTGATCATGGAAGGTGTGTCGTGGCTTTTCACGACTTCTGCATCCATCCACTTTTGCATTGTATATCTGTTTAGTCATTCTTTCCACATGCCCGAACCACCGGAGCATTCCTTTCCTTACCTTCACCCCGACACTCTCTTTCAGACCAACTCTCTTTCTTACTTCGGTATTACGAACGCGGTCCGCGAGCGTCACTCCGCACATTTGGCGCAGTGCTCGCATCTCGACTGCGTTTACTCTACTTTCGTGCTGTCTCTTCCATACCCAACTCTCGCTTCCATACGTGAGCGTAGATAGCAGCAGCGCGTTGTGTATGACAAGCTGGGCCTACTGGCTGAGGTTCTTAGCGCCTAGAAGTTTACCTAACGCTCCATTCACACTATTCCCCAAATTCACTCTTCTTTCTATATCAGCGGTGTACCTTCCATCCCTGCTAAAAGCACATCCAAGATATACAAACTAAAACATAAAAATATAAAAACTATTTAATTTGTAAATTATAATATATACCTATATAGAATAAAAAGTATAAATATTGTGTTAAGTTTATGATTTAAATAAAAAAATAAACATATAACTCATGCTTGTCTATATTGTAACATGCTTGTATGTATATTGCGCATAACAACGTGTATCGATTCATCTAATTGACTACGATTGTCTAATTGCCACGTCACTGACCTGAGGCAACAATTCTCTTTGGTATAACCTATAAATGTTTCATATGATATCTTACTGTAACATTTTAATACTAGCCGATGCCAGCGACTTCGTCCGCGTGGTGTTGTTTTTAACTATCCCACGGGAACTCTTTAATTTTTCGGGATCAAAAGTATCCTATATGATGACCAGGGATATAAGCTACCACCATACAAAATTTCATTTAAATCGGTCCAGTCGTTTCGGAGATTAGCCGGTACAAACAGGCAGACAAACACAAACAGACACACAGACAAATACAGAAACAAAAAAATTGAAAGAAATCTAAATAAGTTCTATTTCACTTCTTACTTCCTTTTTTTATTGCAGGAGTTCAGCAGACAGGCAGACGGCCCACTTGATGGAAAGCAGTTACCATCGCTTATGGACATTTGCAACACCAAAGGTGCTACAAATGCGCTGCTGCTCTCTTAAGAGAGACTGGAACCTGGTCACTAATCCCGGAACACAGCACAAGGTTGTTATGGCGGCATACTCTAGACCAGGGGTGGTCGCCATCCAGTCGAGCAAATACTCTACCACCTGGCTGTGGGTTGTTTTGTCGCCTCTTACGACAGGCAGCCCGGCCGCAGGAAATTGTATTCTTTCTCCGTTCCTGACTCGGTTTTTAGCATTTTTTTCATTGTACAGAAATTCGACCTCTACAATTTTATTATATGTATAGATATACATACTAATATTTTAAAAAATACGAAAGTAACTCTGTCACGGGATATTACGGTGCTGCTTTTACGTTAAAACTCTGAGAAAGGTTCTTCTAAAACTTGGTGCATTTACAGTCTATTATTATTTATTTAGGTTTATGGCTTGGCAGCTAGGCCTTTAAGCCAGATCTTAGATTACAATAATATAGTTTCTTCATTTTCTTATGCCTATGTATAGCTCAGCTGAACTGTAGGTTATCAACTGAAGCCATTCAACGGAGTTCTTGTGGCAACTCGAAAGGCCAGATTTGACTATACAGTTCACATTTCTCACAAAAACACATAAATTACTACTCAAAAACTATCACTATCCTACAACTATTGTTCATTTTAGAGCAATTTTACACATTTTTAGAAAATAAAACTGCACAGCACAATATCTCCTTTCAGTTCCTACCAAAAACTCCCCATTTACAGTCTCAATACCGAAAATGGACATAGGATACTTCTTTATAAAATCAATAAACTAGGGTTAGTCACTAGTACTATATCTGTTATAGTTATTTTATACAAAAATTTACTATCCTTCAACCATGCTAAAATAATCATATAAGTTTAAAACAACACATGCCTAAAGTGTTCTAAGTCCCATGTGATTATATGACGCCACAGGTAATTATAATTTTTTCGCATTTTAACCTTTTAGGGCCTTAATTATAATCGTTTCTTAAATTTAAAGAAACTGCTCAGCAACTGATTAATGAAAATCTTACCCATAAACTCCTCTTTAGTCGAATATTTTGGGTACAACCTACTTCAATCATTCAAATTTCGTTTATCTGTGCTCCTCTTAGGTAAGCAACTGGTAATATACGTTTATAAGTGAAAAAAAAGATATTCATTGATTAGGGTTTGATTCTGATTCTTTTACTTAAAAGATGCCTAATCGTTTCTTAACGAGATTATTATAAGTAAGGCCGTTATTGTTTAAATGAGCTAATACTTTGTACGTGGGTCACAAGTAATGATGTCATAACTTTAACGTGTCAATAAATAGATTATAAATTAATATTTATAAAAATATTGTGGCGAGTGATGGTGGAACAATTTAGTTGGTTTAAGAATTTTTAGAAAAAGGGAGAAGATTCTGGAAATAAAAGACAAGGACGCATACATTTTAGAAAGGGATAGACGATGAACGAAAGGTCTAGAATTGAAGGTTCGGGAAAGAAAAGACAGACATAGATAAATGTTTAGAAAGGGATGGATAGTAAATAAAAGAATAACAAAAAGAAGATCAAAATTATGCTTTCCAGAAGATTATTCCGGGTATATAAGCAGCGTAAGGCGCGCCTACCGGGCAGTTCAATAGAGCGAAGCGACAAGTGCTATATGAAAGAGGTGGAAGAGAAGTTTAATAGAAAACAGTGACTAGTTTAGTGGTAAATTTAGTGAAAAGTTTAGTGGACAGTTCAGTGAAGGAGGAGTCTAGCGTAGTTTGAGAGAATATCCACAAGCGAGCTACACGCGGTTAAATCGGAAGTGAACACTGCAGTAGCAGGGGTTGGTCTACGCAATATCGGCGATGGTATTGTGAGTGAGACATTTTATCGTCGGGACAGTGCGTCGATGGGCAACCTTGCGGAGAAGAATCACGTACGGCTGTGTAAGTTAATAAAAGCTTTTAGTTAAAAACTGGTGTTTTCTTCCAATCCTAAGTGCGTACCCCCGCTCGCACGTAACAATATGTTCTACTTTATAATCAAAAAGAAATTCATTTTTTAAATATAAAAAAAACACATCATATAATTTGTTAAACCCAGCTGTTTTCTATGAAACACAAAAAGTAAGTTACTCTCATGGCTTGTTGAGAAATGTTTATATCAAGTATCTGAGTTACTCAATTTTAAAATGACATTGTTTTTATTTTTTTTAATCTATATGGGCTTTACTTATAATCCTTACTTAAATTTAAAGAAACTGCTCAGCAACTGATTTGTGAAAATCTTACCCATAAACTCCTCTTTAGTCGAATATTTTGGGTACAACCTACGTTAATCATTCAAATTTCGTTTATCTGTGCTCCTGTTAGGTAAACAACAGGTAATACACGTTTATAAGTGAAAAAAAAGATATTCATTGATTAGGGTCTGATTCTGATTCTCTTACTTAGGAGATGGCTAATCGTTTCTTAACGAGATTATTATAAGTAAGGCCGTAAGAGCTTATGATTTTAAAATATCATTCCACAATTAATTAGTTATGTTCATCATGTATATATAAATATTTAGTATACGTTGTATTAAACTTTGATATAAACGTGACAATAAAATTGTAATATTATAATAAACTGCTAGTGTCAGAATAATTGGATTAAATTATACTTAACTATATTAGTTAAAAAAAAATTATGCCGGAAAATGTGAAATGAAAATCACTTCGTATCCATTTCTCATACAAATTTTGCAAATCTTTTGCAATTTGTGTCATTGGGTAAATACCCAAGGGGGAGTAAGTTACTGTAATGAATATATCAAATAATTCTTGTAAGGAAACCCGCTTCATTACACACATTTGATAAGGGTTTCGAAACTCAATAATCTACATCAAAACTTGGTACATCAGAACAAAAGATAAGGTCGTGGCCGCCATTTTGGATTCGGAGTCTAATCTTAATATATGCCTTAGGCTGTCGTAAAATTCAGTGTATGTACTCAAAATATCTTGTCCCATGAAACGCTGTATTCAGCACAATGGGTTTTATGATTCATCAACTCAAAGTGCTAATTTGTTTTAGGTTCGTTTCTAGACAAACTGGTAACTGGTCCACCTGATAGTAAGCTAAAAGCTGATAGTAAAATCTACAATGGCCATACACACTAGTGTTTGGTAGGAAATGATTATAAAATGAGCTTGTAAGGATACGTAACAAGACATTTTGTACTAAATCAGTACAATATACCACCTCAAATGAGGCGAGTAGATTCGTAGTTTGGACCGCGGCAATAGTACACTTGAAGCGATGAGGCCAGTGACAGTGAGGCGGTGAGCGTCATTCCCTCATTTGTACCGTTCAAAACTTCGAGTTCGGAAATGTTCGTTAAGAATCGGATATGATCGGCCTATATACCTCATTTTACTAGCAGTCGTACTATAATATGTCATGTTGTCCCTCTTTGTTATGTGAGTACCCATAGAGGAGTTTTTGTACGGTTGTAGGATAAGCCTCGTTATGTCCTTTCTCTTACATTTGAGGCGTGAGTAGCGAGACAAAAATAATGAAGTCTTACATTTTCAGATTTTGAGCCGTATCAGTACAAATGTATTTTGTACGGGACAAATGTACTGGCTAACACGTGTACTACTCATCACTAATACATACATACTTACAGACAGACATTTTGTCCAATTTATACAAATATCTTTATAATCGCTCGTGGACCGCGTTCGTAATACCGAAGTAAGAAAGAGAGTTGGTCTGAAAGAGAGTGTCGGTGTGAAGGTAAGGAAAGGAATGCTCCGGTGGTTCGGGCATGTGGAAAGAATGCATGATGAAAAAATGAATAAACAGATATACAATGCAAAAGTGGATGGATGCAGAAGTCGTGGAAGGCCACGACACACCTTCCATGATTAAATTGATCGTGTACTAGCAGAAGGTGATGTCAGGAGCCTTAAGAACAGACGAGCGTGCATGACAAGAGTTATGAATGTTAAAGAAGCAAGTGAGGTGTGTAAGAATAAGCCTAAATGGCGCTCTGTTGTTCGTGCCTACCCCGCAAGGGAACTGGCGTGAAGTTATGTATGTATGTACGTATCTTTATAAAGGACGGTCTTATTATGACTGTCAGAATTCACCTGCGTTTATGTTATGGTTATTGAACGTGGCCAAATGCGTCTGATTGACTGCGTTAAAAATAACGCCGTTAATGAATAGTTAGTTACATTAGTGTACATACGTTATCTGTCAATAATTAACGTCATTAACAATAATAATATTATCGCATCATAATTAACGCATTAACCCCATCGCTACACGTCTGTGTGAAACGGCCTATAATTATAATATTATCCCAGATGAAGTAGTAAGGTGATGGATAAACTACATTACTGTATACCATCAAAACCTGTTCAATAGTTTTTGCTTAAAAAATAACAAACATGTACCCATCCACATAAACATTCTCGTTAATATGATATTAATAGGACTTCTGTTATATATTTCAAGTGTCTTACCTTGAGCATTAAGTTCGGTGGCGGCTTTGGCTAAATCCCTTGAAGCCACAGCCGAAGAACAACTCGGTCTCCAACCAGCAAGCGGTTGACCGCTCGAAGATCTCTTATTAGAACCTCCGGAACAATAACCAGAACTTGCTGTATCACAGCTAACATTCACTGATTTCCTAGGACTTGCTTCCTTACTTGGACAAATATCTCCTAAAGCCATCACAACTTCACCACCAAACTCAGTCTCTTCAGGCCCAACTTCAGTGAAGGTACTATAATTAGGACTGATATCAGAGGGTCTTCTATCTGGATGTAGATAGTGAGAATGATGCGCTGAATGAGAAGTATGTTTAATATGGACAGAATTTAATAGAATATTCGAAGAGGTTCTAGTCAGAGCTTCTCTCTGCCGTATTGCTTCCTTAAATATCTTACAATACATTGATATCATCACAACGCTAGGAATCCAAAACGAAACACTTGACGAAACCATAGCATAGATCCTGTTGACTTTAAAAACACACACGTCAGGGTGTTTCATACGGTACTGACGATGCTCCTCGGTTGTATACCAACCCATGAAGATTGGAACGAAGCTGATAAACGCTGGCCATAACCAAACGTTGGCGAGCATGAAGCAGACTGTCCTATGTGTCATAGTGACTGGATATTCGAGAGGCCTGACGATAGCGTAGTATCTGTCAACTGATATGCAGCAGAGGTGAAGGATAGAGGCGCTGGAGAAGTAAACGTCGAGGGAATTAAATATATCACAGACTAAAGGGCCGAAGAGCCAGGCATCTGTCAGTTCGGCGCTAGCGTTAAAAGTCATCGCGCATAGAGCGACCAGCATATCAGCGACGGCAAGACTCACGACGTAGTAGTTAGTGAGGACCCGGAGTTTTCTGAAACAACAGGGAAAATTGTGAAATAATTTTCCCTCTTTATATATGTACCTACATAGGTAAAATATCTTTATAAATAATTCAGTTGTGCAAAACTTAGCACCTGATCTTAAATAGATAAATGTTTTTAAATAAATGATTCTGCATTTTTTGTCATACTAGGCATTATATCGGTCCTAATACGTTTCATAAATTCTTAGTTGACCAGAGGGCTGGTGCCTATCTCGGCCAACGGATCAGTATGGCAATCTAGTGAGGAATCCAGCCTTCTGTACACCTTACCCATAGAAGACGGTGACCGAGCTTTTAGTATTCTCCTTTATATTTATCCTGATTATTTTAATTGACATTCCTAGCACGTACAAGTACTATCACGAACCATGATCCTTACCTATGTCGATGAACCGAGATGATGACAAGCGCGTTGCCAAACAGTGCTCCGAGGATGATGGTGATGAAGACGAGGGCCTTGAGGATAAGCACGAGCGTGTGCTGCCAAGTGTGGTCGGGCGCGGCAGGGGGCGCCAGCGTTGAATGGAGGCCGTGGATGAACGCTGGCTCCGTACCGCGCCCACGCAAGTCTACCTCGCTCCTGACGATGGCATCTAAGGACAAAAATCAGGATATATATTAGATTCTTACATGTGAAATTGGCTTTTTGGTTCCCGACGGCCCACTCGATGGAATGTGGTCACCGCCGCTTATGAACGTTTAAAAATACCAACGCGTTGCCAGCCTCAATAAAAATGGTAAAAGTGAAAACAGCGACAGGAAGTTCCCTCCAAGTCGTTATTGTACGCGTAATAAATGTTCTAGACAACCATTGCTTAGTAAGTGTGACAGCTCAAGGAAATGAAGTTGAATATCCCATCAATGGCGAGCGGTGAGGTTGTAAAAATGAGGCGTTGGCACCAGATCAAGCAATTCCTCGGAACACTCCCCATTATACAGACGGTAGAACACGCAGACACTGCAGTCTCTCCGTAGTCTAAGCGGCTCTAAACCATCTGTTAATATAGGATCGTTGACTATACGAACAGCGCGACGCTGGATGGAGTCGAGAGGATTAGTCTGGTAAGCAACTGCTTCGACCTATAGGTATCAAACTGACAACTGAAACTGGCAAACAGGTAGACGTGCTATCTAATGGCAAGTGGTTATCATCGCATATGAACGTTTGCAACACCAGGGGCGAAGACAATGCGTTTGCCAGCCTTTAGGATGGGATAGGAGAGGAGACATAGAGGGATCAGATAAGAGGCATTGGATAGAGGGGAGGAAGTGGAGCATCGGAACTTTCACTCATCGTACGAATGTTTCGCTTAAGGCCAACTGTTTTAGGCTATTTATCACAATAATCGAACCGGCACTAAAAGCTGTAATCAAGTAATGATTACAGCATGGCTGTTGTACCACATACAGCAAGCTTTATTTTTTTTTACTAATAATCTATAAGTGCGCATTGATTATCTAGCCCGATGTGGAGAGTAGGTACGGTTTAAGGTGGAGCACGCTTACTTCTTGGAGACACCCAGGTTATAATTATCGGGACAGACAGACTCCGGCAATGAGGACCACTCATTTGCGGTACGCATATTGAAGATGCAAAGCGCTTTGTTCTTGTAAGTGGAATATCCACCATATATCGGTGCCGCATGGTGCGTTTAGTTGTCCGATAATGGAAGGGAGATTGCGGGATCAGATCGAAGAGCTCAGCTGCACATTCTCCAAAGTGTATCAAAAAACTTTTTTATTTTTATTTTTTTGCATGAGATCAGCAAACAGGCAGACGGCCCACTTGATGGAAAGCGGTTACCATCGCCTATGGACATTTGCAACACCAAAGTTGCTACAAATGTGCTGCTGCTCTCTTAAGGGAGACTGGAACCTGGTCACTAATGCCGGAACACAACTCAAGGTTGTTATGGCGACATACTTTAGACCAGGGGTGGTAGCCATCCAGTCGGAAAAATGCCTTACCACCTGGCTGTGAGTTTTGTCGCCTCTTACAACAGCCCGCCCGGCCGCAGGAAATTGTATTTTTTCTCCGTCCCTACACGGATATTTATCTATTTACTTATCGATACCAATCAGCCTCCTGGCTCTCCGCTCAATAAAGAAACCTAATCACCTCTTTTTTTAATTACACCCGTGTGAAGTACGGCTGATCGTTAGCAGATATATAAAGTTGTACAAAATTTTCAAACTCGTTACTTTTCGAAGTCTGAACTTCAATTAGCCCATGAACTTATCCTTCTTGAGCCCAATTTATTTCAGTCTCGAAGTTAGGCTAACTTGCCCCAGTGATAAGCAATAAGCGAGCTTTGCTAGGAATCGGTCTAATCTAGCTAATTTATTTGATTGGAAACTTGGAAATTGGCTGTATTCGAGATTTGTTGCCAACGTGATTTTGGTATTGAAAATTTCAAACTAAATTCGCTATTCTAATGTAAGTTTGCTGGATGGCTACCACCCCTGGTCTAGAGTATGTCGCCATACAACCTTGACTTGTGTTCCGGCATTAGTGACCAGGTTCCAGTTTCCCTTAAGACAGCAGCAGCGCATTTGTAGCACCTTTGGTGTTGCAAATGTCCATAGGCGATGGCAACCGCTTTTCATTAAGTGGGTCGTCTGCCTGTCTGCTGAACTCCTGCAATAAAAAAAAAGGTTGCCCTCTGATCAGGTAATTAAGTTATTTACAGAATTTAAACCGGTTTTTTATACTTCATTACCTATTTTTTTTACCTTAACGCGATACGCAAGCATGAAGGTGCTTGAATAATATTTCACCGCCCATTAGAAATCGGCAATCTGTTGCTGGATTCCTAAGTAAATTAAAGATATTTTTAAAATATAATTTTAGCAGCAGCGCATTTGTAGCAACTTTGCTGTTGCAAATGTCCATAGGCGATGGTAACCGTTTTCCATCAAGTGGGCCGTCTGCCTGTCTGCTGATCTCCTGCAATAAAAAAAATAACATCAACATTCACAGCGCGCCGTACAGCTTCACAAGTGGTATTTGATGCAATATTTCTTCTTTGTTAAATTTCTGTTATTGTATCATTTGTTTATTTATTATCACTAGTGGTCGCGCAGTGGTCGAAATTCGACCATAATTAATTTAAATTATAAGTTTGAACATTAAGCTTCTATTGTCAAAGACATACTTCTATAATCACAGATTTCGCCAAGGCTACACTGTTAATTTGACTTTAACAATAAACAAAAGAGTATAAATGCATGTGTGTGTCAAATTCATGATAGTGTGTGTAATATTTTTTTTATTGATTTACTGTATTTTTATGCATAATTTTTAAAAAAATAGCATTCTGCACACCTTCTCTGTATAAACTATAAGTGTGCGAAATTTCATACTCCTCCGTCCGCGCAATTTTCGTAAAAAGGGGTACAAAGTTTTTGCTTCACGTAATAATATAATAATTACTATTAGTTATTATATTAATATCTATTATGTAAGGACTATTAACTAATAAACTATTATTTTATACTATTATCTGCATATATATGTGTATAAGATTACATTGTTGTTATAATTACATACATACATACATAACTTCACGCCAGTTCCCTTGCCGGGTAGGCACGAACAACAGAGCGCCATTTAGGCCTATTCTTACAGACCTCACTTGCTTCTTTGACATTCATAACTCTTGTCATTCACGCTCGTCTGTTTTTAAGGCTCCTGACATCACCTTCTGCTAGTACATGATCAATTTGATCATGGAAGGTGTGTCGTGGCTTTCCACGACTTCTGAATCCATCCACTTTTGCATTGTATATCTGTTTAGTCATTCTTTCATCATGCATTCTTTCCACATGCCCGAACCACCGGAGCATTCCTTTCCTTACCTTCACCCCGACACTTTCTTTCAGACCAACTCTCTTTCTTACTTCGGTATTACGAACGCGGTCCGCGAGCGTCACTCCGCAGATTTTGCACAGTGCTCGCATCTCAACCGCGTTTACTCTACTTTCATATTTTCTCTTCCATACCCAACTCTCGCTTCCATACGTGAGCGTAGGTACCAGCACCGCGTTGTGTATGGCGAGCTGGGCCTTCTGGCTGAGGTTATTAGCGCCTAGACGTTTTCCTAACGCTCCATTCAAATTATTCCCTCTCATTTGTTGTTATAAGTATGCTATGTAATGTGTGTGATGGTGTAATGTCTGCCGTGGCGATAGTTATAGGCTCAGCGGAAGATCAGCGCTGGTCCACAGACTAGCATTATTCTGAGACTGATATCGACGCCCCCGGGGAATAAAATCGTAATAGACAAAAGTAAATTTTACAGGACGAGCAAAAAACTGTTATTCTGTTTTAGCTCATAACGTAACCGGCCTATATTATCATATGATATACCATTTTATTCAATATTTTTTTCTTAATAAGTGGCTATAGAATAAAATAAAATATAATGTATACTTTTGAAGTTATTACGAAAAATATATAATACTGATTTTATATTTAGGTGTATCCTAAGTAAGGGCATATAACCATTTTATTCTCGTAAAGTTGTAATATAATAAAAACCATAACCGTATATTACGATGTTTTTCTACAGTACTGTCATGAATGAACTGTAATTGTAATAAACCAATACTATTTTGTTCTTGTAAAAGTTACCACTGTCTTTTTTCGTATAGCTATATAACAACTTTGTTTTTGTATAAATGCATTCAACGTTAACATCGTAATATGCAGTAATGTTTATGAATTTTGATTATAAATTACTGTAACTGTTACTGTTATACCACTACTGGGTACTTGGTGGGTGCCTTTCTACACTTTTCACATTATTTATTTTATAGAGTGACTCAGTCAGTACACATAGCGAATATAAATAAAATTATAATAAACATAATCTTTATTTAGAAAAATCACAATTGTTACAATAGGCATTAATCACTAGAATTTAGATTAGCATCAATCAGTCTTAGTTATAAAAAATCAATCAGTCTGCTTCATTGCTCTCACTTTCAAAGTCATCCTCACCTAAAACGGCTTCAGAACTATTTGTACTTTTCAACGAATTGTAAAAACTCTGGTAATGGAGATGTATGGCGTTTATCCTACAAAGGCTTGATAGATCTTCGTGCAGAGCTTTTGAAATTGAAACTGGACCGTCATAGGCTGGCTGTAAGACCACATCGGCGATAGATGAAACTGCTGCGGTAGAGGCAGATTTTCGTTTTTTAATGTTTTTAGTTGATGTTAATCCTATATTCATTTCATTAAAGTCGTCATCATAATCATACTTAAAGTAAACAGATTGTGGGTTTGTGGAGGCCACTTTTATTTCTTTGATCTTTGACCAATATATTTTATTACCTTGTGTATTATTTAGCCAATTCTGTCCAATAATCAATGATTTTATGTCATATTTCACCGGTTTGTTTAGCATTCATAACTATTACGTATAATTGATCAGGTGTATAAATTTGTTTATTTTTCATCGCTCGTTCTATGCATGCGTGCATAGAATCACCTTCATTTTGGCTATGGCCAGATTCAAAGAAACGATGAATAATCTCTAGCTTGAATTTATTAGCAGCAAACAGATAAAGAGCAAACACGAATCTATTTTTATTCTGTCCTGTGCAACCATCAGAATAAAATGAAATTTTATATATTCGTTTATGATATTGTTCTTCAATGAAATTATAAAGACAGCTACCTACCTCTGTTGATCCTCTTTTAGCAATATGCAAATGCCACATGTAACAGTATCCTTTCTTGCTTGAAGCATCAAAAACAGTGAAGTTATAAACGGGATACTTCCGTTTATAGTGAAATATCCCTACCTCCGACTGAGGTACGCCTAAAACCTTTTTTAAATCAAAAATAGCTAGAGTGGAGTTTGAGTCAAGATTTTTCTTTTCTGAATTTTTGATTTCACGAATTCTTTCTTTATTGTATATATGTTTTGTGTATTTATCTTTTAATGATTCCTTGTGCTCGTTTTCAGCTTGTTCATAAAGCGTACAAGTGCCACATAAATCTTTCTTAGGATGAAAAAAAGAATAATTAAACTTTGTATTAAAGATACTCTCATACTGTCTCTTGGTAGCGTCTGTCTGTTCTTTGAACCAATCTGTGTATAAACGGTACATTTTTGAAATATTTAAAGTTTCGCATAAATACTTTCTTTTGGAAAATTTTCTGACTTAGTGTGCTTCTTTTGCTGGAAATAATTGAATGTGTGATATGATGATCTCTTCTGTTGGCACTGACATTTTGCGTGATCGATTGTTATGTTTACCTCTACAGTCAGTTTTGTCAGAATCACTATTGTACTTTTCTATGGCAGTGTAAACCATTTGTTTGGATATTCGTAAGAATTTAGGAAAAACACCTTACATACACGAACTTTATTACCATCTAATGGCAAATAATAACTTATAGTTTGAGTACGGTTTTTATTTCGAGTAACTTGAAGTTTTTTACAGATTCTGACATAACGTATTTAGTTATAAATTGCCATTGCAACTCATGGTTATTAAATTTATAAAATGTTTCTAAAATGACATTCCTACTATTATATGAAAACGTTTCACCACATTTCAATTTGCATTTACAAGAAGGTACTAACGTTATTTTGCAAGAAACTGTTATTTAGAATGACATCCAATATAAGCTTGGCCAGAGTTTTTTAAAGTTTTGGATTTATTGACTATCCATTCT
The DNA here is from genome assembly GCA_019925095.2 of Dendrolimus kikuchii. Lineage (NCBI taxonomy): Eukaryota > Metazoa > Arthropoda > Insecta > Lepidoptera > Lasiocampidae > Dendrolimus > Dendrolimus kikuchii. The sequence goes on from CM034412.1 coordinate 13,914,629, forward strand.
TTTTCATTTCGACATCGCTTACGGGTTAAGTTGTTTGTAGTGATAGAGAGAGAGAGCTATCATCATCATTCGTAGGTTCCATTGAACTGCTTGGCAGTGATCCTGAAACTGAAACTGTAGTGAGCGGTTCTGATTCAGATGTACCTAATACTTGAAATGTCGCAGAATCTTCATTCTCCACTAAACCTTATTGCTTTGGGTTTTCATCTCTATTTATTTGGGGCGTTAAAGTCTTATACATATTATATTAATAATTAATATTGCCATTGTCTACATTGATTGCATAATGTGCAAAATCTTCATTATTTTCAATAGGTTTTAGTGTTTCATCGTGGCAGACAGGCAGACGGCCCACTTAATGGAAAGCGGTTACCATCGCCTATGGACATTTGCAACACCAAAGTTGCTACAAATGCGCTGCTGCTCTTTTAAGGGAGACTGGAACCTGGTCACTAATGCCAGAACATAACTCAAGGTTGTTATGGTGACATACTTTAGACCAGGGGTGGTAGCTATCCAGTGGGGCAAATGCCCTACCACCTGGCAAACTTATAAAAACTTGTCGAAATTCAAGCGCAAAAGACAATAATAACCAATACTGTATTAATTGAAAGAGAATTAAAAATAGTATCGCGTTAATACATGTTTTAAAATTCATAAAGAATATTGTAATACGTGTTTACGTGAAATAGCATCGAAAATTATGTCAATAATAAACCAGTAATATACGTTTACCGTTCAAAACTTACCGAACTAATTTAGGTAAAGCGTGTTATTGAAAAGAGTTATCAATTTATGTACGTGAATAAAATGGTATAACGCCTTGCCGATTTATCGAGACATATGTTCGTTCCGTAATGAACGACTACGATGTTTTTATGGGTTAAATTTCTTACATGACTTCCGGAGAATAAAAATAAAAACTGTTATACTGGACGAGAATTTTACGAAAAAAATAATTTAAAAAAATCAGTAGGTGTATATCGACCCACAGATGCCGAAAATACAAAAACATTAAAAAAGTGGTAATAGCACATTACCATTTTATTCTCCGGGGGCGTCGATATCCCTTTTACGGCAAATTTTGTTTTTACGTCTATTTTTGTTGACACTTAGTTTTATATTAGTACTAGCTGTGCCCGCGTCGTCGTCCGCGTGCATTTGTTTTCATAACCCCCCGATTTTGAAACATTCTTCATTGGTACTCCGCTCCTATTGGTCTTAACGTGATGACATATAGCCTATAGCCTTCCATGGTAAATGGGCTATCTAACAGTGAAATAATTTTTCAAATCAGACCAGTAGTTCCTAAACTTAGCGCGTTCAATCAAACAAACAAACTCTTCAGCTTTATATAAGATAACTGTCCTAAATAATATTAATAAAATTATTTTCTTTCTTTCGTTCATATTAGACGGTTCATTTGGACAGACGGCCCACCTGATAGAAAGCGGTTATCGTCGGCTATGGAAATTTGCAGCACCAGATGCTACAAATGCGCTGCTGCTCTCTTAAGGAAGCCTGGAACCTGGCTGCCAGTAATGGCGGAACACAACTCAAGGTTATTATGGCGGCATACTCTAGACCAGTGTTCCGCAAACTTTTTGTGTTCAAAGTACATCTAGGAAAAAGAAAATTTTTGGAGGTACACCACAAATAAAAATCATTTTTTAAGTAATATTAATCAACATTTATTTATTAATTATCGAAACAATATTTATTATTAATCAACAAACCTAAAGTTTAAATTGCAGCATAACCTTATTTTTCCGAGGCACACCATTTAATGACCACGGTTATACACCAGTGTACCGCGGTACATACTTTGCGGAACATTCCTCTAGACCACCGGTGGTAGCCATCCAGGGAAGCAAAAACCATGCCACTTAGCTGTGAGATGTTTTTGTCGCCTCTTACGGCAGGATAATCTTTCTAATACCTATATAAAAAATCTCGTATCACGATGTTTGTGCTCGAACTCCTCCGAAAGGACTTAACGATTTTAATTATTCTTTTTTGTATATTTGGTAAATTTGAGAATAGATCGTAAAGTATTTGTAAAATACATTGCCCGATATCAATACTTTTATTTCACTTTCAACCTCAAAACATAATTTCAATCATCGACTGTACACTTACTTTACTTTAACCTTTACAGGTACACAAATCGCGGTCGAATAATCCGTTTACAACAAACACCAGCCGGTTTTATAGGTTTGTTCTATAACCACCACCACCCACCGACTTCTGAATACAGTCGGTATCTCAAGTGGCGCCATCTCAAAACAGCGAAAGTTCACGGGGACAAGGTTTTTGTAACAATACAATTACTTATTTTCACAACTGTCAAATTTGTACATCGTATACAATTACTTACATAGTTTCATATAATCTAACAAATGATGGCATTATACTTTCAAGACATGGGAGCTGCATACGTCTAGTCATCGCAGTGGTCAACGAATTACTGGCCAGCGCAACTCGGGAGCGCACATATTAATAATTGCTCTATCTCGCTCGCACATCATCCGTCCCGCTCACACATTGTGCTATATATTGTACTAGCTGTACGACTTGTTAATATTTGTCCTTAAGGTTACCGTTTCCAAAATAAATTAGTTCACTTCAGTTAACATCAGCACCGAATACTCTCTGCCATCTGAAGGATCATTTAACCTCCCTCTCGCTGCTACAGTTAATGGTAGGTTGTAGGGCTACGTACCTTCAGCACCCCTCTAAATAACTAGCCTCATAAAAGTCATTATGTACAAAACAAAGATCACTTTCCTTCCAAATTTACGATTTTAATCGTCGAAAACAATTTTGTAGGGCATTCTCTTCGTATTAAAGCCGAGAGGTTCTTTAAAGCTTGGCTTAATGAGGCCCCTTTATAATTACTTCTAAAAGTAAAAAGGTATATTTGTACGTCGTCTAAATCCGTATTAAAAGTGACTTTGGATATTTGTGAATTGGTTTGTTACTTTACGGACTTGGGAATTAACCGATTATTTTAAAATTTGCTATTTCGTATTTAGGTATTCGTATTTATCCGTGCAGGAACGGAGAAAGAATACAATTTCCTGCGGCCGGGCGGCCTGTCGTAAGAGGCGACAAAACAACCCACAGCCAGGTGGTAGGGCATTTGCCCGACTGGATGGCTACCACCCCTGGTCTAAAGTATGTCGCCATAACATCCTTGAGTTGTGTTCCGACATCAGTGACCAGGTTCCAGTCACCCTTAAGAGAGCAGCAGCGCATTTGTAGCACCTTTGGTGTTGCAAATGTCCATAGGCGATGGTAACCGCTTTCCATCGAGTGGGCCGTCTGCCTGTCTGCTGAACTCCAGCAATAAAAAAAAAAAAAAAAAAAAGGTAATATAGGAGGTAAAGATATGTTGCTGAGGAATTTTTTTGCGTCGCTTCTTCTCCTTTAAAAGCAACTAAATTTGCTTTGGAACCGGTGGTAGACTCATGACTTTCAATAAGTAATCTGTAAGAATGCATTTTGGATTAAATACATCCATTTTAATTTTCATGCATACATAAATTCACGCCAGTTCCCTTGCGGGGTAGGCACGAACAACAGAGCGCCATTTAGGCTTATTCTTACACACCTCACGTGCTTCTTTGACATTAATAACTCTTGTCATGCACGCTCGTCTGTTCTTAAGGCTCCTGACATCACCTTCTGCTAGTACATGATCAATTTGATCACGGAAGGTGTGTCGTGGCCTTCCACGACTTCTGCATCCATCCACTTTTGCATTGTATATCTGTTTAGTCATTCTTTCCACATGCCCGAACCACCGGAGCATTCCTTTCCTTATCTTCACCCCGACACTCTCTTTCAGACCAACTCTCTGTAGTATAGATGATCATCGTTTCAAATTTTGTTTTTTTTTTAATTCCAAAACATAGGATTGTGGGCCTGACAATGACCTAGGTTCGGTATTCTACTTAGACTTAAAGGATTAAAAGTAGAGTATTAAACATATAAGTAACTAAGACTACGACTTCATCAGCGCTTGATTTGAAATTCCCACAGCATTTAAAAATGAATGCAAGCTATCATTTTAGTGAGAACTGTGTTGGAATAAGCTATTTTATTACTTAAAAGCTATCGATCAGTGAAAAAGTCACATTGCAATTCGTTTTTTTATCATTCCCCGGAAAAAATTTCGCGGAATTCCCAGGATAAAAAGTAGCACAGATTTTAAGTCTCAGATTTTGCTGTCGATAAACGAAAACCGCATCGAAATCGGCCCAGTAGTTTTTACGTGAATCCCGAACAAACAGACAAATGGACAAGAAACCAAAAAAAATTGCATCGTGTTCTTCATCGTTTATATTACATTCCAGTTGTTATTTTTGAATTTTATAATTAACTAGCTGTCCCGGCAGTGAAGAAATAAAATTTAGAGTCCGATTGCAGCGCCACCTACCGGGTCCAATTGTGACTCTAAACTATCCTCGAATCCACTTGAACATACTCAAAAAAAATTATTCAAATCGGTCCAGCCGTTTAGGAGGAGTTCACTGTCAACACACGTACAGAAGAATTATATATATAAAGATTAGTGTAGACAAATTAAATTTAATCATTTTGAATTAATATCTCAAATCGTGGAGAGAAAGCAAAAATGCTATTACATGGATTGTTTCCTTCAATTCATGGATTCTCATAGTTCCAAACATCTATATACAATAATGTTCATCCAGCTGTTGGTCCTATCGACCGATGGATTCAAGGTCGTGTGCCGTTGGACTTTTGGCAATCTGTGTTGGAACTGTTCCAAACTAGTCCGTTATCCCCGTGGCTTGTTCATAATATATTACAAAAGACGGTGGATCCTTCCATTATTGAGTATCTAATGCTGATATTACATGCTTCAACCAAACTGATTCAATTTGGTTGCATTAATTGCATGGTTGACTTGAAACTTGTAGCGTAGCGACCTTAAAGTGGCGGGCGGTATAAATTAAAGATATAATATAAGAAAAAAAAGAGTGGGGTGAGTTTTGTTGTCCTGGCTGTCGTTTTGCGTTTTGTGGCGTTACTGCCCTGAAGCGTCACGCAGGTCAAGGGGCGGCGCTGACGGTGCTGTTAGGTTCCTCCTCTGCCGGCAATCACGTCGCTGGCGTGAATTGTAGGTGGGTACACTAAAATCCTAATTCCAGAACAAGAGATAAAAAAAGATTGGAATGTACGGTCAACCAAGTTCCTCCTTGATCTGGTTTTTAACATTTTGCTTTGAACGGCTCATAAAGTTTCGACATCCGTTCACACATTCATATACATACACTTTCATATACACCAATCAGGACGTTTCTGAAATGTGTAAAGTAAAGGACATAATTACTCGTGTTTAGATGCACTATGCATTTTGCCGATTGACGACGCCCTTTTTCTTTTGTATTCTGTTTACGGAGTTCCATTTTATTGCCTCCTTGTAAAACCCAAAACAGGTTACAATAAAACCCCGCCTCTTAAGACTGATGTTTTACTAGTGCGCGTGTTATTGTGCTGTTAGTGAAAGTTTTTGCCAGGTGATTTAAGCCTTATGGGTGGTGCATCGCCGCTTTGGTTGATTGTACGTCCAGCGTGATAACATTAAACCAAATCGCTTACAAACGTCGGTCACCTCGGCAAGACGGCAAAACAGGGCGAAAGACCATAGTTGGTGAGGTGGCCAAGCGGAAGGCAGACGAAGTTACAAGAATGGTGTTAAAGAAATTATTAAAATAATACATACATACATACATAACTTCACGCCAGTTCCCTTGCGAGGTAGGCACGAACATCAGAGCGCCATTTAGGCCTATTCTTACACACCTCACTTGCTTCTTTGATATTCATAACTCTTGTCATACACGCTCGTCTGTTCCTGACATCACCTTCTGCTAGTACACGATCAATTTGATCATGGAAGGTGTGTCGTGTTGTTTATTAAAATAATGAGTACAACAATATGAAACTGATTATTTAAAAGAGATGAAACAAGAAATAAAGTGGGCATACCCACATGGTTTACTGAGATAGCGTATTATGAGACTAATGTTTAAAATGATACAGGTTAAAATCATTTGTGGTTGAAACAATGACTATGGCTAATAAAACGACTTCAACACTTACCCAAAACGTGGGTTATAAACACTCAGGGCCGTTTACATAAGGTTGCTTAAATTTATTTAAGAAACACAAAACGTATTTAACACCCTTAAATACAATTAGCGTCTTGCACAACGCAAAATATGCCGCTAAATACGTTTAAAGAACTGTCAATACGTTTTGTGTAAAACGTATTTAGGAAGTTTAATATGATTAACTCATTTTATTTAAGGGCGGTCGTTATGCAAGCGGCCCTAAATATAATTAATGTTGCTTTAAAGCAAAATCTTAATAAAGGTTAAGAGGATTTTTTCAAAGAACATGGACGTTTTTGTCGTTTCGAATTCTAAAACGAATGGATGATCTACGCATTGATGTGCTGCTATGAACGCGCAGCTCGCGGGATGCCTCGACTATCTCAGTGGATCTTCGCTACATAATAAAAAAAAGTACGGGAACTAGCGACATCAAGTAGTCCAGGAACTTAAAAATTTATAATTAGTTTACATTTAGTCCATTTAACTTCACTTAAGATGGCGCTGTGCGATATCGTTGAATAAATGCATCGCGCTGACGATATCTTAAGAGCATAAATGAAACCACAAGTTATGGTCATATTTGGTGTATCTCGCACGTTTTTGCATAAAGTTTTATATATACATACATACATACATAACTTCACGCCAGTTCCCTTGCGGGGTAGGCACGAACAACAGAGCGCCATCTAGGCTTATTCTTACACACCTCACTTGCTTCTTTGACATTCATAACTCTTGTCATGCACGCTCGTCTGTTCTTAAGGCTCCGAACATCACCTTCTGCTAGTACACGATCATAAAGTTTTATGTGACCCATTTTTTCACTTTTTGCATAAATTATCGTGTTAATATATTTCTTTCTTAAACTAATTTTAATCGTCTTTCCCTTTATTCTTTTAATATTTTTCCTTTCACCCATCTTAATATTATATAAAATTATTATAGCTAGGCATGTTTGCTGAAAAGTTTCTTGCGACGATTCTTCTCTTCAAGCCACAACATGTTGCGAAGCGGTAGTAAATTAGAGTAGGCTCCCATAGAGTAAATTATAACCATAAACAAAATTAAAACTAAATAATTAAAATGAACAAGTTGGCGGCAGGCTATATAAAACTTTAACAACATTCATTGACACCTCACATATTTGTCTTCTGTGATCACGGCCAATGAAAACTGGCCGAAACGTCGGAATAATAATAATCAAATAAATTACCGCGCTTAAAACCGTTAAAACGTAGTTTTATTATGTATACAAGTTGCGAAAAATTAATAAAATATTATTTGTATCACTATAAAATTTAATTAAAATATTTTGATATTAATTTGACCATATACGATAAATTTTGGTAGACGCTCATGGCCTCAGGACCCCACGGTCCAAGCGTCTCGACAGCAAACGGCACGCACATATAACTCTCACTGAGGGGTGCATATTTGCACCGTTTAAGTGATTCAGCTGTTTCTGCCGCCGAACCGGCTCATCTAAACGTGTTTGGTAAATGGGATGCGGCCAACGTGTCTACGCAAGTCGCATTCGACACCAAAGGCTTGCCACGCTACCAGGGAATCAGAGTCATTCCGTCAGAACGTCTACCATCGTACTAAATATAAACTTAAAAATAAACTAGAAACTATAGTATAAACTATATAAAAAATAAACTAAATAAAAAGAGAAAAATGACTAAAGATTGATCCCAAGCCACTGTCATCTACCGGGAACGTTCCCAAAAGGCTGGCGGCGATACCACGTTGTATAGCAACGCTTAATCTTTAAGCAAAATAGACGCCAGCCTTTTGGCCGCGTTTGACACCTACTAGACGTTTGGCGACGTCACGGTAGACCTTTAGAGCGTTAGGACCCCACGGACCCAGAGTTTCCACCCCAAATGCCGCAAATATGTAACCATTTCCAATGGCGGCATATTTGCGGGTCTTTTAATATTAACGTAAATGGGTTGACCAGCTTATATGTATGACCTTCAAAAAGTGTTCTCCAGTGGAACTTACTTTGAATAAAAGAAAATAATTTGAATTTGATATCAATCTTGGTCGGTTAAACGTTCCAAAATATGATCATTAATAATATAAAATTTGTATCGGCCCCTTTCAAAATTTACTTAGCAAAATTTGGCCGACGTCCAAATAAAATACCCATCAGGCGCACAGTATTGGAAAAGTGTCGTAATTCGAAAATGTACGATTCAATTGGTTTTTATTGAATTTTTATATTGTATATAACTAAACGATCGGTTTTGCTTCGAAATAGCTTTATTTTTAAAATGAATTGTGATCCATGTCACAATAAAACGGAGGTTGTTAAATTTATTATCCGACTGTTACGGATCTTTAATGTTTACTATTGTGAAATATGTTCCTGAAATTTCTTTTTAGATATATATAACAACTGAATACAATGTAAACTCTATGTAACGACACTGAAGGGACTGTGCGTTTTATGGCGTTATAGAGAGTTCTCGTTAAATGGAGAGAAATCTGTTATTTTTGTGTGACGTAAAGACGTCCCACAAAAATTACACTTACACTTACAATACAATTGCAGCACCAGTATTTTTTTGTATTTTTTTACTTATTTTACTCATATCTTGCGATACTGAGTCATCTTGGTGATAAAAGAAGTACTTGGAAATTTCGGTATTTCGGAATTTCTTAGAAATTTCGGTATGCATGATGCCGACAGTCGGCGATTATTACGGGCTAGAATAATAAAGCGATAAAAGAACGTACACTGCTGCGCAGTTTTTACTTATTTGGGAACTTAAAGGTACTTTTTATTACTTAATTGTTGTCATCATTGAGAGTGGGTGTAATGCTGTATAGAGTGTATGATTGTATGGAAGATAAGCTAAACCGACCAAAGCCAAGTGATTTTGACGCTTAAGCGAGTTTGACGTTAAATCGAGGGACGTTACACGGAGTTTACACAGTATATAAATAAAACTAAACTACCGTGGAGACTCGATTAACACCGGACTGAGTCTTGTAAAGCGTTCGGATAATCGAAAATCCGGATAAATGAATATAATATATTATTTTCTTCATATTACGGAGAAAAGCTATTTATGTAGATATTGTTAATTCCAAAAAGATCACTTACCTCGTCCGTGTACACGTTTTTATTCAAAATAATAATAAAAATTGAAATGTGTGCTAGGACACATAGTAGAAGTGAAACTTCAACGGACAAATGGAAAAATGAATTGCAATGAACAAGTGGAAAAACGAATGGCAAAGGACAATTGGCAAAACGAATCGCAACAAAATTTTACGGGCAGGTTTTCAAATTGGACAAGTACATTAACAATCTGCCCGCAAAACTTACACACATACACTCGCAAACACGCGCACGTACTCACACATGCACACACACATACACACGCACACACACACACACACACACACACACACACACACACACATACGCTACTATCTAATTAAATCTATTGTATCTGATGGAATTATAGACACGAAACCTTTGCCTCCGTTTTGTTTCGCCGCGCCATCGCCCCTTCCATTCGTTCATCCGCGGTCTACAACATGTACTCCCAATTATAATATTGTAATTAATCATTTAAAGTAATTAAAAGGTATATTTGAATAAATCTTTTTATTCCCACAGTATCATTACCACTTACATTCTTTCATATGCAATTTTTTTTCATATTTATTATGATATATGTCGACATCGCTATTAAGTTGTGACTTTATGTAAGTAACAGATCGCTTTCAGAAAGTACTAGAAAAAAAAATTAAGGGCAATAAGTCGCTGTTGTAAATAATTCATATTATATCATAAGAAGTTTTTTTTAAATTTACTTATAAGAAAATTAAACAGATACAATATATGTTTTTATACATAATATTATTTATTTGTTAAAACATCACAACGACAACATTTTCGCTCGTAAATTTCAACCGATACTCTAGAAAACCATAATATTTTATCTTCAACCTCATTACGCTCCCGGACTAAAAGCCAAATACGTTTTTCCCGTTTCTTCCAGACCCAGACATCATTACCGTCCGCCTTCCGTTTTAAAGACTCTTAAATTATACTTTATTTTGATAAAGAAGTGAATATTTTTTGAGAAAATACTTTACTAATATTTCTCCCGACCTAAGAAGATTAAGAATGTTTGTGAATTTATATAAACTGAAGAGTGTATTCTTTGGTCTTTTTTGTACAAAAGCATATTATTTCAACTTTTTAAATTGAAATGTCAGTGTTTATTAATAACTAGCTTTATTAAAAAATACACATGTACCCACGCACACACGCACGCACGCTTATCAAGGTTTAATTAAGCTTTATAACCTTTATTAATTCATAAACGCAGAAACCAATCGCAGTGCCTCGTAGGAACATGTGCGCAATTCTTGCGTGAAACGTTATTGCTGTACTATATTTGGCAGGCGTTCTCTTGCCCACTTCTCTTGGCGTAAAACATTTTTATTTCTTTGAAATTTAATTTTTTGGAATAATGTAGATTAGCCTTGTATTTAGCCTACCGCTAACTTTTTCATTTTAATTATTTATTATTGAACAAGTTGGCGGTAGGCTAAATAAAACTTTAACAATACTCATTGACACTTGACATCTTTCTCACCTATACTGAAAAGCGGCCGAAACGCCGGAATAATAAAAATCAAATAAATTACCGCGCTTAAATCCGTTAAAACGTAGTTTTATTATGTATACTAGTCCCGAAATCTTAAGAAAATATTAAATGTATTTTTATAAAAAAATAATGTTTTCTCTTTTTATAATTAAATTTCTTTATATATTTAAAAATGCCTAACATTTTCAGAAATAAATAAATACTCAGAGAAATAAAATATGTGTGGTTCAACGTGGACTTTGATCGTTTACTTTGGTATAATACTCGTGTTTCTGACAAACAAACGGATCTCTATCTTTTCATTTTGGCAGGGAACAATCTCAACCCTTTTTGAGAACTTAATTAATGGACAGAAACTGAATTGGTAATTAAGCACGTCTCTATAACATTGTGGTTATCTCGTTAAGCTTTGTTAACAAACTTCCAATCAGACTATTCAATGCGGTAAAACAAACAAGTTTCAAACTTTTAAATTGGACCTGGTGAAATTTTCATGTTAAAGTTGCTTAAAAGTGTTTGTTAAAAAACTGGCAGGCGCTTTGTGGTTTATTTTTACTATAAATATACGCGATGAATATGCTATATATTTCGGGATAAAAAAATACGGTCTTGTGGTTGAGTGGGCTAAGCCTTTGAATTGGAGAGAGTACTATGATACTGGACGTGATGTAAGGTTCTTGAATAAATATAACTTCGATGTTAAAACTGGCTTTTATTTTGAATCTAGTAAAATATCTTTCAGTCGTACAAAGAGTCTCTCGTAACAGAATTCAAAAACCCGTATCTTTTTACATTTTGAATTCCAGCCAAACTCGCTCTGAGTTTTATAATAATAATTATTTATTTATTTCAGACACAAAAATCTATAATTGCAACAAATATTACAGATTACATATATACATACATAACTTCAAGCCAGTTCCCTTGCGGGGTAGGCACGAACAACAGAGCGCCATTCAGGCTTATTCTTAGACAGCTCACTTGCTTCTTTGAGATTCATAACTCTTGTCATGCAAATTAGTCTCTTCTTAAGGCTCCTGACATCACCTTCTGCTAGTACACGATCAGTTTGATCATGGAAGGTGTGTCATGGCCTTTCACGACTTCTGCATCCATCCACTTTTGCATTGTATATCTGTTTAGTCATTCTTTCCACATGCCCGAACCACCGGAGCATTCCTTTCCTTACCTTCAGGCCGACACTCTCTTTCAAACCAATTCTATTTCTTACTTCGGTATTACGAACGCGGTCCGCGAGCGTCACTCCGCAGATTTTGCGCAGTACTCGCATCTCGACCGCGTTTACTCTACTTTCATGCTCTCTCTTCCATACTCAACTCTCGCTTCCATACATGAGCGTAGGATATTACAGATTGTTATTATTAAATTCAATTAAACCTTAAAAATAAAAATTAACAAATGTCCATCAGTCAGTCAGTCAGTCGATCAGTCCTTTATTGAAGCATTTCATTAACATATATTTTACATTAAATTAATTATTCTATGCAGCAATCTGCAACTAGTCCCAATACATTTTCGTTTGGTGTAGCCTGCTAGCAATGGCCGCCATTATACTGTTTCTACACCTTTCAACAGTGCTCAAGAAAATTCCAATGCGACTTCTCCAAATAGCACAAAACGTATTCAATCTAGTATTCACTACAGTATCTTTTAAAAGCCATTAGGTGTCGAAATATGTTATTATATTGAGTACGTATGCCATCTAGAGAACGCCCTGTGCAGTCCATCCAGAGCTGACAGGTGTAGAATATCTGGCAAAACGTCTTGAACAGATGTATTTTAGTGTCATTTCTAGCTTTGAAAAATCTTCTGGCCAACATGTTGCCACACACTGAGAGACATCTTCTTTGTCTTTCTATGGCGTGGTTGTCGTTTCTATCAGAAGAAAGAATATGCCCAAGGTATTTGAATTTGTTGACAATTTTTACAGGCTGCCCATCGATGTATATATATACAAGCATGTAATAATTTGCCTCTATTTAATATCTATAGTATAAAAACTCACCAATTTCATCATGATTTTATACCCTTCTCTTTTACTCACCAGCATGACATCTCTTTCCTTGATGTGACAGGTTTGAGATAGCTGTCAATATATATGGTATTCAGCACACCAGCAAGAAACTTGCTGCAACACTGTGTGTCTCAGTCAACACATAATACATCAGGCACATAAGATTCCAGACCTAAAAATTAGAACCTCTGTCTTTTTAGCGTTGAACACCAGCTCATGACGCTGGGCATATCTCTCGCAATATTTCGCGTTCCGGTCAGAATTCGAAACCGCGCCATTTAAGCATGGAACACGTGCGTTACGCTACCATGATTTTTTTGTGAACCAGTGTAATTACTGAGAGTTTGGTAGCGTGGGTAGCGATCGCATTATTCCCATAGAGTGCGGTCGTCTACAAAATCTTCTCTCGTATAATAAGCATTCCGCACAATTTTTGCTTTACTAATTCTTTAAACTTGTATACTGAAAGCGTGCGCTGATTGTCGCTTTGTTGCAGGAATGTTGGACCGTTCCACCACATTTCACGGGTTGGCAGCTCTGGCGGGTCCACACCTCCGCTTATGTGGTCAGCTGGATTTTCATGTGTACCAATGTACACCCAGTGTTGGAATATCCAACCAAAATAGTTTTTATTAATTTGGTGCGGCATGGTACTGGCCACTAAATATACTAAATGTTTAAATTTAGAACACAGATGTTCTTTTGTTTTTTTTACTTGCCCCCCCTGTTTGTTTATAATTAAAATAATTACAGTCCACAAGAAATTAATATTTAAAGAAGTGTTTAATACAGCGCCATCCCTCGGTCAACTGCTGAATTACCCTGACTCTATTCGATACATAAGCATGCAACCGTGTGACTTCTGTATGCATAATATATAAAAATACGTCATTTATTTTGACCTTTAGTTTAAGCGTGTTATATAGTTTATTAGTTAATAATGCTAACAAATCCATAGGTCGCTGGTTCATATCCGGCTCGAAGGACCACAACATGTGCGCAGCTCGTCGCACATATAATATATTTTGTTCTACGCTGATGGTGTGGGCGATACCCTGGTCGTTATAGGTATAGAAGTTAAACACTGTTAGTGGTGGGAACTTATAATATATCACATTTACATAACAAATACGTGTGCATTCGACTGCAACCAAAGTGAAAGAAGAAGAAATAAAGTTACGACAGTGTTGCAAGCTTAAAAATAACATTATCTTATGTTGGTGTTGCCAACAAAGAGCTCTTAACCGTTTCCTGGGATTTTGTTTAAGAACATTATACTATACCCTATAATCATATGGTCACCGCGGTAGTGTAGTATCCAAATAAACTCAAAGCCTCATGGAATGTTATCTATATAAATAAAAATCAATTGCTGTTCGTTAGTCTCGCTAAACGAACGGCTGGACTGATTTGGCTAATTTTGGTTTTGAATTTTTTTTTTTTTAAATTTATTACACGAGTTCAGTAGACAGGCAGACGGCCCACTTGATGGAAAGCGGTTACCATCGCCTATGGACATTTGCAACACCAAAGGTACTACAAATGCGCTGCTGCTCTCTTAAAGGAGACTGGAACCTGGTCACTAATGCCGGAACACAACACAAGGTTGTTATGGCGGCATACTCTAGACCAGAGGTGATCGCCATCCAGTCGAGCAAATACCCTACCACCTGGCAAAAATATAAATTATTTGTGGAAGGCCAGGGAAGGTTTAAAAGGTAGGTAAATATGAAAAAAATGCTTGAAATATAGTAAAAACAACAATTTCGCTTTCCCTTAGAAAATATTCCTACCTGTCAAACATTTGATGTTGGTCCCGTCGTTTAGAAATCAATTAAATTTAAAAGTTGCTCAGAAATCGAATGAAATTGAAAAGTGAAGTTTTTTTTTCATTTTTTGGTTTTGAATGTCAAACGTTTGATGTTGGTCCTGTCGTTCAGAAATCAACTTATTTTGATTTATTGATTCTGAGGCGATACGAAGTTTGCCGGGTCAGCTGGTATTAATATATTTTTAGGTTATAAACACACCCTGTCGCGTTGGACCAATCTAGGAACCTTTGATTAGCTTTGTCCTTATCGGGGTCGCGTAAAAACATAATCAGGCCATGACAGGGGGTTGGAATTGCCGACCTCACACGCTACCAGTGCCCTTGGCCGGGAAAAGCCTTCGAACTAACAAGCATTGATGTTTCGATCGTCTTGAGCATTGCCGTGAACTTTTGGTTTCATGACTCAATACTTGTGCCGTTGTTCATGAAGTAATTTATTACTTTTATAGATTAGGTTATATATTAGACTAGCTGTGCCTGCCACTTTATCCGCGTGGATGTTTTTTCGCGAAACCCTGAAAAAAAGTGAAAAAAATGTAGTCTAAGCTACTCCTTATAGCATCAGCTATCTGTCAGTGACAGTCCCGTCAAAATCAATCCAGCCGTTTCAGAGACTAGCCGGAACATCCAGACACACAGACAAAAAATTTTAAAAATATTTTTTTATTATATGTACCGTATTTACTTTCATAGGCATTTAGTAAAAGCTGTTATTTTGATATTACAAACAGACACTTTAATGTTTATTTATCTGTATGTATACAGTATAGATAGCCGCGCATAACAATGATCTGGAGGGAACTTCCCGCCGAGGGTCGTTTAAGAAGGGCGTTATAATATTCCTTAGAGGCCGGCAACGCGTTGGCAATGCCTCTAGTGTTGCAAACATCCATAGGCGACGGTAACCACCTTCCATCAAGCGGACCTTCGGTTTGTTTGTTTACCACAAGCAGTGTGTAATTGTGTTTTGTATGATTAGTGCGAGTTCTGATGGACAGCCCCCCCCCCCTCCATCCTATCTTCTCTATTCCATCCTCCTAACCTATTCCTCTCGTCTGATCCCTCTATCGCACCAGTTAAAACAAAGAAGACAGAAAAAATACTTCATTTCAAGAAATAGCGACGTAATTACATTCCTTATACATCCTTATACACATAGTATATTGTTACGACCGGCAAAAGTGGATTCACACCTGAATACCATAAAAGTATACTTTATTACCTTTCCGCATTTGGACTTCTTCTGTTTACTTTGTGTTTATAGTTTGTAATTAGAAAAACAGCCCATTGTGTATTATAATATTTTATGGTAGTCATTAGCCAGGTGTGATTCTAAGAAATTCAGTTCACGCGGCCGGGAGACATATTGTATTTGTGCAGTATAAAGCAATGCTCCAATGGAGAGATCGGCAGTCTAGCCATAACCAGCCGCGAGGCGAGACTTGTGTACATTCGATAATCTATTTAATGACGGACTTTGCGCGTGTTATTGAATTGTAAATTAGGTTTGAACTGATTGTGTTCAGTTATATTTGTACATACGTGTTTGTATAGTTCTAATAAATTCTATAGTAATTCTAACGGCATTTTAATTCGAGTCCTGTAACTCGTAACAATATTTTGAGAATTCGTACGCCGCATTTTCAGAAAACAAGGTTTCCACTCAGGATATTGCTGAGTATTTTATATTATGTTTTTATACTTTTTTTTTCATAAGAAACATAATTATCTGTGTCGCTGTTTCTTTAAATAAAGTATTTTCTTTTATTAAGCTTTACCTAGCAAGTACAAAACCGAGATATTATTATATCATTCTGTGGTTTGTAACTACGTTATTAAAGCAATAATAAGCCATTACCTGTCGCGGGCCGAATTGATGAGACTGGGAACCGGATTTGACCCACGGGTCGTAGTTTGGAGACCCTTGTTCTTGAGCATTGCCGGGAACCTTTGGCTTTCTGAATGACTCAACACTTGTGCCATCGCTCACGTAATATTTTACTAGTTTTATAGGTTTTTTTTTTTTATTGCAGGAGATCAGCAGACAGGCAGACGGCCCACTTGATGGAAAGCGGTTACCATCGCCTATGGACATTTGCAACACCAAGTTGCTGCAAATGCGCTGCTGCTCTCTTAAGGGAAACTGGAGCCTGGTCACTAATTCCGGAACACAACTCAAGGTTGTTATGGCGACATACTTTAGACCAGGGGTGGTAGCCATCCAGTCGGGCGAATGCCCTACCACCTGGCTGTTGGTTGTTAAGTCGCCTCTTACGACAGGCCGCCCGGCCGCAGGAAATTGTATTCTTTCTCCGTTCCTGCACGGATAACCGTCATGATTTAGCATTTCAGATAACTCTGGCGTAACCTTTAGATCTATAATTCACGAAATGTGATTTTTTTCTGTAAAAAAGGGCTCTGATTACGCGGAAATCTCATCTTAAATAAATATTTTTTTGGTGGTTTAGTATGTTTTTCCTCCAACCATACTATCTATCATCAATATGTTAGTAAAATTATAGTAAAGAACACTATGGAATCATAATCACTCAATAAAGATAACCCGTAACGTTGTATTAATAGAAAAGATTAAAGTTTTCAATGAACATATTATATTAATATTATTTAAAACATATTTTTGAAACTTAAATCATCATAAAAGTTCTGTAGTGGAACACTTACAAGCCAATAGATGGCGCTGTGCAATAATTGATGTCACAAACGTTTCCCGAAACATACAAAGAATATATACAAAATTTCAACTATAACAGATGGGCCTAGGCCTGCGAGGAACAACATTAGCCTCGCTGGAAGATCTTCCTTTAAGACGAAGGAGCATTCCATCTCGCTCCTCCAACCCTAGCGGGGCTCACCCTCAGTTCTAATGATCTTCTTTTCAATTTCGAAATTCATGAATTCGAATTAAAAATAAAAATGAGTAAAACTTCAGTGAAACTAGAATAACGATGGACATTTGGACAAACATAGTGAAGTATATCATTTATTTCCATAAAATACGTAGGCCTAAGATCACGCGTCTATTTTATGTCAAATTATATCATAGTAAGTTAATTTCGAAAACAAACAACATTATAATACGCCTTATAATTAATGTGTAATCTATAGATAGATCAGTTTCCCAAACTTTTTATAAAGTGGACCACTTGTCATTTTTACATATGTTTCGTAGATCACTTCCTACCTAATATTGAATTTAGGCGAAGATATTTGAATGATCAAGATTATTATCATAAAATTATGATATTTAGAATACTGTAGTTATGAGGGATAAACATTGGTTACTTGTTATCCCTAAAGTTGGAATAGTTTCTATTAGTGGAGCCGCGGGGAAGATCTAGTTTTAATACAGTTTTTTATCATGCTTCGTGAACATTTATGTTTCAAAAAGCTTCTTCATAGGTAGTTTTATGATTTTTTTTTACACAGTTTAGTATAATACAGATTTCTCCACGGCTACACCGCGGGTCAACCGCTGTGAGGTTACTTTATTTTACTTACCTAAAAACTTAATTAAGTATTTTTTATATATAAATCTCAAGTGAAAAATTATCTAATTGATGGTGAAAACCCCTTAACATCTGGTGCGTGATTTAAATGAATTTAGCGGATATACACCCAGATAGAGATACAGACACGAGAAAGGGAATTTGTTTTATACTATGTAATAATGATAGGTATGCAAGTAAATTATTCATGAAGGTATAATTATAGTAACGATCTATTTAAATGAGATTCATTATCATAGATCCCGATTTACAGTTATACTATCCATCCGTGCGTGCAGGAATGGAGAAAGAATATTAATTCCTACGGCCAGGCAGCCAGTTGTAAGAGGTGACAAGACAACCCACAACCTAGTTGTAGGGCATTTGTTCCTCTCTATGGCCACCAGCTGTGGTCTACAGTATACCACAATAGCAACCTTGTGTTGTGCTTCGACATTAGTGACCACATTCTAGTCACTTTAGACACCGGCAAGGCGTTGGCGACGTTCTCGCTGTTGCAAATGTTCATAGGCACCAATAGTAATTAATCACTTTGGATCAAATTTGCCGTCTACTTTAGGCAATAAAATAAACATCTCATAGACTCCCAATTTTTATCTTAATGGTAATTGACCCCTGGGGGGGTCAATGTAGACCACTTTGAGTACCAATGGGAGATTAAATTTGCTTTTAAGTTGTAAATACATACATCTGCTTATCCTCCTTGCTTCGAAATGGGAAGGTGCCTACAATATTAACTAAGCAGAATTAACTTCGGACCGGTTTATCCTTTAAATCAACATAAGCCGACTCGAGTCGAGTTGATTAATCTTTGTGAAATATACACCTTATATTATATAATATTATCTATAGTATATTCCCGCTGAAGATCGTGACTTTGAAACAGTGAATTATGCTCTCCTCCACTGAGAATTGGAGCACGGCGGAAAGCCGAATTTATCGACATATCCAGTTGGTCAGCAACTTGGTCAACCCCTATTTGGAGATCTACCGCGACTCTCTTGCCTTCAACTTTCCCAGTGACCACAGGTCCTCCCATGATGTCTGGGTTCTTGATGGCTATGTGGTCAAAGTACTTCAGTATCCGTTGTCGGTGTCATGCTAATACTGATATTGCCACCTTTTACATTGCAAAAAGTATTGTCCACTTTCATAGGGGTTGGTATACGCTTCTTCAATAAGATTCCGAATGAAATGTTTGATCTGCCTTTCACTTAATTTTAAACCAAATTATTAAAAAGTATGTTGCTAAAAAAGGGATACTTCACTATTGAAGAATACTTAAATGACAAACCTTCATTTATATAGCAGCTCGATCCAACCTCTTATACTATACTTTTAACCGACTTTAAAAAAGGAGGAGTATCTCAGTTCTTCGGGATCTTATGTGATTCTTGTTTAGCTTGATGCGGAATAGTTGCCATTTGGTCCCCTAAAAATTTAACATAGTTTGGCCCAGTAGTTTTCATTTTACGAACACTTTTTTGTTCCCGTTTCTTGGGACCTATATTTTTTAAGGAGCGCGGCACCTTTCGTCGGTCTACCCATACATAGCTAGACACTAAAAAGTAACAAATAAAATAAAAAAAACTTCCTTTAAAAAAACCGACTTCGAAAACTAAAAAGTATAAAATAACTTATTTCTAAAGCTATTATTATTAATATATATTATCTAAAACATTTTAAAGTGGGTGTGGTTGCGCCGAGGAACACCTCGTTGTAAATTCTTCCTCCCCATCCTCGCCATCAAGAAAAGAGTAAACTTTTAAAAGAAGAATGCGCAATAAGAAACGTAAAAAGGGTTGTCACTGCTGTCACCGCACTATATATAAAATTACGTATCAAAGATTGTTGGAACATTAAATAAAGAAATAAACTGTTATAACCACATTTAATTAGGAGAAGCATAATTCTAGTGAGTGTGTGAACCCCCGGGGGACGAGCGCAGTGTGGCGGCGGACTGGTGGCGAGGTAAGTCCTTCCTTGCTTCTTTCTCCACGTCCCTTTGCCTTCTCCCGGCCATCGCATCGCGCCCGCAGGGTGCTTAGTAATTTTCAAAAAAATATAGTAATTTTTATGTTTTTTAGTTTTTAAAGTCGGTTTTTTTAAACGAAGTTTTTTTTATTTTTTGTATAACGTTTTTATCTTGCTAATCTTGTAAGGAATTTATGGAGATATGTTGCAGTATAAAATTTTGGTGTCATATTATTATTATAACTATAATAATATTTGTCTTTCCTTTTATTGAGTCTTTGTCGTACCTAGCATGCACTGCTTGTTAAAACTCCATTAATTCTTCGAAAAGTAATTCTGTAACGTACTTCTGTATAAACTTTATTAAATTCTGTATAAATTTTATTTGTTTCTAATTTTCTGTGTACTAATTGTTATTATGTTTATATTAATTGTATGTATATCTATGTATGTAATTTATATTATTCACGCTATATATAAACATATATATAAATAACATGGGATGGAAGGTACACCGCTGATATAGAAAGAAGAGTGAATTTGGGGAATAGTTTAAATGGAGCGTTAGGTAAACTTCTAGGCGCTAAGAACCTCAGCCAGAAGGCCCAGCTCGCCGTAGACAACGCGGTGCTGGTACCTACGCTCGCGTATGGAAGTGAGAGTTGGGTATGGAAGAAAGAGCATGAAAGTAGAGTAAACGCGGTCGAGATGCGAGCACTACGCAAAATCTGCGGAGTGACGCTCGCGGACCGCGTTCGTAATACCGAAGTAAGAAAGAGAGTTGGTCTGAAAGAGAGTGATCCGTCCGTCCCAGGGTGCAGTTGAAAACCAGCGTCAGGCACCTGTTGCCTGGCAAATGCTGAACTGCACCTATTTGGTACCATTGCGAGACTTTTTGGTATATATCACCGTACAATTCATTCATTGCTATATGTCTCGTTGTGTGATGACCAAATAAACGTTTTTTCTTCTTTCTTCTTCTTCTAAAAAAAAATTGAGTTAATCAATATTTAGCTAGACGTGTTGCTGGCGAGTTTCTTGCCGCTTCTTCTCCTTAACAGCGATAACATGTTGCGAAGCGATGTACTTAGACTAGGAAGTAAAATTAAATTTTGACTTATATGTGTGACCTTCAAAAAGTGTTCTCCAGTGGAATTTATTTTGAATAAAAACTTTTGAATTTGATCTGGTGATCATCAATCTTGAGCTCGTGCAGTATGGAGGCAATGTATTATACTAGAGTATTCTAGTATACATTTGTTCCCCATGCGACAAACCTTAGTAGACAACCATACGTTATTAAGAGAGCAAGCATTCACACAGCTTACATTGCGTTAAATTTTTGTCCAGGCGTTATTCGTCCTGCAAAAATCTGTCGTCGTCGTCGTCAGCCATTTGCAGTCCACTGCTGAACGTAGGCTTCCCAAAGACGGCGCCACTCATCCCTGTCTTCCGATTTCCTCAGCGCCTACCGGCGATCTTGGATATGTCGTCGGTCCATCGGGCTGGAGGGCGTCCGACACTACGTTTACCGAGACGCGGTCTCCACTCCAGGACTCGTTTGCTCCAACCGCCATCGGTCTTGCGGCAGATGTGACCGGCCCACTGCCACTTCAACTTGCTAATTTTGCGAGCTATGACCTTGGTTCTCTTACGGATATCCTCATTTCTAATTTTATCCATAAGAGAACCACCTAACAAAACTCGCTCCATAGCCCGTTGAGCGACTTGGAACTTGTGGACCAACCCTGCCGTCAGTGTCCATGTCTCGGCCCCGTAGGTCAGGACAAAAATTCTGACTATCCCAATAAATAAATCACCCCATTTCTGGGGATGAAAAGTATCGTATTGCCATTCTCGGTATTGGGACTACATACCTTCCTTTAGTTCGACGTTTGACTTTAATTTACGTAGATTGATCTTTACAAACTATACTATAGATTGGTGACATAATACAGTAGGTATGTGTTTTTTTCAAAATCAGCCGATTCAATTCGTGACTATGATATTGTTACGAGTTACAGGACTCGAATTAAAATGCCGTTGGAATTACTATAGAATTTATTAGAACTAATTTAAAATTGGTCTGAAAGACAGTGTCGGGGTGAAGGTAAGGAAAGGAATGCTCCGGTGGTTCGGGCATGTGGAAAGAATGCATGATGAAAGAATGACTAAACAGATATACAATGCAAAGTGGATGGATGCAGAAGTCGTGGAAGGCCACGACACACCTTCCATGATCAAATTGATTGTGTACTAGCAGAAGGTAATGTCAGGAGCCTTAATAACAGACGAGCGTGCATGACAAGAGTTATGAATGTCAAAGAAGCAAGTGAGGTGTGTAAGAGTAAGCCTAAATGGCGCTCTGTTGTTCGTGCCTACCCCGCAAGGAAACTGGCGTGAAGTTATGTATGTATGTATGTAATTTAAAATTAATTAGAATTATATAGCTTGTCGAATGTACACACGTCTTGCTAGTATCGTAACCGTCGCTTGACTGCCTCACCCCGCCGTTCGGGCATTCCTTTTATCCTGTACAAATACATGTCTCGACGCAAACAATAATTTCCAAGAATTAGTTCGACACACCTGTCTAATGACTGCCGTAAAATATTACAATACACAATAGACTGTTTATATTAATTACAAATTTTAAACACAAAGTAAACAAGAGAAGTCCAAATGCGGAAAGGTAATAAACTGTTCTTTATGGCAGGCAGTGCATTTGATTTTGTCGGCATGTAACAATATATAATAATAACAGCCCATAAATGTCCAACTGCTGGGCTCGGGCCTCCCGTTACAGGAAAGCAGTATATTCACCACGGTTGTCCAGAGCGACTTGGAAAGTTTGACACATTCCTGACTAGGGTAATAGTTTTATCAAAATCGGCCTCTAGAGTCCTTTGAGTATTGTTCGCCATTTCGTATAGTCTAGGATTTGGAGTTAGGGTGTCAAAACGGTCGCGTAGTTTTACTGTGAAAGCGTAACAGACTGACAGGCATAGTTTATTTTGCATCTTATCTTATACTAATATATAAAGCTGAAGAGTTTGTTTGTTTAAACGCGCTAATCTCGTCTGATTTGAAAAATTCTTTTAGTGTTGGATAGCCCATTTATCAAGGAAGGCTATAGGCTATATATCATCACGCTCAGACTAATAGGAGCGGAGCAGCAATGAAAAATGTTTCAAAATCGGGGGGGCTTTGAAAACAAATTCCACGCGGACGGCGTCGCGGGCACAGCTAATATAGAATACATTTTTAGTCATCCTCCGCCATGTGTCAGGACAGAGATATTCTTTTGTTTTCTCTCTTGTCTTTTATTTTATTATTCTGTTAAAGAGAAAATAAGTGTGGGCGTCAATTTTTAGTTTAATATCTTCTTCTTTTTTCTTTCTTTTCTTTTCTTTTCTTTTCTTTATATCTATTTTCTTGTCCTATTTATATACATGTTCTTATATTCTATTACATTTATTTATTTGCTTAAAATCCTTAAGGCCTATCACTACAGTTTATTATTTCTTATTTCTGTTTATAAATATATACTACACTAGCTGATGCCCGCGACTTCATCCACGTGGTGCGGTTTTTTAACTATCCCACGGGAACTCTTTAATTTTTCGGGATCAAAAGTATCCTATATGTTGACCAGGGATGTAAGCTACAACCATACAAAATTTAATTTCAAAACAGACAAACAGAGAAACAAAAATTTGAAAAAAATCGAAATTAGTTCTATTTCACTTCTTACATCCTCCTGATTCGGTTTTTAGCATATTTTTCAATGTACAGAAATTCGACCTCTATAGTTTTATTATATGTATATAGATATAGATTATGCATTTATAATATTAGTATGTATTCGTATTATCTAAGTATAAATATTAACTACTACGTTAAAACAACTCACAGTTAAAAGTAAAACAGTTAAAATAACCCACTTATCTGGGACGAAAAATTACAATTTTCGTCGGTTGAATTTTTGAATACTCGTCAAGCCTAATTTCCCATGAGAACCCTAATAACAAAGCCTGTAACGGCTGAGGTACCACAGGGCGGCTTTGCGGTTAATTTAACTTCAGCATATGATACATCATTATTAACAACCATTGGGTAACTAGGTTAGGTTTTTTTTAATCGGTAGACAAACACATAATATATATCCCCAACCGGTTAAAGTCTGAGTAAAATAATATATATCCCCAACCGGTTAAAGTAAATAGGAACTCTTTTTCAGTTTTGCTGTTACTTACAGCTCAATCAAGTGGCCACAATACAACGCGCAGCCAGGTGGTATGGTATTTGCCCGACTGGATAGCTACCACCCTTGGTCTAGAAAATTCAAAATTGTTTTTAATTAAGACATATAAATACAATAAATAAAACATGTATGTAAACTAGAAACTAGGAAAAATTTTGGCTAATAGTTCAAATAAGATCTTGTAATAGCAAAGTAAGAAATTCAAAATTGTAATATAGTATAAGACAACACATGTAACACTAATAATAAATCAATAAATAAAGGTACATCCCACCAACCATCCATCACCACACAATCATACCTCCTATCAAAATTTCCTTTCATCCTATCACCCGTTCGCCAACCAATCCCTCCCCATCCAATAATTACCTTAGTTGAACAATTATTTACCCAAAAATAGTAAGTAGTAGTAAAATCAGCCTAAAAATGTAAATTAAAAACAGCAAAAATAAAAAAGAAATCTCTCGGGCATATCTCGTTCGCCTGAGCAAAAAGGAGAAAAAAAAAAAACCCTTGGTCTAGAGTGCACCGCCCTAACAATCTTGAGTTGTTTTCTAGCATTAGTGGCCAGGTTCCAGGCTCCTTCCACCTTCGGTGTTGCAAATGTCCATAGGCGATGGTAACCGCTCTCCATCAGCTGAACCTCTCTGCTGAACTTGTGTAATGGCACGGTCTTATACAACTTAACTTGTTTAATATTAATATTTTACACTTTGTAACATACATACATACATACATAACTTCACGCTAGTTCCCTTGCGGGGTAGGCACGAACAACAGAGCGCCATTTAGGCTTATTCTTACACACCTCACTTGCTTCTTTGACATTCATAACTCTTGTCATGCACGCTCGTCTGTTCTTAAGGCTCCTGACATCACCTTCTGCTAGTACACGATCAATTTGATCATGGAAGGTGTGTCGTGGCCTTCCACGACTTCTGCATCCATCCACACTTTGTAACGTAGTTATATTTAACTTTATTAATTTTTGACACGAGACCTTCTGCGAACAGAATTACTACAGTCAACTCTTAACTGTTAACTCTTAACTTGTTAACTTTAACTTATGACTATTCACTCCTGAATATAACTTATAACTGCTTGTTTAATTGTGATGTATCTGCTTATAAAGGGCTTCTTGTTACGTGTTAACACCCAATTTTTTTTATTTTTTTTTATAGACAAACACACACATTGTATATCCCCAAATTAAGCAAGTTACGCTTGTGTTATGGGTAATATACAACGGACTATTCTGGGGCCAGACACCCAGACCATAGTAAATAACGGAGAAAATACGTTTCCAAAATTTACTATACCAGGAATCGAACCCGGAACCTCTGCGTTGCAGTGAGGTACGCCGGTAAAGGCTTAGCCCGCTCAACCACAGAGGCCGTCAAACAACAAAAACAATAAAATAAACAAACAAACATTAGCAACTCATTGGTTAGTTGTGTTCTCTTGGGAATCACAAACAATCATTCCCTTCATTAAATTATTTGTTACTGATATCATAAGCTACGTGATTTGTTTGTTCCTTCATTGGATAATTATTGAGTTCGTGTTTGTACCAACCAATATATCCGTGCAGGAACGGAGAAAGAATACAACCCCACAGTCAGGTGGTAGAGCATTTGCCCAACTGGATAGCTACCACCCCTGGTTTAAAGTATGTCGCCATAACAACCTTGAGTTGTGTTCCGGCATTAGTGGCCAGGTTCCAGTCTTCCTTAAGAGAGCACCTTTGCTGTTACAAATGTCCATAGGCGATGGTAACCGTTTTCCATCAAGTGGGCCGTCTGCCTGTCTGCTGATCTCCTGCAATAAAAATAAAAAAGATCCGGTATATTACACTTGTGCAATAAAAAAAAACAACGGACCACTCCGAAGCTGATTCTAGAGACCCAGATATATTTAGGCTGTCTCACGCAATGGAGTGTTAGAAAGGTAAAATAATTTTACAAAGATTCCGATTTAATAGTATTAGTAAACAGAATAATAATGCGACGACCGAGGGTAGAAACTTCGGCGTAAGCCGGTCTCAAGACTTTTAGAAAACGGTAGAAGATTCTGGAAGGAAAAGATAAGGACATATACATTTTAGAAAGGGATAGATGATGAGCGAAAGTTCTAGTATAGAAGGTTCGGAAAGGAAAAGACAGAGATAGATAGATGTTAGAAAGAGATGAATAGTAAATAAAAGAATAACGAAAAGTAGATCGAAAGTATGGGTTCCAGAAGATTTTTCCGGGTATATAAGCAGCACAAGGCGCGCCCACGGAGAGTTTAGTTGAAGACAGCAAAGCGACAAGTGCAATACGAGAGAGTTGGAAGACGAGTTAAGTAAAAGACAGTGTTGAGTTTAGTGGGAAGTTTAGTAAAGGAGAAGTTGAGCGTAGTTTAAGAGGAGATCCAGAAGCGAGCTATGCGCAGTAAATTCGGAGGTGAGCACTGCAGTAACAGGAGGTGGTCTTCGCAATATCGGCGACGGTATTGTGAGTGTGACATTTCAACGTCGGAACAGTGCATCGTTAGTTGTGCGTGTAGGAGTAACTCTGCGGAGAGGAATCCCATACGACTGTGTAAATTAATAAAGGCGTTTAGTTAAAAACTGGTGTTTTCTTCCAATTCTAAATGCGTACCCCGCTCGCACGTAACAATAATATATCGTAGCATTTACATTAAAACACTTTATAAAACCAACATAATAACGTGGCTGGGGTGATTTGTGTGATTAGTTACGTTTTCTGCCGCGGAACTTTCTTCGTGTGACGCACTCTATATTATCTGTGACGTGAAATGTCAACTGTCAGTAATGACAGGTCGATTGAATGACAATTTAATTGAACAGACAAGACAGAGCCAAAATCAATGCCGTATAAGCCATGTTAATGGAACGCACAGCATAGCGCCATTTTGTTTTTGATGATATATGTACAACATTTTATCCGTGCAGGAACGAAGAAAGAATGCAATTTCCTGCGGCCGGGCGGCCTGTCGTAAGAGGCGACTTAACAACCCACAGCCAGGTGATAGGGCATTTGCCCGACTGGATGGCTACCACCCCTGGTCTAAAGTATGTCGCCATAACAACCTTGAGTTGTGTTCCGGCATTAGTAACCAGGTTCCAGTTTCCCTTAAGAGAATAGCAGCGCATTTGTAGCAACGTTGGTGTTGCAAATGTTCATAGGAGATGGTAACCGCTTTCCATCAAGTGGGCCGTCTGCCTGTCTGCTGATCTGAAAAAAAAAACAATAAAAGGAATCAAATATTTGAATTAAGGAAGGAACAAAACTACTCCGAGAGCGTTAATCACTTAGCTCGTGGTTTAGACCGTTAATAGAAGACTCAGTCTCGGACTTTCAAAGTGAAGCCGACTAAATGCACCACCAAGCACCAGACACGCTACGAACGATGCAGGCAGGCACGTCTTCCTCGTGATCCTTTCTTCCCGTCTTGCGGTTCCTTCGACGAGTGGACCTGCTGGAACGGTGGTACCTTCCAGCACGCGGGTTAATATAAGCGGGTGTAGAATGCGGCACGATACACAAAACGCGGCGAGATTTTCGCGGAAGTGGCGGCGACATCAGCAGTCGAACATATATTATCACATTACATAGTGACAGATGCGGCGAAAGAAAAAAAGGAAACAAAGAGACGTTAAGACCTGTAAACTTACACTAACTCAATATGAATAAGACCGCAAATCTTAAACATCGCAGATGAAGCCGCACCATAGTAATAAACATTTACATACATACATACATAACTTCACGCCAGTTCCCTTGCGGGGTAGGCACGAACAACAGAGCGCCATTTAGGCCCATTCTTACACACCTCACTTGATTCTTTGACATTCATAACTCTTGTCATGCACACTCGTCTGTTCTTAAGGCTCCTGACATCATCCTCCGCTAGTACACGATCAATTTGATCATGGAAGGCGTGTCGTGGCCTTCCACGACTTCTGCATCCATCCACTTTTGCATTGTATATCTGTTTAGTCATTCTTTCCACATGCCTGAACCACCGGAGCATTCCTTTCCTTACGTTCACCCGGACACTTTCTTTCAGACCAACTCTTTTTCTTACTTCGGTATTACGAACGCGGTCCGCGAGCGTCACTCCGCAGATTTTGCGCAGTGCTCGCATCTCAACCGCGTTAACTCTAGTTTCATGCTCTCTCTTCCATACCCAACTCTCGCTTCCATACGTGAGCGTAGGTACCAGCACCGCGTTGTGTATAGCGAGCTGGGCCTTCTGGCTGAGGTTCTTAGCGCCTAGAAGTTTAATTAAATAAAATTAACATTGTGTATTATAAGAAACGCCTTATATTCCCAACGTTAATGAGAAGAATATCACAAATAGGAGATGTCATATTTGATGCCTCGTTCGCGAATTTCGATGACACTTTGCCTCCTACGTTACAATTGATATAGACCTTATGTCATCGTGACACGGGTCATATTCATTTGGGTTAGAAGGCAAGATTTATTATGTCTCACGTAATGAAGTGAATGAAGACGGTCGGACGTGTTCAGAGCGGACTTTGTCGTTAGTGATGGGAAGTTTATTCGATCAGCGATGTGCAATATTAAGAATTTACCCTAATAATAATAGGGTAGTTGCCCCTTGAACCAATTGATAAACTTTATTATCGCACAAAACGCTGAAGTCGTCTGAATATTTTATAGGCGTAGCATGATATGACATCACTCTTTTAACACGTTCACAGCGGCACTTATTTATTTAATTTTAGGAAAGCTTGCAGACTAATACATATCAGTCAGGGCTTTTTTGCGGGGGCAAGTGGGTGCACGCAGTGCCCTTAAAGGAAATTTGGAAAATATCAAAAAATTGCAATAAAAACTGAAAAATTAAATAATTTGAAAAAAAAAATTTAATAAGAAAACAAATTTTGGTATTCTTTACAAAAAGTTTTGGATTTTTTAACAGGTCAAAATTATTTAAATACAAATTCTAATCTATCTTTCCTGAACAGATACTGCGTCGCCTCCTACGTAATGTGCGATGCTCTTAAAGAGCTAAGTGAGCGTAGATTTGCAAAATCGTGATATAAGCCTAATGAGTGCTAATCAGAACATTGAAAATGGGTTACAAAAAATTATGTACTTACAACATTCGAGAATTGCGTGCCCTCAAAAAATATGTGACAAAAAAATGGCCCGATATCAGTTATAGTAAAAAAAAAGTAGTATATAAAAAAGAAATGCTGATAACAAGCCCCCACCTATTCCTAACAACACATACATACATACACGATTCCTATTGATAATATACATATATACATACATACATAACTTCACGCTCGTTCCCTTGCGGGGTAGGCACGAGCAACAAAGCGCCATTCAGGCTTATTCTTACACACCTCACTTGCTTTTTTGACATTCATAACTCTTGTCATGCACGCTCGTCTCTTCTTAAGGCTCCTGACATCACCTTCTGCTAGTACACGATCAATTTGATCATGGAAGGTGTGTCGTGGCCTTCCACGACTTCTGCATCCATCCACTTTTGCATTGTATATCTGTTTTGTCATTCTTTCTTCATGTCCGAACCACCGGAGCATTCCTTTCCTTACCTTCACCCCGACACTCTCTTTCAGACCAATTCTCTTTCTTACTTCGGTATTACGAACGCGAATTATTTTATATAAACATAGTTTTAATATATGATTGTTACATATATATACGGGGTTACAAATTTATGTCGTTTGAAGTAAAAAAATTAGGTTCGTGGGCCCATTGGCCAAGGGTTTCTTCAAACAAATTCTTTGATACCACCCGTGATCAGAAGGCTAGGTCGTATTTCGCGTAACGAATTAGCATTGCCATTACAGCGTGGCAATGCAGCCAGCCTTCTGGGCACGCTTCCCTCTGGCAGCGATTTGTTACACACTTTATAATATATTTGTTTATTACTAGCTAACCCGGCAAACTTCGTACCGCCTCATAATCAATAAATAAAAAAGCTGAATGATAATTGCAGAATGTCTCAACTGTAGTAAAAAATATGGTCAAAACTTAACCGGAACGAACATCAAACGTTTGACATTCAAAACCAAAAAAATGAAAAAAAACCAACTCTGAAATTTAATTGATTTCTAAACGACGGGACGAACATCAAATGTTTGACAGGTAGGAATAATTTCTAAGGGAAAGCGAAATTGTTGTTTTTACTATATTCTAAGAATTTTTTTCATATTTACTCACCTTTTAAACCTTCCCTGGATTCCACAAATAATTCAAAACCAAAATTAGCCAAATCAGTCCAGCCGTTCTCGAGTTTTAGCGAGACTAACGAACAGAAATTGATTTTTATATATAATATAAAGAGTTACTTTATTTTTAAGTATTTCAAATATCCATAATTGAAATATGTTTTATAACTATAATAATACAATGTATTTTATTTCAAAATAGAGTCTTACAGATTACGCTTCCAAAGCAATAGCGATCTTCGTTATTGTTAAAGGACAAGAAGCGGCGCAAGCTCTTCAGCAAGATATTTCCATTTATTAACTCTTAATTTAACAAATTAATTTGTATGAATGATTACTGAAAGAGCTTGGTAGCAATCGCATTATTCTCACTTTGTGCGGTAGTCTAGAAAATCTTTCGTCGTAATAAGCCTTCTCGCCCAAACGTTGCTTTACTTTGAACTATTTTTTGAACTTATTTACATAGAATCTATATCTTAAGTATTTTATTACTTAATACTTTAATGAAGTATTTGTTAAATTATTTTTAGGTGGTTAATTTGAAACATTTTCTACTTTGACTCGCCATTTATGATGTCACCAACGGTGTAAGGTTATTTGAAACCTTACACCGTTGGTGACGAAGGTATCACGCACTGGGATTTCTAACCAAAGATTTTCCCATAATTAATAATATTGCTACAACCTAGGCGCCGACAAAGACAAATTCCACGTACAGATTTGTAGAAGCACATTTATTACCCGTCGGCATTTGAACTAATAACATTGATCGTCTTCTTTTGTTTACTTATTTATTGGCATACGTTTCTAGGGAACAGTCTATTGTTGTATTGTAATCATTAGCTAGGTGTTACAGATTTTAAAGTACAAGCTGATTCTAGGAAATTCGATCCAAGTTGACGGGCGTACACATTGCATTTGTGCATTATAAAACGATGGCCTGATTGAGGAAGGGGTGCAGTCGAGCGAGAACCACGATCAAAGCGAGACGTATGTACTACAGTCGGGAAACTTTTAGTGACGGACTTTGCGCGTTTTATGGAACTACGACCTTCTGCATTACGTTTGGACTTGTTGTGTTCGGTTATATTTGTACCTGTGTTATACGTGTTTGTATAGTTCTAATAAACTCCATAATAATTCCAACGGCATTTTAATTCGAGTCCCGCCAAACTCGTAACAATGTGATTCTTACTTTAGCATAAACATTATAAATTGTTATTATATTCCACTTTCCCAGTATATAAACCAAATATAAACAGGCCATGGCCCGAAATGATTCGTTTTGCAGATAAGTTATCAAGGTGTGAAATGATTTATTTACTAAAAACACTTGAACTGGAGGATAAAAATAGAATTTATGTCAGCTGCATTACCCCATAATGGGATACCGTAAGACAAAGGCAGCCTTCATGTCCGTGACATAGCAGATAAACTGCAAGTGTGTCGCTTACGCTGGTATGGCCACGTTTTACGGAGACCGGCTAATTATGTGGGGAACAAATGTCTAGTCATGCCGCCTCCGCCAGGTCCCGGTCGAAACATAACTAACTAAAACACATAACTAACAATAAAACTTATACACATACTCAAACCAACGCGCACTACCACCGCATTGCATTACACGCACACTTCACAAACAAACCAAGACACACAAAGAGCCTAAAACTTAATAACCCAGGCACAATAAGAAAAAAACAACACACATGGCACTAGATAGGACAATATATATAAGTATAGATATAAGGCCCACACTGCACATGCACTTCCTCACAACACCAGCATGTAACAGATATACTCTACATTAGTATAAGTTTAGTATTAAAACTAGATTAAATTAATATAATAGGTAAGTTATTTGTAAAATACATACAGCTTAACACAAAAATCAATAAATTAATGTCACACACAAGAACCAAAATAACAAATAAGCGTGTTAAATTAAAAAAAAAATCTAGAAATTAAATTGTAAAAAAAGGTACGGAACTCGAGTCCGTAGAGTTGTTAATAATATTAAAAAAATACAAAAAGTCCCGGTCGAAGGGAAAGGCCCAAGAAATGTTCCAAAATCAATGTTCTCAAAACGAGGGATGCTGAAGACCGCGTGAAGTGGAGTAGAAAAAGTAGGAAAGCGGACCCTGGGCGTCGGGGTGGACGCTCGAACGCAACCGGGTTTTAACACTCGGATGATGATGATGATGGAATACCGTAAGACATAATACTGTTAAAATAGCTAAAGTAAAATCATACGAGACCTAAACCAAACGAGCAGTATCAACAGCAGTCATAAATCTTGTCTTTGTACTGCATATGCTGAAGAGCTTAGTCTAATCGCCAATTACTATTTTTATTTGTTGCATGAGTACAGCAGACAGGCAGACGCCCGCCTGATGGAAAGTGGTTATCATCGCCTATGTATATTTGCAACACCAAAGGCGCTACAAATGCGCTGCTGCTCTCTTAAGGGATACTGGAAGCTGGCCACTAATGCCGGAACACAACTCAAGCTTGTTATGGCGGCATACTCTAGACCTGGCTGTGGGTTGTTTTGTCGCCTCTAACGACAGGCCACCCAGCCAAACATTTTGTTACATACTGTAGGCACGAACAACAGAGCGCCATTTAGGCTTGTTCTTACACGCCTCACTTGCTTCTTTGACATTCTTAACTCTTGTCATGCACGCTCGTCTGTTCTTAAGGCTCCTGACATTTTATTTATACTGATAAACTAGCTACAATGTTGGCAATACATTTCAATGAATACCCTCAAATATCACAAATGTATAGACGCACGATTATTTCAATGTGAAATTCGACAAATTTATAACCGAATCGCGTGTGAATCGATGAAAACACCGAACACCTATATATTGGAAGTTGGTTTAATTACACAAATGGATATCCATTCATGAACGTTGAGAGATATCGTGATTTTGAGCTATATTGGATAGTTATTTACTGTGAATCGATTATCTCTTTTTAACCGATTTAAAAAAAAAGTTCTCAATTCGTCGTCTAAATATATTGTTACAATTTGGGCCACCTGCGTACCTGTAGGTAGACAAAGCACATTTATTACCTGCCGCGGCGTTTGAGCTGATAACATTGAAACTATTTATGACTGTCTTCTTTTGTTTACTTTGTGTTTAATATTTGTAATTATAAAAACAGTCCATTGTGTATTGTACTCGTTTATGCCCGTTTGCAGGCATAGTTACGCAGGTGTACGGATTACGTTTTCTGGGAAATTGCGTTGACGCTTGCCAGCTAGACATATTGCATCGGTGCATTATAAAGCAATGGCCCAAAGGAGAGATGGTCAGTCTAGCGAGAACCACGAACCAGGCGAGACTTGTGTACATTCGATAACCTGTATAATGACGGACTTTGCGCGTGTTATTGAATCGCGCATTACGTTTGAACTGATTGTGTTCAGTTGTATTTGTACTTGTGTTATACGTTTTTGTATAGTTTTAATACATTCTATAGTAATTCCAACGGTATTTTTAATTCGAGTCCTGTAACTCGTAACAATATATATACTAGAGTTTAACCCGTGACAGCGCCGCAAGTCAAACTCCAGTACGTACCTCATGTTTAAAGAGCAGGCGTTAATACAAGGTCATGGTATTAAATTTTTATGTTAGTGCTATTTGTTAACTAACTAAGGTTCACTTCATTTTATATCGCAAACTATCCCAAATAATAAAATGTCCAAAGTGAAAAAAATGACCAAAGTGACTAAAGTGACCAAAGTAACCAAAGTGACAAAAGTGACCAAAATGATCAAAATAACAAATCACAAAAAACAAAACCTATCCTACTTGTTAGGATAACCTTTACATAAATCTATCCCAAAATGTATTCCATTATTCAGGATGAAAAGTATCCCTTGTCTACCCTCGTTATTAAAATTACATATATAGCGAATTTCATCCAAATCGTCCCAATAGCTTTTCCGTAAAAAAATAACAAACAAAGAGACAAATATAATTTTATCCCGGAAACTATCCCATTTTTTGAGATAAACGTATACTGAGTTTCAGCCAAATCGGTCCAGTAGTTTTTCCGTGCAAGAGCAACAAACAGTCATTAGAGTATTTTCGCATTTATAATATTAATAGACATAATTTTTTTATATGTATGTTCAGCCATAACTTTTAAGTTTTTTAACCGATTTTAATAATTCTTTTTAGAATATAATAGAATACTTTATTTACGTTGGATTCAGGACATCTTTAGGATGGTTTATATTAGTACATTATGGTACTAGTGTGTAACATTGGTGATTACCGCCGAGGCGCCATTGAGACTCGAGCCGTAGGCGAGGGTCTTAAGAGAGCCGAGGACGGTAATCATCAATACACACGTGTATCATACGACGTTTTTCAACACACTTGTGAATAAAATAACAACAAAAACTCATTTTATTTAGTAGATAAAAAAAAGTTATATATGAGTGAAAGTTTTATTTATTAAACACGTACGAGTTAGAATTATCTATTTAAATAAGAAGTTGCATGAAATGAGCAAGCAATAGGAACATTAATTTATTTGTTCTATAGAACACGATCTTTTTTTTTGAATAAAAACTTTTTTAAGAACAAAGCAACTCAACCAATAAAATTAAAAAAAAATCTATAACTCACTAGTGACTTATAATGTTTTTTACTCACAGTTTGATAATGGGTGTCATTCTGTGCCTAATTGCGGTGACCATAGAGCCTCTTTATGAGCAAGTGTGTTGAAAATTCCTTTGTTGTTGGATACTATATATACGTAACATAATGGCGAAAAATAAAAAATTTCTAACAAAAAAGAAACCGCCTTTCATAGTAACTAAAAAGCATGAAACAAATATTTTCAACAACATCTTTATGTCGATGCATTTTGCAAATTTTTTTATTTTTATTTTTTTAGCGACCGGGTTCCAGTATACCTTAAGAGAGCAACAGCGCATTTGTAGTACCTTTGGTGTTGTAAATGTCCAGAGGCGATGGTAACCGCTTTCCATCAAGTGGACCGTCTACCTGTCTGCTGAACTCCTGCAATAAAAAAAAATGGATAAGTGCGTAATTACTTTTATTTTGATAGCACAGGCAATACTTTAATTTCATTTCTTGTATTATTGAGTGGAATTGTCTAGGTAAGAAATATATCAGTTAAGTTAACTAAGTTTTCGCGACTAGTATACATTCACTAGTGTACACACACTGAACAAACACAACCACCACATCAGATAAACCACAAGTCCTCGCGAAAGAGAATCGTTTCATACCTAGAATGATGCGTGAGGCTATTAAAATAAAAAAAAAACATCCAAATTTCAATAGAGAAGATGGTTCGCATGGGCATGTGGAAAGAATGCATGATGAAAGAATGAATAAACAGATATACAATGCAAAAGTGGATGGATGCAGAAGTCGTGGAAGGCCACGACACACCTTCCATAATCAAATTGATCGTGTACTAGCAGAAGGTGATGTCAGAAGCCTTAAGAACAGACGAGCTTGCATGACAAGAGTTATGAATGTCAAAGAGGCAAGTGAGGTGTGTAAGAATAAGCCTAAATGGCGCTCTGTTGTTCGTGCCTACCCCGCAAGGGAGCTGGCGTGAAGTTATGTATGTATGTATGTATGTATGTATGTAAGATGGTTCGCAAGTACCATCTGTTTGGGAGCCGATCATCAAAACGATTAAGACCCAAACCCAGCAAAAACCAACGGCCAGGCCTCAAGACACTATGAGCACTGTCTGCGTGCACCGGAACACAAACCAACTTGACTGATAATTACTTTTATTTTTCCTTCCACCCATTTTAATATTATATAAAATTATTAGAGCTAGGCATGTTTGCTGAAGAGTTTCTTGTGGCGCTTCTTCGAGTAAAGAATAACCATAAACAAAATTAAAACTAAATAATTAAAATGAACAAGTTGGCGGTAGGCTAAATAAAACTTTAACAATACTCATTGACACTTGACATCTTTGTCTTCCGTGATCACGGCTACTGAAAAGTGGCCGACACGTCGGAATAATAAAAATCAAATAAATTACCGCGCTTAAAACCGTTAAAACGAAGTTTTATTATAAGAAATATATTTTTCTAAACCGAAGGACTTGACCTTTTTGGTTCAAAGGTCATTTTCAATAACCCTTTAACTATAAAAAATAACAACTTCCTGCTTTCAACCCTTTCTTAGAAACGCCTGTTGTAGCACTTAGTAATTGAGCATAAAATATTATTATTCATGTAACTATAAATACCTTTAACTGGTTTATTAAACCGTTACTGCTGTAAATGTTACTGTAATATGGTTAAAATCGTGAGCTTACAATCTGATGTTTTTTGGTCAGGGAACTTGGTCAGGGATCAATAACAGTTCCTTCCGTCAGTCAGATTTTTTTTTTTATTGTAGGAGTTCAGCAGACAGGCATCCGTGCAGGAACCGCGCATCCATCTTATCCGTGCAGGAACGGAGAAAGAATACAATTTCCTGCGGCCCGGCGGCCTGTCGTAAGAGGCGACTAAACAACCCACAGCCAGGTGGTAGAGTATTTGCTCGACTGGATGGCGACCACTCCTGGTCTAGAGTATGCCGCCATAACAACCTTGTGTTGTGTTCCGGCATTAGTGACCAGGTTCCAGTCTCCTTTAAGAGAGCAGCAGCGAATTTGTAGCACCTTTGGTGTTGCAAATGTTCATAGGCGACGGTAACCGCTTTCCATTAAGTGGGCCGTCTGCCTGTCTGCCTAACTCCTGCAATAAAAAAAAAAAGGCAGACGGCCCCCTTGATTGAAAGCGGTTACCATCGCCTATAGACATTTGTAACACCAAAGGGGCTACAGGTGTGCTCTCTTAAGGGAGACTGGAACCTGGTCACTAATGCCGGAACACAATTCAAGGTTGTTATAGCGACATACTTTAAACCAGGGGTGGTAGCCATCCAGTCGGCCAAATGCCCTACCACCTGGCTGTGGGTTGTTTTTGTCGCCTCTTACGACAGGCACGAAAGCCTGTCGTAAGATGCACGGATAAAAATGTTCTTTTTATCTGCCTTTCGGGTGTTCTTATCCGTCCTAATATTTATTTACAGTTCTTATATGTAACTAGGGTATGCACGTGGCTTCGTCCACGCTTGACTTGACATCCCCGCGGGATTGCCGGGACACAAAGCACCGGAGCATTTAAAAAATAATATAAGCTATCATTTTTGTAAAAACTATGTCGGAATAAGCTAATTTTTACACACTCGACAACTTCAAACCGCTCCCGGGATAATTCCCGCGGGATTACCGGGAAAAAAAATATCACACATTATAGTACATACATTTTTCTATCGATAAGTGTGAAGCAAAATTGGTAGATACCAAGGTGCCGTGGCCTTTTAGAAACTTGAAGGAAACTTCGGATTTTTCAATTCAACAATATTATAATATTGTTACGAGTTAGCGGAACTCGAATTAAAATTCCGTTAGAATTATTATAGAGTTTATTAGAACTATACAAACACGTATAACACAGGTACAAATATAATCGAACGCAACAAATCCAAACGTAATGCAGAATGTCGTAATTCAATAAAACGCGCAAAGTCCGTCACTATTAGATTCCTGAATGTACACACGTCACGTCCGTATCGTACTCACTAAACTGAGCCCTCTCTCAATCAGGCCATTGTTTTATACTTCATAAATGCAAATATGCCCGCCCGGCAACGTCCACACAATTTCCTAGAATTAGCTTGTAATCGTAATCCGCAACACCTGGCTAATGATGCTCCTGAGCGAGTACAATAGGACAATAGGCTGTTCTCCACAATAACTAGAAACTTATGCCAATAAATAAATGAACAAAAGAAGACGATCATAAAAGGATTACAATTAGTTCAAATGCAGACAGGTAATAAAATGTGCTTTTACAGATCTGTACGTGGAATTTGTCTTTGTCGGGCCTAAGTTGTAACAATATTTTAGGTAAGTTTTTCATTACAGATTTTTACAAGCGAAATTAGAGCACATTTTTCAACATTACAAACATAAGGGTCAAAATTGAAACAGATTTTTATTTTTGTCTATCTCGCCAGCAATGGCGAAATGAAGGTTGTATACGAGTTTAACACAGTGAAAATATTTCATTGATTACGACTAAATATAATTTTCCGAAGACAGGACTCAAAAAATCTAAATGGGCTACGGGACGAGTGCTTGTCGCGGCGGTGCGTCCGCCTGTCATGATGCGCGTACTTAGCACACCCGACGCATTTGTTCAACGGTTTCATCAATTCCGGGCCACCAAGCATAATGCGCGCTAATGCCTTGGACTTAACCCATATGAGGTTCATACAACAGTTTCAAAAGCCTGTTACTTCATTTTTCCGGACATTTCTAATCGATCCACATATGACGACCACACATCCGACTTTACATCGAACTCATTAATTGTACCAATCGACATTTTACGCACAACCACAACACGCATAGTTCGATATGTTATTATGTTTCGTCAGCAGTATAATATTTAGAGTTTGGGAGAAGGGAAACAACATTTTCATTTGTATGGTTTTAATCCGAACTGAGACCATATCACAAATACAGAACTACCCTCTTTTATCATGACTAAAAACACCTACCTATTCCTTTAAAAATAACAAATATATATATATAATATACACACACATGCTTAATAACATAAAAATATAGTAATGAAAATCACAATCAATAAATGAGTCCCAATTCGCCGTCTGTCGAGAACGTTCCCAAAACTCTAGGACTTCAATAGAAGTCTCACCGTGACCAAAGGGCTAGACTGTATTTAGGGTAGCGTATTAGCGTTGTTATACAACGAGACAATGCAGCCAGAATTTTGGGAATGTTCTCAAACTACGCGATTCGGGCCTCGTATATTGATTGTAATTCTAATTATTATATTTTACATACATACATACATAACTTCACGCCAGTTCCCTTGCGGGGTAGGCACGAACAACAGAGCGACATTTAGGCTTATTCTTACACACCTCACTTGCTTCTTTGACATTCATAACTCTTGTCATGCACGCTCGTCTGTTCTTAAGGCTCCTGACATCACCTTCATCACCACATCATGACATATTATATTTTATTAACCTAAAAGGATATTTATCTATTAATACAAAAAAAAATATTATTAAAAAGGAAAATGTATGGTCTTCAAGCCCAATGACTCTATAGAGACCTAACAACGCGTTTAATAGAAGTCTCACTTGAGCGAAGGGCTGGCCCGTATTTAGCGTATTAGCGTTGCCAGACAACGAAGAAATACGGCCAGCGTTTGGGAACGCTCGCAAACGACTGCGATTTGGGACTTATATATTGATTATAATTTCCATTATTATATTTTTATCCTAACAAAATTGTTATCTATTATTAAAGGAATAAATAATACGGAAGTACTAGGCGTGCGCAGAAAGTTTGCCGATAGCCTCATGATGTCACGCGTCGATGGTCAGTAGGGTTGACAAAAAAGTTTACATAAATAGTTGTTGCAATAAATCTATTATTTTAATGTATTATTGTATATACTTTACATAAATTGGCGTTTCGCTTATATATAATAAGTTCTTTCGTAATCCTGTGAATCAGCAGTAATTGATAAAGAAAGAGAGAAAGAAACAAAAAATATTTATTTAATATTTTTAGTGATGCATAAATTCTTATTTGTCAATCTACCTAGACATTATAAATCTCTGTTCTGAGCTATAAATTATGGAAATGAAGTAGACAGCGGCGTTCACTGCGTGTCAAAGGTTCATAACTGACTAAACGCTCAACTTGATTTCCAAGGTTAACTATAGACTTTTCTAATGCTATTAGCAGCTGTTTTATTACGATTATTTATGGAGCTGTTTTTACGATCAATTACAGGACATAAATATACTTTTCAGGGTCTTGCAGCCATTTTGGCAATAATGGAATCCTTATCTATATTTTATATTAATGGAGTACAACACACTGATGGACGACCGACCTGATGGAAGGTGGTTACCGTCGCCTATGAATATTTACCTACAACACCAACGTGCTATCGATGTGTTGCCGACCTGGATTGGGAGACTGGAACCGTTTTTGACTCTCCTTCAACTTGTGTACATTCGGTAATCTATTTAGTGACGGACTTTGCGCGTGTGTTTGAATTACGATCTTCTGCATTACGTTTGGAGTTATTGCGTTCGGTTATATTTGTACCTCTGTTATACGTGTTTGAAGGTTCTAATAAACGCTATAGTAATTCTAACGGGATTTTAATTCGAGTTTCGCGACTCGTAACAAGATCATGCTTCACACAATCTATCCATTTCTTTTTGGTGTACCTTTATATTTGTACGCATCCATATTGTACTTTAACATTCTTTTTGTCACGTGACTTTCATCCCTCCTCATTATATGCCCATACCACCTTAATCTTCTTCCTCTCAACTATTCAGTCATGGGTGCAACTTTCAAAGATCCCCTTATGTACTCATTTCTCACCTTATCCGTTCTTGTAACATCATACATCCATCTCAACATTCTCATCTCAGCCGAGTGAAGACGTTTGTGGTTTATCACTTTAGTGGACTAACATTCGGACCCGTATAGCATAACTGGTCATATGACAGATTTATATATTAGACCTTTTAGTTTCAGTGGCATTAGTTTGTCGCACGTCACACCTGTTACCTGTCTCCACTTCAGCCATGCTACATTTATTCTTCTCCTTACATCCTTCTTTCTCTATATCATAATTACTCTGCAGTAGTGAACCAAAGTATCTGAATTTAGCGGTTACGTGATACTGTTGCTGATTATAGTTTAACTAATAAGTATTAGTTAAACTATAATAAGTACTAGCAGAAGGTGATGTCAGGAGCCTTAAGAATAGAGGAGCGTGTATGACAAGAGATATGAATGTCAAAGAAGCAAGTGAGGTGTGTAAGAATAAGCCTAAATGGCGCTCTGTTGTTCGTGCCTACCCCGCAAGGGAACTGGCGTGAAGTTATGTATGTATGTATATAATAAGTATTATAGTTTAACAGGCACGGATCCGACTAATGCCATTATTTTATTTGAGGGGCTAACAGCTATTATTATTAATAACTCGAAAACTGCTAGATTAACAGAAGCTATTAATAAGCCTCCACAGATAACAGTAAAAATAAAAATAAAAAATGTAAATTAAACAAAGGGACAATAAAAAAATGTGCATAGATTTTTTATTTTTATTGCAAGAGATCAGCAGACAGGCAGACGGCCCACATGCTACAAATGCGCTGCTGCTTTCTTAAGGGAAACTGGAACCTGGTCACTAATGCCCGAACACAACTCAAGGTTGTTATGGCGACATGCTTTAGACCAGGGGTGGTAGCCATCCAGTCGGGCAAAGCCCTACCACTTGGCTGTGGGTTGTTAAGTCGCCTCTTACGACAGGCCGCCCGGCCGCAGGAAATTGTATTCTTTCTCCGTTCCTGCA
Organism: Dendrolimus kikuchii; assembly: GCA_019925095.2. Classification (NCBI taxonomy): domain Eukaryota; kingdom Metazoa; phylum Arthropoda; class Insecta; order Lepidoptera; family Lasiocampidae; genus Dendrolimus; species Dendrolimus kikuchii. Next base: position 13,956,775 of record CM034412.1, read on the forward strand.
CGGATAAAAATATAAGGTACTTAAACTTATCAATCCGAGATTGAATAGAACTTGACCAATTTTGCGCTAAACACTGCTACACTATTAGTAAATAGGTCTAAGTCTATATCTAGCAACTTACTTAACTTATTAAATCAATTTGCTGTTCCGATGCAGAACGAATTGCGTCGGGAAACTAGGCGCGTCAGTGGTGTGCGTAATAATTTCCTAGGGCCAACATTAGTAAGGCTAACATACAAATGTAGTTTCTCAATGAGATTTGCACAATCCATTTTAGATTGCGCAATTTTAACTAAGAAACATAAATCAGGTAGGTAAACTTCTAGGTGCTAAGACGGTGCTGGTATCTATCTACGCTCACGTATGGAAGCGAGAGTTGGGTATGGAAGAGAGAGCATGAAAGTAGAGTAAACGCGGTCGAGATGCGAGCACTGCGCTAAATCTGCGGAGCGACGCTCGCGGACCGCGATCGTAATAGCGAACGAAGAAAGAGAGTTGGTCTGAAAGAGAGTGTCGGGGTAAAGGTAAAGAAAGGAATGCTCCAGTGGTTCGGGCATGTGGAAAGAATGACTAAACAGATATACAATGCAAAATGGATGGATGCAGAAGTCGTGAAAGGCCACGACACACCTTCCATGATCAAATTGATCGTATACTAGCAGGTGATGTTAGGAGCCTTAAGAACAGACGAGCGTGCATGACAAGAGTTATGAATGTCAAAGAAGCAAGTGAGGTGTGTAAGAATGGGCCTAAATGGCGCTCTGTTGTTCGTGTCTACCCCGCAAGGGAATTGGCGTGAAGTTATGTATGTATGTATGTAAACATAAATCAGCAATCTTTCTTCTACTTTTAATAAAAGGTGAAATAAAGTACAGCGTTCAACGTAACATTGTTGTGGTAATTTAAATTTAAAATGAATAAACCTTCTGAATTTCTTTCTGAATATTATGACATGTCATGTCAATCTCGATAGAACAATATAGTAAATTCATATTGTTATAACAAAATGTCGAAATAAATATCGGCTTGAATTTAAAATAATGTTAAGGCGAGATTCCTGTAGAATTTCAATTTTAATTAAACAAAGAGCCGCCTTTAATTAATTTAAGATTAATTTCTTCAATAATTAAGAATCCGATTTGTAGCTGTTTTATTAGTTAGCTAACTTTTGATTGTGACTGTGGTCGTCTATATTTTAATAATATTTTATTTGTATGTTTGTATCGCAATTTTTTTTATCTGTGCAGCAACGGAGAAATAACATAATTTTCTGCGGCCGGGCGGCCTGTCATACGAGGCGACAAAATAACCCACAGTCAGGTGGAACCAGCCGCTGCGGAGAGCGGCGGCAGCGGGCGTTGAGGCCTCGGGGACTTGACAGGCCTCCGCCCGCACCAATGCCGCGAGAGGGCGCGAGAGGCAGGGGACACAGGAGAGGCCGCCCCTGCTTATGGGGTGGCCCACCGCCCGCCGGGTCGCGGGTAATGCTCACGCGAACACCGTGACCCGGCACCCAGACGGAAGAAGGCTCCTATGGGGTTTTAGTGGGTCCGGTCATATTGATTAATCGGCGTCGGGGGAGCCCCCCACACACCGGCCGCGACAATTCCCCGCGCGGCTGACGGTGCGGCACCGCGTTTCCCTATGTAAAAAAAAAAGGGTTGGGTGGCTACTACCCCTGGTCTAGAGTATGCCGCCTTATAGCTTTGAGTTTTGTTCCGGCATTAGACGCCAGGTTCCAGTCCACATTAGTAGCACCTTTGGTGTTATAAATGTAGATAGGCGATAGCAAGCACTTTCCATCAGGTGGGCCGTCAGCCTGTCTGTTGAATTCTTGCAATAAAAAAGGTCGAAAATGGGGGTTCAAACGAACCTACGAACCGAAATATCGTAATTCTTCACAATTTTAAATGTAATATGGATTTTTCCGTAATTTTTGTATAGTTGTTTGAAGTTAAGACAAAAATCACCAAATCAAGGTTTTCCTTTTGCGCTACGACATGGGGTCGTTTAAGAAGGGTGTTAGAAAATTTCTTAGAGGTCGGCAACGCGTTGGCAACGCCCCTGGTGTTACAACCACCTTCCATCAAGTGTGCCGTCCGCCTGTTTACCTGCTTCAGGCAAAAAAAGTCACTTACAAATTAGTGACATGAAACTTTTTTTGCTCCTTCAATTTTCATCAAAACAGGATTAAAAAATTCTACATATGTATATAAGAGCGGTAAGTAATTTGCTTTTACATACATACATACATACATAACTTCACGCCAGTTCCCTTGCGGGGTAGGCACGAACAACAGAGCGCCATTCAGGCTTATTCTTATTGTAGTGGATGCACTTACCACGTTTAGTTGTAGTTTTATATTTGTTTAAAATATACCACGATCCTGGTTACCACACGCTCGGTTTTCCAACTCAATTATTTGTTTATACATTTATGGAATTTCATTTTCATTTGTATCAGAAACTTTCGTATTATAAATAAAACTTGTATTTTAATGTAATTCATATTCATAAACAAAAGTAGGTCAAGTTCAAGGTCAATCTTTGGCATTTGACTTTTGACGTTTGACAAGTGGTACCTTATGAAAAATATAGCAACAACATTCTTTTGATCTACGCTATGTTTTCCATTCATGTTTAAATCATAATTTCTAATCATAAAATAAATTATATATAAATATCTATTTCAATTTTCTTATTACATACATACATTTTCTTATTTATTTAGTTAAATTTAATTTATCAATTACGTAATGATCTACTTTTGTTATTGTTATTCAATGCCTATATGCCTATGTTAGCCAGGACGTAAAGATACGACTAACCAATGAGAGATGTATATAAAACTCGCTCTCATTGGTGGGAATTCAAAAATGTAAAAAGAGACACGGTTTTTGAATTCAGTTAAGAGAGACCTTTTTGTACGAGAAAAAGATACTTACAAAAGTGAAAATAAAAAGTCAGTTTAAGAGTGAAGTTATATTTATTCAAGAGCCTCACATCACAAATATAATATCATAGCACACTCTTCATTATACAAGTGAGGTACTTGCTTCTTTGACATTCATAACTCTTGTCATATACATGTAATTTGCTTTTCATTTCTCATATTATGAAAGTACGCTTGAAGTGGCCTGATCAAAGGGATGAAAACAGCACTTTTTGTCCCTGGGGGTATTAACGGTTTTAAGCGCGGTAATTTTATTTGATTTTGGTTTTTCCGACGTTTCGGCCACTTTTCAGTGGCCGTGATCACGGAAGACACAGACATGTCAAGTGTCAACGAGTATTGTTAAAGTTTTATTTAGCCTACCGCCAACTTGTTAATTTTAATTATTTAATTTTAGTTTTATTTATGGTTGTTATTTACTCTATGGGAGCCTAATCTAATTTACTACCGCTTCACAACATGTTATGGCTTGAAGAGAAGAAGCGGCGCAAGAAACTCTTCAGCAAACATGCCTAGCTCTAATAATTTTATATAATATTAAAATGGGTGGAAGGAAAAATAAAAGTAATTATCAGTCAAGTTGGTTTGTGTTCCGTTGTACGCAGAAAGTGCTCACAGTGTCTTAAGGTCTGGCAGCTGGTTTTTGCTGGGTTTGGGTCTTAATAGTTTTGATGATTGGATCCCAAACAGGTGGTACTTGCCAAACATCTTCTCTATTGAAATTTGGGTGTTTTTTTTATTTCAATAGCCTCACGCATCATTCTAGGTATGAAACGATTCTCTTTCGCGAGGATTTGTGGCTTATCGAATCTGATGTAGTGGTTGGGTTTATCCAGCGTGTGTTCACTGATCGCAGACTTCGTAGACCTTGTGTGTTTCATGTCAGCAATGTGTTCTTTTACTCGTGTTTTTATGCTCCTCTTTGTTTGCCTAATGTATGATAATCCACACTCACAATCAAGCTTGTAGACCCCTGCATCCTGGAGTGGGATATTGCATATCACAGGTCTCAGAAATTGGGTAATCTTTTTCTGCGGCTTGAAATATGTTACCGCAAATAAAATTACAGCGCTTAAAACCGTTAAAACGTAGTTTTATTATGTATACCAGTCGCGAAAACTTATGAAAAAAAAAAAGATTTTACCTACTGTCAAAAATGTAAAAACTATGCGATTTTTTTTTATAATGAATAGGTTCGCGTTTGACTGACATTGCGCCTGATGTCAGGCGGAAATGCAGTCTAAGGTGGAGCACGCTTACCTAGAAGATACCTGTTCACGCGAGACTTGAAGACACCTAGATTGTATTCTTCAGGAAAAACAGACGACGGTAAAGAGTTCCACTCTTCAGCGGTGCGTATGATGAAAGAGGAAGCATAGCGTTTCGTCCGCTTCGTTGGTATTTCCACCATATATCGGTGGAGTAAGTGCCAGAAGACATATTATTATATGTCTTTAAAGAAACTCTTTGCTGACGGACCCCATGCATAATTGACTAACAAGTTAATTAAATAATCATATTCCAACCAGCAATTATTTCCACTTCGTTAATAGGCTTTCATTAACTTAATTCTCTTGTTTATTATATGTATTTTTATTATAATAACCGCTTTACCAGAAAGTTTACACGATAAATTTAACTTATGGGTCGGACTAATGGTTGTACTCTTTTTTTCACATTCCTTTGTTTTGTTGATTGTTAAAATTTCAGGAGAGTAATGGGTGACGATTATGTTTTATGATTTGTTTTGTATTGTTCTACATAATTCTTTTTATGATTAATGTATTTTTAACCCCATTCACTGAAAATACGGCGTATAATCTGTCTGAACCTCCTTTTTAGGATTGCGTAGTATGTATTCGTCAAGAACGTCTGTTTTTGTGACATGTCAGCTATTTTTGACCGATAAAAAAAAGTTATACGCACTGCCGGCAGCCGTGTGCTCTGCTAAATCGATCCATAGTTTCAACAAACTTGTGCGGGAGCACTATCTAACTACATAATATGTATTATTTGTTATATATGTCTATGTACACGTATGTATAGATAGATAGATATTAGGATGGCGCAAAAAACCAACTTTTTTTGAGTCTCAAGTGAAAATATGTTAGTTTTTGATGTTTTAAGAACTCCAAAGGACAGCTCAAAAAAAAATTTAAGCGGTCGCTCCAAATTTTTTAAGATTTCAAAAATGGCCAAAATCTGTTTTTTTTTATTATTTTTTTTCTCGTTACGGTATAATTTTATAGACCAAAAAGAATATGTATTTCTGGAAGTTAACAATTTGAATTTTAAAAGGTCGCTCATATTTTTTTTTATGCACTAGTACTACTGTACTAGCATTACTGTAGCTTTTTTCAAGCCACGTTTTTTTTTGCGCCACCCTAGTATATAATATGTATTTATATATTTTATATGTTTATATTACTTATTACTATTATAGTAATATTATATATACTTATCTATTACATTATTATTGGAGGAATGCTCCGGTGGTTCGGGCATGTGGAAAGGAATGCATGATGAAAGAATGACTAAACAGATATACAATGCAAAAGTGGATGGATGCAGAAGTCGTGGAAGGCCACGACACACCTTCCATGATCAAATTGATCGTGTACTAGCGGAGGGTGATGTCAGGAGCCTTAAGAACAGACGAGTGTGTAGAACCCGATCCCAGCGCCACGTACCGGTTCTAATTGCGAATCTCAACCATCCCGGTACCCACTCAAACACACAAAAACAAAATCACCAAAATCGCTCCCGGTGATTAGGAGGATTCCAGAACCCGATCTCAGCGCCACCTACCGGTTCTAATTGTGAATCTAAAAGAGTAATATATTTTTTTTTAATTCTAAGTCATAACAAAATAAGATTAAAAATCTTGCCCCCTAAAAAATTAAAGTTTATAATTAACAAATGAAAAATAGGGGTTGATCGTAGAGGGGTGCAAATTTATTCTTACACACCTCACATGCCTCTTTGCCATTCATAACTCTTGTCATGCACGCTCGTCTGTTCTTAAGGCTCCTGACATCAGCAAATTATCATTACTATAATCTTAAGCTGCACGCCAAAAGATTATTGTGAATATGATCCCTGTCCATCCAAAGGCTGCCTGGAAGAGATTGCTTTAAACAATAAGGCCGCCCATTGTACTAATACCTTCTAATTTTAAGATATGAAAATGTGTTACTGTTTTTATGTTGGTATGGTATGGTATCAAATCGTCGTGTCAATGTCATGGAGATACTCTTAAGGTAGATATTTGAAATGAAAAACGGAGAGAAGAAAATTTTGTATATTTTTTTTTGACAATCGGCAGACAAACATACATACATACATACATAGCTTCACGCCAGTTCCCTTGCGGGGTAGGCACGAACAACAGAGCGCCATTTAGGCTTATTCTTACACACCTCACTTGCTTCTTTCACATTCATAACTCTTGTCATGCACGCCCGTCTGTTATTAAGGCTCCTGACATCACCTTCTGCTAGTACACGATCAATTTGATCATGGAAGGTGTGTCGTGGCCTTCCACGACTTCTGCATCCATCCACTTTTGCATTGTATATCTGTTTAGTCATTCTGCATGTCAGACAAACATACATATTGTATATCCCCAAATTAAGCAAGTTACGCTTGTGTTATGGGTAATATACAACTACTCTGGGGCCGTTCCCAGACACCCAGACCGTAGTAAATAATGGAGAAAATATGTTTCCGAAATTTACTATACCAGGAATCGAACCCGGAGCCTTTGCATTGCAGTGAGGTAGGCCGGCAATGGCTTAGCCCGCTCAACCACAGACGCCGTCCTATTGCCTATATATTGTACGAAAACTGAGATTTTTGTAAAGACGGGGAAGTCCCGGGGCCTTGCACGTCACACGAATGTCATGATTTTTTGACCCCTCCCCCGTCCTTATCTAAGCTGGTAATATTTGTGAGCCACCTCCCTCTCTAGTATGTCAACACATATTTTGCAATATTACGTCAAGAAATTATTAGATTGTTTTTTCCAACAAGACGTATTTTTGACACCGCCGCCATTTTATGATTTTTTTTTCTTTGAAAACGTCTCGTAGTGCGATAACTAAATCCTTCCTCTTGAAGGGCTATTAATTGTTTTCCATTTCAGGTCACTAGAAGGATGTCCAGCCCAACCAGGATGTGCCATTTTTTATATCAGTCCCCACTTTGCCGGTCTGCAGTTTTTTGAAATTTGTTTTTTTTTTTAATTTTGTTAATGTTTTGTACTATTTAAATGTCAATAAAAAAGTAATAAAAAAATGTATAGTAAAAATATTTTTGTTGTTTTTTTTTTATCGTGACCGAAAAACCACCTAAAATTCGGGCTTATAAACCAGAATACCCCCCTTAAAACAGCAGTTCAGTAATTAGCTGAAATATATTCGATTTTGAAGTGTGACGTCACGAAATTTAGGACCCCCTCCCACGCCTTGTTACACAATGTCTCACTTCGTCGACTCCCTCCCCCCTGAACGTGTGACATAATTCATGAATGGCCCCTAATGGTTCAAGCTGTCAATATACTTGAACCGCGCGCTTCATTTCTTGCCATAAATTTGCCGTATTCTAAGCGTCGCGACATCGTGTATTTTTTTATATGTTCAGTCATAACTTTTTAACAGTATAGCCTTGGCGAAATCTGTGATTATAGAAGTATATAGTCTTTGACAACAGAACTTTAATAATGTTCAAACTTATAATTTAAATTAATTATGGTCGAATTTCGACCACTGGGCGACCACTAGTGTAAATAAATTTGTGTATAGATATTTAGCGTGGTAGCCTTTCTTCTTACGTCATGTTCAATAAAATCTAATAGTCCAAGATCCCAGTCACCCCAGGCTTAAGTGATTTTAGGAAAGATGGAATTTTTAGGATCGGTAGTAAAACATAAACTTAGACAGGAATGGATACTCGCTAAGCTGAATGCGGGGCCGTTTTTCAGGTAGCAGGTATCAAAGTTGGAAAAAACCATACTAACTTACGTCAAAGTAGCAAGGCTAGTTTTTACATATGTCAGATATGATATTGTTATAGACAAAGATATACAGTTGCCAGACGTTTCCTGTGGGCCATAACTTTTGACAGATACTTTAAAAAAAATGTGGGAACTTACGTCATTTTAGGAAGGCTAAATTTTATATACATATTATCAAGTATAATATTTTCCAATGAGCCAGACAAATCTGACGGGCCAAACATCCTCCCAGACTCGTTAAGAGTTCCGCTGTGCAAGGCAGCGGGAGAGCATTATTCAAGTCAATTCAATATTATTTATATTTAAATTTTATATATATTATATATATTCCCGCACCAGAGTGCATCTCACTTGTACTTCTTGAATAATGCTCTAATGCTCTGCTCCTCACACAGCTGAACTCTCGAGTCTGGGAAGATGTAAGGTCCGTCAGATTTGTCTGGTCCATTGGAAAATATTTTAAAATAATATACATGATAAAATATATAAAATTTATCCTTCCTAAAATGCCGTAGATTCCCACATTTTTTTTAAGTGTCTATCAAAAGTTATGGCCCACAGGAAATGTCTGGCAACTGTATATCTTTGTTTATAACAATATCATATATGACATATGTAAAAACTAGCCTTTCTACTTTGACGTAAGTTAGCATGGTTTTTTTTCCATCTTTGATAGCTGCTACCTGAAAAACGGCCCCGCTTTCAGCTTAGCGAGTAATCCATACCTTTCTTAGTTTATGTTAAACTACCAGTCCTAAAAAAAACGTCTTTCCTAAAATCACGTAAGTCTGGGGTGACTGGGATCTCACTCTATGAATTAACTGTATTAATAAATAACGAAAAAAATCAAACGCCAACTTAATCTAATCTATTTCCCAATATAACGCTTTGATTATTGCTATCCTAATATCAAGTAATTAGTATTGCTTGCTTCGAGTGTTGCGTCAAGAGGATTATTTCCTGGAAACTTGTTAGATATAATTATAGCTGTTGAGACGCTTAGAACAAGGGATCTTGAGGTCAAGAGCCTCTACAAAGAGCTTTCAAAACCCATAATCGACTCTTCAGGTGATCAGAGAGCTGGTTTCTACCTCGGCCAACGAATAGGTATAGCGATCCAGCGAGGTAGCATAGCCAGCCTTAATCTGCGGCGTTATGCCTTTATTAGTTATTTCATAAAAATATTTTAAGACTGGCAACATTGCCATCAGCTGTTCATTCTGTTCTCTCGCACGCGACATGGACGCTAACTACGAAATCTGATTATAACTGTTGTAAATTGTATATATATATATATATATATATATATATATATATATATATACTGACGGGCTCATAAACTGCATCAAAGTAATAGACGACTTTGAAATAAATATTTTAACCAAGTATGCAAACTTTCTATACAGATTTAAATTGAAACCTCTATAGATTGGTTCGTGAACTTTAAAACAGCGTAGGGTCATATCCTTAAGTTTAAGTTTGTGTACTGGAAAGGACCTTAAGACTTTTTTTGAAGAAAAAACTGAAATTTAAGGATAATTGGTTTAATTAAAAAATTGGTTTTAACAATAGACACAAACTTTATGCAAGGGTTTATTTATGTTTTAATAAGGTGTATTACCTCCACGTGCCCTTATTACGGATTCTAATCGGTTCCGCATAGATTTTATTAGGGTTATTAAAAGATCTTGCGGAATATTCTCCTATTCTTCTGAAAGTGCTGGTCTTAGTGCTGCCACTGTCGTGGGCAAAAGGTTTCTCGCATATACAGCTCTTTTTAAATTGTCCCAAACATGGTCAATGGGATTAAGATCCGGGCTGCGTGCTGGCCAATTCATTGTACGTATCCCAACCGCTTCGCAATATTGTCGAACTTGTGCAGCAGCGTGCGGCCGGGCATTATCCTGCATTAAAGTAAAATTTTCGCCTATGAATCCCATGTAAGGCACCACGTGATCTTCTAAGATCTCTGTTATGTAGCGATGTGCAGTCAAACCCCCTCTATTACCGTTTTGACCGACCATGTCTATGAACACAAGTTCTGTTCGCCCGTTCATCGATATGCCACCCCAGACCATACACGAACCGCCTCCAAAAGGAACACGCTCCTCAATGAAACTTTGAGCATATCGCTCCCCACGTCGACGATAGACTCTTCTGCGACCATCTGCATCATATAAACATGTGCTACACTCGTCCGTGAACAATACGGAGGTCCATTGCTCTTCTGTCCAATTCAGGTGATCACGCGCAAATCTTAAGCGAGCTTGTCTGTGACCTACAGACAACTTTGGACCATTTTCTGGTCTAAAAGGGGTGATATCCGCTTCCTTTAATCTTCTTTTTATTGTTCGTGCACTCACGTTTATTCCACGCACTTCATTAAGCTCTGTTTTGATGTTAACCGACGTGAGAAAACGATTTCGCAGGGAAGTTGTAACAATAAATCGGTCATCACGACGGTGGTTGCTCGAGTCCTACCTGTACCACGTCTCCTTCTGTAAGAACCTGTCTCCACAAACCTTCTGTATATTCTAGAAACCGTAGACTGGTTTAAATTTCTACCAATCGTTCGTTGATCCAAGCCCTCCCGCACCAATGCTACAAATTGAGCCGCTTGTTCGGACGAAGTATCCATATTATGGTTCAAAAATCCGTAATAAGGGCACGTGGAGGTAATACACCTTATTAAAACATAAATAAACCCTTGCATAAAGTTTGTGTCTATTGTTAAAACCAAATTTTTAATTAAACCAATTTTTCTTAAATTTCTGTTTTTTCATCAAAAAAAGTCTTAAGGTCGTTTCCAGTACACAAACTTAAACGTAAGAATATGACCCTACGCTGTTTTAAAGTTCACGAACCAATGTAGAGGTTTCAATTTAAATCTGTATAGAAAGTTTGCATACTTGGTTAAAATATTTATTTCAAAGTCGTCTATTACTTTGATGCAGTTTATGAGTCCGTCAGTTTATATATATATATATATATATATATATATATATATATATATATATATATATATATATATGTATATATGTGTATATATATATATATATATATGTATATATATATATATATATATATATGTATCATAAGTGATGGTGTATGTACGCGGTGATATATGGTACTGTCATCAAGGAATCAATGCAGACGTTTTAAACGATTTTACAAAGGGTTTGGCGTATATGTACTTTAGATAACGGTGGTAATTAAAGCAAGGTATAATACAAAAAATGGTTAACTTAAAAATTTCAATGAATTTATATTATACATACATACATACATAACTTCACGCCAGTTCCCTTGCGGGGTAGGCACGAACGACAGAGCGCCATTTAGGCTTATTCTTACACACCTCACTTGCTTCTTTGACATTCATAACTCTTGTCATGCACGCTCGTCTGTTCTTAAGGCTCCTGACATCACCTTCTGCTAGTACACAATCAATTTGATCATGGAAGGTGTGTTGTGGCCTTCCACGACTTCTGCATCCATCCACTTTTGCATTGTATATCTGTTTAGTCATTCTTTCATCATGCATTCCTTTCCTTACCTTCACCCCGACACTCTCTTTCAGACCAACTCTCTTACTTACTTCGGTATTACGATTATATTATAATTTATTTAAAAAAAAATGTACTTCAGTAAATAAAGTAGAAGTTATAAGGTGTAGTTTAGCAATCCACGAGAACGTTGCCGACAAACTGCGCTGCAGTTTGGCAATGTAATTGTTATTATAATTTAAAATAAATTGAAAAAAATATATATAAATGTACCACTTGTACCAGGGTGACTTGAAGAATAGTAAAAGCCTGATCAAGAAAACTCAGTGTTCTTTATTCATCGCCCTTACACACCGAAGCTATACGAAACCGTGGGCGACAAATCGCCAGAAATCTCACGAATAGAAGACAGTGGCGTAAGTTCAGTATTGTATTTACATGTAACCTTAAGGGATTTTTTTTTAAATTTATTATCCAATATGCTTACATTCATATACATTAGAAACACTTGAACTGTGGTACAGAAACCTCATGGATTTATTCGTGTCGCTGAGAGTCGTGTACACAATATTGTTGTATCAAAAATAGGAGCAGAGGCGAGTAATGATTATCATCATTCTACTGCTTAGTTCTGATTTGATAATAAAGCGGGGTTATCATCATTTTAGTATATGATCATATCCCGTGCAGGAACGGAGAAATAGCCACTTCTTAAGTCGGTAATGAAATGCGTTTAAACTGCTGGAAATTTTGATTTTTTTCTGTCAGTTTGTCATATATAATAATAATCAATGATGATCTCCCAGAGGACCTGCAATTCAAGTGCAAAAATAACCGCAAATCAATCAAGTATAATTTGAAAAGATTCTATACTGATTCCCAAAGCGGACCATCATGCTCACATGTGCACACCTGGGACTAAAATGAGAATCATATTTTTTTTTATTGCAGGAGATCAGCAGACAGGTAGGCGGCCCACTTTATGGAAAGCGGTTACCATCGCCTATGGATATTTGCAACACCAAAAGTGCTACAAATGCGCTGCTGCTCTCTTAAGGGAGACTGGAACCTGATCAGTAGCCGGAACACAACTCAAGGTTGTTATGGCGACATACTTTAGACCAGGGGTGGTAGCTGTACACTCGGGCAGATGCACTATCACCTGGCTGTGCATTGTTTTGTCGCCTCTTACGACAGGCCACCCCAACGCAGGAATTTGTATTCTTTCTCCGTTCCTGCACGTATGTAGTGCTTTGGGAAATGTATGATGAAAAAAGTACACGTTTATTTATCATTATTTATTCAATTTATTTATATAATAATTTATCATTTAATTTATGCATTTTCTATTTGTATTTATTATTGCATTTTGCTTTGGCTAGCAAAGATCTATTATTTATTTACTAGCGACAATTGAATTAGCGATGAAAATATAGTACATTTTTAACCGACTTCAAAAAAAGGAGGAGGTTCTCAATTCGTCGGGATCCGATTTACGTGATTCTTTTTTTGTTCGACGCGGAATAGCTTCCATTTGGTTCCCTAAAAATTTGACATAGTTTGGCTCAGTAGTTTTCATTTTAAAAACATTTTTTATGAAAAAAATTCCATTCCGTTCCATATGTACACCGATTACTCTGAGAGTTATGATCCGATTTACGTGATTCTTGTTTAGTTTGATGCGAAATAGTTGCCATTTGGTCCTCTAAAACTTTAACATAGTTTGGCCGAGTAGTTTTCATTTTACGAACATTTTTTTGTTCCCGTTTCTTGGGACCTATATTTTTTAATAAGGAGCGCGGCACTTTTCGTAGGTCTACCCGTACATAGCTAGACAATAAAAAGTAGCAAATAAAATAAAAAAACTTCGTTTAAAAAAACCGACTTCAAAAACTAAAAAGTATAAAATAACTTATTTCTAAAGCTATTATTATTAATATATATTATCTAAAACATCTTGAAGTCGGTGCAAAGTAAAACATAAAAATTACTATATATTTTTTTAAAAATTACTAAGCACCGACTTTAAAATGTTTTATTAATAATAATAGCTTTAAAATAAGTTACTCTTTACTTTTTAGTTTTTTAGTTTTTGAAGTCGGTTTTGTACTATATAATTTTTCTATAATATAGTACAATTGGCTAAAATATAATACGATATTAAAGTTCGGTTGGCAACCCTAGTTTGGACAGTAAGTCCGACTTGGCTAGCTTGGGGATATACATCAATGGCGTTTTGTCTATATCAACTTGCCTATGATGTCAGGAGCCTTATGAACAGACGAGTGTGCATGACAAGAGTTATGAATGTCAAAGAAGCAAGTGAGGTGTGTAAGAATAGGCCTAAATGGCGCTCTGTTGTTCGTGCCTACCCCGCAAGGGAACTGGCGTGAAGTTATGTATGTATGTATGTATGTAACTTGCCTATAGTAAATTTTTTTTATGTTTACAGGCAAATTATTTATTAGACGGCTGACATTATGGTAAGTGGATACCGCCGCCCTTTGTCTCCGCTACACTAATTATAATATGTATTAGGAACATATTAAATTAATTTAAAAATCGATATTTACGTCTCACACTGCTAATGTTAAACAGAATAATTTGTAGTTCAACAGCCACACAGAGAAGATATTATTGCCAAAACAATTTCAAATGTTCAATATAATATTTACAAAAAAAATCATATCTAAATAAAGATTGTTGTGTTTCGACATTAATGGCCAGGTTCCAGCCCCATCTACGAGTCCGGCAGCACATTGGTAGCACCTTTAGTGTTGCAAATGTTTATAGGCGACGGTAACCACTTTCCACCACACGTTGGGCCGTCAGGCTGTCTGCTGTACTCCAGCAATAAAAATAAAATAAGAAAAAGATTATCATATTATTTTACGTCCATATATTTATAACAAAGTCGTGTTAGTTACACCATTTATGACTCAGAACGGCTGGATCAATTTTTATGAATTTTGTGTTTTTAGAAATGGTCTTCAGTCGGAATAGGATAATAAGTATTATAATATGACTAGCTGTGCCCGCGACGTCGTCCGCGTGGAATTTGCTTTCAAAACCCTCCGATTTTGAAACATTCTTCATTGGTGCTCCGCATTGGTCTTAGCGTGAATCATCACACCCATTAGATAGCTCATTTATCGAGGAAGGCTATAGGCTATATATCAATATAGCCTATAGCCTTCCTCGATAAATGGGCTATCCAACACTGAAAGAATTTTTCAAATTAGACCAGTAGTTCCTGAGATTAGCGCGTTCAATCACACAATATTAGTATATTGGGCTACAACACTAATACTTAAATTTTAAATATCGCGATATCTTTTGAATGAAACGTCCGAATTGAATAATTCATAAAGTTCTACAAAGGTATTGAATTCGTCTTGAATATGGAGTAATTTATTTTGATAAGGATTTATACCAAGGTACAAATTAAAGAGTTTTTGAAGCGACGGCATTTTAATTATTTAAAAAAATAAAAGAAAACACTTATTGTGAGATAACTACAATAGCTAGACATATGGTTACGGGATATTTTTTGTGGACAATTGTATGTTCTGTAAAGTGGTAGCACATTGTTTTGTTCTATAATCAATAGTTTTCGCAGCGCACGCCATGTAAGGATTTTTTCGGGTCATTTTTTACACTTTGGGTTACATTATTGGACTTTTAGTAAGGATCCCTAATTTATTTGAAAATATTATATGGCCTATAGCCTTCCTCGATAAATGTACTATTCAACACTGAAAGAATTTTTTAAATCGGACCAGCGTTTCCTGAGATTAGCGCGTTTAAACAAACAAATAAACTCTTCAGCTTTATAATATTATAGTATAGATTAGTATAGATATTCATCAATAAAACAAGATATCATAAAAAAAAAAAAAATCGGCAGACAAACACATATATTGTATATCCCCAAATTAAGCAAGTTACTCTTATGTTATGGGTAATATACAACGGACTACTTTGGGGCCGATCCCAGACACCCAGACCATAGTAAATAACGGAGAAAATACGTTTCCGAAATTTACTATACCAGGAATCCATCCAATTTTTATCCGTACAGGAACGGAGTAAGAATACAATTTCCTGCGGCCGGGCGGCCTGTCGTAAGAGGCGACAAAAATACCCACAGCCAGGTGGTAGGGCATTTATCCGACTGGATGGCTACCACCCCTGGTCTAAAGTATGTCGCCATAACAACCTTGACTTGTGTTCCGACATCAGTGACCAGGTTCCAGTCTCCCTTAAGAGAGCAGCAGCGCATTTGTAGCACCTTTGGTGTTGCAAATGTTCATAGGGGATGGTAACCGCTTTCCATCAAGGGGGCTGTCTGCGTGTCTGCTGAACTTCTGCAATAAAAATAAAATAAAAAAAGAATCGAACCCGGAACCTCTGCGTTGCAGTGAGATACGCCGGCAAAGGCTTAGCCCGCTCAACCACAGAGGCCGTCTAAAAAAAACATCAGTCTAGCCATTCATTTGTATGATCTTTCCCGGTCAATTTCGGCAATGGTCGAAAGCATTTCAATTCATTTTCATTCGTCTAATTTAGGTAAAATTATTTTTGTGTGTGTTCAAGTGGGTCCCGGGATGGTTTAGATTCAAGTTTGAACCAGGTAGATGGCGCTGCAATCGGGTTCCAGGATTTAGGTGAAATTATTTTTGTGTGTGTTCAAATGGGTCCCGGGATGGTTTAGATTCAAGTTTGAACCAGGTAGATGGCGCTGCAATCGGGTTCCAGGATTTAGGTGAAATTATTTTTGTGTGTGTTCAAATGGGTCCCGGGATGGTTTAGATTCAAGTTTGAACCAGGTAGACGGCGCTGCAATCGGGTTCCAGGATTTAGGTGAAATTATTTATGTGTCTTTACAAGTGGGTCCCGGGATGGTTTAGATTCAAGTTTGAACCAGGTAGACGGCGCTGCAATCGGGTTCCAGGATTTAGATGAAATTATTTATGTGTCTTTACAAGTGGGTCCCGGGATGGTTTAGATTCAAGTTTGAACAAGGTAGACGGCGCTGCAATCGGGTTCCAGGATTTAGGTGAAATTATTTATGTGTCTTTACAAGTGGGTCCCGGGATGGTTTAGATTCAAGTTTGAACCAGGTAGACGGCGCTGCAATCGGGTTCCAGGATTTAGGTGAAATTATTTTTGTGTGTGTTCAAGTGGGTCCCGGGATGGTTTAGATTAAGGTTTGAACCAGGTAGATGGCACTGCAATCGGGTTGCAGGATTTAGGTGAAATTATTTTTGTGTGTGTTCAAGTGGGTCCCGGGATGGTTTTGATTCAAGTTGGAATCAAGTAGATGGTGCTGCAATCGGGTTCCAGGATTTAGGTGACATTATCTTTGTGTGTTCAAGTGGGTCCCGGGATGGTTTAGATTAAGGTTTGAACCAGGTAGATGGCGCTGCAATCGGGTTGCAGGATTTAGGTGAAATTATTTTTGTGTGTGTTCAAGTGGGTCCCGGGATGGTTTAGATTCAAGTTTGAACCAGGTAGACAGCGCTGCAATCGGGTTCCAGGATTTAGCTGAAATTATTTTTGTGTGTGTTCAAGTGGGTCCCGGGATGGTTTAGGTTCAAGTTTGAACCAGGTAGATGGCGCTGCAATCGGGTTCCAGGATTTAGGTGAGATTAATTTTGTGTGTGTTCAAGTGGGTCCCGGGATGGTTTTGATTCAAGTTGGAATCAAGTAGATGGTGCTGCAATCGGGTTCCAGGATTTAGGTGACATTATCTTTGTGTGTGTTCAAGTGGGTCCCGGGATGGTTTTGATTCAAGTTGGAATCAAGTAGATGGTGCTGCAATCGGGTTCCAGGATTTAGGTGACATTATCTTTGTGTGTTCAAGTGGGTCCCAGGATGGTTCAGATTCAAGTTTGAAACAGGTAGACAGCGCCGTTAAACACCTCTTTAACGGTGGGACCGCTTTTGATGATTTTTTTGTTTTTTTTAAGTATATTCGGGAATGGTTTAGATTAAAAATTGGTCCCGGTTGATGGCGTTGTAATCAGTTCCTAAATTTTTATTTTTAAGGGCAAGACAAAGTCTTCCGGGTACAGCTAGTATAAAATAAATGAACTCTGTTTAATTTATACTGAACAATAAAGTATGTATATATTTATTTACATACATACATAACTTCACGCCAGTTCCCTTGCGGGGTAGGCACGAACGACAGAGCGCCATTTAGGCCCATTCTTACACACCTCACTTGCTTCTTTGACATTCATAACTCTTGTCATGCACACTCGTCTGTTCTTAAGGCTCCTGACATCACCCTCCGCTAGTACACGATTTACAGTACATTATAATTAGAAAGAGCTGAAAATGAAAACCTAAAATAAACCTAATTATAAATTGATATATGCTATAAATAAAACTATACCTACAAAATAACATGAATCTATAAAAAAAAATGGCTAGCTTAATTGGAGTATTCCCAAATAAATTATATACAATTTCCTAGTCGTGGAAGGCCACGACACACCTTCCATGATCAAATTGATCGTGTACTAGCAGAAGGTGATGTCAGGAGCCTTAAGAACAGACGAGCTTGCATGACAAGAGTTATGAATGTCAAAGAGGCAAGTGAGGTGTGTAAGAATAAGCCTAAATGGCACTCTGTTGTTCGTGCCTACCCCGCAAGGGAACTGGCGTGAAGTTATGTATGTATGTATGTGCAATTTCCTAAATAAAAATTACAAGCAGTAAGTAAGTAGTATATACTAGTACCAAGTAGCTCTTCGTAGATATGATCCCAAAATTCTGGAAAAATTGGTTGTCTGGTAAAATTTAAATAATATGCAACGATTATAGAGGCATATTCATTTTTGAAAAAAATTTATTAACTACGTTCAAAATCAACAACTTAAATTAAAACATTATTTTTTTACTTACATATGTGCTCCTAATACACGTAATAATTAGTCAAATAGACAAACATTTTTTAATCACAAAAATATTTCATTGCAAGACAACCATTTGAAATGATCATAAAGATATACTTTTGGACAAAAACACCGCCAACATGTTAAAACTTAAAACTAGTACAATTAGTAGAAGATTTTCACGTACCTTCATCAAATCCATAAAGACCCGTACCATTTCCTTTCACAATGATATTGTACGTTAGTGTTTCAGATATAAATGTATCCACTTTTTACATTACAATCTCACACGTATATTTAATAATTGCATATCCACAAATGAACAAAAATAAAGTAGGTAGGCAGCAATTTTTTATTATAAAGTTTTCGTTGTATTTCACCACATCGAGTTCTTAATTAAACTTATATAAAATTTAATAATTAAATAATTGAACGTTCCCGTAATTTACTTTCGATTTAAAAGTAAACCAAGCGTCGGTAATAAAACTTAAAACACATAACCATTTTTTATTGAACAGAGTTGTACGCTGCTCGTAGCTGCTACGAACCGCCGCTACGAACGGACTGCCGTAGCTTTGTAGCGGCTAGGAAGCTACGACATCTCTTATAGCGATATAGTATCTGTAGATTAGTGAAACAAAATTAGAATTGTTCACGTTCTGCACTGCTTTGATTGACTCTCAGGTTTAATTAAAGTGGTTAAAGGTAAATAATCACTACCTGTTCATACTTTGTAGTCATTTAAATAATCGTATATAAAATTTAAAGTTTACTAAAAACTAAGTCTTTACTAACTTGTTATTCTTAATAATTATACATAAGCAAACCTGTTAAATTCAGTACAAAATTTTATGAAAATATAATAATTTATATTTTACATCAAGTTGTTAATATATAAAGTATTTTTTATCCGTGCAGGAACGGAGAAAGAATACAATTTCCTGCGGCCGGGCGGCCTGTCGTAAGAGGTGACTTAACAACCCACAGCCAAGTGGTAGGGTATTTGCCCGACTGGATGGCTACCACCCCTGGTCTAAAGTATGTCGCCATAACAACCTTGAGTTGCGTTCCGGCATTAGTGACCAGGTTCCAGTTTCCCTTAAGAGAACAGCAGCGCATTTGTAGCATCTTTGGTGTTGCAAATGTCCATAGGCGATGGTAACCGCTTTCCATCAAGTGGGCCGTCTGCTTGTCTGCTGATCTTCTGCAATAAAAAAGAAATAAAAAAATAGTATGTATTGACTAATGCATAAAAGATTCGTATAATGTTTTTATATCATCATACAAACTAAGTGCCTTCAATTTACATATTATTTAGTGCCTTCTAAGTAAATGTACTCCATTTCCACCACATTAAGGGTACAACTTTGTCATACAAAATAACACTGTTCTATAATCTAGTACTTCAATTATTAAGTACTATTATTATAAATAAGAAAATTACAAAAAAAAAGAATTCAGTATTTCTTCTATATAGTGTGAAGATAATTAGAATCAGCACCGATATTTATACGTATATGTTATCTATAACACAAGCACAATTCACTTATTATGGAAAAATACACAGATTACGTTAGTTTGCGATTTATTTATTTTTTCAAATACCTCGTATAAATAATATGACCAATATTAATTAAAAATAATAAATTGTATTGAATTATACAGACTATTACAAAAAAAAAAAATAGATGAAAACGTCTACTATTTAATAAAGGCAATACGAAAAACACTTATTGAAATGTTTCAATATAAATACTTTCTTAAATTTGATATGAATAAAATTAAAGAATACAATGCAAGAAAACTTAACTTATTTGTATTGTATTCTACTCATAGTCCCTCAAGACTATAAGTAGAATACTGAGCACAGATCACCGTCTTCTATGGGTAAGGTGCCCAGAAGGCTGGCTACGTTTCCTCGCTGGATCGCCATACTGATCCGTTGGCCGAGGTAAGCACCAGCCCTCTGATCACCCGAAGAGTCAATGGTATGAATTGATTTTTTTATTAGTATTTTAGATGAGATTGTAACATGGATAAAATATCCAAATACAAAATGTTAATAGAAAGAAGCGAGTGAGGTGTTTAAGAACAAGCCTGAATGGCGCTCTGTTGTTCGTGCCTACCCCGCAAGGGAACTGGCGTGAAGCCATGTATGTATGTAATAGAAAGAAACAAAATTTACCCACTAATTCACCCACACTGTTCTATCAGCTACTGTTATCTCTTTCTCTTGCGTTACGTTTTATATATCTATCCCTTTCATTAAATACGGCATCCACACTGGATGGGGTCTCTGTTTGCTAACGGCTTGAAGTAGAATTATTGTTGCTGTTTTAACTGGAACAATTCTTTCGAAATGCTATTTTCTATTGTGGGGGTTTTTATTATACTAGTTTTGTGCCCTTTATTCTCTCCCCTAAAAATGAATATAAGTTTCATTATCACCCGCAAGTTCCTATGTTGAATATTCAGACGGTGGATTTTTTTTTATTTTTTATTGCAGGAGTTCAGCAGACATGCAGACGGCAGACTTGATGGAAAGCGGTTACCATCGCCTATGGACAATTGCAACACCAAAGGTGCTACAAATACTCTAGACCAGGGGTGGTAGCCAGTCGGGGAAATAGCCTACCACCTGGGTGTGGGTTGTTAAGTCGCCTCTTACGACAGGCCGCCCGGCCGCAGTAATTAGTATTCTTTATCCGTTCCTGTCAAGGATAAAAGATACACCAGGCTGGTCGAAACGGAATAATGAGTTTCATACTTCGATAATCTCTTTTTACAGTTTTGTAGGCAATCTAGGCTCAGCAGTAGTTTAGTGTTTGTGGTATTTAAATGAGCATATTCATGAATTAAAACATTTAATAAAGTTACTTATAATAATGTTACAAGTTGCAGGACTCGAATTAAAATGCCGTTGGAATTATTATAGACTTTATTAGAACTATATAAACACGTATAACACAGGTATAATCAAACGCAATAAGTCCAAACGTAATGCAGAAGATCGTAATTCAAATACACGCGCAAAGTCCGTCACTAAACAGATTACCGAATGTAAACAAGTCTTGCTTTGCTTATGGTTATCGCTGGACTGCCTCATCTCTCAATTGGGGCATTGCTTTATACTGTACAAATGCAATATGTCTGCATGGCCGCGTGGACCGAATTTCCTAGAATCACACCTGGCTAATGACTACCATAAAAGATTACAATACACAATGGGGTGTTTTTCTGATCACACATTTTAAACACAAAGTAAACAAAAGAAGTCCAAATGCCGAAAAGATAATAAAATGTGTTTCTACAGGGCTGCAGGTGTGAATTTGTTTTTGTCGGCACCTAGGTCGTAACAATAATATAACTCGATATTTAAGATAAATGGAACAGATTTAAAGAACACGGAGTAAAAAGAAAGCTCCTGTAATGTAAATAATAACCATAAACAAAAAAATTACATGAAATAATTAAAATGAACAAGATGGTAGTAGGCTAAATTATAACTTTAATAGGTATTATAAACTCATTTATTCGTAACTATGTTACACGTCAGGTTTATATATATAAACCTGACGTGTAACATGTATATATATATATATATATATATATATATATATGTGTAGTATTAGTAAATTTTCAGCTTTTGACATTTACATAATTTGTCGTCAATCTTTATTTTATTTTTTATTGCAGTACTAGCTGATGCCCGCGACTTCGACAGCGTGGTGCGGTTTTTTAACTATCCCACGGGAACTCTTTAATTTTTCCGGATCAAAAGTACCCTATATGTTGACCGGGGATATAAGCTACAACCATACAAGATTTAATTTAAATCGGTCAGGTCGTTTCGGAGATTAGCCGGTACAAACAGACAAACAGAGAAACAAAAATTTGAAAAAAAAAAACTATTTCACTTCTTATATCCCCCTGACTCGGTTTTTAGCATATATTTTTTCATTGTACAGAAATTCGACCTCTACAGTTTGATAATATATATAGATGTATTAGGAAAATGTATTACTTTTTTTATAAATAACCCCAGTGGTGTGGTAGTGCATGTTAGTAGTCAAGTTATTCTTTAGTCTTGTATAGACTGTAGTTAGCATCTGTATTTTAATACATAATGAATTAAAAGAAAATATGATATTAATGCGTGCTATATTTTCTTACATGATTTTTGATGACATAAAAGAAAATCAAACAAAAAGAAGAAAAAGAATCAAATAATATAAAAAGAATGAGCTTTGGACAGTCTGGATTATACTGTCGTGTAATGTTGGGCAGGATATGATTTTAAAATGAGTTTGTAAGAGTGACATGACATTTTGTACTGAGCCAGTACAATGTATTACTTCAAATGAGGCGTGGACATTTGTATGAGGTCGGTGAGGGTCATTCCCTCATTTGCCCCGTTCAAAACTAGTTCGGAAATGTTCGTTAAGAATCGCATATGCTCGGCCTTGGTCACCTCATTTTACTAAGTCGTACTATGACATTGTCATGTTGTCCCTCTTTGTCATGTCAATATCCGCAGAGGCGTTATTGTGCTGGGAACCTTCCTTCCTTGATCAAATTGATCGTGTACTAGCAGAAGGTGATGTCAGGAGCCTTAAGAACAGACGAGCGTGCATGACAAGAGTTATGAATGTCAAAGAAGCAAGTGAGGTGTGTAAGAATAAGCCTAAATGGCGCTCTGTTGTTCGTGCCTACCACGCAAGGGAACTGGCGTGAAGTTATCTATGTATGTATGTTATTGTACTATTATAGCATAAGCCTCGTTCCGTCCTTCTTACTTTTGAGTAGTAGCGCGACAAAAATTTTGAAGTGGTTCTTTTGAAATTTTGAGTCGATTGACTCACACGTGTACTCATCGCTACTGTTCTGCAACTTAGACGTGCATTCTCATATAATCCATCGAACCCCGCACACCGCAAAAAAATAAGTAGGTAATGTAAGTACGGACATGTCCGTGCATACATGAATTCGATTTGAAGGTATAAACTTATTTGATTGCGGTTGGTAGTTCTGAAAGCGGGATACTTTATCCGTGCAGGAACGGAGAAAGAATACAATTTCCTGCGGACGGGCGGCCTGTCGTAGAGGCGACTTAACAACCCACAGCCAGGTGGTAGAGCATTAGCCCGACTGGATGGCTACCACCCCTGGTCTAAAGTATGTCGCCATAACAACCTTGAGTTGTGTTCCGCCATTAGTGACCAGGTTCCAGTTTCCCTTAAGAGAGCAGCAGCGCATTTGTAACAACTTTGCTGTTGCAAATGTCCATAGGCGATGGTAACCGCTTTCAATCAAGTGGACGGTCTGCTTGTCTGCTGCTCTCTTGCAATAAAAAAAGAAATGAACTCGATGTAAGTATACCAATAATAAAATAGTCCATTATGTTCTGGCAGTTATTTTTAACTTGATTTATGTTGTACTAACAGACACGGTGTTAAGTGAAACTTTTTTATGGTGATCCTTGAAAAGGTTTCTTATGTAAATTTTGGGCTGCAAAAGGCTTCAAGAGCCATTTGGATGGAATCAATGTAGATTACATTATTGGTTTTCTTTGATTTTGCATAAAGAGATTTGTTTGTGTTGAACGATATTTTGCCTAAGGGCCTATATATAACACAGGTCAACAAAAAAAAAAAAATCTTACCCTAAATGTGTCTGCAGCTTTTTGTAATTTCCAATTCACAGTTTGCGGATATATTCATGGAAGTACTGAATTGGCTTTGTTTTCTAAGATTCTTAGAGCGAAATTTGAGCATAAAGTTACATGGTTTAGATTTTCTGCTTAAGAATTTCAGTATGGAACGTCTAAGATCGATGGTGGAAAGGTACCAGGGTAAATTTACCTACCACTTTGCAGTTTATGAAAGCAGCCGCTAGTACTTGCTTTTTTTTATTGAATGAGTTCAGCAGACAGGCAGACGGCCCACTTGATGAAAAGCGGTTACTATCGCCTATGGACATTTGCAACACCGAAGCTGCTACAAATGCGCTGCTGCTCTTTTAAGGGAGAGTGGAACCTGGTCACTAATGCCGGAACACAACTCAAGGTTGTTATGGCGACATACTCTAGACCAGGGGTGGTAGCCATCCAGTGGAGCAAATGGCCTACCACCTGGCTGTGGGTTGTTTTGTCGCCTCTTACGACAGGCCGCCCGGCCGCAGGGAATTGTATTCTTTCTCCGTTCCTGCACGGATAAGGCTTCACTCATTTCAGTTTCACTCGCTTCAGTTATTTTAAAACATTTGATTTTTTTTTATGGCTTCGCAGCTAGGCCTTTAAGCCAGATCTTAGATTCAATGTAGTTTCTTCATTTTCTTAAACCTATGTGTAGCACAGCTGAACTGTAGATTATCAGCTAGTGCCATTAACGGAGTTGTTGTGACAACTCAAAAGGCCACATTTGACTATACAGTTCACATTTCTTACAAAACACATAATTACTACTCAAAAACTATCAATATCCTATAACTATTGTCCAATTTAGAGTAATTTTACACATTTTTAGAAAATAAAACTGCACAGCACAAAGTCCCCTTTAAGTTTCCGCCAAAAACTCCCATTTGTTTAAACCTTTAATATAGAGATGCCGCGAATAGTGGTTTGGCCGAATATCGATCATCCGGTAGCCGAATAAGGCGTTAGATAATAATATGTGCGATTCGCGCAGCAGCTTAGTATTGAAGCAATAATTTGTGACGTATTTTCTTACCCTTTCCCGGATAACAGGTACACGTAATAAAATTAAGTTTAAGCGGTTTTAAACGTGATTTTAAATGACTTCTTATCTGATTCTGAAATTTTAAAAACTGGCCGAAACGTAATATTAAAATAATAAATAATTAAAATAGCATTTAACACTGTTAATATAGAATAGAATAGAATATTCTTTACGCTTTAGTGCTTATTTGTTGTGTATAAATATATAACACATGTCTATGTACGTATATATTTTTATAACTATACCTATCTATTATATTATTATTACTAAACAGTATACTATTGCATATTATATTTATTTATTATAATTTATAGTATAACACCTTCCATGGTCAAATTGATCGTGTACTAGCGGAGGGTGATGTCAGGAGCCTAAAGAACAGACGAGTGTGCATGACAAGAGTTATGAATGTCAAAGAAGCAAGAAGATGTCAAAGAGGCGTGTAAGAATGGGCCTAAATGGCGCTCTGTTGTTCGTGCCTACCCCGCAAGGGAACTGGCGTGAAGTTATGTATGTATGTATGTATAGTATAATATTGTACTGCACGCCAACAATTAACTTTTAATCAGTTCTTGTCCATCCAAAGGTTGCCTGGAAGAGATTGCTGTTAACAATAAGGACGCCCATTATACTGCCTTATATTTAAGACAATAAAATGTATTAATTTTCTTATGTTGGTGTACAATAAAGAGTATTGTTGTTGTTTTTTATTGAACACAAGAAAATAATACACATGAGTTAACAATCATATATATAATTATAATTATAAACTATAATTATCACAGGAATAATTTATAATACGAATACTGCTAATCGGTATTCCGCCGAAGAATTATAATTTTAATTTTATATAATTTTGATTGATATTCGGCATTCGGCCGAATGCCGATTAGCAGCCGAATATTCCTGGCATCTCTACTTTACTATTGTTACGACGCCGACAAAAGTGGATTTACACCTACATACCATAAAATCACAATTTATTATCTTTCCGCATTTGGACTACTTTTGTTTACTTTGTGTTTAAAATTTGTGATTAGAAAAAAACCCATTGTGCATTGTAATCTTTTGTGGCAGTCAGGTGTGTCGAACTGATTCTAAGAAATTCGGTCTACGCGGTCGGGCAGACATATTGTATCGGTGCAGTAAAAAGCAATGGCCCAATGGAGAGATCGACAGTCTAGCGATAACCACAAGCGAAGTAAGACCTGTGTACATTCGGTAATCTATTTAGTGACAGACTTTGCGCGTGTTATTGAATTGTGCATTACGTTTGGACTGGTTGTGTTCAGTTATATTTGTACCTGTAGTATACGTGTTTGTATAGTTCTAATAAATTATAATTCCAACGGCATTTTAATTCGAGTCCTGCAACTCGTAACACTATATTGTTTTCTTTACTTTTCTATCAATACCAAGTCATAACGACCCTGGCACAGTACATGACTGAGGCCGCCTTGTTCGCTACTGGTACTCAAATATTAATGAGCAAGATCACGAGCTTTTTCAAGTTCAAAGCGTTGCAAGGTTGAAAGTGGTTGCAACTTTAATGCATTGGATATTGATTTGTCGCTACTAACTTTTAATGGCAATTTTTATATGAAACCGTAGTTTTGTTCACACAATCTTAAACAACATAAACAATCTGCAACTATAAATTAAAAAAATTAAAAAGCAGTTAAAAATCACTTAGGTATGGAAACATTTTTAACCGATTACAAAAAGTTTTCAATTTGACTGTATGTTTTTTTATACGTTTGTTACGCGATTTCTTAGTCAATTGTGGACTGATTTTCATATTTTTTTTTATTCAAAAGAGTACATTCTTGAAGTGATTCCATTGTCACAAATCAGAATCTGTTGATTAGATCCCAGCGATATAGACAGCAACCCTCGAATATTATAGCACATGAAACATTTTTTTCTAAATCTATTCTAGTTCATTACACGCACACACACACACGCGCGCGGGCACACACACTCACACACACACAGACACACACACACACACACACACACACACACGCACGCACAAACACACACTAAAAACACACACACACACACTACAAACACACACACAAACACACGCACACTCACTCAGTGACTCACTCTCTCTCTCACAAACACATACACACACGCGCGCGCGCACACGCAACGTACACGGACCATCATATCACACTTCACTCCGTCTTCTTGCGCCAATAATTATGTTATTTTATATACCTATTTTATTTTTATTTTAGTGTTTTAATTATGTAACTTAAATTAAATTATAAAATTTAATAAATTATAAAATAATCGTCTTTATAAAAAACTAGCTTCTACCCGCGACATCGTCCGCGTGGAAAAGTTTAAAAAAATTAAGTTAAAAAAAACCCCCGATTTAGAAACATTCTTCATTGGTGCTCCGCTCCTATTGATCATAGCGTGATGATGTATAGCCTATAGCGTTCCTCGATAAGTGGGCTATCTAACACTGAAAGAATTTTTCAAATCAGACCAGTAGTTCCTGAGATTAGAGCGTTCAAACAAACTCTTCAGCTTTATATATTAATATAAGATTTGCCTATAAATTAAGATCTATTATTGCTTATGCGCTGCTTAAAATACATTTTTTATAAAAAAAACTGTGTGAAAAGGTATTTGTTACATACATAAATAAGTATTTGCGTAAGATTAAATTAGAAAATATATAATAAAATTACAAAAATATCATTCCTATACAAATTGAAAGACAAAAATGAACCCTTCTAATTTCGGCTAAAGTAAAAATATTTCTGGCAAAGCTGCACTTTTACTATATGTAAAATTTTGGAAATCGGCGTTCTATATATTGTGTCGGTAGACAGTGGTGTAGAAATGTATTATCTAGGTACACCTAAAATTCCAAACTAAATTTAGTGATCGACATTAGCCGATATGCATGCAGCATGTATTTTAATATCAATCGTGCAGATTTGGACTGCAATATGCAGTGAGATTAATCCGAAACCATATGTTGTCAAAGTGCTACTGACCCCCCAAGCGCATTAACAAGGCGAAATAACTTTTGGGGGAGTCATAAAAATACCAATATAATATTAAAAAACAGTAGTTATATATTTAATAACAATACATCAAATAAGGGAAGGAATACTCCGGTGGTTCGGGCATGTGGCAAGAATGTATGATGAAAGAATGTCTAAACAGATATACAATGCAAAAGTGGATGAATGCAGAAGTTGTGGAAGGCCACGATACACCTTCCATGATCAAATTGATCGTGTACTAGCAGAAATGTGATGTCAGGAGCCTTAAGAACAGACGAGCGTGCATGACAAGAGTTATGAATGTCAAAGAAGCAAGTGAGGTGTGTAAGAATAAATGGCCTAAATGGCGCTCTGTTGTTCGTGCCTTCCCCGCAAGGGAACTGGCATGAAGTTATGTATGTATGTATATCAAATAATATGTCGTCTAATGCTTTTAATTACTATGGTCTGGAGCAAATAAATGGTTTGATTTGATGTCAATCAATGTCAAAAGTATATAAAGATAATAGGAATATAACAGGATTGATAGAAATCTCACGCGATCGAAAGGCTGGCCTGTATTTCGGGCAACGTATGAGCGTTGCCAACGCATAATCTATCCAACTTGGTAACGCGGCCAGCGTTTTAGAAACGTTCCTAACTTACGATAATTTTGATCTATTTATTATTTGTATTTTTTTTTAATTAAACCGTTGAATATACAATTTATATATTTTAGTATTAAGTTTTTTAACACTAAATAAATATTGAAATAAGTATGTGTCTATATAATATTATAAGTTTTAAAAAATTGCACGCCAAATCCGCAAAAAACATGTGATCATTATAAAACAATAACACATATTTGTATAACTGCCATGTTTTTATTCAATACATTATTTGATTTGATTTAATTTAGATGCTCTTAATGTGAATGAAATTTTTAATTCAAAATATGTAAAAAATACAGCGTAATCTAATTATAAATTAATTGACAGAAAAAATGTAAAGAAACTTTTTATTTTAAAATGTGAAAGGGGCGATTATGTCAGTTTGAGAAACTGTGGTCTGGAATAAACGGCTTTTCCGAGAAATGTCTCATTTAAGACATCTCACAGAGCTTAGAGATCGACCGAGGTTTAACTGCAACGTTATCTTGGAGTGTATCTCTTCATATCTAACTGAAGTACTTCGACGACCTCATAACTGTTATTTGAAAAAGCTCTTTTAAGCAACTTTTATGTTATTACGTGAGTGTAATATTTAACTTTTGAAGTACTTAACTCGATGTTAAGTTTTCTTTTCTAAATAATTACACGATTTGTCTAATTAGCCAGTATCATTAATGATCAATCCAGTTTTGAAATAAACGACTCCAGAACGAAGCGCTTCGCTTTAACTTTTCTAATGCGCACTGCCAAAGAATGGAATAATTTGTCGGTCTGTTTTTCCTGACAAATACAATCTAGGAGTCTTCAAGTCAGGAGTCTAGGTAAGTCTAAGTAAGCGTGCTCTATCCTAGACCGCGTAATTACTCAACATCAGCCGAGACAGTGGTCAAACGTGAATCTAAGTATAGTATGGTTATGATGTTCAAATAAATATCAACATAAATAATTACAGTAATATACTTATTCAGAAACAACGCCCTCTACGCTTAATAAAGTTAAATTTAATATGTGTATAATTTATATTTAAATGGCACTTTGTTGGTCGTGCCTACCCCGCAAGGGAACTGGCGTGAAGTTATGTATGTATGTAAAAGGAAATTACTTACCGCTCTTATGCACATATAGAATTTTTTAAATCCTGTTTTGATGAAAATTGAAGTAGCAAAAAAAGTTTCATGTCACTAATTTGAAAGTGACTTGTTTTGCCTGAAGCAGGTAAACAAGCGGACGGCCCACTTGATGGAAGGTGGTTGTAACACCAGGGGCGTTGCCAACGCGTTGCCGACCTCTAAGAAATTTTATAACGCCCTTCTTAAACGACCCCATGTCGTAGCGCAAAGAAAAACCTTGATTTGGTGATTTTTTGTCTTAAGTTAAAACAACTATACATGTATGTATGTATTATTTTGTCCGCAGCTTTCAGAAAATTTATCCCCTTTTAAGCTTTTATTGCTTTTTAACAATTCCCTGTCACTTGTACTCGATATTGGGAAAATCAATGCCAAGTGCACTGGAGCCATAAACAAAAAAGTGAAATGAAGAAATAAAAAAAAAAATATAAAACATAAAAAGCAATACAGAAGATCTATGGGGAAGATATATAAGGATATATAAAAAAGTATATTTTATCCTTTATATCTTTTAATTTCATTCAGGGCACAATATACGCTATACTATAATTATACATAACTAGGATATATACGCGACTTCGTTCACGCTCGACTTGAAATTCCCGGGACATAAAATATCGCAGCATTTATATCCGTGCTGGGACGGAGAAAGAATACAATTTCCTGCGGCCGGGCGGCCGGTCGTAAAAGGCGACAAAACAACCCACAGCCAGGTGGTAGGTCATTTGCCCGATTTGATAGCGACCACCCCTGGTCTATAGTATGCCGCAATAACAACCTTGAGTTGTGTTCCGGCATTAGTGACCAGGTTCCAGTCTCCCTTAAGAGAGCAGCAACGCATATGTAGCACCTTGGGTATTGCAAATGTTCATAGGCGATGCTGAACTCATGCAATAAAAAAAAAGTATTTAAAAAAAATGAAAGCTATCGTTTTAGTGTAAACTGTGTCGCAATAAGCTTATTTTTATGCACCCGAACAATTACAACCCACTCTCGGGAAAATTCCCGCGGAATTCCCGGGATAAAAAATATCACACATTTCATTGCAATAAATTTGCCATCGATTAGAAAAAAAATCACATTGCAATTCGTTTTTTTCCCAGATTCCAGATTCACCGAACAAAAAGTAGCGTAGAGTTTAAGTCTAAGAATTAGCTGTCGATCAGCAAAAACAGCATCACAATTGGCCCAGTAGTTTTTACGTGAATCCCGACAAACAGACATGAAATAAATAAATAAATTACATCGTATTCTGCATCGTTTATACAGTCTATCCTAGTTGCTTATTTTTTTAAATAGCTTCAATGTACAGACACGGCATATTTAGAATTTTATAATATTATAGATAACTATGGAAGCGAGAGTTGGGTATGGAAGAGAGAGCATGAAAGTAGAGTAAACGCGGTCGAGATGCGAGCACTGCGCAAAATCTGCGGAGTGACGCTCGCGGACCGCGTTCGTAATAGCGAAGTAAGAAAGAGAGTTGCTCTGAAAGAGAGTGTCGGGGTGAAGGTAAGAAAAGGAATGCTCCGGTGGTTCGGGCATGTGAAAAGAATGCATGATGAAAGAATGACTAAACAGATATACAATGCAAAAGTGGATGGATGCAGAAGATACACCTTCCATGATCAAATTGATCGTGTACTAGCGAAGGGTGATGTCAGGAGCCTTAAGAACAGACGAGTGTGCATGACAAGAGTTATGAATGTCAAAGAAGCAAGTGAGGTGTGTAAGAATGGGCCTAAATGGCGCTCTGTTGTTCGTGCCTACCCCGCAAGGGAACTGGCGTGAAGTTATGTATGTATGTATAGATAACTAGATCTAGACAGTAGGCCACTAAAGTATTTGTACAGGAACGCTAAGAAATATATTGTAAATACTTTTTTGTACATCGAGACACGACCAAGCCAAGTAGACTAATGCCAGATGTACAGTCGACCGTGTCAAGTACTGATTGCAAAAAAACCTATAAATACCAACATGATTATGTTCATTCATTTAAATTTTCATTCAATTATATTTTTTTCTTCTAATACTAATTTATGAGTCGATAACAGGTTTTTGTATTGTTTTTATTATTTTATTTTTGAAATTAATAAACAAGTTGAAATAATTGTAAGCGACAGTAAAAAAAGGATAATGGAGCAAAAAATAATGGTATAAGTAATAATAATTAGACTACGAATTAAAAAAACAATTAGAAAAAACTAAATCACCAAGAAATAGATTATAACAAAACAACTAGGTAGAGAAATGATAAGCGTAACATGTGCGAACTTTCAAAGCTGCGAACGGTACTAGGAGGTATATGTGGTATGCCGGCTGTGAGGCCGCATTCCACGCGTTAGTCAAGATTGGTTGGTCGAGTAGTAGTTAAGTAGCTAGCGACCTTCCAGAGTACAACACAATATTCACAGCTCGTCGTCCAGTGATTGCACAGAGACATACGGTCCTAAAGAATAATATCCTAATATGTACGGGGTCGGCGTGGTAGCGTAATGGCTAGCACACGTGTCCCAAACTCAAAGGGCGCGGGTTCGATCCTGACCAGAACGCATGCACGACTTAGTCAGTTTTCTGATCTAACGTGCATATTGTTACAATACCACGTGCTAACAACGGTGAAGAAAAATATCACGATGCAACCTGCACATCGAGATAACCGATGTTTCAAACCTGCGAAGCTGCCTGGCCTGAGCCCAGCAGTGGGACATTTACAGGCTGTTACAGGCGAATGTTCGTAAATCAGGGAGGCAGTATTGTAATGTAATTCTCGAAATCGAATCATAAATATTGTTACGAGTTGCGAGACTAGAATTAAAAATGCCGTTGGAATTATTAAGAGCTTATTAGAACTATACAAACACGTATAACACAGGTACAAATATAACTGAACACAACAAATCCAAACGTAATTCAGAAGGTCGTAATTCAATAAAACGCGCAAAGTCCGACACTAATATATTACCGAATGTACTCGGTCGTAGTTCTCGCTCGACTGCCTCCCCCTTAATCAGGTCATCGTTTTATACTGCACAAGTGCAATGGGCCCGTATCTAAACCGACTTAATCCGCCACACCTGGCTAATGATTCGGCCATAGACAGCCATAAAAGAGTACAATAAAACAATGGGCTGTTTTCTAGAAACTCATGCCAATCAATAAGTAAACAAAAGAAGACGATCATAAAAGAATTACAATTAGTTTAAATGCCGACAGTTGTTACAATTAGTTTAATTGTCGGGACCTGAGTTGTAATAATATATTACATTACAGGAGAATGCTCGTCAGTCAGGGAGGCAATCAAAATCGAATCATAAATGTTACATTACAGGCTCGCTCGCGAATGCTTGCAGAAGAGGGAGCACTTAACGATATCTCATTGCCATATATTTCCTAATCTATTCGTTTAGCGCTAATGCTACTTGTTGAGTGAGCAGATGAGAGTGAACTGTCAGGCGTGAACTTATACCGTGATAAAAAAAATGGAAATTTACCTTTTTTTTTCTTGCAGGAGTTCAGCAGACAGGCAGACGGCCCACTTGATGGAAAGCGCTTACCATCGCCTATGGATATTTGCAACACCAAAGTTGCTAGAAATGCGATGCTGCTCTCTTAAGAGAGACTGGATCCTGCTCACTAATGCCGGAACACAACTCAAGGTTGTTATGGCGACATACTTTAGACCAGGGGTGGTAGCCATCCAGTCGGGCAAATGCCCTACCACCTGCCTGTGGGTTGTTAAGTCGCCTCTTACGACAGGCCGCCTGGCCGCAGGAAATTGTATTCTTTCTCCGTTCCTGCACGGATGAAAACTTCACAACAGTGTGTACAAATCTAGAAGCTAGAATGAATACTTGCATTTTGTATTAAAAAAAGGAGAGCACGAAACTTGCGGGTTTCACGTGAATAGCGTCCAACAATGTGATGTACTCCTTTCATAATAAATAAGCGGGTTGTATGTATGTAAACTGAGATTTTACATATTTATTAAGTCAAATGAGACGGTGTGGGTAAGGAATTAATCAAATATTCCAACACGAGGCTGTCGAATAAATAAAATACTGTTGATTTCTTTCCCTTGTGTGTTACTTTATCATCAGTGATGAAAAACGCTCGTACAGTGAAACCTGTATAATTGGGATCTAGAAAGAAAGTAAAACTTTACTTGAAGAAATAGCGACGTAATTACATTCCTTATACATTATTATTAGACATCGGATTATATGCACTATCAAAATGGCAAAATATGCATGCAAATATGCACTAAAAAGGGGCGAAATATGCACAATCAATAAACCCTTTATTATTAGATTAATTAGAATTTAAGTTTATTTTCACATATATTAAACATATCTTAATATTAGTTATAAATTATTATTATAATAATTTACTTATTATAATTCTTGTGGCAGTAAACAATAATATATTTTTCCAGGTTTTCTGCAGCAAACTTGACGTTTGTCACTTAATGTTAATTTATAGGCTGAAAATGTCGTTTCGACGTCAACTGACGTCACCGGACAGAACTTGAAATTTGGCGCCATTTCTGCAGAGACTTCTTCACGTAGAGTTTGTCCGGTGCCGTTGATAAATGCGTCAATTTTCTTTATTCTTTCAATACCGGGGTTTTCATACAAAACTGCATTTAATTTGCCACTAACCTGCGATAGTGAACTCGGAAGGGCGTTACTCTGTTCAATCATTTTTTCGTCGTGTCGCCCGAAATAAGCACTGTCAATGAAAAAGTACCAAAATATGCAATAACGCTATAAAAATAGATTTATATGCATTGGCATATGCAAATGCATATAATCCGATGTCTAATTATTATACACAGAGCATAACTTGAGAATTTGTACGCCGCATTTTCAGCAAACCAGGTTTGCACTCGGTATATTGCTGTGTCGGAATTAATATCCGACACAACGCTGATTTCCCTTTTATATTATATATTGATACCTTCCTTTTGGCGTATGACCAAAACAACCCAATTTTGTTAAATAAAAAAAAAAACTAATATAATAAAACTGTAGAGATCGAATTTCTGTACAATGAAAAAAAATGCTAAAAACCGAGTCAGGGGGATGTAAGAAGTGAAATAGAACTAATTTAGATTTTTTTCAAATTTTTTGTTTCTCTGTTTGTACGGGCTAATCTCCGAAACGACTGGACTGATTTAAATGAAATTTTGTATGGTAGTAGATTATATCCATGGTCAACATATAGGATACTTTTGATCCCGAAAAAATAAAGAGTTCCCGTGAGATAGTTAGAAAAACTTTCCACGCGGACGAAGTCGCGCGCAGAAGCTAGTAGCTAATAAAACTAATTCTACTTTTGTAATTATGGATCTGAAGGGACCTATATTTTTTTATCATGTATAGAGGCTTTGCATTTATGCAGTTTCCCAAATAGGTAGGTTTTCATTACAGTTGTCTTATTTATAGAGGGTCCTGCTATGAGAGGTGTACTATTTTTCATGTAAAGAGGTAGATATTTTAATATGGAAAAGTTAATACAATGGAAGGAATTAGACTGTTTGTAAACAAACGTGTCATAACTTGTCTAAACCTGATAAATTGTCTCACTTATACGGGCTACTGAGCTACAAAGTCCCAATTATAGGGGTAAACATAGAAAAATTTTACAAGAATGATGGGTCTCCGAGGCTAGTGTGGCGACCCAGGTTAGAACTTTCTGGCAGCGTAAGCCAGTCTCAAGACTTTTAGAAAAAGGTAGAAGATTCTGGAAAAAAAAGACAAGGAGAGATACATTTTAGAAAGGGATAGATGATGAACAAAAGAAAAGCGAAATTAACATCCAAATTATAGAATAGAAGGTTCAGGAAGGAAAAGACAGAGATATATAGATGTTTAAAAAGGGATAGACAGTAAATAAAAGAATAACGAAAGGAAGATCGAAATTATGGATTTCAGAAGATTCTACCGGATATATAAGCAGCATAAGGCGCGCCCACGGAGAGTTAAGTTGAAGACAGCAAAGTAACAAGTGCAATACGAGAGAATTGGAAGAAGATTTAAGTAGAAGACAGTGACGAGTTTAGTCGTCGCTTTAGTGAAGGAGGAGTTTAGCGCAGTTTAAGAGTAGATCCAGAAGCGAGCTACGCGCAGTAAATTCGGAGGTGAGCACTGCAGGAACAGGAGGTGGTCTACGCAATATCGGCGATGGTATTGTGAGGGAGACATCTCATCGTTGGGGCAGAGCGTCGTTAGTTGTCCGTGAAGAGGCAACCCTGCAGAGAAAAATCACGTACGGCTGTGTAAGGCAATAAAAGCATTTAATTGAAAAAAACTGGTGTACACTTCTAATTCTAAGTGCGTACCCCCGCTCGCACGTAACAATAGATTAAGGAGGATAACTGATATGCCAACAGGACATTAATAACGTAACACACGTCACACGTGACAAGACAACATTACCGCACATCAGTCGCCGGCTCCCGCTCCGGTCGAGCCCTTCTTGAGCGTAAAACCCTTACACGAAACGCAACCCGTCGGAACATCTGTCAGTCGCTATTTACAAAGCCCGCAGATTATGCGGGCTTGAAAAATTAACGGGCGATGACTCGGCAGAAGGTTGTCTTCGTCGACTCATCTCTTTTTAGGTAGGTTCATCTGCGGTTCTCATTCTTTGATATCGACGTTATACTCAAAGATCGATATGCAGTCTCTTCCCGGAATGACCGGTTTATCCTAGTGACCAAAAGCCTTTTGACAAAACCCGAAAAAAATTCCAATGTTGGCCTTTGACTAAATCTGTTTCGGGCTCTGCCTAGTCGATTCTAGAAGCGACTAAGACAGACTCGGTCATACGTCGATTCTTACTGCACTTGTTACATATTTAGTGATTATATCAATTAGTCTCCCCTGGGTTAGACAAAAGGTTAGGTTCCGTAAGAGAACCAAGGTAACCGATATAGCTCGCAAAATTAGCAAGTTGAAGTGGCAGTGGGCCGGTCACGTCTGCCGCAGGACCGATGGCCGATGGAGCAAACGAGTCCTGAAGTGGAGACCGCGTCTCGGTAAACGTAGTGTCGGACGCCCTCCAGCCCGATGGACCGACGATCGACTGCAAATGGCTGACGACGGGTTAGACAAAAATTCGTTAGTCAGAAAAATGTGATTTATTTGAACTCTGACCAACACTTTATGTTAGACCTGAGGTTTGACTAGTCGAACCTAGGAGCGCCAGAGCTTCGATGTTTGACTATAACATATATAATGCGGCAATATTTCCCGAGCAACACGTCTAGCTAAAATTTATTTTACTTCATCTATCTCAGGTGCGGACGCGATGCGCTGGCCGAGAGAAGGCAAAGGACGTGAAAGAAGCCAGGGAAGACTGACTGACGTCACCACCAGTACACGCCCGAAGTTTTGTCTAGTCGATCCTAGAAGCGACTAACGGCCGTTTTCAATAACTTATCTAAGATTACAGATAGAGCGCTTTCCCCGACCATCAGTAAATGTATATCTATCCCTTATTAGCGTTTCACAATCAAGGATAATTGCTATCTATGTATCCATAGCTTACTATAGATAGCTTCTTCCCTCTCACTTATTCAAGCCTTTTCATACGTTCCGTTCTACGATAACCATTTAACGACGCCTAAAACTAAACTTATATTTTGATTTTTTTTATTGTCTTCTTTACAATAATAAATGACTTTTTTACAAGGACAAATCAAAACATAAATAGGACATATATTTTTCATTTGATTTACCGTACTTTTTAATAAGAACAATAATGAAACGAAACGTGTATGGTTTGACAATCGGCAGTTGTCAAGGCAGACTCGATCAAACGTCAGATAGTGCATGTTCAGTGCGCTGACAGCACACTTAGTACAGACGATGAAGGCTTTGGAAGTAAAGTTGTGCACAGACAGAAATAAAAGGCTATTGAAGGTCTTCAAGCTTAGGTTGTTATGAAACCATTAACTGAACGAAAATTTCCGCCAATCGCGTTTGGAAAAACTGTAATCATACCTATTCCAAGCTTCGATAGAGCCAAAGGAGATGTTCGAAATGTTTTGGGTATTGTTGACAACGACAACATCGATGTGAGAAATTCACCGACCCGTCTAAACAGGCGATAAGGACATAGGTATAATTTGCTAAGCCTCGTAGATAATGTAGAAGCGACCGTTAAGCGGAGGAAAGAGACGGGTCGGACTGAGATGGATATAGCTCATGTATAACGTTATGTATTATTGTTTTAAAATGTAATTAATTAGTTCGTGAGAAGCCGTAGTTTGTGACAAGCATTAGTTCGCGCTAAGCAGCCAACAAAGGAAAGAAGCTCCCTCCTGCCGACGCCTACGGAGTTGAAGCCTCCCGTAGTATTATTTTCGGTGGTTTTATTTCGGAAGCTCTAGTTATTGAACCAGCGACCAACCCCCGACAGTCCACAGTCCACTGCATCTCCAACAGGTGTCATACAAGATAAAACACTTGATGGCTTATACGGAGTAGTGACGGTACACGGAATAATAAACACACTTTTTTCTAGGAATCAGATACAAGACTGCAAAGAGAATTTTCTTAATTTCGAAGATGTGCCCCACGTTTAACTGTCTCTAAGAGAAATCAGTTCAAAAGGTTCTAAGTTTGGTGGACAAGGCTTTATAAAATGCAATTATAATAAAAAATGCTCTTGGAAATTATGTATTGTGCAATTCAAAATGCCATCACGCATCACCTTGTCAAAATAAAGACAATTTTTTTTGTCAAATTACTGTCATCAATCCTAATTCGCAATAAGAAAAAAAAATACTTTTTCGATTTTTTTTTCTTTTTTTTTATTGCAGGAGTTCAGCAGACAGGCAGACGGCCCACTTGATTGAAAGGATTACCATCGCTTATGGACATTTGCAACACTGAAGGTGCTACAAACGCGCTACTGCTCTATTAAGGGTCACTGGAACCTAGTCATTAATGCCGGAGCACAACTCAAGGTTGTTATTGCGACATACATTCGACGAAGGGTGGTAGCCATTCAGGCAGGCAAATGCCCTACCACCTGGCTGTGGGTTGTTTTGTCGCCGCTTACGACAGACTGCCCGGCCGCAGGAAATTGTATTCTTTCTCCGTTCCTGCACGGATAAAATTGACGGATTTGTCAATTGATTATTATAATATTGAAACAATAAACATTAAAATTAAGAACTGTCGTTTTATTATACCCAATCTTACAAACTAACACATTCCAATACCTAATTGAAGTCTGACTGGTCAAACCTCGATTTAATGAAATTAAGTTTTGGCAGCAGAAGTCGTGGAAGGCCACGACACACCTTCCATGATCAAATTGATCGTGTACTAGCAGAAGGTGATGTCAGGAGCCTTAAGAACAGACGAGCGTGCATGACAAGAGTTATGAATGTTTAAGAAGCAAGTGAGGTGTGTAAGAATAAGCCTAAATGGCGCTCTGTTGTCCGTGCCTACCCCGCAAGGGAACTGGCGTGAAGTTATGTATGTATGTATGTAAGTTTTGGCGTTTGACTGTATTAATTAGTACCTACTAGGTTAGACAAAAATTCTTTAACCAACAATGGAACAACAACAATTAAAAACAATGGATTATTTTGCATCATTACCCTATTGGCTCGCTGAGGCGTATTAAATAAAGTAAATTTTAACTAAAATTAGAGACCTAATTATGACACTCACTTGGTTGGTTTATTAGTTTTTCAATCACTTAATTAAATATGAAAACAATACTAAAAGAAACATTTAAACTAAAAATACATAAAGTTAATCAAATTATCCGTAAATACCGATTCACATGATATAAACAATACAAAGTTTCGTCAAATATAATATAATTATTCAAACTTGAAAACAAAACTATCTAAAGTTTAAAATGAAAAGACGATGATCGCTCAATTAAAAAAATAACAGACTTTGCATACTTCGCATTGAGATGTTCTCAAACGGGCGTTTCGAAATTGCCTGGGTTTTGATATAAACGCGTTTTTGAGCGTTTTAATTGCTTTAGTATTTGTCATTTCTATACGCCCTACGGTGTCACTGCCGTCGAACCGGTGCAATCGCTTGAAGTGCTGCTTCCCCATCGTCTGTCGGATGGTTGTATTAAATTCATATTTGGATTAAAAAAATATGACCACATTAATAAATTAGATTAGGCTCCCATAGAGTAAATAATAACTATAAACAAAATTAAAACTAAATAATTAAAATTAACAAGTTGACGGTAGGCTAAATAAAACTTTAACAATACTCGTTGACACTTGCCATCTTTGTCTTCCGTGATCACGGCCACTGAAAAGTGGCCGAAACGTCGGAAAAACCAAAATCAAATAAAATTACCACGCTTAAAACCGTTAAAACGTATTTTTATTATGACCACATTTCTGAATATCGCAAAAAACTCAAGTGGCTGCCAATCTCACTTCGCCGGAATACTCAACTGCTACATTTATTATATCTTACACTATTTATACCCTACACTGCTCCTTACCTTAAGGGATGTTTCAACTTCCTTCATACATCACACACCATCAATTTGCGCTCCTCTAATAACCTCCTGTTAAAGGCACCTGAACATTGTTCAGCACTTTACTCCAAATCCTTCGCTGTGCAGGCTGTTTGCCTTTGGAGATCTTTACCCGTTGATGTCAGAAAAGCTAAATCACTTGCCATATTTAAAAAAATCTGTCAAAAACCATTACCTTAGTTTATAATAAAATATATATATTTCTATTCTTGTTAACTGTACGGTTTGCTGTCCACATTGTATACTGTTCTTCCTTTTTTATTTTACTTCTTTTTAATTTAATTATACCTAGACATATAAAAGCATCCTCTCAGTCAGGTTGCCTAGAAGAGATCGCTTTAAGCGATAAGGCTGCCTTTTGTTTTGCCATCAAATTATTGTAATTATTCATTCAAGATTTTGTTTTATACTATGTAAATATGATTGAGAAGTTTCTTCAACTTGATATCCATACTTAACTCCTACATTTTTTTAAATATATGTATATTATTTTAATATGTATTGCAGGAGATCAACAGACAGGCAGACGGCCCACTTGGAAAGCGGTTACCATCGCCTATGGACATTTGCAACACCATAGTTGCTACAAATGCGCTGCTGCTCTCTTAAGGGAGACTGGAACCTGGTCACTAATGTTGGAACACAACTCAAGGTTGTTATGGCGATATACTTTAGACCAGGAGTGGTAGCCGTCCAGTCGGGCAAATGCCCTACCACCTGGCTGTGGGTTGTTCTGTCGCCTCTTACGACAGGCCGCCCGGCCGCACGAAATAGTATTCTTTCTCCGTTCCTGCACGGATAGATTATAATTAAATACCTAATACATAAAACACTTTCTAAAATATAATTATACTTACTAATTCTGTTTAAAATCTGCCTTCATATTTCTTTAGCCATTGAATTTAAATTAAACTGTCATTTTAATTGTACAAAAATAGTAGACATATTAAATTTAAACCAACAAGATAATATATATATACTATTCATTATAGTATTTTACTTTTATTTATTTTTTTATTATCCGGGAACGGAGAAGTATACAATTTCCTCCGGCCGGGCGGCCTGTCTTAAGAGGCGACTTAACAACCCACAGCCAGGTGGTAGGGCATTTGCCCGACTGCATGGCTACCACCCCTGGTCTAAAGTATGTCCCTTAAGAGAGCAGCAGCGCATTTGTAGCAACTTTGCTGTTGCAAATGCCCATAGGCGATGGTAACCGCTTTCCATCAAGTGGGCCGTCTGCCTGTCTGCTGATCTCCTGCAATAAAAAAAATACATATATATACACACATATATACATATGACAATACAAACATAGATATACTTTTCGGAGAAGCATTGTTCTCGGTGACATCATCTTCAGTGGTGGCGAGTTTAGGGGGCATCATCAGGGTAAAATGAGAGCACAAAACACAATAGTCACGGTTCATACACTTTTAATTTAAATTTCAACATATATTTCGTCATGGTTAAGACCGAGCGGGTTCAGGGCACCGATCTTACTTTAACCTTTCCTTTTAAATTCTCAACGATCCAACTCGATCCGTTGCTATCGCACAAATGTGTCGCATTTTTTTTTTATTGGACTTGACTTTATGTTGTTGGTCCGAAGACCTTACAACTTTACCGGGGTCTTTGGGGCGAGTGCCTTCGCGAAGCGAAGGCGCTCGAGCGCGGGGGAGCAACTTGCTCGAGGGAGCTCCCTAAGGAGTTTTACCTCGGCTAGACTGTTGCCATGAGAGGGAAATGAATTTAATGATGCCCACCATAGGGCGACACAAAGCACTAATTGAGAACGGGTGACGGGTAATATAAAGCCCGAGGGGAAGGATCCCGGCGGGCCGGGATCGGTGGTTCGCGGCGGCCTACGCTATCTTACTGCCGTTTCGCAACGTGTTATGGCTGGGAGAGAAGAAACGGCGAAAGAAACTTCCCAGCAACACGCCTAGTCTATCCTGTGGGGGGGAGCTATGTCTCCTAGCGTCCCTCGCGGGGACGTGGAGAGATCTTGATTGGCGGCGTCTGAGACGCCGCCGTCTGTGTCTGTCTGTCGGTGCCTGCCAGCCTACCGTCCTAACCGTGGGCGGACTGATCCGGGCCAGCCGTTTCGTAATAATGTCGACTCTGTCCGTCAGGACGTTACGCGGTCGTCGAACAAGAGCCTTTCGACGAGGCTTATAATCGGACGAGGACACGATGAGCGGATTTCGATGGTGCGGCGCGAGATCGAAATACTTACGCGAGAGCGACGTAATGTAGTTTTTGATGGAGGGAAGCTCCAGATCGCGGTGGAGGTCGACGTTACGCATATAGAGGGGAGCACCGACGGCTCTGCGCATGAATTTATTCTGCACGATTTGCAGTTTATCTAAGAGGGCAGGCTTGGCATGGCCGAATACCACACTCGCGTATGTCATGATCGGGAGGAAATGTGTTGCAAAACTCGCCCGTCTCCCTTAAGTACAGATGGCGCCTCGACCCCACTCGAGGCACGTGCTCTGCTCTGATTGGTCGTTGGTCAGAGTACAATATTCATAACTTTTATTAGATTAAGAAGATTTTTACGTTATAAAAAGATTTAACAAATTAAATTAAATTAAGGTTTTTAAAAATAATTTAAATTTAAACAAATAATATTATGCATTATACATGCAAACAACAATCAACCCGACTCATAGCTTCCTCCGACACACTTATATAATAGTTTTAGGAATTATACACAATAGAAAAGTAATGCTTCTGAATCTGATTTTTAAAGCATGGTAAGAATTAGCCTTGTGTTATAGGTATCTCATTCCAGAGACGCACTGCTTGGACGGTCAGCTTTATTTTAGAGAAATAATAAGCGCTCGTCTGCTTGAATCCTATGACGGGCCCGCCTCCATCCATTTTAATGACTAAACGTTTCAGTCTAGACTTCAGAGCTTGGGTTTAACCAAATATACGTATATTTAAGGACTTTTTCAAATTCAGTTTCTGCATTTTAATAGCAGAGCATTCTTCTAGATAACTTTCTAATCTGCACTCGTAAGGACTTTACAAAGTACTCTATGTAATTGTTTTTGGTAGAACTTTTAACGAGAAAGAAAGAAATAAAATATTTATTTCTTAAAGCGACACACACATAGCGAATTATAATAGAATATAAGTAGTAAATATATACAAAAATATTGTTAAGAGTTGCAGGACTCGAATTAAAATGCCGTTGGAATTATTATTGAGTTTATTAGAACTATATAAACGTGTATGACACAGGTACAAATATTACTGAACACAACCAGTCCAAACGTAATGCGCGATTCAATAACACGCGCAATGTCCGTCACTATATAGATTGTCGAATGTACACACGTCTTGCCTCGCTTGTGGTTATCGCTTGACTGCCTCACCCCTCTCTTGGGGCATTGCTTTACACTGTCCAAACATAATATGTCTACTCGACCGCGTGTACTGAATTTCCAAGAATCACACCTGGCTAATGACTACCATAAAGATTACAATACACAATGGGCTGTTTTTCTAATTATAAATTTTAAACACAAAGTAAACAAAAGAAGTTCAAATGCCGAAAGGTAATAAGCTACAGGTGTGAATTGGTCTTTGTCGGTCGTAACAATATTGTTACGAGCTACAGGACTCGAATTAAAAAAATGCCGTTGGAACTACTATAGAATTTATTAGAACTGTACAAACACGTATAAAACTGGTACAAATATAACTGGACACAGCCAGTACAAAACTGCACGATTGAATAACATGCGCAAAGTCCGTCACTATATCGTTTCTCGAATATACGTCTTACTCGTATCGTAATCCTCGCTCGACTGCCCCACCCCTCCGTTCGGGCATTGTTTATACTAAACTGTATAATACCGACAAAGGGCCGCGTTCACTGAGTTAATCCGCACATCTGGCAAGCTTCGACGCAATGCAATAACAACAAGGATTAGTTCGACACTAAAGACTACCATAAAACAAGTACGATAACAATAGGATGTTTTTCTTAATTACAATTCTAAACACAAACTTTAACAAAAGAATTCCTAAATCCGGAAAGGCAATAAACTGCGTTTTACGACAGCCAGGTGTGCGCATTTCTTTGTCGGTATGTAACAATATAATCACACTAAATATATACAATTTATTTAAACCTAATACCGATTTATATTTATAGATATATATACATATTAACAAAGCTGTATTAATTTAGCTTCGTTGCCTCAACGTAATGAATGT
The DNA here is from genome assembly GCA_019925095.2 of Dendrolimus kikuchii. Lineage (NCBI taxonomy): Eukaryota > Metazoa > Arthropoda > Insecta > Lepidoptera > Lasiocampidae > Dendrolimus > Dendrolimus kikuchii. The sequence goes on from CM034412.1 coordinate 14,001,477, forward strand.
ATACATTCACGTTGTGCCACATCACTCAAAATTTTCCGTCCTTACTTAACCTACAAATTAAGAAATATTGAGTGGTAGATGTTATTACTTTAGATTGTAGATTTTTCAAGTTTACAGTTGAACTTTTCAAGCAATCTGGCAGGCGGTTCATCTCATGGACATCTGCAACATCAAGGAACTGTAGCAATCGGGTAGAGCTTAAGAAATACTTAATAAAACTACGTTTTAACGGTTTTAAGCGCGGTAATTTATTAGATTTTTGTTATTCCGACGTTTCGGCCACTTTTCAGTGGCCGTGATCACGGCCACTGAAAAGTGGACAACATGAACAAGTTGGCGGTAGGCTAAATAAAACTTTAACAACACTGAAATCTGGCCGAAACGTCAGAATTACAATAATTTAATAAATTACCGCGCTTAAAACCGTTAAAAGGTAGTTTTATTATGAAATACTTTCAATTTTCCTTTATGTTTACGATTTGGAGCTATTTTTGAAATGAAACTTCTTTAGAATCGTTGTGATTTGAAATTCGATGAAACAAAAAAGCGACACTAAAAAGAGATAAACACATAAATCTATAGGACCAAACCTGCGAGAGAAAGAGATAGAATACATTATATTTATTAATTTAAACAATGCTCGTACAGATAGAATTGGAAATATTTTGAAATTTTTCGGTAATACTTCAAATTTCGTGTTTTAAAGCTTAAATATATTATAACGATATAATATATGAAATGTGACGTCACGAAATTTAGAATCCCTCCCACCCCTTGTCACAGTTTGTTCCACTTCCACAACGTGTGAACTTCACACAGACACATTTTTTTTAAATATACTTATAGCACTATCCGTGCAGGAAACGAGAAAGAATACAATTTCCTGCGGCCAGGCGGCCTGTCGTAAGAGGCGACAAAACAACTCACAGCCAGGTGGTAGGGTATTTGCTCGACTGGATGGCGACCACACCTGGTTTAGAGTATGCCGCTATAACAACCTTGTGTTGTGTTCCGGCATTAGTGACCAGATTGGAGTCTCCCCTTAAGAGAGCAGCAGCGCCTTTGTAACCGCTTTCCATCAAGTGGGCCGTCAGCCTGTCTGGCCTCTTCCTATGCCGGAGGACGTATCCCCCGGCTACTGCTGAGTCTATTCCATGCGTGGGGCGGTCTGTAACGCGCCCCACGGGAAGAGAGATGAGCGCGCGCGGAACACTCGCGCTCTCATCTCGACGGCATGTGCGGGTGAGTGAGAACCCCTATACCCCTAGGGGCCTCACCCGCGCCGCCCGCTTACGGCGGCCGAAGATCACTATCCGACCTCCGGCGTCGGCGCGTCCTCCTTTGGCGGGAGCGGAGCAGGGAATTACGCTCACGCTCCCGTTCCGCCTCCTCCTTCGCAAACATAACTTGCTCGCAGAAGGAGGAGACGGCGTCCCATCCGGTGGAGCTCCCGACCATGGTGCGTACCACGGCCGGGAGCGAGGTGTCAAATCCGGTATGGGCGACGAGTTCCCGGCGCTGCTCCGTCCAGGCTGGACATTCCTGGAGTGTGTGCAGCGCCGTGTCCTCGTCGCCCGAGTCACAATGATGGCACCCTGACGTGGCCTCGCGGCCGAGGCGACACAGGTACCTTCCGAAGCAACCATGCCCCGTCAGGACCTGCGTCAGCCTGAACGTCAGGGTGCCGTGACTTCGTCCAATCCATTCTTGCAGGACGGGCCTCACCGCCTCAATGGTGGCAGGGCCCGCGCTGGGGCGTCTTAGGCGATCTTCCCAGACCCCCACGGCTACCTGGCGGAGCTCCGACCGGCACGCCTCGATCTCGCGAGGCGCGGGTCTGGTGCCCCTGGCCAGGGCCTCTTTGCGCCACACATACAGTGATGCCAGGACCCTGGCTTCCAGGTCCCATGGGGGGGATCCGGCGAGTAGCGAGGCCACTTCGAAGGACACCGTACGGTATCCTCTTATTGCTCTGACGGCCAATATGCGTTGCGCTTGACGCAACAGCGCCGCGTTTTTGGCCGTCAGGCGGTCCGACCACACTGGGGCCCCGTAAAGGGCCATCGAACGTACGATGCCTTCGAAGAGTTTTCGGCACGTGGCGTTAGGCCCCCCGACGTTGGGGAGCAGGCGCGAGAGTGCACCGGCTGCCCCCTTGAGTCTGGGGAACAGCTGCCGAAAGTGTGCCGAAAAATCCCACCGGCCATCGAGGACCAATCCCAGGTATTTCATGGTCTCCCCGATGCCGATGCGGATGCCTCCTACTACGATGCTACTGCCTGGAGGTGGGCGATTACGAGGACCGTGAAACATCACGGCCTCGGTCTTCTGTAACGCCACCTCCAGACCAAGACGCCGGATCCTGCCTACTATTGTCGAAACCCCAGCCGTGCCTAGAAGGCACGCCTGCCGATGGGTCCTCCCGCGCGCGGCGATCAGCGTATCGTCTGCATAACATACGATGCTGACGCCCGGGAGGACCCGACACCTCAGAGTCCAGTCGTATGCGATGTTCCACAGGAGGGGACCTAGAACCGACCCCTGTGGAACACCGCATACCATGGCTCGCCGATTCCAACCCTCGTGGACTGGGTAGATGACGGCTCTGCTATTTAAGTATGCCCCGACTATACGGCGGAGGTAGGTCGGCACCCCGAAATACCGGAGTGCCTCCATAATGCAAGGCCAGGGCAAGGAATTAAAGGCGTTGGCGATGTCAAGAGACACCGCCAATAATACCTCGCCCCGGGAAACTGCTTCCTCCGCCAGGCCTCTCAAGCGCATGATCGCGTCAATCGTGGAACGCCCCGGGCGGAAACCGAACTGGTTGTCCGCCAGGTCCGGCCCCGTCGTCGATAGGTGCTGGACGAGGCGGTCGACGATGATACGCTCAAAAAGCTTTCCAACCTCGTCCAGCAGCACAATGGGCCGGTAGGCGGACGGCGAGTCCGCAGGGCGCCCCTCCTTTCGCAGCAGGACCAGCTTTCCTGTCTTCCACCGTTGTGGAAACTGGCCCTGCTCTAAGCATGCGCCGAAAAGCCTCATCAGTCGGGGCTCCAGGGCGTCGTAGGACAGAACCCACGCACGCCCTGGTATGCCGTCAAGGCCGGGGGCAGCGTTCTTGGCCTTTAGCCGTAGCATAGCCACCCCCAGCTCTACCCGGTCCACGGTGGGCACTGGGTCTCTATCCGCGCTGGGCTCCGCCTCTGGCGGTGCCATAGCAGGAGGCATGTGCTCAGCCCGTGAAGGGAACAGAGCGCCAACAACGTCGTGAACTACGTCCCTGGGGAGAGACTCGGTTAGTGGGGGCGCCCAGGCACGGAGTTTGTTCCGTGCCATCTTGAAAGGGCGCCCCCAAGGGTCCTGGTTTAAACTATCCAGGAGCTCCCCCCAGGCGACGTTCTTTGCGTTTCGGATTTCAATCCTTAGTGTTCTTCTAGCGCTTCTGTACCCCTCGTACAGCTGAGCCTCCACGGTCGCTGCGTCCGCTGCACGACGACGCCGTCTTCTGTGGCGGGTGTACTGGCGGCGCGCGCTATTGCACGCGCGCCTTAGCCCCTCCAGTACGGGATTCCACCAGTACACCTTTTGGAAGGGCTGGAATCGACCCCTCCTCGGCATCGCCGCGTCACATACGCCAGTGACGAGCGACCGTAGGTTTTCTGCCTCCTGCTCTACATTTACATCGGGAGGGTTCACCTCGGACCCTGATGCCCAAGTGGCGACGATCAGGGCCTCCCTGAACACCTCCCGATTCAACTTTTGCAATGCCCAGCGCGGGCAGTCACCTACCGGGGACTCTCGGGACGGCGGATCCGGATTTCGGGCGGAGACGCTAAACCGTATATAACGGTGATCGGAGAGCGTCTCCACCCCCGTGACGACCCTCCAGTCCCGCACACGGCGCGCCAGTTCAGGGCTGGCAAATGTGACGTCTACTATTGAGCCGCCCTGCTGGCGCACACACGTATGTACGGAGCCCCGGTTAAGGACTACGAGACCCTTTTCGATGGCCCATTCTTCCAGTGCCTCACCACGCGCGCACGTATTCGGGGATCCCCAAGAGACAGATTTAGCGTTAAAATCCCCGAGCACGAGCACGGGGCGAGGCCGGCTGCGAGCCACCACTGTGCCCACTTCCTCGATCCATCCCTCGAAATCGGCGAGCCTTCTATTCGGGGAGAAGTAGCCACCGACGACCACTATCTCCCCGATCGTTGCCGCCACGTAACCCCGTCCCCTTACCACACCGGCTAGGGGAGGGCATGCGGCGGCGGTCCGGACAATAATGGCCACCAAGCCATCTAGGTCCCCCGCCCAGTCAGAACGCGGGGGGACGTAATACGGCTCGGCGACCACTGCGAGCTGAATTCCCCACTGCGCCATGCTCTGCACTAATAGGTCTTGTGCAGTGGCGCAGTGGTTTAGGTTTCCCTGGACCACTAGGATAGCCATTGGAGAAATTTACTATTATTCCTCCATCCTAGTGGTCCCGGGCTCCACCATCGGCAACGGCGGCGGCGGCGGCGCATTCCTTTTGGAGGGGCGCTGCAGCAACGGCGATTGTGCAGATGGTGGCGGCAAGGATATGGCATTTGCCGCAGCAGTGGGACCTTTCTGTTTGTTCTTCTTCTTTTTTTTCTTTTTCCTCTGCCCTTTTTTACTCGGCTGCTGCAACTTGTCGGTGTCCTGTTTCTTAGCAGAAGTTTTATTGGTGGGGGGGCCCACGCTTTTACACGCGGCCGGCGCTCCCCTGCACATCCAGTGCCCCGCCGCCCGGCCCGCCGCACTGCAGATGCTGCAATGCGGCGTGTTTTGGCATGTAGCCGCAGGGTGACCAGGCTGACTGCAACGGTAGCAGTCTTTGCTGCGATCAACAGGGGAGGAGCAGGTGCAGGCTACGTGTCCTGCCACAAGGCAGCGCCAGCACCTCTCAGATCGGCTCGGCAGAACTTTGACATCCGCCGAGGCCCACCCCACCATCACTCTTCGACGGTCCTTCAGTTTGATGGCCGCCGCCACTGGGCAGGCCAGGATAGTATATCCAAGCCTGTCCGGGCCCAGACGTATGGCGCTGGAGTTAATGCGCCCGGCGGTAACGTCTGTGACCCGGGCGACGGCGGCCACGACCTCCTCAACGTTAGTGCAGTCGTCCAGACCCGAGATGCGCACGTTAAGACACCTCTCGGGCCTGGACACCTTCACTTCCTCTTCCGGCAGAACTGTCCGGAGTCGCGCGGCGAGGGCATCAGCTTTCTCCCCACTGTCTTTTCCAGGGAGGAGAAGCATACGAGCCCCCGTCCGCGCGGTCTTCAGTTTCACCCCGGCGATGCCAAGGTCGCCGAGCTTGATATTGGCTTTAGCCTTTTGCATTACATCCGCGTAGCTGGTGCCCTTTTCCACGGCCGCGGGTAATAAGGTGAGAATCACCGCGGTCGTATTGGGCACCCGCATACGCGGACCCTTTTTTACCTGAGGCACCGGCGGCCTTGGCCTCGCCTTGGGTTGGGAAGATCTTCCTGTTTCAGGTTGGGTCGGTGGCTTCTTCTTTTTGGGCTTCCGAGCCACCACCGACCAACCTTCTTCCAATGTTTGGGACGGTCCTGAAGTCACCGCTCTAGCTTCAACTTCTCTTGGGGTTTGAGGAGTATTCGGCCCCGTCGAATTCGCCTGTCCTGCACCTCTCCTCCGTTTAGGAGTAGGCAACGGAGGAAACTCCTTGGGAGCGCGGCCAGCCTCTCTTCTTTCAGAGATCGCGGACGGCTGTGTGTTCGCCTGTCGGGTGTCTGCTGCCAGCGGCGGGCGAACTCGCGTCTCTGGAAGGAGACGGTCGTTTAGAGCAGCGAGCTTCGCGTCCATCATAGCCCCTAATGAGAGGGTTAGATGGCGCAGAAGCTCCTCTTCATCTTTAAACCGCCTTCCCAAAGCAGTTGGTGGCGGTGGCGGCGGCGGAGGAGGTGGAGTCGGTTGTTGCCGCTTCCTCGGCTGGGGAACGAGAGTGGGCCGGACTCGGGTAATTTCAGCCCGGAGGCTGGCCATTTCCGCCCTCATGGCCTTCACTTCGGCTTCAAGGCGCCGGTTGGCCGCCTCAAGCCGTCGAACTTCCTCTGACTCGGTGCGATTTCGAAGTACTTCGAATGCGTCGCTGATGATCGCGACCGAGTCATTGAGGGATTTGACAAAAGTGCCCTTCAATCCTTTCGGAACCTTTGCGACGTGTCGAATGACACCTAGGGCATTCTTCACGTCGGTTTCGACGGCTTGAGACGTTCTGGCTCCGGTCTCGTCAGGTCCGGGATACGAACGGCCGAGGAGCTCCGGGGCACGTCGAGCGATACGCACCTCTTCGGCAGCTCAAACCAGCTCGACGGTGCTCTCCTCATGGTCTTGTTCAAGAACCCGGCGGCCGGTCTGGGCAACGGCCTCTCTGGCTCGAGCCAAACTGGCGGTCTCCTCCGTGGCTCCCGTGAAGGGTGGGGACACCCTACGGGAAGTTTTGGAGGCCACTGTCTCCTCATCACTGGAGACCAACGAAACCTTTTGGGGGCCCCGATATGGAGCAGGCCTCCTCCGCTTCTTCTGGAGGCGCCAGCTCGACGGGTGTGAGGGCCCGGCTTCCGGCTCTGTGCGTATGCCGGGTCCCGATTCGGAGCGTGAGCGCGTCGGAGATCGCGAGCGCGATCTGGATTTCGACCTGGAGCGGGACCGAATGGAGAACATCGAGAGGTTACTGTCGGATGACTCTGCGACAGCTCCACTCAAGGCCCCGCTTAGGTTGCCGCTTTTGGCGCCACTTGCAGCAGAAGTGCGGCCGCTCATTCTGCTGCTACTGCGCGTAAATGTAACTTCGCCACCCATTAAGGGTGGCCTTTCTCTGGACGGTGTCCAGGAGCGAGAAGCGACTCCCCCCCCAGAATACGACGGGGAGTTTCTGTCCTAAGCATTGGTTACCCGCCCGAATAAATAATTCCTCTTGTCTACAAACACATGCCAACTTTGCTAAGTAGGCTTAGTGTGCTAATTAAATATTAACAAAGGTTTAACAGATGTTTAATACTTCATTAAGAAGATAATTAGATTTTCTTTTATATACTTACGTCGTTATCATTAAAGTTTCTTTTAAAAGACTAACAATGGATTTAATTTCAGCCGAATTTAACAAAGAACTTTTTAACACCCTTTTTTTCTTTGTATTTCTATGGCAACTAGAAAAAGCAATGTACACTAAACAAGTTGAGATTTTACGACACAAATAGACAACCCTTCTCCTCGTTTTATACATTAAAAAAAATCTGCACAGGACACTCTCAAAATTCCCACCAAAAGTTCGCCATATTCTTTTTTTATTGCATGACTTCAGCAGACAGGCAGATGGCCCACTTGATGGAAAGCAGTTACCGTCGCCTATGGACATTTGCAACACCAAAGGCGCTACAAATGTGCTGCTGCTCTCTTAAGGAAGACTGGAACCTGGTCACTAATGCCGGAACACAACTCAAGCTTGTTATAGTGTGGTAGCCATCCAGTCGGGCAAATACCCTACCACCTGGCTGTGGGTTATTTTGTCGCCTCTTACGACAGGCCGCCCGGCCGCAGGAAATTGTATTCTTTCTCCTTTCCTGCACGGATAGAAGAAAAAGAAGAAATGTTGCTACTTATTTAATATTTTCTTAAGTTTCGCGACTTGTATACGTAATAAAACTACGTTTTAACGGGTTTAATCGCGGTAATTTACTTGGTTTTTATTATTCCGACGTTTCGGCCACTTTTCAGTGGCCGTGATAACAGAAGACAAAGACGTTAAGTCTCAATGAGTATTGTTAAAGTTTTTATACATCTTCTGTGATCACGTCCACTGAAAAGTGGCCGAAACGTCGGAATAATAAAAATCAAGTAAATTACCGCACTTAAAACCGTTAAACGTAGTTTTGTTATTTGGTATTCATCATCTGAGATAAGTGCTAGCCATTTTGTTTATGGGTTCTTTATGAAGTTAAACCACGCCATTAATATGCAACAAACAGACATACCAACACTCGTATATAGTTACATGTTATGTTAGCAATATTGTTACGAGTTGCAGGATTCGAATTAAAATGTCCTTGGAATTACTATAGAATTTATTAGAACTATACAAACACGTATAACACAGGTACAAATATAACTGAACACAACTAGTCCAAACATAAGGCACGATTCAATAACACGCGCAAAGTCCGTCACTAACGTCTTGCTTAGCTTGTGGCCGTCGCTAGATTGCCGATCTCTCTATTGGGGCTTTGCTTTATGCTGCACCGATACAATATGGCTGCCCGACCGCGTAGATTGAATTTCTTTGAATCAGTTCCACACACCTGGCTAATGACTGCCATAAAAGATTACAATACACAATGGGCTATTTTCTAATTACAAATTTTAAACACAAAGTAAACAAAAGAAGTCCAAATGCGGAAAGGTAATAAAGTGTGCTTTTATGGTTTGCAGGTGTGAATCCACTTTTGTCGGTCGTAACAATATAATAATTATGTACATAATATAAGCAACTGGATATTTGACACTACAAACTTGCAAATATACCAAAGTTTCAGTAACTATTTGCTAGGGTCTAGTTACTCCGAGAGATTGTCAATCTATCTTGTTTAAAGCATAGTATTTGCTCCCTGGCTGGGTTATTTACCTGCAAGCGTTGACTCGGTTCCGTTAAGTTTAAATTGCAATCTGAAGACTGTAGACTCAAAAATGTTTAGACATGGCAGACAGGAAAAGGAAAATAAATTGAACCGGTTAAACCGGGTACACGACTAGCTCCGGCTCGCCTGGCTCTCAAGCAGACGTTGAATAAACCACTAGGTGACAACCCTCTGCCCGAAGTCATTCAGGCTATACCTAGTACCAATCGCTGACAGACTACTTAACAATATGGTGGTGCACCAAGCAGCCCCCATTTAATCACAATCATATCATATCATTCTCCATAGCAACAAAATGAAGGCAGCCCTGTGCGAGTATGGGTCTGTGGAACGACGACTCACCTGCACGGGCCACCTGCGTCCTCAATAACAAGCTAAGCAATATATAAGGACGCCCGTGGCAGGCAGGAAGAGACGCAGTAAGATCACCATCGCGACCACACGCTCCTCACTAGTCGTGAAATCCAATGGCGGCACTCTGCCCGTTGAGGTTCTTGAAAATCAAAGCCATTCTCTATTTTAAACTGTATCTCTTGGGTGACGTTAGAATCAGTAAATATCAAAATATTTTAAATATCTGTAGTAAATACTGCATTCAATTAATACACGTATATGATTGAACCTGGCACTGTTGAATAAGAAGACGCTTGTTACAACCACTAAGTATACTATCACACTGACATACATACGTGTGTGTGTGATCAGAGGTTCTACACTTACATGATAACTCTGGTCACCCTTATAGCAATTTGTGGTAAACGCGACGTTCGGTCGTTGACCACACCAGGTTCACTGGTTGACAACGCGCCGTCCACTCGATAAAAAAGATGCTTGTCGGCTGCCGTATGGCTCTAATAAGCTATGACGCTAAAAACTGTATACATGAGAGGTCTTCTTTTCGGATTAATTCTATCTTCAACCTAAATTAACCGGTTTTTAGTAACAAAAGATCGTTTAACAGGTTATATGGTATAATCCGGTTTTTGTACACCTACGTAGCGTAGTCGTGTGGTACAGGAAAGATTCAAGGGTACACAAACACGTACGGATATTAGAAAAGATATAAAGAAAGCATTTCTTACGAAATAAGCCGGTTAATGAAGGTTTAAATAAAACTCCTGTAGAGTTAACTCTCGGAGAAAGCAATAACAAAGATAAAATTATTGCATCTATCTTGAATTATTTTTATACATGCACACATACATACATAACTTTACGCCAGTTCCCTTGCGAAGGCACGAACAACAGAGCGCCATTCAGGCTTATTCTTACACACCTCACTTGCTTCTTTGACATTCATAACTCTTGTCATGCACGCTCGTCTGTTCTTAAGGCTCCTGGCATCACCTTCTGCTAGTACACGATCGATTTGATCATGGAAGGTGTGTCGTGGCCTTCCACGACTTCTGCATCCATCCACTTTTGCATTGTATATCTGTTTAGTCATTCTTTCATCATTTTATAATGACTATATACTTATAATAATTAGAGTTCCATCTCTAATGGGTCACTTTGAACAATATTTATTTCTCCATCAAGAAATAATGCGTCTGACAAGAACGACTTTATGATTTGTTGACTTTGGCCACATTCCAGGACATGTTGTCAAAGATTCTCGGGTACGCAGAGGAGAAAATTTCTGCGGGGTCATATGGTATATCATACATACATACGTAACTTCACGCCAGTTCCCTTACGGGGTAGGCACGAACAACAGAGCGCCATTCAGGCTTATTCTTACACACCTCACTTTCTTCTTTGACATTCATAACTCTTGTCATGCACGCTCGTCTGTTCTTAAGCCTCCTGACATCACCTTCTGCTAGTACACGATCAATTTGATCATGGAAGGTGTGTCGTGGCCTTCCACGACATCTGCATCCATCCACTTTTGCATTGTATATCTGTTTAGTCATTCTTTCATCATTTTATAATGACTATATACTTATAATAATTAGAGTTCCATCTCTAATGGGTCACTTTGAACAATATTTATTTCTCCATCAAGAAATAATGCGTCTGACAAGAACGACTTCATGATTTGTTGACTTTGGCCACATTCCAGGACATGTTGTCAAAGATTCTCGGGTACGCAGAGGAGAAAATTTCTGCGGGGTCATATGGTATATCATAAGTTTATTAATTGGAAGCTGGCCACATCCTCAAACTGTATCATTAAAGGTGTGCGTAATGTTATAACCGTCTCCTGCAAGTAACCAAATTGGCCGTGTACTAGCAGAAGGTGATGTCAGGAGCCTTAAGAACAGAAGAGCGTGCATGACAAGAGTTATGCATGTCAAAGAAGCAAGTGGGGTGTGTAAGAATAAGCCTGAATGGCGCTCTGTCGTTCGTGCCTACCCCGCAAGGGAACTGGCGTGAAGTTATGTATGTATGTATGTATGTAAGTAACCAAATAAATAATATAGAAACATGATGCTACCCATCTCCTATTCCTGTTTTTATCCCGCAGCCCTCGCCAAGGGACTCGGGCTGCAAGCCTCAGTTCTATTTCAACAGTCTCCGGGTACAGACATCTATTTCTAAATCTTTATCAATTCCACTTCCAGTTCTTTGTATTTTAATATATTATTCTAAATCCAAATACATATCACATTTTAACAAAAATAATAATGTCATCAAAAAATGTAGTTACATCCTGCACTGACGCCGACGAAATGTTACATTACAAATATTATAAATTCTTCTAGTCGATCATCACCCTAAGATCCACTTCCATAGAAAGTAACACATCATTTACATTAATGTACTAAGCTCGGTCATAATAATAAAGCGATATAATTTAGACGCAGGACCCTTTACATTCGTGTAAAATTGAGCACGTGTTGAGAGTACGCTGCGTTAAGCAGTTCATATAATGAATTATGAATGCGTGCGGTTAAAGCGTTACGCTTCAATGAATTCTCACCTTTATGATACACTAGCTGTGCCCGCGACGTCGTCCGCGTGGAATTGCTTTCAAAACCCTCCGATTTTGAAACATTCTTCATTGGTGCTCCGCTCCTATTGGTTTTAGCGTGATGATATATAGCCTATAGCCTTCCTCGATAAATGGGCTATCCAACACTGAAAGAATTTTTCAAATCAGACCAATAGTTCCTGAGATTAGCGCGTAGTATATCTGGCTACAACACTAATACTTACATTTTAAATATCGCGATATCTTTTGAATGAAACGTCCGAATTGAATAATTCAAAAAGTTCTAGAAAGTTATTGAATTCGTCTTGAATATGGAGTAATTTATTTTGATAAGGATTAATACCAAGGTACAAAATAAAGAGTTTTTGAAGCGACGGCATTTTAATTATTTAAAAAAATAAAAGAAAACGCTTATTGTGAGATAACTACAATAGTTAGACATATGGTTACACGATATTTTTTGTAGACGATTATATTCTGCAAAGTGGTAGTACATTGTTTTGTTCTATAATCAATAGTTTTCGCAGCGCATGCCGTATAAGGATTTCTTCGGGACATTTTTTTACACCTTGGGCTACATTATTGCACTAGTAAGGATCCCTACTTTTTTTGAAAATATAATATAGCCTATAGCCTTCCTCGATAAATGTACCATTCAACACTGAAAGAATTTTTGAAATCGGACCAGTGTTTCCTGAGATTAGCGCGTTTAAACAAACAAACAAACTCTTCAGCTTTATAATGTTAGTATAGATAGTAACGCGTCATAAATTCGCATCGAGCACAGTCGATTACATACATAAAGTAGAAATTAGATTTAATTTTAAAAATTGAATGTATGCTTTCAAGAAATGTTCTTTGCAGAATCGATTTAAGGAATTATCACGACAAATATACAATTCAAATGTTTAATACCAATTTCATTTTTATTTTAAAGGTGACATTTCTATTCATACTGAAGGCATGACAGTGCAGAAGATAACGTGACACTGATCAATAGTTCAAACTATTGCATCATTAGTTAGACCGCAACGCTTTAACCTCTCCAAATAATCATTAGATGGGAAACCAGAGCATGATTTCTTACAAATAATGCTTGCATCAGTTATACGTTTCGTACGTACGTTCAATCGAGAAATGCACCAGTCGTGTTCTGACTGCGAACGAGGCGTTACTTAGTGCACTTTCGGAGCGAGTACATTATAACGATTTCTTTCCTTACGGTTTGGTTTTGTTGTATTCGGCTATACATGTAAAAACTGTGAATTACGTGTGTGTAGATCTGATAAACTTTGTGATTATTCCAAAAGGCATTTTACGAATTTACATCTTATAAATCCCCTGCAAACTCGTAACAATATCAACAACTTTCGCAACGGCGAATTAATAAAACACGCAATTAATCAAAATTAAACAATCTGAAAACATTCCCCGAGGAATGTTTTATTTTTGAAAACCAACACGATTTTATTAATTTGTAAAAGTTTTAATTAACGGATCGCTGGACGAATTAAGTTCGAAGTTTTGAATTCATTGCGTTATGCGGTTTATCTGTTTAATCATATAAAATGTATTTTTAACTGACTTCATTATGCAAACTTTAAAACAAATGGAAAAACTAATACATATATGTATAAATAAAAAGAAAAACCTAGCAAATATATTTATAAATCTATACTAATGTTATAAAGAAGAAATATTTGTATATTCTTTTTGTATGTTTGTAATCAATAAACTCAAAAATTACTAGACCGATTTCAAAAATTCTTTTACCATTCGAATGCTTCATTATCCCTGAGCAATAGAGGTTATATTTATTACTAGGAAAAATTAGGAATCCCTACTAAAACTTCAATAATATAACCCAGGGTGTAAAAAAATTAGCCATGAAATGTCTTTCATCGCATGCGCTGCGAAAACTATTGATGATAGAACAAAAAAATGTTCTACAATATTAAATAATATATCAATACCCTCAAACTTCGCGATACCATATATCCAACTACTTGACGGCCTCTGTGGTTGAGCGGGCTAAGCCTTTGCCGGCCGACCTCACTGCAACGCAGAGGCTCCGGGTTCGATTCCTGGTATATTAAATTTCGGAAACGTATTTTCTCCGTTATTTACTATGGTCTGGGTGTCTGGGATCGGCCCCAGAGTAGTCCGTTGTATATAATACCCATAACACAAGCGTAACTTGCTTAATTTGGGGATATACAATATGTGTGTTTGTCTGCCGATTATTATTATATATTATATTAACTATTGTAGATATGCCACTATAATTATTTATTACATTTTAAAAGTTGATAAAATTGCCGACCAAAATCAAGCCACGTTATCCATACCTTTGTATTAATACATACATACATAACTTCACGCCAGTTCCCTTGCGGGGTAGGCAGGAACAACAGAGCGCCATTCAGACTTATTCTTACACACCTCACTTGCTTCTTTGACATTCATAGCTCTTGTCATGCACGCTCGTCTGTTCTTAAGGCTCCTGACATCACCTTTGTATCTGTTAAAATGAGGTCGTGTAACTTGGCACTGGCACCTCAGAAGTCATGCTACATTTGAATTTTTTTGACACCACATGTTTTGATATATTCTTCTGTCCTCTTATGTCTTGCCTTTTATCTTTTCATTCGTGTAACACTAATTAATACATTATAGTATATTAACATCCTTGTTTGTGCTTATTTGAATAGTGAAAACAGACCACTGCCGATCCTAATTTATCTACAGTATCAATATCAATCCTTATCCAAATAAATCATAACGTATTCAAGACTATTTCAATACCTGTAGATTACTGTTTCAATTATTCAATTATTCGTAAGACCTAAAAACGAATTTAAAAATGATAATCTAAACAGAATACTTGACGCTGGAATCGGGTTCTAGGATTTTGATGAAATTTTATGTGTGTCCGATTGGATTCCGAGATGGTTTGTTTCACAATTAGACCCGGTAGGTGGCGGTGGAATTGGGTTCTAGATTTTTATTTTTTCATTGCTGGAATCGGGTTCTAGGATTTTGATGAAATTTTATGTGTGTCCGATTGGATTCCGAGATGGTTTGTTTCACAATTAGACCCGGTAGGTGGCGGTGGAATCGGGGTCTAGATTTTTATTTTTTCATTACTGGAATTGGGTTCCAGGATTTTGATGAAATTTTATGTGTGTTCGAGTGAGTGGTTTAGATTCCGATTGGATTCCGAGATGGTTTGTTTCACAATTAGACCCGGTAGGTGGCGGTGGAATCGGGGTCTAGATTTTTATTTTTTCATTACTGGAATTGGGTTCCAGGATTTTGATGAAATTTTATGTGTGTTCGAGTGAGTCCCGGGATGGTTTAGATTCACAATTAGACCCGGTATGTGGCGGAGGAATCGGGGTCTAGATTTTTATTGTTTCATTGCTGGAATCGGGTTCCAGGATTTTGATGAAATTTTATGTGTGTTCGAGTGGGCCCCGGGATGGTTTAGATTCACAATTAGACCTGGTAGGTGGCGGTGGAATTGGGTTCTAGATTTTTATTTTTTCATTACTGGAATTGGGTTCCAGGATTTTGATGAAATTTTATGTGTGTTCGATTGGATTCCGAGATGGTTTGTTTCACAATTAGACCCGGTAGGTGGCGGTGGAATTGGGTTCTAGATTTTTATTTTTTCATTGCTGGAATTGGGTTCCAGGATTTTGATGAAATTTTATGTGTGTTCGAGTGAGTCCCGGGATGGTTTAGATTCACAATTAGACCCGGTATGTGGCGGTGGAATCGGGGTCTAGATTTTTATTTCGTCATTGCTGGAATCGGGTTCCAGGATTTTGATGAAATTTTATGTGTGTTCGAGTGGGTCCCGGGATGGTTTAGATTCACAATTAGACCTGCTAGGTGGCGGTGGAATCGGGGTCTAGATTTTTATTTTTTCATTGCTGGAATCGGGTTCCAGGATTTTGTTGAAATTTTATGTGAGTACGAGTGGGTCCCGGGATGGTTTAGTTTCACAATTAGATCCGATAGGTGGCGGTGGAATCGGGGTCTAGATTTTTATTCTTTCATTGCTGGAATCGGGTTCCAGGATTTTGATGAAATTTTATGTGTTTGAGTGAGTCGCGGGATGGTTTAGATTCACAATTAGACCCGGTAGGTGGCGGTGGAATTGAGTTCTAAATTTTAATTTTTTCCGGGCTGGAATCGAGTTCCAGGATTTTGTTGAAATTTTATGTGTGTCCGAGTGGGTCCCGGGATGGTTTAGATTCACCATTAGACCCGGTAGGTGGCGGTGGAATCGGGTTCTAGATTTTTATTTTTTCAAAATAAAAATATAATAAATAAAATTTACAAACTCGTGACTATGGTAAGCCCTGGATTTCGTCTCGGGATTACAGTCGTCTACTCGTTTGTAAAAACCAATTTCCCGCCCTAGTATCATAAATAACTTTCAATATTAAAACAAAAGAAAGATGCTAAATCAGCAATATAGGAAAACAATTGTTCGGAATTTGTTGTAAGCTGTGAGCAATTCTCAAGACACCCCCTATTACAACAAAACACAACCCGCTTAGTAATTAGGGTGTATTAATTTCGACATGTTTCGACCTGAATAGGACCAACCCTCGGATTTTCGGATAAAGGACTAATAAAGTTGCTTACTCCTCTCGGGGTATTATGGCTGGAGTTATTTTGTGTTTGTATTATTTCATTAGAAAATAAGTTTGAATTCTGTCTTTCATTGAGTTATTCGTATTAAGTACTAGAAGAAACTGTTCAAAACAAATGTTACGTCACATATATGGAATAACTAGCTTCTGCGTAACTTCTGCGAACAGTTACTTTGGGCATATCGTGGACTTTTTTTTTAGAACTTTTAAAGGGGAAGAATTCTGTCTCACATGATTTTTGCGAAACTTTAACCGTTTACGCAGCGTACGCAGCGGAAGCTCTCAAAAGCAAAAAAAAGCCCGATTTTGAATCATTTTTCATTGGTGCTCCGCTGCTATTGGTCTTAGCGTGATGATATATAGCCTATAGCCTTCCTCGATAAATGGGCTATTTAACACTGAAAGAAATTTTCAAATCAGACCAGTAGTTCCTGAGATTAGTGCGTTCAAACAAACAAAGTCTTCAGCTTTATATATTTGCTACATTTCCTTGATGTTGCAGATGTCCATGAGATGAACCGCCTGCCAGATTGCTTGAAAAGTTCACCTGTAAACTTGAAAAATCTACAATGTAAAGTAAATTACATCTACCACGCAATATTACTTAATTTGTAGGTTAAGTAAGGACAGAAAATTTTGAGTGATTTGGCACCACGTGAATGTATAGATTCATTGTGTTGAGGCAACGAAGCTAAATTAATACAGCTTTGTTAATCTTATATATAAAATATCTCGTGTCACAATGTTCGTTCCCATACTCCTCCGAAACGGCTTGACCGATTCTCATGAAATTTTGTTTGCATATTGGGTAGGTCTGAGAATCGGACAACATCTATTTTTCATCCCCCTAAATGTTAAGGGTAGTCCACCCCTAATTTTTTTTGTTTAATTTTTAGATTCATTTTCTTTTTATTTGTTTAGGATACAGCATTAAAAAATACACACAATCCTAAATTTTCACCCCTCTACGATTAACCCCTATTTTTTATTTGTTAATTATAAACTTTAATTTTTTTGGCAAGATTTTTAATCTTATTTTGTTATGACTTAGAATAAAAATGTTTATATTACTCTTAATTTTCCAACTCTCTACTATCAACCCCTATTTTTCCATCGCGTTTTGTTTTTAACAATCTATCGATCAGTTATCTCCGCTAGATGTCTACCGTTGTCAAATCAGACCAGTAGTTCCTGAGATTAGTGCGTTCAAACAAACAAACTCTTCAGCTTTATATATTAGTATAGATTTATTGCTACATAATTAGCGAGGTTAACTGAGTAATCTATAGACTTGCCAAAATCTGTCAATATAGAAAACAGAAAAGCTTTGGAGATGCATCTACGAACATGTTTAGGATTTACATATTTTCACGTAGCATTTAAGATTTCTGTATATGTAGTCTTAAGTTTAATGTTAAATTAATTAAGCAACAATTACACCTAGAGTACAACACTAGTCGTCTTATTTTGTACTACCCTCCAGCGGTTGAGCCTAGCTCCCGCACGGCGATGGAGCCATGGGCTCTCGCCTAGTGGTGCGTGACCCTCATCCAACGAGGTAACAGCATCGACCCACCACACACATAAAAAAAATAAACCCCCACAACAAACAAGTTCGAACTTGATGAAAGCGGGGGCTTGCGCGGGTCGAGCGTGCCGTAGAGTCATATATTTGCTGCAGCGCTACATCGCTTAGACAGTGTTACAGAGAGTAACACACACATACTAGCGGCCCCGGCAGACGTTGTCCTGCTCTGAACAAATAAAAGTCTAGGATCCGATCCCAGCGCCACCTAATGGTTCCAATTGTGGATTTAAACCATCCAGGGACCCACTCAAACACAAAAACAAAATCACCAAAAATTGCTCCAGATGACTAGAAGGATTCTAAAACCCGATCTCAGCGCCAACTACCGGTTCTAATTGCGAATCTAAACCATCCGGGAACCCACTCAAACACACAAAAACAAAATCACCAAAATCGCTCCAGGTGATTAGGAGGATTCTAAAACCCGATCTCAGCGCCACCTACCAGTTCCAACGAGATAAAAAGTATCCTATATCCGTCTCCTGGTTCTAAGCTATCTCCCAACAAATTTTCAGCCAAATCGGTACAGCCGTTCTTGAGTTATAAATAGTGTAACTAACACGACTTTTTTTTATATGTATAGGATGTTTAATGGACATACAAAAATTCTCGTAGTAGTAAAAGTCGAAAAAAAACTGCTAACGAAGCGCCGTTGATGTAACATAAGTAAGAAATAAAACACAAAATATTTCATTCAAATAGTTTACACACTTTTTACATTGAAACTGCAACTTAATTACTTGAAACACTTAATCCTGTGGCGAGTTAAATGTTTTTGTTGCGTTCAACTTGAGTAATTTAACTTAAATCCCGAGTTAAATTACAAATTGACAGGTATTACTTTAAAAAGTTTTTGGCTTGAGGTTTAAAGGATTAAAGTTTGTTTAATAGTTTTAACAACTGCAGTGACTAATTTTAACAAGACTGCCACTATGATTTAGTGGTTTAGACCGCGTTTAGTTGATTAGAACGCATGGCTCCTGGGTTCGATTCACGGCAGGGTAAATTTTATAAATAAACTTTTCGTTGTTTACTCTGCTCTGGATAAATGTTACGTGCGAGCGGGGTACGCACTTGAGATTGGAAGGAAACATTAGTTCTTTAAGTAACGCCTTTATTGACTTACACAGCCACACGTGATACCTCTTTTTTTCCAGGGTCTTCCTCCTCGGTTTGTAATGAGGAGGTTGGGGCCTCGAGGTATACCTCTTTACCCCGGCTGCAACTCAGTGGGCAACTACCCACCGGTAATTGGGTTTGGAGCTGCTGGAGTCTTCTCCGCATGGCGATGGCTTCTCAGCAGCTCTCGTTGGCCAATCTGCGGCGTTCGATGGCCATCTCGGGCTTGTAATACCTCTCCGCAGGGTTGCCCCTATACGCACGACTTAGGATGCACTGTCCCGACGATAAGATGTCTAACTCACAATACTGTCGCCGATACTGCGTAGACCACCCCCTGCTACTGGTCTTAGCCTGAGAATTGCATTGTATATGACCGATAGATGCTTAATAAAATAAAACATCCAGAGTTTTGAAGAGAAGCAAGTAAATGAAAGAAAGGAGCACGATTTCAGATTCCTATTTAATGAATAAATATGCTTTATGGTGTCAAAATGTTTTTTTTAAATATATAGTCAAAGTGGTGAAGTCCGTCAATGAGATATGTTCATACACCGCTAGTTTTTTATATTTTTTAAAGAGAATTAAACGCTAGTTAAAATTCGAAGATAGAATTCAATGGAGTCTTCAATGATCTTTCCTTCAAGATCTCCAGCTCTATCGTGATCCTAGGCGTCGACATTTCGAGCGAGGTGCAATTTCGGGGTCATACTATATGGGACTCTTCAAAAAGGGCGTAAACAGATTTTTAAACTCTCAACGAGGTAGGCAACGCATCGGCTCCCTTAGTGTTGCAGATGTCCATGGGCGACGGTAGCCACTTGCCATCAAGTGGACCCGTCTGCCAGTTTGCCTATACGCAAACATAAAAAAAGAATGGAGGCTTCACTGACTGATTTGTTGTCGTCGTCATTACTCAAACATGGAAATAGTGAGAGGTGTATGGACTTCTCCCACTGCCGGAACAAACTCCATTGATGAAAAATACAATATAAACTTAAAAATAAACTATAAACTATACTATATTAAAAACTAAAACTAAATAAAAAAGGGGAAAATACCGAAAGATAAAATATTGATCCCAAACCACTGTCACTTATCGGGAACGTTCCCGAAAGTCTGGCGGCGTTGCCACATTATATGGCAACGCTTACACTTCGAGTAAAATAGACGCCAGTAAAGATTTGTCGACGGCACGGTAGACCTTTAAAGCGTTAGGACCCCAGAGACCTATTATTTATATACCTATATATACTATATATACCTATACCTATTACCACGATCATCAAGACTATTTTTTTTATTTTTATTATTATATATATCTCTACGGACTCGAGTTCCGTACCCTTTTTTAATACTTAATTTCTATGAAAAATTTGAGACTCTGTACACGCTTATTGTTTGTTTTTGTTAGTGTATGTGACATTATATGTAGTAATTTTTCTGTTTTGGTGTACCTTAAGAATAACTTATTATATTAATTTAATCTAGTTTTAATACTAAACTTATACTAATGTAGAGTGTATCTGTTACATGCTGGTGTTGTGAGGAAGTGCATGTGCAGTGTTGGCCTTATATCTATATTTATATATAGTCGTATCTAGTGCCATGTGTGTTGTTTTATTTCTTTTCTGTGCCTGGGTTATTAATTTTTAGGCTCTTTGTGTGTCTTGGTTTGTTTCATCAAGACTATTAAGACCCAAACCCAGCAAAAACCAACTGCCAGACCTCAAGACACTGTAAGCTCTTTCTGTGTGCACCGGAACACAAATCAACTTGATTGACAATTTTCTTTTTATTCTACCTCCTACCCATTTTAATATTATATGAAATTATTAGAGCTAGGCATGTTGTTGAAGAGTTTCTTGCGCCGCTTCTTCTCTTCAAGCCACAACATGTTGCGAAGCAATGGTAAACTACTTCAGGCTCCCATATAGTAAATAATAACCATAAATTAAATGAAAACTAAATAATTGAAATGAACAAGTTGGCGGTAGGCTAAAAAAACTTTAACAATACTCATTGATACTTGACATCTTTGTCTTCCTTGATCATGGCTTCTGAAAAGTGGCCAAAACGTTGGAATAAATGACCGCGCTTCAAACTGTTAAAACGTAATTTTATCATGTATACTAGTCGTGAAAACTTAAGAAAAATATGATTTATTTATCTTATTCCAATTTCTTTTTTATTGCTAGAATATAGCAGATAGCTTATCTGATGGAAAATGTATATTTGCAAAATACTAAAGGTACTGCCGGCCTCGAAGGGGGTCTGGAACTTAGCTACTAATGCCAGAAGATTATTTAAATTTTTAAAATTATTATAGCAGTATACTCTAGACCAGGGCTACGCAGGTACAGCCAAGTTTTACGGAGACCCGCTACAAATGTGGGAAACAAATGTCTAACCATGCCGCCTCCGCCAAGTCCCGGTCGAAGGGAAAAGCCAAAAAATGCTGGCTTTTCGTTGTAAAGGATGACATGCGTACCAAGGGTCTCAAAACGGCAGATGGAGCAGACCGCGCGAAGTGGAGAAAAAAAGTAGGGAAGCAGATTTAACACTCGGATGATGATGTTAATGATAACTCTAGAGTACTCTATCTAGACCATGGGGTCTAGGGGTGGTGGCCATCCAGACAGGGAAATGTCCACCTGGGTCTAAGTTACTTTGCCTCCTCTTACGACAGGTCACCCGAATTCTCTCTCTGTCTCTTCCGTGCACGGATGAAACTGATTTCTGTATTAATACGACACAAGTATACCTAACAAAGAGTACACTACATCCATTATTTTATCCAACAATACGAGTAATCTGAGTATCTACTGGGAAACTAGGTCATTTCGTTTGCGAATATTATTGAGGGGAAGTATTAAAGTACAAATGTTATGCCTAACAGCGTGGAGCTTCTAAGAGAATTCTTAAAGAAATGTGGGATTAAAGGAAATTACTTGCCTCCTTTAAAATTCTACCTCTCAAATCAAAATCACGCGTATGTCCAACAAGCAAACGACATATAGCTTATGCTTCAGAATTTTGTGATGTTACACAAGGAGTTCCTCAAGGTAGCATTCTGGGCCCATTATATTTGTAACTCATATTAGTGACTTACCAGTAAGCGTTAGTCCTGACGTGATCTAATTTGCAGACGATAGTACAGTAACGTTCCCAAATAATACAAAATCTAATTTAGAATTTGACATAATGAGTACTTAGATGTAACATTTGAATGGTTAAAATGCAATAACTTGATAATAATTAATTAAAATTAAACCTTTAATTTGTTACAATGTCCTTTAAATTGTTTCATTGTTTGTTAATATTATCTATTTTTTGTAGAAGCTTGCGTAGTCAATGTAATTTTTAATGATGAATAATCGCCTCGCTCTTTCATGTTCACCAACTAATTATATTATCAATAATTATCCTGGTGTTAATTTGACGTGCACGTTAATAATTTATAAAGGGTCTATTTAAAAACAAAAGTTATTTTTTTATATAAAAAAATACTTTTATTTGTATACATTGTTGGTTTTTAATCCTTTATGGTAGTTTTGAATTGTTTTTAAAGTACCTATAATTTAGATTTAGGTATTTAGGAGATTGAATCGTCTTGATGTACAGATGTAAATGCTAAATTAGAAGTACTTGTCTCCTCTGCGCACTATCGCATCATTTAATCTATGCGGTTGCACAGTGGTTCGGTCGCAGAGAAATCAATACACAAAGTGAACGACCGTGCTTCGCCCGGGATGCAGAATAATGCCAAGGGCGCGGGGTCCTATTGCCCCCCCTACCCTTATCCCCTTCTATTTAGTAAAAATAAGTACATAAATAGAAACAAAAACGAAAAAATATTTATTTGGTGATAATAGACAAAATCCGTGGTAGCTTAACGGTTAGGTTAGGTTAGGTCTCGAATTCCAAATTCAAAGGGGGAAAGTTTGGATCCTGATCGGAAAGCATACACTACTTGGCAGTTTCTGACATGTGTGCTAACGATGAAGGAAGATATAGTGATGAAGCATAACCGATGTGTCAAACTCGCAAACCTCACTTGGACAAGCGTAACGGGTAGTATACTGTCCGTCTCGCGGGAGGACCAAGCTCAGCAATGGGACCTTGATGGGCGTATATCAAAATTTAAAGATTTTCACCTTTCTTCATGAGATTCCATACCACCTTGATCTTATTCCTCTCAATTATTTAGTCACAAGTGTAATATTCGTAGGTTCTCTTATGTATTCATTTCGCAGTTTATTCATTCTCCTAACATATCTATTCCTGAAGCACAAGTGTCTCATTACTGTCAATTTTGGACCTGTCATTTTTCGGGATAAAAAGTATCCCATTTCGGAGTGCAAGGGATAAAAAGTATCCCACATCTGTGATAAAAAGTATCGAGACTACATATATCAATTTGAAACATAACCAGTACAATTGTTTCTCCATAAAAGCGTAACAGACAGAATAACTTTCGAAATTATAATATTAGTATGGTTATACGATTGCTAGAATGCAATAAACAAACAAGGCACAGGAAAGGGAGTCAATAACGCCCAAGGTTTGGAGGTCACAGCCGCGCCGCGTTGTCTGACCTTACATCCGCGAACTTTGCTACGACCTTTACGCATATGACTTGGATCATATCCCGTGACGAAGGTCAAAGTAGATAAGTATTTTATGGTTTTAAGTTTCAAGGTGGATAACGAAGATTGGTAGGGTGTAATATTTTATGGAGCCTTGTCCAAATTCATATTTATAACAGTGGTCTTCCCTGAATTATCAAGATTAATATTTTGTATACTTTGCTATTGAAGCTCTTATGTTTTAGGGTAATCAGGTCTAGAGTCTTTGAGCTGCCGATGCTTCTGATCTAAGGTTTTTCTCAAGCTTTATGGAGTTATAATCCAACATCTGGTCATTGCCTCGCGCGATCAAAAGGCTGGTCTAAATTTTGGAAAACATATTGACATTGCCATCTAACGAGGCAACGCGCCCAGCGTTATGGAAGCGTTCTCTCTTCACAGCAGCGTGGGACTTACATTCCTACTTTATTATTCATTTGTATCTAGTCTTTTTTGAAAACCACTACTATTACTAGACTATTGTGGGAAATGAGAACAAAAAGTGCCGGACTGTTGGGGTGAACTGCTAATGGTACTAGGGGTCTAGAAATATGGGGACTATGGCGTCTGACCATCGCATGGAACATGGAAAAATGGGCAGACGGTGACTGGCCACTATCTGCATGGGCCCCAAAAAATGCCATAGAAGACAGGGGCAACATGGATGTAAGAGACTAAGGGGTGTACTTCCACCCCTGGAGCTTGAGTCTTAGCTCTAGCGACTTCCACTCCGTGCCAACTGGCTAAGGCAACCACGGAGGCAGGTCCGAGTTGTCGCTACTCACCTAAGGCTTCGCCACAAAGCCCCGATGCGGGAGTATAGTTTATTATTAGGATGTTCTGATGCGATTCATATCTTTCTTGGTAACAAGTCGGTATGGAAATCTTGGAAACCAGATTTTATACCTTCATCTTTTTATATACCTGCTTCTTCCTTGCCTTTCCTTCAACTTTTCCAGCAATGACTATTCTCTTTATATTTTCTATATTATTGGCGGCTAATGTGGCCCAAGTTTTTGATTTTCGCTGTTGGTAATTAACATAACTATCTACGTTGGCTCAGTGACCCAAAATGTGTCTTAAGCTAGGAGACAAGAAGACGCCAACATCGCTTGTTCTATGCAGTTTCTTGCTAACTATAGGCCTGAGGCTCATACAGGTCAGCCTATATTTCTATCGATACTTGAACAACCGACCGGATTCTCCTTAATATATTTTCATCACGGTTGGGTCCACTCCGAACCATTATACGTGACCAAACGAGCGCGAGCCATGAGATTTTATTTCTCTTGTTATATTAAGCTCGGCCACAAGATTCTCGGTTGCAAGATTCGGACTACCCAGCGATCTTATTTTTTCTTTGTTGGACACAAAACCTTGCAGAGAACGTGCTTTTCCACCACTAACAGCTCGTTCTCTTTCTTGACGGTAAGCGTAGAAGCTTCACAACCTTACATCAAGATGGGTTATGTGACGTTCTCGATTTCGTAACAAATTATAGAGTAGACATATGTTGCTTTATATGTTCATGATTCCCGAGATCAAAGAGGTGGTTTAGTTGATAGGTCCGAACATGCCATAGGGAGTCCAACAATGCCATACTATTGTCCCCGAGTGGTAGGGTGTCCATGATAGATTATACCTCATAAAAAATGCTTTATATTTCGGATAGTGGGATACTTTTCGGGAGGTAATGGATCCCGAATTTAAGGGTTCTGACCAGCGTGAATCGCATTATTAGCTTATAAATCGATGACTGCTGTGTATGCACATGTTACCTTTTGCGTCAAGGCAACATTCCGTTGTTCAAACCTTCCTCATCCCCTCCATAAATTACCGTAAGCCCCCCTCGCGCTGACACATCCGTATCCGGATTAATTTGTTATTCTGCTCGCTCATTGGCATTATTTCCGTGCGTCAGGGATCTACTTTCAGACCCTATATTTTTCATTTTTATGACATGTACATTTTCATGCGCTTAACTCGATTTGCATAAAATACTTTTGTCTACGTTAGTCACATAGCAACACAGAATGCGAGATCTATTCAATTTTTATTAATCCTTTATCTAACGTCGGAACAATAGCTGATGATATAGTAAGGAGTAGTGAAGTGATAGTTATACCATATCCCGAAGCTAAACAACTCTCTATCGCCACTCTGAGGCCGATGCCAGATATCCAGAACATAGCAAATAAAGTTATTGGTGGCAGTTGCTTCTCGGGTTTGGAAATTAAAATTCGACGTAATAATGGACTGTATGATTATTATTAAGTTATAAATGTACATTTATAGAGTACAACAAAGTATGCAAGAGAGTTGAGTACAATATATGAATAGCTGAGTGGCTGAATTCATAGTTGTTCTTGATGTGGTAGTTTTTTCAGTTTTTTCGGCCTCCTATATCCCGCATTCCGTCCGACGTCTAGTTGCTAATCGCGCTAGCTATGGGCGTCGGCGGTATGCGGGGTGCGGAGTGTAGATGTGCTCCGGCGGGCGGGTCAGGGGGGTACTCTCTGTCCGCAACAAAAGTAAAGATCGTTTACGAAGTTTACCATGCCAGGAATCGAACACGGAGCCTTTGGCGTTCCAGTGAACTCCATCAACGAAAGGTTAGCTCACTCAACCATAGAGGCCGTCGAATGAAAATTATTCACAAAAACAAAGTTACATTACATGGTCTGGTGGTTATATGCATAATTGTATGTATGTATTATGTGTATATTATACAAGCAAATATATTACCAAGTTATACATAATCCGTTGGAGATATGTGACATAAAACGGATCATGTTGGATCTATCCCAACAACACTCAGACTGGGGCCAACATCGCAAAGGTCGATCCGGAAGGTCGTCTTAAACATACCATTGCCAGCAATTGAACCGACTACAAGGTCAATGTCGTGTGCACCATATCGATTCTGGCAGCCATCGGTATGGTTCTCATGACCTGAATCTCACGCCCCATCCCTATGGGGTCGTGTAATAGTGATGGGACCCAAGCTTATCGATTGTCGATAAACTTTCTCTTATCCACATTCATTCCATGCACTGAAAATAACTAAAGAAAAATCTAGATGTTACATACCTATATGTGGCACCAAAGGCAATTCATTCATAATTTTTTGATTTTTTAATTTGATTTGAAACAAAATAAGCTTATTAAGCCATACAAGTTCTTATAAATGTAACTATTTATTGGAAGGTGATGTCAGGAGCCTTAAGAACAGACGATCGTGCATGACAAGAGTTATGAATGTCAAAGAAGCAAGTGAGGTGTGTAAGAATAAGCCTAAATGGCGCTCTGTTGTTCGTGCCTACCCCGCAACGGAACTGGCGTGAAGTTATGTATGTATGTATTTATTGGACATCAATACAAAAAGAAACTTACAGACTAATAAACTATTTCAACCCACGGCATTCCCTTATCACACCGTTTCTCATCATACCATTTATATTAATCTTACATATATTTCTCAAAACTCATACCAGACCATAGTACATAACGGAATATGCGTTTACGAAATTTAGCATCCCAGGGATCTAACCTCAGCATTCCAGTGAGTTAGTCCGGCAAAGGCCCACTCAATCACAAAGGCCATAAAATGCTGTATTCAAATATCGACACCTAAACTAGTCAAATACCTTCCCATCCCTAAAACGGGATACTTCGAGATAATCTTGACCTACCCCCTTAACATTAAGATTTGGCACCCAACAAACTGGGAGACATAAATTAAAAGAGGGAAATTTCGCCTCCTATTGTGGAACTTTGTCTGGTTTTGAGTGCCAAGAAGAGAGTAATTTCATTGAAAACTAGTTTTATTTTCTTGTGATTTTTTTTGTGACTTACAAAGGCAGCTCACCAATAAAACGCGGCCTCAGCGCCATATTTTCCATTATATTTGTCTATACTATGGGAAACAACGTCATTTATCAACATAATAAGTGCCCTAAGGCCGTGTCCTCATTAGACGAATAGTGAGCGGCTGACTGTTCGCTAGATAACTGTGTTCGGCATATCGATCGCTTACTCAGTACCGAATTAGCGGCTGTATTAGCCGCGAAGCGCTTGCGAACTCTTGGGAGGTGTGGAAATTTGAGATCGGCAGTGGTCATATGTTTGAATATAAATAATGAGCATTATCAAGATAAGTAATAAGCTTAATGTTATACGATTAGACGAGAGACATGATAGAGCAATAAAATAAAAAAAACTTCGTTTAAAAAAACCGACTTCAAAAACTAAAAAACTAAAAAGTATAAAATAACTTATTTCTAAAGCTATTATTATTAATATACATTATCTAAAACATCTTGAAGTCGGTGCAAAGTAAAACATAAAAAATACTGTATTTTGAAAATTACTAAGCACCGACTTTAAGATGTTTTAGATAATATTTATTAATAATAATAGCTTTAGAAATTAGTTATTTTATACTTTTTAGTTATTGAAGTCGGTTTTTTCAAACGAGGATTTTTTATTTTATTTGTTACTTTTTAGTGTCTAGCTATGTATGGGTAGACCTACGAAAGGTGCCGCGCTCCTTATTAAAAAATATAGGTCCCAAGAAACGGGAACAAAAAACTGTTCGTAAAATGAAAGCTACTGGGCCAAACTATGTTAAATTTTTAAGGGACCAAATGACAACTATTCCGCATCAAACTAAACAAGAATCACGTAAATCGGATCATAAATCTCGGAGTAATCGGTGAACATACATAAAAAAAAAACAAAAAAAAAGATCCCGACTAGTTGAGAACCTCCTCCTTTTTTGAAGTCGGTTAAAAAGAATAGTGGTGTCAATTTTTTTTTAAATAACTTAACATCTAATGTGCCAGAGCCAAGTTATACGATCTCTGTGTGTTCTGAGAAGAGTGGTTGTTTTTAATGACATGGATGTTTGCGAAATGATAGCTGTTTTGGAGACATTGAATTAAGATAAATATTAAAAAAAACACTGAGTCCATCCTTTGAACCAAAAATAGTAATGCTCCAGCGGAGTCAGCGAACTGCGCCACCGATCGCGCGCATCGTTCGCTGCTAATGGGACGCTCATTGATTGAGTCTGCAAGCAAAACGCCGCAACCTGCGTACATTACCGGCTGTATAGATATTATATTTTAAAAAAACAAATGAGGTATCTTTGGGACACCTGTTTGGAACGAAGTTCTCCTAAAATGTCTTAAAAATTCTCAAAAGTCTCAAAAAGTGTGTTGATAAGCATCGAAAACTATCGACATTTTATCAAAAAACTATGCATAGAAATACATAAACAAACAAATGTATCAAAAACAGCGTATATTACACTAATTGATATTATTTTAGATTTTATTTCATTGCATTAAATAAAATAATAATTAGTGAAGCAATTGTAATAAAATTTTATTTTTTTAAAGTTATAATATATTTTTTTATTTATTAACAAATATAATGTAATATAAACTTAATCATTAGGCTCAATTTTAGTAACAATTGGCTAGTGGTAACTGAAGTAGGAAACATATGTTTGGGATTCTATTTTTTATTATTTATTATGTACAAAAAACCTGTATACACTCAACAAAAATAATCGTCGCGACAGCACACTGTTCAATGCGAAATAGAAAGACGAAACGAAAATAACTGGCTTGCTTTCTATGAGAGAGAGAGAGACAGACAGAGAAACACGCGCACGCCGCACGGCTTACAACTATAGCAAAAAGTGTCGTTACAACTTTTGGTCTTAATTTTTTCCGTCCCCTTTCGCAACGTGCGATAAGGAACTTCGTTCCAAAACTTCGTTCCAATTATATGAACGCAAACTGGAAGCAAACAGTGAATTGCTCACTGTTCAACTAATGGGATGTGTCATGTCATTAGTTATGTTACATACACAGGTTTGTATATATCTGTATAGTAAATTCTTGGTATTTTAATCATACTGTTCTAAAAATTTGTAGCCCATAAAAGTTCGACTACTCGTCTAGCACGACCCCATTTCGGGGGAATCAAAGCAAACGCTCTAAATTAAGATCAACACCATTAATAACTAAATTAATTACAGGACAGTCTGGAAATAAATTTGATTATTGGTGATTAAGCTTCTTCCTTAGTATACGTGTAATGAATATAAATATAGATAAAATGAGATATTACGACGACAAAATTTCCATTAAGGACATTACAAATTTATTCGCTTGATTTAAATGCCTAAGTATTTCTAATCGGCCTCTGTAGTATTAGCTGGGTAGTAAGCAAAATTGCATGGTGCACAGAGTCTAGTTGAACGATTTTTATCAAGTCAAATTAAGATAAATATAAAATAATTAACGGGCATAAAAAAGATACAAAAATCATAGAATGGATGGCCTTCTTGATAAAAAGCTGTCTTTTCAAGCTTACCTTAGACTAGGAACGATGGACTTGTAACATTTTTGATGCAGTTTGTAATAAATATTTAGGAAAATATGGTGAAAAACCTGTATAGAACGTTACCTACCTACGAAACTCACCAATCTTCCCTACACAAAATGGTTGGTAAATCTTCCATCACTAAAAATGAAAAGAGAGTGTGCAAAGCTGGGCTGATGAAATAATTTCGTCGCTAAATAAGCACGTGTTGTTTAGGTCACTTAATATAGTCTTCGCTTTCCTCAACCAGATCCCACATGAAATATGCACGAAAATTTAAGACAAAATTCCTGTTCTAGTTCTAAAAAGTTTTATTTTATTTTAATGACTGAAGCGAGCAGGATTTTTATCCGAGAAATAATACAATTTCCTGCGGCCGGGTAGCCTGTCGTAAGAGGCGACAAAACAACCCACAGCTAGGTGGTAGGGCATTTGCCCGACTGGATGGCTACCACCCCTGGTCTAAAGCATGTCGCCAAAACAACCTTGAGTTGTGTTCCGGCACTAGTGACCAGGTTCCAGTTTCCCTTAAGAGAGAAGCAGCGCATTTGTAGCAACTTTACTGTTGCAAATGTCCATAGGCGATGATAACCGCTTTCCATCAAGTGGGCCGCCTGCCTGTCTGCTGATCTCCTGCAATAAAAAAAAGAGCAAACTTGCAGGTGCTGCACTTAACGAAAGGGAATTAACGCTGCATATGAATGTTTGCACCACGGCACCACCAGGGGGGTGCCAACCCTTTTCGAATGTACGGAATGAATGAGATAGGAGGTATGGGATAGAGGGGATGAGATTATTGAAATCGTTCAGCCGTTTTGGAACCTATACGACGAAAACTTTTAAATTACCACACAGAAAAAAATTCAAAATATAATATTTTTTTAATAACGCCTCGTATACACAGCAATTTTTTTTAACGTTTACTATTTATTTTGAAATCATCTATCAAACAAAGACTTCATTTTTTTTACTAGGCATTAATTATGTATGCAAAAAGGTACCGTATAAATGTGAAGTTTCCTTAAATATTAAAACGTGCTTTCCATATTTTATTAATAAATTTGATTAACTAGGATAATATTCTTGTACTTAATATAATTTTCTCTGACATTTTCTGTGAAAATAAGTAATATCTAGATTTATTATCATTAGATTAAAACCTGCATCGTGGTATAGATGAACATTATAATTTTACAAGCATTATGTTTCCGCCAAAATACCTAAAGAACTTTTAACTGGTTAAAACTATTCATGACGTCATCACTTGCTACTCTGTACAAAACAAAGAAGATTTTTTTTGTTTAAGGATCGTCAACAGTTTTTTGGAATAATTCAAGTACAATAATAGACTCACAGCCAAGGGGTAATATGGTGATGTAAAAACTGTATGGACGTGAAGATTTATCAGATAGCTAGCGGTCATGGCAGTCGTTGTCCTGCTCTGAAATAAATAAAAAAATCTAATAACCCGATTCCAGCACCACCTACCGGATCCAATTGTTTATCTAAGCCATATTATTAGATTTATTTCGGTCCAAATTGGACCTATGTTTAATCATTGGTGTTATTGACTCTCTAATCTGTGCTGCATAATGTAAAACTCGTATCTCATTCTCTCGCAGGCTTAGTCCTATACATTTATGCTTTTTCGTTTCACCGAGTTTCAAATCACAACAATTCTAAAGAAGTTTCACTTTAAAATTAAAAACAACTATAAAAATATTTACAGGTAAAATTGGTCATTCGGGTCGCTGTCGGTGGGGAGCATTCCCAAAATGTTGGCTGCTTTCCACGTTGTATAGTAACACTGATTTAGAGCAACGGTGCCCTATATATAGGACAACCCTTTTGGGCACACGAAACTTTTTTCAATTGCATTGAAAAGTCTTGATAGAGTATAAACCTCACGCCCCCGTGACCCCGAAGTCTCATATAGGGTTGCCAGCCATACTTTATAATAACGTATCCTACTTTATTTTTAGTAAATATACTTTTGCATAAAAATAAAGTATGCGAAAAATCTTTACTGTGATGCTTCAAATGAAAGATATATATATATTACTTATATTCATAACAAGCATCGTGTTCTCCGTCGTTTATATACTACTAGCTATCCCGGCACAGGTCGTTTTGCCATGAAGAAATAAAATTTAGAACCCGATTCCAGCGCCACCTACCGGGTCCAAATGTAAGTTATCCTATCTTTAAAGTCGGATCAAACTGCACACGGTGTGCAAATTTGATTAAAATCGGTGAAGTAGTTTAGGAGTCCATCGCGGACAAACAACGTGACACGTAATTTATATATATTAAGAAGATATTCCAGTTGGCTATTTTTTAATAGCTTCAATGTTTCTTCTCATGTCGCCATTTTAGATTCATTATTGGAAAAAACTCTGTAAGTGAATGCTCGATCGATAATAGTTTAGTAATCTATAAATATTATAAAATTATAAATTTGCCGTATCTGTAAATGTACAGAATTAATATAAATGTACAGAATTATAAAATTCCAAATGTGCCGTATCTGTAAATGTACAGAATCAATATGAATGTACATAATTATACAATTCTAAATATGCCGTATCTGTAAATGTACAGAATTAATATAAATGTACAGAATTATAAAATTCTAAATATGCCGTGTCTGTAAATGTACAGAAACAATATGAATGTACATAATTATATAATTCTAAATATGCCGTGTCTGTAAATGTACAGAAACAATATGAATGTACATAATTATATAATTCTAAATATGCCGTATCTGTAAATGTACAGAATTAATATAAATGTACAGAATCAATATAAATGTACAGAATTATAAAATTCCAAATGTGCCGTATCTGTAAATGTACAGAATCAATATAAATGTACAGAATTATAAAATTCTAAATATGCCGTGTCTGTAAATGTACAGAAACAATATGAATGTACATAATTATATAATTCTAAATATGCCGTATCTGTAAATGTACAGAATTAATATAAATGTACAGAATTATAAAATTCCAAATGTGCCGTATCTGTAAATGTACAGAATCAATATGAATGTACATAATTATACAATTCTAAATATGCCGTATCTGTAAATGTACAGAATTAATATAAATGTACAGAATTATAAAATTCCAAATGTGCCGTATCTGTAAATGTACAGAATCAATATAAATGTACAGAATTATAAAATTCTAAATATGCCGTATCTGTAAATGTACAGAAACAATATAAATGTACAGAATTATAAAATTCTAAATATGCCGTATCTGTAAATGTACAGAATCAATATGAATGTACATAATTATACAATTCTAAATATGCCGTATCTGTAAATGTACAGAATCAATATAAATGTATAGAATTATAAAATTCTAAATATGCCGTATCTGTAAATGTACAGAAACAATATAAATGTACAGAATTATAAAATTCTAAATATGCCGTATCTGTAAATGTACAGAATCAATATGAATGTACATAATTATACAATTCTAAATATGCCGTATCTGTAAATGTACAGAATCAATATGAATGTACGTAATTATACAATTCCAAATGTGCCGTATCTGTAAATGTACAGAATCAATATAAATGTACAGAATTATAAAATTCTAAATATGCCGTATCTGTAAATGTACAGAATCAATATAAATGTACAGAATTATAAAATTCTAAATATACCGTATCTGTAAATGTACAGAATCAATATAAAATATGTACATAATTATAAAATTCTACATATGCCGTATCTGTAAATGTACAGAATTATAAAATTCTAAATATACCGTATCTGTCAATGTACAGAATCAATATGAATGTACAGAATTATAAAATTCCAAATAGGCCGTATCGTCGGAATAGGGTAATAAGTATTAAGATATGATATTCATCAATAAAAAAATTATAATTAAAAAACAACACTCGCAACATCAGTCTAACCATTCATTTGTCATGATCTTTCCCGGCCGATTTCGGCATTGGTGGCTGCATTTAAACTCATTTTCATTTGTGTGATTTAGGTGAAATTATTTTTGTGTGTGGTCAAGTGGATCCCGAGATGGTTTAGATTCACAATTGGACCCGGTAGGTGCCACTGAACACCTCTTTAACGGTGGGACCTATTTCGATGATTTTTTCTGTATTTTCAAGTAGATTCGAATATGGTTTAGATTAACAATTTGTCCCGGTTGATGGCGCTGCTATCGGTTTCTAGATTTTTATTTTTTAAGGGCAAGACAACGTCTGCCGGGTACAGCTAGTATTATATAAACACAGTACATATCATAATACATACAAAATAAGCCACACTAGTATACCTGGGAGTACCAAAAATAATTAAAAACCATGATTTTAAAAGAGGATACTGACTTAGCTTGTCTGATGTTGAGTGGCAGTGAACTCCATAAACGTACAGCCTGTACTGTGAAGAAGTTATCAACGAAGGAAGATGCGTGTACAGTTATTTTTCTCAAAAGCAACTGGCAACCCTAGTCTAAACCCCGAAAGCCTCGAATACCTAACCATACCGATAGATGCACATTTGCGACGTTTTAGGGTTTCTTGCAGGGCGTTCCATTTGTAGCTCACAACGCCCAAAATGCTCAGTTAGCCGTTCCACAAGGCGACCGCGGTCGTTGTGGTTGTGGCGAAAACGTCACTAATGACGTCATCATTTTCGATCACACAACGCTCACAACGACCCACGTCAAGAGGTGGGTCGAATAGCCGTTCCACTTGGGTTTACGATTGTAACGCGGGCAATCAAGTGGAACGGGATAAATCGCGGTCGTGAACGTGGTCGTTGTGAGTCCCTAATGGAACGTAGCCTTTGTGTATAGCAGTTCCTATGACAATCACGGCTGTGTTTGGAAGATGGGGAGCCGCCAAAGTACCGACACATATTGCTGACGGGTAATTGCAGGAATCAAATAACCCTGTCATTTATAACATTTATAATTTTGGGTTTGATATCTACATAGCCAAATTATTATTGCAGGAGTTTAGCTGACAGGCAGACGGCCCACTCGATGGAAAGCGGTTACCATCGCCTCTGGACATTTGCAACACCAAAGGTGCTACAAATGCGCTGCTGCTCTCTTAAGGGACACTGGAACCTGGTCACTAATGCCGGAACACAACTCAAGGTTGTTATGGCGACATACTTTAGACCAGGGGTGGTAGCCATCCAGTCGGGCAAATGCCCTACCACCTGGCGTGGTACCATTATAATAATTAGGATTTAAAATATTTACTTTATGACGACATTTCACTCTCGCATCTATGTTGACAGTTGTCAATTAATATCCATATAGGCTACGTTCCATTAGGGACTCACAATGACCACGTTTACGACCGCGATTTGTCCCGTTCCACTTGCTGGCGTTACAATCGTAAACCCAAGTGGAACGGCCATTCGGCTCACCTCTTAACATGGGTCGTTGTGAGCGCTGTGTGATCGAAAATGTTGTCGTCATTAGTGACGTTTTCGTCACGAGCACAACGACCGCGGTCTCCTTGTGGAACGGCTAACTGAGCACTTTGGGCGTTGTGAGCTATTTTTAGAACGCCCTGATAGTCT
The DNA here is from genome assembly GCA_019925095.2 of Dendrolimus kikuchii. NCBI lineage: Eukaryota > Metazoa > Arthropoda > Insecta > Lepidoptera > Lasiocampidae > Dendrolimus > Dendrolimus kikuchii. The sequence goes on from CM034412.1 coordinate 14,037,081, forward strand.
GGCCTACCGGCCAGTAGGCTAGAGTGAAGAGGCTTTAATCGCCACATTACGTCTAGGGTTGCCAACTATAATTTTGTAATAACGTATCATAGTTTATTTTTGGTAAAGATACTTTTAACTTTTGTATAAAAATAAAGTATGTGAAAATACTCTATATCCAATCGTAAAATGATACACTAATATGGATATCTACTGAAATATTTTCCATCGAGCTTTCATTGAAAGAGTTTTTACAGTATGAATCTAAAATGGCGAGATAAAACGAACACGACATCTATAAATTTAATAAAAAAATAAGGAAAGAAAGAAAAGAAAGAAAGAAAAACTTTATTTGAAGAAATTGCGACGCAATTACATTCCTTATACATTTTTATACACAAAGCATATTTTGAGAATTTGTACGCCGCATTTTCAGCATAAAAAGCATAAGGTAGTTGTTTATTTAAGTTCAAATTAGGAATCTAAAGATAACTTCCAATAAATTTAAGGATAAACAAAAACTGTTAGTGTAAGCTAGAAGCATACAAAAATAGTGTCTTCAAAAGAAGAAATAAACAAATAAAATTTTGAAAAATATTTCTATGTCTTCCAAATAATTTATTTTTTCCCTACTAAAAAAATGTAATACGTTATATTTCTCAAAAATTGTTGGCAACCCTAATTACGTCCCATACTAAGGAGCGGCGACATTTTCATAAGCTTTTGAAAAATGTTTTTAAATATAAGCTTTTGAGATCCTGGATATCATGTAGCAGCAGACTGCTAGCCAAGACAAGTAAAACGAGCCCAAACACGACGGGTCTATCTTGTCTAGTACAAGAGTTCCTATGGCCACCTTCCAACTCCATCATCAGATCAGCTCCACTGTACCATATTATTGCATTATCACTTGATATACATATGTGTGCAAAATTTCAGTTCAATCGGAAACCGGGAAGTTGGTCAAATTTAACTTGCAAGATTCCACCTGAACTTACATACATACATCCATTGCAAGTTAAATAAAAGCTTGTAAAAAGTAGTAGTAGTAGTGTTCAAAGATCTATATAGACGCATTAATTTTGAAAATTATCTGTGTTTCGCATAATAATATATCATCAGACAAACAGACATATTGTAACAAACACGGCATTTTTATAATATCTATCTTTATATACATATATATATATATATAATTCTTCTGTACGTATGTTGACAGTGAACTCCTCCTAAACGGTTGGACCGATTTGAATGAATTTTTTTGTGTGTGTTCAAGTGGATTCGAGGATGGTTTAGATTCACAATTGGACCCGGTAGGTGGCGTTGCAATCGGGTTCTAAATTTTATTTCTTCAGGGCAGAACAACGTCTGCCGCGACAGCTAGTATTATTATAAAATTCCAAACATGCAGTGTCAGTCCATTGATGCTATTAAAAAAAAACAACTGGAATGCACCACACAAACGACGGAGAACATGATGCAATTTTTTTTAGCTTTCTTGTTTGTTTGTCTGTGTTCGGGAATTACGTAAAAACTACTAAGCCGATTTCGATACAGCTTTCGTTGATCGATAGCAAATTCTTAGAATTCAAATTTGCGCTACTTTTTATCCTGTGAATCTCGCAGAAAATGTTCTGGGAATTATTTAAAAAAATCGAATTCCAATGTGTTTTTTTCACTGATCTATAACAAATTTTATGTAATAAAATCTGTATATATAAAAGAAAGTCGTGTGAGTTACACTATTTATAACTCAAGAACTGGCAACAAAGCTGAAAATTGGTGGGGAGGTAGCTTAGAACCAGGAGACGGACATAGGATACTCGTCATCTCGTTGGACCCGGTAGGTGGCGCTGAGATCAGGTTCTAGAATCCTCCTAATCACCTGGAGCGATTTTGGTGATTATGTTTTTGTGTGTTTGAGTGGCTTCCCGGATGTTTTAAATCCACAATTGGAACCGGTAGGTCGCGCTGGGATCAGGTCCTAGACTTTTATTTTTTCAGAGCAGGACAACGTCTGCCGGGGCCGCTAGTATGTTATATTTTTATGCCGGGAATCCCGCGGGTATTTTCCCGGAAGCAGTTTGAAGTTGTTCGGTTGCATAAAAATTAGCTTATTCCGACACATTTTTTACTAAAAAGATAGATTACATTCTTTTTAAAATGTGGAGTCCCGCGGGAATTTCAGGCCAAGCGTGGACGAAGTCGCAGGTAATAGCTAATAAATTATTTTCAATTTTTAAATAGTTGCTAATTTATTGGCACATAATATATAAATCAATATTAGTTCAAACATGCTCCGGTGGTTCGGGCATGTGGAAAGAATGCATGATGAAAGAATGACTAAACAGATATACAATGCAAAAGTGGATGGATGCAGAAGTCGTGGAAGGCCACGACACACCTTCCATGATCAAATTGATCGTGTACTAGCAGAAGGTGATGTCAGGAGCCTTAAGAACAGACGAGCGTGCATGACAAGAGTTATGAATGTCAAAGAAGCAAGTGAGGTGTGTAAGAATAAGCCTAAATGGCGCTCTGTTGTTCGTGCCTACCCCGCAAGGGAACTGGCGTGAAGTTATGTATGTATGTATGTAGTTCAAACATAGTAACAATTGTATTTTTAACTCAATTCAAATTGGTATAGGTATATAATAAGAACAATAATTTACTTAACGGAGGAAGAACCACCGTAAAAAGTGTGACGTCAGCAATGCTGACATCACGATTGTTGGCTTCTTGGTGACGACCCATATTTGAGTCCTCCAAATAAAATTTCAAGAGTACTCGGTATCGTTTATTCGAAGAGCGTTACGACTTCCCAGAGAGGTCCGTCCCGTTCGACGGCTCGAACAATAATGAGCCATGCCGGCCGAACCTTCCGCTTTTATAGTCGTGAACAAACAACTGACGTTTCCTGACCGCTACGTTTTCTTTTTAAATTTTAGCGGTTACGGATTCAGATTTCCGTTTGGATTAATAACAAAGGTGAACATAATGTAATTAAGCTTGAATATCAGATGTTTGTTTAAACACTTACTTTGTTATTGTTCCATGTTTTTATACAACACATAAAAATTTTAAGAAGGTTATAAACAATATAATGTACCGAACATTATATTAACCTAACACAGGCATCCTAGTTATAGATAGAAAGTAAACATAAGCTACAAGGAGCTGGCTACACGAAGCGCACTTCAACTCTTATTAAAGCACCCCACTATAAAATTAATATCATCATCCATCACACCACTCTACGATATTACAACGCTACTTATCACATTACAATCGGTGGAGTGACACCCTTATAGATTCTATCTTTGTTATCTATATTCCACGATACAAGACATCGTAAGTCCATTCCATTCACTTAGAATTTTAAACCTTATTCCTAATACAATTACAGCACAAATCTGCTTGGAGATGAAGTGTCAGATACACGACCAAAGATATCTCGACAGATAAAAGTACCCACTTTGGAACGTGACAAAGGCATTTTAGCCGCAAAAGGAAATTCGTATTGACGGCAACAACCTTTGATGATTTTCGCCACAAATGTAAGCCCATAACCGATCTTGTTAGAAAATTATGAAAACTTCTTCTGTAGCACGCTTTCTATAAAATTTTAGTCTTACATACATACATAACTTCACGCCAGTTCCCTTGCGGGGTAGGCACGAACAACAGAGCGCCATTTAGGCCCATTCTTACACACCTCACTTGCTAGTACACGATCAATTTGATCATGGAAGGTGTGCCGTGGCCTTCCACGACTTCTGCATCCATCCACTTTTGCATTGTATATCTGTTTAGTCATTCTTTCATCATGCATTCTTTCCACATGCCCGAACCACCGGAGCATTCCTTTTCTTACCTTCACCCCGACACTCTCTTTCAGACCAACTCTCTTTCTTACTTCGGTATTACGAACGCGGTCCGCGAGCGTCACTCCGCAGATTTTGCGCAGTGCTCGCATCTCAACCGCGTTTACTCTACTTTCATGCTCTCTCTTCCATACCCAACTCTCGCTTCCATACGTGAGCGTAGGTACCAGCACCGCGTTGTGTATGGCGAGCTGGGCCTTCTGGCTGAGGTTCTTAGCACTTAGAAGTTTACCTAACGCTCCATTCAAACTATTCCCCAAATTTATTCTTCTTTCTATATCAACGGTGTACCTTCCATCCCTTCAATTTTAGTCTTAATAACTTTTATTTTAATACTAGGGTATGCCCGCGGCTTCATCCACACTTGACTTGAAAGACACAAAGTACCGCAGCAGTCGTTTTAGTGAAAACTGTTTATGCACCCGAACAACTACAAACCGCTCCTGGGAAAATTCCCGCGCGATTCATAGGATAAAAAGTAGCACTGATTTTAAGTCTAAGAATTTGCTATCGATCAGCAAAAACCGTATTGAAATCGGCCTAGTAGTTTTTACGTGAATCCCGAACAAACAAACAGACTCTTATCCGTGCAGGAATGGAGAAAGAATACAATTTCCTGCGGCCGGGCGGCCTGTCGTAACAGGCGACTTAACAACCTACAGCCAGGTGTTAGGGCATTTGCCCGACTGGATGGCTACCCCCCCTGGTCTAAAGTATGTCGCCATAACAACCTTGTGTTGTGTTCCGGCATTAGTGACCAGGTTCCAGTTTCCCTTCAGAAAGCAGCAGCGCATTTGTAGCAACTGTGGTGTTGCAAATGTCCATAGGCGATGGTAATCGCTTTCCATCAAGTGGGCCGTCTATCTGTCTGCTGATCTCCTGCAATAAAAAAAAAAACACAAGAAATGTAAAAAAAATTGCGTCATGTTCGTTTATCATTTATATATCTATTCCAGTTGTTTTGTTTTTTAACAGCTTCAATTTACAGACACAGCATGTTTAGAATTTTATAATATTAGATTAGAATTTAGGCCGATTTTTCAATCATCAGATAAAATTATCAGTCGAATAAATTATAACTGGACTAATTTCAAAAGTGAAACGATTCAACATTCTGCAAGTTACTAACAAAAACGTTGTTATGTTAACGCGAATGAAGTTCTAGCACTAATAATAAGTAAATAACAGTCTGTAAACATCCCACTGCTGGACTCGAGCAACCCACGGGAACGGACAGTATACCCGCCACGCTTGTCTAAAGCGGCTTGGCAGGTTTGACACATCGTTTATCACGATGTTTTTCTTCACCATTGTTAGCACGTGGTAAATGTAGCAATATGCACCTTTGGCCAGAAAACTGGCTAAATGGTGCATGCGTTCCGGCTAGGATTCGTACTCACACCTTGAGACTGGAACGCGTGCGTTAGCCATTAAGCTACCACGACTTAAGTTCTAGAACTGCTACTAAATAAATCCAATTTATTACCAAAGTTTATACACAAAACAGAGTTTGGTTAATTGCAAGTATTTTACCTTTCTAACCTTCATGAAAGCTTAGCAAGTAATCCCAAACTTCATTAGACGATATAGAGACGTTGGTATTAATTTGAGGGGAAATAGTACAATTCTGTCTACCCCGGATTAGGTAGGTAGTAAGCCCTTCAAATTGAACCTTATATATCCTTTAAGGCAGAAAAGTAACATAAAGGTCTTTTATTTGCTAAATTAATACAGAAAACAAGATTTGGACGGTCTGTAGGGGTGATCAGAGTTATCATTTAAGTATGAAACCTCTGATCACACACACGTATGTGTGTCAGCGTGATGATATACTTAACTGTGTTGTGGTTGTAACAAGCGTCTTCTTATTCAACAGTACCAGGTTCAATCATATACGTGGATTAATTGAATACAGTATTTATTAGTGATATCTATATATACCGTGCAGGAACGGAGAAAGAATACAATTTCCTCCGGCCGGGCGGCCTGTCGTAAGAGGCGACTAAACAACGCACAGCCTGGTGGTAGGGCATTTGCCCGACTGGATGGCTACCACACCTCGTTTGAAGTATGTCGCCATAACAACCTTGAGTTCTGTTCCGGCATTAGTGGCCAGGTTTCAGTGACCATTAAGAGAGCAGCAGCGCATTTGTAGCACCTTCGGTGTTGCAAATGTCCATAGGCGATGGTAACCGCTTTCCATTAAGTGGGCCGTCTGCCTGTCCACTGATCTCCTGCAATTAAAAAAAAACCTCGAGAACGGCTGGACTGATTTTGGTTTTGAATTATTTGTGGAAGTCCAGGGAAGGTTTAAAAGGTGAGTAAATATGAAAAAAATGCTTGGAATATAGTAAAAACTATTCTATTCTATTTTTGTTCGGCGATGGCTCCAGCGCTTTAATGTGCGTTGATTTTGCCAATGTCGGGGTGACTTTGGGAGTGACTATATAAAATAGTAAAAACAAATGTTCGTAAAATGAAAAATACGGGGCCAAACTATGTCAAATTTTCAGGGGACCAAATGGCAGCTATTCCGCGTTGAACAAAAAAAGAATCACGTAAATCGGATCATGAATCTCGGAGTAATCGGTGAACATACATAAAAAAATAGGATTCCGACGAAATGAGAACCTCCTCCTTCTTTTGAAGTCGGTTAAAAAGACGAAATACACGAATGTCATTGGTTGATTTGAAAATTGCGCCTTTGCCAATGTCAAGCGATAGAGATAATTAATGCTCTGTGGTCAATACCCACTTCGACGCACCGCTTGACATGGGTTGTCATTAGTGACGTTTTCGCCACGACCATAACGACCGTGGTCGCCATGTGGAAAGTGCATTTTGAGCGTTTGGAACGAGAGCGCAGGCCGCAGGAAATTGTATTCCTTTATTTTATTATTTATTTAAGTTTGTGGCTTGGCAGCTAGGCCTTTAAGCCAGACCTTAGTTTACAATATAGTTTCTTCATTTTCTTAAGCCTATGTGTAGCACAGCTGAACTGTAGGTAATCAGCTAGTGCCATTCAACGGAGTTCTTGTGACAACTCAAAAGGCCACATTTGTCTACAGAGTTCACATTTCTCACAAAACACATAACTACTACTCAAAAACTATGAATATCCTACAAATATTGTTCATTTTAGAGTAATTTTACACATTTTTAGAAAATAAAACTGCACAGTACAACATCTCCTTTCAGTTCCCGCCGAAAACTCTTCAAAATTGTATTCCTACTTCGTTCCTGCACAGATAAAATTCAAAATGCCATCAAATTGCCATGCTTTCAAATTCAAAAAACAATATGATTATGAAGAAAAAATTCCACATTTACAAGCTTACAGACGTATCCCTCGGAGACTTATTTACCCAGATTAGTGAAACAAAAAAACACCATTTTTTGTTCTCCCCATGGAGCCCTGAGAATATTTGATTAGGGTACCTTCGGATAAATAGCCGATCGCCCGGCGATCCTTTTATCTGCTTATCCTCGTTTATTATTTAAGCATCTATATTTAGCCGAATTCCCCAATGCGTGGACGGGATCCATTCATTTTGACTGATCAAATACATATTTGTTTTTAATAAAAGGTATTACATACATGAATTAGTTTTATTAATTACTAGCGGCCCCGGCAGACGTTGTCCTGCTCTGAAAAAATAAAAATCTAGGACCCGATCCCAGCGCCACCTACCGGTTCCAATTGTGGATTTAAACCATCCGGGAAATCACTCAAACACATAAAAACAAAATCAGCAAAATCAGTCCAGGTGATTAGAAGGATTCTAGAACTCGATCTCAGCGCCACCTAGCGGTTCTAATTGTGAATCTAAACCATCCGGGAACCCACTCAAACACACAAAAACAAAATCAGCAAAATCCGTCCAGGTGATTAGGAGGATTCTAGAACCCGATCTCAGCGCCACCTACCAGTTCCAACGGGATAAAAAGTATCCTATGTCCGTTTCCTGGTTCTAAGTCACCTCCCTACCAATTTTCAGCCAAATCGGTACAGCCGTTCTTGAGTTATAAATAGTGTAACTAACACGACTTTCTTTTATATATATAGATTATTGTATACTGTTGTATCTGTAGAGACCACGGGCCATCACAATGACCCGGACTTGCGTGGGATCATGGGAAGGCCAACACGTAGAGGCCCCTTGACAAATTTAATCTAAATGTGGCGTGACATTGACCGACGATTATCCCTGTCTACACCATATAATAATGCATCCAAGGACAAGCCCCGGCCAGTGTAGGACTATTGTGGGAAATGAGGACAAAACGTACCGGGCTATTGGGGTGAACTGCTAGTGGTACTAGGGGTCTGGGAATATAGGGACTATAGCGTCTGCTCGTCGCAATGTTCGAGGAACATGGAAAAATGGACAGACGGTGACTCACCACTCCCTGCATGGGCCCCAAAAAATGCCATAGTAGACAGGGGCAACATAGGTGTGAGTGGTTAAAGGGTGTAGAGAGGTGGGCTGCAGGTTCACCGAAGCTACTTCTGGCGTGATAACATTTATCACTACCACCCCTGGAGCTTGAGTCTTAGCTCTAGCGATCTCCACTCCGTGCCGGCTGGCTAAGGCAAGCACGGATGTCCTTGGCCCCCGGAGTCGTGTCCGAGGTGGCACTGCTCACCTAAAGCTTCGCCACAACGCCCCCCTGCGGATTATTATTTATTATTTAACAAAATTGGGCCGTTTTGGTCTAAAGCGAAAAGGAAGGTTTGCACTGAAAATGAGCGTTGTGTCGGATATAATTCCGGCACAGCAATATGCTGAGTGCAAACCTTGTTTGCTGAAAATATGGCGTACAAATTCTCAAAATATGCTCTGTGTGTAATAATGTATAAGGAATGTAATTGCGTCGCTATTTCTTCAGATACAGTTTTTCTTTCTTTTTTTCTGAATGTTTCTCCTTCTTTAGCCCGGGCGAACGAGATATGCCCGAGTCAATTACTTTTATTACGTTGAAAAGTTATAATTAAATTATATTGTTACGACAGACAAAGACAAATTCACACGTGCATTTTATTACCTTTCGGCATTTGGACTTCTTTTCTTTACTTTGTGTTTAAAATTTGTGATTAGAAAAACAGCCCATTGTCTATTGTAATCTTTTATGGTAGTCATTAGCCAGGTATGATTCTAGGAAATTCAGTCCACACGGCCGAGCAGACATATTGTATTTGTACAGTATAAAGCAATGCCCAATTGAGAGATGAGGCAGTCTAGCGATAACCACGAGCGAAGCAAGACGTGTGAACTGCATTCGGTAATCTATTTAGTGACGGACTTTGTGCGTTTTATGGAATTACGATCTCGTGCATTACGTTTGGACTGGTTGTGTTCAGTTATATTTGTACCTGTATTATACGTGTTTGTATAGTTCTAATAAACACTATAATAATTCCAACGGCATTTTAATTCGAGTCTCGCAACTCGTAACAATATGTTACTTACTACTTACTATGTCATGTGTAAATAAATATGGAAACTGCTCGGGAGTGTTTTTTTTTTAAATCACTTCCACCGGACTTACAAGCTTATTCGGCCTTGTATATATTTTAGGGTTGTATTCTTTTATTGTTTTTATTTTAAATTCTTTTGTTTTATTTTTATATCTTTTTGTGCTTTTTCTTTTTTTTTCTTTTCTAAAAATCGTACAATCGAGTCCTTAAATTTCTAATAAAGTCTTCTATATCTATTCGTTAACAATTCTTATTATATCTATCTACTACACTTTATACCTCTATCTATTACTACATTAGTTCTTTCTACTGATTTCTTTTACAGCTTCTGTCCTTAACACTATTTTTACTTTGATTTGCATATTGTTACTAGTGCGGGACTCGAATCAAAATGCCGTTGGAATTTATATAGAATTTATTAGAACTATACAAACACGTATAACATAGGTACAAATACAACTAGACATTACTAGTACAACTGCACGATTCAATAACACGCGCAAAGTCCGTCACTGTATCGCTCATCGAATGTACGTCTTGCTCGTATCGTAATCCTCGCTTGACTGTCTCACCCCCTCCATTCGGGCATTCCTTTTATTCTGTACAAATACAATATGCCTCGACGCAAAACAATAACAACAAGAATTAGTTCGGCACACCTGCCTAATGACTGCCATAAATCAAGTACAATAACAATATAATGTGTTTCTTAATTACAAATTTTAAACACAAAGCAAACAAAAGAAGTCCAAATGCGGAAAAGGTAATATTAACCAGGTTTATGGCAGGCGATGTGCATTGACTTTTTGTCGGCATGTAACAATATTCATTTATTATCATTTTTATGTTTAAATATTGTGTTACTTACTATTATCTTATATATATAATCATATATATGTCATGTATGTTTATCCTGTCCTGATTACGTTTTACTCTATTATTATTTATTTAATACCATCGCGAGACCTTTTTATTTGTAATATACCCACTTCGTATTATTAATCGTCATTATTTCTTGCTATGCGAAGACAAATTAAACGTTTTTTCCTTCTTTCTTTCTTTCTTAATATTAGAAGGATTAACCAAACTGACCCAATTTGATTACACTAAATCACTGCTTACCCTAAATTATCTACAGTACGAAACCCTCCACAGCCTTATACACTACCTCAATTTAATTGACTACTAGCTTCTGCCCGCGATTTGGTCCGCGTGGAATTGTAAAAAAAAGTAAGTTAAAAATACCCCGATTTTGAAACATTCTTCATTGGTGCGCCGCTCCTATTGGTCTTAGCGTGATGATATATAGCCTATAGCCTTCCTCGATAAATAGGCTATCTAACATTGAAAGAATTTTTCAAATCAAACCAGTAGTTTCTGAGATTAGCGCGTTCAAACAAACAAACAAACAAACTCTTCAGCTTAGCTATATTAGTATAAGATTCGCGTACCATCCTTAGCATTCTTCTTGACAATATTTTATTTTCTGGCAATATTTACAGTCCACACACGTCACGGGCAATTTAACGAGTGGCTCCAATGTACTCTGTGAGTTGCTCTCAATTAGTCCACGACCGTCGCCGACGCGACCTTTTATATAATTATTTCAACCTTTTTGGGGCCATCCACAAATTACACGGCAGACGAATTTCACAATTTTTTTACCACTATCCTTGTCACAGCTGGTCACATTCGTGAGACCCCCTCTCTAGTGTGAGACAATACATATTTTGCAAAACCTTAAGAAATTGTTAAATTAAAACAGCAGTTCCGAAATTAGCTTAAATATATTCGACACTGGAATGTGACGTCACGAAATTTAGTACCCCTATTTTATTTTATTTTTATTGCAGACAGGTTGCCTATGGACATTTGCAACACCAAAGGTGCTACAAATGCGCTGCTGCTCTCTTAATGGAGACTGGAGCCTGGTCACTAATGCCGGAACACAACTCAAGGTTGTTATGGCGACATAGTTTAGACCAGGGATGGTAGCCATCCAGTCGGGCAAATGCCCTACCACCAGGCAAAACGCTTTCTGCGTTAATGAATTAATTAAAGGTTACCAAGCTTAATTAAACCTTGATATGCGTGCATGCATGCGTGTGTGCGGGTGCATGTGTATTTTTTAATGGCGACCAACGAATTGGGCACGGGTCAACTAGTACTGGATAAACAAGAGTATACAAGGTCGTACTAGTCACTCTAACTCTCGCGCGAGTGCTCTCGGTAAGACATGGCGAGGGCACTTGGGGGGAGTTTACTTCCAGCATTACAGCTGTAGCTGGATGCTGATCCCTATAGTTGCCTATTATTAACAATTCGTGGCAAGTTACCAACAAAATAATTGTAAGCGTTATTTATATAAAAATAAGTAGCTGTGTCAGCATAACCCTGTACGTTGAACCACACAGTTAAGTATGTTGTTTTATTGAAACGTTTCACTTTAAGTCTGGCCACGAAAATCCTATATGAAATGCAGATGCGTATCGTCTGCACGCCATAAAACGCTGTGTAGTGTGAAAAATGTTATTTATAGCCGGCCTGGGAATAAAGTATAGCTACCAAAAAGAAAATGGATAAAAATAAAAAACATTACGTGGTTAGATACGGCCATTCGTAATTTATCACGTTAGGTCCCGTAGTGGTTTTTAGGTTTGTGATATATATAGGTCAAGATATATTTTATTATTATTAACAAAATATTTATACTGTTTATTCTATGTACGTATATATTTGCCAGGTGGTAGGATATTTGCTCGACTGGATGGCGACCACCCCTGGTCTAGAGTAAGCCGCCATAACAACCTTGTGTTGTGTTCCGGCAATAGTGACCAGGTCCCAGTCTCCCTTAAGAGAGCAGCAAATGTCCATAGACGATGATAACCGCTTTCCATCAAGTGGGCCGTCTGCCTGTCTGCTGAACTCCTGCAATAAAAAAAATATATATTTTAGAAATTAAATAGTTTTCAAATTAATCTCTTTAAAATATTCGGGTCGTTTTAGTATTACGCCAAAAGGTTTGCACTGACAATCAGCGTTGTGTCGGATATTATGCCGGCACAGCAATAAGCTGAATGCAAACTTTGTTTGCTGAAAATGCGGCGTACAAATTCTCAAAATATGTTTTTATTTTTAAGATACATATCAGCAATGTAAGTACGTCGTTATTTCTTCAAATATTTCTTTTCCTTTCTTTCTATTACACTTGTCCTAGTTGACCTAAGATGCACTAATACTAAATAAAACACTTACTTCACTGGATGTACTGGTTTATTGAACTGAACTTAATAATGAGAAAAGTACAAAAGAGGTTACCAAAATATATTGTACAAACAATAGTGTGTTCGATTAGGAGATAGCGCCATCTAGATTTGTACTGACTGAACTATTGGACTAAGTACGGCGCAGTCTCCGACAACACTACTGTCACAATTATACAAATACTAGAGTTTTTCCGCGGCTATGCCGTGGGTCGAGTCCCAATGGGTGGCTTTATTTTACTTATTTTATGCCTCGTTCAGACACGGCGGAATCCGCGCGGACGCAAGCCGCGTGGTTTCAATCCGCGAGGATCGAAAATGTTCAGACAGGCACGGTGAGTGTGGGCAGTGAGATAGGGTGACCCCGCTTCATTTCTATAATGGAAGTCGAAGAAGCAATATCTGTACTTACTACTCCGTAAAAAAAAGAAAACGGTAGTATTGGGTGCATCCAACTTTACGCAAATGGCTCATCCGCAGTCAGTTTATGACATTATGTCCAAAATTGAGGAATTCAGAGACAATTTTTTTAAATTATTAAAAAGATTAGTGAACAAATTGTATCTGTGTTGTCTCACGGCTCACGTCTCCGCTGTCTGGGTCACGTAGACGGATGGAGTAGGATCGGGGTGTAAAAAAAGCATACTTAGGGAGAACAGTGGGTCGACGACCTGTTGCCAGTCCTAAGTATCGCTGGAGAAGACCTGACCAAACTTCAAGCCTACAAATGGCAAGACACTGTGCAAGATAGAGAAAAATAGCATGCTCTCGTTGTTACCAGGGCTCGTTTAGGGTCGCTGAGCCGATGGAATTAGTTAGTTAATTACATTGCAAGAACGGAGAAAGAATACAATTTCTTGCGGCCGGGCGGCCTGTCGTAACAGGCGACAAAACAACCCACAGCCAGGTGGTAGGGTATTTGCTCGACTGGATGGCGACCACCGCTGGTCAGGAGTATGTCGCCATAACAACTTTGAGTTGTGTTCCGACATTAGTGACCAGGTTCCATTCTCCTTTAAGAGAGCAGCAGCGCATTTGTAGCACCTTTGGTGTTGCAAATGTTCATAGGCGATGGTTACCGCTTTCCATCAAGTGGGCCGTGTGCCTGTCTGCTGAACTCCTGCAATAAAAATAAAATAAAAAAATTATGAGAATTATTATGGGAGCCTGAAAATGATGAGGAAGTTTTTAAGTTAGCAATGTTATATCTTTCACTGCAGTATAGCAAACCTTAACTTTGGTTTAAACTGCCACTGTCACCATACGAATGAAATATGAAGACATATTTCAGTCAAGCGACATCTACAGGAGAGAATCGCTGGAAAAACCGTAATGGCCCCCAATTCCTCGAAATAAATGGTAATAACCGACCCGACTCGGTTTATTGTACCTATTTATTTTGGATTCAAAATTGATTTGTTTTCGTTTAAATTTGGGCAATTGACTCTCTATGTTTGTTCTGAATTAAAACATCAGCTCGTAGATATTGTCTAGACGACTGCACCGAATAGGTATTAATACGATCGCTACCAAGCTCCTTTAGTAAATATACCTACACATACAGACCACTTTGCTAAATCTTATATTAGTTCAAAATCTATACTAATTTTATAAAGCTGAAGAGTTTGTTTGTTTGTTTAGACGCGCTAATCTCAGGAACCGCTGGTCTGATTTGAAAAAATCTTTCAGTGTTGAATAGTAGTACATTTATCGAGGAAGGCTATAGGCCATAATATATTTTCAAAAAAATTAGGGATATTGATTATAGAACAAAATAATGTACTACCACTTTGCAGAACATATAATTGTCTACAAAAAATATCCCGTAACCATATGTCTAACTATGGTAGTTATCTCACAATAAGTGTTTTCTTTTATTTTTTAAATAATTAAAATACCGTCGCTTCAAAAACTCTTTATTTTGTACCTTGATATTAATCCTTATTAAAATAAATTACTCCATATTCAAGACGAATTCAATACCTTTGTAGAACTTTATGAATTATTCAATTCGGACGTTTCATTCAAAAGATATCGCGATATTTAAAATGTAAGTATTAGTGTTGTTGCCAAATATACTAATATTGTTTGATTAAACGCGCTAATCTGAGGAAGGCTATATATCATCACGCTAAGACCAATAGGAGCGGAGCATCAATGAAGATTGTTTCAAAATCGGAGGGTTTTGAAAGCAAATTCCACGCGGACGACGTCGCGGGCACAGCTAGTACATTATAAAAAAGACCAGACACGTACCTATTATCTATTTTAAAGAAGGTCTAAAGTATGTCGTCACAACAACCTTGAGTCGTGTTTCAGCATTAGTGACCAGGTTCCAGTCTCCCTTAAGAGAACAGCAGCGCCTTTATAGCACCTTTGGTGTTGAAAATGTCCATAGGCGATGGTAACTGCTTTCTATCAAGTGGGTCGTCTGCCTGTCTGCTGAACTCCTACAAAAAAAAAAAAAACTTATAAATAAAAATCAATGTTGCATGTTTGTCCTCAATGCGATCTTAAACCATTGATCAGATTGTGATGAAACTTTGGTATGGTGTCCTGCGAACTCCCGAAAGGGTTTCTGGCTTAAGAAATCTATATAAATAAAAATCAATGTCTGTATGTTTGTCCAATATGCGTTCCTAAACCATTGATCAGATTATGATAAAACTTTGGTAGTGTTCTGAGGTTTCTGAATTAAATAATCTATATATCTATAAAAATAAAAATCCATGTTTGTATATTCATCAGATTCTGATGAAACTTTAGTAGGGCATTCTGAGGACGCCAGCGAGGGTTTGTGGCTTAAAAATCTTTATATATAAAATTCTACTGTTCGTGTTTATGTGACTGAACTCTTCCTAAACGATTGAAGCGATTTTAATAATTTTTTTGTGTGTGTTCAAGTGGGTCCTGGGATTTTTTGATTCACAATAATTGGACCTGGCAGGTGGCACCGCTAAACTCCTAATCAGTAGGACCAACTGTGATGACTTTTTTGTGTGTGTTCAAGTGGATTCGTGAATGATTTACATACATACATACATACATAACTTCACGCCATTTCCCTTGCGGGGTAGGCACGAACAACAGAGTGCCATTTAGGCTTATTCTTACACACCTCACTTGGCTCTAAATTCCTCAATTTTGGATATAATGTCATAAACTGACTGCGGGTGAGCCGTTTGCGTAAAGTTGGATGCACCCAATACTGCCGTTTTCTTTTTTTTACGGAGTAGTAAGTACACATATTGCTTCTTCGACTTCCACTATAGAAGTGAATGATTTAGATTAATAATTGGTCCCTGTCGATGACGCTGCAATCGGGATCTAGATTTTTGTATTTTTATTGTAGGAGTTCAGCAGATAGGCAGACGGCCCACTTGATGGATAGCGGTTACCATCGCCTATGGACATTTGCAACACCAAAGGTGCTACAAATGCGCTGCTGCTCTCCTATGGGAGACTGGAACCTGGTCACTAATGTCGGAATACAACTCAAGGTTGTTATGGCGACATACTTTAGACCAGGAGTGGTAGCCATCCAGTCGGGCAAATGCCCTACCACCTGGCTGTGGGTTGTTTTGTCGCCTCTTACGACAGGCCGCCCGGCCGCAGGAAATTGTATTCTTTCTCCGTTCCTGCACGGATAAAATGTTAGACGATGTTAGAGCATCACGTGACAATCTCTGAACGGATTCAAATGAAACTCAACACAGAGCTAGCGTGTATCCCTTACACCCAGGGGCCCTCCAGCATCTAGGGAGCGGAGGAGTCTTCACCCCTGTTGGCGAAGTGAGTTTGCCCTGATTCCTGGGGCACTCTCAAGCACTAGGATCAGCGTGGGCGTCACTGCGTTCTAAGTCTCACGCTCTTCCTACCATGAGCGCGGGGCACATGGGAGGAGGGTGGTTTTAGTGGAGTATTGAGTAGTCGAGTCTCCACACAAGCCGGCGATTGACTCTGGTGCCCATTCGTGGTCTCACCTCTCGTCGCTTTGGTCTAATCCCTAGTAAAGGTCCCAGTAGTGAGCGAAATGCATTTCCCCCGCCTTAAAAAAAATATCCCTTACACTACCGTACATCACTTACATACATACATCCCGATAAATGACGTCGTTTTCATGGGATAGACGAATACAGTCAAAAAGGTACAGCTGCATTCACATTTTGCCGACGTCAAGGTTGGCCTGTCGTAAGAGGCGACTTAACAACCCACAGCCAGGTGGTAGGGCATTTGCCCGACTGGATGGCTACCACCCCTGGTCTAAAATATGTCGCCATAACAACCTTGAGTTGTGTTCCGGCATTAGTGACCAGGTTCCAGTCTCCCTTAAGAGAGCAGCAGCGCATTTGTAGTAAATTTGGTGGTGCAAGTGTCCATAGGTGATGGTAACCGCTTTCCATCAAGTGGGCCGTCTGCTTGTCTGCTGATCTCCTGCAATAAAAAAAAAGGTAACGCGAACGAAGTTTCGCTGGTAACGTGTACATGTCATATGTAAAAACAACAACACAGCTGTTAAAATATCCATAAAGTAATAAAACCTAATAATATATACTTACACTTAAGTTTTGTTTGTAACTGAACTTACGCTACATGAATAATAAAAATACCTCTTTCATAAAAAGTTTATGATACATGTTGTTGCGAAAGTGCTAAAATGGTATTTACTCTGTATTACTAAGAATTATTAAATTTTATTCTCTCTTTAGGACTCGTCCTTTAATCACGTGGTATTTTTAGCAGCGTTGTGGTTCGTGGTGTGATTTGACGTTTGATATTCTCTTACAGAAATTGATCCTTACAAGCTACGTTATAATTATAAAACTACGTTTTAACGGTTTTAAGCGCGGTAATTTTATTTGATTTTGGTTTTTCCGATGTTTAGAAGCTTTTTTTTTTATTGCAGGAGTTCAGCAGACAGGCAGACGGCCCACTTGATGGAAAGCGGTTACCATCGCCTATGGACATTTGCAACACCAAAGGTGCTACAAATGCGCTTCTGCCCTCTTAAGGGAGACTGGAACCTGGTCACTAATGCCGGAACACAACTCAAGGTTGTTATGGCGACATACTTTAAACCAGGGGTGGTAGCCATCCAGTCGGGCAAATGCCCTACCACCTGGCTACGTTATGATTTGCTTTATGAATATAGTTTTTTTTTCAAAATCAGGCCGTTTGATTCCTGACGAGACGATTCCTCCATTTAAATCCGTTCAGTAGTTTTCACGTGATGCTCTAACAGACAGACAGATAAAAATTGTGAAAATTGCATTTTCAGAATCTTCTGGTCCAAATTGTCCCCATGATTTTTACATATTTTTAAACGCATTGTACAAACTTGAACCATTTACAAATTTAGTAATAGATTAACATAAGTGTAAAGAAAGCAATATGATAATCGCAAATAACTGTTGTAGTAAAATATAGTGTTGCAGTTGTTACCGCCCAATTCTAGACAACTCGATTATTATATGTAAAAAAAATGATCTTGAGGTTATTTATTTAAAATTTAAATAAAATTACTTCACGTATGGAAATGCAGAAACATGAATATAGTCAAAATGATGGCACTACGGTCGCTTATACTTGGTGCCGATGCTGCATTTTGGCTTGCATGACGACGCAAACAAAGTTTCGCTCGCGCTACTAATAGAATAGGATAGAATAGAAAACGCTTTATTGTTCACCAAATACACATTAAATCAACAATTTACAGTAGTTACATTAAATAGTAAAGGCAGGAACAATGTGCGGTCTTATCGCTTTAGAGCGATCTCTTCCAGACAACCGGGGTATGGATTTTATAAACGGAATCACAAGTGTATGACGGTGGTGTGCACATTAAATACATCCATATATAAATATTACACAATACATACACCGATACGCGTCTTCAGCTTCTTGGCGTCTCCTTAACACAATCTCTAAATTTTAGCTCCTATATAGAGTCTGTTGCTCAGCTGGCTGGCAAAAATCTAGGGGTTCTATTAAAGGTGAGGCAGTACTTCACACCACTTTAGTTGCTGAATCTTTATCAAGCACAAGTGCGGTCTTGCATGGAGTACAGCTCTCATCTTTGGGATGACTCAGCAAAATACCCGTTAAAGACACTCGAGTCAATAGCGAAAAGAGCTAGGAAACTGATAGGCAATAATCGACTATTCGACGAGAGGCTTCAGCGCCTAAGTCATCGACGTAAGGTCGCCAGTTTGTCGGTATTCTATAGGATACACTTCGGGGAGTGTGCCACGGAATTACATGAATTGGTTCCTCCCTCACCGTTCTACCACCGGACAAGCAGACGTACGCACTCACGCCAACGATATAGGCTGGAAATACCAACGAAGCGGACGAAACGCTATGTTTCCTCTTTCATCATACGCACTGCTAAAGAGTGGACCTCTTTACCGTCGTCTGTTTTTCCTGAAGAATACAATCTAGGTATCTTTAAGTCTTGCGTGAACAGGTATCTTCTAGGTAAGCGTGCTCCATCGTAGACTGCATTTCCGCCTGACATCAGGCGCAATGTCAGTCAATCGCGAACCTATTCAATATAAAAAAAATACATACATACTGGTGCGGCGGCGCTGGGTTTAGCGGGAAGCGAACTGTATCAAATTTGCGGGAAAAGAAGTGTGGGACAATTTTGAAGGGAATCGGAAGATAAGCACGCACTTACCTGGTTAATGGGAATGAAATGCGGCTGCTCCTCTGCCCTCAGTCCACTTCACTTCACTTTATTTGTTATAATTTATATTATATTTTACAATTTGATGCGGAGCGGGTTATTTATATAACACTCACATTTATGAGTTGCGGGGGCGGTATATTTTATGGTATTTTATGTTATTTTATATATATATATATTTACATTTAAAGAGCGATTTAATTTTAATTTATGTTATGATGACATGAGATGAATGAATTGACGTGACGTGCGAAAGGGGACGCGCCGTCAGATTTAAAGGAGGAATTTAAATAAGTCGAAGAAAAGTATGAATAGGTCGAAAGGAGGTTTACATGGCGGTACCACATACATACATAACTTCACGCCAGTTCCCTTGCGGGGTAGGCACGAACAACAGAGTGCCATTTAGGCTTATTCTTACACACCTCACTTGCCTCTTTGACATTCATAACTCTTGTCATGCGAGCTCGTCTATTTTTAAGGCTCCTGACATCACCTTCTGCTAGTACGCGACCAATTTGATCATAAAAAAAAAAACAGAAATACATGATAAAGTAAAAAGTTACACATTAGCTACGACATACAACGCGTACAAGCACTTTACCCACCAGAAGTGTGTTGTACATGGTTGTACATAAAACAAACTTAGGGAAAAATATATTATGAGGAAACCGTTGGAATCGTGCTCCAACTTTTAAGTTTGTAAGAGTGCTGGAAACCGTAAGAAAAGTTCGAAAACTACCCAATAGAATTATATGTATTGAGATATAAGTTTGTTAGTTTAGAATTTTATTTTTGTTATTGGATTGTTTTCGTTCGTTGTTCTTGCAACAGATTTTAGTTGCATAATCTGCTATGTGACATGTGTTTTTTATTTTTTTCTGTTATTAAAATATCGTACTTTTACACTAGTTTCACCGCGGTTTCGTCCATGGAAATACTAGTTTTAAATATCACTAAAATCTTATGTAGGTATTTCAAGATTTGAAGGTTGGTTTATATTCATCTCTGATATGCCCAAATTAAACAATTTAATAGTCGGATGAGTGACATAGTGAGTGAGATTATTATGTGTGAGCGGAGGTATGTACTTAGGATTGGAAGGAAACACCAGTTTAACTTTTTTTATTTTTTATTGCAGGAGTTCAGCAGACAGGCAGACGGCCCACTGGATGGAAAGCGGTTACCATCGCCTATGGACATTTGCAACACCAAAGGTGCTACAAATGCGCTGCTGCTCTCTTAAGTGAGTCTGGAACCTGGTCACTAATACCGGAACACAGCTCAAAGTTGTTATGGCGGCATGCTCTAGACCAGGGGTGGTAGCCATCCAGTCGGGCAAATGCCCTACCACCTGGCTGTGGGGTGTTTAGTTGCCTCTTACGACAGGCCGCCAGGCCGCAGGAAATTGTATTCTTTCTTTGTAACTAAACGATTTTATTAACTTACACAGCCGTACGCGATTCTTCTCCGCAGGGAGAAGAATCACGTACCTCTCTTGCCCCTACACACACAACTAACGACGCATCGTCCCGACGATAAGATGTCTCACTCACAATACCGTCGCCGATATTGCGTAGACCACCTCCTGCTGCTGCGGTGCTCACCTTCGAATTTACTTCGGGTAGCTTGCTTCTGGCTCTCCTTTTAAACTACGCTACAGTCCTCCTATACTGAACTGCCTACTAAACTTCTCACTAAATTCACCACTAAACTCGACATGGTCTTCTACTTAACTCTTCTTCCAACTAACTCTCTCGTATGGCACTTATCGCTTTGCTGTCTTCAACTGAAGAATCTTCTGGAATCCATAATTTCGATCTTCTTTTCGTTATTCTTTTATTTACTATTTATTCCTTTCTAAACATGTATCTATCTCTGTCTTTTCCCTTATCAAACCTTCTATTCTAGAATCATCTATCCCTTTCTAAAGTGTATCTGTCCTTGTCTATTACTTCCAGAAACTTCTACCTGTTTCTAAAAGTTTTGAGAGCGGCTTACGCTGCCAGAATGTTCTACCCTCGGTCGCCAAAGTATTGAAAGATAGAGAGAGAGTTAGTAAGGTGAAGTTTATTTTAAATTCTCTCTCTAATATTCTCATTTACTCTACTTACACACTAAGTTGAGTAAATGAGACAGATATTGACAGAGTGAATAAGTGAGAGAGTGATGGGTGAGGAATGATTGAATGTGAAATTGAGTGAGTGAGTGAGTATGTGAGGAACTGAGTGAGTTTTTGCGTGTCTATGTGTGTATATTGTTACAACCTAGGCACCGACAAACACAAATTCCACGTAGAGATCTGCAAAAGCACATTTTATTACCTGCCGGCATTTGAACAAATTGTAATCCTTTTATGATCGTCTTCTATTATTCACTTATTTATTGGCATACGTTTCTAGTTATTGTAGAGAATAGCCTATTGTTCTATTGTACTCATTTACGGCCGCTTGCGGCTGTTTGATTAGCCAGGTGTGGCGGATTACGAGCTGATTGTGTCAACGTTGCCGGGCGGGCACATTTGCACTTGTGAAGTATAAAACGACGGCCTGATGGAGAGAGGGGGCAGTTGAGCTACGACTACGATACGGGCGTGACATGTGTACATTCGGCAATCTAATAGTGACGGACTTTGCGCGTTTTATTGAATTACAACCTTCTGCTTTACGTTTGGATTTGTTGTGTTTGGTTATACTTGCACCTGTGTTATACGTGTTTGTATAGTTCTAATAAACAGTATAATAATTCTAACGGCATGTTCAATCCTTCAAGTAAACTTGCTTTTTTAATGTATCTGTTAATAACAAAATCTCGAAAACATCCCACTGCCGGGCTCGAACCTTCGCTATTCAGAGGAACGAAAGGCATACCCGCCACGCTTGTACATATACAATCTTAAAGAATAGACTCCTTTCACAAAATGCTAATATCGATGTGTAAAACTCGCAGGTGTACGTACCGCGCACGTATGCCATAAAGAATCCTAAGAAAACCTTAATAAATTAGAGATACTCATGTAAAAACATGCCTGCTCGTAGACATCGCCGAAGTGGCAGCAAGATAATTGAAATCGTGATTCAATTATTCAGTATTTGCTCGTTCCGTTAGCTACTATCGCTATTCTTATAATTTTTGTGCTGCGTTTAGACGTACAAGAAAGAAATAAAGAAAAACGACTTTATTTGAATAAATCACGGTGTAATTACATTCCTTGCACATTACCATAGCTGGACATTAACTTGTTGATCCGGTAATCGTTAACGA
This sequence comes from Dendrolimus kikuchii, assembly GCA_019925095.2. Taxonomy (NCBI): domain Eukaryota; kingdom Metazoa; phylum Arthropoda; class Insecta; order Lepidoptera; family Lasiocampidae; genus Dendrolimus; species Dendrolimus kikuchii. The sequence goes on from CM034412.1 coordinate 14,059,638, forward strand.
AGTTAACATTTCGAGTAACGGATTAACTTTTAAGTTAACTTAAAAATATGTTAAGGGACTCGTTAACTTCCGTTAAATTTCCCAGAACGAATGCAAGGATAATGGTCGATGATGTTATGCTAGAGCAAGTGAATGAGTTTGTATATCTTGGATGTGCTTTTAGCAGGGATGGAAGGTACACCGCTGATATAGAAAGAAGAGTGAATTTGGGGAATAGTGTATGGAGCGTTAGGTAAACTTCTAGGCGCTAAGAACCTCAGCCAGAAGGCCCAGCTCGCCATACACAACGCGGTGCTGGTACCTACGCTCACGTATGGATGTGAGAGTTGGGTATGGAAGAGAGAGCATGAAAGTAGAGTAAACGCGGTCGAGATGCGAGCACTGCGCAAAATCTGCGGAGTGACGCTCGCGGACCGCGTTCGTAATACCGAAGTAAGAAAGAGAGTTGGTCTGAAAGAGAGTGTCGGGGTGAAGGTAAGGAAAGGAATGCTCCGGTGGTTCGGGCATGTGGAAAGAATGCATGATGAAAGAATGACTAAACAGATATACAATGCAAAAGTGGATGGATGCAGAAGTCGTGGAAGGCCACGACACACCTTCCATGATCAAATTGATCGTGTACTAGCAGAAGGTGATGTCAGGAGCCTTAAGGACAGACGAGCTTGCATTCTTTAAAGAGCAAAGCTCAAAGTTTCGTCAAAATGTGGCTAGACATAAAGTCGAAGGACTCGTTAAATGATGCGGCATTCCTCGTGGAACAAGCAAAGACACAGGCAAGGATACTACAGCCGAAACGACCCTCGCTTTCAGACAAGAACTTCAACATATTAATGTTCATGAAGGGGAATATTCATATTATGCCAGATGACTAAATTGACAGATAAATTGGACGGGTTAGTATCATTTCGTTTAGGATATAAGTGGTCTATATAGCAATTCGTCTAAATAGCAATTGATCATTATATTACTATCAAATCGTCTTATAATTAGTTTGTCTAATTAGTGTTTCGTCCAGAACGCAACTAGTCTATCTTAATAAAATAAATTCTAAACCTAAATCCTTCGTCACTGGTGACGAAAAGTCTCGTTAAAAAATTAAATAAAAAAATCCAAATGAATGAAAAACATTGTTTGTCAACATGCCTATATCTAGTTGTTTCGTATTGATAAAAAAATCTTACCAAAAAAAAAATCTTACAAAAAAAATGCTGATTAGTTAAATGAGTAAACTTGACATTAATCAAAATTTAACAAAATAAATAGAAATAATATTCAGTAAATATCAAGAGTAATTAATAATTATTAAAACAATTTACGTAAAAATACTTCAGTATGTAATTATTAAAAAAAAAAACACATTAGTACACGTTACACAACTTATACAATAATTTGAAAGTTTCAAATAACTGTGTTAATTAATAAGGGTCTATTTTTAGACATCTCGACCCCCAATATCAGTTTTCGTTTATGTCGACCCCTGGGAAACCGATTTTGACCCTAGTTCTGTAGACCCGTGAGTTAGACCTGCACGGATAAAAACATTAATTATACAAAACAGCAGTCAACCTGACGGCCCACCTGGTGGGAAGTGGTTACCGTCGCCTGTGGACATTTGCAACACCAGACTGAAATACCGAAACAAAGAATAAAATAAAACTGAAGACTGCCGACACTTTTACATAGATATTGTTACACGCCGACAAAAGTGGACGCACACCTGCCTACCATAAAACACACACTTTACCTTTCCGCATTTGGACTTCTTTTGTTTCCTTTGTGTTTAAAATTTATAATTAGAAAAACAGCCTATTGTGTATTGAAATCTTTTATGGCAGTCATTAGACAGGTGTGTCGAACTGATTTTAAGAAATTCGATCTACGCGGGCGGGCAGCCATATTGTATCGGTGCAGTATAAATCAATGGCCCAATGGAGAGATCGGCAGTCAAGCGATAATCAGCAGCGAGACATGACGTGTGTACATTCGATAATCTACATAGTGACGGACTTTGCGCGTGTTATTAAATCGCGCATTACGTTTGAACTGATTGTGTTCAGTTATATTTGTACCTGTGTTATACGTGTTTGTATAGTTCAAATCAATTCTATAGTATTCCAACGGCATTTTTTAATTCGAATCCTGCAACTCGTAACAATATAGTTATAAAATTAGTGCATACAAATAAACATATCATAAGAGAGAGGTTTTAAAAAACATATAATAAATAATAATAATAGCAGCCTATAAATGTCCCACTGCTGGGCTCGGGCCTCCCACTATAGGGGAACGGACAGTATACCCGCCACGCTTGTCCAAGGCGGCTTGGCAGGTTTGACACATCGGTTATCTCGATGTGCAGGTTGCATCACGATGTTTTCCTTCACCGTTATAAGTATGTGGTAATCGTAACAATATGCACATTAAGTCAGAAAACTGCCTAAGCGGTGCATGCGTTCCGGCCAGGATCGAACCCGCGCCCTTTAGGTCTGGGACGCGTGCGCTAACCATTACGCTACCACGACTTGTAACTTAAAAAACATACCTGAACACAACTCATGGTTGTTATGGCGGCAAACTCTAGACCAGGGATGGTAGCCATCCAGACGGGCAAATGCCTACTACCTGGCTGTAGGTTATATTGTCGCCTCTTACGACAGGCCGCAGATGTGAGCATTCTTTTACCGTCCCTGCACGGATGAAATTTATTCTCGAAATTAAATAAAACGTTGCAGGAAAATCCCCTCAACTAACTCACTAACAATAAACCCCGGCATCTTACAGGTCGTATAAAGGGCAGACGGACCGCCTGTGCGAAACTACCCCCATTTCCATAAAACCGTTTATTTGCTTTATGCTTCGCAACGTGACCTGGGATAAGTTGTAGAGTTTTAGGTGTCGTTTGTATGTTTATTATGTGACATATGAATTTGTTAGCAAGAAAAAAGTTGTTATACAAAATTTGTTATTCTATATTTAAGAATGCTTAGTTGCACACATTTGCTATTTCATCTTTAATAATATTTAGCGGAACACAGGATACTACTAGATCTGTAATACAAGGAAAATTTATTAGACGGATCAACAAAATTGACTCTTCATCAGGTCGGGCCGTCTGTCTACTGAACTCATGCAATAAAAAAAACTGCAACGAACAAGTGGATAAACGAATCACAACGGACAAGTGGATAAACAAATGGCAACGGATAAGTGGAAAAACGAATCGCAACGGACAAGTGGATAAACAAATGGCAACGGATAAGTGGAAAAACGAATCGCAACGGACAAGTGGATAAACAAATGGCAACGGATAAGTGGAAAAACGAATCGCAACGGACAATTGGATAAACGAATGGCAACGGATAAGTGGAAAAACGAATCGCAACGGACAATTGGATAAACGAATGGCATCGGATAAGTGGAAAAACGAATCGCAACGGACAATTGGATAAACGAATGGCATCGGATAAGTGGAAAAACGAATCGCAACGGACAAGTGGCAAAACGAATCCATATACATTGACAAAACTGAACTTAAGTATTGATCAGTACAATTTAGACAATAACAAAGTGTAATTTAAGTTTAGGAATGTACTTACGACTTATTTATAACCACTACATATCACAGATATTTTCTTTTTTTAATTTTTAAATACAAGTTTAAAAGCTAAGGCGGGGGCGAAGCTAAGCGGAGATAGCCGCGTAGCCTTTGTGGTTATTTTTTTTTAAACCACCCAAAATTCATTTCGTATGTAGACATAGAGGTTGCAGAAGGGGTAAGTATTCCTTAGGGGTTCTGACTCCCCTGCATATGCCGTTGAGATGGGGGCGCGGCGCGTACCGCGCGCGTCCACCTCTCTTCCCGTGGGGCGAGGTACAAACCGCCCTACGCCGGAGTAGACATTGAAGTTGCCGGAGAACAAAAGTAGTCCCCCGTCAGTGTAAGTGGCCTTACAAGGCCCACGCCTGCCGAGGCTAGCGGAGAGGCTAGGTCATATACCCGTAGTCCTAGCATAAGGCGCAGGACGGAACACCCAGGGGTTTTAGTGGGGAGTGACAATAACATGGCACCAGTTCTGGCTAGACATGCTAGCACCACCCCCGACCTGGCGAATAACACATACAGGTCGCGAACTATCCCCCCAAGGTTCTGGGCTTGTCCCGGCCTATGGTCCTCCATCCAGTATTCGTCCCCCTCCCCCATAAGCCTATTCCTCCCATTACTGCAAATTCAATTATGTAACACGGAGGTTTCGTTCTTCAGCGCCAACCTCTACCAACGTTTATGAATATATGTATATAATATCATGTCATGTAAGTGAGACTTCGCTTATGTCTGCGATAATATGAGACGTTTTCTAATTACTAAACGAATCCAAATTTATCTATAACATCTTTAATAATTAATTGTGGTAGCTTAATATATTTAAACTATTATAATTAATCCGTGCAGGAACGGAGAAAGAATACAATTTCCTGCGTCCGGGCGGCCTGTCGTAAGAGGCGACTAAACAACCCACAGCCAGGTGGTAGGGTATTTACCCGACTGGATGGCGACCACCCCTGTTCTAGAATATGCTGCCATAACAACCTTGTGTTGTGTTCCGGCATTAGTGACCAGGTTCCAAGCTCCCTTAAGAGAGCAGCAGCGTATTTGTAGCACCTTTGGTGTTACAAATGTCCATAGGCGATGGTAACCGCTTTCCATCAAGTGGGCCGTCTGCCTGTCTGCTGAACTCCTGCAATAAAAAAAATAAAAAAATATATATATTTTATACCGCACTCGTGGTTCCTTAGAATTCTTCCCTGGACTAAATCAGTGTAAACGAGGCATTAGAAGCTCAACGTCGGCCTACTGGAAATCCGACGTAGTCCCATTGAATACGTTTCAATTCATTTCTTAGATTATTTATTCTCCAATTTCATTACCTATCTTGGAATTAGCTGTGCTCTTTTATCCTTTTTAGGGTACTGCAGTAATATTGGCAAAAATGGAACCTAACGTGTCCGTGTATTTGTATGACGTAGTTATTATTCTCAGAAATCACGGACTATGTAGCCATGTACATGAAATGAATCAGAAAATTATAGCGCTGCTGCGCCTTCTCTACACAGTATTAGTGGTTCGTGTACACTCTCGCTAAGAGTTCCGTTTGTTCCACAATAACTATGGATCCCTAATAATTAATATATTTTGTACCTGTTATAAATATTGATTTACAATAGGTATAATGATTCTATATATTGTTACGACCCAGGTGCCGACTAAGACAAATTCACACTTGCAGCAAATTTGTGATTAGAAAAACAGCCCATTGTATATTGTAATATTTTATGGCAGTCATTAGCCAGGTGTGATTCTAGGAAATTCGGTCACGCGGCCGAGCAGACATATTGCATCCGTGCAGTATAAAGCAATGCCTCGATTGATGAACGAGGCAGTCGAGCGATAACCACAAGCGGAGCAAGACTTTTGTACATTCGGTAATCTATTTAGTGACGGACTTTGCGCGGGTCATTGAAACGTGCATTACGTTTGGACTGGTTGTGTTCAGTTATATTTGTACCTGCGTTATACGTGTTTGTATAGTTCTAATAAACTCTATAATAATTCCAACGGCATTTTAATTCAAGTCCTGCAACCCGTAACAATAAAATTGTGTTGGTTGCCGCGATACAGAGCTAGAGTCTAGTGCAGCAACCGTCCCGAAAAGAAATTGTAGCTTTAATTTTAAGTATCATAATTAAATATGGGTAATTACCATAACTTTTAAATATAATTACATAAAGCCTAGAAATATATAAATAAATTTAGCGGGTATTATTTAATAAAATTACCTATACATTGGTTTACATCAAACACTTTTAATAAAAAAAAAAATTAAATTATAAATAAATTAAACTATACAATAAATTAAACTAAAAATAAACTATATATACAAACTAAAATTAAACTATAAAATCTAGTACCAGACCGCTGTCAGTCGGAAACGTGCCCAAAAGACTGGCCACATTGCCTCGCTGAATGGCAACGCTAAAGTATAAACTAGTCTGTCGGTCACGTGAGACATTCGCCAGACATTTGGCTGTCTCGATAAAACTTGTGCGCCTCAGGCCCCCATAGTCCCCGGGTCTCGACCCCAAAATCCGCAAATATGTAGCCATTTCCGATGGCTGAGTATTTACGGCGTTTAAGGCCTCCTGTTCTGCAGCAGCTGTAACGGCAGACATGCTAGTGGCTGGAAGATAGGACGCTGCCAAAGTATCGACGCAAGACGCGTCCCATACTAAGGGGCGACCCATCTTCCAGGGCACGAATGACAGACATACAATCGGGTTTCTTGCCATCGTCGCGGCACAAGCCGTTCGGTTCTAGGACGACAGGTACCCCGGCGGTGACATGATAAATACATGAATTTGATTTTGAATATACATACACCGCTCATTTTTTAACTTTTTTAAACGGAATTTAACGGCAACTTACAATTCGAAGACAAGAATTCAATGGTGTCACAGCTTCACTGACTTGGTTTTTTGTCGCTGTAACTATTGAAACACGGAAATAATGAGAGGTATGGAGTTCCCTCACTGAGAGACTTCGCCATATTTACTATATAAGTATACATACATACATACATACATACATAACTTCACGCCAGTTCCCTTGCGAAGGCACGAACATCAGAGCGCCATTCAGGCTTATTCTTACACACCTCACTTGCTTCTTTGACATTCATAGCTCTTGTCATGCACGCTCGTCTGTTCTTAAGGCTCCTGACATCACCTTCTACTAGTATACGATCAATTTGATCACGGAAGGCTGGATTATCATTTACTATACATACATACATACATACATAACTTCACGCCAGTTCCCTTGCGGGGTAGGCACGACCAACAGAGCGCCATTTAGGCCCATTCTTACACACCTCACTTGCTTCTTTGACATTCATAACTCTTGTCATGCACGCTCGTCTGTTCTTAAGGCTCCTGACATCACCCTCCGCTAGTACACGATATAAGTATAGATATAGTAAAAAAAATGTATTAGATTACAATGTCAATAATGATATATCTTCTCTTCTCTTCTCTTATATATAAAAATGAATCATAGAAATGTATGTACGCACATAACTTGAGGGCGACTTTACCGATTTTCAATAAACTTTTTTTTTGTGTGTTTGGGTGGGTCCCCGGATGGTTTAGATTTAAAACTGGAACCGGTAGGTGGCGCTGGGATCGCGTTCTAGGATCCTCCTAATCTCCTAAGCCAATTTTGATGATTTTTTTTTGTGTGTTTAAGTGGATCCCCGAATGGTTCACAATTGGAACCGGTAGGTGGCACTAGACTCGGGGCATAGATTTTTATTTTTTCAGGGCAGGGCAACATCTGCCGGGACAGCTAGTAGAAAATAAAAAGCAAATATAACCTTACCAACCTAGAGTACCCTGACAAACCAAAATAGGTTATAATATTTTCTTAAGTTTTCGCGACTTGTATACATAATAAATAAATAATAACCATAAACAAAATTAAAACTAAATAATTAAAAGTAACAAGTTGACGGTAGGCTAAATAAAACTTTAACAATACTCGTTGACACTTGACATCTTTGTCTTCCGTGATCACGGCTACTGAAAAGTGGCCGAAACGTCGGAAAAACCAAAATCAAATAAAATTACCGCGCTTAAAACCGTTAAAACGTAGTTTTATTACAAAATAGGTTATGTTTAGGTGTTGGAGAGGGAATAAAATTAAGAACATATTAAAAAATATGAAGATTTCTATATTAATGTACTATTCTGATTTTTCTCTAATTTGACATAATAATATCTACTAGTGGTCGCCCGTGGTCGAAATTCGACCATAATAATTAATGTCAAGGACTATGCTTCTATAATCACAGATTTCGCCAAGGCTACACTGTTAATTTGACTTTAACAATAAACAAAAGAGTATATATGCGTGCGTGTGTCAAATACATGGTAGTTTGTGTAATGTTTTTTTAATTGATTTAATGTATTATGCATAATTTTTAAAAAATATTAGCCGTCTGCACTCCTCTCTATATAAACTATAAGTGTGCGAAATTTCATACTCCTCCGTCCGCGCAATTTTCGTAAAAAGAGGTACAAAGTTTTTGCTTCACGTATTAATGTAATGATTCTGATTTTTTCTCTAATTTGGCATAATAATATATATTTAAACTGGCTGTGCCCGCGACGTCGTCCGCGTGAATTTGTTTTCAAAACCCCCCGATCTTGAAACATTCTTCATTGGTGCTCCGCTCCTAATTGTCTTAGCGTGATGATATATAGTCTATAGCCTTCCTCGATTAATGGGCTATCTAGTACTGAAAGAATTTTTCAAATCAGACCAGTAGTTCTTGAGATTAGCGCGTTCAATCAAACACACAAACTCTTCAGCTTTATATATTAGTATAAGATATATATTATTATAAGAAATTATTTTATTATTATGTATGTCTTTGAAGATCACGGGCCATAAAAATGGCCTGAACTTTTGGAGGGCTTGCGTGGGTCCATGGCAAAGCCAACACATAGAGACCCCTTGACAAATTCAATCTAAATATTGCATGACACTGACTTTTGATTAATATTATTATATTTAAATTATTCGAATTTAAAGTTATGAACAAATATTTACATCCAAAGTAAGTGCGGTAGATTTCAATTGTACATTGAACAATGGCTGAATTTCAACACAATTCTCTATAATAATTAATAATGAAACCCACAATTCGATGCAGCAAATTTATACGCTGCTAAATGGCGGTCTGTGACGTCACAGTGTTTAATTAACAAAACCCGGGCACAATTAATGAACGTTAATTGTGTTTAATTGTAGGAATTTCCTGTACACTTTTAACCCGGATACTCTGATACATATACTTGTATACTGGGATATATAATAACAGCCCATAAGCGTCTCACTGGTCTGGTAGAACGTTATAGCAAGTAAGGCTTACAACCGGTTTAGTAATAACAGGTTTAATCAGTTTTAACCGGTTTTAGTCAACTATTTCATTCGAAATTCAAACCTTGTAATGTTAAAGATCAACGATTTATTAACATACATACAAACGTTGCAAGTTAAATAAAAGAGAAAAAAAAAATTGATGAAATAGCGACGTATTTACATTGCTGACATATATCTTAAAAACAAAAATATATTTTAAGAATTTGTACGCCGCATTTTCAGCAAACAAGGTTTGCACTCAGCTTATTGCTGTGCCGGCATAATATCCGACACAACGCTGATTTTCATGCATGAAAGCTTGTAATAATAAAGGTCGCCATTTTTTTTTATAAAAAGCTTGTAAAAAGTATCTCAGTTAGTTTCACTACTACATTGACACATATTGTATTAACAGTGTTTAATCTGTATGTCACTGTCATTGACGTCAAACAATAATGACAAGTGACTGATCATCGAGCTCTCGCCCCCTTCCAATACTGAACGAACACGGTCATAAGCATTTCTAATAATTAACATACATACATACATACATAGCTTCACGCCAGTTCCCTTGCGGGGTAGGCACGAACAACAGAGTGCCATTTAGGCTTATTCTTACACACCTCACTTGCCTCTTTGACATTCATAACTCTTGTCGTGCAAGCTCGTCTGTTCTTAAGGCTCCTGACATCACCTTCTGCTAGTAACATTTTAAGATATCTGTTAATATAATAATTAAGAGTTCCTGTAGGAATACTTAAAAATAAACATAATACGAGGACTCGATGATCAGTCACTTGTCATTATTGTTTGACGTTAATAACAGTGTACATCAATTCTGTAAACAGGAAACATAACACCCTTCTTTGAGAAGTCGGGTAAAAAAGTAGCGAAGTTTAATCTTCAAATGTTTAACTAACTTGAAACTTAGCCAGGGATTACACGAGATAATTACTAGATCTTTCTCCCCAAGCGTTCCTTGAAAATGTAACTTTACAAATGACCGACCTGTATTTACTCTGCGTAGGGTAAAGATGATCATTGACGGTATAGATCATGGAAGAAGAATTTCACCTACGTATTAATACAATGAGATGACCTATGTATTAATACATTGAGAATACCTGACTGGTTCTAAAGAGAACTATAGATAGATAGATAACACTTTACTGCTCACCAAAATAATCAAAAACAAAATGCATAATTACAATACTCCTTAGCAAAACAACAGACGGTCTTATCGCTAAGAGCGATCTCTTCCAGGCAACGTAGCTTAAAAGAAATTCTTAACTAATCTGGCGATGTAAGTTATTATATATAAATATATTCAAATATGTGTATGTTCCAAAGTCTGACTAACAGACAAACGTCAGCTCACTATTTCCAAGTGAATACCTAAATATATCGTCCTGCTCATACTCTGCTGTATATGCTGTATAGCTTAAAACCGTTAAAAATTAGTTTTGATTTTGTGTACTAATCGCGAAAATTTAAAAGAATACCAAGTTAATAAAAGCCAAATAATCCGACCTAAAACTCAGCCAGGTGTTTTTTTGCGAAAAAATTGACTAATTTATATTTTTAAGGTCGGTTAAGCTGGGGCTTAACCGACCGGGCTGGGACTGGGTATCATTCCGCCAGGTCTATGTTTTTGTTCTTTACTCTTTATTGTATACGAAATAGTTACAAATAGGACTACAAAATAGTGGTGATGTATAAAGGCGAGCTTAACCCTAGAAAGAGTTTTCTTCCTGCAAACCTATGGGTCTAGCGAGAGTGAGGAAACAAGAGGCAAGGTTGTGTACGTTAAAGTTTGTAAGGATAAGTAAATAGGTTCTTAGACCTAATTGTACATTAAATACAGTTATTGAAAATAAATTTTACATTATAAACTACATACATACACATATATTCACAAGAATTCACAATAACTGCCTATTATATTATATGTTATGACGACTGAATTTGTATATGTGTGTGTGTGTGTGTGTGTGTGTGTGTGTGTGCGTGCGTGTGTGTGTGCGTGTGTGTGTGTGTGCGTGTGTGTGTGTGTGTGTGCGTGTGTGTGTGTGTGTGTGTGTGTGTGTGTGTGCGCGTGCGTGTGTGTGTGTGTGTGTGTGTGTGTGTGTGTGTGTTTGCGTGTGTGTGTGTGTGTGTGTGCGTGTGTGTGTGTGTGTGTGTGTGTGTGTGTGTGTGTGTGTGTATATATATGTATATGTATATATAGTGTATTATGTGTACCACGCTATCGCATTGGTGACAACTGTAATGATAGCGATGTTTGTAAGCTATAAATAAATATATCTATACATACCTAGTATATACATATATAAAATACTGTTACGAGTGGCAGGACTCGAACTTAAATGCCGTTAGAATTACTATAGAGTTTATTAGAACTGTACAAACACGTATATCACAGGTACAAATATAACCGAACACAACAAGTCCAAACGTAATGCAGAAATTCGTAATTCCATAAAATGCGCAAAGTCCGTCACTGAAAGATTCCCGATTGTAGTACACACGACTTGTTTCGCTCGTGGTTATCGCTCGACTGCCGCGTCCCTCAACCGGGGCATTACTTTATACTACACAGATGCAATATATCTGCCCGGCTGCGTGGACCGAATTTCCTAGAATCAGTTTGTACTTTAAATACGACACACCTGGCTAACGACTGCCATAAAAGATTACAATACACAATGGGCTGTTTTCTAAACACAAATTTTAAACACAAAGTAAACAAAACAAGTCTAAATGCCGAAAGGTAATAGAATGTGTTTTTATAGGTATGCAGGTGTGAATTTGTTTTTGTCGACGTCTAGGTCGTAACTTTAATTCTTCTTTTAAATATGGTTTCCGATTACTATTTCGGATCACACGAGGGAGGGCGTTCCATAGTTTGACTGCTTAAACAGTAAAAGAATGTCACCATATATGATAAACGAAGTACTGTACAAGTTTCCACGATACCTCAAGTACCTACTCTGAAATGTGTCACAGCTCCCAGGCTATTAGTTTAACTACGCTTTGTGTATAATTTTATTATACTGCCGCTACGCCTTGGATCAACAACAATAGCATTCTCCCTATTTATTCAAACTTCGCAACTACAGCGCGTCTTACTAATTAATTGCATCTAGAAGCTTCCTCGGCTTTATTTATCTGCTAGCTTTTATTTGCTATGAGCTTGCAATTTAAAAATTAAATTCAGTTAAGTCAATCCTTATCTTATTTCTGTTTGTTGTGTTAGATTCTTGTACTATTTTAACAAGTTTATTTACTGACAGAATAATAATAGAGGGTAGTTTATATCCTTTATCCCACTACTCCGCTAGATCCATTAACGCTAGAATATAAAAGCGTGTGGACGGAATGACGAGACAACATTCACACTTCGACTTTGGTGGGGTACAGTCTCATTTCGGCTTTGGGCCGATGCACATGTCGTTATAGCGACAGTTAAATCGGCTATTAGTTCTATTCGAGTGTTTTCTTTTTTTAGGCAGACGGCCAGCTCGTGGAAAGTGGTTACCATGGGATATGAGAAAACGGGATCTGATAGGAGGAATGAGATGGAAAGGACGCGATATGGGACTGGAATAGGGGGGAGGATAGGGAACATACGATAGAGGGGATGGGTTTGGAATGGAAGGATTCGATGGGAAGGACGGAATAGAAGGAGGGGAAAATGCACCATAAGAACTCGCATTCATCCTACTACAAGATTAGCTCAAGGCTGACCGTTTCACCACGACCAAGCTGGCCCTAAAGCCTAGTTCGGACTACGCTAGTAATTTAGTCGAGTACCGAGTAATTTAGTAACTAAACGTGTCTGAACAACAAAATTTAGTCGAGTCGATCCATTTCGTTCTATCTTTTTTTTAATGTTTAAGACTTGGCAACTAGGCCTTTAAGCCAGACGCCTACTACCGACATCATTCAACGGAGTTCTTGTGAAAACTCGAAAGGCCACATTTGGCTATATAGTTCACGTTTCTCGCAAAAACTCATAATTACTACTCAAAAACTATCAATATCCTACAACTATTGTTCATTTTAGAGTAATTTTACACATTTTTAGAAAATAAAACTGCACAGCACAACGTCTCCTTTCAGTTACCGCCAAAAACTCTTTCGTTCTATCTTTTTCGGCGAGGAGCGCCTGCCACCACGCGTCAATGCTTACTCGTTCATTTGTTCTAAACAAGTACGAACCCGTCGTTTTAGTCGGGTTCATTAGCTGCCGCAAATGTCGCTGGAGCGAAAAAACCACTTTAAAATTTGTTTCTGCGTATTTACAACATGAATGCTTTTGGAATGTCAAGTTATAAAATAGCGATTGCCAGTAGCTTTATTAGCTTATTTACTTTATTGCGTTGAGCGTTGAACGTTCATCTTGCAAAACACCCTTGTGTACTGTATGTGCGTACTGTTCTATCGTAGTGCGAACGATTTTCGGCCAGTAGCGAGTATTCTAGTTACTAAACTACTCGGTACTCGACTAAATTACTAGCGTAGTGCGAACTCGGCTTAAGAGCTGTAATCAAGCTTACGCTTCCATATATCTGCCACATCAGAATATGAACAAGCCAAATCATAATAAATTAAGTAAATTGAGATCCATAGTTTGAAACGTTTATCCGTGCAGGAACGGAGAAAGAATACAATTTCCTGCGGCCGGGCGACCTGTCGTAAGAGGCGACTTAACAACCCACAGCCAGGTGGTAGGGCATTTGCCCGACTGGATGGCTACCACCCCTGGTCTAAAGTATGTCGCCATAACAACCTTGAGTTGTGTTCCGGCATTAGTGATCAGGTTCCAGTCTCCCTTAAGAGAGCAGCAGCGCATTTGTAGCACCTCTGGTATTGCAAATGTCCATAGGCGATGGTAACCGTTTTCCATCAAGTGGGCCGTCTGCCTGTCTGCTGATCTCAAGCAATAAAAAAAAAAAAAAAAAAACGAACCCCTATAAGCAACAGACGTGACAATATTTAGGTATGTAATTGTCGTCAGCTAATCGCAGTCTACTGCTGGACGTAGGCCTCCCCAAGTCGGCGCCTATCAACCCTGTCCTCTGACTTCCTCATCCAGCGCCAACTGGCGACCTTGCATAGGTCATCGGTCCATCGGGCCGGAGGGCGTCAGATACTACGTTTACCGAGACGCGGTCTCCACTCCAGGACTCGTCTGCTCGTAGGTATGTATGTAACATTTTCTTTATATTTTTGAAAACACTGTAAAAACCGAGAGATGTATTGGCGTCATCTACTCGTGTAGCGTTTAGAAGTTTTACATAATTCGTTTTTGGCTATTGGTCGGCATACCCGATCGAAAAAAAAATTCTCGACAATACAATGCAGATAGATAGATAGATATGTACCTGGAAAGAAATGAAAAAAATGCCCACACAAGGATTTTTAGTTATACAAATATAATTTAGAAAAATGTACGCGCGTAAAATTCACGGCAATGAGGTTGGAAACATAGCATTTTGCTGTGTCAAGAGCTGACATAGCGCTGATTTTTATTTCCAGCTTCCATCAAAGCAGAATCGACCCAAACAAGTTACTATTTACCTCCATAAAGGTAGTTTTTAAAACACTGTTAAATATTAATAACAATAACATTATTTTATTAAAGAAATGAGTTTGTCAAAAACTTTTATCCGTGCAGGAACGGAGAAAGAATACAATTCCCTGCGGCCGGGCGGCCTGTCGTAAGAGGCGACAAAACAACCCACAGCCAGGTGGTAGGGCATTTGCCCGACTGGTTGGCTGCCACCTCTCGTCTAAAGTATATCGCCATAACAACCTTGAGTTGTGTTCCGGCATTAGTGACCAGGTTCCAGTCTCCCATAAGAGAGCAGCAGCGCATTTGTAGCACCTTTGGTGTTGCAAATGTCCATAGGCCTGCTGAACTCCTGCAATAAAAAATAAAAAATTGAGATATTCCTCCTATATCTATACGTCACTGTCCTGAGATATCTTAGGACACGTTCCGGTAGTAGCTCACAACGCCCAAAATGCTCCGTCAATCGTATCACATGGCGACCGCGGTCATTATAGTCGTGGTGAAAACGTCACTGATGACGTCATAATTTTCGATCACACACCGCTCACAACCCATGTCAAGAGGTGGGTCGAAGTGGGCGTTGATCACAGAGCATTAATTCTCTCTATCGATTGACATTGAAAAAGCCGCCATTTTCAAATCAACCAATGACATTTGTGTGTATTTCGTCGTTTATGACATCAACGCGCCATAATCCGTTCCACTAGAGTTTATGATTGTAACGTCCGCAAGCAAGTGCAACGGGAAAAATCTCGGTCGTGAACGTAGTCGTTGTGAGTCTCTTGTGGAACGTAGCCTTAGTAATAAGCGCTTGACAACGAATATAGGATCCAGAAATGAGCCAAGTGCGTTGCAGTTGACGCACAATGTTCTGTATATGTTAGAAATATGTACTTTTTGACGGATTTCGAAAATAGGAGACTCAATTCGTCATGCAAATATCCTATAAATATTATAAACGCGAAAGTTTGTAAGAATGTATGGATGTATGTATGTATGTAAGATATAGTGTGAATTATCAAAAATATAATGTTCCTCGGATATCTAGCAATAATAGGGCAAATTCTTTTTTTAATCGTGTGTCAAATAACTATAATCTTTTAGCTGTTATACATGATATAGATTTATTTATTAGTAATCCACAAAATATTAAGACGGTCCTGGTAAAGCATTGGTCTGAATATTAACAAGTTTTATGCAATAGGTCAGTTTTAAAATAATTTATTTTCTTTTTTAATTTCCTCTTTTTAATTTAATTTATAATTTAATGCAGAAGTCGTGGAAGGCCACGACACACCTTCCATGATCAAATTGATCGTGTACTAGCAGAAGGTGATGTCAGGAGCCTTAAGATCAGACGAGCGTGCACGACAAGAGTTATGAATGTCAAAGAAGTGCCTACCCCGTTTAGACGCGATAGATTTTTTTTACTGTGTTCGATTTATTTTATTACATGGTAGAACTTTAAATATAACATTTTATATAATATCTTATAAGAAGAGTGAATTTGGGGAATAGTTTGAATGGAGCGTTAGGTAAACTTCTAGGCGCTAAAAACCTCAGCCAGAAGGCCCAGCTCGCCATATACAACGCGATGCTGGTACCTACGCTCACGTATGGAAGCGAGAGTTGGGTATGGAAGAGAGAGCATGAAAGTAGAGTAAACGCGGTTGAGATGCGAGCACTGCGCAAAATCTGGGGAGTGACGCTCGCGGACCGCGTTCGTAATACCGAAGTAAGAAAGAGAGTTGGTCTGAAAGAGAGTGTCGGGGTAAAGGTAAGGAAAGGAATGCTCCGGTGGTTCGGGCATGTGGAAAGAATGCATGATGAAAGAATGACTAAACAGATATACAATGCAAAAGTGGATGGATGCAGAAGTCGTGGAAGGCCACGACACACCTTCCATGATCAAATTGATCGTGTACTAGCAGAAGGTGATGTTAGGAGCCTTAAGAACAGACGAGCGTGCATGACAAGAGTTATGAATGTCAAAGAAGCAAGTGAGGTGTGTAAGAATAATCCTAAATGGCGCTCTGTTGTTCGTGCCTACCCCGCAAGGGAACTGGCGTGAAGTTATGTATGTATGTATATATGTATCTTATATAAAATATTATCTAAAATTTCCAAACAGTAATGTAATAAATTCTTGTCATTCGTAACCTATTTAATTCAAATGGTTTATCAATGACTTCAATCCTCTACCGGTTGTCCCAATTTGCTAAGTTTCTTGTGCTGTAAAATTGTTGAAGGGATGACAAGGTGTTTTAAAAATGTTTGTTGAGTGTGTCAGTTCAGTGTATGAAATATATGTAAGCCGTAAGGGGTCGGCAATCAGCGCCTTTTTAATGCTCGACTTCAAAGTCTTGAGCGTCTATGCTCGGTCTTCTAACGGATACACTTCGGGGAGTGTTCTTCAGAACTGCATGAGCTAGTTCCTCGATCTCCTTTTAACCATCTGACAACCACACGTACCGGTCTACGCTACCGTTACATGGTGGTACCAAGGACCAAGTTAGGACCAAACGCTTCGCTTCATCTTTTCTGGTGCGCACTTCCGAAGAATGGAATAATTTGCCGGAGTCTATTTTATCAATCATCAAAAATATTAAGACCCAAACCCAGCAAAAACCAGCTGCCAGACCTCAAGACACTGTGAGCTCTTTCTGCGTACAACGGAACACAAACCAACTTGACTGATAATTACTTTTATTTTTCCTTCCACCCATTTTAATCCCTATTAATATTATAAATGCGAAAGTAACTCTGTCTGTCTGTCTGTCTGTCTGTCTGTCTGTCTGTCTGTCTGTCTGTCTGTTCCGTTTTCACGTAAAAACTACTGGACCGATTTGGCTGAAACTCAGTATATATATATTTTCGATGCCGAGAATGAACATAGGATACTTTTTATCCCGGAAAATGGGATAGTTTCCGGGATAAAAGTATATTTGTCTTTTTGTTTGTTATCCTTTTATGGAAAAACTATTGGACCGATTTGGCTGAAACTCGGTACATATATAATTTGAATACCGAGAGTGGCCAAGAGTTACTTTTTATCCCGGATAATGGGATACATTTTGGGATAGATTTATGTAAAGTTTATCCCGGAAACTAGGACAGGTTTTGTGATTTTATCCATTTCGTCCACTGGGTCCACTCGGTCCACTCGGTCCACTCGGTCCACTCGGTCCACTCGGTCCACTCGGTCCACTCGGTCCACTCGGTCCACTCGGTCCACTCGGTCCACTCGGTCCACTCGGCCCACTCGGCCCACTCGGCCCACTCGGCCCACTCGGCCCACTCGGTCCACTCGGTCCACTCGGTCCACTCGGTCCACTCGGTCCACTCGGTCCACTCGGTCCACTCGGTCCACTCGGTCCACTCGGTCCACTCGGTCCACTCGGTCCACTCGGTCCACTCGGTCCACTCGGTCCACTCGGTCCACTCGGTCCACTCGGTCACTCGGTCCACTCGGTCCACTCGGTCCACTCGGTCCACTCGGTCCACTCGGTCCACTCGGTCCACTCGGTCCACTCGGTCCACTCGGTCCACTCGGTCCACTCGGTCCACTCGGTCCACTCGGTCCACTCGGTCCACTCGGTCCACTCGGTCCACTCGGTCCACTCGGTCCACTCGGTCCACTCGGTCCACTCGGTCCACTCGGTCCACTCGGTCCACTCGGTCCACTCGGTCCACTCGGTCCACTCGGTCCACTCGGTCCACTCGGTCCACTCGGTCCACTCGGTCCACTCGGTCCACTCGGTCCACTCGGTCCACTCGGTCCACTCGGTCCACTCGGTCCACTCGGTCCACTCGGTCCACTCGGTCCACTCGGTCCACTCGGTCCACTCGGTCCACTCGGTCCACTCGGTCCACTCGGTCCACTCGGTCCACTCGGTCCACTCGGTCCACTCGGTCCACTCGGTCCACTCGGTCCACTCGGTCCACTCGGTCCACTCGGTCCACTCGGTCCACTCGGTCCACTCGGTCCACTCGGTCCACTCGGTCCACTCGGTCCACTCGGTCCACTCGGTCCACTCGGTCCACTCGGTCCACTCGGTCCACTCGGTCCACTCGGTCCACTCGGTCCACTCGGTCCACTCGGTCCACTCGGTCCACTCGGTCCACTCGGTCCACTCGGTCCA
Organism: Dendrolimus kikuchii; assembly: GCA_019925095.2. Taxonomy (NCBI): domain Eukaryota; kingdom Metazoa; phylum Arthropoda; class Insecta; order Lepidoptera; family Lasiocampidae; genus Dendrolimus; species Dendrolimus kikuchii. The sequence goes on from CM034412.1 coordinate 14,078,335, forward strand.
CTCGGTCCACTCGGTCCACTCGGTCCACTCGGTCCACTCGGTCCACTCGGTCCACTCGGTCCACTCGGTCCACTCGGTCCACTCGGTCCACTCGGTCCACTCGGTCCACTCGGTCCACTCGGTCCACTCGGTCCACTCGGTCCACTCGGTCCACTCGGTCCACTCGGTCCACTCGGTCCACTCGGTCCACTCGGTCCACTCGGTCCACTCGGTCCACTCGGTCCACTCGGTCCACTCGGTCCACTCGGTCCACTCGGTCCACTCGGTCCACTCGGTCCACTCGGTCCACTCGGTCCACTCGGTCCACTCGGTCCACTCGGTCCACTCGGTCCACTCGGTCCACTCGGTCCACTCGGTCCACTCGGTCCACTCGGTCCACTCGGTCCACTCGGTCCACTCGGTCCACTCGGTCCACTCGGTCCACTCGGTCCACTCGGTCCACTCGGTCCACTCGGTGCACTCGGTCCACTCGGTCCACTCGGTCCACTCGGTCCACTCGGTCCACTCGGTCCACTCGGTCCACTCGGTCCACTCGGTCCACTCGGTCCACTCGGTCCACTCGGTCCACTCGGTCCACTCGGTCCACTCGGTCCACTCGGTCCACTCGGTCCACTCGGTCCACTCGGTCCACTCGGTCCACTCGGTCCACTCGGTCCACTCGGTCCACTCGGTCCACTCGGTCCACTCGGTCCACTCGGTCCACTCGGTCCACTCGGTCCACTCGGTCCACTCGGTCCACTCGGTCCACTCGGTCCACTCGGTCCACTCGGTCCACTCGGTCCACTCGGTCCACTCGGTCCACTCGGTCCACTCGGTCCACTCGGTCCACTCGGTCCACTCGGTCCACTCGGTCCACTCGGTCCACTCGGTCCACTCGGTCCACTCGGTCCACTCGGTCCACTCGGTCCACTCGGTCCACTCGGTCCACTCGGTCCACTCGGTCCACTCGGTCCACTCGGTCCACTCGGTCCACTCGGTCCACTCGGTCCACTCGGTCCACTCGGTCCACTCGGTCCACTCGGTCCACTCGGTCCACTCGGTCCACTCGGTCCACTCGGTCCACTCGGTCCACTCGGTCCACTCGGTCCACTCGGTCCACTCGGTCCACTCGGTCCACTCGGTCCACTCGGTCCACTCGGTCCACTCGGTCCACTCGGTCCACTCGGTCCACTCGGTCCACTCGGTCCACTCGGTCCACTCGGTCCACTCGGTCCACTCGGTCCACTCGGTCCACTCGGTCCACTCGGTCCACTCGGTCCACTCGGTCCACTCGGTCCACTCGGTCCACTCGGTCCACTCGGTCCACTCGGTCCACTCGGTCCACTCGGTCCATTCGGTCCACTTGGACGATCTTATCTATTTTGTAATTTTTGACAAGTTTTGTCATTTATGTAGTTTACATATAGACAGACGGGTGTGGTATAGTTGGCGATATAACATGAAGTGAATCTTTCGGGGGCAAACATCTTTGTTGATCAATTGTATTAAATGTTTTCAAAATCGCAGTAGCAATAAAAGTTAATAAATATCCTCTTTCATAACCTTTTTTTTTTATTGCAGGAGATCAGCAGACTGGCAGACGGCCCACTTTATGGAAAGCGGTTACCATCGCCTATAGACATTTGCAACATCAAAGGTGCTACAAATGCGCCGCTGCTCTCTTAAGGTAGTCTGGAATGTGATCACTAATGCCGGAACACAACTCAAGGTTGTTATGGCGGCATACTGTAGACCAGGGGTGTTAGCCATCCAGTCGGGCAAATGCCCTACCACCTGGCTGTGGGTTGTTAAGTCGCCTCTTACGACAGGCCGCCCCAACGCAGGAAATTGTATTCTTTCTCCGTTCCTGCACAGATATAACCTAATAAATATAATAAATAATTGTCTGATAGTGTCGTCAACTTATTTCTTCTCGTTACAATCTTTTACTCTACTACATCCCATTAGCTTATTGACGTCATAAACGACGAAATACACAAATGTCATTGGTTGATTTGATCATCAACTTTTTTATTTTATTGCAAGAGTTAGAGCAAACAATGCAAACGGGTCAACGCTGACTGGAAAGCGGTTACCGTCGCCTATGCACGTTGGTAACACCAAAGGCACTTGAGGTTCTTTAAAGGGAGACTGGAACCTGGCCACTAACGCCGGAACACAACTCAAGGTTGTTAGGGCGGCATACTCTAGACCAGGGGTAGCCATCCAGATAAGCATAAAGCCCGACTACCTGGTTATTGGTTGTTTAGTCGCTTCTTAAGACAGACCGCCTAGCCACAGGAAATTATATTCTTACTCCGATCCTCCACGGATAGAACTAGAATCAATAGTTTCAAAAAGACCCCGATTTTAAAACATTCTTCATTGGTGCTCCGCTCCTATTAGTCTCATCGTAATGATATTTAGTTTATAGCATTTCTCGATAAATGGGCTTGTGGACGTAGGGACGATGGTTATATCGAATTTCGATATATTTAAGAAGAAAACTCCACATAAAAATTATTATATCACCCGAATATATTTTCTCCAATTGACATTACATTTTCTTCACAATGTTTTTCTATATAAAGTCAAACGACCATAAACTCCTGCAAAGAGTTTGTACATAGTCTTTTTTAACTCAATAAGTCTTTTCCTTTCTTCTTACTTTCTTTCAAACTACACACAACTTTGATACAGTCACCGATCTCTAAAAATGGCATAAGTCTTTTAAAAGAGATAAAAGTACCGGGGCAAATCCTTGAATCGGCCCATTTTCATATAATCCGTACTTCGGGTCCATTATTAGAAATCTTTTGGTAATATTCCCATTCGTAAGGGTAAAATGTACTTACGCCATATTGAAACCAATTCGTGACGTAACTTTTTCAATTTACTTCATTTCTATTTATATCTTTGCCTAAAAGATGCCTATGTTTGATCTTAAAGTTAATGTTTGGTATTCATATTTTAAAAGTAACTATGATAGCCATATATATATGACTAACAGTGCCCGCGACTTCGTCGACATGGAATTTATTTGTTGTTGTCTAAGTTACTCCTTATAACATCAGCTACCTGCAGTGAAAGTCCCGTCAAAATCTATCCAGCCGTTTCAGAGATTAGCTGGAACATCCAGACAGACAGAGAGACAAAAATTCTAAAAATTGCACTGTCGGAATCTCGTGGTCCTAATTATCCTTCCAGATTTTTTCAGCATTTTTATTTTGACAATACAAACAGACAATTCAATTTTATTTATGTGTATAGATTGTTCCTGTGTATGTCACTGAACTCTTAAATCGTCGATTTAACTGAAGTTAGGTTAATATGCGAAGAAAACAAAGGTTATGGTGTTTGAAAGAGAAGAAACCAGAACGAATGCAAGGATAATGGTCGATGATGTTATGCTGGAGCAAGTGAATGAATTTGTATATCTTGGATGTGCTTTTAGCAGGGATGGAAGGTACACCGCTGATATAGAAAGAAGAGTAAATTTGGGGAATAGTTTGAATGGAGCGTTAGGTAAACTTCTAGGCGCTAAGAACCTCAGCCAGAAGGCCCAGCTTGTCATACACAACGCGCTGCTGCTATCTACGCTCACGTATGGAAGCGAGAGTTGGGTATGGAAGAGAGAGCATGAAAGTAGAGTAAACGCGGTTGAGATGCGAGCACTGCGCAAAATCTGCGGAGTGACGCTCGCGGACCGCGTTCGTAATACCGAAGTAAGAAAGAGAGTTGGTCTGAAAGAGAGTGTCGGGGTGAAGGTAAGGAAGGGAATGCTCCGGTGGTTCGGGCATGTGGAAAGAATGCATGATGAAAGAATGACTAAACAGATATACAATGCAAAAGTGGATGGATGCAGAAGTCGTGGAAGGCCACGACACACCTTCCATGATCAAATTGATCGTGTACTAGCGGAGGGTGATGTCAGGAGCCTTAAGAACAGACGAGTGTGCATGACAAGAGTTATGAATGTCAAAGAAGCAAGTGAAGTGTGTAAGAATGGGCCTAAATGGCGCTCTGTTGTTCGTGCCTACCCCGCAAGGGAACTGGCGTGAAGTTATGTATGTATGTATGTATGTAGGTTAATATATATAGGAATACATATAAGGCACACACTGCACCTGCAGTTCCTCACAACACCAGCATGTAACAGATACACTCACATTAGCATAAGTTTAGTGTTAAAATTAGAATAAATTAATATAATAAGTTATTCTTAAGGTACACTACAACACAAACATGCATTCATTAAATGTCACACACAATAACAAAGTAACAAGTAAGCGTGTACAACTTCCTAACTTCTTAAATTTAATTGTAAAAAAGGGTACGGAACTATAGTTGTTATAAAAAAAATCATCAATTTTGGTGATTTTTTGTGTGTTAGATGCCCAGTTTCTGAGGTTACTAGTTATGAGTTCAATAATAATTGATTCCATAAAGTTATGTAATAGATAAATTTAGGTTAACTGTTAACCTACAACTAGTACCAAAACTCGCCACTAGATGGGTCTATTTAAGAAGGAATATCTAATATTTATTTACATCAAACAAAAACGCCTAATATTGGTCAGTTAAGTTGAACCTAGTTTAAGTATGGTATGTTCAAAAACGCAATTTTATGAGTTAGTGAACCGACAGCGCTAACGAACAGATTAACTACAGTTAAAAGAACCTCAGAAACCGGGTATTTTTTTATTTATTTTTTCTCTTAACAACTCTACGGACTTTAGTTCCGTACCCTTTTTTACAATTAAATTTAAGAAGAAATTAAGAAGTGGTACACGCTTATTGGTTACTTTGTTATTGTGTGTGACATTTAATGAATGCATGTTTGTGTTGTGGTATACCTTAAGAATAACTTATTATATTAATTTATTCTAATTTTAATACTAAACTTATACTAATGTAGAGTATATCTGTTACATGCTGGTGTTGTGAGGAAGTGCATGTGCAGTGTGTGCCTTATGTAACCGGGCATTTGCAGGTCTCTGATTGGTTTAGAATTTAGATTCACAATTAGGCCTGGTAGTGTTGCAAGCGGTTTTAAAATTTTTAATTACTCAGAGAATAATAATTATCACCTCTTTGCTTCAATAATTTGCTATCTTGAAAACTGAAATTTAAGTAGAGAATTTTGTTAACTTTAATACATTAATTGTATCGGAACGAGTAACTCTTTTACTTTTTTTTTAAGTTTAAGGCTTGGCAACTAGGCCTTTAAGCCAGACGCCATTGTATTGTAGGCTACAATCGACGTCATTCAACGGAGTTCGTGTGAAGACACGAAAGGCCACATTTGGCTATATAGTTCACATTTCTCGCAAAAACACAAAATTACTACTCAAAAACTGTCAATATCCTACAACTATTGTTCATTTTAGAGTAAATTTACATATTTTTAGGAAATAAAACTACATAGCACAACGTCCCCTTTCAGTTCCCGCCAAAAACTCCTAACTCTTTTACTTTTAATCTACAACTACAGAGTGGCAAAATAAAGTAGAAAATAATAGGTTCGCCACTTTCGCAAATTTGTCTAAGCTCTAGCAACTCTTACATTAGGTCAAGAGTAATTTCGATACTTACTAGTAATTTTTAGTATGATATCAAACATTGTGCAAGTATCAAGTGGTTTTAGTTACGATTTTGTCAACATAGCCTATGATGTTTACTTTAATAATAATGACGAGAATCGGATTCACTGACGCTGACTACAGATAAAATAAAATATTGCCAGAAGGTAAAAAGAAATGTTCTCCTTCTATCCGTTATGACCAGGTTATATTCTAAAAGACGTATTTTAGAAAAATAAAATCGATATAGGCGATTTTAATTATCAAATTAAAAAAAAATGTCGGATATCACATTTCAAACAATAAGATGTGTTATGTACCACGTACTAGAGAAACGCTTTCTCCGTAACTAGCTTATTTGAACTGTTTATGGTCCATAGACATAATCTCGATTTGTCTGCTAGACTGTTGCCGATACTTTACGTATTTAAATGAGTAAGTGGTACCGTTCAATAAACTCAAATAAAGTCAAGGGGTAACTTTTCACCAGTAAATGTGTTATATTTCGATAAAACATGTTATTTTAATTACATTTTATCCATTTTACCTTGTCTCGACACGTCATCCCTACGGCCATGTTCAATGTTCGGTCGCGGGAAAACTACTCTCTCAGCAATCTAGCGCTGCGTATTTTTATAGCTTGGTTAGACGGTATAACTAGTGTTTTAGCTATCACAAAACGGCTGGCCCGGATCAGCCCGCCCGCGGTTAGGACGGCAGGCTGGCAGGCACGGACAGACAGACACAGACGGCGGCGTCTCAGGCGCCGCCAATCTCTCCACGTCCCTGCGAGGGACGCTAGGAAACATAACCCCCCCACAGGATAGACTAGGCGTGTTGCTGGGAAGTTTCTTTCGCCGTTTCTTCTCTCCTAGCCATAACACGTTGCGAAACGGCAATAAGATAGCGTAAGCCGCCGCGAATCACCGATCGAAGTCCGCCGGGATCCTTCCCCTCGGGCTTTATATTACCCGTCGCCCGTTCTCAATTAGTGCTTTGTGTCGCCCTATGGTGGGCATTATTAAATTCATCCCCCTCTAATGGCAACAGTCCAGCCGAGGTAAAACTCCTTAGGGAGCTCCCTCGAGCAAGTTGCCCCCCGGGCTCGAGCGCCTTCGCTTCGCAAGGGCACTCGCCCCAAAAACCCCGGTAAAGTTGTGAGGTCTTCGGACCAACAACATAAAGTCAAGTCCAATAATAAAAAAAAGCGCGTCTGTAGTTCGTTGTCCGCTGCGATGATTAGACGTATGCAGTTCCCATAAACGTCAAAGAACAGGGAATTCCCCAAAAAGAAAACAAAAAAGTAGTTTCAACCAAATTTATTCGATTTGATTAATCCATCCAATATCACCATAACCATCATAGTTACAGTCGTAAGTTTAAAAAAAGCTAGGAAATAATTTACAAATGACTCCTAATTTCCTTCATACTTTTACATTTGAATAGAAGAGATAATCAGAAAAGGGCACTTACAGCTGTAGGTTCTGTTTGTTCAGATTTTAGACCGATATTAAAGTAGCCACGATTAGCGGTTTTAGACGATAAGTAAATACTTTTGTTACATCAATACTGGCGTAGAATTTATATCTTATGTTTTTTATTACTTTAATGAAATTTTTGTTAAACTATTTTTTATATGTAGCAGTGTACTAGCAGAAGGTGATGTTAGGAGCCTTAAGAACAAACGAGCGTGCATGACGAGAGTTATGAATGTCAAAGAAGCAAGTGAGGTGTGTAACAATAAGCCTAAATGGCGCTCTGTTGTTCGTGCCTACCCCGGAAGGGAACTGGCGTGAAGTTATGTATGTATGTATTTTTTATATGGTTAATTTCAAACACTTATTATTACGCTACCACGACTTTATATAGCATATTTTGATTTTGTACGTCGCATTTTCAGCAAACCACGGTTGCACTCAGCTTATTGCTGTGCCGACATTATATCCGACACAACGCTGATATTCAGTGCAAACCTTCCTTTTGACGAATACTAAGACAACCCGAATATTTTATGGATTTAATTTAAAAATTATTTAATTTATAAATAATAATATATACCTAAATAGAACAAACAGTATAAATATTTTGATAACTTTATCATATCAATAAAAAAATATAACTCATGCTTGTCTATATTGTAACATGTTTATATGTATATTGCGTATAACAACGTGTTCGGAACGTGTCCAACTATTCGTGCAGGAACGGAGAAAGAATACAATTTCCTGCGGCCCGGCGGCCTGTCGTAAGAGGCGACTAAACAACCCACAGCCAGGTGGTAGAGTATTTGGTCGACTGGATGGCTACCACCCCTGGTCTAAGGCATGTCGTCATAACAACCTTGAGTTGTGTTCCGGCATTAGTGACCAGGTTCCAGTCTCCCTTAAGAGAGCAGCAGCGCATTTGTAGCACCTTTGTTGTTGCAAATGTCTATAGGCGTTGGTAACCGCTTTCCGTCAAGTGGGCTGTCTGCCTGTATGCTGAACTCCTGCAATAAAAAAAAAAAAAAAAAAAAAGAGTATGCCGCCATAACAACCTTGTGTTGTGTTCCGGCATTAGTGACCAGGTTCCAGCCCCCTTTAAGAGAGCAGCAGCGCATTTGTAGCACCTTTGGTGTTGCAAATGTCCATAGGCGATGGTAACCGCTTTCCACTAAGTGGGCCGTCTGCCTGTCTGCTGAACTCCTGCAATAAAAAAAATAAAAAATAAAAAAGTGTATCGATTCATCTAATCGAATATGATCGGATACAGCGATTTCCATGTTTGGAATCGAAGCATAACTTGCAACATAAATTAAAATTATTGAGAATAAAATGTTAGTATCGTAATACATATATAAATAAATACTTACGTCTAATAAACGTAGCACCGCGCCTTGAGTATATAACGAAGTACACCGCCCACTCAGTTCAGTTGACCGGCAGCATCTGCCCGCGACGTAACGTAGGTACATACATACCGCCATTATATTAACAAACGCTGTGCTGTTTTTTAAACAACAAAAATCGTTCTATTTCGCCAACCCTTTGGTAACCACTGACGTGAGATTCAGCATCTTCTACAATATTGATCCGTTGTCCGATGTTGGAACCATCCCTCTGATCACCCGAAGACTCAATGAGTGTTATCTGTCATAGAGTAACAATGTTTAAAAGTTGTGCGCAGAAGGTTTACCGATGACAACTCCTCCCGCCTTTTTTTTTTAGCCAGGGGAAATCCGCTTGAGGACCATAAGCCGCGACAAGGGCAGAACCTTGGGGGGATATTCGCGACCCGTGTGTGGGATTCGCCAGATCGGGATTGGCACTAACATGCCCAGTCAGAACTGGTGCCATGCTGTTGCCACCCCCGGTTAGGGATACCCACTAAAACTCCTGGGTGTTCCGTCCTTCGCCTTATGCCAGGGCTACGGGTATATGACCTAGCCTATCCGCAGCCCTGGCAGGCGTGGGCCCCCCTAACTCCTCCCGCCTCCCACAACCGCAACCCACGGTCGTCTAGTGCTTAGTACCACTTAGACAAGCCCTGGTCCTAGTCGTAGGAAGCGGAAGGGCATATTGGCAAACCTTCTGCGCACGACTCATACGTTACATTATTCTCGCTCTTCGCTTCACTAACTCCTCACCTTATCTGACGTTGTCCGGAATTTTAACGAGATAACAGAAGGAGAGCTGTATGCTAATAGGGCGCAGGGGTGGAATGTTTGCGTCTGCTTTTAATTTCTAGGCTACGTTTCCATATTTCATGAGTAAATTCACAAATAAAATCACAAAGCTGACTGCTCATTATCTACTTCCTTATAATGCTATTCTCATGTATGTCACTCACGACTACGCCCGGACTTTTAAAAGGCTTGCGTGGGGCTATGAAAAGGCTAACACATAGAGGCTCCTTGGCAATCTAATTTTAGCGTGACACGGACCGTCGATTATCCCTATCTACACCATATAAAATGCACCCAAGGACAAGCCTCAGTCACTGTAAGACTTGTAGGGAATGCTACTCGAACTAGGGATCTGGGTTATGGGGACTATGGCGTCTGCCCGTCGCAATGTTCGGCCAACAAACTTGAAAACAATGACAATAAAGATTAGTTCGACACTAATGACGACCATAAAAGAAGTAGTAGTAGTAGAAGTAGAATAGCCAGGTGGTAGGCACTTGCCCGACTGGATGGCTACCACCCCTGATCTAAAATATGTCGCCATAACAACCTTGAGTTGTATTCCAGCATTAGTGACCAGGTTCCAGTTTCCCTTAAGAGAGCAGCAGCGCATTTGTAGCAACTTTGCTGTTGCAAATGTCCATAGGCGATGGTAATCGCTTTCCATCAAGTGGGCCGTCTGCCTGTCTGCTGATCTCCTGTAATAAAAAAAACAGAAAAATGGGCAGACGGTGACTCAACACTCATTGCATGGACCCCGAAACTGCCATGGAAAACAGGGACAACATGGGTGTGAGTGGCTAAGGAGTGTAGAGAGGTGGGTTGTAGATTCGTCAAAGCTACTTCCGACGTTGTGCCATCAAGCCCTCCAAAAGTCCGGGTCCATTTTATGGCCCGTGGTCTTGAAAGACATAGAATATAAAATAATAATAATGTTACGAGTGTGGGACTCGAAATTAAAATGCCGTTGGAATTACTATAGAGTTTATTAGAACTATACAAACACGTATAAAACAAGTACAAATAAAACTAGACACTACTTGTTACAATCTGCACGATCAATAACACGCGCAAAGTCCGTCACTATATCGCTTGTCGAATGTACACGTCTTGCTTGTATTGTAATCGTCGCTCGATTGCCTCACCCCGCCGTTCGGGCATTGTTTTATAGTAAACTGAACAATACACAATGGAAGCTCGTAGGCTGGGTTCTTCCAAGAAAATGTAATTTGCACACCTGCGAACGGCCAACAAAGTTGAAAACAATGACAATAAAGATTAGTTCGACACTAATGACGGCCATAAAAGAAGAAGCAGTAGTAGTAGAAGTAGAATAGCCAGGTGGTAGGCATTTGCCCGACTGGATGGCTACCACCCCTGGTCTAAAGTATGTCGCCATAACAACCTTGTGTTGTGTTCCGGCATTAGTGACCAGGTTCCAGTCTCCCTTAAGAGAGCAGCATCGCATTTGTAGCACCTTTGGTGTTGCAAATGTCCGTAGGCGATGGTAACCACTTTTCATCGAGTGGGCCGTCTGCCTGTCTGCTGAACTCCTGCAATTAAAAAAAAGTAGAAAAACAATAGCATGTTTTTCTTAATTACAAATTCTAAACACAAAGTAAACAAAAGAAGTCCTAAATCCGGAAGGCAATAAACCGCGTTTTTACGACAGGCATGTGTGCGCATTTCTTTGGCGGTATGTAACAATAATAAAATCTTTATTTCATAGCTATTACAACATAAATGTGTTACAAGTAAAAGTTACAAAAAAAGACAGATTTGTTCTAAGAAACGCAAGCTGTGAAGTCGGGTGGTTGCCAAGACCCCGCACTAGGATCAAACCTGTGTTACGCATTGGCAGCCATCCGACTGCAAGAAATTACTTGTAGTTTAAGGCTAATTTATTACATAAAGAGAAAATTCTGAATCCTAAACTAGTAAAACTTTAAAATATTAGGATTCATACATACATACATACATAACTTCACGCCAGTTCCCTTGCGGGCTAGGCACGAACAACAGAGCGCCATTTAGGGTTATTCTTACACACCTCACTTGCTTTTTTGACATTCATAACTCTTGTCATGCACGCTCGTCTGTTCTTAAGGCTCCTGACATCACCTTCTGCTAGTACACGATCAATTTGATCATGGAAGGTGTGTCGTGGCCTTCCACGACTTTTGCATCCATTCACTTTTACATTGTATATCTGTTTAGTCGTTCTTTCATCATGCATTCTTTCCACAATCTGAATCCAATTAGGATTCAGATCATATTATATTTATATATTTAAGTGTTTGCATAGTATAGAGTCTTAAAATATTAAATATGAAAATTTCAATGTCATTATCTTATTTTATTGTATTATTTTTAATTTATTCGTCTATGGTGTAGTATAATTTATTAAGTAAAAAAGCCAAGAAGATAGCGCCGCGGACGCTTTTTTTAAGCCGTTGCACTTCACTAACAATAGATTATCGCCAAGGTAACGCCAACGAAGTTTCACTGGCATTGCTAATTCATAAATAAAAGAAAGAAAGAGAAAATATTATAAAACTGAGTACTCATCAGCTACTCTGTTATGATTATATTTGTTGATATCTTATTCTCATTCAACATGGTTATGCATGATTTGTGTATTTATTCAGTTTCATGCATGAATATTCAAATTTTAGAATAATCATCAAGCAAAAGCGTCGGCTAAATTGTAGGTCTTTGACTAATAAACGCCAAACGTGGAAGGTTACAGTTAAATAGTTAATTTATGTGTCAATTCAATTATTGAAAAGTTATTTACAAATGAATAATTCAATTATTCCATTTTCATAGCAGTTACTTTTGCAAAATGTAACTCAAAAAAGTAAACGCATGTATCATGAGTCAGTCGGTCAGTGAATGAATAAAGAAAATAATAAAACTGATTTGATGTGTTTTTTTGTTCGCACTCGTATAGGGGTTTAAAAGAAAAATACGTAACGCTTTTGAGTTAACGGTCAAACATGCCACTCATAAAATTTCTATAGCTTTTTCTATATTGATTTTTAAAGAGTAAACTCCAAAAATTCTAGTTCGTAGTAAAAGGCGACAAAATAACCCACAGCTAGGTGGTAGGGTATTATTTGGCCGTCTGGATGGCTAGCATCCCTGGTCAAGAATATGCTGCCTTAACAACCTTGAGTTGTGTTCCGGTATTAGTGACTAGGTTGCAGTATCCTTTTAGCGAGCGATAGCACATTGGTGGCAACTTTGTTGTTACAAATGTCTATAGGCGATGGCAACCGCTTTCCTATCCTCTTCTATCTATCCTCCAGCAATAAAAGAAAATAATATTGTTACGAGTTTAGCGGGACTCGAATTAAAATGCCGTTGGAATTATTACAGAGTTTATTAGAACTATACAAACATGTATAACATAGGTACAAATATAACAAGACAAGAGTTATGAATGTCAAAGAAGCAAGTGAGGTGTGTAAGAATGGGCCTAAATGGCGCTCTGTTGTTCGTGCCTACCCCGCAAGGGAATTGGCGTGAAGTTATGTATGTATGTATGTACAAATATAACCGAACACAATAAATCGAAACGTAATGCAGAAGGTCGTAATTAAATAAAACGCGCAAAGTCCGTCACTATTAGATCTCCGATTGTACACACGTCACGTCTTGATCGTAGTTGTCGCTGAACTGCCCCCACCGTCAATCATGCCATCGTTTTATACTACACAAATGCAATGTGCCCGTATCGTAGACGACGTAATCCGAAACACTTGGCTAATGAGTCGACCGCAAGCGGCCATAAATGAGTGCAGTAAAACAATGGGCTGTTCTTTAGAAACGTATGCCAATAAATAAGTAAACAAAAGAAGACGATCATAAAAGAATTACAATTAGTTCAAATGCCGACAGGTAATAAAATGTGCTTCTACGGATCCGTACGTGGAATTTGTCTTTGTCGGCGCCTAGTTTGTAACAATATTTATTACACAGACTTTTGCACCCGATTCAAAAAGGCCGTAAAGTCAAAGACGATCTTATACTATGTAGATAGTATCTATTTTTCTACACGTGAAAATATAAACAATAAAAGGATATTCTATATTGAAAATGTTTCAATAAAAAAGGTAGAAAGTTCAAATAAATATTTTATGCCTAACAAAAAAGTATTACAGCCAAGTGGCGGCAACAAAAGACTTCTTATTAGAAAGGGCAGAAAGAATTACGAAATAAATCATGAGTGGCTTACTACACAACTGTCATCAGTCAGGCTCAAATCTTTGAGCCACGAAACAAACGTTTTTAACAGTGATTATACAATGCAAAAGTGGATGGATGCAGAAGTCGTGGAAGGCCACGACACACCTTCCATGATCAAATTGATCGTGTACTAGCAGAAGGTGATGTCAGGAGCCTTAAGAACAGACGAGCTTGCATGACAAGAGTTATGAATGTCAAAGAGGCAAGTGAGGTGTGTAAGAATAAGCTTAAATGGCACTCTGTTGTTCGTGCCTACCCCGCAAGGGAACTGGCGTGAAGTTATGTATGTATGTATGTATGTATGTATGTATGTATGTATGTATGTATGTATGTATGTATGTATGTATGTATTATTAAGAACTGTACCGGGTCTCCTACACGGCTTTCGGTAGAAGCCTATAGGAGGTGTTGGCGGGATACGCCGGTGGAAATAATACACTATAGCTCGTAGCTCGGCCTCAGCACGGCTAGGGCGGTGAGCATGATGCGCGGGCGCAACGCCATTATCGATTGAAACAAATGAGTCATCAAATAATTTATTTTTATATCATTATTATCTTTTTTGCTGTTAATTTTAAACTTAGATTTTTTATTTTTTATTGCAGGAGTTCAGCAGACAGGCAAACGGCCCACTTGATTGAAAGCGGTTACCATCGCCTATGGACATTTGCAACACCGAAGGTGCTACAAATGCGCTGCTGCTCTCTTAAAGGGGACTGGAACCTGGTCACTAATGCCAGAACACAACTCAAGGTTGTTATGGCGACATACTTTAGACCAGGGGGGCAAATGCCCTACCACCTGGCAAAGATATAAGTATTTATATTGATTTTTAATATAACTTGTTACATTCTAAACTTTTGTACTTATAGTTTTATAATACTTAGATACCTCATTAATAATTTATTTTAAATCATTATTATTCTTATTTTAATAAATACGTTGTTTTATCTATTATTTTTTTTCATTTTTATCACTAACCCACAAAATAACAAAACTAAATACACTATCGATAACAATAATGCGCTTCACTATGCCCGCCCATAAGGCCCGTGAGTGGAAGAGAGAGCGAAATACTCGCTTCACTGCTCCGATTATTATATGACCCAAACTGCACGGACAAAATATTTCAACTATAATCACTCTTACGGTTCATGTCGTTTATTTGAACGCTACTTAGTTACGTTTATAATTAAATTACCATTGGCTGTATTAAAGTCGTAATCGGTATATCTATTCACTGACTAACGTATACACTTCTCGCTGATTCTCTTTAACACTCGCTGACTATTACGTACACACTCTACTCATACACTAATTATACACTGACTCATTTTGGCAGATCACTCACTATTTAACTAACAAATTCATTTAAAAAAAAAATTGAGGAAGCTTCCCACCATTTCTCTGGCCTGGACCCAACCTTTCTAGGAAGATGCGTCCCCTGTCTATAAACTAATAAATTGTTTCCTCACTAAATTAAAACAAAACATGCAGATAAATTACAAAACTATTTTCTATAATATTGTTACAACTTAGCCAAAATTAGACGATAGACGATGAACTATTATAAATGAACTATACAAGTTTAACTAAACGTAGAGTATATTATTATTAGTGTACAGAATAGAACATCACTGTTAACGAAGCCAAAATAGTTCATAGGTAGTTTTTAGAAAGTTGTTTCCCACGAAGGCAATGCAGATGCTGGGATATGGAATAATTTATGTCCTAGGAGCCAGAATCCTATACTGTACTACCTAATAGACACTTTAAACATTTCCGCATGTTAGTTCACGCACACTTTATTGGCCATGTAGTTCATGAACAATAAACTACTAGAAATCGTGGTTCTATTGCTAAATCGAGATAAGAAACAAAGAGCTATAAGCTACATAAAGATATGTAAACGAACGTATTGTTACTAGTTGCAGGACTTGAATTAAAATGCCGTTGGAATTACTATAGAATTTATTAGAACTATACAGACACGTATAACACAGGTACAAATATAACTGAACACAATCAGTCCACACGTAAAGCACGATTCAATAACACGCGCAAAGTCCGTCACTAAATAGTTTACCGAATGTACACAAGTCTTGCTCCGCTTATGGTTATCGCTCGACTGCCTCATCTCTCAATTGGGGCATTGCTTTATACTATACAAATGCAATATTTCTGCAGGACCGCGTGGTCTGAATTTTCTAAAATCACACCTGGCTAATGACTAACATAAAAGATTACAATACACAATGGGCTGTTTTTTGTAATCATAAATTTTAAACACTAAGTGAACAAAAGAAGTCCAAATGCTGAAAGGTAATAAAATGCAGGTGTGAATTTATCTTTGTCGGTCGTAACAGTATAAATAGATATCAAATATGTTAAGACTAGTAAAAAGAAAAACAAGTAAAATGATGAAATAGAATCCGACAATACCTTCAAAATCAAAGGTTTTTTCTATTGATTTAAGATTTAAAAAGTCTTGATGTCATCTGAATCATAAAATGACAAATACAAACTTAAATATTTTTTGGCTAGAATTGTTGTTGACGAGTTTTTGGTCGTTTTCATAACACGTTGCGAAACAATATACATATTATTAAGTAGATTTAATTTTTGATTTATATGTATGACCAAATACATGTAGCAACAAACCAACCAACCATTAAATGTACATACATACATACATAACTTCACGCCAGTTCCCTCGCTGGGTAGGCACGAACAACAGAGAAATGTGACACCAAAAACAACCCTCTTTACCAGAGACTGTTATAACATGTGCATTGGAATCTAAATTAAAATTCCAATACACATAATCTACATTTCCCCACACTCCACATTTCTATCCGTGCAGGAACGAAGAAAGAATACAATTTCCTGCGGCCGGGCGGCCTGTCGTAAGAGGCGACTTAACAACCCACAGCGAGGTGGTAGGGCATTTGCCCTAGTGGATGGCTACCACCCCTGGTCTAGAGTATGTCGTCACAACAACCTTGAGTTGTGTTCCGGCATTAGTGACCAGGTTCCAGTTTCCCTTAAGTGAGCAGCAGCGCATTTGTAGCAACTTTGGTGTAGCAAATGTCCATAGGCGATGGTAACCGCTTTCCATCAAGTGGGCCGTCTGCCCGTCTGCTGATCTCCATCAATAAAAAAGAAGAGTTTAAGATAAATAAATTTAAAATTCAGTTAAAAGAATGGCTCTTAAATGGAATGTTTTACTCGGTGGACGAATTCCTCAATTGTGAATAAATACCTTTCTTGACTTATGAATGTTATTATTATTATCACCATTACTTTTTGACATTTATCAATACGTTTTTTTTTCATTTGTTTCATTTAACATTATATAATCTAACTAGCTGTCCCGGCAGACGTTGTTCTGCCCTGACGAAATAAAATTTAGAACCCGATTGCAGCGCCACCTACCGGGTCTAATTGTGATCCTAAACCATCCTTGAATCCACTTGAACACACACCAAAAAATCTTTCAAATCGGTCCAGCCGTTTAGGAGTTCACTGTCAACACACGTACAGAAGAATTATATATATAAAGATAAAATTTATTGTAAACTAGCGGCCCCCGGAGACGTCCTGCTGTGAAAAAATAAAAATCTAGGACCCGATCTCAGCGCCACCTACCAGTTACAATAGGGTAAAAAGTATCCTATGTCCGTCTGCTGGTTCTAAGCTACCTCCTCACCAATTTTCAGCCAAATCGGTATAGCCGTTCTTGAGTTATAAATAGTGTAACTAACACGACTTTCTTTTATATATATAATTATAGATATTTGTATGCTCCTATGTGAGCAAAACATATGTACACTATAACATACCTATATATGCCAACTGTTTAACCATGTTTTCAACAAAAAAAATTGATTTGATTTGATTTGACATTCAAACTAATGTTTTCTAGCGGAACTTAGTTTGAATGAAAATTTTGAATTTGTTTTTAATTAAGAGCCACCATACCTTATATTATCCGTGCAGGAACGGAGAGAGAATACAATTTCCTGCGGACGGGCGGCCTGTCGTAAGAGGCGACAAAACAACCCACAGCCAGGTGGTAGGGCATTTGCCCGACTAGATGGCTACCACCCCTGGTTTAAAGTATGTCGTCATAACAACTTTGAGTTGTGTTCCGGCATTAGTGACCAGGTTTCAGTCTCCCTTAAGAGAGCAGCAGCGCATTTGTAGCACCTTTTGTATTGTAAATGTCCATAGGCAATGGTAATCACTTTCCATCAAGTGGTCCGTCTGCCTGTCTGCTGAACTCCTGCAATAAAAAAATAAACCTTATTGGCCGTTACGCCCGATATTTTAAAACTCATATTGTCACTGATTTCGTGGCCCGACCCATCAAACTTATTCCATTTGGCTCGCAAAATACTTTCTCGATCCTTTCTGAGGGTAAACCGGAATATATACGTATTGTCGCCAGTTATTTGGAGCGGAAGTAGAACACGAGATGGAAAGATGAAAGATAAATAACAGATATGAGACAGATAAAATACAAATCTCATCTCTTAGCTCAACATGAAAACTCCATACTCATAAACTAGCTGCCTTACCTGCCATATGCGTTACCTGCCTTACATGCTAAAACTTACCTGCCACTTCGGTCGCAAGGGACTTTGAATTTATATCCTCTGAAGGCGTGGTAGCGTAATGGCTAGCGCAAGCGTCCCAAGCTCCAAGGGCGCGAGGTCGCTGCTGGCCGGAACGCATGCACCACTTAGGCAGTATTCTGACCTAACATGCATATTGCTACAATTACCACGTGCTAACAACGACGAAGAAAACATTCAACAAGCCTTGAACAAGCGTGGCAGGTATACTGTTCATTCCCCTATAGTGGGAGACCCGAGCCCAGCAGTGGTATGTTTATGGGTTGTTATTAATAATCTTCTAAAACCTGGAACTATTACACACTATATAATGTTATAGTTCTTATAGATTATTGATTTTTTTTTTCATGAGTTCAGCAGACAGGCAGACGGCCCACCTGATGGAAAGCGGCTAACATCGCCTATAGACATTTACAACACCAAAGGTGATACAAATGCGCTGCTGCTCTCTAAAGCGAGACTGGAGCCTGGCTACTAATGCCGGAACACAATTTAAGATTGTTATTGTGACATGCTCTAGATCAGGGGTGGTAGCCATTCAGACGGACAAATACCCTACTACCTGGCTGTGGGTTGTTTTGTCGCCTCTTAAAACAAGCCGCCCGTCCGTAGGAAATTGTATTTTTTCTCCTTTCCGGCACGGATATATTATATACTTACTAACAAAATAATAATTAATAAACTAAATTATTGTACGTGTGCAGGTTTAGTAACTACCGACTTTTGTTGTCATTCCTATACTCCCTCCACAGGTAGCCTGGAAGAAATCGCCATCGGCGATAATACCCCCGATTGTACTTGTATATTAATGTTACATGCCGACAAAAGTGAATGCACACCTGCCTGCCATAAAGCACAGTTTATTACCTTCCCACGTTTAGACTTCTTTTGTTTACTTAGAAAAACAGCCTATTGTGTATTGTACTCGTTTCTGGCCGTTCGCTGGAATGATTAGGCAGGTGTGCGGATTACGTTTTCAGGAAAATTGCGTCACCGCTTGACAGGTAGATATATGGCATCGGTGCATTATAAAGCAATGGACCGATGGAGAGAGGGGCAGTCAAGCGACGATTACGATACAAGCAAGACGTGTGTATATTCGATAAGCTGTATAGTGACGGACTTTGCGCGTGTTATTGAATCGTGCAATTGGTACTGGTTGTGTCCAGTTATATTTGTACCTGTGTTATACGTGTTTGTATACTTCTAATAAATTCTACAGTAATTCCAACGGCATTTTTAATTCGGAGTGACGCTCGCGGTCCGCGTTCGTAATACCGAAGTAAGAAAGAGAGTTAGTTGGTCTAAAAGAGAGTGTCGGGGTGAAGGTAAGGAAAGGAATGCCCCGGTGGTTCGGGCATGTGGAAAGAATGCATGATGAAAGAACGACTAAACAGATATACAATGCAAAAGTGGATGGATGCAGAAGTCATGGATGAAGAAGGCCATGACACACCTTCCATGATCAAATTGATCGTGTACTAGCAAAAGGTGATGTCAGGAGCCTTAAGAACAGACGAGCGTGCATGACAAGAGTTATGAATGTCAAAGAAGCAAGTGAGGTATGTAAGAATAAGCCTTAATGGCGCTCAGTTGTTCGTGCCTACCCCGCAAGGGAACTGGCGTGAAGTTATGTATGTATGTATGTATGTATTAACATTAAAAATTAAATCTCTTTCATATTTTATGGATACCGCTTTGAAACGTGTTATCAGTGCTTAGGGAAATTACAAACTGTTTAGATTAGACGTCGGCGCTCCAAGCGTGTTCTACCGTCTGTACAACGGGGAGTGTTCTGACAAGTTATTTGATTTGTTACCTACGTTGCCATTCTTTCGTCGCACCACTCGCCGACGATTGGAAGTTCATCCACACTTCATAGATACTGGGAAGTCTTCCACTGCACGTAGCGCACGCTCTTTCATGATGTGTGCAATTTATGGAATGGACGAATCCCTCCCGCGGTTTTCCCAGAGCACTACAATATGGAGATCTTCAAAAAGGTTGTAAATAGATACTTAGTCTCTACGAGGTAGGCAACGCATCGGCTCCCTTAGTGTTGCAGATGTCCATGGGCGACGATAGCCACTTGTCATCAGGTGGACCCGTTTGCCAGTTT
Source organism: Dendrolimus kikuchii (assembly GCA_019925095.2). Lineage (NCBI taxonomy): Eukaryota > Metazoa > Arthropoda > Insecta > Lepidoptera > Lasiocampidae > Dendrolimus > Dendrolimus kikuchii. The sequence goes on from CM034412.1 coordinate 14,098,567, forward strand.
GCCTACAAAGAAACATAAAAAAAATTGTATGTCTGTGCAATTCACACGCAGTAGAAGTGAAACTTAAGAAAATATACTCAAAGATAATTCTTTTCTAACTTTAATTAATCTTAATATATATAAATTACGTGTCACGTTGTTTGTCCGCGATGGTCTCCTAAACTACTTGACCGATTTTAATCAAATTTGCACACCGTATGCAGTTTCATCCGACTTGAAAGATAGGATAGCTTAGATTTGGACCCGGTAGGTGGTGCTGCAATCGGGTTCTAAATTTTATTTCTTCAGGCCAGAACAACGTCTGCTGGGACATCTAGTATAAATATAATTCCTTTAGCGTACATCCGTCAACATATTATAATTTAAAATAAGCTTCTTAAGTATCACTTTAAATTTTTCACTGTTCTAGTCTAAAAAATATTGTTATCAGTTTTTTTCCGGTCCAAATTGGACCTATGTTTAATCATCGGTCTGATTGACTCTCTAATCTGTACTACATACATACATACATACATAACTTCACGCCAGCTCCCTTGCGGGGTAGGCACGCGCAACAGAGCGCTATTCAGGCTTATTCTTACACACCTCACTTGCTTCTTTGACATTCATAACTCTTGTCATGCACGCTCGTCTGTTCTTAAGGCTCCTGACATCATCTTCGGCTAGTACACGATCAATTTGATCATGGAAGCTGTGTCGTGGCCTTCCACGACTTCTGCATTCATCCACTTTTGCATTGTATATCTGTTTAGTCGTTCTTTCATCATGCATTATTTCCACATGCCCGATCTCTCGCAGGCTGAGTCCTATAGATTTATGTGTTCATCTCTTTTTAGTGTCGCTTTTTCATTTCATCGAGTTTCAAATCAAAACGCCGCTAAAGAAGTTTCACTTCAAAAATTTGTTCGATCCACATAAATATTGATCGTTTCGCACAAAGCTTTATATATATACTAGAGTTTACCCCGCGGCTGCGCCGCGGGTTAACCTCTAGTTCCTGCTTCTTGTTTAAAGAGCAGGCGTTAATACAGGTTACAATGTACACCATTTTTATGTTAGTGCCATTTGCACCCGAAAAATTCACTTCATTTTATATCGCAAACTCGATGCTTGATATATTCTCATGCGGATCTCCTGGCATGAGTATATATGTCCATTTTGGGCATTAAAACTACATTTAAACAAAATTACAATAAAAACGATCCAGTATTCCCAGTGTTTTCCGAAAACTTAACAGAAAGACATATCGAGTTACTATCGCATTTTTATAGACGATGCATTTTTATATCTATGAACTTGAGAAATGATTGGTCTCATCCAAACTTTCATCCTCTATTACAAACAGTCCTAGTTTTATTTATCTATCCCCCGTCAATGAAAACTACAAAAACGACAAAATGGACAACATCAGCAAAAAGGACAAAAAGAGCAACATGGACAAAAAGGACAAAAAAGAGTCGAAGAAAAGAGCAAAAGAGCAAAAGAGCAAAAGAGCAAAAGAGCAAAAGAGCAAAAGAGCAAAAGAGCAAAAGAGCAAAAGAGCAAAAGAGCAAAAGAGCAAAAGAGCAAAAGAGCTAAAGAGCAAAAGAGCAAAAGAGCAAAAGAGCAAAAGAGCAAAAGAGCAAAAGAGCAAAAGAGCAAAAGAGCAAAAGAGCAAAAGAGCAAAAGAGCAAAAGAGCAAAAGAGCAAAAGAGCAAAAGAGCAAAAGAGCAAAAGAGCAAAAGAGCAAAAGAGCAAAAGAGCAAAAGAGCAAAAGAGCAAAAGAGCAAAAGAGCAAAAGAGCAAAAGAGCAAAAGAGCAAAAGAGCAAAAGAGCAAAAGAGCAAAAGAGCAAAAGAGCAAAAGAGCAAAAGAGCAAAAGAGCAAAAGAGCAAAAGAGCAAAAGAGCAAAAGAGCAAAAGAGCAAAAGAGCAAAAGAGCAAAAGAGCAAAAGAGCAAAAGAGCAAAAGAGCAAAAGAGCAAAAGAGCAAAAGAGCAAAAGAGCAAAAGAGCAAAAGGGCAAAAGGGCAAAAGGGCAAAAGGGCAAAAGGGCAAAAGGGCAAAAGGGCAAAAGGGCAAAAGGGCAAAAGGGCAAAAGGGCAAAAGGGCAAAAGGGCAAAAGGGCAAAAGGGCAAAAGGGCAAAAGGGCAAAAGGGCAAAAGGGCAAAAGGGCAAAAGGCAAAAGGGCAAAAGGGCAAAAGGGCAAAAGGGCAAAAGGGCAAAAGGGCAAAAGGGCAAAAGGGCAAAAGGGCAAAAGGGCAAAAGGGCAAAAGGGCAAAAGGGCAAAAGGGCAAAAGGGCAAAAGGGCAAAAGGGCAAAAGGGCAAAAGGGCAAAAGGGCAAAAAGGACAAAATAACCAAAATAACCAAAATGATGAAAATGGCAAATCACAAAACCAACCAAAGCCTGTCCCACTTTTGGGATAATCTTTACATAAATCTATCCCATTATCCGGGATGAAAAATATCCCTTGTCCACCCTCGGTATTCAAATTACATATGTACCGAGTATCAGCCAAATCGGTCCAAAAGTCTTTCCGTAAAAGGATAACAAACAGAGAGACAAATATACTTTTATCCCGGAAACTATCCCATTTTCCGGGATAAAAAGTATCCTATGTTCATTCTCGGCATCGAAAATATATATATACTGAGTTTCAGCCAAATCGGTCAAGTAGTTTTTACGTGAAAACGGAACAGACAGACAGACAGACAGACAGAGTTACTTTCGCATTTATAATATTAATAGGGATACATAGCCTTATATTTTATGTAAAATATGGTCCTATTGTGAATTGATCCTATATCTCCATAATGCTTCTCGAAAACGATTCCGTTGTGAGGGTAACGAGTTTTCCCATTTTGTAATGTAAATACGCAACTTTGATAAACTGTTTCTATTACCTCGCAAAATTTCTGAACAACTATTGTTTATGAAAATGGTTTAAGGGGTCTAAACTACTTTTATAATTTTAAATATTGTTACACGCCGACAAAAGTGAATGCCGCCGCGTTTGAACTAGTAATAACATTGAAACTATTTATGACTGTCTTGTACACGTTCGAAGGAATAATTAAGCAGGTGTGTGAATTACGTTTTCTGAGAAATTGCGTCGACGCTTGGTAGGTAGACATATTGCATTGGTGCATTAAAAAGCAATGGTCCAATGGAGAGATCGGCAGTCAAGCGACGATTACGATACTGGCAAGACGTGTGTACATTCGATAAGCTATATAGTGACGGACTTTGCGCGTGTTATTGAATCGTGCATTACATTTGTACTGGTTGCGTCCAGTTATATTTGTACCTGTGTTGGTATAGTTTTAATAAATTCTATAGTAATTCCAACGGCATTTTAATTCGAGTCTTGTAACTCGTAACAATATATTTACATATGTATGTGTATTTTTTTATTTTATTTACTATCTAATAAAATTGGTAATTAATAAAAATAAAATTTGCCAGGTGGTAGGGCATTTACCAGACTGGATGGCTACCACCTGGTCTAGAGTATGCCGCCATAACAACTTTCAGTTGTGTTCCGGGATTAGTGGCCAGGTACCAGATTTCCTTTAGAGAGCAGCAGCGCATTTGTAGCACACTTTGGTGTTGCAAATGGCTATAGGCGATGGTAACCGCTTTCCATCTGGTGGAACATCTGCCTGTCTGCTGGACTCATGCAATAAATAAAAAACATAATATATTGTTACAATTCAGGTCCCGACAAACACAAAATCCACCTGCATATCTGAAACAAAGCACATTTATCACCCGTTGGTATTTGAAATAATAACATTAAAATTCTTTTATGGTCGTCTTCTTTTGTTTACTTATTGGCATAAAGCCTATTGTTGTATAGTAATCATTAACCAGGTGTTACGGATTTAAAATATAAACTGATTCTAGGAAATTCGGTCCTAGCTGCCGGGCGGACATATTGCATTTGTGCAGGATAAAGCAATGGCCCGATTGAGGGAGGAGTTAGTCGAGCGAGAACCACCAGCGAAGTGAGACGTGTATACTACAATCGGGAATCTAATGAGTGACGGACGTTTTATTGAATTACGACCTTCTGCATTACGTTTGGACTTATTGTGTTCAGTTATATTTGTACTTATGTTATACGTGTTTCTATAGTTCTAATAAACTCTATAGTAATTCTAACGGCATTTTAATTCGAGTTTCGCGACTCGTAACAATATAAAATTCTCGTGTTTGTAACAAAACTCCTTCGACATGGTTTGACCAATTCTTATGAAATTTTGTGTCTATATTTAGTAGGTCTGAGAATAGGATGTCAACTACTTTTCATACCCCTAAGTGATAAGGGTGGTCCACCCCAAAATTATTTTTAATATTTTTCGGACATAGGCTCAGTAGTTTTAAGGGATTGTATATATGTATGGATTTTTAAAAAGTATCATAGGTGTTTTGAAGTCTGGGGCCCAATTCTGTTCTTTCAATGTTTTGACGTTGTAAAGATATTCAAAATATTGCGATAGTATCAAAAATTCGTATTCTACTGACTCCACAATATCTCTAATAATAGTAGAAAAAATTGGTATTACCATTACAGAAATGGTGTCAGCCGAAATTAAGTTTGAAAAGCTACCAAAACTAAACATTTATTTCGCGCGTTTTCGCTTACAAATATTTAAAAAGATAGAGTGGCGTCCCACGGGAACGCCATTGGAATTAATAGAGTACCGAAATCAGGCAAACCTACAATTGAGATGATAGTATCCGGCGAGTTTGACGAGATAGTAGTAGTAGACTTATGCCCGTAGTAGCTAGCACGTTGCGTTGCTCGCACCTCTGATCTAAGACCAAATAAGCTTTTTTTGAGATCCTGGATATCATGTAGCAGCAGAGTGCTAGCCAAGACAAGTAAAACGAGGCCAAACACGACGGGTCTATCTTGTTTAGTACAGGAGTTCCTATGGCCACCTTCCGACTCCATCATCAGATCAGCTCCATGGTACCATACTATTGCATTGTCACGCGATATACATATGCGTGCGAAATTTCAGCTCAATCGGAAACCGGGAAATTGGTCAAATTTAACTTGCAAGTTTCCACCCGAACTTACATACATACATAGGTACATCCATTGCAAGTTAAATAAAAGCTTGTAAAATAACCATGAATCGATCAAATATAATCTGAAGTCGAAGAAGTCGAAGAAGAATCAGATTCTATATTGATTACTAAAGCGGACCATCAAGCTCACATGTGCAGACCTGGGGCTAAAAGGGAACTATATACTACATACATACATACATAACTTCAGTTCCCTTGCGGGGTAGGCACGAACAACAGAGCGCCATTTAGGCTTATTCTTACACACCTCACTTGCTTCTTTGACATTCATAACTCTTGTCATGCACGCTCGTCTGTTCTTAAGGCTCCTGACGTCACCTTCTGCTAGTACACGATCAATTTTATCATGGAAGGTGTGTCGTGGCCTTCCACGACTTCTGCATCCATCCACTTTTGCATTGTATATTTGTTTAGTCATTCTTTCATCATGCTTTCTACTATACTAGGAACTATATGCTAGAATGATGATAACCCCGCTTTTATTATCAAATCAGAACTAAACACTAGAATGATGATAACATTTACTCGCCTCTGCTCCTATTTTTGATACAACAACACTATTGAAGAATACTTAAATGACAAAAATTCATTTACATAGCAGCTCGCTCCAATCTCTTATACTAAATTCTGTATAACGTTTTTATCTTGCCAAGCTTGTAAAGAATTTATGGAGACATATTGCAGCATAACATTTTAGTACGTCATATCATTATTATAACTATAACATTATTTTTCTTTCCTTTTATTGTCTTGGTCTTATTGAGTATGCATTGTTTGCTACAACTCCATTAATTCTTCAAAAAGTAATTCTATAACATACTTCTGTACAAAACTAGAATTGAGATATAAATAGAATATGAAATATAAAGAAAAACAATATTTAGCTAGACGTGTTGCTGGGGAGTTTCTTGCCGCTTCTTCTCCTTTACAGCATTAACACGTTGCGAAGCGGTGTACATAGAATAAGAAGTAAAAAATTAAATTTTAACGTACATGTATGTGTACATGTACACCTTCAAAAAGTGTTCTCCAGTGGAACTTATTTTGAATTTGAATTTGAACAATATGAAGTTTCTGTGCCATACAAACGTGTTTCTAATGTATATGAATGTAAGCATACTGAATAATAAATTTAAAAAAAAAAGTAGCAAATATTCATATGGGCCTATAACTACTTGTAATCAAGATCAGGTTATCATCATCTAGTCATAAAAGAGAGAGATAAATACCAATGACTCGAAGTCATTATTTTTGAGTGCAGTATAAGAATTTTGAGCTAATGCCTGGGCAATAAGGGTTCGAGGTGATGGGAGATAGCGTAATAAAATTTCAATATTTTCGTCGTAACGCGTTCGTCACGGCGAAGAGACGTGCCTATGGCCACTTTATTGCGAATACTGTAGTTTGGACTTAGGATTTACGAAAAAGTTTATTTATTTACTCCGAAGCATCCATTCTATCCGTGCAGGAACGGAGAAAGAATACAATTCCCTACGGCCGGGCGGCCTGTCGTAAGAGGCGACAAAACAACCCACAGCCAAGTGGTAGGGTATTTGCCCGACTGGATGGCTACCACCCCTGGTTTAAAGTATGCCGTCATAACAACCTTGAGTTGTGTTCCGGCGTTAGTGACCAGGTTCCAGTCTCCCTTAAGAGACCAGCAGCGCATTTTGTGTTGCTAATGTCCATATGCGATGGTAACCACTTTCCATCAAGTGGGCCATCTGCCTGTCTGCTGAACTCATGCAATAAAAAATTTCAAAAAAGCATCAAACTGGGAAACGGCCCTCCCGGTAGAAAGTGGTTACCATCGTCTGTAGGCATATGCAACATCTGGATGGTTACAGGATAAGAGGTACGGGATAAATGGGATAGGATAGATGGATCAAACAAGAGTAATGGAAAAGAAGATATGGTATAGGGGAATAAAATAGAGGGATAGGATAAAGAAAATGGGGTAGGCGGTGCGTGAAGTCAAAATAAAAAAAAAAAATGTTTTAGCATATTATTTGAAGAGCTACAGACAAACTGGCCTTGAGAAGTTGAGATGTCGTTGCCACTCTATTGTGATTTCAGCGATGTGGTGCCGCAACGTGGTTATGTGTTTAGCGCCATTTTTGGACACTACATACCATTTCCCATGGGTTTCTCATGGCGGTAGGCAGAGACTATGGATCTCCATTTGCGACGATCCTGAAAAACAACTTTCATGCATGTTTATTTGAGATGACTTTTACCAGACCTGTCTTTAACACTTCTGATATTTGATCATGGTGTGTTCGTCTCGGTCTACCGGCAACAATTCTACCATTCGCAATACTGTCATACACTTGTTTTGTGATTCTATTTTCATCTATCTTCTCTAGATGCTCAAACCACTTTAACATTCCTTTTTCAACTTTTGTTATTACATCTTCTTTCAATCCACTATATTCCCTTATCACACTATCTCTTGTCATATCATTAAATCTAACCCCAGATATACTTCTCAAAGCTCTCATTTCAACTGCGTTTGAACACTAACGCGGATGAAGCATCAGCATTAGTAAAGAAATGTCTAACCAAACTTGCCGCATCCATATTTTCAATGCTGAAGCTACCTAACCTAGCTTCTGGCCCTGATCATGTGAAATCTCTTCGTATTCCCATTCACCTGGCATAGCCTAAACTAACACCGACCTTATTGCATTGTATATCTGTTGAGTCATTCTTTCACCATGCATTCTTTCCACATGCCCGAACCACCGGAGCAATCATAGCTGTAATTTAATAACAAACACGTTGTCATGTTGCCCACGCGTCATTCATTACGTATTAGGTCTTTCAAATCAGGTTGGCTGCGACTTTTCTTTATGTTTCATCGTGCAATTGTCTACACTATATTGACTTAGTTTCTTTGTGATTGCAATGAATTGAGCAAGAAACTAGAGTTTTGAAAGTTTATATATATAAAATACTTAATTATTTTTTTATGTATGTAGCATAGACCTAACTAACCTAACTCTCGTATGGACTATATAATATAGTAGTTTAAAGAAATTTTTGATCTTTTTTTACATACATACATACATAACTTCACGCCACTTCCCTTGCGGGGTAGGCACGAACAACAGAGTGCCATTTAGGCTTATTCTTACACACCTCACTTGCCTCTTTGACATTCATAACTCTTGTCATGCAAGCTCGTCTGTTCTTAAGGCTCCTGACATCACCTTCTTTTTTTCTTCTATCTAAAATTTCATTGACTCTTTTAATGTGTTCGGACGAAAACGAACCATGAAAGGCGTTTGAGAGTAAGGCCTCTGGCTCGTCGTAGCTTAGCGGTTAGCGTACTCGTATCCCCAGTCATAAGGCGCGGGTTCAAATCCTGGCCGGATAGCATGCACCACTTAATCACTTTTCTAACCTATTGTCTTAATTACCATGTACTAACAGTGAAGGAAAACATCTTGATGAAACCTGAACATCAATATAACCGACATTTCGAACCCGCCAATCCGCCTTGGTACACTTGGGAAACCCGAGCCCAGCAGTGGCATGTTTAGAGGCTGTTATTATTTATTATAACCTGGCTTATGTGAGCAGTTAAATAACACCTTGGATTACTAAACTTCTTCTTTAAATAAACGATGAGCAGGTATCCTCTTCGACGAGTTTTCCCCGGGGCATATTCGCAAAACGACAATCATATTTCTTTCATACATACCTTCGCATACTTTTGGTGAATATTACACGGGCCGGCAAGTAGTCGTTATAGGGGTACCAACTACTCCTTACGGTGACTTTTATTGAGAGCTTTTTACTATGTTCCAGGATTTAAGACGTTTAAGATACGGCATACATAAACGTTACATTAGTAAATTGAACTGGAAGTAGGTCTGTCACTTGTTCTTGAAGCGAAAACGTCTTTAGGCGTGCTGAGCAGTTTATTTTGTGAATGAGACTAAGCCTTCCCGCTCGGCAATATAAAGCTCGATTGGGTAAAATAGGCTCGAGCCAATCACGCCATCACGCTCAGCTATATAATGCTCGTTCGGGTAAGATCGGCTGGAGTCAATCGCGCCATCTCGCTCAGCTATATAAAGCTCGTTTGGGTAAAGTCGGCTCGAGTCAATCGCGCCATCACGCTCAGCTATATAACACTCGTTTGGGTAAAGTCGGCTCGAGTCAATCGCACCATCACGCTCAGCTATATAACGCTCGTTTGGGTAAAGTCGGCTCGAGTTAATCGCACTATCACACTCAGCTATATGATGCTCGTTTGGGTAAAGTAGGCTCGATTGAAACGAACCTTCACACTTAGCTATATAATGCTCGTTTGGGTAAAATCGGCTCGAGTCGATCACGCCGTCACAGTCAGCTATATAACGCTCGTTCGGGTAAAATCCGCTCGAGTCAATCCCGTCGTCATGTACAGCTACGTAACGCTTGTTCGGGCAAAGTCAGCTAGAGTCAAGTAAAGAAGCGAAAGAAACATAATCAACGTGTCAATGTTATAATGGTCTTTCGGCGAGCGTTACTCGTCTTGATGAATTTTCAGGTATTAAACACATAATTTGTTTTATTGCGAAGCTCGTAATCAGGCAGTTGACCCAGCCATTGAAAAGTGGTTACCGTCGCCTATAAGCGTTTGCATCCACCGATTCGTTGCCAGTGTAGCAGCGAGAGGTAGAGGCTAAATGATACTTTAGATGGCAGACAGTTACTGTCGAGTGCTGATGTGAACTGAAGCGAACTAATTTATTTTGCAAACGGTAACCTTAAGTACAAATATTAACAAGTCATACAGCTAGTACAATATATAGCACAATGTGTGAGCGGGACGGATGATGTGCGAGCGAGGAAGGGCAACTATTAATATGTGCTCCCCCGCGTTGAGCTAGCCAGTGAGATATCGAACCTACTCACCAGGCGTACTGGAAGCTGGCTAGAGCTCTCAAATTTGACACCCTTACTGTCATTCCGCGCTAGAAAGAGCCGACAATACTGAGGCGTTCGATGACGAGGAGAAGGCCGAGTGCCTTGCTTAGAGTCTAGAGCTTCAATGCTCCCCCACTACGCAAAACGTCGACCAGTCACACCTGACGGAGGTGGACTCCGAGGTCGAACGTAGATCCTCCTTACCAACGGAAACCACAATCGACCCGGTCACGGTCGAAGAAGTGGTCAAGTCCCTAATTTCGATCTGTTAGACCAACGCTGATCTTCCGCTTGAACCTAGAGCGATGTCACGGCAAACTATACATTTTACTAATAAATTATTGAGTCATATCGTAAATAAGAGATGGAACACCTCTTATAAAAGAAAAAAGAAAACAACCCTATCATCCCTTTAGTACATCCCCCAAATAACCCGCTGGTAAAAATAATAAGGTCTGAACCCCACTTGGGCCTGTATGTCGCAAGGTCACGCGACTTTTCTGCCCCTAATGGTGAACTTTTGGGTCGAGTTTACTTAACAAGTTTTGTATATTTTTAACTCATAAAAAATATCGTTGTATCCTAAAATTATAAACATGAATTTGAGTTTATTTGTAATTCTTTCACGCCTTAACTACGCAACGGATTATCATGAAATTTTGCATAAACATTTTTAAAGAAAGAAAAAAAACACTATTTAAAGAAATAGCGAGGTTATTACATTACTATATACATAGCATAATATATAATAATATAAAACAGCCCATAAATGTCCCACTGCTGGGCTTGGGTCTCCGGTTATAGGGGAACGGACAGTATACTCCCCACGCTTGTCCAAGGCAGCTTGGCAGGTTTGACACATCGGATATCTCGATGTGCAGGTTGCATCAAGATGTTTTCCTTCACCGCTGTTAGCACATGGTAATTGTAACAATATGCGCCTTAGGTCAGAAAACTGTCTAAGTGGTGCATGCGTTCCGGCCAGGATCGAACCCGCGCCCTTTGAGTATGAGACGCAAGCGCTAGCCATTACGACTTTACATAGCATATTTTGAGAAATTGTCTGCCGGAATTATATCCGACACAGCGCTGATTTTCGGAGCAAACCTTCCTTGTGGCGTGAGACCAAAACAACCCAGACAGACAGACATAATAAATATGTCAATTTCTAAACAATTCTGACTTTGACATCTTTATAAGAAATTCTAGATAGCTATTTTATTTTATTTTCTGTTTAGAAATAAGACGTGTTTTCTCAGTGAAATGCGTGAAGCGAGACAAAGCCCGTCTCATTACGGTTTCTTTGCTAAACATGTTGCGTAATAAACAAGGATTTATTAAATAACTACCTAAATGGAGGTCGCAATCCCGCTCTCAGAGTAGCTTATTATTACCACATTTACATAGATCTTGTACTGGAACACTTACAAGCCAATAGATGGCGCTGTGCAATAATTGAGGTCGCAAACGTTTCCCGTAACGTAGAAAGAATATATACAAATTTCCAACTGTAATGGCCTCGCTGGAAGTAGCGATGTGACGAGTTGGATTTTTTCTGACTCGAGTAACTCGAGGTATTATGGCCATTGACTTGAATCACGACTCGAGTTAACTCGACTCTGTGATTCTCGCCGCCGCCGAGTCGTACCAAGGCCCAAGCGGCAAGTTGAACGACGCGCTCGACTGTTGAAGTTTTGATTATTTGATATGGCTTCTCGGAGTCAACTCGTTTTTGTAGAATGTAGCCGCGATAACAATGTAGCCGTAGCGGTGTAACTATCATTTTAGTCTAGCTAAATAATAAATATAAGTACATAAGTACATTTATTTTATTTTCGTAATAAACAATAATAAACATTAAAAATTAATCGTGCCATCAGTTTTCGTTCATAATTCCGATCATAGCCGACCCAAACCCGAAATGGCCCGACGAATCTAAATATTACAAAGCGAGTTGAACGACGTGCAGGAGTTACGAGTAACGGATTCATTTCATTCAATTCAATCCAAATCGGAGATGCTCGGCGCCGCCCGTCGCAACTCGTGTCCCCCGTGAGATGCATCATGCGAACACGACGCGAGTTGCAAGCTCGTTCGCTTCGCGACCGTAGACAGAGAATTCTCTTACTATATTGTAGTGATTCGAGTTACTAATAACTGTACTCAAGTTGACTCGTTAGTGGTTTGATTCGAGCAACTCGAGTCAAATAGCTCAACTCGGACATCGCTAGCTGGAAGATCTTCCTTTGAGACGGAGGAGCATTCTATCTCACTTCTCCACCCTATACGGGGCGCACTCTTCAATCTAAATTGATATAGGACATTGCTCAGTTTGTTAGGAGAGTTGGGCCTTATACGAAATTGCAAAAGTTATTATGTTTTGTCACTATTTTGCAGAAAATTTAAATAACTATCATACATATTAAAATATTTATATCCTTGAACCAGGCGCCTGACAGCCGTTTGACATTTGGATTTTGATGGTTATCATCTCAAGTGTTGAATGTCGATTTGGTATGAACGATATATTAGCTTAAGTGTAAAATACCTATTTAATGCTACAATATTTAAACATGTAACTTATTAAGTTAGGATGCCTGGAAAAGCTCTTCCAGGCAATTAAGTTGAAGTCTAAGTTTAGTAAAAGTTCAAGATGTTGTAGAAAGAAGTCGGTTTTATTTTTTTTTAACTGTCAGGTGACTTTTATCTGTTCCTAATTACCTGCCCATACCACCTTAGTCTTCTTCCTCTCAATTTTTCAATCACAGGTGCAACTTTCAAAGACCCCTTATGTATTTATTTCTCACCATATCCATTCTCGTAACAGCGTGGCCTGTACTTGAGCAGCACAAGCAAGAACTGCGTGTCACGGAGTTGAATAGCTGCGATGGATGTGTGGAGTGACGCGGAAAGACCGTGTCAGGAACTCTCGCATCTACGGCAGTCTTCATGTCCGTGACATAGCAGACAAACTACAAGAATGTCGCTTACCTGTGCTTATTGTATGGGGAACAAATGTCTAGCCATGCCGCCTGCGCCAGGTCCCGGCGAAGGGTAAGGCCCAAAAAGTGCTGGCTTAACGTTGTGAAGGATGACATGCGTACCAATGGTCTCAAAACGGAGGATGCAGAAGACCGCGCGAAGTTGAGTAGAAAAGTAGGAAAGCGGATTCTGGGGGTCGGAGTGAACGCTCCGAACGCAACCGGGATTTAACGCTCGGATGATTATGTTGATGATCTATTTTTGCAACACCACACGTCCATCTCAACATTCTTATCTCAACTGAGAGGAGAATATTAAACTTCTATAGCGTACAAATTATTATCATATCTGGCCGTCTTCACTCATCAATGTTTATCCACATACGTACTTTTGCTCTTGAAATAACGTAATTATTTTCTCATGGAGCACGTTTGTGTCGGAACATGCTGACGAAAATATGTTGCTTATAATTAGGACTCTTTTTACCAGTTCGCTGATGTGTTTTGTTTGCTGGGAGTAAGAAAATCATGATACAATGTTCAAAGAAATATTACATTACGGTAATAACACTGTCAGTGAAATATTGAGTGTATGTTATATATATTTAAGAATTCCTAGTTTTTTTTGTATGGATGATGGATATGGATATGGATATGTATGGATCAAGTTTTCTCTCTCCGCAATATCGTAGAGAAGCAGCTGGCTATGGGCCGGAAGGTTTTCTGCGGTTTTGTGGATCTAGAGAAAGCATTTGACAGGGTTGTGCAGAAGGAGCTCTGGGACATATTGCCCGGATATGGGATTAATGGCCAATTGATGCGTGCTGTGCAGTCCACTTACGAGGACTGTATGGCATGCGTGCGAGTGGATGGCAGCCTGTCGCCCTGGTTTGACGTCAATATTAGCGTCAGGCAGGGCTGCGTGCTGTCGGCTTTGCTGTTCATCCTATACCTGGACGATTGTCTCCAGAGAATAAGATTGATGGATGTTGGGGTGCGAATGAGTGATCTAGTTGTAAGCACCTTGCTTTATGCGGATGACGCCGTGCTTTTAGCCGAATCGCCATCAGAACTGCAAACACTATTCACAATGATGAAAGATGACTGTCAGGCGAGAGGCTTACATTTGAATGCGAAGAAAACAAAGGTTATGGTGTTCGAAAGAGAAGAAACCAGAACGAATGCAAGGATAATGGTCGATGATGTTATGCTGGAGCAAGTGAATGAGTTTGTATATCTTGGATGTGCTTTTAGCAGTGATGGAAGGCCCAGCTCGCCATACACAACGCGGTGCTGGTACCTACGCTCACGTATGGAAGCGAGAGTTGGGTATGGAAGAGAAAGCATGAAAGTAGAGTAAACGCGGTTGAGATGCGAGCACTGCGCAAAATCTGCGGAGTGACGCTTGCGGACCGCGTTCGTAATACCGAAGTAAGAAAGAGAGTTGGTCTGAAAGAGATTGTCGGGGTGAAGGTAAGGAAAGGAATGCTCCGGCGGTTCGGGCATGTGGAAAGAATGCATGATGAAAGAATGACTAAACAGATATACAATGCAAAAGTGGATGGATGCAGAAGTCGTGGAAGGTCACGACACACCTTCCATGATCAAATTGATCGTGTACTAGCGGAGGGTGATGTCAGGAGCCTTAAGAACAGACGAGTGTGCATGACAAGAGTTATGAATGTCAAAGAAGCAAGTGAGGTGTGTAAGAATGGGCCGAAATGGCGCTCTGTTGTTCGTGCCTACCCCGCAAGGGAACTGGCGTGAAGTTATGTATGTATGTATAGTTTTTTTTATAGCTGGAGTATAGCAGACAGGCTGACGGCCCACCTGACGGAAAGCGGTTACCGTCACCTATGGACGTTTACAACACCAGAGAAGTTACTAACGCGCTGCCGACCTCAAAGAAATGTTATGACACCCTTTATGAAAAACTCCATATCGTAGCGCTGGGGGCAAACCTCGGATGGAAGCTTATTCCAAATCCCCACGGTACGCAAGAGAAACGTTCTACAAAACCGTTGCGGACATGAGCAAAGCGGCTCGAGGAAGTGGGAATGATCTCCCTACCGATGGCGAGGGGTGCGATGGTAGAAAGAGGACGAAAGCAGCAATCTAAACAGTTCCTCAGAACATTCCCCGTTATACAGTCGATAGAATACGCAGAGAGACGCGAAGTCTCTCCTAAGGCCAAGCGTATCTAGACCGTCTGTGAGTATGGGATCATCAACAACGCGAATGGCTCGATGTTGAATACAGTCCAGGCGATTAAGCTGGTAGGCAGGTGCTCCAGCCTATACCTACATACCTATACCTAATACTGAAATACCTACATATATAGTGCATTGTTATTTCTCAATAAAACGTTCATATATTACAACTAAAACATACGTATTAACATCGCCCTCACGTGCGGAGCTTACACTACAAGTTGTGCGTCTCAGGTTATCAAACGACCTTAATAAGTAACATACAACAACTCAACGTGGTTTGATTTAGCAGCATCCTTCAAACCGGGGTCCATCGTTAACGAAGATCAAACCCCAGCATCTTTGAAAGTAAACATGTACACACATGTACATGTACACAAATATATATGTATAATTTAACAACTAAAGCGTGAGGTACAATAAAAAGTATAGATCGTATGCTTGTTTGTGATCTTTTGACAATTGTGGGGGTTTAAGTAAGTGTGTGGTGCGTCGATAATGATTACCCCTTTGGATATGATGACGCACCACTAGCGAGAGCCTATGGCTCAAATGCCCGAGAGGGGAGTACAAAATAAGATGATGAGTTGTTGTACTCTTGCAGTATATTAATTTCTCCATTGATCCTAATTTGACTTAGACTATATATACAGAAAACTTATCGATTACGTGATGTGCACACCAGTATTCTAATCACAATGAAATATTATATTGTTACGAGTTAGCAGGACTCGAATTAAAATGCCATTAGAATTATTAACACGTATAATACAGGTACAAATATAACCGAACACAACAAATCCAAACGTAATGCAGAGGGTCGTAATTCCATAAAACGCGCAAAGTTCGTCACTATTACATTCCCGAATGTACACATGTCACGCCTGTATCGTAATCGTCGCTGAACTGCCCCCCTCTCTCCATCAGGGCGTCGTTTTATACTCCACCAATGCAAAATAATCCGCAACAACTGACTAATTATGCTAATAAGCTAGTACAATAGGACAATAGGCTATTCTCCACAATAATTAAAAACGTATGCCAATAAATAAGTGAACAAAAGAAGACGATCATAAAAGGATCACAATTAGTTCAAATGCCGACAGGTAATAAAATGTGCTTTTACATTCTGTACGTGGAATTTGTCTTTGTCGGCGCCTAGGTTGTAACAATATTTACACGTTTATGAGATTGGACATTTTTGATGATTTAGACAAACGCCCAATCTTATCGGCAGCTCTAGCACCAATATCTATTACCTGTATAGCATCACGTACATGCATTTGCCATGGTCTTTAATTATGCTGTATTAATACATCAATAAATTGGTCGATGAAACGTGACCCAACAACTATGAAAAACATTTCAGGCTCTGCGAGTTAACCAACAGTAATAAAAATGTACATTAAATAAAAACTTTTCTATACATGTATAATATACCTGATAAATGTTTAAATTAACACTAAAGTGTGATAAGTGTGGTAAGGTACAATAATAAGCGAATTGTTTGCCTTCTTTTGGTAATAAAACACAATTCCGACTATGCGAGTTAACCAACAGTCATAAAAATGTACATTCAGATAAAACATTTTGTGTACATGTACATGTACACAAATGTATATGTACAATTTAACACCTAAAGCGTGAGGTACAATAAAAAGTAAGCGAGGTCGGAATGAGGCGCGAAATAACGTGCCTGGACGGATATAACTCATATTTGCGATCCCCCCATAAATAAAACATTTAACTTTACCGTGGGACGAGTTGTACTGTAAAAATTAATTCTGGTTACCTCATTTCCTGATATTCTCTTGGTTAATTTCGTTTAATGACCGCTTCCTATATCTTACTATTCATTCACTTGCCTAACCATCGGTCGAATTTTGACAGTACTTCTATGAAGCTTATGTCAAATTTTATTCATTTATAGTCCAGTCATATTAAGGATTTGACCTGTGAACTCATTCCGAAATTTTTGGAGAGATTTGATGAGTATTTTTTTGTCTTTTTTGAGCAGTGCAGAAGTACTAATAAATAATACAAATTATTTATTGTTAATGGTATTTCAGTCATTTAATACCTTTGTACAAGATATTATTCATTGAGACACACGGTCGACCTAGCATTATTACAGCGAGTATGGCTGAGCGCTGCGGGCTCACTGCCCATCTCAAAGACGGTTGGGCGTATGAATTTTTTTTTAAACAAAACCTGTCGCAAATTTTGTGCTCTACAATTTTTATAATAACTTTTAACATTATTGGAGTTGTAGAAACCGAGATAATCGCGAAAAACTGATTTTTGTGATCTTCTTATTTGTGAAAACCAGTCATTGGCTTTCTTTTGTTAAGTCTAATTATCTAATCAAATGTATTTAGCTGTAGGTTATCCATAAATATGAATACTTCCTACTAAATTCCAACTTGACACAAGGCTAGTTCATATCCTAGACCAACACATAGGATACTTTTTATCTCGTAATAGTTATCGGTTCCCATAGATAGACAAATGTAGCCAAAAAGAAGGTGTTCTAGCCGCGTTTCTTTGGTGTTGTCGTTGCAATTCATTAACACGAACGTTGTCGTTATAGCAACGCTCACAAAGTTTCATTGGCACAAGATATTATACAGGGGAGAGCAAAATGGGCCATCAGAACTCTCACTTGTCGCACGAAACACGATTAGCAAAATGCTAACCGTTTCATGCGGATATTCTGTGAGAGCGTAGTATCACACCGACCGAGCCAACCCCAAGGGCGGTATTCATAACAATGATTCCAGCATGTCTACTCGTAAAGTATGATCTGCCCATCTCCATTTTGGTCACCTTATCTTGTTGACTACATCTGCTAACTTTATTTTATTTCTCACTACATCGTCTCTAGCTTTAGGTAGGCTATACTCCATATTAAAGTGTCCAAACCCCTTTGAATTAATCTAAATGTAAGTGGATTTGAATAATCTTGGGTCTGGGTTCTGCGTAACGGTCATTGAATATGTATAAATACCTCCATTTATTAGTTTAATGTGTTGGAAATTCAGTCATGCATAGTTGATTGGTTAATCATTTAATGAGGTATTTTAATTAATGCCCACACAGTTTATACTCTAGTCTATTACGACGTAAGCTGCTTAATAATGGAGGATCAAATTAAATTTGCATGTTCTCCTTACATTATGTGAGAGTGCGTGGTAGGCCATGAACTATGAAAAAGAGAGTCGCTTACGCTATGACGGAGACCGGCTAATTACATACATACATACATACACACATAACTTCACGCCAGTTCCCTTGCGGGGTAGGCACGAACAACAGAGCGCCATTTAGGCCCATTCTTACACACCTCACTTGCTTCTTTGACATTCATAACTCTTGTCATGCACACTCGTCTGTTCTTAAGGCTCCTGACAATTACGGCTAATTACGTGGTGAGAAAATATCTAGCTTTGCCGCCTTCACCGGAACCCGGTCGTAGGGGAAGGCCCAAGAATTGCTGCCATGAGATTGTAAAGGATGACATGCGTACCAATAGTCTCAAATAAGAGATTCTAAAGACAGCGCGAAGTGAAGAAGAAAAAGCAGAAAACCCTGACCATCGGAGTGAATGCACCGAACGCAACAGGGATTTAAGGCTGATGAGTCAACCAACTATGAAAGATTCTGTGGGAATGATAAACATTGACTGGTTTGTCATTAGACTACAGCACCATAAATTGCAACATTTAATAGGTCTATATTTATAGATTAAAATTATGTTTTTTGATACAATGTCTACTGTTCATTTAAACAAGTACTTCACGTGAGACAGTAGTTCATGTCGGAACAACTGCTGAACTTTGACCAAGCACAAGTTCAGTCGTGCATAGAGTACAGTTCTCATCTTTGGAACGGCTCAGCCAAATACCTGTTGGAGACGTTGGATTCGATTGAGAAAACAGCCAGGATTAGTCGGCAATGACCGTCTTTCTAATGCTCGACTTTAGAGTCTTGAACATAGATGTAAGGTGGCTAGGCAGTGGGTCTTCTATCGGATACATTTCGTGGAGTGTTCCTCAGAACTGCATGAGCTGATTCCACCATCCCTATTTTACCATCGCACAATCAGGCATATCGGTTTGCACCACCGCTACATGATAGAAACACCGTCACAAAGCGCGTCGCTTTATCTTTTCTGGTGTGCACTACTGAAGAATGGAATAGTTTGCCGCAGTCTGTTTTTCCTGACAAATACAATCTG
Organism: Dendrolimus kikuchii; assembly: GCA_019925095.2. Classification (NCBI taxonomy): domain Eukaryota; kingdom Metazoa; phylum Arthropoda; class Insecta; order Lepidoptera; family Lasiocampidae; genus Dendrolimus; species Dendrolimus kikuchii. The sequence continues at coordinate 14,117,993 of CM034412.1, forward strand.
TCTTCAAGTCACGAGTGAATAGGTATTCATATAGTTAAGCATGTTTAATCCGAGACCGGTCATCGTTTAACATCAAACAAAAGTGATCAAATACGAACCTATACAATCATAGAAAAGTAAAGCATTTACAGACTGATGCATCGAGCATTAACGATTCGTATTAATTACAATAATTAAAGGCTAATAAACGTTCTCATATATAAAGTAAATCGTAATTTAATCAAATTCGTCACAACGATTCGTGATAATTGATTTGTGTGTCTCTAGAGACCGGGTTATAAAAATGGCCCGGACTTTACAAAGGCTTGCATGGGATCATGGGAAAGCCAACACGTAGAGGCCCTTTGACAAATTCAATGTAGATGTGGCGTGAAACTGACCAGCGATTGTCCCTATCTACACCATATAAAAATGCATCCAAGGACTAGACCCGGCCAGTGTAGGGCTATTGTAGGAAAAAAGAACTAAAGGTACCGGGCTGCTAGGATGATCTGCTAACAGAACTACAGATCGGGGACTATAGGTACTATGGCGCCTGCCCGTCACAATGTTCAAGGAACATGGAAAAAATCTGCAGACAGTGACTCGCCACTCATTGCATGGGTCACTAAAAATGCCAAGATTGGCGAGGGGCAACATGGGCTAAGGGGTGTGGAGAGGTAGGCTGCAGGTTCACCGAAGCTACTTCTGAAGATATGCTATTTATCACTTCCACCCCTGGAGCTTGAGTCTTAGCTCTAGCGAATTTCACTCCGTGCCGGCTGGCTAAGGCAGGCACGGAGGCGGGGTCTTTACCTCACCTAAGCCTTCGCCACAAAGCCTCCTTGCGGGTACACGCAGAGGGGCTTTGTGGTGTTCGTTGGAATAATAACAAATTTGTGTTATTATTAAAACGGAGAGTTCTGCAGGCGACCACAAACACCCAAATCAGGATAAATAACGAATATTACATTTACGAAATTTCTCTGCCGTGATTTGAATCCGGGACCTTTGCATTCCAATGAACTACCCAAACGTTAATTAAACCTCTCTGGAGTATTACATGTTAAATAAAATTAGACACAGTCATAGTTCTCAAAAAGTAATTCCAAGTAAATTAGTTTTGTTAGACAGTTAAAAGACCTTCTTCTTACATTTGGAACCCAAGAAAAGGTTGAATCGCTCGCCGTGAAATGAGAACCTCGATAGCGTATTAAGATTGACTTTTATCCTTTTATCCGACTTACACAGTGAGAATCTATTTAAAATGAAGATTGAAAGCACTTTTATTTGACTTCGTCTGCATGTGATTCCGTTTCAAATACAGCCATAGTAAATTGGACTCTTGACAGTGAAGGGTTCTCTAGATGCCGTGGACGTCAACTGTTTAGTTTTTTTTTTAACTACTCTACGGACTCGAGTTCCGTACCCTTTTTCACAACTTAATTTCTATTAAAGTTTTTAGAGTACATACACGCTTATTGTTTATTTTTGTTACTGTGTGTGACATTAATTTAGTGATTTTTATGTTGTGGTGTGTACCTTAAGAATAACTTATTATAGTAATTTATTCTAATTTTAATACTAAACATATATTAATGTAGAGTGTATCTGTTAGATGCTGGTGCTGTGAGGAAGTGCATGTGCAGTATGTGCCCTATGTCCTATACCTATATATATTATCCTAACTAGTGCCATGTGTGTTGTTTTTTTTCTTTTCTGTGCCTGGGTTATTAATTTTTAGGCTCTTTGTGTGTCTTGGTTTGTTTGTGAAGTGTGCGTGTAAAATGTAATGCGGTGGTAATGCGCGTTGGTGTGAGTATGTGTATAAGTTTTGTTGTTAGTTCTCTGTTTGTGACTTTGTGTTTGGTTTGTGATATTTACTCTACTAAATAAGTATTTGCTAGTGGTCGCCGGGTGGTCGAAATTCGACCATAATTAATTTAAATTATAACTTTGAACATTATTAAGGTTTTGTTGTCGAGAACTATACTTCTATAATCACAGATTCCGCGAAGGCTACACTGTTAATTTGACTTGAGCAATAAACAAAAGAGTATATATGCGTATGTGTGTCAAATACATGGTAGTGTGTGTAATGTTTTTTTTATTGATTTAATGTATTTTTCTTCACTTCTTCTCTATATAAACTATAAGTGTGCGAAATTTTGATACTCCTCCGTCCGCGCAATTTTCATAAAAAGGGGTACAAAGTTTTTGCTTCACGTATTAATATAATGATTCTAATCCATAATATTGCCATTCTCAATTGTCAAACAAGAAAAACAAGATTAAAAATTAGACTATTGACAATGAAGAATTATGTAGATGTTGTGCTCATCAACTGCCTGAATTTTGATATTTTATGTTTAAATATGGTGGTGATAGTATGAAGTCCAAGGGCGCGGGTTCGAATCCTAGCCAGAACAAATGCTCCTCTTAGGCAGTTTTTCGACCGAATGTGCATACTTTTACAATTACTACGTGCTAACAACGGTGAAGGAAAACATCGTCATGAAGCCTGCACATCGAGATAACCGATGTGTCAAACCTGCCAAGCTGCTTTGGACAAACGTGGCCGGTATACTGTCCGTTCCCCAATAGTGGGAGGCTCGAACCCAGAAGTGGAACGTATATAGGCTGTTATTATTATAATGTACGTCTTTGAAGACCACAGGCCATAAAAATGGTCCGGACATTTGGAAGGCTTGCGTGGGGCCATGGGAAGGCCAACACGTAGAGGCCTTTTGACAAATTTAATGTAAATGTGGCGTGACACTGACCGGCGATTATCCCTGTCTACACCATATAGTAATGCACCCAAGGACAAGCCCCGGCCAATATAGGACTATTGTGGGAAATGAGGACAAAATAAGTAAATAGCAATGTAAATTCATATTTGTAGTTTTATGAAATTGCTTAAATTAACCATTGAGCAAACGGTTGACGAATTTTAATCGTCAGTTTTATTTGATTGTGCCAACCGACCCTAGGGCGTTGGTCAGGATAAAATTCAAACGTTCATTTCTATAGAAGATTAAAATGATTACATCAAAGTTTCCTTTAGTTTTCAAGACTAGTACACATAATAAAACTACGTTTTAAGCGCTGTATTTTTTTATTGCAGGAGTTCAGCAGACAGGCAGACGGCTCACTTAATGAAAGCGGTTACCATCGTCTATGGATATTTGCAACACCAAAAGTGCTGCAAATGCGCTGCTGCTCTCTTAAGGGAGACTGGAACCTGGTCACTAATGCCGGAACACAACTCAAAGTTGTTATGGTGACATACTTTAGACCAGGGGTGGTAGCCATCCAGTCGGGCAAATGCCCAACCACCTGGCTGTGGGTTATTTTGTCGCCTCTTACCACAGGATCCCCGGCAGCAGGAAATTGTATTCTTTCTCCGTTCCTGCACGAATAAACGGTATTTTAATTGATTTTTGTTATTCCGCCGTTTCAGGCACTTTTCGCGGCTACTGAACCGTTAATACGTAGTTTTATTATGATTACATCAGTTGCAGTAGTAATTTTTGTTACAAATATAAAATCTCGCATTTGCATAAAAAATTAAAATACTGATAATCTTTATTAGCCGTGCAGGAACAGAAAAGAATACAATTTCTTGAAGCCGGGCGGCGTGTCGTAAGAGGCGACAAAACAACCCATAGCCAGCTGGTAAGGTATTTGCCTATCTGAATTGCTGCCACTCCTGATATGTGTGCCGCTATAACAACCTTGGGTTGTGTTCCGGTATTAGTGACCAGTTTCTAATCTCCCCTTAGAGAGCAGCAATACATTGGTAGCACCTTTCGTGTTACCAATATCCATAGCCGATGGTAACCGCTTTCCATCAGGTGGACCGTCTGTATGTCTGCTGAACCCATGCAATAAAAAAGAACAAGAGATTCAATTTTTGCTTCTTTTAAATATTCTGTGATTTTAAGTCAATGATGAAGTTAGTACCATTATTTTGCTCATAAATTTGTTATTATAAACCATTATTTGTAAGAACAAGAATACAAAACATTTCCACAACAATAAAATGTTGGCTAACACTTCAGAATTTTTTATAGAATGCATATTTTAAAGACATAATAAGATATTCACATGGAATCTTTGCTGCGTATTTATATTCATATTCGATTTTCTATGTAGTAAACTAATTTTCGACAAAATTATTCTTTTTCTTTTGAAAGGGTTATGGCTCCAACGCAATTTGCATTTTGATTTGGCCAATGTCACTGTAGGTGGTAAAATGTCAGGTGTATATAAGATTATAAATACATACAGAAAAATTTGGCCGGTAATCTTCCAAATCCCGACTGGATGCCTACCACCTCTGGTCTAAAGTATGTCGCCATAACAACCTTGAGTTGTGTTCCGGCAATAGTGACCAGGTTCCAGTCTCCTTTAAGAGAGCAGCGGCGCATTTGTAGCAACTTTGGTATTGCAAATGTCCATAGGCGATGGTAACCGCTTTCCATCAAGTGGGCCATCTGCCTGTCTGCTAATCTCCTGTAATAAAAAAATCACTTTCTGATGCGACAAAATTGTAACATTAAGTATTTGAATAGCAATGACGTACTGGCCTCTCTGAACGGCGTTTTTGTTTACGTCGGAACACCAGCCTCATGTTAAGGTAAACCAAATTTCCTTTCGGCTGTTGTTTTAACATGGGATTATCTTAAAAGACGACGGTACAGGAAAGAATTGAAATTTTGTATTTTCAACGATCGGAGTGCCTTCGTAAAAATGGTTCGCAATTTACATACATATTTGTTTCGGCTTTAATGCTTTCAATACGTATAAAGCATCAACTGTGAACTTTTACATTTCAGATAAAATTGTATAAAGAAATGTAATTTAGATCTCCTTTATAATATAGAGTCTATATTATTAACCAGATAACCAGAACGAATGCAAGGATAATGGTCGATGATGTTATGCTGGAGCAAGTGAATGAGTTTGTATATCTTGGATGTGCTTTTAGCAGGGATGGAAGGTACACCGCTGATATAGAAAGAAGAGTGAATTTGGGGAATAGTGTGAATGGAGCGTTAGGTAAACTTCTAGGCGCTAAGAACCTCAGCCAGAAGGCCCAGCTCGCCGTACACAACGCGGTGCTGGTACCTACGCTCACGTATGGAAGCGAGAGTTGGGTATGGAAGAAAGAGCATGAAAGTAGAGTAAACGCGGTCGAGATGCGAGCACTGCGCAAAATCTGCGGAGTGACGCTTGCGGACCGCGTTCGTAATACCGAAGTAAGAAAGAGAGTTGGTCTGAAAGAGAGTGTCGGGGTGAAGGTAAGGAAAGGAATGCTCCGGTGGTTCGGGCATGTGGAAAGAATGCATGATGAAAGAATGACTAAACAGATATACAATGCAAAAGTGGAAGGATGCAGAAGTCGTGGAAGACCACGACACACCTTCCATGATCAAATTGATCGTGTACTAGCAGAAGGTGTTGTCAGGAGCCTTAAGAACAGACGAGCGTGCATGACAAGAGTTATGAATCTCAAAGAAGCAAGTGAGGTGTGTAAGAATAAGCCTAAATGGCGTTCTGTTGTTCGTGCCTACCCCGCAAGGGAACTGGCGTGAAGTTATTTTTTAAAAACCATAAGGAAGCGTTTAAACTTACTGTAACTCGCTATGAATAAGAGCGTTAGGAAATAATCTATGAAACCTTTTTATCCGTGCAGGAACGAAGAAAGAATACAATTTCCTGCGGCCGGGCGGCCTGTCGTAAGAGGCGACTTAACAACACACAGCCAGGTGATAGGGCAATTGCCCGACTGGATGGCTACCACCCCTGGTCTAAAGTATTTCGCCATAACAACCTTGAGTTGTATTCCGGCATTAGTGACCCGGTTCCAGTCTCCCTTAAGAGAGCTGCAGCGCATTTGTAGCAACTTTGCTGTTGCAAATGTCCATAGGCGATGGTAACCGCTTTCCGCTTCAAGTGGGCCGTCTGCCTGTCTGCTGATTTCCTGCAATAAAAAAAAAAAAATTATTCTATAAAAAGCTTTATTAAAACTATTCAATGTATCAGAGATCAATAACTTAAAGTAGAGCTATGGTTGTGGTTGTCAACCTCAATGACGGGAGATGGCGGGTCCCGCTCCAATAAATACACCCTAAGTTCTATCAGACCCACATTCACCAAGTTGCACAGGACTGATGTTATTAGAATCCTGAAAGTAACACATTAGTATTAGCTATTAGCGTTATTAGTTGCCATTCGACGAGGAAATGCAATCAGCGTATTGGGAAAGTTGCCAATTAACAAAATTCAAAATAAGTTCCACTGGAGAACACTTTTTTTTTTTATTGCAGGAGATCAGCAGACAGGCAGACGGCCCACTTGATGAAAAGCGGTTACCATCGCCTATGGACATTTGCAACACCAAAGGTGCTACAAATGCGCTGCTGCTCTCTTAAGGGAGACTGGAACCTGGTCACTAATGCCGGAACACAACTCAAGGTTGTTATGGCGACATACTCTAGACCAGGGGTGGTAGCCATCCAGTCGGGCAAATGCCCTACCACCTGGCTGTGGGTTGTTAAGTCGCCTCTTACGACAGGCCGCCCAACCGCAGGAAATTATATTCTTTCTCCGTTCCTGCACGGATAGACTTTTTGAATGCTATACATGTAAGTCAAAATTTAAATCTACTTCCTATTCTGTAAGCCGTGCGTAGGTTTATCGATGACTACTTACTATTATTGCATATACTTATGTAAAGTATACACAATAATAAATTTAAAAAATAAATTTATTATAATCTATTATGTTTAAACAGTTGCATATTATCACCATATCTTGTATATGTATATAACTTATGTGTATACTTGTATATATAATATAGTTATATATTTATTATTAAAATGTAAGTACATACATAACTTCACGCCAGTTCCCTTGTGGGGTAGGCACGAACAACCACACCTCACTTGCTTCTTTGACATTCATAACTCTTGTCATGCACGCTAGTCTGTTCTTAAGGCTCCTGACATCACCTTCTGCTAGTACACGATCAATTTGATCATGGAAGGTGTGTCGTGGCCTTCCACGACTTCTGCATCCATCCACTTTTGCATTGTATATCTGTTTAGTCATTCTTTCCACATGCCCGAACCACCGGAGCATTCCTTTCCTTACCCTCACCCCGACACTCTCTTTCAGACCAACTCTCTTTCTTACTTCGGTATTACGAACGCGGTCCGCGAGCGTCACTCCGCAGTAAAATGTAAGTAATCGTACAATAATTATGTATACCACCGTCGCCACTCCTAATCAGAATATTCTTGCCACGGGTTGTCTGGAAGAGATCGCTTTTTAGCGATAAGACCGCCCTTTGTACCCAACTAGACTAACACTAGTTCATAAGTTTTTCTGTAATGGTGTACAATAAAGTGTTATCTATCTATCTTTATTGCAACAACTATTTATGTAGTCCTTTTTTGTCAACCATCGACGCGTGACATCATGAGGCGAGCCTTCTGCGCACAGGTAGTATGTACACCAATTACTAATTTGAGACTCATATACGTAATTTTAGTTGTCTTAAGGGATTATAGGTAGAATACAATATAAGTTAAGTGTCCTTCATTGTACTAGTTTTTCTGTGTCTGTTTCTAACAATAAAGCAGATTCATTATATATTTTTTTATGTTTATGGCTTGGCAACTAGGCCTTTAAGCCAGGCGCAGTTGTATTGCAGGCTACAATCCACACCATTCAACGGAGTTCTTGTGAAAACTCGAAAAGCCACATTTGACTATACAGTTCACATTTCTCACAACAATACATAATTACTACTCAAAAACTATCAATATTCTACAACTATTGTTCATTTTAGAGTAGTTTTACATATTTTTAGAAAATAAAACTGCACAAGAGTTATGAATGTCAAAGAAGCAAGTGAGGTGTGTAAGAATGGGCCTAAATGGCGCTCTGTTGTTCGTGCCTACCCCGCAAGGGAACTGGCGTGAAGTTATGTATGTATGTATGTATGTAAAACTGCACAGCACAGCATCTCCTTTCAGTTACCGCCAAAAACTCCCACATTCATTATAATTTATTTTTAAATACAGATTATAGATTTTGGACTTCCTAATAAGCTTTTTTAAAAAGGTTTTTAAATACAAGATTTTGAGATCCTGGATATCATGTAGCGGCAGAGTGCTAGCCAAGACAAGTAACACGAGTCCAAACACGACGGGCCTATCTTGTTTAGTACAGGAGTTCTTATGGCCACCTTCTGACTCCATCATCAGATCAGCTCCATGGTAACACATTATTGCATTGTCACGCGATATACATATGTGTGCAAAATTTCAGCTCAATCGGAAACCGGGACGTTGGTCAAATTAAACTTGCAAGATTCCACCCGAACTTACATACATACATCCATTGCAAGTTAAATAAAAGCTTGTAAAATGACAATGATTGCTAAACAAAAGAAATAATAGAATACAATAAAAGAAAACTTAACTTATTTGTATTGTATTCTACTCACAGTCCCTCAAGACTATAAGTAGAATACTGAGCCTAGATCACCGTCTTCTATGGGTAAGGTGCCCAGAAGGCTGGCTACATTTCCTCGCTGGATCGCCATACTGATCCGATTTTTAATTTTAATTATTATATACTTTTTATACTTTATCAGTACAGGAACGGAGAAAGAATACAATTCCCTGCGGTCAGGCGGCCTGGCGTAAGAGGCGACTAAACAACCCACAGCCAGGTGGTAGGGCATTTGCCCGACTGGATAGCTACCACCCCTGGTCTAGAGCATGCCGCCATAACAACTTTGAGTTGTGTTCCGGCATTAGTGACCAGATTCCAGACTCGCTTAAGAGAGCAGCAGCGCATATGTAGCACCTTTAGAGTTGCAAATATCCATAGGCGATGGTAACCGCTTTCCATCCAGTAGGCCGTCTGCCTGTCTGCTGAACTCCTGCAATAAAAAAAATAAAAAAAATCCGTGCAGGAGCGGAGAAAAAACACAATTCCCTGCGGTCGGGCGGCCTGTCGTAAGAGGCGACAAAACAACCATACAAGTCGGGTTCTGAACTCTTCCTAAACGATTGAACCGATTTTGATGAAATTTTTTGTGCGTATTCATGTTGGTCCCGGAATAATAATAATAATAATAATAATAATAATGGACTAATAGCGAAGAGCCTTGATCGCCACCTTGAAAGGCTCTCGCTTGGTATCTGGTTGAAGGGTCGGATGCAGAAGGCAGCTCTGTTGGACACGGCCCGTATTGTGAGGAGATTCCTGTGTCTGGAGCCTTAACCACCGGTAGCCTGGACCCTAGGCCCCACTGCCGGCGAAGATCAGCTTTTTATATTTTTTTTATAAATAAATTTGTATTTTTTATAAGAAAAATGTAAAAAAGTTTGGAAATAAAATATATATGTAAATAATAATAATAATAATCGGCAGACAAACACACATTGTATATCCCCAAATTAAGCAAGTTACGCTTGTGTTATGGGTAATATACAACGGAGTACTCTGGGGCCGATCCCAGACACCCAGACTTTAGTAAATAACGGAGAAAATACGTTTCCGAAATTTACTATACCAGGAATCGAACCCGGAGCCTCTGCGTTGCAGTGAGGTACGCCGGCAAAGGCTTAGCCCGTTCAACCACAGAGGCCGTCAATGGTTTAGATTCACGATTAGACCCGTTCAGTGGCACCACTAAACTCCTCCTAAACATTGGGACCGATTGTGACGTTTATTTTTTGTGTGTGTTCAAGTGGATTCGAGAATGGTTTAGATTAACAATTGGTCCCGGCAGATGAGGCTGCAATCGGTTTTCAGGATTACGACCATTTTTTTTGTGTGTTTGAGTGGGTCTCGGAATGACTTAGATTCACTATAGAACCAGCGCTGCAACCGGGTTCCAGGTTTTAGGTGAATTATTTTTGTGTGTGTTCAAGTGGGTCCCGGGGTGGTTTAAATTCAAATTTGAACCGGGTAGGAGGCGCTGCGGGTAGGGTTCGAGGTTTTAGGTGAATTTAGTTTCACGATTGGATCCGGTAAGTGGCGCCGCTAAACTCCTCCTAAACGGTGGGCCCGATTTTGATGAATTTTTATGCTTGTTCAAGTGGATTCGAGAAGTTTATATTAACGTTTGGTCCCTGTAGATGGCGCTGCAATCGGGTTCTAGGTTTTTATTTTGAAAGGCAGGACAACGTCTGCTGATTACAGCTAGTCTATACTAATATTATAAAGAGGTAAAGTTTGTGACGTTGTAGGGGGTAATCTCTGGATCTACTAAACCGATTTTAAAAATTCTTTTACTGTTGGAAAGCTACGTTAACAAGGAGTGTAATAGACTATATAACATAAGCCACATAACGCTATATGCCACGGGAGCGGGACAGAGCGGGGGTCAAACCGCGCCGGGCCGCTAGTTTACTATATATTTAGAAACTTATGATTAAGACTAACCTATGACTACATTATTGACTATCAGTAGGTAACATATGTGCTATTATAATTACGACAACGTACAAGTAAGAATACCCTAATGTGGGTGCGGCTTCAAACACTCCTTGTGCTATATAGGATACTGCCAGGTGCTCTTTGAGTCCGGATATCAGCCAATATAAGCCGAAGAGTAGGAGGACTATAACGCCAAGCACTGCTGTTGCCAAGTTCATCCAAAGACAGCCTGAAACGGAATAAAGTTTTTTTATAGCTGGAGTATAGCAGCCAAGCTGGCGGCCCACATGATGAAAAGCGGTTACCGTCGCCTATGGACGTTTGCGACATCAGAGATGTCAGCAACGCGTTGCCGGCCTCGAGGACATTTTTTGACACTCTTTTCAAAAAACTCCATAGCGTAGCGCTGTAGGAAAACCTCAGCTGGGAGCTCATTCCAAATTTTTATCCGTGCAGGAACGGAGAAAGAATACAATTTCCTGCGGCCTATCATCCACAGCCAGGTGGTAGGGCATTTGCCCGACTGGATGGCTGCCACCCCTGGTCTAAAGTATGTCGCCATAACAACCTTGAGTTGTGTTCCAGCATTAGTGACCATTTCCAGTCTCTCTTAAGAGAGCAGCAGCGCATTTGTATCACCTTTGGTGTTAGAAATGTCGATAGGCAACGGTAGCCGCTTCTCATCAGGTGGGCCGTTTGCCTGTCTGCTGAACTCATGCAGTAAATAAAAAAATGAGCGAAGTAGCTCAAGGAATGTGTATATAATAAGGGCTCTATTTACGTTGCTTTAATTTTTAGGTACTTATTTTTTTTATCTTTTTTTTTCTTATAATATGTTGATTATAATATAATTTTATTTAACTTGCTTTTACCGTGGGTCACTTGTCTTTGTAATTAAGGAGGTGGGCACTGAAAATCAGTGCTGTGTCGGACTATGTTTCGGCACAGCAAAAAATTGAGTGCCAACCTCATTTCGCGAATTGCGGCACACAATTTCAATGCTATTATTATTATTATAAATCACTGTTAAAGTGTCACATTTTTAGAAATAAATATTTTCTTTCTTTCTTTCTAAGGAAATATGGCGAACGGTGCCGTAGTAGAACAAAGTCGAAGGCACCATTCTAATCATTCATTGTAATGTCTACCGTGACGACACCTCATGGGCACAGCGGAAGATCAGCGCTGGTTTTAACCGACCGGCATTATGCTGAGTCTGATGCCCCTTTTGGGACAAGATTGTATCAGGCTAGTTTTAAATTTGTTAGCAATTATACTTACTGTATTTATATAATTTGTCCTAAATAAAATTATTTTCTTTCTTTCTTTCTAAATATAAATGACTGGTTTACACGTATTGGTCTATGTGGGGATTCATCAGAAAATCAATATTTTTTAAATAGGCTCGCGCTGCGACAGAATGATATGTTACCTGGCAACCCCAAGGCTGGTTCTACGGGATTCTTACAAGCGTTGACGATTGCTAAACCTCCCGATACTATGCCCAATAATAGTTGTAGGAATATTATAGTTAGCAGGCTCACGTAGAAAGCGAAGGATATCACTGGTGGATTGTCACCTAAAATAAATTATAATTTTATCAAATTATCAGGTACAAGAAGAAAAATTACATACATACATAACTTCACGCCAGTTCTCTTGCGGGGTAGGCACGAACAACAGAGCGCCATTCAGGCTTATTCTTGCACACCTCACTTGCTTCTTTGACATTCATAGCTCTTGTCATACACGCTCGTCTGTTCTTAAGGCTCCTGACATCACCTTCTGCTAGTACACTATCAATTTGATCATGGAAGGTGTGTCGTGGCCTTCCACGACTTCTACATCCATCCAGTTTTGCATTGTATAAGAAAAATTACATATAATAAAATAATGCGTACTAGGAGCTATTGTGTCGATTTCTGTCGTCGCACCACAGCCTAGTGACGGCCAAAAACCCTGAGCCATAGCTTCCACCTGCAAGGAATATCTTGAATTTCAATACTTTACATTAAAAAAAATCTAGCAAAAACTTCAATGGACAAGTGGAAAAACGAATGGCAACGGACAAGTGGCAAAACGAATCGCAACAAAATTTTAACCTAAAGTTTTGCGAGCAGATTATTAATGTCTTGTCCAATTTGAAAACCTGCCTGTAAAACTTCAAGTTAAAATGTTGTTGCGATTCGTTTTGCCATTTGTCCGTTGAAGTTTAACTTTTACTATGAGTCCCAGCACACATTTCGATTTTTCGCAGGTTTACTGCAAATTATGATTTGGCTAGATTAGGTACATTTTAATGAATGCATTTTTTATTTAAACATATTTTATTTTATCAAAGAAAAAAAAATAATTCGATCCGGAACTCTAAAATTATGCCGCCTCTCACCACGTCTAGTCTAAATTTATGCCGCTCCTCCATGCGGCCGTAACGCTTTTATTGTGACAGAAAAATTCTAAGACCCACGTTTATATAGAAATTTCATTTCAAAAATCTAGCAAAAACAACCGACTTCAAGAGTAACTAAAAAGCAAAAACGAAGTAAAGCATAAAATTTGCTATATTTCTTTTATTGTAATTACCAGGGGCGTAGCTACCGCCGTATCAGCCGTATCAATGATACGGGGCCTCCAGGCTACAGGGGCCCCGAAACTAAGTAAGCAAAAATTCTAAAAATATCTACAATTCACAATTTTTTATAGATTATAAATTTTTAAGAGTATCTTCTGGGCCAACAGAAACGGCTATTAGACTTCTCATTATGTCTGCTACAGAAAGAAAGTCTAGAAATAACTGAAATCGTTTACTACTATGGATGATTTGATAAATAAGTTTGCCGAAAAAAAGGCGGGAAAAGTGTATTTTTGGATGGTTTGTCCAACTTAGCTCCTAGAAGCATTAAGTATACGTAATAACTTATAATCTATATAAATATAGTTATTTAAATTCAATTCGAGCATTTTTTGTTTCTTTCATAAAAAAACTTTATCCTTCCTTTGGGTGCCCTAACAAATTTTAATACGGGGCCCGTCTAAGGCAAGCTACGTCACTGGTAATTACCTACATCCTTGGGGTCTTATGACACATGTGATTCCGGAGGTTGGACCACGCACAAATTGGTTAATCAAATCATTTAAATTAATTTATAGGTATATTATAAACTATCTGTCCCGGCATACGTTGTGCTGCCCTGTCCCGATTCTAGTGCCACCTACCGGTTCCAATTGTGAATCTAAACCATCCGGGGACCCACACAAACACACATAAAAAGTTTAATCAAAGTCGTTCTCAAGTTATGTGCGTATATACATTTCTACGATTCATTTTTATATATAAGATTACATTAACAAATGTATACTCAAAACAGAAGTTATAAAGTATAATTTAATATGATCCATGAGAACGTTGCCGACAAAATTGCGTTGCAGTTTGGCAATGTAATTTTATGTATAAATCTTTTAACTTTTTTTTTAAACCCTACTATTCTATTTCTTTTGCCTGATGCCTCTACCCTATCCCATCTATACTATACCATTCTTCCTATCCTTTACTAAAGACGGGCAACACCATGACTTTGTCCTTGGCATTACAAACGGCTATAGGCGACTGCAGTCACTTTCCATTAATATTAACTTATTTCTCCTATTGAGTAATTAAGAAAATGGAAAACATCACTTTAGAATTTCTTGATTAAAGCCTTACCTCAATAAATCTAGCTTCTTCTTCAGTTTTACAACTCAACGCGCAGGCATTAAGCGCTGGCACACATGTCACTGAAATATAAAAATGAATAAACATATTTTGCAACTCTTGAAGGCAACAGAAAGGGTCATATGTCATCAGATCCATCCGGCATTCGATAAGCGCTTCCGTTGATAGGTGGACGCCGCGATGTCTACCTATGAACCTCACGTGGTTTGTTGGATCCTCACGATTTATGCTGATGTGGGTAGTTTAGTAAGTGCCGCTGGCTTTCTGTTTCGCAGCCATTACGTGGCGGCGAACCAGTCTCCAACGCACGCGAGGTCAGTTCGGGCGTTCCGTTTTCTTCGTGCAAATGACCGTTTCACATACCATTCTTGGATATTTTATTAAACTTTATACACAAGCCCTGCTTGCTCTCTTTTTTTTTATTGCAGGAGTTCAGCAGACAGGCAGACGGCCCACTTGATTGAAAGCGGTTACCATCGCCTATGGACGTTTGCAAAACCAAAGTTGCTACAAATGCGCTGCTGCTCTCTTAAAGGGGACTGGAACCTGGTCACTAATACCGGAGCACAACTCAAGGTTGTTATGGCGACATACTTTAGACCAGGGGTGGTAGCCATCCAGTCGGGCAAATGCCCTACCACCTGGCTGTGGGTTGTTTAGTCGCCTCTTACGACAGGCCGCCCGGCCGCAGGAAATTGTATTCTTTCTCCGTTCCTGCATGGATTAAATTACTCTGGTGTGAGTGTGCCGTAATTTAAACCTAAGTGCCATCCGAGGACTTGTTAGTGCCGTGCACTTTCAGGAGCTGTGTAGCTGCCCCATTGGAGCTGGATTCCGAGGTTAGCGGTGATTATTACCCCATTAGTTTTTGTGCAGGATTTGGCATACCTCTCATTCCTTGAAATATACCCTACAGTCCACAAATTATTTACTAGAACAGGCGAAGCTGTGTAGTATCCGTGATCCAACATTGCACATGGTTAACGAGAGAACGTCGCATGAGCCACGAATTGCCGAGTGATCAATCAGCGATTGGTACTGAGTGTTGCCCAGTAGTTGTTTACTTGATGTCCACTCGTGGCGAGCGACACGGTCCGGTGTTGCTCGAGCGTATAACAGGGTAAGCACAGACGGTGCGTTTACTGGTATACAAATTTAAAGATGCTTACAGCGCGTTCCTTTTGAAGCTCACAACGCCCAAAATTCTCCATCAGCCGTTCCATCTGGCGACCGCGGTCGTTATGCTCGTGGCGGAAACCTCACTAATGACATCATAGTGTTTGATCACCCACCGCTCACAACGACACATGTCAAGATGTGGGTCGAATAACCGTTCCATTAGAGTTAATTGTTTGCAACGCCCGCAAGCAAGAGGAACGGGAAAAATCGCTGTAACCTTAGTGAGCTATAGAGGAGGGTAAGTATTGTAAAACCAACTAATTAGCGGTTGTTGACAAAATAGCCATTGATAAGTTGTCAACCACATCGCCAACTAGCTAATGCTCGAATTAATCCGACAACTGACAAGTTTACAACTTAGCCGTTATCAGTCGGCTGTCGGTTAGCGAGGCATTCACCCATGAGCCGATATCCGTGCAGGAACGGAGAAAGAATACAATTTCCTGCGGCCGGGCGGCCTCTCGTAAGAGGCGACAAAACAACCAACAGCCAGGTGGTAGGGCATTTGCCCGACTGGATGGCTACCACCCCTGGTCTAAAGTATGTCACCATAACAACCTTGAGTTGTGTTCCGGCATTAGTGACCAGGATCCAGTCTCCCTTAAGAGAGCAGCAGCGCATTTGTATCGTCTTTGGTGTTGCAAATGTCCATAGACGATGGTAACCGCTTTCCATCAAGTGGGCCGTCTGCCTGTCTGCTGATCTCCTGCAATAAAAAAAAAAGCCGAATAGCTATTATCTGATTTTATAACCGGTTAATTAATGAACTACTAGTAGCTGGATGATTAATTGTTAAGTATTTCGGTTGGTTACTTACCCAACGCTATTGCTAGTGAGCCATGTTGGGTTCTTATGTTTGAAACCCGTACCAAGTGTTTTTTTCTTATTGTAGGTATGTACGCGATTTCTCTGCTCTTCTCTCGGATTACCCGAAAGAAAATGGTGCAGTGAAATCACCAAAAAATAAAAATTCAGGATAACTGTCAGGCGTAATTAAATGGAAATGCCGTAAGGATACTTAATTTCATTGGATTTTTGTAAATCATGACTGTTTAGGCCAATTATTTCGATTGGTTCATTTCCTTGATTATATGATCGGAATGAAGTCAGTCACACCGACATCTTCCGATCTGTGCCCTTCTAAGGAGGCTCATTGGCCAACGATGTTATGTCGTCACGTAATGACATTGGAGGGACAAAAACCGCACCACCGCCCCAATAAATTTAATAAGTCGAATATCCTACACGATCGCGCGCGCATGGCGACCCGCTCCGCAGCCATATCTATATGTGCTAATTTTTAATAATTTAAACCGCCAATTGTGTGTGACCAAAAAGACTATCTAATACCACCGTGTGCATTCAATCAAACCTCGACGACCGCTGCCAGACGTCTCCAGGCTTGCCGAATTGGGAGAAGTGCAGTTTCGGGAGGTTAAGGTTAGTGACCAGATTTTCCTTCCCATATGATCAATCGGATGCAACGATTGATCTGATTGTCCTGCCGTCCACTGTTCTTGAGTTATATTATCGAAGGCCGCACCAGTCCAGGAGGTAGGGCAATTATTATACAACCGCCGCCACGTGGTGTGCTATTGGGGAGGTGAGGAAGGACCTCAAAATTTACCCTTGGCACCACCAATGACTGTGATCTTTAGTGCTACTTTTAATCTTATATATAAAATTCTCGTGTCGCGGTGTTAGTTACCAAACTCCTCCGAAACGGCTGAGCCGATTTGTATGAAATTTTGGCATATCGGGTAGGTCTGAGAATCGCATTTATTTTTCATACCCCTAAATGACAAGGGTGACCCACCCCTAAATATATTTTTTATGTTTTTGTCAAAATTTATTTATGTTAATTTTTTTTATGATTCGGCATTAAAAATACATACAACCCTAAATTTTCACCTTTCTACCACCAACCCCTATTTTTAAATAGCGATATTAGTACTTTAATAATTTTCTACTCTCGGCAGTCGATAATTGATCAGTTACCACTCGATCAGTTATCACTTCTCACCCCGTACACAGCACGGAGCAGGGATGAGAATGAAACCGGCGCTGCAATCGGGTTCTAGATTTTTATTCTTTAAGGGCAGGACAGCGTCTGCCGGGTAATTAAAAAAAATAATAATAATGCCTTCTATGACATTTTTTGGGGTCCATGCAGGGAGTGGCGAGTCACCGTCTGCCCATTTCTCCATGTTCCCTGAACATTGCGACGGGCAGACGCCATAGTCCCCATATTCCCAGACCTTTAGTACCACTAGCAGTTCACCCCTATAGCCCGGTACTTTTTGTTCTCATTTATTTTTTTATTTTATTATAATCGCCGGTCAGTGTCACGCCACATTTACATTTAATTTGTCAAGGGGCCTCTACGTGTTGGCCTTTCCATAGCCCCATGCAAGTCCTCCAAAAGTCCGGGTCATTTTTATGGCCCGTGGTCTTGAAAGACATACAGGTATAATAATAATAATAATCGCCAGACAAACACACATATTACATATCCCCAAATTAAGCAAGTTACGCTTGTGTTATGGGTAATATACAACGGACTACTCTGGGGCCGATCCCAGACACCCAGACCATAGTAAATAACGGAGAAAATACGTTTCCGAAATTTACCAGGAATCGAACTCGGAGCCTCTGCGTTGGAGTGAGGTAGGTAGGTCGGCAAAGGCTTAGCCCGCTCAACCACAGAGGCCGTCAGTAGTTAGTTATGTCTATAAAAAAGTGGAGATATAAATAGCTTGGCAAAGTTATAGAAATATTATATCCTCTTCTAACTTTTGATATATACAATGAAAAAATATAAGTTCATCTATAGAGCTTCAAAAAAATTTCACTTCTACTTGCCTAAAAATATAATGGATATTGAAGCGTAGGAAGTCTTCAATGAAGCCCCCTTTTCCTTGAAATGCGTATATTTTAATATTTTGCGAATTTACAATAGTTTTTCTTGCGCGTACAATTTTTCGTCGGCGTTCCGTTCTTGATTTTTCGAATATTGGCCGTTGGCCGTAGACAATTGAGCGCTTGTCATAGGCAATTTTGATATTGCGTGTACACACCGGCGCGAGCGTAGTGATATCATACTCGGCTGGACCGGTGTGTGCCTTCCTGTTGTAAATCTTCATCTTGATCTTTCTAATTACATCTATGCAGGAACGGAGAAGGAATACTATTTCCTGCGGCCGGGCGGCCTGTCGTAAGAGGCGACTTAACAACCCACAGCCAGGTGGTAAGGCGTTTGCCCGACTGGATGGATACCACCCCTGGTCTAAAGTATGTCGCCATAACAACCTTGAGTTGTGTTCCGGCGGCATTAGTGACCCGGTTCCAGTCTCCCTTAAGAGAGCAGCACCGCATTTGTAGCAACTTTGGTGTTGCAAATGTCCATAGGCGATGGTAACCGCTTTCCATCAAGTGGGCCGTCTGCCTGTCTGCTGATCTCCTGCAATAAAAAAATCGTGCCGCGACAGATATTTTGGTTTAAAAAATGTCATTACAATTTGCTGACTAAATTATCAATAAACTACGACAATGTTAACGTAATCATTATTACTTTTTGGACACGATATCGCTACTATTATATACACCGATAAGATCTGAATCGCATGGTATTCCCCTAAGATCTATCTATCAAGGTAATACACAAACAAATATTTGCTTGTAATCTATACTTATATCATAAAGAGGAAAGATTTGTATGTTTGTAAGCCCACTCAATCACAGAGGCCGTAAGTAAGTTTATTCATAATCAGTTCCTATATCTCACAATTCATTCTCTTGCCTTACCATCGGTTAAATTTAAACATTACTTTTATGGAGCTTACGCGACATTTTGACCGATAGTAAGGTAAATTAAAAGTTTTATCCGTGCAGGAACGGAGAAAGAATTACAATTTCCTGCGTCCGGGCGGCCTGTCGTAAGAGGCGACTTAACAACCCACAGCCAGGTGGTAGGGCGTTTGCCCGACTGGATGGCTACCACCCCTGGTCTAAAGTATATCGCCATAACAACCTTGAGTTGTGTTCCGGCATTAGTGACCAGGTTCTAGATTTCCTTAAGAGAGCAGCAGCGCATTTGTAGCAACTTTGGTGTTGCAAATGTCTATAGGCGATGGTAACCGCTTTCCATCAAGTGGGCCGTTTGCCTGTCTGCTGATTTCCTGCAATAAAAAAAATTAACGATCGGTAAGATATAGACCGTCTAATAAAAATGGAAAATCTTTAATTCGCGATGAATTCGATATGAAGGACATATTGAGATGGCTTGCGGCTCTTGTCGTAGCGTTTTAATTACATTTTTTTTTTAAATTCTGACATCTACACTCTTGATGCGGCGAGAATAAGGACGGGCGGGAAGGTTTAAAGGAATGTAAAGAAATTACATAAAATATACGATAATTACCACTTACTGTAAAATGTGGCATACGTTGGTGTGATTAAGTTGTAAAGCTCCAACTCTCCACTGAATAAGCCATATTTTAAATAACTATCTCTCTCCAAACTCGCTGCTGACAAAGTTACTGAAACCTGAAATAAGACTAAGCTAGGAATATCGAGTCTTGTGAATGAATGAATGAAACACTTTATTGCTCATCAAAAATTAAAACTACGTTCTCAAACCTAGGTACAGTAAATGTTGAACAAAGGGAGGTCTTATCGCTTAAAGCGATCTCTTCCAGGCAACCCCCTCAACTAAACGAAATATTAATACTACAGTGGCGATGAAGACAAGAAATAATATGAAACATTCCAAGAATAAGTAAAAAATAAATGAAATAGATAATAATATACTTTTCAACACACTTGCTCATAAAGTGGCTCTATGGTCACCGCAATTAGGCACAGAATGACACCCATAATCAAACTGTGAGTAAAAAATATTATAACTCACTAGTGAGTTATAGATTTTTTTTTAAATTTCATTGGTTGAGTTGCTTTGTTCTTAAAAAAGGTTTTATTCAAAAAAAAAAATCGTGTTCTATAGAACAAATAAATTAATGTTCCTATTGCTTGCTCATTTCATGCAACTTCTTATTTAAATAGATAATTTTAACTCGTACGTGTTTAATAAATAAAACTTTCACTCATATATAACTTTTTTTTATCTACTAAATAAAATGAGTTTTTGTTGTTATTTTATTCACAAGTGTGTTGAAAAACGTCGTATGATACACGTGTGTATTGATGATTACCGTCCTCGGCTCTCTTAAGACCCTCGCCTACGGCTCGAGTCTCAATGGCGCCTCGGCGGTAATCACCAATGTTACGCACTAGTACCATAATGTACTATTATATACTATACAGACATGTTTTAGACCTGCGATGACCAAAGAAAGATATGTAGTAACCATCAGTTTAAAGGACTATATGGATTTAGCTTGTCTGATGTTGAGTGGCAGTGAGTTCCATAATCGGCCAATTCGCCAGGTGGTAGGGTATTTGCCCGACTGGATGGCTACCACCCCTGATCTAGAGTATGCCGCCATAACAACCTTGAATTGTGTTCCGGCATTAGTGACCAGGTTCCAGTCTCCAGCGCATTTGTAGCACCTTTGGTGTTGCAAATGTTTATAGGCGATGGTAACCGCTTTCCATCAAGTGGGCCGTCTGCCTGTCTGCTGAATACATGCAATAAAAAAAAACCGACAGCCTGTACCGTGAAAGAGTTATCAACGAAGGAAGTGTGTACAGGTGTCATTATGAAGAGATTATTACTAGAGCGTAAATAACGGGAATTAGAAGAAGAAGTAGAAGTATGTAGGAAATCAAAACGTTCCTTTAAATACGGAGGGGTACGAGGATCAAAAAGGATATTGTACAAAAGAGTGTGTGTCGCAAGAAAAGGCTACCTTACATTAACAAAAAAAAGACCTAGCTAGAAGTATTTGGATATAACTTGAAAGACAATGGTTTGTTGTCAACCTATCATTGCACACTGCTGGACGTAGGCCTCCTCTAGTTTGCGTTACTTATTCTGGTTCTCCGCTTTCCTCATCCAACCCCAAGCGGCGACCTTACACACGTCGTCGTTACATCGGGCTGTAGGGTGCAGGAACGGAGAAAGAATACAATTTCCTGCGGCCGGGCGACCTGTCGTAAGAGGCGACAAAACAACCCACAGCCAGGTGGTAGAGCATTTGCCCGTCTGGATGGCTAACACCTCTGGTCTAGAATATGCTGCTGTAACAACCTTGAGTTATGTTCTGGCATTGGTGGCCAGGTTCCAGTCTCCCTTTAGAGAGTGACAGCATATTGGTAGCGCCTTTGGTGTTAACATCATATTATGAGTTTATGTACCAATTGTTTTTGTTTTGAATAATATATTTCGTTCTTTCTAAAAGAAAATACAATTGAAAATGCATAATTAAGTATATAATCTTACCCAACTGTCACTAATTATAGAAATAATAATACACAAAACACAAAGTACACTTAAAATAAATGCACTATAGATAAAACCACGTCGAGTTACTGCCATTTTTAATTATCGAATGCAGACTCATTGATAAAAAAAAAAATATTTACGCTATCTATAGCAATCAGCTGATTAGTGACGTTTTCATCATAATAATTTTTATTTCGCCGGAATTTAATGAGTGTGTGTGGTGTTCTGTAGTGCTCTCTCGGTGGTCTTTAGATTCTTCCTGTAGGAGATAGCGCCATACTTAATCCAATAGTTCAGTCAGTGCAAACCTAGATGGCGCTGTCTCCTAATTAAACACACTATTCTTTGTAATATATATTGTATCAACCTCTTTTACATTTTATTCATAGTTTAGTTCAGTTTAATAAACCAATGCAAGCAGGTGAGTAAGTATTTTTATTTAACAGTGCAATTTAGGACGGCTCAATAAATCGCTTTAGAATGGGTCATTCGTGCACACCAAAAGCCCGATACTGCTATTTCGACATCTTGGCTTTGCGAAGATATTCAAAGTACGATTCCATTACAATAGAGTCAAGAATTCATATGCTACTAATCCACCTTCTCGATATCATCGCAACAGAATAATAGTAGAAAATAGAGTTGAGTAGGACATGATTTTAAACTGAGTTTGTAAGAGTAACATGACATTTTGTACTGAACCAGTACAATGTACCCCTTCAAATCAGGTGAGAAGATTTGTATGGTTTGTACCGCGGCAGTACATTTGAAGCGATGAGGCCGGTGAGGCAGTGAGCGTCATCCCTCATTTAACCCGTACAAAACTTCTATAGAGTTCGGAAATGTTCGTTAAGAATCGGTTGTCATCGGCCTCGGTCACTTCATTTTACTAGGTCGTACATGTCATGTTGTCCCTCTTTGTCATGTGAATATCCGTCGAAGCGTTATTGTACTATTGTCCTCGTTCCGTCATTCCTCTTACATTTGATGCGTGAGTAGTAACAGGACAAAAATTTTGAAGTAGTACAAATTTACATTTTGAGCCTTATCGGTACAAATCTATTTTATACGGGACAAATGTACTGTCTCACACGTGTACTACTCATCACTAGTATAAAAATAGAAAAAAAACTTCCATTAGCAGAAGTGGCGTTAGCCGAAAAGAATATTGAAAAGCTACCAAAATTCTAAACATTTATTTCGCGAAGTTTCGCTTATAAATATTTATAGAGTGGCTTGTCATGGCCACGCTATTGGAATTAACAGAATACCCAAAATCAGGCAATCCTATGATTGAGACAATAGTGTCCGGCGATTTTGAAGAGCTAGTAATAGCAAAATTGGTTCACGGATTCAATAAACCACAAATCCTCGCAAAAGAGAATCGTTTCATACCTAATATAATGCGCGTTTATATGTAACTACCTTGATAAGTGATTAGCATTATATAACAGTTTTTAATATTATTTTCAACACACTTGCTCATAAAGTGGCTCTATGGTCACCGCAATTAGGCACAGAATGACACGCATTATCAAACTGTGAGTAAAAAACATTATAACTCACTAATGAGTTATAGATATTTTTTTTAAATTTTATTGGTTGAGTTGCTTTGTTCTTAAAAAAGTTTTTATTCAAAAAAAAAAAGATCGTGTTCTATAGAACAAATAAATTAATGTTCCTATTGCTTGCTCATTTCATGCAACTTCTTATTTAAATAGATAATTTTAACTCGTACGTGTTTAATAAATAAAACTTTCACTCATATATAACTTTTTTTTATCTACTAAATAAAATGAGTTTTTGTTGTTATTTTATTCACAAGTGTGTTGAAAAACGTCGTATGATACACGTGTGTATTGATGATTACCGTCCTCGGCTCTCTTAAGACCCTCGCCTACGGCTCGAGTCTCAATGGCGCCTCGGCGGTAATCACCAATGTTACACACTAGTACCATAATGTACTATTAAATAGGACTTTATGTGAATTGTCTTTGAATGTCGATTCTTTGTCTTTTCAGGTAAGCTTAGTGCATATAATGTTAGGTATTTAGCGTACATTTCAGTACCTAATTGTGTGTAGGTACTAACATGAATAAAACTTTGTCCTTTCAGAGAAACACATCATTTTTATTCCATAAATTCCCAAAGTAATAAAGAGACGTATTATATAGATTCAAAGATAAAGAAGTTTCTTGCGCCTTAAACTCGTAAAAAATGGCGTCTTGTTTTATGTCCCATATTAATATACGAGTATAATAATTTAGTGTTGTTCGGATCCACTTCAGCTAAGCATTTATACAATTTATTTAAAAATTAAAAATAAAGTCACCCATGCACAGAAGGCTTTCGTATTTCGCGCAATGAATCAGCGTGGCTATGCAGTCGGCCTTCTGAGCACGCTTCCTCCTAGCAGCCATTTCTTAGATACTGGTCTGTGTAACAAATCGCCGCCAGATATATATAGATCTTAACTTATTTATACACATACATAACTTCACGCCACTTCCCTTGCGGGGCAGGCACGAACAACAGAGCGCCATTTAGGCTTATTCTTACACACCTCACTTGCTTCTTTAACATTCATAACTCTTGTCATGCACGCTCGTCTGTTCTTAAGGCTCCTGACATCACCTTCTGCTAGTACACGATCAATTTGATCATGCAAGGTGTGTCGTGGCCTTCCACGACTTCTGCATCCATCCACTTTTGCATTGTATATCTATTTAGTCATTCTTTCCACATGCCCGAACCACCGGAGCATTCCTTTCCTTACCTTCACCCCGACACTCTCTTTCAGACCAACTCTCTTTCTTACTTCGGTATTACGAACAAGGTCCGCGAGCGTCACTCCGCACTTATTTATCACTTACTTTAATTTAATGTTTAAAATAAAATAAAAGTAATATTTTCTTAAGTTTTCGCGACTTGTGTACATAATAAAACTACGTTTTAACGGTTTTAAGCGCGGTAATTTTATTTGATTTTGGTTTTTTCCGACGTTTCGGCCACTTTTCAGTGGCCGTGATCACGGAAGACAAAGATGTCAAGTGTCAACGAGTATTGTTAAAGTTTTATTTAGCCTACCGCCAACTTATTAATTTTAATTATTTAATTTTTAATTTTGTTTATGGTTATTATTTAATCTATGGGAGCCTAATCTAATTTACTACCGCTTCGCAACATGTTATGGCTTGAAGAGAAGAAGCGGCGCAAGAAACTCTGTCTAGGCTCCTCCTGGTTGGTATTCTTATAGTAATTAGTGGACTGTTTTAATTATATATGATTTTATTCGCTGTATTAATTAGTATGTGTAAGCGTCGCCGGACGGTGTAAGGCGGACTGCGCCGCTCGCGGCGCTCCCCTCTCTCCCCGACGGAACTGGTCGGCGTTAACACACTCCCGGCGTTGAAGATTTGTCTTCAAGAGAGCTGATGGGCAAGCAGCAAATGGAATTGAAGGCACGACGGATGACTCTCTTCTTCGTCCTTATATCAGCAACCCTAGCGACGCCGTCATTTCCTGGTACGACGCGCTCTATCCTCCCAAGAAGCCACATCAGAGGTGGAGTGTTTTTCTCTTTAATAACAACAAGAGCTCCTTCTACAAGTTCTCCCTTAGAGCTATGCCATTTCGTCTTATTTTGAAGCCAGAAGATATACTCGTTGGAAAAGCGTCTCCAAAAGTGTTGTCGCAGACTCTCCACACGTTGAAATCTCTGCATACTGTTTATGTTTCGTGTGGAGATTTCTGGATGCGGCACAGCAGTAAGTGGTCTTCCAACAAGGAAATGAGCAGGAGTAAAAGGTTGAAGGTCAGAAGGGTCGTTGGAAAGAGGAGTTAAGGGACGTGAGTTTAAAATGGCTTCGATTTGCGCTAAACATGTAGTCATCTCTTTGAAGGCAAGTTGAATCAAACCTAAAATACGTACTCCGATGTGTGGCATGTAAGCGTGTATAAAAGAAAAGTATAAAATGTTTTAAAGGCATTAGAAGCGCCGACAAAGGTTAGGTCGTTATTAGAAAGATTTTATTCGGTTCACCTCGATGAGCAATAAAGCACCAGTGAGCAGTTATGAAGACCTCTTTCGACAAATCAGAGACAAGCTCTAGGTAAACTGCCTTTGTTGATAAGAAAATAAAGATGCAAATATAAGATTTAAATAACCTACATAAATACATACGTTCCTTTGCGGTCGGCTATAAGAATTGGTCATATTATATAATTGTATTTTAGTTGATCGAGTTTTTATAATTATCAATAAATCTTAATATATAAGCTCTTTTAGGTTTTGTAAAATATGGTGCAATTTAAATTAAAGTTTGAAATAAAAGAATGTCTGAATTACGGTCATGAATACTAAGTAATTATTTTACAGTTTCTAGTTAGGAATCTTTTTCTCTAGATTAGGCATTAGGCATCGAAGGCTAGTTAGAGTGTAAATTGAAGGGCCTGACCACCACGAAGATAATTAACCTACGATGCTAGTACTAATTCCGCGAGATATGAGTTTGGCAGGACTTCACCAAGAAGGCACGTTTCGCCAGGTATTATCAGCAAACCTTCCCGTATCTCCGAAACAGCATTCCTTATTAACTGTTTTAAACAAGTGGGAGAAGAAATCATCCAACCCAAAGCTTATGCTTAATTTAGCTTCTACTATACACGGGGAAAAGAGACCTAAAAGATCGAAGACCTGTGCAACAATAGAGAGAATATGTCATTTACTAACTATAATTTGTTCTTGTATATGACTGACTGATAGAGAATATAAGGTAATCAGTGGCTGGTTCTGTAAGGGATGAATGATTGTGCGATAGTGATTTAAGTATACTTGCGATGTATGATAGTCGTTTATTTTTTATTTTTAAGTTTAAGTTTTAGACTCAGAATCACCACCAGATAAGAAGTCATCTACGTAAAGTTAGCAGTCATGGCGCGCCGCGTGTAGTCATCCGGTGCTTCTTTGGGGTAAGACATAAGACACCGTCTGCATAAAGGCGCGGATGCCGTGCCATAAATGACAGTATTTAAGGCGTAGATGTTGAAGAACTTGTGATGAATTCGATCTCCAAAAAAGTAGCTGAAGCGACCTCTGGTCGCAAACAATAAGAATGCAACGTAATAAAAAAATTCAATGTCAGCTGATACTATGAAACCGTGTAAAGCTGCAATTTATTTCAAAGTTTTGTATAAACGTACATACGTGTTTTTGATTGTCAGGCTGATACAAGACGCCAGATAAGAGCCAGCCTAACTTCGTTTCAAAAAGAATAGGGTTATGTTTCCCTAAATCAATACGTGAAGTGCCAATCACGCTCCAAAAGACGTCTGCTCCAACAAGTATGTCGATGGAAGAAGGGACGTGAAAAGATGGATCGGCCAAACGAATACCTGATGGCAACGGTATATCCTGTGCCTTTATGTTTGTAGTAGGCACGAAAGAAGATATTTTAGGCAAGACTAAACAATCAATGTCCATATTAAAGTCACCAGTATAAGATGCTATACGAAGAACACAAGACCTGGTTGTTTTACACATTTGATTGTTTATGCCAGTTATGTTTGAATTAATAATACGCATTGGTAATTTAAGCTTACCGATCAAACTTTGCGTAACAAAGTTTGCAGTGCTACCATTGTCCAATAAGACCCTGGCGTGTTGTTCTCTACCATCGGCACCCAGCACTTTGACCAAAGCTGTGGACAGTAACACATGACGGGATGAGTACGAGTCGTTATTGGCGGATAAGGCGACGTGCTCAAGCGTAGGAGCATCGTCGTGGGAATGCAACAAAGTATTATGTTTTGTTTTGCAATATTTGCAATGACTGAGTTTACACTTCGTGTAAGAGTGCCCTGGACGAAGGCAATTAAGACATACCTTGCATTCTTTCGCCTTTGATATACGAGATTGAACTGGCAAGGATTTGAATGTATCACAATTAAATATAAAATGATTATTATTACATAAAGGACAAACATAAGACTGCATTTTATTTAAATTAGAATTATTATTATTAGGTAAAACCACGAAGCTCTTTTGCTTATTATTTGAGATATTTACCTCCTTGTTACTTCTAGATTCTTCAAGAGTTTCCAGAAGATTAGCGCGGTTCCTAAGAAACTGGATAAATGCATCTAACTTTGGAGTATCAGTTAGAGTATTCCGATGTTCTTCCCAATGCCTACTGGTAACAGAATCTAGTTTTGAAGCCATAATGAAAATTATCAACGTATCCCAGTGCTCAACGGGTTGCTTTAACGTTTGTAATGCTCGTAAGTTTTTATTGGTGACGTCAACAATGTTACGAATGCCATGACTTGATTCTCTTTGAATTGCATTAACGCTAAATAAAGACTTAACATGGTTATTTACAAGCAGTTGTTTGTTGTCATAACGTTCACATAATAAGCTCCAGGCATTCCTGTAATTTTCTGCCGTAAAGTCTAAGCTTCGAATAATTAAGGCGGCACTTCCATGAAGAGAAGTCCGTAAATAGTGAAACTTATTTATTTCGTCAATGGCTTTGTCATTATGTATGAGAGAAACATAAATATCCTTAAATTCTAACCAATCCTGATAGCCGCCGCTAAAGTGGGGTAAATTAATTTTAGGAAGTCTAACATTATTTTGTCTACTATTCTGAACAACTAAAGTAGGGTTGTCACCTGAGCCTACCTCTGATGCAGAATCAGAACGCTGCTGTGACAGCTTGCGATTAACAGCGATCAAATTGCGCGCTGCAGCAGTTTGACTGTAGTACTGGCTTTCAAACTGTTCCCGGTCTGCATACAGCTCTTCAGGTGAATCCGAGATGATCTCCAACTCACTCTGGAATTCATCATAAGCAGAATATGAGGATTCTAATTTTCTAAGTCTTAATTCAAGCTCTAACAGTTGAGTGTCGCTAAGATGTTCATAAGATTTAGCGTTTGCGAGAAAAGAAATGAATTGCGTAAGCTTTGCTTTAATGGAAGCCCGTTTTTTAACAAGTTCCTTTATCTTTGCTTCATTAGCCATTTTAAAAGAGAAAATAGGCTTTGAAAATGAAAGAAATAATGTAAAAGAAAGAAATGTTATAAGGGAAGGAAGAAAGAAAAACTTGAAATATGTACAGTGAAGGTAAATTTAAAACTAAATAAAAGTTTTATAAGTGATGTAGTAAGCTATGCTATTAATAATGACTTCAATGAATGCACGTATCGATAATCTAACTACATAGATATACATATAAATTACCTTTACGCGTTGTTCACAAAAAACTCGGCGGTGTCTTTATGCAGCTAAAAGGAAAGATTAACTTAAAATGTACGAATATGCAACAATGTATCAGGCCATGAGTCACCTAGCAGGTAAGAAACGCAGGTATGCGTATTAATGAGTACATGTATAACGCAAATGCATTAGCAATAATGAAGGTAACGAATAATTTTTAATTTACACTAAGATAACTATTAAATGATTGAATTACGATAAAAAATAATAATTAATGAATTGATTATATGAATAAATTGGATAATAATGAATAATAAGGAATGATAATGTGAGGAATAAGGTTTAGAAAATCTCACTTATCTTTTAAGATTTGCCGTCCGCCTCCGGTCACGTACGCAGTGGGTCCAAAGTTTAAGCGATATTCACTTTGTTTTCACGTCACAATACTTATTATGCTTTATAGGTCTTCTTGGTTCTTAAGAGGTGAGATGGACCATGTCTAGGCTCCTCCTGGTTGGTATGGGTTCTTATAGTAATTAGTGGACTGTTTTAATTATATATGATTTTATTCGCTGTATTAATTAGTATGTGTAAGCGTCGCCGGACGGTGTAAGGCGGACTGCGCCGCTCGCGGCGCTCCCCTCTCTCCCCGACGGAACTGGTCGGCGTTAACAAACTCTTCAGCAAACATGCCTAGCTCTAATAATTTTATATAATATTAAAATGGGTGGAAGGAAAAATAAAAGTAATTATCAGTCAAGTTTGTTTGTGTTCCGTTGTACGCAGAAAGAGCTCACAGTGTCTTGAGGTCTGGCAGCTGGTTTTTGCTGGGTTTGGGTCTTAATAGTTTTGATAATTGGATCCCAAACAGGTGGTACTTGCCAACCATCTTCTCTATTGAAATTTGGGTGTTTTTTGATTTCAATAGCCTCACGCATCATTCTAGGTATGAAACGATTCTCTTTCGCGAGGATTTGTGGGTTATCGAATCTGATGTAGTGGTTGGGTTTATCCAGCGTGTGTTCACTGATCGCAGACTTCGTAGACCTTGTGTGTTTCATGTCAGCAATGTGTTCTTTTACTCGTGTTTTTATGCTCCTCTTTGTTTGCCCAATGTATGACAATCCACACTCACAATCAAGCTTGTAAACCCCTGCATCCTGGAGTGGGATATTGCATTTCACAGGTCTCAGAAATTGGGTAATCTTTTTCTGCGGCTTGAAATATGTTTTGATTGAAGCTCGCCTGAGGATGTGACCAATTCTGTCTGTGACCCCCTTGATGTAGGGTAGGGTAGCAGGGCACCGCTCAACTGAAGGTGGTTTGGGGCCTTTGTGACGTTGGTGTGGAGTCTTCAGCTGATTGCGTTGTAGAACTCGCTTGACATGCTGAAGCTCTCCAGCTATGTGGTTCTCGTCACAAATTTTCCGTGCTCTCTGAAACAAAGATTTGCCCACGGTAGCTAACTGACTAGGATGGTGGTGAGACGAACCATTAAGGTATTTATCTGTATGGGTAGGTTTCCTATACACGGTATGACCAAGAGTATTGTCAGTGTTCCTTAGGATGAGCACATCCAGAAAAGCTAATTTATTATTTGCCTCTAGTTCCATAGTAAATTTAATATTACTGCTAATGGAATTGAGATGATCTAGAAATGCAGAGACTTTATCGTTTGGGAGGACGGCAAAAGTATCGTCTACGTACCTTTTATACATCTTCGGCTTAGCCGGAGCGGTATCCAGTGCCTTCTGCTCGAAGTCTTCCATAAAAATGTCAGCTACGACAGGAGACACCGGTGAGCCCATGGCTACACCGTTGATTTGGTCGTAGAAGCCGTAGTCCCACACGAAATAGCCAGATGTGAGGCAATGTTTTAGTAGATCTGCATATTCCTCAGGCATGTTATTATCTATTAGCTTCCTTTTGACAATCTCAATGCAGTCTTCCACTGGTAAACTGGTAAATAAGGACTGGACATCAAAACTGACTAGTACTTCATCCTCAGCCAATGTCAAGGATGAAGTACTAGTCAGTTTTGATGTCCAGTCCTTATTTACCAGTTTACCAGTGGAAGACTGCATTGAGATTGTCAAAAGGAAGCTAATAGATAATAACATGCCTGAGGAATATGCAGATCTACTAAAACATTGCCTCACATCTGGCTATTTCGTGTGGGACTACGGCTTCTACGACCAAATCAACGGTGTAGCCATGGGCTCACCGTGTCTCCTGTCGTAGCTGACATTTTTATGGAAGACTTCGAGCAGAAGGCACTGGATACCGCTCCGGCTAAGCCGAAGATGTATAAAAGGTACGTAGACGATACTTTTGCCGTCCTCCCAAACGATAAAGTCTCTGCATTTCTAGATCATCTCAATTCCATTAGCAGTAATATTAAATTTACTATGGAACTAGAGGCAAATAATAAATTAGCTTTTCTGGATGTGCTCATCCTAAGGAACACTGACAATACTCTTGGTCATACCGTGTATAGGAAACCTACCCATACAGATAAATACCTTAATGGTTCGTCTCACCACCATCCTAGTCAGTTAGCTACCGTGGGCAAATCTTTGTTTCAGAGAGCACGGAAAATTTGTGACGAGAACCACATAGCTGGAGAGCTTCAGCATGTCAAGCGAGTTCTACAACGCAATCAGCTGAAGACTCCACACCAACGTCACAAAGGCCCCAAACCACCTTCAGTTGAGCGGTGCCCTGCTACCCTACCCTACATCAAGGGGGTCACAGACAGAATTGGTCACATCCTCAAAAATATAATTTATTTATTTACATTCATCTTGCGCCGCTTCTTCTCTTCAATAATTTATTTATTTACATTCATCATATAACTAAAATAATTAATATTCTTAAAATTACACTCTATAGTTATCATTTTTTTATTTTTTTTTATTGCAGGATTTCAGCAGACAGGCAGACGGCCCACTTGATGGAAAGCGGTTACCATCGCCTATGGACATTTGCAACACCAAAGGTGCTACAAATGCGCTGCTGCTCTCTTAAGGGAGACTGGAACCTGGTCACTAATGCCGGAACACAACTCAAGGTTGTTATGGCGACATACTTTAGACCAGGGGTGGTAGCCATCCAGTCGGGCAAATGCCCTACCACCTGGCTGTGGGTTCTTAAGTCGCCTCTTACGACAGGCCGCCCGGCCGCAGGAAATTGTATTCTTTCTCCGTTCCTGCACGGATAAGATATCATCACAAAAACATTCCATTATCACAAAAATATAATTTTAATACAAGAAAATCGTTCCGTCAGAGTGGTTCTCAACCTTTATGGTGGGCGGTGGGGGGTCCCTTTCTAGGAGATATGCTCTCACTAGTATCAGCGAAATGTTAGCGCAGCTGCACAGTATTGATACTATTAATACCCTAAAACAAAACAAAGATTATTAGTTATTAGTGATTAAGTAATCTATGACATAATTATTAAATATAATTATATAACAAATAATATTTTCTCAAGTTTTCGCGACTTGTATACACATAATAAAACTACGTTTTAACGGTTTTAAGGCGGTAATTTATTTGATTTTTGTTATTCCGACGTTTCGGCTACTTTTCAGTGGCCGTGATTACGGAAGACAAAGATGTCAAGTGTCAACGAGTATTGTTAAAGTTTTATTTAGCCTACCGCCAACTTATTCATTTTAATTATTTAGTTTTAATTTTGTTTATGGTTATTATTTACTCTATGGGAGCCTAATCTAATTAACCACCGCTTCGCAACATGTTATGGCTTGAAGAGAAGAAGCGGCGCAAGAAACTCTTTAACAAACATGCCTAAGTCTAATAATTTTATATAATATTACAATGGGTGGAAGGAAAAATAAAAGATATTATCAGTCAAGTTGGTTTGTGTTCCGTTGCACGCAGAAAGAGCTAACAATGTCTTGAGGTCTGGCAGCTGGTTTGTGCTGGGTTTGGGTCTTAATAGTTTTGATGATCGGATCCCAAACAGGTGGTACTTGCCAACCATCTTCTCTATTGAAATCTGGGTGTTTTCTTATTTCAATAGCCTCACGCATCATTCTAGGTATGAAACGATTCTCTTTCGCCAGGATTTGTGGGTTATCGAATCTGATGCAGTGGTTGGGTTTATCCAGCGTGTGTTCACTGATCGCAGACTTCGTAGACCTTGTGTGTTTCATGTCAGCAATGTGTTCTTTTACCCGTGTTTTTATGCTCCTCTTTATTTGCCCAATGTATGTAAATCGAGCTTGTAGGCACCAGCATCCTGGAGTGGGATATTGCATTTCACAGGTCTCAGAACTTGAGTAATCTTTTTATGCGGCTTGAAATATGTTTTGATTGAAGCTCGCCTGAGGATGTGACCAATTCTGTCTGTGACCCCCTTGATGTAGGGTAGGGTAGCAGGGCACCGCTCAACTGAAGGTGGTTTGGGGCCTTTGTGACGTTGGTCGTAGGACGTCGAAAGTCGTAATAACAAAAATCAAATAAATTACCGCGCTTAAAACCGTTAAAACGTAGTTTTATTATATGTAACAAATGTTATTGTACGCTCTTATCAGGCCAACTGTTGCTTCTTGATTCTATTTATACCACCTATATGTACACAGTTTGACAATAAAATA
Organism: Dendrolimus kikuchii; assembly: GCA_019925095.2. NCBI lineage: Eukaryota > Metazoa > Arthropoda > Insecta > Lepidoptera > Lasiocampidae > Dendrolimus > Dendrolimus kikuchii. Next base: position 14,151,576 of record CM034412.1, read on the forward strand.
ATAACAGCCCATAAATGTCTCACTGCTGGGCTCGGGCATCCTATTATAGGGGGTTTAACAATAAAGTATTCTATTCTTGGGGTTTTTTTTTTTTTTTTTATTGCTGGAGTTCAGCAGACAGGCAGACGGCCCACTCGATGGAAAGCGGTTACCATCGCCTATGGACATTTGCAACACCAAAGGTGCTACAAATGCGCTGCTGCTCTCTTAAGGGAAAATGGAACCTGGTCACTAATGCCGGAACACAACTCAAGGTTGTTATGGCGACATACTTTAGACCAGGGGTGGTAGCCATCCAGTCGGGCAAATACCCTACCACCTGGCTGTGGGTTGTTTTGTCGCCTCTTACGACAGGCCGCCCGGCCGCAGGAAATTGTATTCTTTCTCCGTTCCTGCACGGATAAACGGTAGACATAGACGAACAAAATAGCAAGAGCCCCGAGCTCTAAAGATTTTTAACCGACTTTAAAAATTATGAGGTTCTTTATATATCTTATACTAATATATAAAGCTGAAGAGCTTGTTTGTTTGTTTGAACGCGCTAATCTCAAGAACTACCGGTCTGATTAGAAAAATTCTTTCAGTGTTAGATAGCCCATTTATCGAGGAAGGCTATAGGCTATATCATCACCCTAAGACCAATAGGAGCGGAGCACCAAAGAAGAATATTTTAAAATCGGGGAGTTTTTTTAACTATTCCACGCGGACGAAGTCGCGGACAGAAGCTAGTAATAACGTATAAGGTTAATTTGCCTATATATATTTTTTGTTTGGTTTTTAGTCTAACGCTATACTCAGACTGTACTTTGACACTCATAGAAAAATAATCGTAAAGAATGACAACCTTCAAGTAAAAAGCGTAACTGGGAACACACTTTGCAATTACACTTGGCGCCACTAATCCGTTCATATTTTAGTATTTTAATCTATACAGATAAATAAAATTAAAGTGTCTGTTTGTAATGTAAAAATAACAGCTATTTACTAAATACATATGAAAGTATATACGGTGCTTGTATCAAAAAATCAATTATAATTTTTTTTGTCTATTTGTCTGTCTGGATGTTCCGGCTAATCTCTGAAACGGCTAGACCGATTTTGACAGGACTTCCACTGGCAGATAGCTGATGTTATAAGGAGTAACTTAGGCTACTATTTTAGGAATCTTCTAAAAAAATCCACGCGTACGAAGTCGCGGGCACGGCTAGTATAAAATAAAATCTCAAACTTTCAATTAGTGTCGTATAAAGTTAGTTTTCGAAAATTACCATGCTAGGAATTGAACCCGGAGCCTCTGTACTACAGAAAGCAAGACCGGCAAAGGTTTCGCCCACTCAACCACAGAGGCCGTCCCATATTGGAATTATTTTTCAAGAACTACCAATCTACGAAATCCTGAATAGAAGACATACCAATAAGAGTAGCCTAGACCCGGAGCCGGCTCGAATAATTCCAAAGCTATGTAAGACTGGGCCAAGTGTCTATTAAGTCCAGAAGTAGCCCAGTATATGCCGAAGAGGAGCAGCAGAGTCGTGCCAAGGACAGCAGTCACAATATTAGCCCACAAACAACCTGAAAATAAAAAAATTGTAAATTTACACTAGTAAGACCTAAAAAAAAGACACTGTACAAAAACCTACATAGCACTTGTGATATTCATTTCCCTTATAGTAGAGAAGTATACCACTTTGTTTCACCTCTCTCTCCTCTTCGGATCACCAAGTAAAATAAAACTTACAAAATCTATTATCTAATATATAAAATTCTCGTGTCACAGTTTTCGTTGCCATACTCCTCCGAAACGGCTTGACCGATTTTGATGAAATTTTTTGTGCTTATCCGGTATCTATGAGAATCGGCCAACATCTATTTTTCATCCCCCTAAATGTTAGGGGTAGTCCACCACTAAATTTTTTTATTTTTTTTTAAACAAAATTTTTAATTTCTATTTTTTTATGATACAATATACAAAAATACATACAACCCTAAATTTTCACCCCTCTACGATCAACCCATATTTTTTATTTGTTAATTATAAACTTTAATTTTTTGGCAAGATTTTTAATCTCATTTTGTCATGACTTAGAATAAAAAAAATATATATTACTCTTTTAGATTCACAATTAGAACCGGTAGGTGGCGCTGCGATCGGGTTCTGGAATCCTCCTAAGCACCTGGAGCGGTTTTGGTGATTTTGTTTTTGTGTGTTTGAGTGGGTACCCGGATGGCTTAGATTCGCAATTAGAACCGGTAGGTGGCTCTGGGATCGGGTTCTAGAATTTTATTTTTTAAAGGCAGGACAACGTCTGCCGGGGCCGCTAGTTATCTATGTAAATATGATGACGATGATATGACCTACATCGCCAGTTTAGGTTAAACTATTCCTCAAGTTAGGTTGCCTGGAAGAGATTGCTTTAAGCGATAAGGCCGCCTATTGTTTCTACCATGACAATATTGTAATTGTGTGTTTTTGAAATCGTATATTTGGTGAGCAATAAAGTGTTATCTATCTACCTATAATATTGTTAAAATACCGTTGGAATTACTATAGAATTTATTAGAACTATACAAACACGTATAACACAGGTACAAATATAACTGGACTCAACCAGTATAAACTGCACAATGCAATAACACGCGCAAAGTCCGTCACTATATAGATCATCGAATGTACACGTCTTGGTCGTATCGTAATCATCGCTTAACTGCCTCACCCCTCCGTTCGGGCATTCCTTTTATTCTGTACAAATACAATATGCCTCGACGCAAAACAATAAATTCTAAGAATTAGTTCGACACACCTGCCTAATGACTGCCATAATACAAGTACAATAACATTTTTTTTAATTACAAATTTTAAACACAAAGTAAACAAAAGAAGTTCAAATGCGGGAAAGGTAATAAACCAGGTTTATGGCAGGTAGATATGCATTCACTTTTTGTCGGCATGTAACAATATATAATACTTGGACTGTGTGGGGTCCTAAAGTCATATAAGCTTGTACGATACAAAGCGCTCTCAAAACGCTTAATTGACTTGTTTAGGCCAATCATTTTGATTCGTTCATTGGTTTGATTATATGATTGTAATGAAATCGGTCACACAAAGATCTTGCGATCTGTGCCCTCATAAAGAAACTCATTGCCCAACGATGTTGTGTCGATACACGACAACACTGGAGAGACAAAGCCGCCACACTACCAAAAAACATTAAGTCGAGAATCGCTTACCCGGTCGCGCGAGGACTAACGACCCGCGCTGCAGCCGTGCTTTTAAAATAACATAACCGTAGCCACTTTGATAAAAAAAAAATATCGAAATGAGTGTTGGAACACATCGTAGAAGTGATACTTCAACGGACAAGTGGAAAAACGACTCGCAACAAAATTTTAACTTGAAGTTTTACTAGCAGGTTTTCAAATTAGAAAAGTACATTAACAATCTGCCCGTAAAACAAAGTTAAAATTTTGTTGCGATTCGTTTTGCCACTTGACCGTTGCCATTACATACATATTACGGCTTTTGGGTTCGAATCCTTGGAACCATGGGGACCTGAAGCGCACAAGCTCTATCGAGACAGCGAAACGCCTGGTAGACGTCTCAAGTGACATACGTCATACCTCGGACAACGCATTGGTGTTGCCATTCAGCGAAGTAATGTGGCCAGTCTTTTGGGCATGTTTCCAACTGACAGTGGTCTGGCCCTAGATTTTTGTTTTATTTAGTTTAATTCTATAACTAAATTTCTAATCATATAAATGACAATTTTGAAGAAAATTGAGAGGAAGAAGATTAAGGTGGTATGGGCATATAATGAGGAGGGATGAAAGTCACATGACAAAAAATAAAAATACTTCGTTTAAAAAAACCGACTTCAAAAACTAGAAAGTATAAAATAACTTATTTCTAAAGCTATTATTATTATTATTTTATACTTTTTTAGTTTTTAAAGTCGGTTTTTTTAAACGAAGTTTTTTTATTTTTTTGTTGCTTTTTAGTGTCTAGCTATGTATGGGTAGACCTACGAAAGGTACCGCGCTCCTTAAACAATATAGGTCCCAAGAAAAGAGAACAAAAAAATGATCGTAAACTGGAAACTACTGAGCCAAACTCTGTTAAATTTTTAAGTGACCAAATGGCAACTATTCCGCATCAAACTAAACAAAAATCACGTAAATCGGATCATAAATCTCTGCGTAATCGGTGTACATATGGAACAGAATGGAAAAAAAATCATTAAAAATGTTCATAAAATGAAAACTACTGGGCCAAACTATGTCAAATTTTTAGGGGACCAAATGGCAGCTATTTCTCGTCGAACAAAAAAGAATCACGTAAATCGGATCATAAATCTCGGAGTAATCGGTGAACATACATTTAAAAAAAAAACAAAAAAAAAAAAGATCCGACGAATTGAGAACTTCCTCCTTTTTTGAGTCGGTTAAAAAGAATGTTAAACTACCAGATGGATGGGTACAAGTGACAGAAGATGTATGTCAGAATAGAAGAGTGTGAAAGGAAAAGACATATTTTGCCGACCCCAATCAATTGGGATATGGTCAAAGAAAAGACAGATAAACGACATTTTTTTAAATACAAAATATAAAGTTATTCTTTATATATTAATAGGTTTATAAATATAGATTACCTGGCAACCCAAAAACAGGTTCCGTAGGATTCTTAGTTGCATTGATAATGGCCAACCCAGCTGCTACCATAGCGCACGCTAACTGCAGAAATATGATTGTAAGCACACTCACGTAGAAGGCAAATGAAATCACTGGTGGTATTTGCACTGAAACGAAAAATATTACGGACTCTGTGATTGTGTGGTCCAAATTTTAACCCACCTAGCTTAGATTCAAAAGTTTGATTCAAAACAAGTGTTCCACTGGAGAACACTTTTTGAAGGTCATAATATGACTTAAAATTTAAATCTACTTCCTATTCTATGTACTTTTTTATCCGTGCAGGAACGGAGAAAGAATACAATTTCCTGCGGCCGGGCGGCCTGTCGTAAGAGGCGACTAAACAACACACAGCCAGGTGGTAGGGCATTTGCCCGACTGGATGGCTACCACCCCTGGTCTAAAGTATGTCACCATAACAACCTTGAGTTATATTCCGGCATTAGTGACCAGGTTCCAGTTTCCCTTAAGAGAGCAGCAGCGCATTTGTAGCAATTTTGCTGTTGCAAATGTCCATAGGCGATTGTAACCGCTTTCCATCAAGTGGGCCGTCTGCCTGTCTGCTGATCTCCTGGAATAAAAAAAAATGTACACCGCTTCGCAACGTGTTATTGCTGGTAAGTAGAAGTAGCAGCAAAAAACTCCCCAGCAACACGTCTAACTAAAAATTGTTTTTCTTTATATTTGTTATTCAATTTATATCATTTTTTTATAAGATTTATACAGAAGTATGTTACAGAATTACTTTTCGAATAATTAATAGAGTTGTAGCAAACAGTACATACTCAGTAAGAGAAAGACACAATAAAAGGAAAGAAGAATATTACATACATACATACATACATAACTTCACGCCAGTTCCCTTGCGGGGTAGGCACGAACAACAGAGCGCCATTTAGGCCCATTCTTACACACCTCACTTGCTTCAAGAATATTATTGTCGTTATAATAATGCTGAGACGTACTAAAAGTTATTAGTTATCAGAACGTTTTAGTAAGCTAGGTGTGTCAGTACTAATAAGCTAGGTGTGTCAGGTCTAGTAAGCTAGGTGTGTCAGTTCTAGTAAGCTAGGAGTGTCAGTTCAGTGTCATTACGCAAACATAACACAAGCGTAGTTTAATTAGCTTGGATATTTCCGATGTGTGTTTGTCTGCAGATTATTTTGTCACTTACGAATATAGTCGTCTCCGTATAGAAACAGATTCTAATAATCACAATCGTACAGTAAAAATATAACTAGATGGCACTACACTCTGTCCTTTTGTTTACCAGCAAAAAAAATATTCAATCTCCTAAAGCATTGTTTATGGAATCTCCAAATGTAAGGTTTTACTCTGTTTGATATACTTTAGTACTTACTGTCCACGAAATGCTATTTGAACATGGAACTTCAATTGGTTTATGAGTTTTATCTGTGTATTTTCTCCCTCCTAATATTGTCGTGAGCAGTATTATCTATGGTCACGAGTAATATTAATCTGTGCTTCTAGTTTTTGGTGGAAACCGAATGGCGATGTTGTTCTGTGCAGTTTTTTTTCCAGAAATGTGTAATTTGACTTTAACAACAGTTGTAATATTGATGTTTACCGGCCCTAGCAGGTGTTTTATTACCTCTTTGAATTTGAGTGATCTATTGTTCGCGCTAATCTCTTTGTTCACGCCACCGTAAGAGGTCATAAAACCTTCTTTCCTGTGTTGGTTTTTCATGCGAATTCATGGAAGCCATCAAGCTGACCATTTAGCGATTTCAAGAACCAGTGGACGGCATTTTGCTAGGAGGCCATATCTAACTTCCCAGCAACACGCCTCGTTCTATCCTATGGGGGGGCTATGTCTCCTAGCGTCCCTCGCGGGGACGTGCAGAGGTCCTGATTGGCGGCTTCTGAGACGCCGCCGTCTGTGTCTGTCTGTTGGTGCCTGCCAGTCTGCCATCCTAATCGCGGGAGGCTGATGCAGGCCAGTCGTTTTGTAATAACGTCGACCCTGTCCGCGAGGACGTTACGCGGTCGTCGCACACTAGCTAGCGCAACGCTAGTGCGCTCCAATTAATAGTTGCTCTATCTCGCTCGCACATCATCCATCCTGCTCACACATTGTGCTATGTATTGTACTAGCTGTACGACTTATCAATATTTGTACATAAGGTAACCATTTCCAAAATAAACGAGTTCACTTCAGTTCTCATCAGCACTGCACAGTGAATACTACTCTGCCATCTGAAGTATTATTTAACGTGCTTTTCGCTACTAAAAACCTATTAACATTTAAAAAGTATATTATAAACTTACTTGGGTTCGTCTGATCCACATCAGTCACAGAAGCACACGCTGCGGTTGGTCGAAAGCCTTGTGCCAACGCTTCGACCTGTAATAATAGACGATCAAACCCATAGGATCGGAATTAGATTCCTGACATAGCAAATTTTGTTTAGGAAGTTGTGACATATTGTAAAATGATAAAAAATGTCGGAGTTGATTTAATTGTTATCGATGCCGTCTTAACCATATCAGGCTCCAGGGTGCGTAATTTACACACACACACACACACACACATACGTTAACATTACAACCGTACTAATGAATAAATTGGACCTACTTATGCAAAATGGAACCAACCCTATGTGGGTTGACTGACAGTTTTGAGAAAAAGCCGTTTTTATTAAAATTTTGCGTACAAAAATATATGTCTATATTTTGGAAAAAAACATTTAGAATATTGTATATTATATCTTCTCGTTATGATTTTTATTGAGTCGATAGAAGGTGCATTTTGAAAGTCTTCTGCATCCTTAACCCAATTTTGGCATGTTTGTGGATTGGTTCTGTTTTGCATAAGTAGGTCCAATTGTAAAAAATATTTTTAAAAATGTATGTATTTTCAGCATGATGTGATAACCTGTAATTAAGTCTGCAGTTAGACTAAGAACTTAGTGTAATAATATAAACAGATGTATGTACTAGTGTAAAACTTGTTAGTTGTTTTCAATAAATTAAAAACAAAAAACACGTTTTATTACCTCGATATATCTGGCGTTCGCTTCAGTTTTGCAGCTCAATGCACATGCATTTAAATCAGATACACACGTCACTGGAATACAAACAAAATTTTACATTAAAAAATATTTGCTTCGTAAATAATATATACAGGTTGCTTGTTTGGTATTGAAATGTGATTTAAAACTCACTGTGAGTTTGCCTAAGCTTGATTCACATTTGCGTTAGTTAAGTATTCAGTTAACTTGGTGATATATACACTGTTTTTCTTTAGAAGATCATTTTCGTAACTTACAACCAAGATTTTAGCAATGAATTAATTGCACTATCTAATGATTTTTAAATGATTTAGACAACTTAAGCCAATTCTAAAGTTAGATATATAGATAGTTAGTTCTTATCCGTGCCCACAGCCAGGTGGTAGGGTATTTGCACCATCGGATGGCTACCACCCCTGGTCTAGCGTATACCACCATAACAACCTTGATTTGTATTCTGGCATTAATGACCAGGTTCCAGTCACCCTTAAGAGAGCAGCGGCGCATTCTTAGCACCTTCGGTGTTGCAAATGTCTGTAGGCAATGGTAAACGCTTTCCATCAAGTAGGCCGTCTGCCTGTATGCTGAACTCATGCAATAAAAATAAAAAAGATATTACAGTAAAAAATGTTTTATATTCATATAACGAAACAATCTAACTTAAATTTCATTAAAAAAATTAGCTTACGAGAAAAAACAAGATACACGAGCGTGTTTGCTAAATACGTATAGTTATAGTACTTAACTATTATAACACAAATGGTTAAGCACCTTATATTACTACCTTTCCTCTCTTTTCCGCAAATCCGCACGTTGGATAGAGACAGGCGGTGCCACCTGTCTGCTAACCATGATTCGTGCCGACGGACAGCCCCAGTACGTCAACGGTCACGCGAGCATCGCACGAGCATTAAGTGCAACTATAGAACGCTTTTTTACCTAAACCCGCTCCTGTTGGTGTGAACAAACGCTAATTCTGAAAACGTGCTGAGGAGTCTAAGGAACGAGGATTGGGGATCCGCAGGTGAGTGCCGCTTACATTCTAGCCGGCTGTGGATTTTGCTCTCCTTCCACCACCAACAACAATTTACCTTTGCCACCCGCACCACCAAGAAATATAAATCAAAATCAGGCTTTAAGCCTGAACTCATTACTTAACTAGAAATTTGCTGTCCAAAAAATGTTAAGGATTTAACTGGCCAGTTTCGTACGTTTACTAACTACTTAACTAATTCATACATACACACATACATAACTTCACGCCAGTTCCCTTGCGGGGTAGGCACGATCAACAGAGTGCCATTTAGGCTTATTCTTACACACCTCACTTGCTTCTTTGACATTCATAACTCTTGTCAAGCACGCTCGTCTGTTCTTAAGGCTCCTGACATCACCTTCTGCTAGTACACGACCAATTTGATCATGGAAGGTGTGTCGTGGCCTCCCACGACTTCTGTATCCATCCACTTTTGCATTGTATATCTGTTTATTCATTCTTTCATCATGCATTCTTTCCACATGCCCGAACCACCGGAGCATTCCTTTCCTTACCTTCACCCCGACACTCTCTTTCAGACCAACTCTCTAATACAAATGGAAATTAATCTTTAACTTGCAAAACTGTATCATTGTCTAGACATGTTTTTGATGTTGTATAAATCAATAAACAATGCTAAGTCAGACTGTTTAATAAATAGGAAGAAAACTTACTAAATAAAGTATTATAAGTCGGTGTCGCCAGGTTGTGTAGCATGAGTTCTCCCCTGAAAAGGCCATAACGAAGGCTACTGTCTTCCACTTGCACTTCAGCTCTTGCCGTAGAAACTACCTAAAACAGAAAGCCAATGAGAAGTCTGGTCGTGAAGAGATGGTATAATAAATAAAGTAATTTAAACCATTCTAAATATTTAAATTCTGAAATATATTACAAGAAGGTCCGACAGAGGATTGCTTTGCCATCTACTTACTGACTCACCGAGTCCAATCGTGAATCAAAACCATTCCGGGACCCACTCAAACACACACAAAAAAATCATTAAAATCGGTTCAGCGGTTTAGGAGATTAGTGACATACGATACGCGCGTATCAAAAAATTATAAATATAATGATTTAATGTACATAAAGTATATTGTATTCTACTTTATACTAACCTATTCTATACTTACCTTGTTTTTTCTTAAAAAAAATTTTTTGGATAATATCAGTTAAATTGTGTTTTTAGATGATTAATATAAAACATTTTCCAGGGTAATATCTAACTTTAGATGTTGCTTAAGTTGTCTAACGGCCAGTTTCCATATCCCACCGACAGGTTTTTTGCCTTACTAAAAATTTGACATAAGCTCCATACTTGTAATGTCATCCGTTTTATCCGTGCAGGAACGGAGTAAGAATACAATTTCCTGCGTTGGGGCGGCCTGTCGTAAGAGGCGACTTAACAACCCAGTGCCAGGTGGTAGGGCATTTGTCCGACTGGATGGCTACCACCCCTGGTCTAGAGTATGTTGCCATAACAACCTTAAGTTGTGTACCGGCATTAGTGACCAGGTTCCAGTCTTACATTTGTAGCACCTTTTGTGTTGCAAATGTCCATAGGCGATGGTAACCGCTTTCCATCAAGTGGGCCGTCTGCCTATCTGCTGATCTCCTGCAATAAAAAAAAATCAAAATTCAATCGATGGTAGGGCAGTGACTAGCACACATAGGTAGTGAGTAGTAAGATATTAATATAGGAACCGGCCATTAATAAATTACCTCACCAATACTCAAATAAGCCTGCTGTATTTTAGTAGTAGTAGGTGAAAGTAGACGAAGCGATAGGTGTTTAACAGGATTGCCACTAGTGGAGATCCCCCGTTTCCACCTACCGCCATAGGTATAGGCGTTATAAATAATATCTATACTAATATTATAAAGAGGTAAAGTTTGTGAGTTTGTGAAGTTGTAGGGGGTAATCTCTGAATCTATTAAACCGATTTTAAAAATTCTTTTACTGTTCGAAAACTATGTTAACAGGGAGTGACATAGATTATATAACGTGACGCTATATACCACGGGAGCGGGACAGAGCGTGGGTGAAACCGCGCCGGGCCGCTAGTAATATTATAAAAAGGAAATATTTGTATGTTTGTAATGAATAAACTCAAAAACTACTAGGACGATTTCAAAGATTCTTTCACCATTCGAATGCTACATTATCCTTGAGTAATATAGACTATATTTATCACTATAAAAAATTGGAGATCCCTACTAAAACTTCAACGATGTAACCTTAGGTATAAAAAAATTAGCCATAAAATATATATCATAGCATGCGCTGCGAAAACTATTGATGATAGAACAAAAAAAGTTATTTAATATTAAAGAACATATCAATATAAGAGGACTAAATCAATGCTAGTCATTAATTACTAACATAGACATAAGGAAAAAAACTAATTACTAATAACATTATAGTGTGTATTTTGTGTATATTTGTATTAGACTGTTTATTCGTGTATGTATATTTGTATTGGACTGTGTTGTCTTTAAATAAATAAATTATTTTTATCTAATATATAAAATTCTCGTGTCACAGTTTTCGTTGCCATACTCCTCCGAAACGGCTTGACCGATTTTGATGAAATTTTTTGTGCTTATCCGGTATCTATGAGAATCGGCCAACATCTATTTTTCATCCCCCTAAATGTTAGGGGTAGTCCACCCCTAAATTTTTTATTTTATTTTTTAGACAAAAATTTTAATTTCTATTTTTTTATGATACAACATACAAAAATACATACAACCCTAAATTTTCACCCCTCTACAGATCAACCCCTATTTTTTATTTGTTAATTATAAACTTTAATTTTTTGGCAAGATTTTTAATCTCATTTTGTCATGACTTAGAATAAAAAAAATATATATTACTGTTTTAGATTCACAATTAGAACCGGTAGGTGGCGCTGCGATCGGGTTCTGGAATCCTCCTAAGCACCTGGAGCGGTCTTGGTGATTTTGTTTTTGTGTGTTTGAGTGGGTACCCGGATGGTTTAGATTTGCAATTGGAATCGGTAGCTGGCTCTGGGATCGGGTTCTAGAATTTTATTTTTTAAAGGCAGGACAACGTCTGCCGGGACCGCTAGTTATATCTATAAAAAACTTCGCAGTACCATATGTCCAACTATCGTACTTATGTCACTATAACTACTTTTTTTATATTTTAATAGTTGATAGAAATGCCGATCAAATATAGACCCAGATCCACCTTTATTATTAACCCTTATCCAAATAAAACATTACGTATTCAAGACTATTTCAATACCTGTAGATTACTTTTTGAATTATTCAAATCAGACATTCCATTCAAAAGATATATGAATTTAAAAATGTTAATCTAAACAAAAGACTTGACCCTGGAATTGGGTAAAACGAATTTGATCAAATTTTATGTGTCTCAGGGTCCTGGAGTGGCTTAGATTCACAATTACATCCGGTAGGTGGCGCTGGAATAGGATTCTAGATTTTTATTTTTTCACGATAGGACAACGTCTGCGTAGACCGCTAGTAATATATAATGTACCTCAGCATTGGTAGAAATATGATATTACTCCTATGAAGACTTATGTCAAATTTAACCAATAGTGAGGCAGATCAATGGACAGTAAAACGTAGGAAGCCGCTGTGCCGTCCGTATGCTCTACGTTTAGTGACATTTACGTTACTCCAGCGTTGTAATTGCAAAAGAAACACTAATAACAGATATGAAATATAGATACTTACCCAACTATCGCTAGAAACTGCGACTAAAATCAACAAAACGCACAATACACTCAACAAAAACGCGGTGAATATGTAGCCCCGGCGTGTGACCGCCATGTTACCTTGTAAACCAATCAGTAGAAATGCGATGAATGTATCTTTAACAATAATTATTTATCGTAGATAAGCGATATCATGTTTGATTATCGTGATAATATTAGGATTAATGGTGTGAACACCTAATATGTAATATGTGTCACCAAATTATTTGTCTATAAACACCAAAATAAGAAATACTTCTGGGAACCTTACCCATTGACTTCGACGACCTTAGCTCATATTTTATTATTAGCTTGTATTTTACTTAGTTGTATTAAGGGAATAATCTCTATATAATTATAGAAGACGATATAACTCTCGCGGACCGCGTTCGTAATACCGAAGTAAGAAAGAGAGTTGGTCTGAAAGAGAGTGTCGGAGTGAAGGTAAGGAAAGGAATGCTCCGGTGGTTCGGGCATGTGTAAAGAATGACTAAACAGATATACAATGCAAAAGTGGATGGATGCAGAAGTCATGGAAGGCCACGACACACCTTCCATGATCAAATTGATCGTGTACTAGCAGAAGGTGATGTCAGAAGCCTTAAGAACAGAGGAGCTTGCATGACAAGAGTTATGAATGTCAAAGAAGCAAGTGAGGTGTGTAAGAATAAGCCTGAATGGCGCTCTGTTGTTCGTGCCTATCCCGCAAGGAAACTGGCGTGAAGTTATGTATGTATGATATAACTCTCCAGATATACCAGGCGGGCTAATGTCCCTCGGTCGCTAGTGGAAGAAAATCGGGTCAGACTTGTGTCTGAAGTGAAGAACTCTCTGAAGCGAGTCTGAATGGGGACGACAAAATCTTCTCCAATTTATCTCCATAAAGATACAGGTTTGCGCATTCTCTGCCAAAAATACCCCATTTATCCCTGCGCCACAGTTCCATGGAACCCCTTACCATCTCCAACAGTATCGGGATCCTTGGCGTCTATATAACGAACGACGTGCAGTTTCGGGGTCATCTGGAAGGTAAGGCTAAACTTCCCTCAAAAAAGCTTGGTGTGCTAAACCGGTCTAAGCAGTATTTTACCCCGCGGCAAAGATTTGTGTTTTACAAAGCACAAATTAGGCCGCATATGGAATACTGCTCACACTTATGGACTGGAGCAACTGCTTGCCAGACTGACCCTCTCGACTCCATCCAGCGTCGTGCCTTTCGTAAAGTCGATGATCCCATACTTACAGGCGGTTTAGAATCACTTAGCCTTCGGAGAGACTACGTCCCTCTGCGTGTTCTTCCGCTTGTACAACGGAGAGTGTTCCGAGGAGCTGTTTGATCTGGTACCAACGCCTCATTTTTACAGTCGCACCACTCGCCATCGATGGGATGTTCACCCCCATTTCCTGGAGCTCCCACGCTCAAATACGCAACGGTTCTCCAGAACGTTTATTCCGCTTACAATAATGATCTCGAGAGAACTTCCCGCCGAGGTTTTCCCTCTACGCTATGACATGGGGTCATTTAAGAAAGGCATTATAAAATTTCTTAGAGGCCGGCAACGCGTTGACAACGCCCCTGGTGTTGCAAACATCCATAGGCGACGGTAACCATCAAGTGGACCGTCCGCCTGTTTCAGGCAATAAGAAAAATAACTAATAGACATTAATTTATTATTTTTTCTTTATTCCAATAGTTTATCGCAAATTGCGGCACATATTTTCTTTATTATTGTTATCTCTAGATACCACGGGCCATAAAAATGCCCCGTACTTTTGAAGGGCTTGCGTGGGTCCATGGGACGGCCAACACGTAGAGACCCTTTGACAAATTTAATGTAAATGTGGAGTGACACTGACCGGCGATTATCCCTGTTTACATGGATGGCTATCACCCCTGGTCTAGAGTATGCCGCCATAACAACCTTGAGTTGTATTCCGGCATTAGTCGCCAGGTTCCAATCTCCCTTTAGAGAGCGACAACACATTGTTAGCACTTTTGGTGTTGCAAATGTCCATAGTTTTCTCGGTGTGTGCATATTGTGGCGAGCGATGGTGGAACGACCTAGTTGGTTTTAGGAGTTTCAGAAAAATGTAGAAGATTTCAGAAGAAATAGACAAGAATTGATACATTTTAGAAAGGGATAGAGGATGAACAGAAGAATAACGAAATGGAGATCGAAATTCTAGAATAGAAGGTTCAGAAAGGAAAGACAGAGATAGATAGATGTTTAGAAAGGGACAAACAGTAAATAAAAGAATAACGAAAAGAAGATCGAAATCACGGGTTCCAGAAGATTCTTTCGGGTATATAATTATATATATTATCAGTGCAGGAACGGAGAAAGAATACAATGTCGTAAGAGGCGACAAAACAATCCACAGCCAGGTGGTAGGGCATTTGCCTGACTGGATGGCTACCACCCCTGGTCTGAATTATGTCGCCATAACAACCTTGAGTTGTGTTCCGGCATTAGTAACCAGGTTCCAGTCTCCCTTAAGAGAGCAGCAGCGCATTTGTAGGACCTTTGGTGTTGCAAATGTCCATAGGTGATGGTAACTGCTTTCCATCAAGTGAGCCGTCTGCATGTCTGCTGAGCTCCTACGATAAAAAAATATATAAGCAGCGTAAGGCGAACCTACGGAGTAGTTCAGTTGAAGATAGCGAAGCGACAAGTGCGATACGAGAGAGTTGGAAGAAGAGTTAATTAGATGATAGTGACGAGTTTAGTGGGCAGTTCAGTCAAGGAGGAGTTTAGCGTAATTTAAGAGGAGATCCAGAAGCGAGCTAGGAGGTGAGCACCGGAGCAGCAGGAGGTTGTTGGTCTACGTAATATCGGCGACGATATTGTGAGTGAGACATTTTATCATCGGGACAGTGCGTCGTTAGTTGTGCGTGTAGGGGCACTTTGCGGAGAAGAATCACGTACGGCTGTGTAAGTCAATAAAAGCATTTGGGTTAAAAAAACCGGTGTTTCCTCCTAATCCCCCGCTGGCACGTAACAATGTTATAAGTCATGGCTGTCGGACGCGGCTGAGATTTTTTATTTTTATTTTTATCGCAGGAGTTCAGCAAACAGGCAGCGGCCCACTTGATTGAAAGCGGTTACCATCGCCTATGGACAATTGCAACACCGAAGGTGCTACAAATGCGCTGCTGCTCTCTTAAAGGGGACTGGAACCTGGTCACTAATGCCGGAACACAACTCAAGGTTGTTATGGCGACATACTTTAGACGAGGGGTGGTAGATATCCAGTCGGGCAAATGCCCTACCACCTGGCTGTGGATTGTTTAGTCGCCTCTTACGACAGGCCGCCCGGCCGCAGGAAATTGTATTCTTTCTCCGTTCCTACACGGATAAAAGAAAAGCATGGCTTACAACGTATCTGAATAAGGAAAGCCTATTGAAGTGTACACACATTATAACTCGAAAGTCGTAGACGTGACCTTGACTCACCTTGAGCGTTAAGACCTCCTAAAGCAATCTGGAGAGTGTGTTACTACGGCTCTGGTGTACACATTGTTCGGACGCGTCCATAAGCCGCGTGGGCAACTTAAATCTAGAGGCTTGATAGTTTTTTTAGAGCAAGAGCCCGTGAGTGCCAGACCTTCGTATTTTAATAAAAGCTGAAAGTTCTTCTATGTGTGTCCCTAGTACAGGTGAGAATGATCCCCACCCATGAAGCTAAGGCAGCTGAACTTGCAGCTTTTATTAAAATACGAAGGTCTGGCACTCACGGGCTCTTGGACCATTTCGTAAAATGCACCACAAACGTATACAAGTTGTTGGATAATTTTCGGGCTCGCTTCAATCGCCATAGTAACGAATATATTGAAATAAAAAACTAAATATAAAATATTATTTTTTATTGAAAAATCTTCTACGGATCATCCAAGAAGCGCTCAGGTGGATCACCCATCATTGGGCTGTTGTAGGGTTCTATAATGAAAAAAATACAGTTTCATCATAAGTTTATGTATTGTCATCAATTTTCAACCTTTATAAGAACTTAAAATATAACTTGAGATATAAATAGAATAAGAAATATAAAGAAAAACAATTTTTACCTAGACGTGTTGCTGGGGAGTTTTTTGCCGCTTCTTCGCCTTAACAGCAATAACACGTTGCGAAGCGGTGTACATAGAATAGGAAGTAAAATTAAATTTTAACTTATACGTATGTTCTTCAAAAAGTGTTCTCCAGTGGAACTTATTTTTAATAAAAAGTTTTAAGTTTCACGTTTTACGCACAACCAACTGGTCAGGAACTGAAAGTGAGGTTAGTGGTTGGCCATACAACATGCTGCCGATTGGATCAAATAGAACTGACCGTGTGTGGGCCTGGATTGGCATGACAGTTATACTTAACAGAACATAATAAAACTACGTTTTAACGGTTTTAAGCGCGGTAATTTTATTTGATTTTGGTTTTTCCGACGTTTCGGCTACTTTTCAGTGGCCGTGATCACGGAAGACAAAGATGTCAAGTGTCAACGAGTATTGTTAAAGTTTTATTTAGCCTACCGCCAACTTGTTCATTTTAATTATTTAGTTTTAATTTTGTTTATGGTTATTATTTACTCTATGGGAGCCTAACCTAATTTACTATCGCTTCGCAACATGCTATAGCTTGAAGAGAAGAAGCGGCGCAAGAAACTCTTCAGCAAACATGCCTAACTCTAATAATTTTATATAATATTAAAATAGGTGGAAAGAAAAATAAAAGTAATTATCAGTCAAGTTGGTTTGTGTTCTTAAGAGAACAGTCGAAATTCAATTATTTTGCTTGATCATGACGATTGGACCGCGTATTGCCGTCACCATCGTCAGTTCAGTCGAGTGAAGATTTTTTTTTGCTCTTTACCACGAGTAAAATACTCAAGACGGCTGAAGCATCATCGTCCATCACTGGTGACGCCATACCATCAACTGCCGATTGGACAGTTTAAATTGATCATCTGCGGTGTGTATAAATCGCAAACCTGGGGTGTTTGTAGAAACATGAAAGTATTTATTTTATACTATTGAATGTTACAAGATTGTTTATTGACTATCATGACTCCATGAGTTTACCACTGCTACCAAAGTAGTTCTTCTTATTGTCAAAATACTCACCTAGCTTACGTCATGTAGCCACACCGGGGGTTTTAGTTTTTATCCCAATAAATGATCTAATTTCCGTGATAGAT
The DNA here is from genome assembly GCA_019925095.2 of Dendrolimus kikuchii. Taxonomy (NCBI): domain Eukaryota; kingdom Metazoa; phylum Arthropoda; class Insecta; order Lepidoptera; family Lasiocampidae; genus Dendrolimus; species Dendrolimus kikuchii. The sequence goes on from CM034412.1 coordinate 14,169,266, forward strand.
AGTTTAAGTACATATAACCTCAATGGGGATAAAAGAATCCCTATTAATATTAGAAACGCGAAAGTGACTTTGTCTGTCTGTTCTGTTTCACGGAAAAACTACGGGACCGATTTGGCTGAAACTCAAAGTAAAAAAGCTAAAAGTATCGATGCCGAGGATGAACATAGGATACTTTTTGATCCCGAAAAATGGGACAGCTTCCGGGATAAAAACATATTTGTCTCTTTGTTTGTTATGGTTTTACGGCAAAACTAATGGACCGATTTGGCTGAAATTCGCTTTATATGTAACTAGAGTTTTTTAGAGTATAGTATAAAAGACAGCGCTGCGGTGACATTTTTTGGTGACGCGTGCCGTTGTATATAATTACATGATGATGACGATATGTTTGTTAGTGAATTCACTAACAAACATATCGTCATCATCATCATCAGCGTGGCTACGCGAACGAAGTTTCGCTTGGACTACTAGATTATATAAAAAAAAAATATTAGCTTACTTGCTGTCGTAACCACTGGTTCTAAAAACAAATGTTAAAATTCAATCATTATAAAGTTTCCAAGCATTCATTCTACTTTTGACAGCTCTATGATGGATCAACTAGTAATGTCCTAATGCGTTGCCAACTCGATTTTTCATAAAAATCGTCTTTATTTATAAATAAGTTTTAATCAATTACTTTTCTTTAAAGTAGAACATTTTTTTTTCACAACGATTACTTTCGATTTATATATGTTTAGTGTCGATGGTTTAATAATCTGTGCGTTACATGACTCACAGAACTGTTAGGAGTTTTTGGCGGGAACTGAAAGGAGATGTTGTGCTGTGCAGTTTTATTTTCTAAAAATATGTAAAAAATTACTCTAAAATGAACAATAGTTGTAGGATATTGATAGTTTTTGAGTAGTAATTATGTGTTTTGTGAGAAATGTGAACTGTAAAGTCAAATGTGGCCTTTTGAGTTGTCACAAGAACTCCGTTAATGGCACTAGCTGATAATCTACAGTTCAGCTGTTCTACAAATAGATTTAATAAAATGAAGAAACTACATTGAATCTAAAATCTGGCTTAAAGGCCTAGCTGCAAAAAAACAAAACTGTTACGTCACCCACAGCAATAAAGTACGACAATTATGTTATTTAAACGTCAGAAGTAAAATAAACGCTTGGAAACAGTATAAAACTATTAATGAAAAATTCAAGTAATGAATTCCATGAATATTTTCAAACCTGTTGTTATAGCCTCATTAGAAGCTACGACGGTTTCTGAATTTTCACCAACGGCTTCTTCTTCAGATCCCTTTTCAGATTCTTCTTCAGGTTCTTCTTTAATTTCGTGGTTATTGATTTGGTCTTTATCGTTATCTTTAGCTTCTTCATCGGTGTCTTGTGTAGACTCTTCTTCATTCAATGGTGCTTCTGTCGTTGTATCTGAACAATTGAATTTACTTATGTGATTGTAGCTATTATATATATCGCTTATATATAATTTAATATTTAGTATAAGCTATCTGGTGTTATATCTATCGTAACTACCCTTAAAGTCTTCTAAGGACACTTTGAAAGGCACAAACATTTTTAAAATGACTACAAAATTCAAAATTCAAAACTTTTTATTCAAAATAAGTTCTACTGGAGAACACTTTTTGAAGGTCATGCATGTAAGTTAAAATTTAATTTTACTTCCTAATCTATGTACACCGCTTCCCAACGTGTTATTGCTGTTAAGGAGAAGAAGCGGCAAGAAACTCCCCAGCAACACGTCTAGCTAAATATTTTTTTTCTTTATATTTCATATTCTATTTATATCTCAAATTCTCTTTTTTTTATAAGTCAGACAGAAGTATGTTACAGAATTACTTTTTGAAGAATTAATGGAGTTGTAGGAAACAATGCATGCTCAATAAGACTAAGACACAATAAAAGGAAAGAAAAATATTGTTATAGTTATAATAATGACATGACGTACTAAACAGTTATGCTGCAATATGTCTCCAGAAATTCCTTACAAGCTTGTCAAGATAAAAACGTTATACAAAATATAGTGTAAGAGGTTGGAGCGAGCTGCTATGTAAATGAATGTGAATTTCAATTGAATTGAATTTGAATTGAACTTGAATTGAATTTGAATTTAATTTGAATTGAATTTGAATAGAAGTTGAATTGAATTGAATTTGATTGTAATTGAATTCGAATTGAATTTGAATTAAATTTGAATTGAATTTGAATTTATTACATGTATAACAGATACATATATAGATAGATAACAATATATTGCTCAACAAAACAGTTAGAATAATGCACAGATACGATATTTCTTATCGCTAAAAGCTATCTCTTCCGCCTAGAAGGTTGCCTAACCTAACTCAAAGGCAATTCATAATTTATCTATAATTATTATATATAGTGATGAAGAAAGAAATAAAATAAAAACGACATACATTGACAGCAAATTACGATGTAAGGTAAGGGAACGTACCATACGATGTGACACGTTCAGAGGAGGAGGTCTTCAAAATACCACGGTTGGTCACAGTGACGTTAGGAAAACCTAAGCCTCCTCTAGGGAAATCACGCGCTTTTTTGAGCTAAATTTAAATATGATGCGGAGTATTTAGCGCTATTTAAACGGATTAAAGACACATCATTATTTTTTAACTTTGTGTATGTAAAACAATATGTGAAACCATTTTTATGAATTACTACATGACAACTAGATGGGGGGTATGTGCATAATATATTTTGGACTATGGAAAATTCCCGGATAAGTGGAAACTAGGCCAAATATCGCCAATTTACAAAGGTGGTGATAGAACCCTCCCTAGCAACTACAGGCCAATCACCTTATTAAGTGTATTCTCAAAGTTACTAGAGAAAGTAGTTAACAAACGGCTTGTCGATTTCTTGGAAAAATACTCTCTTATCTCTGATAAGCAGTTCGGATTTCGGCAGAATATATCAACAGAAAATGCCGTCCTAGCTCTAACAAAGTCAATCGCCACATCCCTGGACCAAAATCAATGTTGCCTAGGTGTATTCCTAGATTTAGCGAAAGCTTTTGACACGGTCTCGATTCCCATCCTCCTTAGTAAACTAAATCATATTGGTGTAAGAGGTATAAGTCACGAATGGTTTAAAAGCTACCTGAGTAATCGCTGTCAATTTGTTAAGGTGGGATCGCATTGTAGTGAACAGCATGCAGTAAATTTTGGAGTACCCCATGGCAGCATTTTAGGACCTACACTATTCTTAATATATATTAATGAACTGCTGAAAATTCCGATCCAGAGCGCTAACATAATATGTTATGCAGATGATACGGTTGTATTATTTAACAACAAATCCTGGGAGTCAGTGTTTAAAACTGCTCAGACAGGCTTAACCGACATCAGTAAATGGCTAAACAACAACCTACTAACATTAAACACTAAAAAAACTAAATATTTAACGTTTCATAAAACCCGTGCTTCCCAACCTCGTACGCATCCTAAATTATATCTGTCGCACAGCCTAAGCTCTTGTATACAGTCCTCTGATCATCCCCCGTCGATCGAACACACCACATCTATTACGTACCTTGGTATCCAACTAGATGAAAAATTAAATTTCAAAAGTCATATTACATCCCTATCTAAAAGAGTCAGAAAAACCATTTACATAATGAAATCCCTCTGTAGCTGTGCGACACCAAAAACTTTAAAAATGGTTTACTATGCGCTGTGGCAGTCGTTACTTCTATACTGTCTTGCTGCTTGGGGAGGAATCCCAAAAACAAACATTATAGAGGTAGAACGAGCACAGCGAGCAGTACTTAAAGTTATGCATAAAAAACCGTACAGATATCCCACCAATACACTATACATAGAAAGTGACGTTTTGACAGTCCGACAACTCTATATTTGCAAGGTAGCCACAGCAATTCATAAACAAAACCTAAATGCCCCTATCTTCCAATACCTCAGCTCCCGTAGAATTTATAATATACCCTTACCTAAAATACATACATCCTTTGCCAAACGCCTTCCTCCATATATCCATATATCCATTTATAATAAAGTATGCCAAAACACACCCTCCGCCAAAGAAATGTCAGCACCAAAGTTTAAACACCAAGTTAGTAAATGGTTAAAAACATTAAATTACAGTGACACAGAAAGCACAATACTAAACTGACCACAACACTAGGGCACACACACACACGCCGACACACACACACACACACACACACACACACACACACGCACTCATAGTTTTAGGTTAATTAATTAATAAATCAATTATATTTAAGTTTCTATAATAAAATTGTGTTGGGTGCCGCGATACAGACCTAGAGTCTAGTGCAGCAACCGCCGCCAAAAATAATTTGTAGCCTTAATTTTAACTACTATATAAGTTTTAGATGTAATTATATAAGGCCTAGAAATAAGTTTATAAAATAAATGAATTATGGGTCACCTAGTATGGATACGTTAAGTAAGATTAATATAATATCTCGTAAATGAATTATTATTAATATGGCAAAGGATTTATTATACTTCTATGAGGTTTATGGGCAAAGAAAATATCCAAAGGATTTTTTTTATTGCAGGAGTTCAGCAGACAGGCAGACAGACGGCCCACTTGATGGAAAGCGGTTACCATCGCCTATGGACATTTGCAACACCAAAGGTGCCACAAATGCGCTGCTGCTCTCTTAAGGGAGACTGGAACCTGGTCACTAATGCCAGAACACAACTCAAGGTGGTTATGGCGACATGGTTTAGACCAGGGGTGGTAGCCATCCAGTCGGACAAATGCCCTACCACCTGGCTGTGGGTTGTTAAGTCGACTTATACGACAGGCCGCCCGGCCGCAGGAAATTGTATTCTTTCTCCGTTCCTGCACGGATGATAGGAGGAGGAATACAGCCTGTGTGGCGAAGGAGTACATATAATATTAAATATTAAGCAAATAGTATATTTTCTTAAGTTTTCGCGACTTGTATACATAATAAAACTACGTTTTAACGGTTTTAAGCGCGGTAATTTTATTTGATTTTGGTTTTTTCCGACGTTTCAGCCACTTTTCAGTGGCCGTGATCACGGAAGACAAAGATGTCAAGTGTCAACGAGTATTGTTAAAGTTTTATTTAGCCTACCACCAACTTATTAATTTTAATTATTTAATTTTTAATTTTGTTTATGGTTATTATTTAATCTATGGGAGCCTAATCTAATTTATGATCACGGCCACTGAAAAGTGGCCGAAACGTCGGAAAAAACCAAAATCAAATAAAATTACCGCGCTTAAAACCGTTAAAACGTAGTTTTATTAAATAGTATATTATTATGTTGCTGGGAATTTTGTTGCGCTGCTTCTTATTATAAGTCTTAGCAATTCAAGTAAATATGCTATTAAAAGAATAGTCGATGGAGTTAATGAAGAAGTACTTTCCTAGTTTTCAATAAAATAAAAGTCCTTACGCTCGACGCCAGCTGTACATCTTGTAGTCGAAACCCCTGTTAAAATAAAGGCAATCTGCATTACGCGTTTCATGAAATTCATGATATTAAAAAGGAGCTTATTAAGACTCAATTTATAACAGATTTATCTTAAAAAAATATGTTTAAAATAATAAGATGTTGAGTTTGAATCCAGATATAACAACGGACTTGTGGCGCCAGCTGTGATTGCACTGTGTTAGTTCTTTTTTTTTCTAAGGGGCTTCTAAGCTTTGTAGTTATGTCAACCCCATCGTCCTTTTCTTAATTTGTTATAGTTTACATTAAACTTAATTTGTCTGTAACAAAGTTTGTGGTGACTTCCTGGCAAACAAGGAACTCGTAACAAACTTGTACATTATTCTAGCTTCTTGAGAAGCAGGAGAGGCCAAAATATTAAATGTTGTACAAAAGTCTAATCAAGTTCCAGCTATTGTCGGGCGATTGTAATTCCTTAGTATTCTTCTTCCATGGTAGTACATACATACATACATACATAACTTCACGCCAGTTCCCTTGCGGGTAGGCACGAACAACAGAGTGCCATTTAGGCTTATTCTTACACACCTCACTTACCTTGCCATGGTAGTATTACTTATTAAAGATTATTACATATTGTTCAGAAATTGATTGTCTGCTACTCATATTCCCTTTATCTTGTTTTATTGAACTTTAAAACTTAAGAACTTAAAAATCTCATAAATACTTACATTCAGGTAAATCTTCAGTAATTTTATTGTTTTCTGAGAAAATAAAATTTCATTAAACAATAGTTTATCTTCAGACTTTGAAGATTCTTCAATCATTCATATTTATTATTAACGACGGTCTCTTTAGAGCTCACTACTTTCTAATATTTTTAAATTTAGATACATTGGCTAAGTTCCACAAGTAACTCACAACGACCACGTTCTCGGTCGCGATATTCCCCGTTCCACTCCCTTGCGGGCGTTACAATCATAAACTCTAGTGGAACGGATTATGGAGCGTTGATAACATTAACAACGAAATACACAAATGTCATTGGTTGATTTGAAAATCGCGCCTTTTTCAATGTCAATAGATAGAGAGAATTAATGCTCTGTGGTCAACGCCCACTTCGCCCCAGCTCTTGACATGGGTCGTTGTGAGCTCTGTGTGATCAAAATAATGACGTCATACCTGATGTTTCGACACGACCATAACGTGGTCGACATGTGGAACGGCAGACGGAGCATTTTGGACGTTGTGAGATACGAAAAGAACGCGCCTATTGGCGGATGTTGAGTTGCAAACAACAAAAAATATCTCAAGTAAAAACGATTAAAGTGCATTTCCCAATCATAGGATTTTTCGTACTAATGTCTCTATTCCTTTAGAATCACAGTCCGCGCAGCCGTTTCTACCTATTTCACAACAATTCATCCTTATCCTAGCCTTAAATCCCGCTCGATATCGGATCGTCTACTGCAGACTCCAATGAACGCTTCCCTACATTTTATTCTCCATTTCGCGCAATTTTTGGCTTCATTATGAGACTTTTAGCGTGCATATCTCCGTAATGGCGGCTAGAGAGAGAGAGTTTCTTGAGTCTACAGTAATTCTTATTTCAAATCATATGTAATATACATCGTCATTCATCTATACTTAAGCTAAAACAGATAATCCATATTAACGTCAATCATTCAACATCAATTAATACCGTAGTGTCCTTGCAATTCTGCCAAGTTTTGTGCGTTATAACGAAATTGATTCAAATAAGTTTAATATAGGAATGTGTATGTATATTTTAACTTACGTCCTACGCTTCCACTTATCAATTTAATTTCATGAGAATAATCAGAAGTTGCTTCTAAACTCGACGAAAGTCTTTTCAGTTCTGTTTCGGCTCGAAGATTAGATTTTTCTATAAAAAATTGTTATTATACTATATTAATTCCAAGAGAAGCATTCCTTGCATATGAAATAATGCCATCTATGTAATAAACTATTGAATTAAATTTATAACCCGTCTCGTAGTGCTGCCATCTGTTGAAATTTATTAACTTAGTACGAATACTCTGTTCAATTATAACTTATTGTTGCGGCACGATTAACCAAGGATGATACACACTGATGCAATCGGACATGAAACCTGCGCCGCAGCGTTTCGAACTTGAGACGCACGTAGGTCCAGTCGACTCGCTCTGCGACTTGGTCAAGGCCTTGCTGCAGAGCAGCGACAATTGGGGGGCTGCGGTTACTTTTTGCGAGACAGTAATGTCACTCAAGGAGGCCGCAGAACGAGACAGGGAGAGAAGTCCTGCAGCGCGTGCCAATGCGTCTTCTCGAGGTCGCCGGCCTTCAGCTGGCACCCGGAGAGGCAGGTACGCGCATTACTTCCCTCCCTGAGTTAGGTTCCGTTTACCGCGGGGGGCCTTTAGCTTGCTAGGAAGAGCAAAGGACCTTCTACCCCCGCACAACGAAGTGGGGTGTGTTCTCCCAGGGCACACTCCAGGCACTTTATTGCGCTGGATCGGCTGGGCGTAACTATGTTCTAAATCTCAGCCTTTCCAACACATTCAAAGCGCAGGGTCGTCAGGGAGGAGGGGGTTTTTAGTGGGTATTGGGGTTGCTCGCCCGTGCAGCAACGCTCGGAGTCTTCCACACTATTCTGTGACGTCGATCGCGGACGGAGCGCTGCCAAGAGCATACTATTGCTGCAGTGTTATCGCCCCCGACCGACGCGTGTCGTTCCCCTAGCAACGACCCAGTTTGTGCGTAAATCGGTTAAGCATTTTCCCTCGCCTCAAAACAAAAAAAAAAAAAAAAAAATCGGACATGAAACCTATACGCACGCGCCGGTGTGTACGCGCAATATTAATCTTTTACTATGAAAACGCTCATTGTCTACGGCCAACCGCCAATATTCGAAATATCAAGAACGGAACAAAGACGCAAATTTGTACGCGCAACAACTATTTTATAAAATTATTGTAAAATCGCAAATTATTGAAAATATACGCATTTCAAGCCAAAGGGTGCTTCATTGAAGACTTCCTACGCTTCACTTATTTTTTTAATGATTCTGGCTTTTAAAATAAGTATTATGCAAATATTTAAAAAACGCAGACCATTTTGTGAGCAATAGCTAATTTCATATATAAACATTTACAAACTAATTAAATATACCTGTTTCTTTATAAAGTGGAATTTTCCCTGCATCCTTCGGAGTCATAGCGAGATGAAGGCCCGATATTTTTCGCCTCTGACGCGATATGCCAAATGACATGCATTCTTTTATTATCTGAGAAAGTAACATACACACAACGGTCAACAAATTATAGCCTGTGTTACTCTGACGCATAAACTGTATTTTTGTGAAGTTTCATCAAAATCCGTTCAGAAGTTACCGCGTGAAATAGTAATAAACATCTAAAGTAAAGCTTAAAGTAGCTTAGTGTTTAGCGGACTCACGTACCAAATGTAAGAATGCACGGTCCATTTTAGGGTAACCCGTTAAGGGTGGAGGAGCGAGCTGGAATGCTCCTCCGTCTCAAAGGAAGATCTTGCAGCGAGACTATTGGTGTTCCTTGCAGGCCTAGACTCATCAATTATTGTTGGAAATTTGTATATATTCTTTGTACGTTTCAACGTTTGCGACCTCAATTATTGCACAGCGCCATCTATTGCCTTGTAAGTGTTCCACTACACCATAAAGTCGCATAGTTGGGCTCGGGCCTCCCATTTATAGGGGGTAGACAGTCTACCCACTATGCTTGTCTAAGGCGGCTTAACGGGTTTGACACATCGTTTAACATGATGTACAGGTTTCAGTACGATGTTTGTCTTCACTGTTAGTACGTGGTTATTGTAACAATATTGTAGAGTATTATATTTAATAAACGCAGCGTGCTTACTGACGTGGTGGTTGGTGGCGGGGAGTGCGGGGAGGGAGTCGCTAGCGACTCACTCCAGCGCAGTCGCTGTGCAACCGCCGAGCGGATGAGTGCGTTATAAGCCATGTAGTTGGTGTTTTATTCGTGTACATACAAACCAAACCCTACAAATATTATGCACATTAGGTCCGAAAGTTGCCTAAAAGTCTACATGCTTTTCCGGGCATATTTCCTATCCGCGTCAATTGAGTTTTTGAAGCGAGTATCTTAAACCACGAATAGGCTTAAAACATTCCGCCTGAATTATATATATGGCACAGAATCGTTTAATCAATAAGGAACTAAGAAAAAATACAACACGACTTCGTTGGTCTAAAAAGAAATTCTAGTTTTATCTACATCGTAAAATACTGTATTCAAACGCTTACCAAAACGAAACATATTTCAACCCATCTCATGGTAATAGAAAAGGTGTAAAAATACTTGTGAGATTTATTGCAAGTCGTAGTAACATAAAACATTCGATTTACAGCTACCTACTTGATGGCAAGGTCAAAATATTTATTTTATATTTGCTTTGGTATGTCGAACTTCGATCAGTGGTTTTATTATTGTAAAGGCTTCCAGAAATTATGTAAAGTATACGTTGTACTTAATTTTTATAAATGGGAGATCAACTGCGTAACTCCTTTTTATGCCGAACGTCCACCGCCAGCTAAAATAATTAGGAACTAAGCTAAGCTAAACTAGGAAATAGTTGTTCGTCCACTGACAAATAAAATATAACTACGTTAGTGATGATCAGTTTGTGCTGGAGTGTCGAGTTAATCAGACGTGATGGATGTACATACATACATGCATACATAACTTCACGCCAGTTCCCTTGCGGGGTAGGCACGAACAACAGAGCGCCATTCAGGCTTATTCTTACACACCTCACTTGCTTCTTTGACATTCATAACTCTTGTCATGCACGCTCGTCTGTTCTTAAGGCTCCTGACATCACCCTCCGCTAGTACACGATATTGATGGATGTGTACGTACGAATACGTGTTTCATTGCCTGCGCACGATCACACACTACAAAATATCACTAGCGAAAGGCGCCAGAGGGGTAGTGCAAGGGGGTGAGAGGGGCTCGGCTTAGTTCGCGTAGCTTCGAATCGGCCTACACAACTAAGTTAGTTCGACCTAGTTGGGATATTTTAGTTAGCTTAGCTGGCATAGTTTGTGAGCGTAATTCCCTGCTCCGCTCCCGCCACAGGAGGACGCGCCGACGCCGGAGGTCGGCTAGTGATCTTTGGCCGCCGTAAGCGGGCGGCGCGGGTGGGGCCCCTAGGGGTATAGGGGTTCTCACTCACCCGCACATGCCGCCGAGATGAGAGCGCGAGTGTTCCGCGCGCGCTCATCCACCACCACCACGCACGGATCAGACCTAGATGTAGCCAGGGGACACGTCCCCTGGCATAGGAAGAGGCCCAGTGAGGGGGGCCCACACCTGCCAGGGCACGCGGAGTTGGGAAGTCCGCATTCACGTAGCCCTGGCATAAGGCGCAGGACGGAACACCCAGGGGTTTTAGTGGGTATCCCTAACTGGGGCGTGGCAATAGCGTGGCACCGGTTCTGACCGGGCACGCTAGTGCCACCCCCGATCTGCCGAATCCCACACACTCACACGGGTCGCGAACATCCCCCCAGGCTTCTGTGCCTGTCGCGGCTTAGTCCTCAAACGGATGTCCCCTGGCCAAAAAAAAAAGCTGGCATAGTTTGCGGTGGACGCACATGTATGAAAAACTGGCTCAACAATGCGAGCTAAACTAAACTAAGTTAGTTTAGTTCGCGGTGGACGTTCGGCTTTAGGAACAACGTTAGTATGTAAGAAGTATGTCAGTGATTTGTATGATAGTGACATGTGTAAGGGAAGCCGGACTTGATATTACGCACTGGTTGGTTTTGATGATCGTCCTTAAGTTTTGATGTTCATTTAATTAAATGAAACCATAAACAGTATCTTATTAAAAGAATCCGGGTAGTAGGACATTAGCTGAGCTGAAGCTTGATCCCGTGGACCTTACAGTGTGAGCATATATTTTATAGTACGCGCAAAACTAAAATGCGTCTCGAGAGGTTAGCTCCGTGAGTGTGCACAGATGCAGCACCTAGTGCTCACCTTTATTTTTTTTAAAAGATCCTCCCTCCGGACGAACGAGATTATCCGGGCTATTTGCATTTTTTGGGGTTTGTATATATGTTTTGTTTTAATTCTTTTGTTTCTTTCTTTTTTATGTTTTTTCTTTTTTTAATTCTTTTTTGAAACTAACTTTTTTTTTCAAAACTATTTTTTTACGCTGACCTTCATTATACCTTACCGAATCGAGAGACCTGGAATCATTTATGCAGGAACGTTCCAATAGCCAGAAACTCCGCACGTAGAAGCATGGGCAAAGAGGTTTTCCTCGAAGCAACCTCCTCGTCGCCTCCAATAGCTAAAGAGGAAGAAGACCATCAACAAACCCAACAGTGGTTTTTTTTTTAATTGTAGGAGAGCAGCAGACAGGCAGACGGCCCACTAGATGGAAAGCGGTTACCATCGCCTATGGAAATTTGCACCACCAGTTGCTACAAATGCGCTACTGCTCTCTTAAGGGAGACTGGAACCTGGTCACTAATGCCGGAACACAACTCAAGGTTGTTATGGCGACATACTCTAGACCAGGGGTGGTAGCAACCCAGTCGGGCAAATGCCCTACCACCTGGCGAAAGTGCGAAAGAGATGGCAGGCTAATCCGGACATTGGCCGAGCGAAGGCGCAACACTCTCCCCTCTCATGGTACATGCTTGTCACTTCGTGAACCTCATTAGTCACTGAACTCTATGATTAAATTATCACTGAAATAGGCTGCTGTCGTTTAATTGTTTTACTTGTTTGATTGGCGTCATTTTGGTGCTAGTAGTCAAGGCACCGATTGCAACAGTATTTACCTATGAACTAAAAAGTTCCTTGTATTAATACTAATGTTAGTTGCAGATGGCGCTTCAAATTGACACATTAAAGTATACACCAGCCGGCAATAAATTGAGGTTAATGTTAATATTGTTCTGCGAAATGAAGTCGTATAGTTCCTGTAAATGACGAAGGCGAGCGGGCTTACTTGTTGTAAACACGTATCTGTGGTGCGTGATATCAGCACCGCGTAGTAGACGGGACACTAGCAACGGAATTGTTCCGTCAGACACGCACACGATCGCAATGTACAGTATGAGCAAAACTTAAATGCACCCTTGAAGTTCGTACACGTCATTGCGCAGCACACCAAGGTTCACATAGATGAGTGGGGAGTGTTGCGCTCTCGCTCACCCGCTATCGGGACTCGCCATCTGTTTCGCACTACATACACATCGTCAGGTTTCTCCTGACATGTCCGCCCGAACATGCATGCATTGAATCGAGCTAAACAAACATTGCTAAGTTTATAGAAATGTAATTTGTATAAGAACCTCAGCCAGAAGGCCCAGCTTGCCATACACAACGCGGTGCTGGTACCTACGCTCACGTATGGAAGCGAGAGTTGGGTATGGAAGAGAGAGCATGAAAGTAGAGTAAACGCGGTTGAGATGCGAGCACTGCGCAAAATCTGCGGAGTAACGCTCGCGGACCGCGTTCGTAATACCGAAGTAAGAAAGAGAGTTGGTCTGAAAGAGTGTCGGGGTGAAGGTAAGGAAAGGAATGCTCCGGTGGTTCGGGCATGTGGAAAGACTGACTAAACAGATATACAATGCAAAAGTGGATAGATGCAGAAGTCGTGGAAGGCCACGACACACCTTCCATAATCAAATTGATCGTGTACTAGCAGAAGGTGATGTCAGGAGCCTTAAGAACAGACGAGCGTGCATGACAAGAGTTATGAATGTCAAAGAAGCAAGCGAGGTGTGTAAGAATAAGCCTAAATGGCGCTCTGTTGTTCGTGCCTACCCCGCAAGGGAACTGGCGTGAAGTTATGTATGTATGTAACTTGTATTGTATTTAATTTTTAGTGTAGATTTAGTATCTATTTTGAGAGTTCAATGGAGTGAAGTTTGACGACAGTTACATGTTTTATCGTTAACACTTGACTATACCTCCATAAACACACGGAGCTAACTTCATTAGAGGCATTTAAATTTTGCGCGAACTGTATAAAGCTCGCTCGCCTTCGTGGATTTTAAGAACTGTACCATACAACAGATGTAATATGGGGATTAATCAATAATAAAACATCGGGAATATTGTCCAACTGTTTACTTACTATTTTTCGATTTTGCATTTTTTGTTTGAAATTTAAATCTTGTTATCGCGGCCGGTGACCGCCCGCTACTTTATACAAATATGTAATCTTTAAACGCTTAATTTTAAAACGAGCTTTCACTCGTTAGCTGCTACATTAGTCAGTGCAAATATTTCGTTACGGCCCATTTTTGAAATAAAAAATGCAAAATTAAACTATACATTAATCATATAGTTATGTTCAAATCATATTTAAATATACTATACCGTTAAATACGATTTCGAAAATTCCAAAACTGGCTATTAGACTTACGCTTACCACCGAAGGCATCGGTGAAACAGTAAATATTGGAGTGTATCCAGAAACACCCATACCAGAGCAAAAGTTGAGGTTTGATTTATTAAGATAATTATAAGTTTGTTAATCACAATCGGTACTTATGTTCAACATTGTACTTAACTGTACTGAATAATCAATTGTGACGTAGACAAGCATATAAGTTTCTTTTTTTCAAAGTAGAAACCACCCATAGATGAATAACAACATTTGTCTCAAAATACTTGCACTAATCAATGCAACAATTTATATACAATTAAAACTCATAAATATAACAAAATATTAATTCATAATAATAATATACACAAACAATAACACAATAATTTGATGCATTCAAATGAGCGTCATACCTTGGGTTGTTCAACGAGACATAAGGGCGATGTCTCACTAAAATGATTAATCTAATCAACATGTGTTACCGTCAAGAAGATTTGTAACACTTCTAAAAGAAGGGAAGTAACTCAAGATTTGTAACATTACAAAAAATATTCACAGAAAAAGGAAATTCTCCAAAAAGGACCGAGCGAAATTGAAAAAAAAATAGACTTTCCCATATTCTGAAAGCACGTTAAGTCTTTTTGTTCGCGAATTTAATGAGAATCGATCTAGTCAATCAGGCGTCCCATATACATCGCTCAACAACCTCACATAACCATCACAATATACAAACATAGCACCGCCAACATATTTTACATCCAAAGGATTCTTTTAAATTTTATCATTATTTTTTTAACATCATACCGCCGATCATATCAAATCATATATTTCATTATACGCTAAGCTTTACAACTCACAGACAACTTTAACAACACATTTACAGAAATAAAAGAAAAAAAAACTCAAAACAGTGGCAAATAGATTATATCTATTGTATTTATATGAAATTAAACAAAATATTTGTTTAGAAAATTAATAAAACACAATTTAAATGAAAAACAATGTAACTAACATACATATCTCAATTATGAGCAACGCTGTCATTTTGGGAACCCCTTTGACAACGTTCCCAAACAGTTAGCCGGTAACATTCTAGGAACGCCGTTACGCCCGACGTCCAAGCCAAAGACAGCAGTCCGAGAACGTTCTAGGAACTCTTTTGGCAACGTGTCTAGACAAGTTTTCCGTGAACGTTCCCAAGTATTGACTGACTACAAATCCGGCGGTGAATTTAGATAAGACGATAAAATCAATGTTGCCAGTGTTTCAATCACAAACATTATTTGGATATAAAATATAAAAACGAATCAAAACAAAAGTAATAAATGAAAAACTATACGGTTTACAGATAACTCGTAACACGGTATTGTTAGAAGTTGCATTATTATCGCTCTTAATATAATAAAAGTGTTAGAAATCATAAAAACCTCATTCATCTCTGTATCAACAACAAAATGTCCAATTTGAATTTTGCAGATAAATTAGAATACTTAAAATCCGATAGTGATAATATAATTACTCAGTCCGAAATGTATAGACTTTAGGTATCAATCACTTGCTGCACGAGACGGGGGTTTGGAGGAGCAACCAATTCCTGTCTGTCTTTAAATTTCGATGAATCAACCAAAGTGATCGAATTAAACATAAAATTGAGTCATTCAATACCGCAGTCTTCACTCGAAAGCAGTGCAACGTACTTTTTTTTTAATTGCAGGAGATCAGCAGACAGGCAGACGGCCCATTTGATGGAATGCGGTTACCATCGCCTATGGACATTTGCAACACCAAAGGTGCTACAAATGCGCTGCTGCTCTCTTAAGGGAAACTAGAACCTGGTCACTATTGCCGGAACACAACTCAAGGTTGATATAGCGACATACTTTAGACCAGGGGTGGTAGCCATCCAGTCGGGCAAATGCCCTACCACCTGGTTGTGGGTTGTTTTGTCGCCTCTTACGACAGGCCGCCCGGCCGCAGGAAATTGTAATCTTTCTTCGTTCCTGCACGGATAGAATTATTTCAACAAAATTAATTACATTCACAGCCTTGCGTAATTCTGATATCAGACGGATCAAACAATTGAATCAATTCGGTTGAAAGATACAGAACTGAAACAGGACGGTATTCAACGACATTGAACAATGCAATGTTTATATGGATCATTTTGGTTGACTTTTCCAAATTCAAAGACAGAATTGAACTGTCTAATATCGACCTAACACACAAATATTTTGCATTTAGCCGCTTACGTATGACAGCTTTACATTCAAAGTAAAACTTTGGATTGGGTAACTGACACATGTATAAATGCTAAAATTGTTTTCATATAAAAGAGCGGATTCTAAAACAGTAATATTTAATAGGCTGACTTTTTTAGGTTATGACGTCATATCATAACTTGCTATTGTCCTACAAAATGGAGGAGGCTCCAGCGTTTTGTAAGACAAAACGTATATCCATCGCCTTAACTCTCAACTACCCAAACAAACCACTCTCACGTTACCCCACTCCGCACCGGACCACGAATGGAAACACGATCAAAAATCAACTGAACAAGCTATTTACAAACGTACTTTAAATTACGTAAAATTAGAATTCAGCAAAAGATATTTCAGTAAAGTGACTCGACGTCTCTTTTGATTTATAAACATAATCCATATGATTGGACCTCTCCGTCACACTTATAAGCCGTCAGCTATGGTACGCACCAAACTTAAATGCGCTTCAAGTGAAGTTAGTCCCGTGAGTTTACGCAGCTCAAATCAAATGTTAACATTTGATTCCGCCGCCTTACGGTGTTGTGCGAAAGAGACGACATGCGAGACCGGATAGCAGCCGAGCGAGAGGGCAACCATCTCCCCTCTCCGCTGTCTGTGAACTTTACGGCTGTATTCTGCGCACTGACATAGACTAAGTTCAAACACGCATTTAAGTTTTGCTCATACTAAATATATTCTGTCGCTTATAGTGGCGGATCTTCTAATCCTAAATTATTTTAGCCATGAGACCTTCATTTGACAATTGACAAGTATTTGTAGCAAAGAATTAATCAGTTGAGTTATTTTATAATCAATATTTGAATAAAACTAAAAAAAGGTAATAATTTTATTTATATTTGCAATTGTTGACTAGTTCGCTACTTTTTGGACACAAATGTTTTATTTAAATGTGTAAGTGTGCGCGAAGAACTAGTGACGTGTCAGTTTGTTGTACTGTAATATCCGATAAGTACATCTACAGAGTTATTGTTATAATATGGACACTTTTGTACGGGTTTTTTTTTATAGTTCAGCCAGCGTATATTCAATATCCGACACGTTTTTGAATGCAATTACATATAAAAAAAACAATTATACAAAATGTAACTTATTAAAGAGACAATGTACAAACTAACACTAGTCTCACTAGAGTCGAAACAGCATCTCACTGTGTACGCCCAGCGAGTTTCATTTGGGATCTAAACAATTATGCATTTAACATAATCACATTGTTGTTATATAATTATCGTACAATTTGCTATTACTACAAATAAAAACTCATATAATTCACGCACTTGATTCAGTTCACGCACTTGATTCAGTTAACGCACTTGATTCAGTTAACGCACTTGATTCAGTTAACGCACTTGATTCAGTTGACACATTTGATTCAGTCGACACACTTATTTGTGGATTTAACCGAATAAAGAATGCCAGTTTTCTATATCGCCGGAAATATACTCACGGTATTATGTTATCTATCATAAGAGAAGTCTGGCGTGTAAAGTTGCTCTGTCAGTCTTTTATGAGTGTTAACAAAGTCAATATAGTGTGTTAACTGCGTTAACAGTGTGCCATCTTATTCAATCACATACGCAAACTAAATCTAATTTAAAATCGGAATATCACGTAATGTTTCATTTGTAAAAGTAGTATTTGTGTAGTTTAGACCCCAAATTGATAAATATACATATGTTTAGCATAAATATTACAAAACCACCACCATAATAAAACCGAGGGCATACTAACATTGTGAAGTGATAGTTGAAATTACATAAACTATATTTTACGTAAATTTATTACGTAATCTTATTTTTTATATCTTCAAAAATGTGCCGAAATCTGTTACCGTCATTATTGTGTAAATAAAAGAAATTCAAAGCTGTAAATTTATATAGCTACCCTCGGTATAAAAAATAAAACCAAAATCAATTAAAAATAAAAACTAAGACATCATAAAATTACGCGGCTCACGGGGAATGTTATAATTACAAAACGCTTACATTACAATTTTAAAACACGCGTGAATAAATTCGATTCGACATAATACACTTAATTTGGGCGACGAATAGAATATCAATTATTTTGAACGCTCGATTAAGTTGGCAATAAACTCCATTACAGTTCAAGAAACTATAGAAATTTATTATGATAAAAAGAAATGTGTATCTGATTATTGTTATATCCGCGGCTGGCGGGAATACATTGATATCTCGACATACATCTTTTCTTTTTTTAATTCGTTTAGACGCTTCCTACGCCTGTGTTTTTATAGGGAAAAAATTGACAGTCCGAAATATTCATAACTTTTGAAGATTTTTCATTGAGTGTGTCCGGGGCGAGGCGCTGCGGCATCAGCTTCCGGTCGATTATAATGTGGGTAACTGGAGCAGTATTCTGTCTTCTCCATTTTCTGGGGAGGCCAGAGTGCTCGTTCAGTTATTACACCTGTGTACTTAGTTTAAGGAAGTAGAAATAATTGTAAGATTGGACGGGGTGACATTATCACAAAGTGACAAAACCCCATTTATGAAATAAAGATTAAAAAAAAAAAAGATTTTT
Organism: Dendrolimus kikuchii; assembly: GCA_019925095.2. Lineage (NCBI taxonomy): Eukaryota > Metazoa > Arthropoda > Insecta > Lepidoptera > Lasiocampidae > Dendrolimus > Dendrolimus kikuchii. Next base: position 14,187,959 of record CM034412.1, read on the forward strand.
CATTACTAGTCAAACTTTAAAATTGCGCCCCTGTAAAATTGAAATTTTGAACATTTTTTTTTTATTGCAGGAGCTCAGCAGACAGACAGACGGCCCACTTGATGGAAAGCGGTTACCATCGCCTATGGACATATGCAACACCAAAGGTGCTACAAATGCGCTGCTCCTCTCTTAAGGGAGACTGGAACCTGGTCACTAATGCCGGAACACAACTCAAGGTTGTTATGGCGACATACTTTTTAATAATAATAATAATAATAATAACTCTGATGTCAACGCTGTCAATCACCTAATTGTCTGTTTCCTAGATTCCTCAGTAAATAATTAATAAAGTGTTCACAATATTTATAATAGCCTTTATAAACTCGCAAAAATAGACGATCCTTCTTTCCAAAATATTTACAAACATATTTTTTTTCCGATTATAATTAATATCAAAAGACCTACCATCATGACGTACATAATGTCACACGTGAGAACAAAAATGAAAAATCATAAGGCAATGTATATATCACGACGAAACAATAATATGAAAGAATAAAGACGGAAGCAGACAGAAAATATTGCAGCAAGACGAGGATGCGCACGCCCACCACCTGCTGCGCCCACCTCGCCCGACTCCACGTCTCGGTCGTCGTCATCCGATGAAGACTTCGTGACGCCGGCGGCCACCGGGGTGTCGAGCAACAGCGAGGAGGGGCCAGCGCCGTCCGCCCCGCCAAGAAGATCTGCGCGAGGCCGAGGACGGCCACCGTCGGCACGCTTGGGACCTGCGGGACGCATCCCGCACCTGGCCCCCGCTACCGGTGGTGCAGTGCGCCGCATGAGATGGTCCCAGCAAATGAATGAGAGCGTCATGCGAGCGTACTTCGAGGCAACAAATATAGGAACTAACCTCACTGCGTATCGTGATCGGATGCTGTCTCTGTTTCAGGTGCTTCACCCAGATACCACCGTAACGGCACAACGCTTATCGGATCAAGTGCGGGCTATCCAGAGGTTGCACCTGCTGGATGAATCTGTTCTTGACCGTCTTCGCACTGAAGTACGAATCAGCCTTAGGATTACCGAAACTTCGCAATCCCCGGTACCGCAGAACAATAACATAATAACTAATACAATGATTGACGTGACTTTAACAGCAGCGGTACCGCCAGAGACGGATTTAGGTATTCCTACGGCTGACTACGTAAGTAGCCAGGATAATGAGCATATGAGGAGGAGTTTGGAAGCAGCGATTAAAGATTTTAAGGATATGCCTACATTAAGTAGGCCGCGCCTACCTCGTTTGCCCATTCATAAACGTAGCTTGGCTATTATGGGCCACATGAACTCACTCTTAGCTTCACACCTCATACAAAGTAAAGATCTAACTGAAACACATTCTATTTTGTATTGCGGAGCTGTAGCTGTGTGTCGCACAGTTGGAGTAAATTTCAGTGACAACCCACATCTTATTCGACACACATGCCAGAAACCAGCTTGGCAATACAGAATTGAACGCCGAATCAATACAGCTAGAACCTTAATAGCCAAGCTACTCTGCTTCCGGTCGGGAAATACTCGACCTAAAATTATGCGTTTCGTGACCCAAGCATTCGCTGGAACTAATATCGGACCTAATGACTATAAAGGAAGGGTCATGGAGCGCATAGACCTCCTAAAGCAGAAGATTTATGCATGGGCAAATCGAATCCGTAGATATAAAAAGCGTACAGAAAGATTTTACCTTAATCGCCGCTTCCAAAGGGACCAGAAGGGGGTTTATAGAGGTTGGGAACAACCTGAAGAGCAGGTTATTGACAGGCAGCTCCCAAATGCGGATGCTATTTCGGCTTTTTGGCGTGGGATTTGGTCGGTGCCTGTTAATCACACAGAAGGCGACTGGATGGGTGCTGTTGAACAGAGATGCGGACTGATACCAGAAATGGATTCTATAACCATTGAACCATATGATGTCGGTTATGCAATTCGTTCGGCCCATAATTGGAAAAGCCCTGGGCCGGACGGCTTGCATAACTTCTGGATCAAGTGGTTCAAAGTTTCGCATCCCTGTTTGGCTACACAGTTCCAGGACGCCTTAAATTCAGGAAATGTCCCAACCTTCATGACCACGGGTGTCACCCATCTGCTATACAAATCTGGTAGTACCACGGAACCCAAAAACTACAGACCAATAACTTGTCTTCCCACCATTTACAAGTTGCTTACATCCATTTTGAGATCAAAATTAATGAAACATTTAGTGGATAATACACTTTTGGCCAAAACTCAAAATGGATGTAGGCCTGGGTCCCGTGGTACTAAAGAACTCCTTCTCATAGATATGACCATTAATCACCAAGTCCGCCGAAATAAGAAAAACCTCTGCACCGCCTGGGTAGATTATAAAAAGGCATATGACTCAGTGCCGCATACGTGGCTAATGAGGGTACTGGAGCTATATAAAATTGATGTAACTCTACGTACCTTCCTTGGCGCATGTATGGGGCAATGGGTCACTAGACTCTGCATGCCCGGCGGTGGTAGCTTACCTATCTCGGACGGACTTATAAAGATAGAGCGAGGGATCTTCCAGGGTGATAGCCTGAGTCCATTGTGGTTTTGCCTGGCCTTGAATCCTTTAAGCTTTTTGCTGGAGGATTCAAGGCTAGGCTTTCATCTTCGTAGAGGGGGTGAAGCCATATCTCACCTGCTGTACATGGATGACCTCAAACTGTTCACATCGAAAAAACATGACCTACTAGAGCTGCTAAACCTAACTGAAACGTTTAGCAGCTCTATAGGAATGGAATTTGGTGTGGACAAGTGTGCGGTAATGTATGTGCAGCGGGGGAGAGTTGTAAATTCTAACGGATTGCAGCTCTCCGGGGGTGTGTGCTTCAAAACCCTTTCCGAAGATGAGACCTACAAATACCTTGGTATATCACAGTCACTGGGTATAGTTGACGAGGATGTGAAACAGCTGATAAAAGAACGATTCTTTAGCCGCCTGAGGAAGGTACTAAATTGCCTCCTCTCAGGTGGTAACAAGATTCGTGCTTTTAACAGCTGGGTTATGCCCTCGTTAACTTACTCCTTTGGAATACTAAGGTGGACTCAAACAGAGCTAGACGCACTGGACCGGAGGGTCCGTTGTATGCTGACAACATATCGGATGCACCATCCACGATCTTCGGTAATGAGATTGTACATCCCACGGAAGTGTGGTGGCCGGGGATTATTAAATGCTAAAGACTTACACAACCGTGAGGTGTACAATCTCCGAGAATATTTCCTAAAAACCATCCAAAGTATACATCGAGATATGTTGTCGGTAGATAAAGGATTCACCCCGCTCTCGCTTGCAAAACAGAACTGGCTCAGGCCTCCGGTATTGAGTACCTCCGAGCGAATGGACGTATGGAAGAGCAAGGAGCTGCACGGAAGGTTTCATCGAGCACTATACGGGCCCGATATAGACCTTCCGGCGTCGGTGAACTGGCTACGTTTCGGTGACCTGTTTGGGGAAACCGAAGGGTTTGTTTGTGCAATTATGGACGAGGTTATCAAGACGAACAACTACAGGAAGTATATCCTGAAGGACGGCACGCTCGACGTATGCCGTGCATGCCACCGCCCGGGCGAATCCATCAGGCATATTATTTCCTGTTGTTCTCGTCTTGCTAACTCCGAGTACTTGCACAGGCACAACCTAGTAGCCAGAATCATCCACCAGCAACTTGCTCTTCGATACGGTCTGATAGCGACTGAGGTACCTTATTATAAATATACCCCTGAGCCAGTTCTCGAAAATGGTCATATCACGCTCTACTGGGATCGATCTATTATTACAGACAGGACTATTGTTGCCAATAAGCCTGACATTGCGATAATAGATCGATCTGCGAGACGTACGTTGCTTGTTGATATAAGTATTCCACATGACTGTAATCTCGTAAATGCTGAAACTGATAAATTAACGAAATACCTAGACCTCGCGCACGAGATTACTGACATGTGGCATATGGAGTCAACGATCATCGTACCGATAGTGGTGTCCGTTAACGGTTTAGTAGCAAAGAGCCTCGACCGACATCTAGAGAGGCTTTCGCTCGGTAAATGGGTGAAGGGCCAGATGCAGAAGGCGGTTCTCCTGAGCACGGCACGCATTGTGAGGAAGTTCCTGTCTCTGGAGCCTTAACCACCGGTAGCTTGGACCCTAGGCCCCGCTGTCGACGGACGTCATCTTTTTATTTTTTTAATATGTGTTTATTTTTTATATATATATATGTATTAAAAAAACATAAAAAACCCATAACTTTGAAATCATCGCGAGGATTATTATTGTCAACTATACCATACAATCTGACAGTTAGATAAGATAGAAAGTTGTTATAAAATTATGCTCAAACCTAAAGGCTAAATAAAGCAAGAAGAACAAATGTTATACTGTAAAATATATTGAAAAATATTTACTTTAATGAATGTTAGGATAAAAATTATTATGGCCCGCATCATACTTTATGACTTCTCCAAATTAGCAGTTAAAGACTGTGCCATATATGATTTTTTTACAAAGAGACGTCTATTGCGCAAACGTGTGTTCTAAATAAAAGTCTAGGACTATGTGAATTTATTATAGTTAATATAATGCTATGTGAATATAAATGTCTGAGCAAACCATTTTTGCTGGCTTAACGGAAGTATTGAAGGATTTTCATACAATGTGTAGTGATTATAGGTCTGGGCCAAACTTTATTTGGCTTCTAATAACAACAGACAGTGCAATAGACGGTTTTCAAACAAAACCAATTATAGAACAGCCATCTAACTGGTCTAGAGAAGCCGTTAACGGTGGGCTATCCCAGTGTTGTCACTCGTGACATTTTATTGTTATACCCAAACTATTGTAAGTAAGTTGTAAGGCATGAAAATTATAACTATGTCAACGAACAAAATATGTTCTACATAGTCCGTCATCTGCTCGACAATGCAGAAAATTCAGGTCGCCAAAAAAAAAATCATTTTCAAAATTCTAATAACAGTATGAATTTAAATTAAAAATATATAATTGTTTGTACTTTATAATTATTGACTGTTTAATAAATTCACATTATTATTATGACCGTATGGAATGAGACGCTACGTCCTCGTAGCTTATGTATTTATAACACCTACTACACCCTAACTTGACAGGTTTGGGATAGCCAGCCCTTAAGTATAATGCAGACTCTATTGATAACGGTAAATATAATTTATATAATTATAATAAAAAATAAAGAAACACACAGGGTATATAAGTGACGGCTGTTTCGATTCAATCGTCTCTCAGACAACTACCATGTATATTATATAGTTTTTTTTAACTTTAATGTATTTCTCGAAGTTTTAAAGTGGTGCGAACCACTAATCTATATACAAGGGGGACGATCATATCAACAACGTAATTAAATGTTTTAATTTAACATTCTATTTTTGAAATTTGACGGTTGAAACACAATGTTGCCAATTTACATGTTTTTCGCTAGATTAAGTTTTATTATATGTGACAATGTGTGGCGAAAAAGAGATACAACGCATCTAGGGAGTGCGTTGCGTTGCCTATCTAGTCTGGACTTTAGGAATCCGTTTACATCCTTTTTGAAAGTCCCATATTAACACTCTAGGAAAACCGCGAGGCAGCTCATTCTAGCACACTTGCACACATGTAGCAAGAAGAAGCGATCGCCACGTACAGTGAACGACTCCCAATAGGCTGGTCAATTTAGACATCCGAGGGTACAAAAATTCGCACCAAGCTGAAAATTATACATAGGAGTATTATGACGATTACAACTCTTCCAACTTTTTGAATCGTTATATCTCAAAAACGGTAACTCTTAGGAAAAAAAAGTTTTAAGACAATTTTTTTATACATAATTATTGTATCTAAAATTTTTGTCTGGGCTAATATTATGATAAAACTTACCGTGTTGCTGAAAATCGCGAAAAGCCCGTTTTTGTGACCTTTGGCCCCGAGAAATATTTTCTCTAGGTATCTGATCAATGAGGACTATTCAGATTTCATATATAACGGTGTTTTGAACAGATACTAATTTTCAACTTGGTGCGAATTTATGTAACTTCACATCAATTTTTTTGGTCTAATTTGACCAGACTACAATGTTTGTAATACTACAGTTAGAATAAAATTAATTTAACAATTACGGCGCGCGACTATGTCAAGAAAATGTCGCTCGGGTCACCTGAATTAAATTAATTTTAAATCTTACAACACGCGTCATAAGAATTATATAAACGATGTTAATATGATCGTGGGCTTTACTATATATCGTATTACGAAAGTGAATTGTGTAAGGCAACATTGGTTGTTTTGATGCCCTTCGTGTATAGGTAATCCGGGAGACAGGGGCAAAAACACAAATGTTACCCTACCAATATCTTCGCGATAAATCTACGTCGCACATGTATCAGCTAATCTTTAGATACATTAATTAAATATTATATAACACAAGGAAATTTCGTTCGTACGTAATTACTCCAACAAATTAAAAATTTTGAATACAAAGTTGTCGCTCGAAGAATATACCGAATATAAATCATCTATAATATTATAAAATTCTAAACATGGCGTATCTGTATATTGAAGCTATTTAAAAAAAAACAACTGGAATATAATATAATAATAATAATAATCGGCAGACAAACACACACATTGTATATCCCCAAATTAAGCAAGTTACGCTTGTGTTATAGGTAATATACAACGGACTACTCTGGGGCCGATCCCAGACACCCAGACCATAGTAAATAACGGAGAAAATACGTTTCCGAAATTTGCTATACCAGGAATCGAACCCGGAACCTCTGCGTTGCAGTGAGGTACGCCGGCAAAGGCTTAGCCCGCTCAACCACAGAGGCCGTCACACTATATAAGCGATGGAGAATACGATGCAATTGTTTTTTAGATTGTTTATCTGTTCGGGATTCACGTAAAAACTACTAGGTTGATTTCCATGCGGTTTTCACTAGTCGACAGCAATTCTTAGACTTAAAATCTGCGCTACTTTATATCCCGGGAATCTCGCAGCAATTTTCCCAAGAGCGGTTCAAAGTTGTTCAGGTGCATAAAATTAGCTTATTCCACTCAGTTTTCACTAAAACGATAGCTTTTGTTTTTTTTAAACCCTACGATACTTTGTGCCCCGCGGGAATTTCAAGTCAAGCGTGGACGAAGTCGCGCGCAATCCTAGTTTATCATAATAATATGTATATTCATACGCTATGAATCGATTAGAATTAAACTGCCTTTTCGACAATATAAAATATGCTGAGCTTAATACATATTACACGTTATATAAGATAAAAATATTTTTATTTCAATGTATTGTTTTTTGACTAAACAAATTTTGATGATAGTATCATAGAAGACATATACTAGGAATGACAATATGACGTATACAAGGAGGACACCATAAGTTCTCTTTATCTCTTGGTTTTTTTTTAATATAGAAAAACACCACTAAAAGTTTTAACTAATGCATCATTATTTAACCCAACGCTTTAATTTTATATATAAGCTCATTGAGGTCGCATAATTCATGAATTCATGAATGTGTGAGTATATTTATGAAGTTAATATCTTTTATGAACTGCAACAAGTTTACTTTTCTAATGCAACAAAATAATGTTACTATTGCGTAAATAAAAATTACCACTCTTGAGATTAACACTAACTACGTTATAATTCACTTTAAGGCAACGCATAGCGATTCGTCGAAAACTTAGTGCGCTGGCGACCGATCCCCAGGAAGTGATTCCTCTTACTGATATAGCCGCCTCGCTTCCACAGACACGACGCTTCGCTAGAATGACATTGACACCATATCACTCTTGACAGTGACATTTCAATGATTCATTCATTTCAGATATTTTTTTTATTTTTTTTTCTCCAGGGCCACCATCATATGCCAAGATGGAGCTTTTCTTTTCTTTATTTATTTTACAAGCATTAATTTCTACATTACAAAAACTCATTTCAGATATTACGTATTTTAAAAATTACGATGAATCGATTTTTTGTCACATCTAGCGAAAATGGAACCGACCATCATGGGAACACATAAATACTAGTATTGTGATTGCCAATGGACTTGTTTCCGGATAATAAAAAAAAGTATTGTGATTCCTAGTGTTTTCTTCCATTGGAATATAAAGGAACATAACCGTTAAAAATATCAGACGTATTCAGTTTCCATCAAAAAATAACTACATAATACTCGATTCAATTAGGTCCACGCACCACGTTATTGTACTTTTTTGTTTAAATATCCAATTAAAAACTCATGACAAATTGTTACGCATCATTAAACAGCTGACTCCTATATCTACTAATTAATTTTTCTCATTACTGATTTAAAATAATCCAGCTCCTGTCAAAATGATGAACGAACAAATTCAAATATTACTTAATACATATATAATACTGACTGTAAAAGGATATTTAAATTATAGAAGTGTTATGTATGCAAAATTAAATCTATTACAGATACCACAAACAAAAGAGCTGCACGATTTGTTCCACATATCGAAATTTTAAAACCGCATCTAAAATTAGAAGAATGCAAAAACATGTCTCAAGAAATTTCCCATTCATGTTTCTACTCTATAGAAAAGAATATAAATTTTTGTTCGAGCGACAACATGAAAATTTAAATAACAGAACAAAAAACAAACAAATCACAGTCATCCATTCCGTAACTACATAAATATCACTCTATGCAAATATTGACCCACTGGTTTACCGTCTGATTTCTATTATAAACTGTGACTTGACATTTAAAAACACCATTCGATAGTCTATTGTGAATTTAAGATCTTTAAGTAGCGTTCACACGATCCAAGTGGACTCAGCGCACTCATATTGCGGCAATTATCAATACGAATGCACTCATATTGCGGCAATTATCAATACGAATGCATTCATATTGCGGTAACTGGCAATACGAGCGCACTCATAAATGTTTGTGCCGCGCCTAACTTTAATGAGTTTATTCAGATGCCTTTATACGAACAAAATGGCGTCCACTTTAAACGCTCCAAAAACCGGAATTAACATGATCCTATTACAATATCTGTGCGGTTAATCTTGAAAACTTGATTTTTAACAGATTGGTGTAAGAGTGAGCTCGTTTGAATCTAAAGCATACTTGAATGAAATTATTCCATACGAGTGCACTCGGTCCAAGCATACTTGCATCGTGTCAACGCAGCTTTAATAAAGCTGACATTATACAATTCAACCAAATCAATTTGATTGAAAATCGCAAAAATAAAAGGAAACAAATGATATGCAATGATTTATGTTCACTTGAATCACTTTGGGTTTATGTTTTGCGCGTTCCCATGTTTACCGCAATACGAAACTTTACACGTAAACTATAGTAATTAAATAATTATAATTACCAAGACAGGACTACAAATATTTTTCTCACGCTTTAAAGAAGAAATCATACGGAAAACAGCGGGACATGACTCTTATCATTGTGTTCATCAACGAGAAATCTTTAGAAGGCGATTTTAAATATATTTTAGCATTTTCGTTGGCCATGCCTTAACAAAGTGTTTTACTATATAAGATACAAAAGTCACTGCAGTTCAAAGTGTCTTTACATACATTGATAAAGTCAGGTGTCAAATAAATAACACAGCCTCTAGAGATACGTCCAGGCTGTGCAGCATTTGTTTACAAAATATAAAGCATTGTTTCGAAGGTTAAAAATTGACACAATAAGTCTTGGGGTTCAACACGTGCAATAAGATAAAGAAGTATACATGTGTCAACATTCATGACACAGTTTAAACTATCGTGACACCTTTTTAAAAACGCGCATTAAACACATTTTATGAATTTCTGACGTTAAAAATTTTCAATACAAAATATTTTCGTGTGATATTTCTAACAATAAAGGGCCTTTTACATTTTTAATATTTATCTAATGTATGTAAAAGTCTTTAAACCGCTTCTTAATAACTATAGTATCGTTTGTGCGACAACGTCAAATCTTACGCCAGCTTAAAGCCTACGCTTTGAAGTAATTGTACACTCATATCATTAAAAGGATATAATATCTTATCATTATCACGACGATGATTTCACATACATACTGACAGTGTGACAACAAAAGTAATATCATTTCCACGTGGCTTGTGGCATGAATCTGACACTGTTCTGACACATTCTCACCTTATAACATGTACGTTGTAAAGGTATGGGACATAAAATACACTTTAAGCTAAAATTTCGTCCATCATCACAACAATGATACATAATCATGATGATGATGAAACACAATCATGACTAATACATAATCATGATGATGAAACATAATCATGACGATGAAACATAATCATAACGATGAAACACAATCATGATAAATGACACATAATCTCGGTAATGATACACAATCATGGCAACGACCTAACAATCGTTACCTTCTGCAGATTTCTCGTGGACTCGCCTTGGAGTTAAGTCCTGGTGAGCGATGGCGCCGGCACCTCGGTCGAAGCCGCGGCCAAGCGCAGCGCAGCGCACGCGAGTGGCGGCGACGACGTCGACGGGCTGCTAGACGCTGACGGTAACGATGTGTGGGAGCCATCTTCTTGGCCTTCCACCTGAAAAGTAAGAAGGTCTTAAAACGTGCGATGCTGAAGTTCACGCGAAGTGGAGAAGAAAAAGTAGATCGAAGCGAACCTTTTAGCGCTCTGATAATGATGATGACATTTATGACATATAGTAAAATGATAGAAGCACAACATAACCCCTTTGAGGGACCAATGTTAATATTATTTTTTTCCACAAGCTGCCATCAAAATTGCCACGCCAAAACCAAGAGAATTATATCGTCTCTTTTATTCTAATAAAAATACTATGTAATAGAGAGAGAGAGAAAGCATCAGTTCAACGTTCATTTCAATTGTCTGTATTTGACCACAAATTTACCGTGAGTGATTAATTAATATCAGCCAATAAATTTCCCACTGCTGGGCTCTGGCCTTCCCATTATTAAGGTGGGGGTGACAGTAGAAGTATCACTTTGGACCTTTAAACAAATGAAATCGTATAGGGCTTTAGGGCTAGCAAGAGATCACCAGTTTGGTTATTCTTCCAATTGCATATTGATTATATAGTACAAAGCGGACAAAGTCGCAGGCGAATTCAAGGCCAAAAATTAAACCGACTTAATAATTATATATTTTTCTCTTATTGTATAGTAACTTTAAAGGAGCAATTTTTGTATATAGGGTAAACTAAACCGTTGTTGACACCCAGTCAATTTATTCAAGACTTAGAAGAAATAAGATTAAGAAATCTCTTTTTCTAGCTATACTGTTTAGTATCACTCTTCATTCTTTAGCATGTGTATGTATGCTACATTTTAAATAGAGTATAATAAAATTACATTTTAACGGTTTTAAGCGCAGTATGTTTTTTATTCCGACGTTTCGGCCACTTTTCAGTAGATGTGATCACGCGAGATAAGGATCACTGTTTAATATTGTTCATTGACACTTGACATCTTTGTCTTCCGTGATGACGGGTATTGATTGACAAGTGGCCGAACCGATCGAATAAAAATTGAATAAAACATCGCGCTTGAAACGGTTAAAACATATTTTTATCAGTCGCGAAAACTTTATAAAATGCGTGGTGATGGATAATCGTTATAGTTTAGATAATTCACACTATATCTTTATAAATTATAGACTATGTGTTATTCTGATGTGTAAGCTATATTATTGTAAAGTTTAATCAAAATCCATTCAGTAGTTTTTGCGTGAAAGAGTAACAAACATACATCCATGCATTCTTACAAACTTTCGCGTTTATAATATTATTAGGATAGGACTATGAACAACTGAACATATTAATAACAGGATGCCAATCATTGAGTGAGAGTGCCAACAACAGTATAGTTTACCCTATATAATTACATGTATTTCTTGTTTCTCAAAAACTAAGGTGGGGTTTTGCTTTTTAAGTTCGACTATCTACTATTATGTTTCTATGCGTTAAATGGTTTAAAAAAAAAATACTGCTAACCGGATGTAGGAGTCTGCGTGAACAAGCTCTTAAATTTACAGTAGAGTAAGTGAGATGTGCAGATCTCGGTACTATGTTTTATCCTCTTCCGCCTGCGAAATTGTAAATAAGTATTTTAATTATTATTTCTTTATTAGGTACGCGGTGCTGGTACCTACGCTCACGTATGGAAGCGAGAGTTGGGTATGGAAGAGAGAGCATGAAAGTAGAGTAAACGCGGTCGAGATGCGAGCACTGCGCAAAATCTGCGGAGTGACGCTCGCGGATCGCGTTCGTAATACCGAAGTAAGAAAGAGAGTTGGTCTGAAAGAGAGTGTCGGGGTGAAGGTAAGGAAAGGAATGCTCCGGTGGTTCGGGCGTGTGGAAAGAATGCATGATGAAAGAATGACTAAACAGTATACAATGCAAAAGTGGATGGATGCAGAAGTCGTGGAAGGCCACGACACACCTTCCATGATCAAATTGATCGTGTACTAGCGGAGGGTGATGTCAGGAGCCTTAAGAACAGACGAGTGTGCATGACAAGAGTTATGAATGTCAAAGAAGCAAGTGAGGTGTGTAAGAATGGGCCTAAATGGCGCTCTGTTGTTCGTGCCTACCCCACAAGGGAACTGGCGTGAAGTTATGTATGTATGTATGTATTTCTTTATTAACCTTCAACCTGGCAAAAGCTGTGGTCTCATTCCAATTTTTTTTTTTAATTATTATTAACAACTTTACGGACTCGAGTTCCGTACCCTGTTTTACGACTTAATTTCTAGATTTAATTTTTTGAATTTAACACGCTTATTAGTTATTTCGGTTCTTGTGTGTGACATTAATTTATTGATTTTTGTATTGAGGTGTATGTATCTTACGAATAACTTATTCAAATTCAAATTCAAAAGTTTTTATTCAAAATAAGTTCCACTGGAGAACACTTTTTGAAGGTCATACATGTAAGTCGAAATTTAATTTTTTACTTCCTATTCTATGTACACCGCTTCGCAACGTGTTGATGCTGTAAAGGAGAAGAAGCGGCAAGAAACTCCGCAGCATCACGTCTAGCTAAATATTGTTTTTCTTTATATTTCATATTCTATTTATTTCTCAAATTCTTTTTTTTTATAAATTTTGTACAGAAGTATGTTACAGAATTACTTTTTGAAGAATTAATGGAGTTGTAGCAAACAAAGCATACTCAATATATATTTTTTTTTATTGCAGGAGCTCAGCAGACAGGCAGACGGCCCACTTGATGGAAAGCGGTTACCATCGCCTATAGACATTTGCAACACCAAAGGTGCTACCAATGTGCTGCCGCTCTCTAAAAGAAGGCTGGAACCTGATCACTAATGCCGGAACACAACACAAGGTTGTTATGGCGACATACTTTAGAGCAGGGGTGGTAGCCATCCAGTCGGGCAAATGCCCTACCACCCGGCCGTGGGATGTTTTGTCGCCTCTTACGAAAGGCCGCCCGGCCGCGGGAAGTTGTATTCTTTCTCCGTTCCTGCACGGATAAAAATAAGACCAAGACAATAAAAGGAAAGAAAAATAATGTTATAGTTATAATAATGACATGAGGTGCTAAAATGTTATGCTGCAATTATATTAATACTTAGTATACATACATACATACATAACTTCACGCCAGTTTCCTTGCGGGGTAGGCACGAACAACAGAGCGCCATTTAGGCCCATCATCACATACCTCACGTGTATCATTGACATTCGTAACTCTTGTCATGCACACTTGTCTGTTCTAAAGGCTCCTGACAACACCCTCCGCTAGTACACGATCAATTTGATCATGGAAGGTGTGTCGTAGCCTAAAAAAACTTCTGCATGAGTGAAAGTTTTATTTATTAAACACGTACGAGTTAAAATTATCTATTTAAATAAGAAGTTGCATGAAATGAGCAAGCAATAGGAACTTTAATTTATTTGTTCTATAGAACACGATCTTTTTTTTTTTTAATAAAAACTTTTTTAAGAATAAAGCAACTCAACCAATAAAAAAAAAAAAAAAAATCTATAACTCACTAGTGAGTTATAACGTTTTTTACTCACAGTTTGATTATGGGTGTCATTCTGTGCCTAATTGCGGTGACCATAGAGCCACTTTATGAGCAAGTGTGTTGAAAATAATGTTATAGTTATAATAATGACATGAGGTGCTAAAATGTTATGCTGCAATTATATTAATACTTACTATAATATAATATAAACTCATTCCAATTTGCAAATGTTTAAATGCTAATTTACATTTATTTGTTAAGAAGCGTGTTAGCCCGTGTAACTGAACAGTTGAGCTCTTGATATCGTTATGACATAAATTTGCCAGAGTATAATTTGTCAATATAGTTCCCATTAGAGTCAACCTCTAGTGCGTACGTCTTGTTTAAAGAGCAGGTTACATTGTATTAAATTTGTATGTATTTGCCCCCGGAAGATTCACTTCATTTTATATCGCAAACTATCCCATCCCCCGTCTATTTGAAAACTACATAAATGACAAAACTTGACTAAAAGACAAAATAGACCTCTGTAACACGGAGGTTTTGTTCTTCAGCACCAACCTCTACCAACGTTTAGGAATATATATATATATAATGTCATGTCATGTAAGTGAGACTTCGCTTATGTCTGCGATGATATAAGACGTTTTTTCTAATTACTAAATGAATCCAAATTTATCTATAACATCTTTAATAATTAATTGTGGTAGCTTAATATATTTAAACTACTATACCTCTCTTTTCTTTCACCATATCCCAATTACTTGGGGTCGGCACAATATGTCTTTTCCTTCCACACTCTTCTATTCTGACATACCTCTTCTGTCACACCGCATATCATCATGTCATCCTTCACACAATACATCCATCTTTTCTTTGGTCTACCTTTAAATTTGTACCCATCGATCTTGTAGTATAACATTCTTTTTGTCACGTGACTTTCATCCCTCCTCATTATATGGACACAATTATAAAAGACAAAATAGATCGAGTGGACAAAAATGTCCAAATCACAAAATCTATTCTAGTTTCCGGGATAAACTTTACATAAATCTATCCCATTATCCGTGATAAAAATATCCCTTGGCCACCGTCAGTATTAAAATTACGTATGTATCGAATTTCAGCCAAATCGGTGCAATAGTCTTTCCATAAAAGGATAACAAACAGAGAAACAAATATATTTTTATCCCGGAAACTATCCCATTTTCTGGGATAAAAAGTATCCTATGTTCATCCTCGGCATCGAAAATATATGTATACTGAGTTTCAGCCAAATCGGTCCCGTAGTTTTTCCGTGAAAACAGAATAGACAGAGTTACTTTCGCATTTATAATATTAATAAGGAGGAGATCTTAGTATTCATTCACTTGCCCTACCGTCGGTTGAACTTTGACATACTTGTATGGAACTCATGTCAAACTTAAACCGATAGTATTAATGGCTACGTTCCACAAGAGACTCGCAACGACCACGTCCACGATCGCGATTTTTCCCGTTCCATTCTTGCTTGCCGACGTCACAATCGTAAACTCGAAGTGGAACGGTTATTCGACCCACCTCTTGACATGGATCGTTGCGAGCGCGGCGTGAGCGAAAATCGTGACGTCATTAGTGACGTTTTCGCCACGAGCGTAACGACCGTGGGCGCCGTGTGAAACACCAGACGGAGCACTTTGAGCGTTGTGAGTTACTAAAGGAACGCGCTAAAAGTAAGAATAATACCAATCCGTCCAAACGTAGCGTTATCGCTTTTAGCTGTTATTAACCAAGGTCCGATATTACAATCGCCAGAGTATAACACGGCAAAATTAAAAAGTCACTTCCATAAATATTTATGGAACATTCCCTGTTATTATATAACAGGGAATGGTTTAATTAATTCAGGCTGTAATTACCTATTATAATTACAGGTTGCCTGGAAGAGATCGTTTTTGGCGATAAGGCCGACTTTTGTTTTACCAAGTAACTATTGTCTTGTTGTGCATTTTTGTAATTTTTGTCTTGGTGAACAATAAACATACATACATACATAACTTCACGCCAGTTCCCTTGCGGGATAGGCACGAACAACAGAGCGCCATTTAGGCCCATTCTTACACACCTCACTTGCTTCTTTACATTCATAACTCTTGTCATGCACGCTGTTCTTAAGGCTCCTGACATCACCCTCCGGAGGTGTGTCGTGGCCTTCCACGACTTCTGCATCCATCCACTTTTGCATTGTATATCTGTTTAGTCATTCTTTCATCATGCATTCCTTTCCTTACCTTCACCCCGACACTCTTTTAGACCAACTCTCTTTCTTACTTCGGTATTACGAACGCGGTCCGCGAGCGTCGCTCGGCAGATTTTGCGCAGTGCTCGCATCTCAACCGCGTTTACTCTACTTTCATGCTTTCTCTTCCATACCCAACTCTCGCTTCCATACGTGAGCGTAGGTACCAGCACCGCGTTGTGTATGGTAAGCTGGGCCTTCTGGCTGAGGTTCTTAGCGCCTAGAAGTTTACCTAACGCTCCATTCAAACTATTCCCCAAATTCACTCTTCTTTCTATATCAGCGGTGTACCTTCCATCCCTGCTAAAAGCACATCCAAGATATACAAACTCCTTCACTTGCCCCAGCATAACATCATCGACCATTATTCTTGCCTTCGTTCTGGTTTCTTCTCTTTCAAACACCATAACCTTTGTTCTCTTCGCATTCAAATGTAAGCCTCTCGCCTGACAGTAATCTTTCATCATTGTGACTAGTGTTTGCAGTTCTGATGGCGATTCGGCTAAAAGCACGGCATCATCCGCATAAAGCAAGGTGCTTACAACTAGATCACTTATCCGCACCCCAACATCCATCAATCTTATTCTCTGGAGACTATCGTCCAGGTATAGGATGAACAGCAAAGCCGACGGCACACAGCCCTGGCGGACGCCAATATTGACGTCAAACCAGGGCGACAGGCTGCCATCCACTTGCACGTGAACAACAAAGTGTTGTCTATATCTATGTCTATGTCTAATTTGTTCGACTGATAACTTTTATCTGAGGATTTAAAAATCGGCCCCAAAAGCCAATGTAAATCAGGCTTAGAATAACTTTATATATATATATATATATAACTAATATCACTGATATGAAATTTGTTTGTTTTTAAGCAAATGCTATGCATTTGTGAAGGCCCTTTAGGTTTCACAAATGCTATGCATTTGTGAAGACACTTTAGGTTTCAAAGAGGAGCTCGTCAGGGCGAAAAAAACCCTTTTTTTTCTTAAACTTTTTTTTTAAATAATTCAGCAGACAAACACACATTGTATGTCCCCTAGCTAAAAGCATTTTGTTATGGATAATATACAACGGACCAACCTGGGGGCGATCCCAGACACACAGACCACAGTAAATAAGGAAAAGTTCGTTTATGAAATTTACCACACCAGGAATCGAACCCGGAGCCTCTGCGTTCTAGTGAGGTGAGCCGGAAAAGGCTTAGCCCGCTGAACCACAGAGGCCGTTTAGTTCTTGGCATATTATACAGTGGTCTACCCTTAATACAAGTGGATGTATAATATTAAATTGTCTTAAATTCGCCTTTTTTTAGCCTTATAGATAAGTAATAAATTAATAGCAACATATAAAATGGTAGGAAGTAAAATAGTGAAACAGTAGAGCATATTAATAAGGCAACAAATGTAATAGTAATAAGAATAACTGTAGTAGTAAGTACAAGGTTTTAGAAAAAGAAAAGAAAGAAAAAATAAATAAAAAGCATCCCAAACCATTCCCTGAAGTAGAGTAGAAAAATAAGGAAATAAATTAAAACCAAAGAAAAACCCTCTATTTTCGAACATGATAGAAAAGGCTAAAAAAAATATATATACAATGGTCAGGATTTTTTGTTTCGCTGACACTTCTTTTCGTCAATTAAAGTGCGATAAGGAACTTGGTCCCAACGAATGCTCTCACCCTGAGCAGCGCGTGCTTGAAGGTCTCGTACGTGAGCCAGCAGATGGCGGCGGCGGGCATCTGGTAGAGGACGCGCGCCTGCACGCCCTTGAAGAAGCCGAGGGGGCCGGTGGCGCGCATCACCTGCGTCGCCGCCTCCACCAGACCGTCGACGCGAGCTGCCGATTCCTGCAATATCCGAATTTTAGCTTTTATTTTTATCATTTATCATTTTATATAGTGTGTGAATGGAGCGTTAGGTAAACTTCTAGGCGCTAAGAACCTCAGCCAGAAGGCCCAGCTCGCCATACACAACGCGGTGCTGGTACCTACGCTCACGTATGGATGCGAGAGTTGGGTATGGAGAGAGCATGAAAATAGAGTAAACGCGGTCGAGATGCGAGCACTGCGCAAAATCTGCGGAGTGACGCTCGCGGACCGCGTTCGTAATACCGAAGTAAGAGAGAGAGTTGGTCTGAAAGAGAGTGTCGGGGTGAAGGTAAGGAAAGGAATACTCCGGTGGTTCGGGCATGTGGAAAGAATGACTAAACAGATATACAATGCAAAAGTGGATGGATGCAGAAGTCGTGGAAGGCCACGACACACCTTCGAAGTTATGTATGCATGTATGTATGTATGCGTTTATTATTTTATTTTATTAGATGACCAGCTTAAGTTATCTATACCAGGGCTTCCCAAATTTATTTTAACTGCGACGCCCTTGGGAAGTTGTCATATTTTTGCGATGCCCTAGCCTTCTTGCTATACATTTACTTACTAGTTGTAGTTCTATCCTAATAACAACTCGTCAGAATAACTCCAAATAGCATCAAAATTTTTTTATTAGTAAATAACGCGTATGGTGCTCACTCGACTCGGTCACATCGACACAGACAGACAACTTATTTATATAGCCTCACGACGCCCCTGGGCATCGCGACGCACATTTACGGAAGCCCTGATCTATATATACTATAATAATTCTGTAAATGATTCGAGTCTGTACATTGCGTTTAAAAATGTGAAAAATATCAAGATGGGATAATTCGGACCAGAAGATTCCAAAAATGTACAATGTTTAGAATTTTTGTCTGTCTGTCTGTCTGTCTATTAGAGCATCATGTGAAAACTACTGAACGGATTTAAATGAACGCGTCGTAACTTAGGATACTTTTTATACTGACAAATGACGTCGTTTCGGTGGGATAGACGAAAATAGCGAAAAAGATGGCGCTGAGATCGCATCTTTTTTGGAAACTACTGAACGTATATAAATAAAACTCGAGCTAGTGCTAGCTTATAACCCGAGTTAACACTTAGGATACTTTTTATCCCGATAAATAATGTCGTTTCCATGGAATAAATGGATTATCAAAATAGATGGCGTTGCGATCGCGTTTTTCAATTCACTAACAAATACATTCGTTGTCATAAACAACATCTCATTCATTGTATTACTTCAAATCAGGTTGGCTGCGAGTCGCTTCTGTGTTTCGCTGCGCAGTTATTTATTTATTTAGGTTTACGGCTTAGCAGATAGGCCTTTAAGCCAGATCTTAGTTTACAATATACTTTCTTTATTTTCTTAAGCCTATGTTTAGCACAGCTGAACTGTAGGTAATAAGCTAGTGCCATTCAACGGAGTTCTTGTGACAACTCGAAAGGCCACATTTGACTATACAGTTCACATTTCTCGCAAAACACACAATTACTACTCAAAAACTATCAATATCCTACAACTATTGTTCATTTTAGAGTAATTTTAAACATTTTTAGAAAATAAAACTGCACAGTACAACATCTCCTTTCAGTTCCCACCAAAAACTCCCGCTGCGAAGTTGTGTACACTATATGGACTTAGTTTCTTTCTTATTGTGATGAACTTAGTAACAAGTAACAAGAAACAAAGATTTAGGTAAAACACCTAATTAAATTTATATATACCCAAGATAAGAGCTACTACCTAGGGCTTTTCACACTACGCCGGGGAAAACTCTAGTATCATCTTATACTAATATATAAAGCTGAAGAGTTTGTTAGCAATCAAGCTCTGGTGTTCGTGCCTACCCCGCAAGGGGGCTGGCGTGAAGTTATGTATGTATGTATCTATATTATTATAACATTCTAAACACGGTATGTCCATAACATGCGTGTCTGTACATTGAAGCTATTTAAAAAAAAACAACTATCGTATTCTAGTCTATCTGTATATAGTATATTCCACACTATCCCGTGGGAATTATTACAGGAGCGGTTTGGTTAGGAATCCCCCGCCCCCCGCCGCCTTTTAACTTGTACGTAATTTATAAATTGCCCCTAAAATAAATTTTCTTCCAAGGGCCCAATTCTGCTATTACTACCTCAATCGTAGATTTGTCCATATTCGGTATTCTGTCAATTCGAATGGTGTGCCCGCGACACGCCACTCTACAAATATTTATAATAATAAGAACACTCCCGAAATAAATGTTCAAAATTTTTGATAGCTCGTCAACATTCGTTTCGGGTCATGATAAATAATGCCAATTATTTTCTACTATTATCTTGCCGCGACGATATCGAGCAAATATTGTGAATTTATTAGAACACGAATTTTCGACACTATCGCGATGTAATCGTACTTTGAATATATTCTTAAGGCCAAGATTCTTTGCCAGGTGGTAGGGCATTTCCCCAGCTGGATGGCTACGATCCCTGATCTAAAGCATGTCGCCATAACAACCTTGAGTTCTGTTCCGGCATTAGTGACCAGGTTCCAGTTAAGTCCCTTAAGAGAGCAGCAGCGCATTTGTAGCGCCGTTGGTGTTGCAAATGTCCATAGGCGATGGTAACCGCTTGCCTCCTGCAATAAAAAAAAAAAAAAAAAAAAGATGTCGAAACAGCAGAATCGGGCACCTGGCCTAAAGGTGCGATTATGAGGGTGTAGGATTGGCCATACCTGTGTATTGAGTACGGTCTTGCAGACGTCCAGGGGCGTGGTGGCGGCGGCCGCGATAGCGCCGGCCGCCGCGCCGCACAGCGCGTGCGCACGCGGGTCGTACTGCCGGCTCGGGTTCAGCGTCGCCTGGCACCACTCGTACGTCACGAAGTGCAACGACTGAAACGACAGCCGAAATGGAACTCAATAGGCCATTGAATTCTTACATTTCTTAGGCCTCGGCGTGCGTTTCTCAGAGGACGCAATTTCATTTTTTTGATGTGTAGGGGGGGCTTAGTAGAAGCTTAAGTTCAAGTTTGTGGACCGCCATCTTGGAAAAAAGGGTTTTCGTTAAAACTACGCTTCAACGGTTTTAAGCGAGACAATTTTTTGGATTTTTATTATTCCGACGTTACGGCCACTATTCAGTAGCCGTGACCACAGACGACAAAGATGTCAAGTGTCAATGAGTATTGTTAAAGTTTTATTTAGCCTACTTGCCTACTTGTTCATTTTAATTATTTAATTTTAATTTTGTTTATGGTTGTTATTTACTCTATGGGAGCCTAATCTTTACCACCCCGCTTTAAAACTTTAACAATACTCATTGATGCTCGACATCTTTGTCATCCGTGATCACGGCTATTGTAAAGTGGCTGAAACGTAGGAATAATAAAAATCAAATGAATTAGCGCGCTAAAAACCGTTAAAACGTAGTTTACTATGAGATACAATTGTCTTTGAAAATCACGGGCCATAAAAATGGCCCGGACTTTTGGAGGGCTTGCGTGAGGCCATGGGAAGGCCAACACGTAGAGGCCCCTTGACAAATTTAATATAAATGTGGCGTGACACTGACCGGCGATTATCTCTGTTTACGCCATATAATAATGCACCCGAGTACAAGCCCCGGCTAGTGTAGGACTATTGTGGGAAATGAGAACAAAAAGTACCGGGCTACTGGGGGTGAACTGCTAGTGGTACAAGGGGTCTGGGGATATAGGGACTATGGCGGCTGCCCGTCGCAATATTCGGGGAACATGGAAAAATGGGCAGACGGTGACTGAAGCAAAAAGTTTGTACCCCTTTTTACGAAAACTGCGCGGACGGAGGAGTATGAAATTTCGCACACATAGTTTACATAGAGAAGGAGTGCAGAATGCTAATATATATTTTTTTAATTATGCATAAAAAATACATTAAATCAACAAAAAAAACCATTACACACACTACCATGTATTTGACACACACACGCATATATTGATCGTGTACTAGCATAAGGTGATGTCAGGAGCCTTAAGAACAGACGAGCGTGTATGACAAGAGCTATGAACGTCAAAGAAGCAAGTGAGGTGTGTAAGAATACGCCCGAATGGCGCTCTGTTGTTCGTGCCTACCCCGCAAGGGAACTGGCGTGAAGTTATGTATGTATGTATGTGCGCATATATACTCTGTTTAATGTTCAAGTCAAATTAACAGTGTAGCTTTGACGAAATCTGTGATTATATAAGTATAGTCTTTGACAACATACATACATACATAACTTCACGCCAGTTCCCTTGCGGGGTAGGCACGAACAACAGAGTGCCATTTAGGCTTATTCTTACACACCTCACTTGCCTCTTTGACATTCATAACTCTTATCATGCATGCTCGTCTGTTCTCAAGGCTCCTGACATCACCCTCCGCTAGTACACGATCAATTTGATCATGGAAGGTGTGTCGTGGCCTTCCACGACTTCTGCATCCATCCACTTTTGCATTGTATATCTGTTTAGTCATTCTTTCATCATGCATTCTTTCCATTCTTCGACAACAGAACCGTAATAATGTTCAAATTTATAATTTAAATTAATTATGGTTGAATTTCGAACACTGCGGGACTACTAGTATATTATAGCAGCGTAACTCACCGAGAAAGGAACGTTCATAGCGATCTGTGTGCCGTACGAGCGGTAGAAGGCGCGAAAGCCTTCTTTCCTGTAGACGTGCCGCGCGCACTCCCACACTCCTCTGTACGGACTATTCAACATTTGAAGCCTCTGTTTCACCACTGAAAATAACACAACAGATTCGGTTAGAAAATAATATCATAGATTATCAGAAGCCGGTATTTTTTTTTTATTGCACAAGTTCAGCAGACAGGCAGACGGCCCGCCTGATGGAAAACGTTTACCGTCGCCTATGGACATTTGCAACACCAAAGGTGCTACCAATGCGCTGCTGCTCTCTTAAGGGAGACTGGAACCTGCTCACTAATGCCGGAACACAACTCAAGGTTGTTAGGGCTGCATACTCTAGACCTAGGGGTGGTTGCCATCCAAACAAGCTAATACCCTACCACCACAGGCAATTGTATTCTTTCTCTGTTCCTGCACGATATTCTTTTCCTGCGTTCAGCCAGTCGATGGCTGGTTCCTAGATCTAAACGAATCGTTCATTTGCCTTACTATCGGTTAAATTCAGACGATGGTAAGGCAAGTGAATGAAGCCGACATTAGACAGTTCATTTATGTCTTTCAATTTGAATGAATCAACGTATAGAACTGAGTGGAGACAACGGCATTCAATGATAATGAATAATTCAAGTCTATTTTTATACGGATCGCTTTATCCGAATCCGATTCATCCGAATTGAAAGGCATAAATGAATCGTCTAATATTGGATTAAGATGATAACAGGTTATTAAAAAGGACGCTATTTTTTATATACTATTAATAGAATTTCTTCCAACTAGTGCCAGTTATTATTGTAATATTTGCAGGTAGTTGTAATTGCTACGCGGCTCATTTCGTCAACGCTCGGATATAAAAGCGAGCGGGCGTAGCGACGAAAGATCACGCGTCCGATTATAAGCCTCGTCGAAAGCCTCTTGTGCGACGACCGCGTAACGTCCTGACGGACAGAGTCGACGTTATTACGAAACGGCTGTCCCGGATCAGTCCGCCCGTGGTTAGGACGGTAGGCTGGCAGGCACCGACAGACAGACACAGACGGCGGCGTCTCAGACGCCGCCAATCAAGATCCCTCCACGTCCCCGCGAGGGTCGCTAGGAGACATAGCTCCCCCCACAGGATAGACTAGGCGTGTTGCTGGGAAGTTTCTTTCGCCGTTTCTTCTCTCCCAGCCATAACACGTTGCGAAACGGCAGTAAGATAGCGTAGGCCACCGCGAACCACCGATCCCGGCCCGCCGGGATCCTTCCCCTCGGGCTTTATATTACCCGTCGCCCGTTCTCAATTAGTGCTTTGTGTCGCCCTATGGTGGGCATCATTAGATTCATCCCCCATTCTCATGGCAACCAGCCGAGTCCAGCCAGTCAAGTCCAGCCGAGGTAAAACTCCTTAGGGAGCTCCCTCGAGCAAGTTGCCCCCCCGGGCTCGAGCGCCTCGCCCCAAACACCCCGGTAAAGTTGTAAGGTCTTCGGACCAACAACATAAAGTCAAGTCCAATAAAAACGAAAGATCATTTTCATTTCGACTTTGGGTCAGATGCATGCACATGAAATAATATAGAAAACGACATAGGATACCTGTCGTCTAGAAAAGAAGTACCATTCCGAGGGACAGTAGATAAAAGCCGAAGAGATAGCGCTCCTATCGCGTTTTATTGACACCACAGTTGCAATTCGTTAACAAATACATCGCCACGGCAACGACATGACAGCGACGATTTTATTGTGTTGCCCTCGAGGTTACTTCTACCTTCGCTTTGCTAGATGGCGTTACGGATATTTCTATCTTTAAGTACTTTGAATTAAAAGTTAAGTTCTACGTTTCTAAAAATATCGCGGGCGAAATATAGTTTAATATAAACTAAATTATCGTGGACATCTGCCAATTATAATATTTAACTAGGATATGCCCGCGACTTCGTCCACGCTTCACTCGAAATTCCCGCGGGATTCACGGGACACGAAGTGTCGTAGCATTTAAAAAAGAACGTAAGCTATCGTTTTAGTGGAAACTGTGTCGGAGTAGGCTAATCTTTATGCATCCGAACAACCGCTCCCAGGAGAATTCCCGCGGGATTCCCGGGAAAAAAGGTAGCGCAGATTTTAAGTCCAAGAATTTGCTGTCGATCAGCGAAAACTGCATTGAAATCGATCCAGTTGTTTTTGCGTGAATCCCGAACGCGTCAGACAAGAAATCTAAAAAAAATTGCATCGTGTTCTCTGTCGTTTATATACGAGCCTTTAGCGCCATTTTATTGTAAGCAACATTCGGACCTAAGTATATTTTTGCTTGTCATGTACAAGCAAAAATATTCTTAGGTCCGAATGTCGCTTAGCTACAATAAAATGGCGGTAAAGGCTGGTACAGTCTAGCCAGTTGTTTTTTTTTTTATTTCAATGCACAGACACGGCATGTTTAGAATTTTATAATATTACTAGCTGTGCCTGCGTCGCCGTCCGCGTGGAATTTGTTTTCAAAGCCCCCCCGATTTTGAAACATTTTTCATTGCTGCTCCGCTCCGATTGGTTTTAGCGTGATGATATATAGCCTATAGCCTTCCTCGATAAATGGGCTACCGAACATTGAAAGAATTTTTCAAATCAGACCAGTACTTCCTGAGATTAGCGCGTTTAAACAAACAAACTCTTCAGCTTTATATATTAGTATAAGATAGTTTGAAACACCTGTACAAGCAAAAATATACTTAGGTCCGAATGTCGCTTACAATAAAAATGGCTGTAAAGGCTCGTATAGTCTAGCCAGTTGTTTTTTTTTATATCTTCAATGCACAGACACGGCATGTTTAGAATTTTATAATATTACTAGCTGTGCCTGCGTCGCCGTCCGCGTGGAATTTGTTTTCAAAGCCCCCCCGATTTTGAAACATTTTTCATTGCTGCTCCGCTCCGATTGGTTCTAGCGTGATGATATATAGCCTATAGCCTTCCTCGATAAATGGGCTATCCAACACTGAAAGAATTTTTCAAATCAGACCCGTAGTTCCTGAGATTCGTGCGTTTAAACAAACAAACTCTTCAGCTTTATATATTAGTATAAGATAGTTTGAAACACCTGTCTGTACAAGCAAAACTATGCTTAGGTCCGAATGTCGCTTACAATAAAAATGGCTGTAAAGGCTCGTATAGTCTAGCCAGTTTTTTTTAATATCTTCAATGCACAGACACGGCATGTTTAGAATTTTATAATATTATAGATAATAAAGTAACACACATGTACCTACACTAACATTATAAATTATAATAGTGCCATTTGACCTGGCCCGGTCCAGCTGATAACGTGTCGTTGACAAGGCGAAGTGCCGTGTTATTTATTGTAAGCAGACATTTTCCTATTGACAATTTGTATGATAGCACTTTTGTTTTCAATTTTAAATAAAAACAAGTTTTGCGTAACATAAACATTATGTAATGAGGTTTTTTATGCTTTCAATAATATAATATGGGTTAAAAGTGTAGTGATGTATTTTTGTACAAATACAATCAAACCCGAGTAAGTGAGAACTGGGTAAGCGAAAAACTCGTATTAAGTGAGAATGTTTACCGAGGCCCGTCATTTTGCCCTCCTAATACCTCTATAAGTGAGAAACATAAAACCTGTATAAGTGACAGTCATTTTCCACGCGTGAACCTCTTTGAGATTGATACTTGCCAATACATCTATAAGCGACAGTTAAACGCGTTTAACTTTTGCTATATATGACTCGGATATGGGATTAATGGCCAATTGATGCGTGCTGTGCAGTCCACTTACGAGGACTGTATGGCATGCGTGCGAGTGGATGGCAGCCTGTCGCCCTGGTTTGACGTCAATATTGGCGTCAGGCAGGGCTGCGTGCTGTCGGCTTTGCTGTTCATCCTATACCTGGACGATTGTCTCCAGAGAATAAGATCGATGGATGTTGGGGTGCGAATGAGTGATCTAGTTGTAAGCACCTTGCTTTATGCGGATGATGCCGTGCTTTTAGCCGAATCGCCATCAGAACTGCAAACACTAGTCACAATGATGAAAGATGACTGTCAGGCGAGAGGCTTACATTTGAATGCGAAGAAAACAAAGGTTATGGTGTTTGAAAGAAAAGAAACCAGAACGAATGCAAGGATAATGGTCGATGATGTTATGCTGGAGCAAGTGAATGAGTTTGTATATCTTGGATGTGCTTTTAGCAGGGATGGAAGGTACACCGCTGATATAGAAAGAAGAGTAAATTTGGGGAATAGTTTGAATGGAGCGTTAGGTAAACTTCTAGGCGCTAAGAACCTCAGCCAGAAGGCCCAGCTCGCCATACACAACGCGGTGCCGGTACCTATGCTCGCGTATGGAAGCGAGAGTTGGGTATGGAAGAGAGAGCATGAAAGTAGAGTAAACGCGGTTGAGATGCGAGCACTGCGCAAAATCTGCGGAGTGACGCTCGCGGACCGCGTTCGTAATACCGAAGTAAGAAAGAGAGTTGGTCTGAAAGAGAGTGTCGGGGTGAAGGTAAGGAAAGGAATGCTCCGGTGGTTCGGGCATGTGGAAAGAATGCATGATGAAAGAATGACTAAACAGATATACAATGCAAAAGTGGATGGATGCAGAAGTCGTGGAAGGCCACGACACACCTTCCATGATCAAATCGATCGTGTACTAGCGGAGGGTGATGTCAGGAGCCTTAAGAACAGACGAGTGTGCATGACAAGAGTTATGAATGTCAAAGAAGCAAGTGAGGTGTGTAAGAATGGGCCTAAATGGCGCTCTGTTGTTCGTGCCTACCCCGCAAGGGAACTGGCGTGAAGTTATGTATGTATGTATGTATATATGACTCATTCATAAATGAGTCATTGTTTTGTTATTATAGTTCGAGGGACTAATTCTATTACAAAAAGCCAAATGTGCGTACCGACTTGTTTGTCAAGCTTATTACAGTCAGTTCATAAACTACAGTTGCGAAGAAAGTTCCTGCACTTACTTATAATATCTAAACGAAAACTCAATGTGTTGTCTTTAAGTGATAAACTATAAATTGTGAAAGCTTTAAAGACATTGGAGACGTTTCACAAATTTTATCAATTTGCGGCGGTTGATCAAACACACATACACAAAATTTAGAAACAGAATTGCAAAAGAAATTAACAGATTTTTACAAGTAAATGCTATTATAATATTATTTAGATTAAACATTTATGGTCAGCTATTATTTCAATAAATATTTAATACACATACATACACGTATTTTGTGTCTAATTGCGTCGTATTTTTATAAACCTCTATAAGTGAGACAGACCCCTTCTGTAACTCTGTAAGCTAGAAACTCGGGTTAGTGAGAAACCTCTATAAGAGAAAAAGAGATCGCGGTCCCTTGGGCTCTCACTTATCCAGGTTTGACTGTAGTTATTTTGCATAGTATTTGTATTGCAGTGAAGCGTGGCTTGTACTCGAGCGACACAAGCAAGAGCTGCATGTCACGGAGATGAATATACTGCGATGCATGTGTGGAGGCACGTGGAAATGGCGCGTTGGGAACTCCCGCATCCGCGGCGCAGTCTTCATCTCCGTGACATAGCGGATAAACTACAAGAATTGTCAGCCACGTTTTACGGAAACCGGCTAGTTACTTGTGGAATAGATGTCTAGCCATGCCGCCTCCGCCAGGATCCGGTCAAAGGAAAGTAAAGAATGAAAAAGAAAAACTTTATTTGAAGACATAGCGACGTAATTACACTCTTTATACATTTTTATACACAAAGCATATTTTGAGAATTTGTACGCCGTATTTTCAGCAAACAACGCACTCAGCATATTGCTGTGTCGGAATAATATCCGACACAACGCTGATTTTCAGTGCAAACCTTCCTTTTGGCGTAAAACCAAAACGACCCACTTTTTTGTTAATTAAATAATAAATAAGAATAATTATTAATAAAACTAGTTGATTAATAAAAAAAAAGGGATAGTCCCAAGAAAGCTTGACGTCGTAAAGGGTGATGTGCGAAGTGGAGAAGAAGAATGATGAAAGTGGAACCCCGGGCTTCGAGATAGACGCCCGCAACGCAACCGGGATTTAACGCGCTATATAGCTTTGACGTGGTAGACCATGTTGGAACCATTACCATGGTTTCAGCTCCTAGGGCCGGCTCGATTGGAGTAATACCAAGTTCTCATAGAAAATCGGAGTGAAACGGTTAGCCATGAGCTAATTATGTTTCGTGTGACATATTTTATTTTATCAAACAAAAAACTGAATTCGATTCGGAACCAAAAAAAAACATCCATAGTCTAGTCTACTCTAATATTATGCCGCCTCTCACCACGCGACATACCTTCTACCCCCTCCACGCAGCTGTAACGCTTTTTCGTGACAGAAAAAAAATCCTAATCTCCCCCCCCTAGGAATTTCACTTAAAAAAATACTGCGAAATACAAAAAGAGAGGAACATGACGAAAATAAAACGGCTACAGATTTTTTTTTTTTTGTTAGCAAGGGTAGTTGATTTTTTGCATACCGGCACCTATTATGTATCGTAAAGACGGCCCTTCATGTGTATATAGATACTAATTCATATATAATAACAGCCCATGAACGTCCCACTGCTGGGCTCGGACCTCACACTATAGGGGAATGGACAGTATACTCGCCACGCTTGTCCAAGGCGGCTTGACAGGTTTGACACGTCGGTTATCTATCTGCACAGGTTTCATCACGATGTTTTTATTCACCGTTATTAGCGCGTGGTAATTGTAACAATATGCACATTAGCTCAGAAAAATGACAAGCGGTGCATGCGTTCCGGCCAGGATCGAAACCGCGCCTTTTGAGCATGGGACGCGTGCGCTAGCCATTACGCTACCACGACTTCAACTAATTCGTACGTGAAGTTAATTTAGATCAATGGTTAGTCAGTACTATAAGGAAACGAGCAGCATCCGAACAATAAAATCTCAGTACAACAAATGCGTCAGTAAACACAATAGTGTTGTGGGAAACCCCCGTGCGTGGTTTGCAGCGTTTTAGAATACAATAAACATGTTTATTAGGTCATTATGATTATTATGTACCACATGTTCTTTTTTTTTTTTTTTTTAGGCGAGGGAAAATGCTTAACCGATTTACGCACAATCTGGGCCGTTGCTAGGGGAACGACACGCGTCGGTCGGGGGCGATAACACTGCAGCAATAGTATGCTCTTGGCAGCGCTCCGCCCGCGATCGACGTCACAGAATAGTGTGGAAGACTCCGAGCGTTGCTACACGAGCGAGCAACCCCAATACCCACTAAAAACCCCCTCCTCCCTGACGACCCTGCGCTTTGTATGTGTTGGAAAGGCTGAGATTTAGAACATAGTTACGCCCAGCCGATCCAGCGCAATAAAGTGCCTGGAGTGTGCCCTGGGAGAACACACCCCACTTCGTTGTGCGGGGGTAGAAGGTCCTTTGCTCTCCTAGCAAGCTAAAGGCCCCCCGCGGGTGTACCACATGTTCTGTTTGAACTTCAGACAATATAAATAAAATGGCGCTTGAAGCTCATATTACACAGTTCACTTCTGTATTTCAGTTTGAATGAACTAGTCAATATCAACTACTAGAACTAAGAGAGCAAATAACATTTTAATTAGTATACCCAGAACAAACTACGGAAAAAAGAACATAACTCATGAAGGCGCTTTACTATATAATAATCTACCGAAAAATATTAAAGAAGTAAAATCGTTCTAAGGGAAGATTTATATTAGACCGGGTCGTGTCCGGGCCGGGGCAACAGTGGTGTAGACGAGCGTTGTCCGGGCCCGGACGGGACACGTATCCTGCACTGTGTAATATAAACAGCTTCATACAAAATGTATGTAACGTTTCAAATTCGTGCCCCGTCCGGGCCACGTACACGGCACGCCCCGGACACGGCCCGGTCTAATATAAATCTTCCCTTATTGTTCAAAAAATTATTGAAAAATCACATTCTAAAGGGCTACTCTTTGCTTGACTAAATTAATATCACTTTAATTTTGAAGTTATTTATTCAACCTATAAATCTATCTATCTGTTTGCACTGCATCATTTGTTATTGTAAAGCTACTTACTAATTAACAGACAGACTGACTGACAAAACACTCAACTATACTCTGAAATCGCTTTACGCGTTCTAATAAGCCCGTTGCCTTAATGAACAACTTGCATTGCTCCGACTTTTGTCTCAAGACTACCCTCACATATTATAAATAATAAACTAAATTTATTTCGAAAACTAAACATTAAGTATATATTACAATAATAATGGACAGATGCGCTAATAGGGGTAAATGTAACTAGTTATTTCTCTGTAAGTGAATTGTAAATTCTTTTGAGAAATAAATGTCTAAAACCTAAATATCTATCTATCCTAGTAATATTATAAACGCGAAAGTTTGTAAGCATGTATGGATGTATGTTTGATAGTCTTTCACACGAAAACAACTGAATGGATTTTGATGAAACTTTACAACTTTAGCTTACACGGCAGAGTAACACATAGGCTATAATTTATAAAGATATAGTGTGAATTATCCAAAATATAACGATAAGTGTCAAGTAAGCGGGTGAAACCGCGGGGTGCAGCTAGTAATATTAAAAAAAAATCTAAAAAATCCGTGTAAACATTGAAACTGACAAAAAAAAACAACTGGAATACACTATGTAAACGAAGGAGAACATGATGCAATTTTTTTTTTATCAGTTTGTTCGGTATTCAGGTAAAAAATAACTTCTGGGCCGATTTCGCTGATCGACGGCTAATTCTTAGACTTAAAATCTACGCTACTTTTTATATTGGGAATCCCGCGGGAATTTTACTGGGAATTATTTAAAATGGCCTGATTAAAAAAACACAATTCGAATCCCAATGCGATTTCTTTTCACTGATCGATAGCAAATTTTATGTAATAGTGAGTGTATCCGTGCAGGAACGGAGAAAGAATACAATTTCCTGCGTTGGGGCGGCCTGTCGTAAGAGGCGACAAAACAACCCACAGCCAGGTGGTAGGGCATTTGCCAAACTGGATGGCTACCACCCCTGATCTAAAGTATGTCGCCATAACAACTTTGAGTTGTGTTCCGGCATTAGTGACCAAAAGTTCTAGTCTCCCTTAAGAGAGCAGCAGCGCATTTGTAGCACCTTTAGTGTTGCAAATGTCCATAGGCGATGGTAACCGCTTTCCATCAAGTGGGCCGTCTGTCTGCCTGTCTGATGAACTCCTGCAATAAAAAAAATATATAAATGTGATTTTTTTTGTCCCTGGAATCCCGTAGGATTTCGGGAATTTTCTCGGGAGTGCTTTTTAGTTGTTCAGGTGCATAAAAATTAGCTTATTCCGGCACAGTTGTCACTACAAGGATAGCTTACATTCTTTTTTTAATGCTGCATTACTGTGACCTCGAAGAAATTTTCAACGCCCTTCTCTGATGTGTACCCCATGTCGTAGCGCAGGCAGAGAGGAAACCTCGGCGGGATGTGGCCTTCGAGGCGTTAGCATGACCGGAATAAACGCTCTAGACAAACAATGTATAGAGACCATATTCAAATTCGCACATCCATAACCGGCGTTTACGATAACCAACCGGTTAAACAATTTATGGCACTTTCAATTAAGTTAACCGACTATACATGAAACTACATTTGATGACATCATGCAAATTGATGGAAAAAAAATATGCGACATTTCTTTATATTTTTTAATCGAGTACAGCAGACAATTTTCTGCGTTGGGGCGGCCTGTCGTAAGAGGCGACTTAACAACCCACAGCCAGGTGGTAGGGCATTTGCCCGACTGGATGGCTACCACCCCTGGTCTAAAGTATGTCGCCATAACAACCTTCGAGTTGTGCTCCGGCATTAGCAACCAGGTTCCAGTTTCCCTTAAGAGAGCAGCAGCGCATTTGTAGCACCTTTGGTGTTGCAAATGTCCATAGGCGATGGTAACCGCTTGCCATCAAGTGGGCCGTCTGCCTGTATGCTGATCTCCTGCAATAAAAAAAAAAGACAAACTAAGAGGCCATCTGATACAAAATAGTTACCGTTGCCTATGGACATTTGCAACATCAGAGTTGCTGCCAATTGGCCGCTGATGCCGAAAAGCAACTCAATTTTGTTTGTTATGGCGGCATACTCTGGACCAGAGGTGAGAGCAATCTAGACAGGCAAAAGCCCTACCACCTGACTGTGGGTTGTTTTATCCCCTCTTACGACAGGCCACTGCACGGATTTGTGACGAACCGCCCTTTGTGCATAATTAGACATAGTAACTTCTTGAGAACCACGTGCTAAGTTATATTATTTCTCAGCTGTAATCGAGGCCCATATAATATAATTTAAAGAAAGAAAGAAAGAAAGAAAATTTTATTTACGACAATATACAAAGAGATACAAAATAATAAACATAACAACGTTATGTCTTAACTAGTGAGACTCACATACTCTAACGGAATATTGGCTGGAATCGGTTAGCCTTGACCTACCGTGTTTCGTGCGATGAGTGAGATTTTCCGATGGTACACATCCCCATCTCCTATAACCTTCTATTCCAATCCCATATCCCATCCGCCCTATCGTCTCCCTACTGTCTGATCCCTCGATCTCATGCCCTCCCGTCATCTCCCCTTATGCCATCCTAAAGGCTGGCAACACGTTGACTTTGTCTCTAGTGTTCCATGATACGACGGTTTTTTTTTGTTGTTAACGCTGGGGGATATATTTTCGCATATCCTCAGGCCCCGGGGGAGGCCACCAAGGGGTATATGGGACTCCCGGCTGCCGATGTTGCGCACAAGCTTCACGTTATAGCTTGCAAGCACCGACCGCCAGACTACCCACTAAACCTTCCAGCGTCCCTCCGCATCGTGTGAAGAGGTGCCACGGGACCGTAACAATGGGTATGACTGCCGTGACACCTCGATGCAAGCCGACAAGGAGAGAAGTCCCTGCGACGAGAACACCCCACGGCACTGAGTGTGGCTCGCCGGGAGGGTACCCCCGAATCACCAGTCCCACTACGCTATCGGGAGGAGTTGGGGCCGGCGTACCTGTTTGCCAGCTTCGCAACAAAAGTAGACATTTTGTGATGTTCTAAAAAAAACCCTACTCAGCATAATGCTGTTTTCACAACCAGCGCTGATCTTCCGCGAGGACCTCTAAGTGATGCCACGGCTTAGATCTA
Source organism: Dendrolimus kikuchii (assembly GCA_019925095.2). Taxonomy (NCBI): domain Eukaryota; kingdom Metazoa; phylum Arthropoda; class Insecta; order Lepidoptera; family Lasiocampidae; genus Dendrolimus; species Dendrolimus kikuchii. Next base: position 14,222,034 of record CM034412.1, read on the forward strand.
CAAAGCAATTTAACAATCCGCAAGGCATCTATCGTACGTTTATCTAAATGGTTATCCTACGCATAATCTGTCACGTAGACCTCTAGACATTTAGGCACTGTGCGACACTTAAACTAGATCCAAAGCAACTGCCTATGAGTCATTCACGCTCAACGAGTTGCGATTGCTTTTGAATACTGTGTATACGTCTCAATTTGTTAATATCGTTAGGGTTAAATAAATCAACGTGATCCCGGTAAGCAACTTCGCTGTATACGAGGAAAACAATTTGTGTAGTCTTGTGTCTATATATATAATTATATACAAATAAAATTGAAGTAGTGGTCTGTGATATCCTTATTTTACGGTTGGAAGCGGGCAAAGAGACAGACGGTCTACCTGACGGAAAATGGTTACAGTTGTCTGTGGACGTTTGCAACATCAGGATCGATGCCAACACGGAACGCGCTGCCAGCCTCAAGGCTGCCATAAGATTAGATAGGAGGAAAGAAATAAAAAGAATGCGATGAGATAGGAGTAATGGGAAAGAACGAAATGGAATATCTGTAATCGTATAAAGAGAATAGAAGGTGATGTCAGGAGCCTTAAGAACTGACGAGCGTGCATGACAAGAGTTATGAATGTCAAAGAAGCAAGTGAGGTGTGTAAGAATAAGCCTAAATGGCGCTCTGTTGTTCGTGCCTACCCCGCAAGGGAATTGGCGTGAAGTTATGTATGTATGTATGTATAAAGAGAATAAGATATGAATGTGTGAAGGATGATATCGTTACGAGTTGCAGGACTCGAATTAAAAATGCTGTTGGAATTACTATAGAATTTATTAGAACTATACAAACACGTATAACACAGGCACAAACATAACTGGACACAACCAGTACAAACTGCACGATTCAACAACACGCGCAAAGTCCGTCACTATATAGCTTATCGAATGTACACATGTCTTGCTCGTATCGTAATCATCGCTTGACTGCCCCACCCCTCCGTTCGGGCATTGTTTTATACTAAACTATACAATACAATACTCGACCACGTAGACTGAATTTTCCAAGAACCACACCTGGCTAACGACCATCATAAAGGATTACAACACACAATAGACTGCTTTTCTAATCACGAAATTTAAACACAAAGTAAACAAAAGAAGTCCAAATGCGGGAAGGTTATAAACTGTGCCTTATGGCAGGCAGGTGTGCATTCACCTTTGTCGGCATGTAACAATATGATAATTTGTGGTGTGACAGAGGACGTATATCAGAATAGAGAAGTATGGAAGGAAAAGATATATTGTGCCGACCGCAAATAATTGAGAGAAGGAGAAAAAAAATTGATAGAAGAGGAATAGGATTCTAATACAACACCTAGGTTTTTTGTCTCTGTGCCTATTACAGCACGACATGAAAAAAGTACTGAACGGAAACAATAGAAACTCGATACAGGATTATATACCAATAGACCAATATATTCAAAAAGACGGTGCTGCAGACGCGTCCTTGGGTGCCGCCGTTGCAATTACCTAAGAAGTAATCTCCCTCTACTGTGCAACATTTACTATGACTGAAGATGTCCAACATGTTCTGATGGAATGCGTTCGGAATGAAAACTTACTTAAAGAGCTACTTGGAGACAGAGATTTATCTGCCGTGGAAGAATGTAAAAGCGTCTTGGCATGCCCAATATCGAGAGATAGCAAGCCGTTTTGTAAATTGTTAGTTTGTTTAACAGGTTTCAGTTGTTAGATACTTTACGGGGTGCAGTGACCGCTAAGCGGCAATGCATTTATTAAAATGTACCTTTTTTTTTAACCATGGGGACATCCAATTGGGGACTAAGCCGCGACAAGGGCAGAACCTTGGGGGGATAATTCGCGAGCCGTGTATGGGATTCGCCAGATCGGGGGTGGCACCAGCGTGCCCAGGGAGCCCTTTCTAAATAAAGAATAAAAAGACGACGTACATCATCATGGCATAGCGAACAAAGTGTCGCTGGCAACATCGATAATTTAAATAAAAGTGTTTACAACAATGCAATCTTTTTTTAAATAATTGAAGAAAATTGAATGTTTACAGCGGTCCTCACGCGAACGACTCTCGATGCTATTTAATTAATTGAAATGATTGAGATGTTTATTGATTAATTGATAAGATGACTGTGCAAATGGAAGATACAAAGTAGGTCATAAGGACTCTTAATAAGAATATTGTTTTCCTGTGGAATTTGCCACAGCCGGTACGTGTCTTTTTGGACTAACTTTTTTTTTCTTTTTTTATTGCAGGAGTTCAGCAGACAGGCAGACGGCCCACTTAGTGGAAAGCGGTTACCATCGCCTATGGACATTTGCAACACCAAAGGTGCTACAAATGCGCTGCTGCTCTCTTAAAGGAGACTGGAACCTGGTCACTAATGCCGGAACACAATACAAGATTGTTATGGCGGCACACTCTAGACCAGGGGTGGTCGCCATCCAGTCGAGCAAATACTCTACCACCTGGCTGTGGGCTGTTTAGTCGCCTCTTACGACAGGCCGCCGGGCCGCAGGAAATTGTATTCTTTCTCCGTTCCTGCACGGATAAAAACTGATCACTATTGGCCCATTCTTGTATCTTACCAACCGTTCACTTACGTTACTACTGGTTAAAATCTGACATATGGCCGGTTTCTACCATCGGTTGAATTTTGACATGTCTTGTGTCAAATTTTAACCGACGGCGACAATAGGGCAAATGAACGGTCGGTAGGATATAGGAACCGGGCGACGAGCTGCATATAAGCAATATCAAAATACAACCGATTAGTAGGGCAAATGAATTACCTAGGCGTCGACAAAGACAAATTCCACGTACAGATTTGTAGAAGCACATTTATTACCCGTCGGCATTTGAACTAAATGTAACTCTTTTATGATCGTCTTCTTTTGTTCACTTATTGATTGGCATACGTTTCTAGAGAACAGCCCATTGTTTTATTGTACTCTTTTATGGCCGCGTGCGGCCGAGTCGACTACGATACGGGCACATTGCATTTGTGCAGTATAAAACGATGGCCTAATTGAGGGAGGGGGGGCAGTCGTGCGAGAACCACGATTAAGGCGAGACGTGTGTCCTACAATCGGGAATCTAATAGTGACGGATTTTGTGCGTTTTATTGAATTACGACCTTCTGCATAACGTTTGGATTTGTTGCGTTCGGTTATATTTGTACCTGTGTTATACGTGTTTGTATAGTTCTAATAAACTCTATAATAATTCCAACGTCATTTTAATTCGAGTCTCGCAACTCGTAACAGTAACATATACGAACCGGGCATATGTGGAAGTGTTATAAATCATCATCAACATCGTATGTATGTATCTAATCATTTATAAACATGTATATATTTTCTATATATATATATATATTTGTACATTATCGCGTAATAATAACTTCAACATAACTCATTGATACTTGACATCCCGTGATCCCATGGCTACAGAAAAATGGCCGAAACGTCGAAATAAAAATCAAATGCCGTGCTCAAAACCGTTAAAACTCCTAGGCGGTAGCTTTATATTACGTATATACAAATTTAATTAGGTGTTTTACCTAAAACCTGACTGTTTCTTGTTACTAAGTTCACAAAGAAACTACGTCCATATAGTCTACACATCTGCGCAGCGCAACATAGAGGCGAGTCGCAGGCAACCTGATTTAAATAATACAATGAACGAGATGCTGTTTATGACAACGTAGTTATTTGTTAGCGAATTTAAAAACGCAATTGTAGCGTTTATTCCATGGAAACGACGTAATTTGTCGGGATGAAATGTATCCTAAGTGTTAACTCGGGTTATAAGCCAGCACTATGTCAAGTTTCAACCATATATGTTCAGTAGTTTCCAAAAAAGATGCGATCGCAGCGCCATATTTCTATACCACGGAAACGACGTCATTTATCGGGATAAAAAGTATCTTAAATTACGCCACGGGATACAAGCCAAGCTCTATGCAGAGTTTCATTTAAATCCGTTCAGTAGTTTTCACGTGATGCTCTAACAGACAGACAGACAAAACCTCTAAAAATTGCATTTTCAGAATCTGCTGGTCCGAATCAGCCCCCCTTATTTTTTTCACATTTTTAAACGCATTGTACAAACTAGAACCATTTACGGATTTATTATAGTACAGATAATTATATATAGTTTTTTTTTTTAATTAATCGTCTTTAAAGCTCTTTGAGTGTGGAAATAAAACAAATAATATAATCGTAACCCCTATTACATGACGCACTTAGCAAATTAGACATATAGGCAAATAGAAATAAAAATTCTCTTTCAATCGCTCAGAGCAACTTAGGAATGCAATTCATGCAAGTACATAACGTCGTAAATAAGCGTCCGAGTAGCATTATATGACGTAACAGGAAAACCACTATCAATCAGCGCACGCGGCGCTGCGGTAAGCAAAGGACCACTGGCGCGACAACACTCCTACTTAGTACTACAATGTGTTAAAGTCAAAGAGTAGCAGCAATATACATTAACCGCAAAGTAAACTTAGTGACAATTGATAAAGAAATAGATAACATTGCTTGTTTGCTTCAATATGCAGAGAGTACATAAAGTCGTAATCGTAATGGAATAATGTTCATCGTGATACGTTCTAAGAGAATATTTGAATCTATATTAATACTAGCTGACCCGGCAAACTTCGTACCGCCTCAGACTTAATAAATAAAAAAACGTTGATTTCTGAACGACGGGGACGAACATCGAAAGTTTCGATATTCAAAACCAAAAAAATGAAAATAAAACTTCACTTTTAAATTTAATTTGATTTCTGAACGACGTTTAAATTTAATTGATTTCTAAACGACGGGACGAAACATCAAATGGTAGGAACAGTTTGTAAAGGAAAGCGAAATTGTTGTTTTTAATTTTAATTTTATATTTGCTTTAATGAAGTATTTAGTTATCTCGTGAATAAGTCCTTATCATCATTTGGGCAACATTTAATCGAGATCTTATTACTTAATTGGAAAATGTCTATCCAAACGATGATAAGGTCACAACTCACCAGTTACGCAAATTAACTAACAACTTAACAGATGTAATTGTAAATCAGACTAGTTTTTTAGTTGATAGTCAAAATTGTGAAGTAGAAGAGAGCCGTCTACGCTGGTGTGGCCATGTACGCTGCATGCATGTATGCTGCATTCAAGGTTCTCATCAAACTTAATACCTAAGAATACAGTTAAATTTATTCAACCAAGTCTAATGTCATTTAGAATTATATTAACGTTATATCATCTTAGATTAGGCATAATGAATATTCAGGGTATCCCCGCCGACAGAAACCTTCTACATGTAAAGTAAGGTAGCCCATCACGAGACACCCTAGGATAGACCCTTGCGTAGAGGTGTCATGGTGAGTGTCTATGATCCTAGTTCCCGTGGCGCATGGTAATGGCGCGGATTAGAGGCGCTGGTTAGTTTCAGTCGGTAATGTAACGGTTGGTTCCTAGAGCTGTCCAGCTCGGGAAGACAACGTGGAGGACCGGCCGTCGGGAGTCCCCCTTCCGCCCAGTGACCTTCCTCGGATTCGAGATAATGCGCCCATGTATTCCCTAGCTTTATCAAAAAATAAGGCACAACGAAGATGACGCACTTAGTCTTTTTAGAATTTCGCAGGATGGCGTGAGCACGCCACCACATTCATTATTCTTCTTTCAACATTCAACCCCAATGACATCATCCGCCGGGCTCTTGTCAGCGTCGGCGTACCGGCCGTATTAGAACCGAATGGCTTGGTACGCGACGATGGCAAGAGACCGGATGGTATGTCACTTATTCCTTGGAAGATGGGACGGCCGCTTGTTTGGGACGCGACATGTGTAGACACTCTAGCCCCGTCACATCTTCCAATGACTGAGTTAGAGGCTGGCAACGCTGCTTCAAAAGCTGAAGCTCTCAAGCGGCGCAAATATGGAACCTTAGGAAGGGGTTACATATTTGTGCCGTTTGGAGTTGAAACATTAGGTCCGTGGGGTCCGTCGGCAAAGAGTTTCTTCAAAGAGATTTGCAAGAAACTCTTTGATGCCACCCGTGATCAGAAGGCTGGCTCATATTTCGCCCAACAAATAAGCATCGCCATACAGCGCGGCAATGCAGCCAGCCTTCTGGGCACGCTCCCATCTAGCAGCGATTTGTTACACAGTCTCTAATCGCTTGTACTGTATATTAAATAACAATAATCCGAGAAACTACAATAAGTTGATTTTCAGGGAATATTTGGGAACACAACGGAAATTATGGTGAACAACGTTATGGGGGAAGTGAAAATGGCTTGAAGGAGTGGAAAACATAAATCGAGGTCCAAATTGCGAAGATCGGACCAATGTATCTAAATTCAATATCATCCTGATAATTCTAGACAAGATATCAGGACAAAGTTATGAACTGATTGCATTATCATCTGTTCTTATTACGTCTGTAAAATTTCAAACTTATCAGACTGCTGGAAATGGGGGTGAAAGTGACGTTGAAAGATTCCGTTATATATATACACACAAGTAAAGCTAATAAAATAAAATGTGTTAATAAAAAAAAGGGACCTAGAGGGAAGCCTTGTGGTACACCCAAAATTATACAAGCATGTGAAATTTTGTATAGCAAGGTTACTCGGACACAGTTGCTACGTGTTTAACACATATATAAGTCACTCTCGGTCATCTAATAACACGGATATCCTGTACGAACGCTCACATTGTGTCTGAACAAACAGAGGAAGCTAAAACCTATAGTGGTTTACTACAACCGTGCGAAAACGTAACGAAGTTAGTAAACAATAATCTGCCAACACATTACAGTAAATAGACAACAAAAATGATCAGCTAATATTATGCGAGTTGGACTCGCAAATAAACTCGCCTTTATAAAATAGAATAAGGTCCTTAAATAAGGACATTGTCTTATTTTTGCCAACTTTAAACATAAATGACCTCTGTTAAAAAGAATTTTAACTCTTTAGTTCACTATTAGCACATATGTGTCCGTGATGAGAGTGCAGATCGCGTTTGTGCACGTGATCGTTAATTGTTTTGTTGTCTCACTCTGGTTATATATAAATAGGTATATTTTCTTGGTATAATACAAGATAGTGATAGTGTTAGTCTTGCGGCTTTTTGGTATATCAATAAGTATATCGATAATAGTCTTAAAGCAATTTTTCATGCGGGATTATATTTATAAGCACATATTCTGAACTCGGCAATATATTGAAACAGAAGTTACACAACAATTTAAGATAAAGGTACTGTTTTAATCCCTGAATTTTTTATGGGAATCCTAAATACGTTCAGTAATACATGATTAAGCACCGTACGAATTGCAGTTTTCATTTAAATTTTAGTAGTTAATTGTTTCGAAAGCGCCTGTTGATACATCAATTTTATTTACCTGCCACCATGATATGAACGAAACACAAGTTCGACCAAGCTTGCTTTCTATTACACTAAAGAATACGGAGCTACCACAATTCTCAGTACATACGTTTATCTTTCTCTTCTCTTTTCTAAATTCTTAGGACCACAGACAGACCAGACATCTGAAACTAGGACCTCTGTGGACTGGTTGAGGCTTGCGACCCTCCTCAAGGCAACCAGCTCAGAAGACCTGGACCGCATCCCGGACCACATCCCGTCCCGCCAAGACACGGAGACGGCAATCGAGGCTCTCACCAGCCACCTTCAATCCGCAGTGCGGAACTCGTCCAGGCAGGTGCCAGTGGAGGATGACCGCCACTTATGCCTGCCGGACGAGGTGAGGGTACTGCTGAGGGAAAAGAGAGCCGCCTCCAGAGCTCACGACAGATATCCCACCGAATAATAGAGTCCGACTCCGCGAACTAGAGCGCGAGGTTAAACTACGTATCCGGGAAGTCAGGGAACAACGTTGGGACAGAACGTTGAGGGATATCGAACCAACTCACCAGGCGTACTGGAAGCTGGCTAGAGCTCTCAGATCAGACACCCTTACTGTCATACCCGCGCTAGAAAGAGCCGACAACACCGAGGCGTTCGATGACGAGGAGAAGGCCGAGTGCCTTGCTCAGAGTCTAGAGCTTCAATGCTCCCCCACTACGCAAAACGTCGACCAGTCACATCTGACGGAAGTAGACTCCGAGGTCGAACGTAGATCCTCCTTACCAGCGGAAACCACACTCGACACGGTCACGGTCGAAGAAGTGCAAGATCTGATCAAGTCTCTCAAACCGCGAAAGGCCCCAGGGACCGATGGCATCAACAATCGCGTTTTAAAACTTCTACCCGCCCATCTAATTATAATCCTGGTGAGCATCTTCAATGCCGCCATAACAAACTGCTCCTTTCCCGCGATCTGGAAGGAGGCAGATGTCATCGGTATTCACAAGCCGGGAAAACCGGCTAATAAACCGTCCAGCTACCGTCCAATCAGCCTACTGAGCGCACTCAGCAAGCTTTACGAAAGGGTCATCCTCTCTCGACTTAGAGATTTTGCCTTCAGCAAACATCTAATACCCGATGAGCAATTTGGCTTCCGTGCCAGACACTCATGCGTCCAACAGGTGCACCGCATCACGGAGCACATATTATCTCACTTTGCCCATCGCCCCCGCCCTATAGGAACAGCCGCACTGTTCCTAGACGTAGCAAAAGCCTTCGACAAGGTCTGGCACAACGGCTTGATTTACAAGCTGTACCAGTTCGGTGTGCCAGACAGACTCGTGCTCATCTTGCGAGACTTCCTCCTAGGTCGTAGCTTCCGTTTTCGAGTGGAGGGAACGCGCTCGTCCCCTCACCCACTCACAGCCGGTGTACCACAGGGCTCGGCCCTGTCACCACTACTCTTCACGCTGTACACCAGCGACATCCCAAAAACTCCAGATGTGGAGTTGGCCCTCTTCGCGGATGACACCGCACTCTATACATCAGGTCACAACCGACAAATGGCTTGCGTCCGGCTGCAGGCAGCTGTCACAGAGCTAGGCGAATGGTTTCGCAAATGGAGGATAGAGGTAAACCCGGAGAAAAGCGCAGCAATGTTCTTTTCCCCGGGTACGCTTCGCTCCCCCAAACGCGTTAGCCTTCGCCTAAAAACCATTTCGCTCTACGACCAACAAATCCCCTGGGCAAAGTACACCAAATATCTTGGTGTCACCCTAGATCGAAACTTGCGCTTCAACGAGCATATCACTATAGTCCGAAATAGAGCGCGATTTGTGATGGGTCGTTTAGCACCCATGATAGACAAACGAAGCAAAATGTCCCTCAGACACAAGCTTACTCTGTATAAAACATGCATCCGCCCGATCATGACATACGCGAGTGTGGTATTCGGCCATGCCAAGCCTGCCCTATTAGATAAACTGCAAATCGTGCAGAATAAATTCATGCGCAGAGCCGTCGGTGCTCCCCTCTATATGCGTAACGTCGACCTCCACCGCGATCTGGAGCTTCCCTCCATCAAAAACTACATTACGTCGCTCTCGCGTAAGTATTTCGATCTCGCGCCGCATCATCGAAATCCGCTCGTCGTGTCCGCGTCCGATTATAAGCCTCGGCGAAAGGCTCTCGTACGACGACCGCGTAACGTCCTCACGGACAGGGTCGACGTTATCACAAAACGGCTGGCCCGGATCAGCCCGCCCGCGGTTAGGACGGCAGGCTGGCAGGCACGGACAGACAGACACAGACGGCGGCGTCTCAGGCGCCGCCAATCAAGATCTCTCCACGTCCCTGCGAGGGACGTTAGGAGACATAGCCCCCCCACAGGATAGACTAGGCGTGTTGCTGGGAAGTTTCTTTCGCCGTTTCTTCTCTCCCAGCCATAACACGTTACGAAACGGCAGTAAGATAGCGTAGGCCGCCGCGAACCGCCGATCCCGGAGATCAGGGGTGACCGTTATCCAGTCGGGCAAATACCCTACCACCTGGCTGTGGGTTGTTTTGTCGCCTCTTACGACAGGCCGCCTGGCCGCAGGAAATTGTATTCTTTCTCCGTTCCTGCACAGATAAATTAATGTTTAGCTTAATGTTTAGACCACTACCATCCCCAACTCAATGGGAGTGGATAGGACTCCTAACCGAAAAACGTGCACTACATAGACAGCTTTCTGGTCTAATTTGCATATTGTTACTAATATCACCTGCTGAAGGAAAACATCGAGATAAATGATATACCAAACCCGTCAATCCGCTTTGAACAAGCGTGACGGGTATACTATCCGTTCTTCTACATAAAGACTGCGTCTCTGCGTGTTAATATTGCTGCCTGTACAACTAGGAGTATTCAGAGGAATTATTTGGCCTGGTGCCAACGTCTCATTTTTACAACCACACCGCTCGCCATCGGCGGGATTTTCACCCCCATGTTCTTGAACTTCCAGGCTCAACTACGCAACGGTTCTTTAGAACATTTATTTCGCGTAGAACAATCATCAGGAGGGAATTTGTCGCCGCGGTTGTCCCTCTGCACTATGACGTGAGATTCTTTAAGGGCGTTATAAAATTTCTTAAGTCCGAAATACGTCAGCGACTCCCCTAGTGTTGGAAACGTCCTTAAGTGATGCTAACCGCTTTCCATCAAGTGAGCCGACGACTATCTGTTTGTCTGCTTTGGACAATAAAAAATTGGGAAGCCTGAGCACAGCAGTGGGACGTTTATGGGCTCTTAAAAAGAAGATAAACAAGTTATTCACCCAAAAAGTAAAATCAACTAATAAATGCTTTCAAACTAGCTGCATCACGGTTAACTACTAAACAAACTGAGCCAGGTTATTCCCCAGAGGGGATTTACCTTCCACATTTACATTACGCAACCTTCTTGTTATCGTCATATCAATGTTACTAGTTACACGTGTCTACATTCGTAATCCCATACTAACATACAAACGCGAAGGTAATTCTTTTTGTTATCTTCTCACGAAAGAAGTGCTGCACGGTGTAACATAAAAACCCAATAAACGTAAAAATTACAACTTACCTTACAAACCACGCGACTTTATCTTTATTTAGATTGTAGATTACCAAAACATTAATAACAAATCTTCTTAAACTATTAAAGTAAACAATTTAGGCACAATTCATGTTACAAAGATAAATGTTTTATATTTTATTTCATTCACAAATTAGATGACCTTTTATTTATTCTGTTTGATCAATTTCTTGGCTGTGAAGCGTCCGCTCCGCCATGTTAATGGGAATTTAAATCCGGTGTGGCCATAGTAAAAGTTTTGATTGCATTTAATGTAATAAAAAATAGGAGAAAGAATACAATTTCCTGCGGCCGGCCGGCCTGTCGTAAGGGGCGACTTAACAATCCACAACCAGGTGGTAGCGCATTTGCCTGACTGGATGGCTACCACCCCTGGTCTTAAGTATGTGGCCATAACAACCTTGAGTTGTGTTCCGGTATTAGTGACCAGGTTCCAATTTCCCTTAAGAGAGCAGCAGCGCATTTGCAGCAATTTAAGTGTTGCAAATGTTGCATAGGCGATGGTAACCGCTTTCCATCAAGTGGGCCGTCTGCCTGTCTGCTGATCTCCTGCTATAAAAAAAAATTTGCGTTTTAAAAAGGTTTTTAAATACAAGCTTTTGAGATCCTGGATATCATGTAGCAGCAGACTGCTAGCCAAGACAAGTAAAACGGGCCCAAACACGACGGGTCTATCTTGTTTAGTACAGGAGTTCCTATGGCCACCTTCCGACTCCATCATCAGATCAGCTCCACGGTACCATATTATTGCATTATCACGCGATATACATATGCGAGCAAAATTTCAGCTCAATCGGAAACCGGGAAATTGGTCAAATTTAACTTGCAAGATTCCACCCGAACTTACATACATACCTACATACATCCATTGCAAGTTAAATAAAAGCTTGTAAATATATAAAGAACCTTTTAAACTTAATCGTCGTGTTCTATATACATAAACCTGCAACACTTTAGATTCTTATTCAATTCATTACATTTTTTTTAAGTTTATGGCTTGGCAACTAGGCCTTTAAGCCAGGCGCAGTTGTATTGTAGGCTACAATCCACACCATTTAACGGAGTTCTTGTGAAAACTCGAAAGGCCCCATTTGACTATACAGTTCACATTTCTCACAAAAACACATAATTACTACTTAAAAACTATCAATATCCTACAACTATTGTTCATTTTAAAGTAATTTTACACATTTTTAGAAAATAAAACTGCACAGCACAACGTCCCCTTTTGGTTCCCGCCAAAAACTCCTCAATTCATTACAATTATACAGAAACCACAGCTTACTAAAGAAACTGAGTCAATACAGTGTAGACAACTGCACAGCTAAACATAAAGAAAAGTCGCAGCCAACCTGATTTGAAGTACCTAATACGTAATGTATGGCATGTGGGCAACCTGACAACGAATTTGTTATTGAATTACAGCGGTGGTCGTCTACATCGCAATTGCAGCGCCATCTATTTTGCTAATCCGTCTATTTTAAAGAGACGACGTCATTTGTCAGGGTGAAATGTATCCTAAGAGTTAAATGCGGGTTATAAGCCAGCACTATGCTGAGTTTCAATCATATACGTTCAGTAGTTTTCAAAAAGGATGCGATCGCAACGCCATCTTTTTCGCCATTTTTCTCTATCCCACGGAATAAAAAGTATGCTAAGTTTCGCCCCAGGATATAAGGTAGCTCTATGACGAGTTTCATTTAAATCCGTTCAGTAGTTTTCACCTGATACGAACAGACTGACAAAAATTCTGAAGTTTGTATTTTCGGAATCTGCTGGTACGAATTAGCCCCGTGATTTGTCTGCTCAAATTAATTAGCCTTCAAACGCCACTCGACGCCATTTAGCTGTCAGACGAACTATGAAATTGATTTGAGTAGGCCTTACATTTGAGAGTGGTCGCTTTAGAAAGGGAATAAATAAAAAGATGCCAAGTCGCGGGTAACGGCTAGCAATATATATAAATGTGAAAGGTGACACTGTTTGCATGTTTATCTAATATCCTAATGGATAATATCTATGTCAAACTCGTTTGCATTAATTTCTACAAATAAATACTTGATTTATTGTATATTTTTTTGTTCCTAATTTAAGGCCTTGGGAATTTAGCGTTAGTCATAAAATTTTGTATATGCCGGAGATAATATTGTTACGAGTTGCAGGACTCGAATTAAAATGCCGTTGAAATCATTATAGACTTTAATAAAACTATACAAACACGTATAACAAAGGTACAAATATAACTGAACACAACCAGTCCAAACGTAATGCACGATTCAATAACAGGCGCAAAGTCCGTCACTAAATAGATTACCAAATGTACACAAGTGTTGCTTCGCTCGTGGTTATCGCTCGACTGCCTCATCTCTCGATTGTGGCATTGCTTTATACTGTACAAACGCAATATGTCTGCTCGGCGGCGTGGACCGAATTTCCTAGAATCACACCTGGCTAATGACTACCATAAAAGATTACAATACACAATGGGCTGTTTTTCTAATCACACATTTTAAACACAAAGTAAACAAAAGAATATTTTCTTAAGTTTTCGCGACTTGTATACATAATAAAACAACGTTTTAACGGTTTTAACCGCGTTAAAACCGTTAAAACGTAGTTTTATTATAAACAAAAGAAGTCCAAATGCCGAAAGGTAACAAAATGCAGGTGTGAATTTGTCTTTGTCGGTCGTAACAATATATTAACTCCCGCTATATGAAAATAATTCTTTAATAAACCTCTTGCCACTTAAAGACCGACGAGACATTGCTGATTTTTTACTTCTTCTAAAAATTATGTCCCCCGATATTGATTGTCCAGATCTTCTAAGTAAGGTCCACTTTAATATTACAGCGAAGTCTATACGATTTAATCCACCCATAAATGTACCTTTAAATTTTACAAATTACAGACAAAACTCATTTCTAGTGCGAGCAAGTAATTATTTAAATAACGTAAGTAAATACGATGACATCGACCCATTTGCAATCAGTATATCAGGAGCCAAGCCGTGTCTAAGCCTTCAATTTTTCAACAGTGACTAAGCATCTCGGTGCCATTTTCACGCCTGCATGTTACTTTTAACCAATAGCTTATTCGTGAAAACCTGTCATTGACTTTTTTTTTGTTAATTATAGTTATCTAATCAAATGTATTTAGCTGTAGGTTTTCCATAAATAAATTAATTAATTTATTAGCGGTCTCGGTAGACGTTGTTCTGCCCTGAAAAAATAAAAATCTAGAACCCGATTCCAGCGCCACCTACCAGGTCTAATTGTGAATCAAACCATCCCGGTACCCGGTACACGGATAGAGTATCATTCAAATCGTATAACCCGATTGCAGCGCCAAGTATTTTGTTTAGATTGATGGGTTACTTTATTGAAGATTTAGTAGGGATCCTTAATTTTTATATAGCCTATATATTAACAGGGATAAAGGGATAATGTAGCATTCGAATGGTGGAAGAATTTTTAAAATCGGCCCAGTAGTTTTTAAGTTTCTTCATTACAAAAATACAAATCTTTCCTCTTTATAATATTAGTATAGATTGTAACATGTGTCATCTAGATCAGTGTTCCGCAAACTTTTTGTGTTCAAAGTACATCTAGAAAGACGAAAATTTTTGGAGGTACTTACTCCACAAATAAAAATATTTTTTTAAGTAATATTAACCCACATTTACTTATTAATCATCGAAACAATATTTATTATTAATCAACGAACCTAAAGTTCAAATTGCAGCATAACCTTACTTTTCCGAGGCACACTAATTAATGACCACGGTACATACTTTGAGGAACACTGATCTAGATTATTATATTAGTAAAACCCTAACTACCGATTTTTCTTCCACTTTGTAGATAAGAAAAGCTAATATATATGTTTCGCATACTAACCTTCGGTGGGATTTGAAACTGCGTCGTGTATCAGTGACGCCAAACAACCTGATAAACCTGAAATCAAAATGTGTTGTGGGTTTATAGCCGGTTCCTATATATTACTAACCGTTAATTTGTCTTGCTATCGGTTAAAATTTAACATAAGCTCTATACAAGTAATGTCACATTTCTACCGATAGTAAAAGCAAGCGAATGAATAGTAAGATTAAAGAACCGGCCATTAGTAAAATAACAAGAATAATAATTTTGCCTTCAATATTTTACATTCCACTTTCCACCAGGTGGGTCGTCTGCCTGTTTGCCCATCTTTCTCGCATAGAAAAACCTGAGTCAAGACGTGGGACGTTCACGGTGTAATTTATGCACGGATACAATTTTGCCCAGTATCCAGATATTCAGTATACAGTATTCCAGAGCATGGCACCATAACAACCTTGAATTGTGTGCCGGCATGCATTCCCACATCGACGCCGGCAACACATTGGTGTTGCAAACGTCCTTGGGTGACGATAAACCACTTTCCATCAGGCGGGCCGTCAGCCTTACTCCGGCAATAAAAAATCAATTGGGATAGATTACCGTGAGTGATGTGATCGTGCCTGTGCCTGGTCAATTGGGACAATGTGTGTTTACTGTGTTCGTATGTGGCGAAGTAGCACGCGTGGGCGGGACCAGCGCCCATCACGACCGCTGTCATGCCTCGGACCGGCCTGCAAGAACGAAACAACATTTATTATCAATATTTGTGTTCTACACAACCAACAAAACTAGACAAACGCGTGGAATGCTGCCTTTCGGCCCGCATACCGCCTCGAACCCCACATACCGCCTCGAGCCCCGCGTACCTCCTAGTATCGTTCGCAGCTTCAACAAGTTTACACGCATTTCGCTCGTTATTTCTGTACTTATAGTTGCTTTGTTATAATATTTTTGTTGATTGTAAGTATTTTCTAGTTGTTTTTGATTTGTTACTTTGTATTGTTTCGCGTTGATGACATTTGAAATGGGTAAAAAAAAATTAAATGAACAAATTAAAATTAATGACCATAAGCATGTTGGTGTTTCATATTTTTTTGCAATCTGTACCCGACACTATCGACTGCACATCTGGCATTCGTCTACTTGGCTTGGTCGCGTAGTATATATCAACCAGCTGTTGCCAGTAGCTGCTTTTTTATGTTTGCTTGTAGGCAAACTGGCAGGCGGGTCCACTCGATAGCAAGTGATCACCGTCGCCCATGGACATCTGCAACACCAAGGGCGCCGATGCGTTGTCTAACACGTTGAGACTTCAAATATCTGTTTACGCCTTCTTTGAGAAGCCCGGTGTTGAAGTGCTGTGGGCAGCTCTGAATCTTGAATTTTTTGAGGGAAGGGGGGGGGGGACAAAAACTGAAAAACGCCGCCCCCGTTCACCTATATTTTTACCATAATCATCATCATCATTATTTTAACCATCAGACACCCACTGATGGACGCTTGTGCGTCTGCGGTTTTGAATCTATGCCTACGCGCCCAGTAAAAAGAAATCATTGGTCAAAGTTGCCTTAATGACGACTTGTGTATTTGTCTGCGAAGTTTGACTTTGCCGCCCTCTGAATAGGCCGCCCCGCCCTGGCTCTGGGAAAACCGCGAGAGGGTGTTCATTCCATTGCTTGCTCGCATATGGGACAAAGAAGCGTGCGCCACGTACAGCGACTTACAGTGGCCTTCAGATTCTTCCCTCGCGTAGATTAAAAAGAGTCATACATTAATTTCTAACCAGAAGTAGGTAAGTACATAAAATTTTGTTACTCTTACTTTGAAAATGTCTTTTTTTTATTGCTGAAGCACAGCAGGCAGGCTGACGGCCCAACTATGATGGAAATTGGTTACCGTCGCCTATGGACATTAGCAATACCAGAGGTGCTGCCAATGTGCTGCCGGCCTCGAAGGAGAAACTGGAACCTGGACACTGATGCCGGAACACAACTCAAAGCCATTATGGCGGCAAACTCTAGACCAGGGGTGGTAGCCATCCAGTCGGGCAAATGCCCTACCACCTGGCTGTGGGTTGTTTTGTCGCCGTTACGACAGGCCGCCCTAACGCAGGAATTAGTATTCTTTTCCCGTTCCTGCACGGAGAATGTCTGAATAAATAAATAAATCTATACATATAATAAAATTGTAGAGGTCGAATTTCTGTACTGCGCGCAGCTCGTCGCGCCTGTAATATATATATTTGTGGTGCACGCTGATGGTGGTGGTTCTAGGATACCCAGATTGAAGTATTCGTGGAAGTTAAACACTGTTAGATGGTGAAAACTTGTAATAATAAACTTTACATATGAGAGCGTCTGCCCTCGGCTACAACCCAAACGGAAGAGGAACAAAATGCAACTAGAATGTTGCTAGTAAGAAATATTTTATGTTGGTGTTGCCAACAGTACAATGAAAAAAAATGCTAAAAACCGAGTCAGGGGGATATAAAAAGTGAAATAGAACTAATTTAGATTTTTTTTCAAATTTTTTGTTTCTCTGTTTGTCTGTGTGTCTGTTTGTCTGTCTGTTTGTACCGGCTAATCTCCGAAACGACTGGAGCGATTTAAATGAAATTTTGTATGGTGTTAGCTTATATCCCTGGTCAACATATAGGATACTTTTGATTCCGAAAAATTACAGAGTTCCCGTGGGATAATTAAAAAACCGCACCACGCGGACGAAGTTGCGAGCATCAGTCAGCTAGTAAATAATAAAAATGTCTGATTTTCATACAAACACTCATCGCCTTTTTCACCCACTTAGGGGTAGAATTTTCAAAAATCCTTTATTGGCGCGCATCTGCATCAAGGAAAGTATCCACATGCAAATTTTGACTTTCCCAACCCTTGTAGTTTGGGCTGTTATGTCAGTCAGCCAATGAGGTCAAGTAATTACATATGTATAGATATTGCCAACTGACAATATAGCTTTTGTTCAATCAAAAATATGCGCACATCGCTGCTATCAGCATGCCTTAACATAACTTGACCACGACCTTTATATTTAAACATGGCTAATTACATGTAATAATTAGTATATGAAGATATCTTTTGTTTTTATTATAGATTGGTTTTTAATCATATATTGTCGAACTTCGGATATATATATATATGATGTCATGACCATGAGTTTTTTTTTTAATACTTGGCAATGTTATATGTAATTTATGAATTAGCATGTTACACCCGTATTTTTATCAATGACAACATTTTGCTACCATTGAAAAAAAAACCGACTTCAAAAACTAAAAAATATAAAATAATATAAAAAAAATTTGACAAAAATTTATTTAGTTTATTGAGAGACAAAATAGTATAAAATTTTCTAAATCTTGAAGTCGGTGCCGAGCAAGTCATAACGGTTACCATCGCCTATGGACATTTTGCAACACCAAAGGTGCTACAAATGCGCGGCTGCTCTCTTAAAGGGGACTGGAACCTGGTCACTAATGCCGGAACACAACTCAAGGTTTGTTATGCCAGCATACTCTAGACCAGGGGTGGAATTTGTTTTCAAAAACCTCCCGATTTTGAAACATTCTTCATTGGTGGTCCGCTCCTATTGGTCTTAGCGTGATGATATATAGCCTTCCTCGATAAATAGGCTATCTAACACTGAAAGAATTTTTCAAATCAGACCAGTAGTTCCTGAGATTGGCGCGTTCAATCAAACAAACTCTTCAGCTTTATATATTAGTATAAGATAACTTTATTTTCAATAAAAAAACAGCTATTTTTTTTAATGCATGAGTTCAGCAGACAGGCAGATGGCACACTTGATGAAAAGCGGTTACCATCGCCTATGGACATTTGCAACACCAAAGGTGCTACAAATGCGCGGCTGCTCTCTTAAAGGAGACTGGAACCTGGTCACTAATGCCGGAACACAACTCAAGGTTGTTATGCCAGCATACTCTAGACCAGGGGTGGTAGCCATCCTCTCGGGCAAATACCCTACCACCTGGCTGCGGGTTATTTTGTCGCCTCTTACGACAGGCCGCCCGGCCGCGGGTTATTCTATTCTTTCTCCGTTCTGTATTCGTTAAATGTGATTTCGAAATATCATTAGATCTGGATAAAAATAATGAGTTTCTCTGTATTATGAGAGACACATAACCTCTTCTCTTCATACACATTCGCCGAATAATTTAATCAAACATTCGGTTTTTCAGCTAATGCATATGCCGAATATTCGGTACACGGTATTGTACAAATATACTAATTGTCGCAACACTAGTACACATTAAACAGCCGATAGAGCCATTCGCAGGTTACGTAATCTGCAATCATTACAAAGTTATCAAAGCGTATCGTTTTGATAAAAAAAAAAACGTGAATGGCTACTCTTAAAATAGGAATAGTTCGATAAAGGACAAACCACAAGCATCATTCTTGTGTCCGAGACGTTGTCATAACAGCCATTAGCCAGCTGGCGAGTTGATCAACTTAGCCGTGGCTATATTGTGGACAACTGTGAATTAGCTGGTTTTTACGATGACTACCCATCTCTAGTATATTCTATGTGTCGTTAGAGTAGTAAGAGTTTTTGGCGGGAACTGAAAGGAGACGTGCTGTGCAGTTGTATTTTCTAAAAATGTGTAAAATTACTCTAATATGAACAATAGTTGTAGGATATTGATAGTTTTTAAGTAATTATATGTTTTGTGAGAAATGTGAACTGTAAAGTAAAATGTGGCCTTTTGACTTGCCACAAGAACTCCGTTGAATGGCACTAGCTGATAACCTACAGTTCATTTGTGCTACACATAGGTTTAACAAAATCAAGAAACTACATTGAATCTAAGATCTGGTTTAAAGGCCTAGGTGTCAAGCTATAAAATCAAAAAAAGAAGTTACAGTAAATTAAAAAAAAAACTTCGTTTAAAAAAACCGACTTCAAAAACTATAAATTACTTAATAAAGATTTTGGACTAAGTATTTATTTAGTTTATTAAGAGACAAAATAATATAAAATTTTCTACGTCTTGAAGTCGGTGCCGAGCAAACCATAAAAATTACCATATACACTGTTATAACAACAAAATGTTGCAAAATACTTAACTTCACGCCAGTTCCCTTGCGGGGTAGGCACGAACAACAGAGCGCCATTCAGGCTTATTCTTACACACCTCACTTGCTTCTTTGACATTCATAACTCTTGTCATGCACGCTCGTCTGTTCTTGAGGCTGCTGACATCATCAACAATTATTTAAATGAAAATAAAACTAATTACGGAACTGCTGCTTTATTTTAATAATATCTTGATGTAAAATTGCAAAATATGTGATGTCACCACTATGGAGGGACGAATCTCACGAATGTGACCAGCTTATAACAAGGGCGGGGGCGAGCTCAAAAATCATGAAATTCGTGTGATGTAATTAGTGTATGGCCGCTTACAGCCTTGCAGGACCAGGAAACCGGAACAAAAGTCGAACCGGTTACAACCAAAGTACAAAGGACCTTTTCGTTCCGGTTTCGTGCTAATTGTAACAAACGGTTTTCGAAAACAAAAGTCGTTAAATAGGTTCTGTTGAAAAAAAAACCGGTTTCGAACGATGTTTGTCGCACACCTTGAAAAAGTAGTCATATGCTATGCTATAGCAAATTTTCACTCGCACACTAACAGATGTTTATATTGAAATAGTTGTCACATAGGGAAGGTAACTATCACGAAATAAAACCGGTTAATGCAGATTTACATAAGTCTTTTACGTTTATACCCCGAACGAAATAAATGACTAAAACCGGTTATAACCATTTTCTTTTTATTGCTGCAGTACAGCAGACAGACTGACGGCCCAACTGTGATGGAAAGTGGTTACCGTCGCCTAAGAAATTTAGCAACACCAGAGACGCTGCCAATGTGCTGCCGGCCTTGGAAGAAAAACTGGCCACTGATGCCGGAACATAGCTCAAAGTTGTTATGGCGGAATACTCTAGACCAGGAAATACTCTATCATCTGACTGTGGGTTGTTCTGTCGCATCTTACGACCGGCAGCCCGGCCGCAGGAATTGATATTGTTACATACCAACAAGGAAATTCGCACACCTGGTTGTCGTAAAACGCAGTTTATTACCTTTCCTGCATTCGGAGTTCTTTTGTTTACTTCGTGTTTAAAATTTGCAGTTAAGAAAAACATCCTACTGTTATGGTACTTGTTTTATAGCCGTCATTAGTGTCGAACTAATCCTTGTTGTTATTGCATTGCGTCGAAGCTTGCCAGATGTGCGGATTAATTCAGTGAACGCGGCCCTTTGTCTAGTATGATACAATTTACTATAAAACAATGCTCGAACGGAGGGGTGGGGCAGTCGAGCGAGGATTACGATACAAGACGTACATTCGACAAGCGATATAGTGACGGATTTGCGCGTGTTATTGAATCGTGCAGTTGTACTACTAGTGTCTAGCTATATTTGTACCTGTGTTATACGTGTTTGTATAGTTCCAATAAATTCTATAGTAATTCCAACGGCAATTTAATTCGAGTCCCGCACTCGTAACAATATTCTTTCTCCGTTCCTGCACAGAGATAAACATCGAGATTACAGACGATTCATTTTAAACCGGTCCCAAGCCTTAAACAGCCTTGAGTGCATATCAAATATAATGTCTTGCTAATGGCAATGACAATGTTATTATAGTATTCAATTATTTGCAAAAATAGCTACATGCCCAAAACTAAAAACATAATAGAGTCGTCTGCCCTCTAAAATTATTTGTAAACTAATACTTTATTAAAATAGTCGTATACCACAAGTCTCAGGGTTATTCATATCAAGTGCCGACTTTGATAAATAATAATTGTTATCACAAAGTAGACGATATAAAGGCGCCGTGCAACATCTACACAGATAAATAAAATTGAAGTCCCTGTTTGTAATGTCAAAACAACAGATTTACTAAATGCTCATTGTGAAAGTATATACGGTACTGATATAAAAATATATAATTATTTTGTACGTTTGGATGTTCCGGCTATTCTCTAAAGGCTGGACCGATTTTGACGGGACTTTCACTGGCAGATAGTTAAATGTTACAAGGAGTAAATTAAGCTACTTACTCGCGGGTACAGCTAGTGACAAATATAAATGTGGAGGTGAAAAATAAGTAGAACTGTTTCAATACGTTAAAAAATCTTTTATCTTCTTTTAAAACATCGTACAGCATCTTCAAACAAGACATATATAGATTCAGATAAACAAAATTGAAGTGTCTGTTTGTAATGTCAAAATCAAAATGTGGAAAAAAAACAGGTGGGATTATTCGAACTAGGAGATTCCGAAAATTACTTATAAATCTTATAATACTATTACAATTCGGGCCACCTGCATACCTATAGACAAAGCACATTTACTACCTGCCGGCGTTTGAGCTGATAACATTGAAACTATTTATGACTGTCTTCTTTTGTTTACTTTGTGTTCAAAATTTGTAATTAGAAAAACAGTCCATTGTGTATTGTCACTTTTTATGGCAGTCATTAGACAGGTGTATCGAACTGATTCTAAGAAATCCGATCTACGCGGGCTGGCAGCCGTATTGTATCGGTGCAGTATAAAGCAGTGGCCCAATGGAGAGATCGGGAGTCAAAGCGATAACACAAGCGAGCCAAGACGTGTGTACATTTAGTGACGGACTTTGCGTGTGTTATTGAATTGTGCATTACATATTTGGACTTATTGCGTCCGGTTATATTTGTACCTGTGTTTATACTTGTTTGTATAGTTTTAATAAATTCTATAGTAATTCCAACGGCATTTTAATTCGAGTCCCGTACTCGTTTTTATATTAATTAATCATCTATCGTTCTCACTCTCAAATCTTACACATCCAGAAACACGCTTAACTACTCTATGCGAAATAACCACTCGTACTCTTGGAAATTATGACAAGACATAAGAAAAAAAATTACATCAGTAATATGTTGGTTTACGAAAATATTAATTCTTCTACCAGTTAACAGTTAACTTGACCAATGCAATATCATGTGGAGAACGTGATTAATAGGCGATGAAAAACCAATGTAAAATCCATTGGAATAAGAGAATGGTAACAAAATTGTTATAATTTCATTAAAAAAAATTATGACATATATTCACTCATAAATAAAAGGCGGATATAAATTATACATGCAGAATTACGTAGCAAAAACGCAAATGGGCATGTATCATTAATTCATTATACATAAAAAAAAATGTAAAATCACGATGAATAAGTATATATATAAACACTCGTTTTTGTGTCTCTTATTCATGCTTTGAAGCAAATAGTCGCACTTCTAAACTGGTATTAAGGTCTGCTCATACTTGTAAGTTGATAACCATATAAAATTAGAATTCTTGTAAATTTGAAACATGTATGCTGGCGGCACACATTGGCACACAAGTTGAAGAACGAATTGCAACGGACAAGTGGAAAAACGAATGGCAACGGACAAGTGGCAAAACAAATCGCAACAAAATTTTAACTTGAAGTTTTATAGGCAGATTGTTAATGTAGTTGTCCAATTCGAAAACCTGCCTGTAAAACTTCAAGTTAATTTTGTTGCGATTCGTTTTCCACTTGTCCGTTGCCATTCGTTTTTCCACTTGTCCGTTGCGATTCGTTTCTCCACTTATCCGTTGAAGTTTCACTTCTACTATGTGTCCCAGCATACTTTGGTGATTTGGTTAGGTTAGGTACATTTTAATGAATGCATTTATTATTGGGGCTGGCCACGCTGCCGGTTCAGCTGAGGACGTCAAACGGCGCAAATATGGAGCCTTAGGAAGGGGTTACATATTTGTGCCGTTTGGGGTTGAAACATTAGGCCCGTGGGGTCCGTCTTCAAAGAGTTTCTTTAAAGACATATGTAAGAAACTCTTTGACACTACCCGTGATCAGAAGGCTGGCTCATATTTCGCACAACAAATAAGTATTGCCATACAGCGTGGCAATGCAGCCAGCCTTCTGGCCACGCTCCCCGTTGGCAATGATCTGCTACATAATGTATTTTAGTTTTAATGTCTTTGGTTTTTTATTTTTAATTAATATTTATTATTTAAACACATTTTATTTTATCAAACAAAAAAACTGAACTCGATCCGGAACCAAAAAAACATTCAGTATACTCTAAAATTAGGCCGCCTCTTCACGCGGCCGTAACGCTTTTTCGTGACAGAAAATTCCTAATACCCCCCGTCTACATAGAAGTTGCACTTAAAAAAATGACTGAGCGATACGTACGAAATTAAATAAAAAGACCATCGGGAGAAATAGCGACGTACTTACCGACGTACCGTTAGCTTCTCTGATATACTCTAGCAATAAAAATAAAGATCAAAAACATCTATCAAAACCCCATACACTTCCAACGGAAGTGACCTTTCTACACGCGTGTTGTCCTTCAAAATCAAGGTCGACCTCCAAATCGTTGTGATGACGTAACACACGAACTATTCCAATAGAGAAACTTTGATCGATATGGAATGGACGACCTCGGAAATTCCTAACTTTTCGCATTAAATTTCAATAAAGGCAGTTAGGTACTCGAGAGTAAAGAATTGTCTAATATAACCTACCTCTCTAATCTTTCACCTTCTCCAAATCATTTGGGGTCAGGAAAATATACCTTTTCCTTTCATATTCCTCTCTTTAGCCACACGTCCGCTGTCAAACCACAAATCATCATATCATCCTTAACAATGTCCATCCATCTTTTTATACTTACGTGTCTACGACAAGGTGTCGCGAGATGGCACAAAACCATTATTTAAATGGCAACGCTAAGAGAAGAAACCAGAACGAATGCAAGGATAATGGTCGATGATGTTATGCTAGAGCAAGTGAATGAGTTTGTATATCTTGGATGTGCTTTTAGCAGGGATGGAAGGTACACCGCTGATATAGAAAGAAGAGTGAATTTGGGGAATAGTGTGAATGGAGCGTTAGGTAAACTTCTAGGCGCTAAGAACCTCAGCCAGAAGGCCAAGCTCGCCATACACAACGCGGTGCTGGTACCTACGCTCACGTATGGAAGAGAGAGTTGGGTATGGAAGAGAGAGCATGAAAGTAGAGTAAACGCGGTCGAGATGCGAGCACTGCGCAAAATCTGCGGTGTGACGCTCGCGGATCGCGTTCGTAATACCGAAGTAAGAAAGAGAGTTGGTCTGAAAGAGAGTGTCGGGGTGAAGGTAAGGAAAGGAATGCTCCGGTGGTTCGGGCATGTGGAAAGAATGCATGATGAAAGAATGACTAAACTGATATACAATGCAAAAGTGGATGCATGCAGAAGTCGTGGAAGGCCACGACACACCTTCCATGATCAAATTGATCGTGTACTAGCAGAAGGTGATGTCAGGAGCCTTAAGAACAGACGAGCGTGCATGACAAGAGTTATGAATGTCAAAGAGGCAATTGAGGTGTGTAAGAATAAGCCTAAATGGCACTCTGTTGTTCGTGCCGACCCCGCAAGGGAACTGGCGTGAAGTTATGTATGTATGTATGTTTATTTTCATGAATTCTGCTGTATGTATTTGATTCAAGTAATAGTAACAAGATTATTGATTACCGTACTGGATGTTATTGTAGTTTTTATAGTTCTGTTTACTTATATATTTTCTATTCTTTTTGTATTATATAGGATAATGATTCTTTTTCTTTTCTGTGCGCGTGTTTGTCATATCTGTTTTATGTTTCATATACTGTGTTACTTTCTTACTACATTTACTGTTACTTAGTTACTTCCTGTTACTTGTTGCAATTACTGTGGTGATGGGTCAAATATTAAGCAATGAGGCGGGGTCAGCACTGAAATCAGCGCTGTACTGGAGGAAACTTCAGCACAGTTTTATGCTGAGTTGCCGACCTTATTTGTAGAAAATCGAATTTAATTATAAAAATGTATGTACAAGTTATTTCTACCTCCTTGTTTTGTCGCTTTCTTCTTCTTTCTTAAAAGATTCATCTAAATAGAAAGATAGAAATGAACTGTCTCACATTGGCTCAGGCTATCATCTATTTAACAGAACGGAGTTAGCCTCTAGATGTTAGAAACTTAGCTTAACATCTGTTCTAGCAATAACCATGCGTTTACATCTAGATGTTACATAGGTTTGTATACGACCTGGCTAAGATCCAATAAATATAAGAAATGTTCTAGAAACGACCTGTCTAAAATCAGGTAGATTTTAGAGATACCGATAAACGACCTCTCTACCAGCAGACGTGCTGCAAAATTATCCGTTACCAAGCTACATTATTTTAATAAATCGACAGACGACTAACACATATCAATCATATTTCCCCAAGATAAAGTAGCTTACGATTGTATACCTAGAATGAACAACTCTGGGGCCGATACCAGACACCCAGACCATAGTAAATAACAGACAATTCGTTTATCTTGCCAATAACCATAACCAGGATCTGTGTTTCAGTGACTTAAGCAGACAAACGCTTAGATAACTCAACCAGATAACCTTAATCGTCTTAAACTCAAACACATAAGTTTCTATTCAAAATAAGATCCACTGGAGAACACTTTTTGAAGGTCAAACATGCAAGCTAAAATTTAAATTACTTCCTATTCCATGTAAACCGACCGCTTCGCAACGTGTTATTGCTGTTAAGGAGAAGCAGCGGCAAGAAACTCCCCAACAACACGTCTACCTAAAAATTGCTTTATTTATATTTCTTATCCATTTTTTTTATAAGTTTTATACAGAAGTATGTTACAGAATTACTTTTCGAAGAATTAATGAGTTCTAGCAAACAGTGCTTATCCAAACGAAGATCATTTCAGCCACCTAAAATCTCAATACACATCATAAAACCTTCAAATTCTCAATAGGCACTCAGTTGTTACTTGCGGAAGCATTTAAAAGGTCATCACACAAAGAAATCAATCAATTTCTATTGAATGTCGTTTGGTAAATAAACATCGTGCAGTAAAAAGAATCTCTAGAAAATCAAAGTTTTTGCTATGTACTTATTTCCTCGACTTTAAACATTATAACTTATATAAACCAGTGAATCAGAAATGTGTTTTTAAAACATCACTCTGGGACCAGCTAATCTAAAAAATCTAGTATTGGCTACACTGGACTATGCTACTAAAGCGGATAATGACAATTATTTCGCACATTACGACAAGCATCAAAATAGAGCGCAAGCATGCTGTCTCTTACATTTACCAATATTTTACTAAGCGATACTCAAAAAGCGACCACTTTAGGCTCGATTCTAGGAAAGCGTCAGACATTGCATATTTACTTTGACACTTGACCAATATGAATCATCATCATCCGAGCGTTAATTCCCGGTTGCGTTCGGAGCGTTCACTCCGACGCCCAGGGTCCGCTTTTCTACTTTTTCTACTCCACTTCGCGCGGTCTTTAGCATCCCCCGTTTTGAGACCATTGGTACGCATGTCATCCTTCACAACGTCAAACCAACATTTCTTGGGCCTTCCCCTTCGACCGGGACCTGGCGGAGGCGGCATGGCTAGACATTTGTTCCCCACATAATTAGCCGGTCTCCGTAAAACGTGGCCGTACCAACGTAAGCGACACTCTTGCAATTTGTCTGCTATGTCACGGACATGAAGACTGCCGCGGATGCGGGAGTTCCTGACTCGGTATTTCCGCGTTACTCCACACATCCATCGCAGCATATTCATCTCCGTGACACGCAGTTCTTGCTTGTGTCGCTCAAGTACAGGCCACGCTTCACTGCCATACAAAAGGACAGGTCTAATGATGGATTTATAGACCTGTCCTTTTAATTTTAAATGATACAACGAATTATGGTTTTAAGTGTAGCGGCTGCCGCCC
Organism: Dendrolimus kikuchii; assembly: GCA_019925095.2. Classification (NCBI taxonomy): domain Eukaryota; kingdom Metazoa; phylum Arthropoda; class Insecta; order Lepidoptera; family Lasiocampidae; genus Dendrolimus; species Dendrolimus kikuchii. Next base: position 14,249,786 of record CM034412.1, read on the forward strand.
GACCTACACAACCCATATAGGGAAACCAGGAATGGATAGTAGTGGAAAAGTGGAAAAGTGTGGAAAGGTGTAAAGATGAAGGATACTAGGATGAGGAGAAGGGGGGACACCACTGTCACGGATCAAAGGGAAAGTAACAGTGGCCGCGTGGAGGACCTCGGGCTTGCGTACCCGTGTGCGCTATAAAATGTCGGACAGGCATTTTACAGGAGGCACCCTCTGATGGGCTTGACCAATATGAATGCCTAATAAGAATGGAAAGAAGTAAAAGTGACCAATTTGACTCATTTAGAAGGTCACTTTTTACCTACCCGCTTCCTTAAGATAATAATCCTCTGTTAATTCTTAAAATTTTCAATAAAATCCATTTCGGAACCTATTTGAGACAAATTTTCGGACAGACTGATATGATACAAAAATTCTAAGCAAGCTTTTTTTTTTATTGTAAATAGGTTTGCGTTTGACCACGATCACGTCCAGTGCCGGACCATGATGCGGTCGAAGATGGAGCACGCTTACCTAGATAGTACCTATTCACACGAGATTTGAACATACCCGGATTGTACTTTTCTGGAAACACGGAATCTGGTAGTGCATTCCACAATTCTGACGTACGCAGAAGGAACGTGGAGGCGAAACGTTTAGTACGCACAGGTAGCGTTTCCACTGTGAAACGATGGCGTAAACCAGAGCGTCTTGTGGTCCGAAGATGGTTGGTCCGAAGGGGGAATCAGGTCAAACAGTTCACCCGCACACTCCGAAATGAATCCTATAAAAAACCGACAGACTAGCAACCCGGCGTCGATGCTCTAAGCTTTGAAGCCTTGTATTGACAAGCTGGTCGCTACCAATCAACCTCTTGGCTCTTCTCTCAATTGACTCTAGCGCTTCAAGCTGGTATTTGGCTGAGCCGTCCCAAAGGTGAGAGCAGTACTCCATGCAAGATCTTACTTGAGCACACACTAATTTAAGATTTTCACATTTCCTTTAACGGTGTATATCTTTTCAAGAAGCATGCAATGTTCCATAGGGAAGTAGAAAGTGTTATTGTTAGTTCCTATTTAGGTCCATTAGATAAACTATAAATTTGACAGTGTATTTGTTACTCGTTTTATGTTTTCCTCGTTCCTCGAATGCATATTATGAACCGATTCTGGCGTCATTTGTTATTAATATTCCCTCCAAACCTATTTTAAACAGCGAACCAACACCAAATGTTGCAAAATATGAAATCGTGTTGAGGAAATTATGCATGACCTCCATCCAATAAACGCTATTTCTTCACAACTATACATACATACATCCTTAGCCACGTTTAAACTACTCTTCCGTTCGCACTCATAGACTTTGAGGTATGATTTACTCTTATAATAAGTACTTATTCGTTTAGAAATGAGGGGCGGCAATTTGCCTCAAAATGGATTCTCAAAAAGGTACAATTAAATAAATTGGTCTCAAGTGCTTGGTATTATGACGCGGTAGAATCATGCTGGAAGCGTTATCTTGATCACGGCCCCCAGGACCAGCTCTATGGGTGTGATACCACGCTCACACAGAATATCAGCGCGAAACGGTTAGCCTTGAGCTAAGCGTGTTTCGTACGATGAGTGTCTTCTCCCATCCCCTTATCCCATTCTCTCTCATCATCATCATCTGAGCGTTAAATCCCGGTTGCGTTCGGAGCGTTCACTTCGACACCCAGGGTCCGCTTTCCGACACGGTTGTTTCGCGTCACTCCACACATCCATTGCAGCATATTCATCTCCGTGACACCCAACTCTAGCTTGTGTCGCTCAAGTACAGGCCACGCTTCACTTTCATACAAAAGGACAGGTCTAATGATGGATTTATAGACCTGTCCTTTTAATTTAACCGGCATTTTAGGGTCACAAACGACATCTTTCACCTCACGCCACTTGGCCCAAGCTGCTGTGATACAGGCCTTGTCGTCGTGGTCGATATCCCCTTTATCATATACTGTCTATTCCATCTTCATGGATGGCAACACGTTGACTTCGGCGCTGAGTACTGCAAATTTCCATAGGCAAGCGATCGTAGCCACTTTGCATTAGATAGGCCGTCTGCCTACTTACCACCTTCGCAAGAAAACCTCTGATGAGTGAGTGGTCTGGAGAATTGTAGCTTTTTAATAGAAAAATCATTCTCACAGATGAAATTACATTACATGTTTATCTATGCTACATTCGCCTGTGGAAAGTTCCAATAAATAAGCTATCCCATTTTCCGTGATAAAAAATATCCTATGGGAATGCTAAAAGTCGTAGTAGCGTAATGGCTAGCACGCACGCGTCCCAAACTCAAAGGGTGCAGGTTCGAATCCTGGCCGGAACACATCCACCACTTTAGCAGTTACCTGACCTAATGTGCATATTCTTACAATTACCTCGTGCTAACAACGGTGAAGGAAAGCAACCGAGATAATCGATATGTCAAACGTGCTAAATCGCCTTGGACAAGCGTGGCGGGTATACTGTCCGTTCCCCAGCTGTGGGAAATTTATAGGCTGTTATTATTATTATATGTCAATACTCAATTCTGAGACTTCATTTATGCCCAATTAGTACAAAAACGATCCGTAAGTTTCAGAGAGAGAGACAGATAAGAGTTTTATTTTCGCATTTATAATACCTATTATTATGAATACGTGGAACAATATTTCATGAGTAGTTAATTAAAAATTAATACAGTAGTAGCATATTTTAACAATGACATTATTGACATGTTTTAACACGTTTTCATTTATTTACTATTAGATGCACTTGTACAAATAAATGAGTATTTCAGGGCCAGCTGCTTTTATAACAAAATAACAGGTTTTCGCGAAGAAAACAAGTAAAAGTTAACAAGAACGGTTAATATGTAATTAATTACTAGAGACGGGCCGAATGCGGTTTAAACCGAATACGAACTTCGGCCGAACATTCGGTTTGAACAAAAAATTCGGCCGAACTTCGGATTGATTTCGCTACGCTTTCTCGAAAACGACACGTCGTGACGTGATAACGCCGAATCGTTGGCGTTTTTACACCTGCCTCTAATAAATTTTAAGTACCTACGAGTAGGTGGATAAAAGAATAGATTTAGATCTTTGATTGAAAAAAAAAACACCATTTCCTAATTCTTAATGTTTAGTTCGTAAAAAAATTATTTCAAACCAAATTAATTAAAATTAATTAAATTGCTGAAGTTCCTTATAAGGGTTTTTTTTTTAAATTCAAGATACGCATTAGAATTAAGCAGTTACACTACTTACTGATGTTTGTGAGAGGAATAATAAGTTTATTTCATTTTTGTTGTAGTTTGATGTCTATTTAAATTAATAAAAGACTCAATTAAGAACTAACTTTATTTAATATTTATCACATTGCAAGTTAAGGTTTACATGTTCCTAACTAAATTAAATGACCATAAGTATATAAAGACCTAATTTTATTTTACGGTTATGATAGATATGATGTCTATTAAATCCAGTCAAAATAGTTTAAGGTGTTTACTTTTTTCTTGCACCGAATGTTCGACATTCAAATCGAATTTCGGCCGAATGCCAAAGTTCGGCTCAAGCTGCGGAAATTCGGCCAAACCGAATTTTGAACGAATTTCGACCCGTCCCTATTAATTACTTTTAACATAAAATTAATCGTCTCTTTCCGCAACACCGTGTTATTGCGAAAAACTCTAATCCTACTAATATTATAAACGCGAAAGTTTGTAAGAATGTATGGATGTATGTTTGTTACTCTTTGACGCAAAAACTACTGAATGGATTTTGATGAAACTTTACAATAATATAGCTAACACATAGGCTATAATTTATAAAGATATAGTGTAAATTATCCAAAATATAACGATATTCCATCACTACGCGGGTGAAAGCGCGGGGCGCAGCTAGTTAATAATATGGAAGAAGTATATTATTGTGAATACGGTGGGCTGTTACAAACGCCGTAAGCTGCGTACGGCGTACATTGATAAGTGTTTTGCGTCAGGTGTGTCAGTCAGCCTATATTCTGCTGAACGAATGAAATAAAATTAATAAAAATTAAAAAATCGTCATGTCATCCTTCATACAATTCATACATCTCTTTTTTGGTCTACCTTTACATTTGTACTCATCAACTTTCCGGTTCAACATTCTTCTTGTGACGTGACTTTTATCCCTCCTCATTACATGCCCATACCACCTTAGCCTTGTAATAGATGGTCTGGTCCGTCCTCTATCGGCTACATATCGATGAGTGTTCCTTAGAACTGCACGAGCTGTTTCCTCCAACCCAATTTTACCATCGGACAACCAGACGCACCGGTTTGCACCACCGTTACACGGTGGAAACAGCACCACTGAAAACCAAGCGTTTCGCTTCATCTTTTCTGGAATAATCTGTCGGAGTCTGTTTTTCTTGACAAATACAATCTTGAAGTCTTCAAGTCACGAGTGAATAGTTATCTTCTAGGTAAGCGTGTTCCATCCTAGACCGCGTCACTGCTCAACATCAGGTGAAACAGTGCTCAAACGCGGACATTGACATCCATAGAAAAAAGGTAATAATTGAAAGAAAGAAAAAACAATTATTTGGTATTTAAACACATAGCCGACACTTATTGAAAAATAATTTAATAAGTGGTATGAAATTGCATTCGTATATTTTATTTATAATAATAACTAGCTGTGCCCGCAACGTCGTCAGCGTGGAATTTGTTTTCAAAAACCTACCGATTTTCACACATTCTTCATTGGTGCTCCGCTCCTATTGGTCTTACCGTGATGATAAATAGCATATAGCCTATAGCCTTCCTCGATAAATGGGCCATCTAACACTGAAAGAATTTCTCAAATCAGACCAGTAGTTCCTGAGATTAGCGCGTTCAATCAAACAAACAAACTCTTCAGCTTTATATATTAGTATAAGATAACTTTTTTTTCAATTTAAAAAAACAGCAATTTTTTTATTGCATGAGTTCAGCAGACAGGCAGACGGCCAACTTGATGGAAAACGGTTACCATCACCTATGGACATTTGCAACACCAAAAGTGCTACAAATGCGCTGCTGCTCTCTCAAGGGAGACTGGAACCCGGTCATTAATTCCGGAACACAAATCAAGGAGGTTGTTATGGCGGCATACTCTAGACAAGGGGTGTTTTTGGAATTGTCTTTTTCTCGAATAGGATATTACATATTAAAATATGATGTTCATCAATAAAAGAATTATCATTAAAAAAACATCAATAACAACATCAGTGTAGCCATTCATTGCCGGCCGATTTCGGCAATGGTGACTGCATTTAAACTAATTTTTATTTGTCTGATTTAGGTGAATTATTTTTGTGTGTGTTCAAGTGGGTCCCGGGATGGTTTAGATTCATGATTGGACCCGGTAGGTGACGCCGCTGAACACCAGTTTTGATGAAATTTTTAGTGTTTTTTCAAGTAGATTCGAGAGTGATTCAGATTAACAATTAGCTTCGGTGGATGGGGCTGCAATCGGTTTCTAGATTTTTATTTTTTAAGGGCAAGACAACGTCTGCCGGGTCAACTACGTTTTAACGTCCTCACGGACAGTGTCAATGTTATAACAAAACGGCTGGCCCGGATCAGCCCGCCCACGGTGAGGAAGGCAGGCTGGCAGGCACCGACAGACAGACACAGACGGCGGCGTCTCAGACGTCGCCAATCACTATCCCCCGCCCCCCCCCCCCCATAGGATAGACTAGGCGTGTTGCTGGGAAGTTTCTTTCGCCGTTTGTTCTCTCCTAGCCGTAACACGTTGCGAAACTGCAGTAAGATTAGCGTAGACCGCCGCGAACCGCAGCTAACAATACCGCTGATGCTCATTATTCTTATCAGCAAGACACATGAACCGCAAAAGTATATGCAGAAACACAAAGTTGAAATCTATACATATTTTCCTTTTACAAAATGGTAAATATAATTTATTAATGTGTGTCATGTCATTTGAAACTTTAAACTCCTTTCCTGGTAATTTTCCTAATGTCGCTTAAAACAAATAGCCTCTCAACGCTCGATATTAACGCTATAGCAAAACGTAACTGAAAACGGTTGACATGCCTCTAACGTACCGTATCGGTATTGATGCAGCTAGCAACGGCTATCAGTTATCTAATAATATCTAGGTACAAACAACTGACGATAACGCTACGTTGCCAACCAACTGACTCACTGACAATCACCATAGCTATTCAGTGATTCCGTTTTCGCTACGTTGGCAACCGATCGCACGATAATAACCAAAATAATTATGCCTTCTCCCTCTTTCTAAATGATTCGTACCTTGCAAAACAGAGAAGAGGCGGTTATTGGCTAGCCACTTATTTACCATTATCCAGCAACGCACAGATTTAAGAATCAAAGACAACCTTATTTCTATGCAGCTAAGGCTTGAATAACCGTTGATAGACTGGACTGTAATAGGAATAGCGTTCATTATAGTTTACCTATGAAAGGTGAAAGTTTACTATAATTAAACTTTACCCTAATAGACATAAGGTCGTGATTACTTTACGAAGTTTGCTATATTCATGTAATATAAAATTGGTTTTTTGTGAAACATGCGCGCGCATGTGGCGTCATGGCGTATTTGTTTTGATACCGTCACTACGGCATCTTTACCTTTTTGAAGCAACTTTACCATATGCTATGTTTCTTTTGTTTTTGGACAATATTTTTTAATCTATGGCGTTTAACGCCTTCTTAAGCATACTGGTAAATTTTATAATAAACGGTGGTCCCATAATCCCAAAAAGTTTTCTAAGCTGGAAAGTTCACGGACTGTCAAATTATTGCATCATTTCTTTTGTGTGGTCAATTACACTCACAGCGAACACCGAATACAAACTGGTATTTAAAATAAAAATCAGACTGCAGGCTTATATTTTATGGTGTGCAGTGAATATTTAACAGAAGGTATCTCAAAGATTACATGTATAAATCATTTATTTCTTGTGTTACAGTGATAGGTAATGTTGTTTAATGTTAGGTAAAGTTACCACACTCTATGTCAGGGCAACTTTAGCTGAGGCTAGGGTTGTTAAACTCCAGTTTACAAATTGGTAAATTATTGTTTAAAAAAAACCTATTTACTTTTTACTATTTCGGAATTTTATGTACAATTTATTTTTTGATTTCTAATTACTTTTTGGTGAAGGGTGCTTGTTTGTTGGGCGTATTTTTTTTTATTAATTTCAGATTATAATTATAATATCAAAATTATTCTAAAGAGATGCTACTATTAGCGATCGACCTAATAAAGAACAAAACCATCACATATTACCAACCTGAAAAAAAAATCATGTTTCAAAGTTGACCTTTTAGTTTGTAATTAATCATTGTTTTTAGAGGATACGACTAACTTAAGTTTAACTTTGATTGATTTTATTTAAATGTCTAATAATACCTACTAATAAAAGTTTTGATTTAAATGTCAATTTTATTTTTACTGCAACATATGCATGACAACCCTGATCACATAGCTCTTTACCTATGATAATTTCAAAAATCTTCGACCTTACTATTAATTTTATCCGTTCAAGCATACCTACTGCACAAAGGTAATTTCGACATTTTGCGTAAAAACCTTTGGTAAAATTACTTGTCATGAAGCACTTCGTTATTATTTTAATGTAAACTTGGGCTTAGGTAATGTTACCAAAAATTGGTCAATTTTACCTAGCTCCTTATGTTGGTCACTGTCGTGAATCTATATAAGCTTTAGGGTAATTTTATAGTTTATTCAAAAGATACACACTAGAGCTACAAATTATACTACAAAACCTTAAATAAGTAGCTTTATAATGGAATAGGTCCACTAAATGTAAAAAAATAAGATAAAGATGCCACAGTTGACGGTACCTGTAATGACCCATTTGTATAGAGTTTAGACAAAAAGTTTGTTTTGTTTGAGCGGTGAAGTTTCATGTCTTTTTTTCCGCTTTGTTTAAACTTTTACTGAGGTGAGGCGTGGTATCGATTGTGATAATTGAAGATTGACCAATTGTAAAAAAATAGTAAGTTACTTAACTTGTAATAAAAAATGTGAATATAGATTTGGTAGTTTTAAGTTAGTACCCAATTGTGATATTAGTGTTGTGCAAAACTTTAATTTTTCAACTTTAATTTAATAAGAATAATGTCTGGCAGAAAGAGTATGGTGTGGACTCATTTTGAGAAAAAAGATAATATTTTCGCTATTTGTAAATATTGCAAGCAAACGTTGTCATATAAAACATCGACAGGGAACTTGAATTCTCATTTGAAAAAGGCTCATGCGTCTATTTTTTTGGCACAAAAAACTGACGTTAGGCAATTACCTTCAAATAATTCGGATGACTTGACTCTGCAAGCAAACACTGTGAGAGCAGTTACCACCACGTCTTGTTCTAGTTCTAGTGTGGCGACAGTTAGCGCTGGTTCAATTAGTTCAGATTTAGAATCTTCCCGTAAACGTCAAAAAACCATGAATCTCTACGTTACAAAAAAAATTACCCCAGAAGAACGAAAGCGCATTGACCGAGATTTATTAGAGTTATTTATAAGTGACTATCAGCCGTTTAGTATGGTAGAAGATAAAGGCTTCAAAAAATTTGCCAAAAACATTCCAGGATATACTCTCCCCGGCAGAAAAGCAATTTCGGCTGCCATGATACCGGCTCTCTATGAAAAATGTTTAGCTGAGGTTAAAGAAACTGTGACCCAGGACATACGTTCCGTGTGCATAACAACAGACTGTTGGACATCATCTCAAACCGAAAGCTACATAGCAGTAACAGCCCACTACATTGACAAAGATTTTGAGCCTCGGCAAGTTTTACTTGAGTGCAAAAATATGAAGGAACGTCATAGTAGCGCTAATTTATCGCAAGAACTGAAAAGGGTGACGGACGACTACGGTTTAACCACAAAAGTAATTTTTGCTATATCAGACAATGCTAGAAATATAGAAAAAGCTATTGAAGATTTAAATTGGAAAAGATATGGGTGTTATGCGCATACTCTGAACCTAATAGTCTCATATGCGTTAAATCCTGTGGATGTTTTTATAGAAAACATTAAAAAAATAGTAGCACATTTTAAGAGAAGTACGTCTGCCTTAGATATGCTTCTCAGCTACCAAATACGGAACATGGCAGACAGCGGGGACCCAAAGCGCCTAATACAACAAGTTCCAACTCGCTGGAACTCGACATATTTCATGTTGCGCAGATTTTGCCTGCTGAAAGAAGCAGTAAAACATTGCATGGCGATGATTGACAAAGACTGGCCTGTAATTTCCACGGATGAATGGGAAATAGCAAACCAGCTGTGCGAAGTCTTGAAACCTTTTGAAGAGGTGACCTCTTCAATTAGTGGCGACCAATATCTGACCGGCAGTTTAGTAATAGTAATGACAAACTGCTTAAAAGCTATTTGCGAAGACTTTTTAGAAAAGGCGGAATATAACCATTTTCAATCTGTCGTGAAACAAATTGTAGTATCCTTGAAAATAGGTCTCAATGACAGATTTCCCAAAATTGAGTTTAGCAAAACTTTTGCACTATGCACTTTACTTGACCCTCGGTTTAAAAACTATGGCTTCCAAAATGATAACGCTTATTCAGAAATTAAAAAGCACACCCACAATCTAATTATTGGTCTGATAGACCGCGATAAAAAATCCAGCCTGTCTACAAAAGAAACAAATAATTTAGAAGACAAAGATGTTAGCGCTTGGGGAATGTTTGATGAGCTAATAAAAAAGAAAAAACCGCAAGGGAATGCCACTGCGACAGCCATACGGGAACTCCAAATGTATTTGGACGACGAAATGCTCCCAAGGCAAAATTCAGAAGGCCAATGGAACAATCCGTCCCAATGGTGGCGAGAGCACAAAGTGATTTACCCGCATTTGTCTGAGATTTATCAGACAAAATGCAACATAGTCGCAACGTCAGTTCCCTGTGAGCGTCTTTTTTCTAAAACAGGATTGCTAGTTAGTCAAAGAAGGTGCAATTTAAAACCTCGCAAAGTGGAACAGCTAGCCTTTTTAAATTCAAATTTAAATCCGAAGAGGTTCGACGAATAATTATAATATATAGTATGTAAATAATGAAAAAAAAGGAAAACTTGTAAATAATGAAAAAAAGAAAAATTTGTAAATATTTTGTAAGGTAAGCCCTGTATATAAAATCATTGTATATATGGCGATTTTTAAATGCGCCACAATTTTTATCTATAGCTAAAAATTGTGCTAGTCCTAAGCCTAGAAAAGCATGAAGGGAAATTGTAGAATACTCGCACATCGAATAAAGTCAAGTAATACGAGTAGATACTTTAATAAGACAGACAGTACACTATGGCAGCTAGCATAGTTACATTGTCGACTACAAACGAAAACGATGCACGGCCGCGTTTTAGTTGAAAACCTGCTTTGATATCGATATTCGGCAACGGTTATCAATACCGGTATTGAAACCAAATATCGGTTAGATACCCGTTGCCAGAAATAGCTGGGCGACCACTGGTTTCAATAAATCGGCACACAAACACATTGTATATTTTTATATGCCAAGCAAGTTACAGTTATACAACTGACAACACTGGAGCCGATCGTTGACACCCAGACCAATGCAAAGAACGAAAAGATCGTTTACAAAATTTACCTCGCCGTTTTGGAGAACTATGTGAAAAAATCGTAATAAAAATTAACGCATTATAAATTTATCTAAAAAGTAAAACAAAAAAACTTTTTTAACAAAACTATTTTTTAAATGTTATTGTTATGTGTTATTTATCAATTCGATCGTCGTTCAATTGGTAAAGAACATTCAAGGGCGCATTGGAAAGCATAGATTAGTATTCATTAACAATGACATTATAATGGACTGTAATATGTTATGCTATATTATACAATCAGTCAAGGCAATTAGCATTATTTGTATTCCTAAATGAAGCATACAAAATAATAGACAATAGAAAAGGTAAGAAACTTAAAATAAGACCAATGCTTATTAAAAGATGAAAGATTTTCTGGATGACCGCACCGTATGGGAGCAATGCGATTACTTTGTTGAACCTGGTATTAGTTCAAAATGCATCAAGTGTAATAATGCTCTGCAACAAAACACCAGAAAACATTCAAGAGTTTCCAATAAACAAGTTTATATATATATATATATATATATATATATATATATATATATATATATATATATATATATATATAACTTCAACAGGATTTTCGTGGTCATTTTTTTTATTTTAAAAAGTACCAAATGTTGTTATTTGTATATCTATTAGTTATGCATATGCACAAATATTTTAAAATACTTCATAATCTAAGAAATATCAAAAAATAATACCAGTTAAAAATCGCAAAATAATGCCCCTTTTTTAACAATTTAGTTTATTTATTTAATTGAGTTCGATTATTATTTAACAATTGAGTTCGCTTACTTTTTAAATTGAGTTCAATTATTATTTAACAATTGAGTTCGCTTATTTTTTTAATTAAATTCGATTATTTTGTAACAATTGAGTTCGCTTATTTTTTTAATTGAGTTTAATTATTTTTTAACAATTGAGTTCGCTCATTAATTAAATTGAGGTCAATTATTTTTTACCAATTGAGTTCGCTTATTTTTTAAATTGAGTTCGATTATTTTTTAACAATTGAGTTCGATAATTTTTTTAATTGAATTCGTTTATTTTTTAACAATTGAGTTCTTCTATTTTTTAAAGTTGACAATGCCACATGTCTTATAAAATTGAAAGACAAACCGTTTATTTTCGACTTGAGATTACATTTTGAAATAAACACATTCATTTTCGTAGAAAATAATATAGTATACCGCAATATGGTGAAGAACAGCAATTCATCACTACGTGTAATCAGACCGTTTATAACTGGTCACGTATACTGATAAGGACGATAACAAATACTATAACGTTTACAAATGATTAACAACACTTGAATGTCATGGTAATGATCGATACAGGAGATACGATGAAAATCTAAAATACCTGCAAAATCTTTATAAACCCTCCACATTCCCGCGTCAATGCGAGATAACCAAGCGCAAGTGACAAGAATGTGGAGCCGGTACTCGCTAGAAATTAGTACACTAGTTCAAACAAGTCAAACCAAATGAAAAATTACAGCGCATGATTTTGACAGGAATACGGTTAACCATCCGGCTGGCCGCGTAGTGCGGTTGACTCTCCGGCACAATATGGAAAAACGTAGCTAAGTCCCAGCCGGTAGACTCGATTCTTTCAAGATTAAAAAGTTATCTTATCGAGCAGACGCCCTACTCAACAGAGGATTTTTTAAAATTTAAATATTATTAAATTACATTGTGTATGTAATTTTATTTATGACAATTGTGATATTATGAGACATGTACATATTATGTTATGAAAATTGTACTAAATAAAAGACTTATGACTTAGTACGTAATTACGTATAGCACCGTCCGGCCAACCGGCGCGGGCGCTGGGGTCGTTAATAGTCAGCATTTTACGAACGAACAACTGCGGCCTAATACTTAGCAACACATTATAGTCATATATGTTAAGTAATTAAATCAGTGTCATTACAGCGCTCGTTGGGTTTGGTATTTCTTACATTTTACCCTTCCCTCCTATACTAAAACTGTATACACACTACAGTTTTTTGGTCCTTCGAGTTTTTACGGTTTTGTGATCCTCGATCTGTAAGCCTAGCGCGCGGTTTGGCTTCTTACAGGGTCATCGCGCGTGAACTATCATATTTTGGACATTTTTATTTTCACAAACAGTGAATATTTCATAGAGTCAGTGACAAGACAGTTGCGGCTTTATACTACTAACATTTACAATTACATAGTTAAATACATTTTTTTTACAAACTTACAATTATTTTACAACCAGTATATATAATAAATAAATTCAGTGACAAGACAGTTGCTAAATTTTAATATCAGTGTGTGACGATCCTACTTCTCTGTGCATCATCGTCGCCTCACAGGGAGATAGAAAGCAACATTCTCAGCGGTCTTCAGCTCCATCACATAAGTATCCTGATATCAAGTAAGGTCTTTTATTTTTTATAATTATAACAATGGAGAAGCTCCTACAGAAACAAGTGGAGACCCTGGAGGCCATCAAACAAATCGAACGTAACTTCGGTAAGGACTCGTCTAGCCGCAAAACACGGCAATATCTAGACGAACGTATCGATAGGCTAGATAGGCTCTGGGCGGAATTTTCATCTGGTAACGACAAATTATCTCCATATGTGAATTCTGACGTTCAGTACTTTGCCGAAAATCAATATGAGAAGACGCACAAGTATTTTTTATCGGTAAGACAAAAACTCACATCGTTACGTCTAACAACACCAGGAGACATAGACGAAGGATTCGCTCTACCAGGTCCTTCCTTTAAGACACCAACTCGTCCACTAACACCAGCTCCGGAGCCACCGACTGCTACACCAAGGCAAGCGGTCGAATTATTAAACCTTCAACGCACTAACTTTAGAGCCTTCAGACGGCTAACAAGGAGCATAGAGGTAGAAAATATTAACACTAAGTGGGAGCTGGAAGACGAACTTCGAAGCCTACAGTACCGCTGGAACGATATAGACTCCTTGCATTTAAAAATCGATAACATCTTGCAGGGGTCTGACTCGGAATATGAAGAGGAGTTTACTTACTATGAGTGTTCTTACAAAGCACTTAAAAGAAGCTTAAACAACAAGCTAGCGTCTACAGCACACATCCAACATTCAACACCACAGCTTGATGTACCTACATTCACTGGCAGATACACGCAATGGCCTACATTTTGCGATCTCTACTCCCAGAGTATCCATAATAATAACTTGTTAACAAAATGCCAAAAAATGCAACACTTGAAGGGAAAGCTGAAGGGCGAAGCAGAGCGTCTCATTCAGCATCTATATATTTCAAACGAAAATTATGACACAGCATGGGAGTTGCTTACCCATAGATACAATAATCCCATACTACTTTTCACAAACCACATTGAAAATTTCTTAAACCAGCCTAACATTCAGAAACAGACAGCAAACGAAATAAAACGTCTCTATGACATAACAGGGGAAAGTATTCATGGTATTCAAAATCTGGGCATAGATACGTCTACATGGGATACCATACTTGTTCATCTCATATGTAAAAAACTAGATCAGGCGACATATGACGATTATAAGGTAGCTCGAAAATCACCACGAGAGTTACCTACTCTGGCCGAATTAATGGACTTTCTAGAGAGTAAATTTATCGCACTCGAACCATTACGGCAAAGAGAACGATCATATTCGTCACCACCAAACAAACACAGCAACATTTACCAGCAACCAAAGGGTTCTTACAAGCCCACCTATCAAAAATATCAGCCAAAAGAAAATCACCAGAGACGAGAGTTTCAATCATCCGCAACAGGGTACGTGTGTAATTGCCCTTATTGCAACAACAAACATGTTTTGTATAAATGTGGAAAATTTTTGAAATTGACACCGGATGCCAAACTGCGGTCAATTTCGCAATTGCAAGTTTGTAGAAATTGTCTTTATAAACACATAGACAACAAATGCAATTCGACAAAAACATGTAAAATATGTCACTGCAAACACAGCACAATACTACATGACGCATTTAGCATGAGCGGCGAGTTACCTACAACTCCCGCAAGCCCTACGCCACGTGTTCCTGGCCCAAGCCGTGGTGCCACATTGACAGCACGGGAACATAATGCTAACCACGTCGCCAGCGAAGAAGAAGAGATTTTACTAACAACCCTCTTAGTCAGAGCGAAGGCGGCTGATGGCACATATATCACATTAAGAGCCTTGCTGGACCAAGGCTCTCAAATTTCACTTATCTCAGAGAACGCGGTACAACAATTAGGGCTACCCCGGCAACATTACCATGCTTCGGTGTTTGGGGTAGGTCATGGGTCGAAACCAAGTAGAGGCATAGTCACCTTGGAACTTCAGTCTATCTACGACGACTATAAACTCAACACACAAGCATTAGTACTTCCACGAGTAATAAATAATTTACCTAACATTTCCTTTAAAAAACAACCCTGGGAGCACATACAACATTTACAATTAGCTGATCCAGAATACAACATTTCAAGAACTATTGATTTATTATTAGATGCCAGTGTTTATTCAGACATACTTATGAGTGGTCTTATTAAGGGACCGACCATGGCTCCTATTGCACAACAGACAAGACTGGGCTGGATCATATCCGGGAACGTACGGACCTTTAATTGCCACGTCGTTCTTAACAATATAAAAGATCTTTCGCAATACTGGGAAATGGAAGAGATAAGCGACACGACATCAGCACTCACACCAGAAGAACAGTACTGCGAGGACTTATACCAGTCGTCTACAAGAAGATTGGAAGATGGGAGATATGAAGTCGCACTCCCTATGAAACTTCAATTTAAACAAAATCTTGGATTGTCGAAACCAAAAGCTATTGCACAATTTCATAGCATTGAAAATAAATTTAAACAAAATAAAAATTTCGCGGACAGTTACAAACAGTTCATGTTAGACTATGAAATACTAGGTAATATGAAACGTGTTGAAAACAATAATAATGTGTCCTGCTATCTACCTCATCATGGTGTACTGAAGCCTGACTCCTCAACAACACAATTAAGAACAGTTTTTAATGCCTCATCAAAAACATCGAGCGGTTACAGTTTGAACGATTTGATGGAGCGGGGTCCCAACCTACAAAGGGACTTACAAAGCCTTTTACTCACCTGGCGCCAGCATAAATACGTCATCTCAGCAGACATTGAGAAGATGTTTCGTCAGATATTAATACGAGAAAGGGATCAAGATCTTCAGCGTATCATTTGGAGAACATCAGCACATGAACCATTAAGCGAATACAAGCTTACAACTATCACTTACGGGACAAAGGCAGCACCATATCTTGCCATGCGAACACTCAAACAGTTAGCACTCGACAATGAAGAGGCACAGCGGTACCCAATGGCCACAAAGGCCTTAAAAAATTCATTTTATATGGATGACCTTTTGGAAGGTGGAGATAGCTTAGAACAAACTAGAACATTACAGTACGAGCTAATACAAATTTTAAAAGAAGCAGGAATGAATATTAGAAAGTGGTCCAGCAACTCCCTGGATCTGGTAAAGGATCTCCCTACAAATAGTCTTGCCGTTCCACTTCACTTTAAAAACATTGAGTCGAGGAAAACACTTGGACTAAGTTGGAAACCTGATTCGGATACATTTACCTTTCAAAACAGATTTGAACAATTACAAGAAAACACACAACTGACAAAACGACAACTTCTGTCATATATTTCTAAAATATATGACCCCCTAGGATGGCTTTCTCCACTAACAATTAGAGCAAAACTCTTATTTCAAAACACATGGCTAAATAACTCGACTACATGGGATGGACAACTTCCGGATGAAATAAAGGAAGCCTGGAACCAATTAAACCATGATTTTCAACATTTAAATACATTTGAAATACCTAGATATTTAGGACAAAAACAAACATATACTTTACATGCATTTTGCGATGCTTCAGAAAAGGTATATGCTTGCGCAATTTATGTCGTAACAAATAACAATAAAGGTGAGTGCACATCGAGACTGGTAACTGCAAAAACAAAATTAGCACCAGTAAAAACCAAATTAACGCTACCTAGATTAGAATTATGTGGAGCAGTACTTCTTACAAGACTGCTAAAGAAGGTGATGGAGACATTAACATGTGATAAGATCGAAACCTTCGCATGGACCGACTCCATGATTGTGCTCGGCTGGATACACGGGGGGGCGAATAGATGGAAACAATTTGTCTCAAACAGAGTACAGACCATCATAACAGTAGTTCCACCATCACATTGGCACCACGTGTCCTCCGCAGAGAACGCCGCAGATTGCGCTACAAGAGGCTTAAGCGCAAATCAGTTACAAGGTCACTCTTTGTGGTGGGAAGGCCCACGCTGGCTGAAGAATTTTCATGAAGATCAGATTGGTAAAATAACATATCCATATCCTCAAATTGAAACAAAGAAACTCAGTGTACACGCAGCCTTATGTGAAAATAAAAACTTCATAATTAAATTATTAAATGATATGCAGTCTATACGGCGCGTGGCGACAACAATTGGATGGCTATCACGTTACATTGAATGGTTGCGAAACAAACAAAACATACCTATACAAGGGTACCTCACTAACATGGAAATTAATCACTCTTACAACTTAATTATAAAAACAGTACAATTTATGGAATTTCAAGAAGACTTTACTCGATTAAAAGGGAAGCAATGTGTGAAAAGAAACAGTAAACTCATTTGTCTCAACCCTTATTTAGATGAAAAGGACGGACTATTAAAAGTCGGCGGGCGTCTTAGCAACTCTCATCTTAGCCAATCAGCAAAACATCCAATAATTTTACCAAGCCACAGTCGTCTTACAGACCTTATAATACGACAAGCACATTTGACTACACTACATGGTGGACCAAGCCTTACATTGACACACATAAGAGAAAAGTATTGGATTCTCAGCGGGCTCCGTACAGTCAAACGGGAGCTTAACAAGTGCGTTACGTGCAGGAAACATAGTGACCAAAGCAGGCCACCAATTATGGCAGACCTACCAGCGCCTCGAGTAACACCTTCACGCCCATTTACACACGCAGGTGTCGATTTTACAGGACACTTTGACATTAAAGCCAACAAAGGACGTGGAGTGAGGACACACAAAGGGTATGTAGCAGTATTTGTGTGCCTTTCAACGAAGGCGGTACATCTGGAACTTGTGTCTGACCTTAGTACTCCAGGATTTTTGGCAGCATTTCGTCGATTTTGTGCCCGTAGGGGAACGCCCAGTCACGTTTACAGCGACAATGGCACCAACTTTGTAGGAGCAAATAGATTATTAAAGAAAGAGTATCAAGAGATAGCACAGTCAATAAACAGGGACTTCTTCAACAATATAAAGGAATACAATATACAGTGGACTTTTAACGCACCTGCATACCCTTCAGCAGGTGGACTGTGGGAGGCAGCAGTCAAAAGCTTTAAGTACCATTTACGTAGAGTGATAGGCGAACAAAAACTCACGTATGAGGAGTTTATAACATTACTCCATCAGATTGAGGCTTGCCTAAACTCACGCCCATTGATCACGGTCAACGAAAATTCATCTGACATTTGTCTCACACCGGGACACTTCCTGATTGGTGATACATTACTGTCTAGGCCACAAACAGATTCTGGTAACATTAATTTAACAACTAGATGGCGTATGATACAAGCCATGAACAAAGATATTTGGAAGGCATGGTCATCTGATTACCTTAAACAGCTGCAGGCAAGAACAAAATGGAGAACTCCTACAAAAAACATCGAAGTAGAAGACATTGTGCTCGTCAAGGAAGAGAATCTACCCCCCGGTAAATGGGCGTTAGGGAGAGTAGTAGATGTGCATCCCGGGAAAGATGGACATGTCAGGGTTGTCTCTCTAAAAACAAAACATGGGGTGATTAAAAGGCCTGCACTAAAACTCTCTGTATTGCCAGTGAAGAAAGATGAGGATGAAACAAGTCTCGAACAGGGTGATGAAACTAGTCGACCCAGACGTTCGACTAGGAAGGGGGCTTTTCATTACATGACAATGGCACTTCTCCTTCTTATGGCTGTAATTATGCCCGTAGAATGTACTTACAGCATCTCACCATTCGACAAAAATCAGAGCATTTATTTTGATAAAATGTACGACATGAACATTATACGAGATGAATGGAAATTAATTATATATTATAACATGTCAAGTTATTGGAGTGGCTTACATAACATTGAAAATTACGTCACACACTTGGACAATTATTTACGAAAAAATGGTCTGGCTTCTCAATATAAAAGTATTGTCTACCAACTTAAACATGAAATTTCGGAAATAGAACATTATAACAGCATTCTACAAAACCAAATTAGTAAGAGACAGAAAAGAGGCTTAATAAATGGTGTTGGTTACTTGGCAAATAGTTTGTTTGGTGTATTAGACGACTCTTTCGCCCAAAAATATGAAAAGGATATACAACAAATTACACAAAATGAAAACCATTTACAACAGTTATTCAAAAACCAAACTAGTGTTTTGGAGGCTCAATATAACATTATGCGAAGAAACGAAGACATTATGAACCGCCAATTCAAAATTGTGGAAAATCATCTAAGAAATATATCCCAAATATTAAATCAAGTAGAATCACAACAGAGAATTGAATTATATTTTATATCATCATCGCTTGCAGCCAACATTATCATTTCCAGCTTGAGACGCATCCAGACTACGTTAATAAATATTATCACAGATATAACGCATGGCCACAATATAGATATACATTTACTACCGCCCGAACAATTGATTGAACAAGTTAACGTTATAAGGAGTCACTTACAAAATGATCTGACGTTACCTGCCGAAAATGAGAACGTACAAGAATTATACAAGTTATTGAAACTCAATGTTAAGATAAACAACAATTTTTTGATTATAGAAGTGAAGTTTCCATTACAAAACAAAGATACTCTGGAATTAGACAGTGTGATAAGTATACCATACCCGAACCATATTGTCCGTTTCATAACACCGTACATAGCTTTCAACCTCCGAAAGAATTTACTCCTGTTCTTGACTGAAACAGATATTCGAACCTGTATACATCTGCCAAGAAACAGAATTCTATGCTCCACTAATAATCTCATTTACGAACAAACATTCACACAATCAATATGTAACATAAACATAGATGGACACCTTAAGTTATGTGCAACAGAGCCATTGACCTGTCAAGAGCATTGGATCAAATTACACAACACAAACAGCTGGTTGTACTCTTGTTGCGACGAGTGCAAAGTGTACATTTTTTGCACAGATGGGATGAAATTAGAGGCCTTGCTAGGAAACGGTATACTTAATATAGGCCAAGGCTGCAACATCAAAAGCAAAAGTTTAATCATTTATGGGCACAACGACTATTTCAGCCACACAAAAATGGACGGGTACTCAGCCATAATACCTGAAACTTCAATTTTAAATCACATAACAAATACAACATTTAGCAATTTCACCATGGAAAACCATGACCGAGAGTGGAATAATATAAAAACACAAATTGATGTATTAAAACAACAGTCTAATATATCATTTATAAGTACGCATGACATACATCTTTATGCGGTTTCATACACTGTTCTCGCCGTTGTTATTCTGGGTGGGATGACCTACTGGGCAAAAAGATGTTGGAAGAATAGACGACGAGCGGTAGCACCAGAACCGTTTTCGGTGGTGTTTCAGGCAGCCCAGAAGGTGGCAGAAGTGGACCAACTACACCAGCCAACGACATCGAACAGCGCCAAAACAATCACACTGGACATCCCCTCTGCGACGAGTCATGTGACAGTGAAAAAACCATGAAAAATAAGAAAATAGACTTTATCTACAAACATTTTATATCCTTTTACATTTAGTTTACGTTATTTTATTTACATTATTTTACAATTATTGATCATTTATTTTAATTCTACATTTATTAGTTACTTTGCTACATTTATAACTTTAATTTTTGATATTTTTTCTCTTGAGGCGCAGGATGTACAAAGTATGTACAATAATAGTCAGCATTTTACGAACGAACAACTGCGGCCTAATACTTAGCAACACATTATAGTCATATATGTTAAGTAATTAAATCAGTGTCATTACAGCGCTCGTTGGGTTTGGTATTTCTTACATTTTACCCTTCCCTCCTATACTAAAACTGTATACTATTGATCTAGACTGTGATTCGTTGATGACTGATGATTTATTCCTTCACAAAAATCGATCTTTACAAGCAAGACTACAAAGTTGATGCGGTTTTTTTTTCAAAGTCAGACGTTTCGATTCCAGCCTGATACTACTTTATTTTATCAAAATCGGCCCCGAGAGTTTTTTAAGTATATTTCTATCATAATCATATTCATACATAACTATCCGAAACTATCTGTCGCATCATATTCATGTCACTGTAAAAAGTTTTAAGCCTCAGAAACACTGAGGAGAACAAATGGAGCAACATGTTGCGACAGGGAGAGTCGTCATTAGTGCGTGGCGTCATCGCAGCGTTGACGCGGCGTCGGCCAGGAATTTCGCCCAATGTAAAATATGGCTTTTAGGGTTCTTATAATTTCGTTACGTTTGTCCGTTATCAAAGTATATGTCATAGACACTTTCATAAACATTTGGCTATAGAGCCAAAGTACATATAGTACGCCTGTCCTTCAAGCGGCCTCGCTACTCGCCGGATCCCTCCCATGGGACCTGGAAGCCAGGGTCCTGGCGTCACTATATACGTGGCGCAAAGAGACCCTGGCCAGGGGCTCCAGACCCGCGCCTCGCGAGATCGAGGTGTGCCGGTCGGAGCTCCGCCAGGTAGCCGTAGGAGTCTGGGAGGAACGCCTAAGACGCCCCAGCGCAGGCCCCGGCACCATCGAGGCGGTGAGGCCCGTCCTGCAAGAATGGCTTGGACGAAGTCACGGCACCCTGACGTTGACATAGACACAGATCCTCACGGGGTACGGTTGCTTCGGGACGTGCCTGTGTCGTCTCGGCCGTGAGGCCACGTCAGGGTGCCACAACTGTGACACAGGCGACGAGGACACGACGCTGCACACACTCGAGGTATGTCCAGCCTGGACGGAGCAGCGCCGGGAGCTCGTCGCCCTTACCGGACTTGACAACTCGCTCCCGGCCGTGGTACGCACCATGGTCGGGAGCCGCACCGGATGGGATGCCGTCTCCTCCTTCTGCGAGCACGTTATGTTGGCGAAGGAGGAGGCGGAGCGGGAGCGCGAGCGTACGTCCTTGCTCCGCTCCCGCCAAAGGAGGACGCGCCGACGCCGGAGGGCGGACTTTAATCTTCGGCCACCGTAAGCGGGCGGCGCGGGTGGGGCCCCTTGGGGTATAGGGGTTCTCACTCATCCGCACATGCCGTCGAGATGAGAGCGCGAGTGTTCCGCGCGCGCTTATCTCTCCTCCCGTGGGGCGCGTTACAAACCGCCCCACGCCGGATTTGACCATGACGTCGCCGGGGGGGTAGTCCCCCGGCATTTGAAGAGGCCCAGTGAGGGGGGCCCACGCCTGCCAGGGCATGCGGAGACGGGAAGCCCAATTCCCCGTAGCCCTGGCATAAGGCGCAGGACGGAACACCCAGGGGTTTTAGTGGGTATCCCTAACTGGGGAGTGGCAATAGCGTGGTACCAGTTCTGACTGGGCACGCTAGTGCCACCCCCGATCTGGCGAATCCCACACACTCACACAGGTCGCGAACATCCCCCCAGGCTTCTGTGCCTGTCGCGGCTTAGTCCTCAAACGGATTTCCCCTGGCCAAAAAAAAAAAAAAAAAAAGGGAGAGGCGTCATTAGTGCGTGGCGTCGTCGCAGCGTTGACGCGGCGTCGGCCAGGAATTTCGCCCAATGTAAAATATGGCTTTTAGGGTTCTTATAATTTCGTTACGTTTGTCCGTTATCAAAGTATATATCATAGACAGTTTCATAAACATTTGGTTATAGAGCCAAAGTACATATAGACGCCTAAAATTCAAAGAGCGAAAAAGTTCAGTCTTCTATAATACTCTGCTATACAACGGTATAATGAAATCTTACGTTGGGCGCCAGTTTAGTAGTTTAAATATGCTAAGCTACTACAATACATTAAGATGTTTTAGATTTTAAATTGATTTTAATTCAGATCACGGAAATATTGTGCACAGCGGACGTTAGCGAATTGTCTTACTTTTACAACGTGAACTCACCATCATTTGGTGAAGGTTGTTGCCAAAGCGTAAAACTTCTGTGATACACTACTTATTAAATGCAACTGCGAGATGAAAAAAAAATTGTGAACCGTTAAGAAATCTGGCCATTACACCGTTTCACACTATGATCGAGCTTTGAACGGAACAAAGTCTGCATTTGCAATAAATATTAAGGTAAGGTAAGGTAACTCTTTATTGTACAACAAAACATAGACAAACAGAAGTAGAAAAATATAAATATAGAACAACGGGCGGCCTTATTGCTAAACGATCTCTTCCAAGCAACCCTTGGCAGGCAGAAACAGATTTTTATAACTGACGGTGGAGCGGTCCTTAAATAATGATGATAAGTATACGCAGTGCATATAAGTACAAAAACAATTTAACTATAAATACATATGACAATGTACACACAAATATAATCATATAACAGATTAGGAATTACTATACACAATAGAAAAGTAATGCTTCTGAACCTGATTTTTGAAGCATTGTAAGGATTTGGCCTTATAGCAATAGGTACCTCATTCCAGAGACGCACAGCCAGTAAAAGAGTGTTATTAAATATTATAATAAAATATTCTTTGTATTAATTAATATGTAACCACGATAATCAAATCACCAGAGATTTTCCGTGCTTTTAGCCGACATCGCCATCAGAACTGCAAACACCGAGTCACAATGATCAAACTGAGTAACTGTCAGGCGAGATACCAACACATTCTATGCATGACACGACATTGCCGAATCGCTATGTGTAAACAGCAGAACGATGAGTATACGCGGTTACTCCGCGTATGCTTGCTGGTCGTGTGCAAGAACACCCAACATGCATGACACGTCAACGCAGAAAAAATAAACTACAAGCCATAAGACAGGAACTACAACATCTACAAAACAACACGAACGGCAACGCCTTGTGCTTTATAAAGCCCAGATGAGGCCGCATATGTGGTACTGCTCACACCTTTGGGCTGGAGCACCTGCCTACCAACTTAATCCCCTGGACAGTATTCAACGTCGAGTCGTTCGCATTGTTCATGATCCCATACTCACAGACGATCTAGATACGCTTGGCCTTAGAAGAGAATTTGCTTCTCTCTCATATTCTACCGACTGTATAACGGAGAGTGTTTCGAAGAACTGTTTAGAAAGGTGCCCTCGTCCTCTTTCTACCATCGCATCGCTCGCCATCGGTTGCGAGTTCACCCCCACTTCCTTGAGCCGCTTCGCTCATGTACGCAACGGTTCTGTAGAACGTTTCTCTTGCGTACCGTGGGGATTTGGAATGAGCTTCCAGCCGAGGTTTTCCCACAGCGCTACGATATGGAGTTTTTCAAAAAGGGTATCATAAAATTTCATCGAGGCCAGCAGCGCGTTGGTGTCATCTCAGATGTTGCAAACGTCCATAGGCGACGGTAACCGCTTTCCACCAGGTGGGCCGTCAGCCTGTTTGCTGTACTCCAGCTATAAAAAAAAAAAAAACGGGGCTAATACGGTCATTGTACGCATTGAGTTTTTTTGTGTCAAGACAGACATTCACAGCTGGGTCATGATCTGGAGGGACACCTTTATCCTGCCTGCTGTATAGGAAGAAATAAAATGTCTGATGAAGCAGAATTCATGAAAATAAACATACATACATACATAGCTTCACGTCAGTTCCCTTGCGGGGTAGGCACGAACAACAGTGCGCCATTCAGGCTTATTCTTTCTTACACACCTCACTCGCTTCTTTGACATTCATATCTGTTGTCATGCACGCTCATCTGTTCTTAAGGCTCCTGACATCACCTTCTGCTAGTATACGATCAATTTGACCATGGAAGGGGTGTCGTGGCCTTCCACGACTTCTGCATCCATCCACTTTTGCATTGTATATCTGTTTAGTCATTCTTTCCACATGCCCGAACCACCGGAGCATTCCTTTCCTTACCTTCACCCCGACACTCTCTTTCAGACCAACTCTCTCTCTTACTTCGGTATTACGAACGCGGTCCGCGAGCGTCACTCCGCAGATTTCGCGCAGTGCTCGCATCTCGACCGCGTCTACTCTACTTACATGCTCTCTCTTCCATACCCAACTCTCGCTTCCATGCGTGAGCGTAGGTACCAGCACCGCGTTGTGTATGGCGAGCTGGGCCTTCTTATGCAAATAGACATACCTTAATAACCCCTCCCGCTGAACCATGTATCGAAATGTTTCTACAATGGTGCTGTTGTGTGCCGTCCGTAAAGACTGCATCCGAGTCTGGAACAAAAAGTCATCATTTAGCTCAAAGTGTCATTATTATATTATTCCTAATCTTAATATCTTTTAAAATAAATGCAATACATGTCGCCTGTAAGAGATCGCTATAAGCGAAAAAAAACCGACTTCAAAAACTAAAAAACTAAAATAACTTATTTCTAAAGCTATTATTATTAATATATATCATCTAAAACATCTTATTTTATTTGTTACTTTTTAGTGTCTAGCTATGTATGGGTAGACCTACGAAAGGTGCCGCGCTCCTTAAAAAATATAGGTCCCAAGAAACGGGAACAAAAAAATGTTCGTAAAATGAAAACTACTGGGCCAAACTATGTTAAATGTTTAGGGGACCAAATGGCAACTATTCCGCATCAAACTAAACAAGAATCACGTAAATCGGATCATAAATCTCAGCGTAATCGGTGTACATATGGAACGGAATGGAAATTTTTTCATAAAAAATGTTCATAAAATGAAAACTACTGGGCCAAACTATGTCAAATTTTTAGGGGACCAAATGGCAGCTATTCCGCGTCGAACAAAAAAAGAATCACGTAAATCGGATCATCAATCTCGGAGTAATCGGTGAACATACATTAAAAAAAAGATCCCGACGAATTGAGAACCTCCTCCTTTTTTTGAAGTCGGTTAAAAACAGGGCATAGTTCACATATATATTTTTTTTACAAGTTAATATTTAACCAGGTTAACAATATTTACAGCATTAGACAATTTATAATTCCGATTTCCGATGTGCAGTATACGTTTGTGCAGAAAAGTATTTTTTTTTTACTTATTATTCAATATGGTTGGAGAGTTGGTCTGAAAGAGAGTGTCGGGGTGAAGGTAAGGAAAGGAATGCTCCGGTGGTTCGGGCATGTGGAAAGAATGCATGATGAAAGAATGACTAAACAGATATACAATGCAAAAGTGGATGGATGCAGAAGTCGTGGAAGGCCACGACACACCTTCCATGATCAAATTGATCGTGTACTAGCGGAGGGTGATGTCAGGAGCCTTAAGAACAGGCGAGTGTGCATGACAAGAGTTATGAATGTCAAAGAAGCAAGTGAGGTGTGTAAGAATGGGCCTAAATGGCGCTCTGTTGTTCGTGCCTACCCCGCAAGGGAACTGACGTGAAGTTATGTATGTATGTATGTATGTATTCAATATGCTGCGGAACTCACTACCTCAAAACATAAAACAAGCCAAGTCTGTGCATTCGTTTAATGACCTCGTCAAACAACACTATCTGAAATTTGTAATTGAATAATAATGTTATTTAGTTGTATGCTTAAGATGGTGTTGTTTGACGACACGCAACTTGTATATTCAGATAAATATGTATGTTTATATTATAGTTTAGTAACATTTTCCTTTACATTTACATATATATTAGTATAATAGGTTGGGGAAAAAGTCTTTTCGCATATAGTATGTATGAACTTGTAATAAGATCTCTTTGGCTACACCATTTGTATCTGGCTGGTTTTGGTATCATTAAAAAGTTTGAAGAACAGACGAGCTTGCATGACAAGAGTTATGAATGTCAAAGAGGCAAGCGAGGTGTGTAAGAATAAGCCTAAATGGCACTCTGTTGTTCGTGCCTACCCCGCAAGGGAACTGGCGTGAAGTTATGTATGTATGTATGTAAAAAGTTTTAATTTTCATTCGCTTTTCTTATTGTTAAAATGAGTGAATCTAATGAAGAAATTCGATACATTTTAAAATTTTACTACAAAAAAGGTAAAAATGCAACACAAGCCGCGAAAAAAATTTGTGATGTTTATGAACCTAATGCAGTATCTGTGAGAGTAGCCCAAATTTGGTTTAAGCGTTTTCAATCCGGAAATTTTGATATCAAAGATGCACGTCGCTCTGGTCGCCCTGTTACGGACAAAATTTATGCCATTTTTGAAAAAGTGGAGCAAGATCGGCATATTAGTAATTACGATGTAGCAGGAGAACTGGGAATTGACCACGAAACGGTTTTGGCACATTGGAAAAAAGATGAGTAAACAAAAAAGCTCGATATTTGGGTGCCTCATGAGCTCACTGAAAGAAACCTAATGAACTGTGTACTCATTTGTGATTCTTTATTACAACGTAATGAAACCGAACCATTTTTGAAGAAGCTGATAACTGGTGATGAAAAGTGGATCACGTACGACAAGAACGTGCGGAAAAGATCGTGGTCAAAGGCCGGTCAGGCTTCAGAGACTGTGGCGAAACCCGGGTTAACTCGCAAGAAGGTGATGCTGTGTGTATGGTGGGATTGGAAGGGCATTATACATTATGAGCTGTTACCGCCAGGCAGGACCATCGATTCTGAACTGTACTGCGAACAACTGATGAGATTAAAGCAAAAAGTTGAGAGAAAGTGGCCGGAATTAATCAACAGAAGGGGTGAGGTTTTTCACCAAGATAACGCTAGACCTCACACATGTTTAGCCACTTAGCAAAAATTACGACTTCGGCTGGGAGGTGTTAATGCATCCGCCGTATAGTCTGACCTTGCACCTTCAGATATTCACCGGTTTCGGTCTCTGTAGAATTCCTTAGGCAGTGTCAGGTTAACATCACGAGAGGACTGCCAAAACCACTTGTCGCAGTTTTTTTTATCAGAAACCCCAATATTTTTATAGCAATGGGATCACGTCCCTACCTACAAGATAGCAAAAAGTTATCCAACAAAATGGCACCTACATACTTTAGTCAAACGTAAATAAACTTCATAAAAAAACCTTTTGAATTTTTATATAAAATGCGAAGAAACTTTTTCCCCAACCTAATACTATATCTATTGCATACCTACCCCCATCCATACAGAGTTTCTGTCCATCCAAAGGTTGTCTGGAAGAAATCTCTCCCAGCGATAAGACCGCCCATTGTACTTATCATTACGATTGTATGTACGAATTTATTTTGTATCATTGTGTGCAATAAAGTATATTCTATTCTATTCTATGCTTACATTCATGTACATTAGAGACACATTTGAACTGTGGCACAGAAACCTCATGGGGTTATTCGTGCCGCAGAGAGTGGTGTACACAATATTGTTGTATCAAAAATAGGAACAGAGGCGAGTAATTGTTATCATCATTCTAGTGTTTAGTTCTGATTTGATAATAAAAGCGGAGATAACCCCGCTGGGGATATACTGGAATGATGATAACATCATTCTAGTATATCTTTCCCTTTTAGCCCCAGGTCTGCACATGTGAGCCTGATGGTCGGCTTTGGGAATCAATGTAGCATCTTTTCGGATTATATTTGGTCGATTTATGGTTTGATTATCGAAGTGCAGACCGGTTTCCGACATGTAAGTAATCTATATCATTTATTCGTAAATGCGAATGACAGAGTGATGCTTGCTGTGGATTCTTAGGTTTGTCCCGCTTACACGATTCGTACCTCCTAAATTGGAAAATTATTTACAATCATATAGATTAAGAGACCAAATACCAAGTCTACTTTTTATCTTACAAAAATACACGATTGCTACAAGATATCTCATGCAAGTGAAGTCACAACATAATGTCTAGTTATATATAAAACTAGGGGACGGTCACGTTTTCGTACTTTTCTAGAGGGGACGAGTGTTTAGAAGTTTAGGAACCACTGTTCTACAACTACTTTAATAAACATCTATCGATTTCAACCGATGCGGACGCACTTATTGTGGGCCTCCTGACTTAAATTATGGCTTCATTTAAAATTTAATATGTTGTACAGACTGTGACAAGTTCAAGGATATGCCTGATTTATTCAACTTTGAAATGATGAATTAAATAGAAAAGTTGTTTTTTTTTCAATAGAATTGTTATTACATGATACGCGTACCTAGCCAATGACAAGTAATCATGAATGTTCAATATTCAAATAAACAAAAATTTATGTACATAATATATTTGTATATAAATATATATTTTTACTTACTATTAATATATGTATATATGATTGTATATATTTTAAACTATGCGCACTGAATACCGACCCACGATTAGAAATGTGAAATTATCTCCAGAAGGTTGTCTGGAAGAAATCGCTGTCAGCGATAAGACCGCTGATTGTGCTAGTTAAATTATTGTTAACTCATGTGAAATGTGAATGTAAAGATTACAGTCTTACTATAAGTATACTTAAATTAGAAATGGTCATATTAGTAATTTTGTGACAATATATTAATTGTATAAAATAAATAGATAGCATCTAGATGAGGTTAAAGATACATAGATAGATAACACTTTATTGATCACCAAATATACAATTTCAAAAATACACAATTACAATATTGTCATGGTACACATGGCACTAGATAGGACTATATATAAGGCCAACACTGCACATGCACTTCCTCACAACACTAGCATGTAACAGATACACTCTACATTAGTATAAGTTTACTATTAAAATTAGAATAAATTAATATAATAAGTTATTCTTAAGGTACACCACAACATAAAAATCACTAAATTAATGTCACACACAGTAACAAAAATAAACAATAAGCGTGTATGGACTCTAAAATTCTTCATAGAAATTAAGTAGTAAAAAAGGGTACGGAACTCGAGCCCGTAGAGATGTTAATAGTAACAATAAAAAATTGTTATGGTAGAAACAACAGGCGGCCTTATCGCTTAAGCAATCTCTTCCAGGCAACCTAACTTAAGGAATAGTTCAACCTAATCTGGCGATGTAGGTGGTGCAGATTATTAGGTGTATCATAAATAAACATACTTAAATTACTTTATAAATTAAATACATACAAATATATATATATTAAATAGTTTATAGTATAAGGATTAGGGCTAATTTTCTGAGTGCGTTCTTAAAGGTATTTTGGCCTCTCTGACAGTAAGAGGCAGCGTATTCCAAAGTTGGACAGCCTGCACTGTAAAAAAGTTATCATAAAGGGATGAAGTGTGTGCAGGTGTAGTGATTTTACGATACGTATGAGTCCGCAAATTGTGGGAAGTAGAAAGGCGAAGGAATTCAAAACGTCCCTTAATATCGATACCTCGGAGCTCAAAGGGCGTAAGCACCAAAACTCGATTTTTCGGGAGAGCCAAAAAACAAAATATAAAATATTATTTCGGACATAACTTTTTTGATTCTTGGCCTAAATAAACCATTCTAAAACCAAGTCTTAAAATTTTATGATGCAAAACACTGTTAAATTATATTTCAAATACATTTAAAAGTAACAAAAGCAGCTTTCCTATACGCCCCGGAAAATTGCATGTTTCGGGCGTTTACACCCTAAAAATCTATGGATGTGTGATCAAAGATGGTTGTAACTGCCAATTTGCCTACTAATTCTATCAGTTTGTAGACTATTGCTTTGTTTTCTTCAGTTGACTAAATATCATGTAAGAGAGAAACAAAGAAATTCTTTTTTTTCTTTATTTGCCTATTTAATTTCAATTTTATTTATACATACATACATACATACATACATACATAACTTCACGCCAGTTCCCTTGCGGGGTAGGCACGAACAACAGAGCGCCATTTAGGCTTATTCTTACATACCTCACTTGCTTCTTTGACTTTCATAACTCTTGTCATGCACGCTCGTCTGTTCTTAAGGCTCCTGACATCACCTTCTGCTAGTACACGATCAATTTGATCATGGAAGGTGTGTCGTGGCCTTCCACGACTTCTGCATCCATCCACTTTTGCATTGTATATCTGTTTATTCATTCTTTCATCATGCATTCTTTCCACATGCCCGAACCACCGGAGCATTCCTTTCCTTACCTTCACCCCGACACTCTCTTTCAGACCAACTCTCTTTCTTACTTACTTAATTTTATTTATGAACTTAGTATATCAATTTATCAACTCAGACAACTAATTGTATAATCTACGATGTCGTTCACTACCCTCGCGTTTATGATCATTAACATTGGTTGCTGTTACAACACAAAATCTAAAAATATATGTTTTATTTTCTACAAAAAATGGGGTCGTAAACACCATTTTTTGGCGAATTGGAAGACTTTACATATACTCATCGATAGAGGAGAAAAAATTAAGTAGGGCTGCATTAAAAAGTGAATTTCGCCGAATTGGCGGTTACGTCCTTTGAGCCCCGAGGTATCGATATAAGGAGGACTACTAGGAATAAATAACATGTTATAAAGTATAATAAATAATAAAACTACGTTTTAACGGTTTTAAGCGCGGTAATTTTATTTGATTTTGGTTTTTCCGACGTTTCGGCGTTATGTTATAAAGTAGTGTGATAATATGAGTATACGAGTATTCCGGCGAAAACGAATAGGGAGCCACTTGAGTTTTTCACGAAATTCAGAAATATGGTCATATTTTCGCAAGCCAAATATGAACGTCATGCAACAAATAAAGAAATAATTATAGATAGATAGAAATGGAAACGTATTGATTTGAAAACTTCAATTCACTCTCCTGAACAATTTTCTTTTTTGAGATATTTTTTAATTAAGTAAATACTCTTTTGTTTATCTACACCAAGTACTTGGTAATTATTGAGCGTAATATCATGGTGGCATCTGTTATATGCAAATAAGTACTCCTGAACCTATCAATTTCAACCATCCAGTTTTAGAAGTAAAATCAACTGTGATTACGCCCATGTTAAATGATATGCAATTAATTCAAATGAATCTATTTTTTCACTTTAGGTATGAAAAAAATGGTGTTGAGGGATCTGTATGTATTTATACTAATAATCCCAGTCAATAAATGTCTCATTGCTGGGCTCGGGCCTCCCATTATAGGGGGAATGGACGGTATACCCTCGACGCTTGTCCAAGGCGGCTTGGCAGGTTGGACACATCGATTATCTCGATATGCAAGTTGCATCACGTTGTTTTGCTTCACTGTTGTTAGCACGCGGTAATTGTAACAATGGGCACATCAGATCAGAAAACTGAGTAATGCCCGGTTTCTGAGGTACTTTTAACTGTAGCAGTTAGCGCTATCGGTTCAATAACTTATAAAATTGCGTTTTTGAACATACCATCGTACGATAGTTAAACTAGGTTCAACTTAACTGACCAATATTAGGAGTAGTTATTCCATATCTTTTGTTTGACATTTTGTTGTTGACGTTTTTGTTTGATGTAAATAAATATTAGATATTCCTTCTCAGATAGATCCATCTAGTGGCGATTTTTGGTACTTGTTGTAGGTTAACAGTTAACCTAAGTTCATCTATTACATAACTTTATGGAATCAATTGTTATTGAACTCATAACTAGTAACCTCAGAAATCAGGCATTAGTGGTGCATGCGTATGCATTTGTTATTCCTTTTATCTAGTTGGAAAACCACAAATATAGATTTTATAAAATTACTATTTTGTTATTACATTAACAATATGAAATGCAATAAAGAGAAAAGTTAAACACAGAAAGAAATGTGTTGAATTCTCTATTTTTCCCGATCTAGGCAATTAGGCCTGTGTTACAGAATTGATTAAATTATCAATTTTTATTACGGAGATTGCACATTTTCAGTAACATTGTATTTTTTTTTTGTTGTTAAAAAACGCGTTTTCTTCGGATAATATCCCATTCAACCAATCACAAGTGATATGACAACGATACATAAATTGAATCTATACATACGCATGTAACAGATAATGAATTTAACAACATATCCAATAGTGCTTATTTATAGGCGACAATATGAAGGCATGGTAATACATTGATTTGCAGATTCACAAGTGATGATGAAATGATTCACAAACAAAGAAAACACAACACAACTAGCTCCTGTTTAACCTTTTTAAAACTGATCCCTAAGAGTGTTAAGATTATTAAGAAAATTGGCATCTTTTTTAATGACAAATCCAATATGACACAACATGTAATTTAAACTTCATACAATTATATTGTGATATACAGTCTTGACATAGGATATTTTCTTATAAGGAGGAAGAGTTGCCTAACGCTATCATTGCTTGGTTCTTCCTTGAAACTAATAGTCTATTTAAACATAACCATCCTTAAAGCCATCTTCAGAATTTATAGAACTAAGATCGTAACATCAATAAGACCTAGTTTTGATTGCACAATATCATTGAAGCAATAATAATTATTGTAGGTTCAATATTTTTCCACAAGTTGAGGATTTTATTTTGATAAGCGAAAATAGAAGACTGAAGTCATACCACATCAAAATGTTGGGTATTACAGTGGGAATAATCGCACTTTTTGTGCTCCAAGCATATGGCTTTGACGATGAAGTATTAGAATTAGCAAAAATGGTACGCGAGAGTTGCGCTGGAGAAACAAACGTGGACCTGTCATTAGTGGAAAAGATAAACGCCGGCGCTGAATTAACTCCAGATCCTGTATTGAAATGTTACATCAAGTGCACCTTGGAAACTGCTGGAATGCTGTCTGACGGTGTAATGGATTTAGAAATGGTAATGACGTTACTGCCAGACAGTTTGAAAAACAAGCACGGAGCCGCTCTAGAGGCTTGTGGAACACAGAAAGGCGCCGATGACTGTGACACTGCATACTTGACCCAATTGTGTTGGCAGAAATCTTGCAAAAGCGACTTTTTCTTAATATAGTTAAATGATCCAAGGGGTTAGTGCGAATTTTTTTACTACTGACTCACGTTCTAGTTAATGCAATTTTCAATTAGAACGGTTAGCGCCATCTCGTGTCGCGAGATGGGAAAGCTATATCGTGCCATCCAAAATTTCGTTAAAACGTGATCGAGTGGTAAAAAAACTCGCACTAAGCACACAGATATTGTACATTACATAGTTGATCTAAGCTGTGTATCAATATATCACTCCCATGAATTGCCTTACTACTGGTTAAAATTTGACAAAACCTCCACACGTGTAACATCAATATTTTAAAATCCACATGATAATAGACAGTAACGCTGATATTTCAACCAAATTGATTCAACATAATATTTTCTTAAGTTTTCGCGACTTGTATACATAATGAAACTACGTTTTAACGGTTTTAAGCGCGGTAATTTTATTTTATTTTGGTTTTTCCGACGTTTCGGCCACTTTTCAGTGTGGCCAAATTCGGCGGTGTGAGTGCCTAAAAACAAAACATGCGCGTTTAGTGCACTGAAAAGTGGCCGAAACGTCGGAAAAACCAAAATCAAATAAAATTACCGCGCTTAAAACCGTTAAAACGTAGTTTTATTAAATTGATTAAATTTTGTTACATTTTTTTTCGTCAAAATTGTTACATATAGTAAATTGATGAAAAAATAATATCAACATGTATTTTGAACACAGATAATAACAATGTTTTCAAAAAAATTAAGTACCATCGCCATCTACACTCATGTGCATTCAAGTTATTAAAGTAGTGATTAATATCACCAATTAATTATATTTGCCATGATATAATTTGATAGTAAGTAAAATTTAATATTTTTAATCTTTAGCAATGAATAAAATTGGTGTATGTATGTAATTACAATAAAAACTGCTACTTATAAGTGTGCAATAATAATTTTAAAAAATTTTGTCTGCATGTCAGTCTGTAAGTTTTGTCTTCAATAACTTTCAAAGCAGCTCAACTGATTTCAATAAATATTAATGGGTTAAAGCGGCATTTTATATTTAATTTCTAAAAGCTCATTTAATCTATTAGAAACATTAGGTTCTGAAGATAGGAATATAAATGTATCAAGTCTCCTTTGAATGAAGTGATGGCCACAGCAGCTATGTTTTAGTTTTTATTACAGAATTAATTTTTGAATAATATCTTAGTTAAATTGTGGATTCAGATGACCATTTAAAACATTTTCTTCTTTAATATCTTACTTTAGATATTCTTTCAGTTCATTATGATATTCAAACATCATTAATTAGCGTAATTGGTTGCAAAAATCGTGTGCGTAACATTCTAAAATGATCTTCTTACGGAGATATGTATAGTTATAAATATGTTCACATTTGACCCCTGATAGTCTGCTCAAGGTGGAGCCTAATTAACAAGAAAGCATTTATTCACATAAGACTTGAAGACATCTGGATTGTATTTTTCGGAAAACAGACTCTGATAGGACATTCCATGAATTTGAAATACAAATAAATATAACACATATTAATCTCTATACTACAATAATTCTGTAAATGGTTCCAATTTGTACATTGCGTGTAAAAATGGGAAAAAAATCAAGAGTGCGTTACAGTCTGTAGAGCATCACATGAAAACTACAGGATGGATTTAAATGAAACTCGATAGAGAGCTAGCTAATATCCATGCTCGTA
The DNA here is from genome assembly GCA_019925095.2 of Dendrolimus kikuchii. NCBI lineage: Eukaryota > Metazoa > Arthropoda > Insecta > Lepidoptera > Lasiocampidae > Dendrolimus > Dendrolimus kikuchii. Next base: position 14,285,193 of record CM034412.1, read on the forward strand.
ACTTCGGATACTTTTTATCCCAAAAAATGACATTGTTTCCATGGCATAGAGGAAAATATCCACGGCGACGGCGCTGCAATTCCTTTTTTTTAAACTACTGAATGTATATGAATAAAACTCGACATAGTGTTTAGCTTATAACCGTAGTTAACACTTAGTGTACTTTTATTCTGATACGTAATGTAGTTTCCATGTAATAAACGAATTGGAAAAATAGATGGCGTTGCAATCACATTTATCAGTTCAATAAGAAATACCCACATTGTCATAAACAGCATCTTCATTGTATTACTACAAATTAGGTTGACTGCGAGACTCGCCTCTATGTCTCCTGCGCAGTTGTGTAGATTATATGAACATAGTTTATTAACCGACTTCAAAAAAGTAGGAGGTTCTCAATTCATCGGGATCTTTTTTTTTTATGTATGTTCACCGATTACTCCGAGATTTATGATCCGATTTACGTGATTCTTTTTTTGTTCAACGCAGATTAGCTTCCATTTGGTCCCCTAAAAATTTGACATAGTTTGGCAGGGTAGTTTTCATTTTATGACCATTTTTTATGAAAAAATTTCCATTCTGTTCCATATGTACACCGATTCCGCTGAGATTTATGATCCGATTTACGTGATTCTTGTTTAGTTTGATGCGGAATATTAGCCATTTGGTCCCCTAAAAATTTAACATACTTTGGCTCAGTAGTTTTCATTTTACGAACAGTTTTTTGTTCCCCTTTCTTGGGACCTATATTTTTAAGGAGCGCGGCACCTTTCGTAGGTCTACCCATACATAGCTAGACACTAAAAAGTAACAAATAAAATAAAGAAACTTCGTTTAAAAAACCGACTTCAAAAACTAAAAAGTATATAATAACTTATTTCTAAAGCTATTATTATTAATATATATTATCTAAAACATCTTGAAGTCGGTGCAAAGTAAAACATATAAATTACTATATTTTTTTGAAAATTACTAAGCACGACTTTAAGATGTTTTAGATAATATATATTAATAATAATAGCTTTAGAAATAATTTATTTTATACTTTTTAGTTTCTTTGTTATTGTAGTGAACTTAGTAACAAGAAACAGTAAAGTTTTAGGTAAAACACCTAATTAAATTTGTATATATGTAACATAGAGGCCTAGGGTTTTCACGAGGAGTAGCCACAGGGAAACCTTTAATAATGTATATATTTGTATATAATATTAATATAATTATGTTATTAACAATATTTTTTTATTAATTTTAGTTATATATATTGTGTAATATTTATGTATCCTATTTACATGTATTTAATTTGCACAACACTGTCATACATTTTCGATTCCTTTGACACAATCCATAGCGGGGATTGTCTGGAAGCAATGGCTCTACACTCTAAAGCAATAAGGCCATCATGTTCTTGCCTTAACATGAAGTTACTGTAAATTATTCACTTTAAGTGTATCTGGTAAACAATTAAGTATTTTCTATGTATCTATCTAAATACATAAAATAATCAGTGGTCAAACACACATTGTATATCCCCAAAAGCTAAGCATGATACTAGCACACTTGTGTAAAGGGTAAAACATAAGGGACCACTCTGGGTCTGATCCCAGACACCCAAAACATAGAAAATAAGGGAAAGCAAAATGTCTTGTTCACACTGATCCATTCTAACACTACATGACTCTATCAGCAAATTGTCAGTGGGCCTAAAGCAATTGCTTTTGCAAATTCATATTATTACAAATATAACAAAGTTCAAATAAAGTGGAACTTTATACTACATCATACAGATCCTTACAAGCTATGCTATGTTTTGGTATAATAATATAGTGTGTTTTTCCTGAAATCATCTGATTCAATTCCTGTCAAGAGTAACTGATGTTTAAAAAATCTAATAATACCTAACACTTTAACTATCTCAAAATTGGCCTGGAGACTCCTTTGACTGTTTTTCGCTATTTCATTTAGTTTAGATTTGGTCCTAATCACTAAAATTACTTATATAGTAGAAAATAACAATGTTTTCATTATTCAATTGAATATGTTAATCACTTTAAATGTTTTATGATTAGGTATTCCATATATACATATATTTCTATTGTTTAATTTTTTTTTTAATTAATTACTAGTCAATTTAGATTTTCCTTAAAAAATAATTTTATATAGATAGATAACACTTTACTATACACCAATACAAAAATGATCTTAGAGACTTAAATTATATCTAATTATGTGTAAAGGGCTGTCTTAGCCCTAAAAAGTGATCCAGACAACCCCAGGAATTAATTGAGATGACAATGGTGACAGTGGTATATTAACATATAGTATGAACTACTTTTTTAATAATAAATACATAAATGATATATAAATATGTCATTTGTTCCATGTGTTTTTACTGTCAAAAAATATGTAACTTGATAAATGTGCAAACATCAAAAGTAAAATAAATGCTTGTAAACAGTATAAAAGTATTTGACCTGTCATAAGACCCCCAACTACTTTAAAGGAAACTTATCTTATATATCTATTCTATCACAATATACCTAATATACTCTCTCTTGTGTGGGGGCCATTCCTGCGATGTTAAAAAATTATTAACTGTGGCCAAATGGGTCTTATTTATAGAATTAAAAACAACACACTTAATGAATATCCCCATTAGTGTATATACATACATTATCTGTCAACATGTAACATATCCTATTAAAAACAATATTGCATCACAAATAATGCATTACACCCATTTCCACATCTGCATGAAACAACTTATAACTCTAGCATTATTAAAAGTGCGGCCCAAGCATTAAATCATAATGGTTTCCGAGTAAGGTAGAACAAAAATTTATTTGAAGTAATCAGGATACAATGCCTCAATGGTTACATAAAGTAATTAAAGAAATCGAATTATAGATATTTAAACAACATTAATAACAAGAATTCTTTCGTAATATCTTTGTCTTTGTATGTTCACAATGGTAGTTAACAATAATTCAGTTTTTGATAGTGAGCAAAGATCTATTCTATTCTACTCTTGCTGGTGCTGGCTCCAACGCCTTTGGCATTGATTTTGCCAATGTCATGGAAAAAGAGACAGGTAATAAAATATGTATGCTATTTATTATAACTAGTGTTTAAATATTAAAGAAATTTTGATTGTCGGTAATCTTTTTCCAAAATTTTGGAATATAAGAGAGTGGAGTACTGTCACTGTCAATAGTGTCACTATGGCAGATACAAAAGAAATAAAAACAACATATATCACTATATAACTGTTAGAATAAACAGTGTTTTTGTTGTCTGCATTATTTTATTTACTCTAGAAATCTTATATCTACTAAAGATTAGACTATACCATACTGATAATTCATGAGCAAATCTAAGAGCCTTTCACATATGGAGAAAAAGAGACAGGCAAGTATTCAATATTACTCTCACATTTTTATTTAAGTTTGATTAGCTATCTATCACTTGTTATTGTTTTTTGCAATTAGTACTAGATAATGCTTGCTCCATTTTAATAATAGCACACATACTTCCAAAATAACATGTGGAGTAGATAATTTCTAAAGTATTTTTCCTTATTCCAATTATAAACCAACTTGAGGTTTCTAACAGACAAGCAATAAACTACTGTATGACTTAAAGCAATTATTTACTTAAGTCGGAAATAGTATATTATCTATAACTTTGTATCAACAGGAAATTTTCCTCGAAGAATTAATTGCAGAGTTTGACATGACAAGGTATTGTTGTTGTAGAACATGTTTCGTGAGATGTTTTTAATGAAAACAGGCTGACGGTGTTAATAATAAAGTGTTTTATATAACCGTCTGGCAAATTGGTGGCGTAATAACCCGTATAGAACTGTCATCTGCTAGGTTAGGAGTGTGAAACGCACTAGGAAAATCTAATCAAAATTACATAAGGACGGTCTGAGGATTACTACCTTTACAGAGTCCAAGGGGTACATGATGCAGTGCTCCATCACTCCCGCAATAGCTCCTGCGGTCATATGTGTGACGAAGTTTTGCGTCGGAAGGGATTCATACTCTTCAAAGCTCATAATACTCATAAAATACTGACACTTATCACGAAATAAAAACACTTATTTATGTCAAATTATAAGTTCTACAGTTTTGTTCTACCGAATTAACAATATCATTTTCACTAACTATTTTCGTCACAAGTCATCTGAAATTTAGAACGAGCAAAATTGATTCCTACTATTTCACAAGCACGCGCGACTTTTGCGGTTTCACAGATTGTCAATTTTTCAACCAGTCTCTCATGCCGGCCATTCCGTTCGCATTTTTTTTTCATCAAATATCAATGTTGCCAGTTGAAAATATTAATCTGTCAATTGACAATATCGAATATTTAAATATAAATCGATATTCGTTCTCTGTTCATTTTTTTTCGATATTCGTTCTACTTATTTATTGCAGCATAACTTAAGTATTCAATTATATTTTCTATAGATTAATGAACCTGCTATTTCTTATATTAGTTAAGCTTATTTAAATCAAACATGCACTTAAATGCTTTGAGAGATATTTTATCTTAAGAAAACTGCTGATCCCTTCGACTCAAGTCTGGTATAGTGTCATGGCATTAGTTTCACTCTCATTTCCTTGAACTGCCACGTTTAACTAGAAAATAATTTTCTAAATTGTTTCTTCTGCATAAGAATGATCTAGGAATCTAGAAGGAGCTTTCGGATTTTAGATTATGACATTAAGTAATTTAAAAAGTTTGTGTGTGTATTATTAAATTTCTTCGAGTATAAAACCACTTTAGAAGGGTCTATAGTATTGCAGAAATCGATATCATCCATTGCGTGAGTCTGTACATTTATGGCGACCCCTCCCGCCTAATTTCAATTTTTTACGATATCAATAGACAATTATATCACGACATTGTCTTTAATTGTGAAGAGGACGAAAACTGTATAAATAACTTAGTGGACAAGAAGTAACCCGCGAATTTTTCTATAATATTAATATATATTTTACAAAGATACGTTTAGAAACAACAAATTATTACAAAGAACATGTAATCGATTTTTGTATAATATATTCGAAATTCAAATGTATGATTTTCATAGTTCCAATGTATAGGCGACTAATTTTTTTTTTATTATAGGTATTTAAAAAAAATTATAAATCTTAAAAATGTATCAAAAGAGCCACAAAACTATTGTATTTGAATTTCTATAAAAAATTTTGAAGTTGGCAACTTTTGTATGTTATTCATTAAAAAAGCGGCAAAATTAAGTTCTATTTTTCTGGATATTAATACTTTCGTTCAGAAAGAAAGATTGCAGACTTGTAATTAAAAAACTACAGTCAAAAAGTTGCTGAATTTCACTACTAAAACATAGATACTCTATTATATTTATAAATTTCTGGATTTTCATTGAAATCTGTTGAATTATTTCGTGACAAAAATTTCGGCCAGATATGTAAACGAAAAATTTCTATCCAACGATGGTAAGGACTTCACTCGAAGGTAAACTACTTAACTAAAGCAAATATTTAACATTTGTAAATCATTTATACTGAGTTTAAGCCACCATTTTCTATAAGTAAGGTCAATGATCTTATAATATAATTATATTGCCATGGATGAAATAGTATTCTTTTTCCATGATATTACTACCACTGGGTATGGTGCCCAAAAGGCTGGATATCTCATCGCGTCGCCATTTCTAATAAACCTATATTCCTCAAGGTGATCCTATTAATATTTTTAATTAACATGAAAGTGAAAATAAAATGCTGTACTAAGTAAGGCGCAGAACTGAGTGCTAGTAGAATAAGCGAATCCAGTGGTATAGCTAGCATGGGTGACACCCGGTACGGAAAATCCATAAATTGAACAAGTGCGTAATGTCCAAGCACGATGAAGGGTTCCACAGAGATGACCAGCCTCCATTGCATTTGCCATACTGAAAGAAGCATAAACTCCAAAAAAAAGTAGCCGCATTGTGCCGTTGGAGTTCTCGGAGTCACAGTCTGAAGTAATTTTTTCAGTAATATGCGATTATTCTCAGATTGCTTCTGCGTAATGTTCGCAACTAATGTTTCTAACATATCACAAGACATGGTGATGTTCTGTGTCATCATTGTCACTTCAGGTTCATGTACAGAGCATCATGGTGTAGATGGAGATACGTTGTCGTTGTTCTTTGGCTCGCGTCTCTTCGGCGGCATAGTTGTAAAAACGAAATTGAGCGTTCCAAAACTTATGCTCTACCGGTGCTTCTAGTTCCAAAAGTAAAATCGACACGTTAATAATATGTAAAGAAAATACAATAGATTCGCTCTTTCGGTGACGGATTTCTAGTATTTTGCAAATATATTAATTTTTATATATTATAAACTTATATACCGAACTATATAACGGAGTAACGAAAATAAATAGCTTCTATACTAATATACGCCCTAAAGGTCTACCGTGACGTCGCCAAACGTCTGGTAGATGCCACACGCGACCAGAAGGCTGGCGTCTATTTTGCTCAAAGATTAAGCGCTTTTTTTTTTTTACATGGGGAAATGCGTTACCGCACCGTCAGCCGCGTGGGGATCGACGCGGCCGGTGTGTGGGACTCCCCGACGCCGATTAATCAATACGACCGGCGCCGGTATACCCACTAAAACCCCATGGGAGCCTTCTTCTGCCGAGGTGCCGGGGTCACGGTACACAGCGTGAGCCTTACTCCGCGACCCCGGCGAGCGATGGGCCGCCCCTTAAACAGGGGCGGCCTCTCCTGAGTGGGCCGGGTGAGAGTTACCCGGCCCTGAGAGGGTCGCGCGGCTGCCTCTCGCGCCCTCTCGCGGCATTAGTGCGGGCGGAGGCCTGATCGATCCCCGTGGCTTCGACGCCCGCTGCCGCTCGCCCGTGGCTACCATTTAACCACGGGCGTTCTCCTCGCCGCTCCCCGCAACGGCTGATGAAGCCGCCGCGGCCGCGGCTCTGTCCGGCGCCCTACGGCTGGTCGTTTTCCTCCTGGTGGGCTTCCGGGACCCGCAGGTCCCTCCACCTAGCTGGTGACCGGCGGGCCTGCCCGCGGCCGCGCACACAGCGCAGTGAGGCTTCGCGGTGCAGGGGCCGGTCACCAAGTGCCCGGCTACTCCGCAGCGATAACAGAAATCGCTGCGGTCCACCTCAGAGGTGCATGCCGCCGCCACATGCCCGAGCTCATGGCAGCGGAAGCACCTCTGTGCACGGTGCGGGAGGGCCTTGACCTCGGCTGAGGCCCAGCCCACCAGGAGTTTCGTGCCCACCTTCAGTAACGATTTGGCAGCCGCCACCGGGCAGGCCACCACCGTCGTGCCCGCCCCGTCAGGTCCGGGGCGGACTTTGGACGCTTTAACGCTTTCGCGTGAGCATCCAAAGATTAAGCGCTGCTATACAACGTGGTAACGCCGCCAGACTTCTGGGAACGTTCCCGGAAAATGACAGTGTTTTGGGACCATTAACTTATTTTTAGGCGTTTTTCCCTTTTTTATTTAGTTTTAGTTTTTATATAGTTTGTTGTTTATTTTTAAGTTTATATTTATATTTATAACTTAATTTATTTTTAGTATTGAATTATATGTTTTAAGTTAGTTTTAGTTTGATATTATTTGATTTGTTGTAATGTTATTAAATAATACTATATATAACTATTAAAATCATTGCAATAAATTTTATATAATTTTGATTCGAATTCCCCGTTGGGCGCCACTATAGTAGTTTAAATATTCTAAGCTACCACAATTCACTATAATTTATGTTAGAGATAAATTAGGAATTATTTAATTATCAGAAAACTTCTTATAATATCGCAGACATAAGCGACATCTCTCTTTCATGACTTGAACATAATATCATTTCACTTTGGTGGAGGTTGCTGCTAAAGCGTAAAACTTCTCTGTTACAACATTTATTTAGCGAATAAAATAAACAAGGGAGCAAGAACGGCGAAAAAATAAATTACAGACCTCCAGAAACAATAACAGACCTCCGGCTGAGCAGCCTATAATGGGTGACACAACAACTCACAACCAAGTGCAAAGACCAGTCTGGATGGCTATCACCTCTAAAGTATTCCGCCATAACTTCTACTTACTTTGAGTGTATTCCAGTATTACTTAGGGGCCAGATTTCAGTCCCCAATTCAAAGTCGGCAAGGCAACACACTGGTATTGCAAAGTCCATAATGGTAACCACTTTCCATAGGGGGCCATCAGGCCGTCAACTGCATTTCGGTACCTAATAAAAATCATTTAACTACTGAACGAATCTTGTTTTTATTTGAAGTAGACATACCTATAAATAACACTACAATCTGAACGTAAGTGGAAACTGAAGTACCAATACTAAATATATATGTAGATTATACTTCTATACTAATATTATAAAGATCAAAGATTTGTATTTTTGTATGTTTGTAACAAATAAACTCAAAAACTACTGGACTGATATCAAAAATTCTTATACCATTAGAATGCTACATTATCCTTGAGTAACATAGGATATATTTATTACTAGAAAAATTAAGGATCCCTACTAAAATTCAATTATGTAACCCAAGGTGTAAAAAAAATTAGCCATAAACCACTCGTGCGAAGCCGAGACGAACCAAGTAAGTATATAAGTTATTAAATACTATGTAACAAATCGTATAAGCTCCGACGCGAACGCGCTTTTTACTAATTTGCTCTAAAAATATGTGTTAAATAAAAAATCGTCAAAAACCTAAAAGAAAATGAGCTGTAGCGCCATCTATGCAATTTAGGAGCTTCTCGGAGTTATTACAATGCATTGTCGTTATTTTTCTTCTATGGTCTCAATCCTTTATGAAGTACTTTAATTAATACTTGATAACTTTTGTAATGAGATAATTAAAAATCGATATTCATAAGATTAACAATGGTAAAGTCATTAATCAACAAACGTCAGGTCATAAGTTTCATAACTAGTATCTGAACAAGCTACTTGTTTCTATGGCTTCCATATTGTACGGTTTCTTACTTTTTTGTGGAGTTTGTACTTTGGGTACGTACGAATAATTTTTACATTCTTCGTCAGCCAGTCTCGGTGTATTGCAGTATGTAGGCCTCGCCAAGTCTGCGACACATATTCCGGTCTCCTGTCTTTCTCATTCAGCCCTTGCCGGTGACCTTGCGCAGGTCGTCAGTCCACCGGGCTGGAGGGCGTCCTAGCTACGTTTGCCGAGATGTGGTCTCCACTCCCGGACACGTTTGCTCGCTCCATCACCCGTCGGTCCTGCGACAAACGTGACCGGCACACTGCCGCTTCAACATCCTAACACCAAAGGTGCTACCAATGCGCTGCTGCTCTCTAAAGGTAGACTAAAACCTAGCTGCTAATACCGGAACACAACTCAAAGTTGTTATGGTGAGGCATGCTTTAGACCGCGGGTGGTAGCCATCCAGACAGACAAATACCCTACCACCGGTGTTACGGCCGCAGCCAGCAACTGCGGCACTTGCAGTCAATCTGTCGATACCTCGCACTTCAACGCACACGCAATATACTTTCAATCGTTTGTAACATATACCAGTCCTGTAATAAACATATTATATTACCGGTCCTTGCAGACGTTGTCCTGACCTGAAAAAAATAAAAATCTAGGACCCGAGTCTAGTGCCTCCTACTGGTTCCAATTGTGAATCTACATCATTCCGCGACCCACTCAAACATACATAAAAAGTTCCATCGAAATCGGTAAAGTCATTCTCAAGTTATGCGCGTAAATTTCTACGATTCATTTTTATTTACCGTTTACCATTGCATCTATCTATAGTCAAAGCACAACCAGGGTTTATACAGGTCCAGGCATTTCCTGCCAATAGGAGGATTCAGTTGGGCTGGGCAGTATTCGGTAAGCTTCGTCAAGTTTTTCTCCTGTCCTGACCTACGGGGCCGACACGTGTACACTGACAACAGGACTGGTCCAAAAATTCCAAGTCGCTCAACGGGATATGGAGCGAACTATATTGGTTGTTTCTCTTATGGATAGAAACAGAACTGAGTATATCCACAAGAGAACCAAGATAATCGACATAGATCGCAAAATTAGCAAGTTTAATGACGGTCAGCTGGTCACGTCTGTCGCAGGAACGATGGCCGATGAAGCAGACAAGTCCTGGAGACCGCGCCTCGGTAAACGTTTTGTCGGAGGCCCTTCAGCCCGATGGCTTGGGGAGGCCTACGTCCAGCAGTGGACTATGATTGGCTGACGACGAGGCTTTTCCCACCTGGCCGTGGTTTGTTTTGTCACCTCCGACATGATAATAATTTTGCAACGGAACCCTACAAGCTGTAACATATTTTCAGGTCTAGTCTGCTTAACAAAAGGTCAAGACCCGACAGCTGAAAGCGTTGGAGAGCCGTATAAACCAATGACTCTCGATTATGCTATCCGGGGCAGTCATAACATATCGACATGTCTCGAACACCTTTTCAACTGCTGGGAAGCCGCCAGGTGACTAATGGCCAGTTCCTATATCTTGCTATTCATTCACTTGCTAATTTGCCATCGATTTAATTTTGACATTACATGTACGGAGCTTAAGTCAAATTTTAACCGACAGTAATGCAAAAAATGAAAGTTGGGTAAGATATAGGAAACGACCATAAGCAATCGCAATAGAATTAGTTTCATTAGGATTTCTACACATAAATGTAAAGAGCCTGTTACATTCTCGTGAGAACACTATAAGACCGCAGAGGGCGGGATACGAGAATATGGATCGCCGATAAAAAGGAACTATAAACGCTCTTGTAACCGGCACCGCCTACACAACGCCCCCACCGCTATACTATTCTATATCACAGAAACAAGAATTACTACTCAAAAACTATCAATATCCTACAACTATTGTTCATTTTAGAGTAATTTTACACATTTTTAGAAAATAAAACTGCACAGCACAACGTCTCCTTTCAGTTCCCGCCAAAAACTCTCCAATGTACGACTTGTATATTTTTTGAACCACAGAGTCTTGACACATAGTGATTTGCTGGTTCCGTAGTGATGTGCATTATTGATTTCAGGAATCGATAACACATATTAAAAAAAGATGTAAATCAAAATTTGATCTTAAAATTCTGATTTCCTCAGAATCCCAGAAAGTGATTTGGAAGATCACCGACCAAATTTTTGCTTTTCGCATTTATACTCTTATATGCACCTGACATTTTACCACCTACTGTGACATTGGCCAAATCAATGAAAACTGCGTTGGAGCCATAATCCTTTAAAATAGAAGAAGAAGAATTCTGATTTATTTTTATTAATCCCCCACCCCCTCCTTTTTATCCCATCGTAAAGACTGTCAACGAGTTCGCCCTTGGTGTTCCAAGCGTCTATAGACGACGGTAACTAACTACTTTCCATTAGTTGAGCCTGCTCGTTTGCCAGCTTCGTAATAACAAAGTAAGAGTTTGGAGCTTTTCAAAGACATCCAAGTCAGTCAATTAGAAGACCTGTGTGAATTTTTACCTTGTGTGTTTTTCTTATAAGAATTTAAAACACAGATATATTATAGTCTAATCGGATTTGTATTCAATATAAGCATAGATTATCACAGAATCGATTACTTTTTAATTGAAGTACACATGTTAGATAGTATTTGAATTATCTGTATTTTTATTGAACTAGGCAAAAATTTGACAGCGCGGCTTGTAGAAAAAAATAATATTAACATTTTGCTCCGAAAAGAGTTACGTGATCTCCAACCGCCAAAGTTGTGATGCGTTGGTTGGGTGTCGTTGGTTCTATCTGTAACCGGCAGTCAACAAATACATGTTTTAAATTTTATTCTCTCATTTTTTTTCAGACCCGGAATTATCTGCGTAAGGTACAAGTTCATAGAGACAATATGCAGCAAGATGCGAAATATGTGCCATGAAGTATACGGACCTATCTACTGTAATTATGCGTTTATAGATTCTCATTTGTAGACACTTAGGGCTTGTTCAGAAAGCATGAAACCCTTATACATTGTCATATCGAACTAATTGTCATTATAGCTACTGTTTTTAGCACTATAGGGTCTATTGTGTGCAAGAAATTTGGTACAAAGATAATTTATAATAGTTATATATAGTCAGCAGTGCTACAAGCGGACCCTGGGCGTCGGAGTGAACGCTCCGAACGCAACCGGGATTTAACGCTCGGATGATGATGATAGTCAGCATTGCTATCCAACGCGGAAATGCAGCCAGCACTTTGGGCACGGTCCCCCCGCCTACGAAGATTTGGAGATAATTTTTTACTTATAGATCTTTGTTAACGGGTGGCATCAGAGTTTCTTGCAAATTTCTTTGAAGAAACCCTTTGCCGATGGACCTCATGGAGCTAAAGTTTCAACTTCAAACGGCACAAATATGTAACCCCTTCCTAGGGCTCCATACTTGCCCCGTTTGGGACCTTCAGCAGTTGAAGCAGCGTTGCCAGCTCCTAACTAATAACTAAGAATATGACGGTGATAGAATGTCGACGCATGTCGCGTCCCACACAAGTGGCATCCAAATTTCCAAGGAATGAGATAGTGTATCATCTATGGGAATAAGTGACATTACGTCTTAGGGTTGCCAAAAAAAATAATAAATATAGTATTTTTATTTTTAAGCTATAAAAATATAGTATTTATGGGAAATTGAGGTGTTAGAAAAAGTACACATTTACGAGTACTATTAATTATTTATTATATATTTTATTTATTTCATTATTGCATTTTTCATGTATATTACCTACTACTTTTTAGTTTGGCCAACAAAGATCTATTATTTTTAAAATCTGAATAAAAAGCGTGATAATTGAATTGCAATGAAAATATAGTACATTTCGTACTATTTAATTTTTTTATAATATATAGTAAAACTAGCTAAAATCTAGTGGGATACTAGGAAGGCCGATACGACACCGCTGACATACTTGGCAGATGATGTCATTGGCAGATCTTCGGCCAACACTATGATGATGATAACATGATATTTATTATATTATATTTGTGCAAATATCATTGAATAATCTTTTATGCGAACAAAGCCGTGTGAAAAGACTATACATATTTAATTTATAATAATTTTTTCAGACTACAGAGACATTATGGGGGCGGTCGTCATGTATGATCGTTATTGTCACAATGAGCAGACGTCCAAAAGAAGACAATTCTCTAACACAACAGTATTATAAAATGTATATTACTTACCTAAAAAATTCAATAAAGGTAAAGCAACTCAACTGTTTTTTTATACATACATACATACATACATAGCTTTACGCCAGTTCCCTTGCGGGGTAGGCACGAACAACAGAGCGCCATTTAGGCTTATTCTTACACACCTCACTTGCTTCTTTCACATTCATAACTCTTGTCATGCACGCTCGTCTGTCATTAAGACTCCTGACATCACCTGTTTTTTTATGAACACAATAATATCTAAATTTTGTTGTCATTTAATAAAATGAGATCGCTTTTTAGCGACAAGCCCATCCTTTGCGTACGCGATATCTTTATGGCTCTTAAAGAAGCCTTCAAACTTACTCCAACTCAATATGAATAAGATCGTTAGTTTGTAAATTCATTTTCCATAAACTGGCAAGCAGGCAAACGGTTCACCCGTTGAAAACTGATTACCGCTGCCTACGAACGTGTGAAACACTAGGGTGCTGCTAACGCGTTGCGGGCCTCGAAGAAGTTTTATAACGTCCGTCTTAAATGGCCCCATGTTGTAGCGTAGAGCGAAAACCGCGGCAGCAAGTTCCCTCCCAGTCGTTATTGTACGCAAAATAAATGTTTTAGTGAACCATCTACCGTCAATTGAGTGTGGTAGCGCAAGGAATTGAGGGTGAACATACCGCTGGTGGCAACAATGCGACGTCGGCACCAGATCAAACAGTTCCTCGGTACACTCCCCAATTGACAGATAGCAGAACACGTAGAGACCCAGCCTCTCTGTAGAATACGCGCTTCTAAGCCATAAATCATTTATTTATCTAACGGTGAAGGAAAACATCGCGATGCAACCTGCACATCGAGATGACCGAGGTGTCAAACCTGCCAAGCCGCCTTGGACAAGCGTGGCGGGTATACTGTCTATTCCCCCTATAATGGGAGGCCCAAGCCCAGCAGTGGGACATTTACAGGCTGATATTATTACACATTACATTTTTTAATAACGTTCCATTGATATTAACGTCATCTAGTAACCACTGTATAACTAACAATGCTTTAAGTTAAATACCTACTCAGGATTGTCGTTTCTAAAGGTGCGCACACATTACAGCCGCGCCTGACGGACGCGTCCGAACAATGTGCGCACGAAAACTATAACATACTCTCTAGTTTACTTTAGGACTTCCGAACGCTTAAAGTCACGTCCGCGACTTACAATGTGCATACTTCAATGGACTTTCCTTATCCAGATACGTTATAAGCCACGCCCCTCAGCCGTGTCTGTTACCCGTACCTTATAATATACACACACCTTATAACTGCGTATTTACCTGCAAGCCGTAACCGAAAAGCTGCGATCTCATTATAAGTCGTGAGCTTCGGACTCACCTGAGGTTTGTGGCTTAAAAAGTATCTGGATAATTAATGTACAGTGAAGTGTGCAGACTATAAGACTTAGGTGGCGGACGTGATCTTGAGCATTCGGACGTTACATAGCAATCTGGAGTGTTTTACAGTTCTACCGAACACGCTGATTAGTCGTTTCTAGCCTATGCGTGGACGCATCCAATAAATTGTTTGAAGCTTAATCGTTGCAGTTACTGTAATCAAAAACCGCGACACGTGAGCCAACAAAGCGAAGACCAATGTCTACATATTAAAGCACGTTACGTTACTGTACCTGCTCGGTTACGGTTCGGCTCGCAGATGCTTTTAATATTAGTCAATTGTAGTGCGAAACATTTCAGTTTTTAATAGGCACTTTTCTATATTCTTACGAAAACCACGCTAGAAAAGAATACGAATATCATTTCCAATTTCACGCGCTATTCGCTAATTCGCGCGAGAATGTGTAGTACTCATAAGGAAAGAACGGGAATGATATTTCCAAATAAAAATACAACGAAATAAGTGTATAGGATCCCTTTATTAATACACAATTTTACACAAACATTCATCGTAAGGTAACAAAATAGGCATTTTAATTGTATGTAAGCTATCTATATATAATTTTAACCTTACACAATAAAGAATGCACAAGCCAAACATTACGTCCGATGACATAAAACACGATAATAATGCTGTTCACTAACTGCAGGCTCCTTTCAAACATGGCCGTATAGTATAATTACTATACTGAATTGTATTGAACAATGTGAAGATTCTAGATAATTAAATACAAAGTTCACTTTGTATAAAATGGCTGAATAGGTACACATACATATATATAGGTATTATTTTTCCTTAGATCATTTTCATTACAAACAGGATTTTCGCAATGATTTCCAATATTTAATGAAGTTTAAATGTCTTAGACAACTTAAGCCAAAATATCTATAGTTAGATATTACAGTAGATAACGTTTCATATTAATCATCTAATGACACAATTTTACTAAAATTCATTCCAAAGTTTCAATAAAATACAAGATATAGACACGCGTATACCAAACTCCCACACACAAACTCGACTGAGCTTCCAACCATACTTAAGACGCGTAACATAGAACCAATCAAGCCCAATCGTTGGCCGGCATTGGGGCTGTTTGTACGAACCTTTAAAACAATACCCATAGACAACCTTGGATATTGTTCTGAGAGACAAACGACGCTAAAAGAATAATAATAATCAATGCAAGTGAATAATATGTTATAACAGTCAACGGACCTGTCACTTGTCAGTATAACGTTTAAATTTGAATGTCCCTATTACACCTGGGTTAATGTCAGTGGTTGTATCTCGCAGATGTAGCGAAACTTTTGATGAGTTATTTAAGATGCGACATTGTTAATGGCGTTAAACTTAGACAGACAACGCATGCATATTTATATACCAATGTAGCTAATCGTCAACGCTATATATCAGTCGTAATTGGATGCAATCACTAATACTAACGCAAGTAGAGCCACCCGCTCTACTTGCGTTAGTATTAGTGATAACGTTTGTCATCTTAAAGCGTCGTATTACCATTGATTCGTTCTTAAATGGACGTGGTTATGCAAACAGACATCAACCCACTACTTCGGCGAAATCGAGCAACTACAAAGAACGGTTTCAAGCCGCATGTTTTATATATATGCCAAAACGATATACACTATCTTTAATATTTATTAACTAACATTATATACATAATAAAACTACGTTTTAACGGTTTTAAGCGCGGTAATTTTATTTGATTTTGGTTTTTCCGACGTTTCGGCCACTTTTCAGTGGCCGTGATCACGGAAGCCAAAGATGTCAAGTGTCAACGAGTATTGTTAAAGTTTTATTTAGCCTACCGCCAACTTATTAATTTATTTATTTAAATTAAATTTATTTTATTTATTATATACCAAATTTATTTATATACCAAAATCAAATAAAATTACCGCGCTTAAAACCGTTAAAACGTAGTTTTATTAACTAACATTATTTTAGAAAAACAAATTCGTTCGCCGTTCTATATTTATTAAAATCTCAAAACACGATTCGATCGATTTGCATAATCAGTCCCATTTATGGGTCTCAATTAACACGATTCGCATGTATTCAATACTATTTACGAGTGCGCTTTTTATGTCATATTGTAGCAAGTGAGCATGTATAGACAAAATTAAATGGAAAAAGAACGACGTTTAAAATTATTTAAAAATCATTAAAAAAAAATATTTCGGAATTTTTGTGTGGTTTTCTAACTATATAGAACTTAAATGTAAACGTGTGAAATAGCCCCTCACTCAACGATACCTACAACGAGTGAACAACACTATTACCGACAGACTTTTTATTTATAATTTTTATATATTATTCGCTATAATATATTGCAACGAAAAATAATATCTGCCTAGAATAAAATTAAAAACAACTATGTACCTATATTTCAAATTTCGGTGTCGAAAACAGTTTTACACAAACGTCGATTATTCTTGAGAAAAATTCCTCATTTAAGACCGTACCGTACTCATTTATCGAACTTTTTCCAAATTACAGGGCATATACCTAAAGTCGCATACACACAGGGCACACCGCATGGCGGTAATATCATAAGAGTTGAATCACACGACTGTTTGACCAAACGTCTGCATAGAGCCAATAGACGCCAAAGGAACTCACTCGTTGGCACTGCCCGTACCGATCATAATTTACTTTTATATCTTACTATCCATTATTTTACCTGATCATTCATCGAAAATTAGCGTGACACTGACCGGCGATTATCACTGTTTACACCATATAACAATGCACCCAAGGACATGCCCCGGCCAGTGTAGGACTATTGTGGGAAATGAGAACAAACGTGAGGAGGATGATGTCAGGAGCCTTAAGAACAGACAAGCGTGCATGACAAGAGTTATGAATGTCAAAGAAGCAAGTGAGGAGTGTAAGAATAAGCCTGAATGGCGCTCTGTTGTAAGTGTCTACCCCGCAAGGGAACTGGCGTGAAGTTATGAGAACAAATGTACCGGGCTATTAGGGTGAAATGCTAGTCGTACTAGGGCCTGGGAATATGATGACACGAGATTCATGCTCTTGTTTAAACTCGGTTCTTACATTAAACAAGTTGGAAAATGAACTCCAAGCTTCGAAACCGACACGCCAAACACAACTGGGATTTAACGCTCGTACGATGATCGACCGGTCGAAGATTTACATAACGTGAAATGTAGTTTATGTCCAATTTATTCGACGGCTTCTGTGGCTGAGCGGGCTAAGCCTTTGCCGGCCGATCTCATTTAACGCAGAGGCTCCGAGTTCGATTCCTGGTATAGTAAATTTCGGAAACGAATTTTCTCCGTTATTTACTATAGTCTGGGTGTCTGGGATCGGCCCTAGAGTAGTCCGTTGTATATTTCCCATGAGACAAGCGTAACTTGCTTAATTTGGGGATATACAATATGTGTGTTTGTCTGCCGATTATCTATATATTAATACGTGAAGCAGAAACTTTGTACCCTTTTTTTAATTTTGACAAGTAGTAGGACAAATGATTGGATACTAAGATATGGGGGCCAATGGTCAAGGCTGAGAAATCTTAAAAAAAGTCGAACAAGTGACAGCCTAAGTATGTATGAATGAATGAATGAATGAAAACTCTTTCAAACATAACTTGAATATAGACAATTTAATATGAATACATTTTCAGCCTTTCCAACACATACAAAGCGCAGGGTCGTCAGGGAGGAGGGGGTTTTTAGTGGGTATTGGGGTTGTTCAGTGCCGTAAATAGCCTTTTATGCGCCCTATGCGAGCTTTTATAACTGCGCACTTGTTTTTTTTTTTTACATATTATAAATACCCTAGCTAGAGCAATGCTATGTATAGGCCTACTTTATTTCATTCAGGGTGATAAAATAACGCACAAGGACCTTGGTGTTGGTGGACCAATTATCTAATATTTTGGAAGAAAAATCTATTTTTTTAAAGAACTAGAACACAAATACGCTCGTGCGCTGCCAAAAAAATGAGCGCGATGTTTTGTCTAATTTAACAGACGTTTTTGATGATACTGACATGTAGGTACGTGTTGGAATCGAGCACTAAGGGCGCAGCGGGAGCTTATCAGGAGCAAACCGAAAAAATAATATTCCTGCCTGGTCTAGCCATTCTTGCGCCCCTCAGAGTCTACGCCCTGTGCCTGGGCACCGCCCTATTTACGGCACTGGCCATGTACTACGTCAAGTTTCCAGTCGCACACAAACACACGCCGAGAGAGATAGAATGACACTTCCTCTTCTCGCGGAACAACCGGTTAGTTCATTTTATATAACGCTCTTTTTAAGGTTTACACTCCGAGCCAAAGTTGACTAAAACCGGTTATAAGCAATTAAACCAGTTCCAAGCGCTGCCAACAGCCAATAGTTAAATTACTACAAAATTACATATACAATCCACGATGTATTTTGTACTGAGAAAATTTCGATAAAATAAAAAAAAGATCGCCTTTATATGTTTAATCGTATTAAAGCGACATCTGTGTAAAACCATTTAACACCGGACCACACGCACACAAACACACATAAACACAAACATTCTAGGAACGTCCACTTGACAGACAAGATATGTGAATATAACTAACGTAAAGAAATCAACTCGTATATGTGTATTTACATATATTTTAAGAATGTATAACTGTTTCAAATAACACCACTGTCTGCACTCAGAGAGCTTAGGGACGCGATTAAAATTTATTATCTTCATTAAAATTTAACACCTCTGACATTGATTCTGCGTTAGTGACTATGTCACTGTGTGTATGTTTAATGCGTTATTGTCAATGACGTTAATCATAGAGTGTCGGGGTGAAGGTAAGGAAAGGAATGCTCCGGTGGTTCGGGCATGTGGAAAGAATGCATGATGAAAGAATGACTAAACAGATATACAATGCAAAAGTGGATGGATGCAGATGTCGTGGAAGGCCACGACACACCTTCCATGATCAAATTGATCGTGTACTAGCAGAAGGTGATGTCAGGAGCCTTAAGAACAGACGAGCTTGCATGACAAGAGTTATGAATGTCAAAGAGGCAAGTGAGGTGTGTAAGAATAAGCCTAAATGGCACTCTGTTGTTCGTGCCTACCCCGCAAGGGAACTGGCGTGAAGTTATGTTATGTTATGTTTGTTGTTACGTTAATCATTAACCGATAAGGTATGTATATATACACTCATGTAGCTATCCGTTGACGGCGTTACTTTTTAACATTATTCCAGATGTACCAAGGAGATAATCTTAGTTAGATTTACACTTTGGAAAATTTCAAAACTAATGGGCAATTGACACTCGCGAGTGCAGCAGAAAGTTTTAATTGAACCTGAACATAAGGACTTGTTGCCGAGCCATAAATATTAAAAAAGTACCATTAAAAAAGTTTTCTACTTCCTCAGATACTTAGCACCATAGACACGGCGCTTATGGCTTAAGTAAGATAGTCCAAATTTGTATGGCAAAATGTAAATAGGGTAAACGTACCATTATTGGCACCGCACCCAATAATTGGCACCCAGTCAATTTATACAAGATATTATTTTTTATAATATTTACTATTTTCTAGCAATAAAATATTATCATCATTATTATCATGGTATGGCTGCAAAATAAAATATTAAGATTTATTAATGGGTTTTTTTAAATAACAAGGTGCCAATTATTGTATAAATTCCCCTATGTTTCATATTTGACAAAATAATCGTTAAAACTTTTATACCTATGTTCCTTTAATAAAATCATAAGCTTACTAAGATATATATATGATTTTTAGCCACTGGCTCACAGGTCGAAAGTCAAAAAAGACTTGAAGAACCCTAATCAACCTTAAAATGACCAAAGATCGTATCCAAAAATTAATGAAACCGTTCCGGACGCGCTTATTCATAAATAGCTAAAACTTAGAGACTAAATCGCAAAAAAACTATATTACACATACATATTCATATCGAAATATATTTGGTTCTCACTAAATTAAATAATCAATTTCACTCTTTACATCGATCTACATAGAAGGGATTCGACTTTGCTATGAACACTTTCACGTCACAAAATAGGGATGCGGAACACATGTTGCAATATAAATTCTAATATTTTTAAACACAAAAGAACAGGCGTTAAAATGACATCTTTTAATCTAACTTTTAAAATATAAGTATAGAAATCATTTTAATTAGTTTTCAAACCGATAAAAATCAAGATCTTTTAGTTTCTCTTTCTCACTTCAGATTCGTATTCAGCGGAAAAAAGTACGCCAGAAAATGATAGTCTGACACCCAGCACAAACTACTTTTTTGTGGACCTGTGTAATTAATATGCAATTTGACTCCTTTTATTTGTATCTAATGACATCATAAACAGGTACGTATAAAATCTAAAAGGCCGCGATGTTTTGTAAGTTTATAAAAAGTAGCTCAGTTGATATGACTTTCCGCTCCCGGATTACCATGTTGACAAATGATAGTGGAGTTATTGTTATAATAGTCAAGTTCTCCTTCAAGGCCGGCACCACATTGGCAGCACCTCTGCGTATTGCTAATGTCCATAGGCGACGGTAACCGCTATCCATCCCAGTTGGGCAGTCAGCCTGTCTGCTATGCTTCAGCAATAAAAAAAGAAAAAAAAGTCGGTCGCCTTAACTCGACATGCCTGTGGATTTGATTCCCACTTTGAAAATGATATTTGGATGTTACGTAATTATTTTTCTATTTACTCTGCTTATAGGTACTTCGTGTTCGTTATAGATAGATCAAATTTAATTCAAGTTAGATATTACACAGAGTGCTTAAAATGTAGAGACTCAAATGTTGATCTACCAAGAAACAAGTCTCGGACGGATGTATGTCTAAATACAGATGAAAAGTGACTCATCCCCTCTTGATTCAACGGAAAAAACACTCTTAAACCTACCAGAGACACTGACAATCGCGAACCATTATAAGATGTTCTAGTTGTAATACACACGGACACCTTACTTGACGCGCAAGACCAATACGGACCTATAGTCCGACAGAACTATTTAACATCGCCTACATCGAATCTTTTCTATGTAGATCAAAACACACGTACACACAAATCACAATAACTATTGTATATTATGATTTAATAGTTATTATTTATTAAGTTTACTTCTATTATTTCTATTAAATATAATTTATAAAACAAGGCATCGACATAATAGTATATATGCAATGTCTTAAGTTACTACGTAACATGACGACATCACTTAATAGGGTGAACTATGCCATTATTGGCATCTTGTCTGTTTATTCAAGATATTAAGAACACTTAATATTTTTTCTATTCGTAAAATATTATTACTGTCATTGTATAGTTGCAAAATAAAAAATAATAAGATTTCAGATAAATTAATATGGTGCCAATCGTTGACGGACGGTGCCAACAATGGCACAGTATACCCTACACTTCAAACTGATTGCTAAAGTTTATGCAGGATCAATCTCCCACCTCATTTGGCCGCAACAAGATTTATTCACAAGAAATTTTGCGTTTTAAGTAACTTGTTGATAATTGATAATAATCATGACCATCGATCCAATATTTTGGCCAAAAACGAGTTATACTGCACTATAGTCCAGTCAAACACTCGCTGCTCATGGGGCAATAAAACGTGGGAATGGGACAGGCGCCTACGTCTCTCCCTGTCACACTTACAGGCCTAATTGAAGGTGTAGTGACGCACCGGTGTAGTGTCGATATTAATACTATGAAAAGGTATAGAAAGCTACGGTTATCGATAATTGCCGCGCTAAGCGTCTCCCTAGTGCACCGATGATTCATGGCACCGTGGGAAGCGAGTTTTTGATGGTACTATAGTTAAAAAAAAAAACCGGTTGCAGACAATGAAGCGCTCAGGAGATTAGACCATGTTTCCAAGGCTAAAAAATCCGCCTCACACACATCGGCTGCAACCGTTTGAAATTATACGAACAGATACATACAACTTTAGCAAACAATTCGAAACACGACAGATATGAATGTAAGGGACGCAATTTAAATGTGAGCATATAAAGTACTCAGTCATACGAGTCAAATTGTCCAGTCATACGAGTCAAATCAGCTAGTCAGACGAGTCAAATTATTTAGTCATACGAGTCAAACTATCCAGTAGTGCGAGTCGAAATTTTGAAATGATATGAATCTTACGCGTCATGTCGCTGTAATAAGTCGTCTAGTTATTGCATTGCTTAAAACTCATTTCACATCATTTTTTTTATACATATCGTCGCATTCAAAATACGTCACTGTTTAATAAGTTTGTGTTGAAACGTTCCGTCTATAATCATCTTCAGCAGAATATACTTCTACAGTCCAATATACTCACTTTTAAACAAGAGTCCCAACAGTACAGAGCGCTTAAGTAACATACGATTTTACAATAGAATAGCACTTACATACAAATTCTGGTAGCCGTTTCCGTGTTGACATTATTTTTAATTAACTTCATTTTATCGCGAGGTAACAGAGACGTTCGAGCCGAGTATTTTCCAAAATTGTGTGGAAATTTCTTGAAACCCAGCCTCAGACCTGGTTTAGATCTTTGACCGATTTCAACCAACAGACTTCGTAGACCAACACAAAAATTAACATTTCACAAAACGGTTCGAATTTTTTCCACACAAATCGAAACGAAAATTAAACTGTACAACTAAAACTTGACCCTTTAAACACCCGCCAAAAAGTCACAAATAATAATAATGACGGTACAAAGATAAACTTCAGTTACTGTACCATAGATATTTAATCTCTTCATGTTTCAGTTGGAGGTTATATGTACTCTATATATATATATATATATATATATACATATAACCTATAACTAACAACTTTAATCTTTTTTCAAAATGTATCACTAAAAAAAGTATGAGCACTTCGATTCATAATAAATTGGATTTGTAAATAGAAAATATTTTAATACAAGTATTGGAAAAAAGAAACATATATATATATATATATATATATATATATATATATCTTTATATAGTATGAAATCGATCTAGGTCGTTATAGTAACGTCTAGCACAGAAACGGCTAGTACCTGCCTACAAGCGAACCAGCACAAATTGAATTACCTCTTCAAAAAACGTTCTATGAACAAACTGACATTAAAAATCACGCAATCGCATCCATTTATTTATATATTAAGAATTATGGTAAGATAATTAAATAGTATTATGTGAAACATTATCGTAATATCAATGCTAATAAATAAAAAATACAAGAGCTCTATATATTTTAAAATAATGATATAATTTAGCTGCTCGTCCTCTATAAGTTCTTCTTGTCTACACTATTTCTTACAATATAAAAGAATTTTTAAATTACCTCCGTCGATTACAGTTTTAAATAGTTACCGACATAGAACAAAATAAAATGTGCTACTTTACCGGCAGTTTTCTTATAACATTACAAAGTTATCTGTACCGTCGGAGAAAAATAGAATTAAACAATCTCCATACATTTGTCAGTGTATTTTAAAACTTCACTTGTATACTAGCGCCACACTGACTGGTACACATAAGTTTGCCCCAGTATTGCCGTCAATTATGCACAAATATCCCAAACGGATGCTTTTAAATGAATTCTACGTCGATAAATATAAAAACACAATATCCGTCGTCTATCATTTGTTTTGATAGTGTAATAGCGGCCTAATAGTGTAACCAGTAAACACGGTAAAATTTAAATAAAATACATAATACCTATATGAGATTTATTTCACTAAACTGTCAATTTTTTTATCACTGTTAACTAATATATAAAATATAATGTCGGTTCACAAAATAACTTTAAATTAAAATGACTAAATACGAATTCCGATTATATTATTTACTTGATTGACCTTGCAATTAATTGGACGAGCTAATAGATTGCGAGGAGCGAGGTATTGATGCGCGCGCCGAGCGAACAAAGCGCACGTGTCGCGGCAGCGTATTGAATAACTGTTTACGAACCGTTTCTTCCGTTATATCAAAAAGTCGTAAGTACGTCAAGTAGACCTTTAGACCTTTAGCGCAATTTCCTAGATCATTGTTACAACAACATACAAAGGTAATCTATTTATTGTAAATGCTCTATACCATAGGTCCCCAAGTGAACCATATGGAGCCCTGGGGGTCCATATCTAACTTCAAAGGGTCCACGTCAGCAAAAACAAAATCTGAAGGTTCACGGAATGCAAATAGGGGTCCACAATACGGAATTGCATAAAGTCGTGATGACATTTTTAACTTGCTATAAATAGAATACTAAAATATGATAGAGTGGGACCAAGTTGAAACTATACTGAATCCAACGCAAAAAGAATTGTCAAAAGCAGACTTCAGAAACAAAAAGTTATGGCTGAACATATATAAAATACAATGTAACTCTATATAACGACACTGAAGGGACTGCGCATTTTATGGCGTTATAGAGAGTTGTCGTTAAATGAAGAGAACTCTGTTATTTTTACCGACATCTTTTGCTATACCAGTTTTGTTGTATTTTTTACTTATTCTATTCATATCTTGCGATATTGACGTATCTTGGTGATAAAGGAAGTACTTAGAAATTTCGGTATTCATGATGCCGACAGTCGAGTTTATTATGGGTTAGGATAATAAAGCGATAACGAGCGAAGCGATTTGGCAACTTAAAAGGTACTTTATGTTACTTAATTGTTGTCGTTACTGAGAGTGGTTGTAATGCTACATAGAGTGTATCATTGTATGGAAGACAAGCTAAACCAACCAAGTGATTTCGACGCTTAAGGGAGTATGTCGTTAAATCGAGTGACGTTACATAGAGTTTACACTGTATATATGTATTTACACGACGTTTTGAGAACCTCCTCCTTTTTTTAAATCGGTAAAAAATATAGGGCGTCCACTGAATACAGTAACAATAGCTAAGGAGTCTACGAGGTAAAATGGTTTGAGGACCATTGCCCTATAGAATAACGATCAAGATGATCACAGCCGAGCAAATAAGGCTCCTCGCAATTCTCGCAAAAAATAAAACAAAAATCTCGTTCATGGGCTTAGGTAATTTTAAAGTGTTCACTAATTACACATCAAAAATTAATTAGTCATATAATTACAATAAAAAACACCGTAAAAATAATAACAACAAAGTCGTATTCGTAATAATAAGATAATTATTATTTTAATTAGAATATAAAATTATGCGAAATGGCGCATATAGTTATTAGCGCATTATACCTTAACATGAGACATCATTAATCTTTATATATATTAAATTACTTTTTTAGAAAATTCATACCCTAAGGTAAATGATTAAACCCCATATTTATTGGATTGAAAAGTTTTTAAGTAGTTTAGCTGTAACTTTTACAGGGTATTTCAATTATTAAACTGTTAGGTACGCGACCGAGACACTTGACAATGGACCGCGACACACGACACATCCTTTTTGTATGCAATTGTAAAAAGAACATTTGAAGTGCGATACAAAGGCTGGTGACCGCGACAACTGACAGTTCTTTATACAATAGCGGTTGTGTCGCGGTCGTCTGTCTCATGTCTCATTCGCAAACCTCAGTCTACCTTTAGGGGTACGTCAAAACGATAAAAAAAATCTAGCGTAACAATGTCTCATAATTAAGTATAGTTTAATTGCTTAGTTCAAGTATCATTGGTCGAGACAAATTATTTTCATACACGAATATAATATTTGATTTTAAAAATATCAAAGTAGATATTTAAACACAATTAATTGTATTTATATGTTAGTTACAGCAGTAGGATACATGCATGTGGCTGAGAAGCTAATATTGAGAAATGCTCCAAATATTACTCAGGTCTTGCGAATATTTTCACATTTTCAAAATGACATTTACAATCGAAACCAATCTACAAATCTGACAAAATACATAGAACAATTCTAAATCACGTGTTAAAAATGTGCTAAAAATCAAGCTATTTATCTACAACATTCAATAACCTACATATTTTTAAAAAACAGTTTTCCTTGGCTGCCACTACGTTGCTTTACAAGAATATTTTAATTATATCAAAATTGTCATACTGTGGGTGGGTTTCAGATTTGCATAAATACGCTCATTTGTACTGCATTTCTCGGTGACTAGTTAAAAACGGAGATGGCATTTCTTATATTTGTCATTCACGGAGGAATCAACTAGGAAAGATTTTTTTCTAAGTTACATAAGTTTGTAAAAACCTTTATTTTCAACGCTCCCCTGTTCTACTGTTTTGTAACCAAAGTTCAAAATCGCGGTAACTTTACGTATTGGGTTTTTTTACACCTGACGTTGACAGTAATTGTAGTCCGACAGAAAACGATCCAGTCGCTATTAAAAAACAAAAATATTTTTCATTTTAATAAGTTGTTGTTATATTAGTGAACCAATCGAGACCAATGATACTCAACGAAGCCTGTGAGGCCAAAGCGTGACGAGAGCTATGTCCCGCGTCATTTAGAAAAGCCTCGCGCGCCGCTTGAGCTCGTTGCGGCGCCACTGCGGCAGCCGGTAGAAGTCCTGCCGGCTGATCTGCAGGATTGCCTCGAACTCAGCGTCAGATAGATGGCGCTGTAATATTTATTTAGAAAATTACCAAACTTAAGCATTTGAGCCACGATATCTTATAACATATACTGTTTTAAAGCAAATACTTGATTAATTTTAATAATTATAAAAATTAAATTGAATTAACTGTGTTTTCAACGCATCGGAAATAAACAGATTATCACAAGGATTTTAAAGTTTATAACAAAAATAACCATAGAGTATTTATCACATCGGAAAATAGCACATTACACGGTATTAAAGACGCGTGAAGAATGTTCTTATTATTAGTCTATTCTCATATACAATGTAAAACGAAGAGATAAATCTTCTTTTGTTGATTAGTCGAAATTTCACTTACACCATATAGCTATTAACTTTGATATCAATTTAAAAATTTAAGTTTTTTCAAATTTCTTATGTACAGGTGTTTGTTATATTAAATGTAACATACGTGCATGTGACCATGACATACAAAAAAAATTACAACTTTTGTCTTTGATCTGTATCTGTTATAGTCAAAGGTCGAAATGCAGTCTCTTCCCGGAATGACTAGTTTGACCAAGGCCTTTCGACAGAACCCGAAATAAATTCCAATTTTAGCCTTTGACTAAAGTATTTTTAGTCAAACCTAGAAGTATCTAACTTTTTAGTCAATCGTCGAACGCAAAATAATCTGTATCGGGCTTTGCTTAGTCGATCTTACCAGCGACTAAGTCAGACGCGGTCAAACATCGTTTCGTACTGTACTTGTTATATGTTTAATGACCGTATAAACTAATCTCTCCTAGGTTAGACAAAAATTCGTTATTCAAAGGCAGAAAAACGTCATTTATTTGGACCTTGACTAAGACTTTAATGCCAGACCTGAAGTTTGACTACTCAAACCTAGGAGCGCCAGAGCTTCGATGTTTGGCTTTAATACATATATGAAACTTAAAAGTCAAAATTATTATATTAAAATACGTACCTCCAAATTGAGCCTATCAACATCGGGAGGTAGGCGGTAGTTGGTGATCAGCAGAAGATGGTAGGGGTACAACTTCGCCGGCTCGTGCATGAGATGCGACGTCACCATGTTGGGCAGTGATCGCCGAACTGAACCCCCCACCACGCCCCCCACGGGTGCCCCCGTGCTCGTGTGCCTACCCCCGACACCGCCTACCCCCGCCGCACTGCTACCCCGTATCACTACGCCACCGTCCGTCGTCTGTAATTAATCAATTATGTTCGCAAATGTTGGCGACATTGCCCCGTACAATTTTACACAACTTATAATTTCGATTGGCAGTTTTTGTTTGCGCGGAAAAGTACAGACCGGTTTCCGACATGTAAATAATCTATATGGAACTTTATTCGCAAGCGGAAGGGGTAGTATTGCTTGCTATGCATTCTTAACTGTGTTCCACTTACACGATTCGTACACTGTCGCGCGCTTTTAAAAATTTTGTACTGCACAGGTTCATTGAGAGGAATTATTAGTTGTGTAAAACTGTACTTATAGCGCCATCTTTTATTAAAATTAAAATATTCGTACATGCATCAGCTGAGCAGAAAGCATGGCAGCAATGATGCTCTGAATGTAACCCATACGTTCGATAGCCTTTTGAACACGTGTGTAAAGGAGACATAGTGACTTTTAGGCGCATACATTCAGGAGCTTTCCAGTGACTGAGTTACAGAAATCCACCCACGTTATGTATCGGCCTTAAATCTAACATAAAAGAACATGTCTGAATATATTAGGAATGAAACCATCTAGGCTTTCAAAATTTTGGCACAATGTACATGTGTTTACAGATATGAAGCTTTTAATCTCAGAACTAGCGAGATTCTGAACGACTTCCCGTGGGATGACGTCAGAAACCTTAATATAAGCCCATAAACACCCACAGCTGGGTCATGGGTTTCTCCAGTTTAGGGGAATAGAATATGACCCCCATAAACGCCAAAACGTATCAATCGATAAAGATGATTTGAGATTTATTCATAAAGTTTTTCTTTACCGTCATTATTACGTACATATATTATAATTGTCCCACTTAATACAAAAACTAAATGCAATATAACTTACCACAGCACTTCTGTCCACATCAGTTATGGAGCCGGCAGAAACTGTAACAGCGAAATGATAC
Organism: Dendrolimus kikuchii; assembly: GCA_019925095.2. NCBI lineage: Eukaryota > Metazoa > Arthropoda > Insecta > Lepidoptera > Lasiocampidae > Dendrolimus > Dendrolimus kikuchii. Next base: position 14,314,528 of record CM034412.1, read on the forward strand.
ATCAAAAATAATACTTATAATATAATTAGGGCGTTAGTTCATTAATTTATGTAAATACACGAAATAAGTGAATATGTTAGACATGTAGGTACTAATTATTTATCTAAAGTACGTAAGCATAATGTATTGTATTATGCGAGGAATGAAATAGGTCGTCAACGACAGCCACACATTTCACAATATTGTACCGTCTACAGAACAAACAATCGGAAAAAAGTATATTTTCGTAAACTAATTAAATCTTATTAAAATTGAGTAGGCACCGTCTAAACGTAATATAAATATATAAATTTAATATCAACGTGAGTGATTCTACACAATATTAATGTAAGTGAATAAATACATCAAATATTCATATAAATGTGTCTAGGTTTTTATCTCTGGCCAGCTACATTACTAGAGGCAGACATTTTATATTCTTCTTTACTTGTTTACAACGCGATTTAGCTTATTTGCGAGTAGACTGATTCATTTAACATTTGCTATTTTGAAGAAAAAAGTATAATATAGAATACTTTTCATCTAAAAAATGTGAGGCTTTCAGCGTGATAGTATATAACAGACTTTAACAGCCTGTTCTCATTGAACCCTCTTACAAAGCATTTATATCTTTACAATTTCTGTCTTAAACATAAATGCTAGTGTAAAAGAAAACTCAAGCCTATGAATCTAAAATATTAAAAGTGATTTAAATATTGTTATCCACATATATACAACTTTTTCTGTATACGGTACAAAATATTAAATAAAAGTATGTACGGTTGTCAGAAAGAAAAAAACTTGATTTTACAAAAAAGGAAAACAAATAAAACTAACCATGAGTATGTTTATTACCGAATGAAATGTTTGGAAGTTATTTATAAGTGCGTGATTGATTACTGGGTATAAGTAGATTGTGATATTAATTATATTTTGTGAGATGTCAGGCAGTACTTGTAAATAACTTAATATATTTTTAAAGCATAATTCTAAATCCTAAATTTGATCTTCAGAGCTGGATTGATATATATTTTAATAAAGTTTTCCAATTCACTTTCGAAATATTTTGAGCTTAGCATTAAATGTAAGACAATATTTTTAAGCAATAAAAAAATATATCAATACAAATATATAAATAAAATGGAGGGATAAAAGCGCTGTGGTAATGCGGCAGGGTTGTGGATTGTGACGCGGTGATACATATAGTTGTCTCATTCGCGCGTTAAGCTTATGCGTACGTCTTTCTTTTTCGCGGGGAAGCAGTTGCGCTTTACTTACTGCACAGATCCGTCCGCACTGCTTACGCCATGCGCGCGCGCACAAAACACAACAACCCCGTCAATATATTATTTTTCACTATAGGAAACGTATCTCAAAGAATATTGCGTTGCATTGTAATTCTTTGCAGCGATAAAATAAAAATATAACACTCAAAAGGTTCGTTTCGTTTACATTTTCCTTCAAAAATTATGGTCCCTTGCATCATAAAGCATTATATTTCCGAGTCACTATCAGTTAATTGAAACTATTATTTGTCTGTAATATAAATCTAATGTACGAGTTTATCTCGTCAGTACCAGACCATTGTTTGTATTGATTACATATCGCTGCAAGGCCATATAATTTTTTTAAAATAAAACCTTCATGATAGTTAAGTAACAAATTATAATTAAATATTTAATATTTTCAATTATAAAAATAATTCATTAATACACAATATATAAATAAAAGTACAACATCTAATATTCCATTTAAATAAAAACAAAATATATACATTTTATTGTAAATTATGATAAAATATACTGCTTACTAGTAAAACACGATAAATGCTTGTTTTTTTTTATTTGTTAAGACATACGAGTTAAATTAAAATTTAATTGTAACACTTACATAGATGCTATTACATCTAATTCTCAGAGGGATAGGCAGATGTAAGGAATTTCCTCTTATCTTTCGAACCAATATTTTATTACTTAAAACGTAGATACATTTTAAATAATTAGACGAAACCAGTCAAAATATTAATCAATTCAAATCGAAATTTAAAATAATTGAAAAACACTTACAGTTAATTTTTTACTATGCTGGTCCCAAAAATACATTATTATAAATAATAATTTGTCGAAAGCCTAGTGGTGATGTTCAATACCAAAATGCCCAAGAAGACAATACGACAGAAATGTTTACAGAGCGATTGTCATTCCTAAATTAATTACAAGCTTTATTCATTCCTTATATACTTATATAAATACCTCGTATGATAAAGAGGTAACTGTATATGGTTAAACTTCGAATTACGCGACTAAGATAGCAACCGAGACACGAGACAGAGACCATCAATAGTACTTTATACAAGTGCATACAAAGTGAAAATGTCATTTGTCGCGTACCCATGTCTCATGTTCTAGTCACCTGTCCCGGTCGAGTACCTCAAAGTCTACCTTCAAATTACTTGACGACTTCTATGGTTGAGTGATTTAAGCCTTTGCTCGCCTAGCTCACTGGAACCCAAAAGTCGCGGGTTCGATTGCTGGCATGGTAAATTTCGTAAACGAATTTTCCTTTATTTAACATGGTCTGGATGTTTGCGACTTGTTCAAAGCATACCGCACACATAACACGCGTGATTGATTTACTTTGGGGATATACAATGTGTGTATTTGGCTACGAATGTAACTTTCAACTGAATATGAGACCAAATACGCATTTATCTGATTTTACTTGTAAGCAAACTATATATACATACATATGCATACTTAGATTCGTATAATATAAATATATTTTACATCATACTAATATATCAGAGTAGATACTCACTGTCTGATTTGCCGCTGCTGAAATCGGTGCTATGCGTTTTGTCTCCCATGCCGCTGAATGTGAAGTCACCCTAGGAAAATACGAAAAAAAAACAAAAGTTACTTTCGTAACTGGTTTCACACATCTGTTATTCTTATATAAGTTCCAAAGGTATTTGAAAACAGACAAATATGTAGTACAATTGTTTTTATTCGAAAAGCTGTTGTAATAAGCGCTTGTCTGGTTTTTTGCTGACGGTTTCAAATCGTCATGCCCTGACGTCTGCCCGCTTTAAGAATAAATTATTTCTTAGCGCCCCCATTTTTTCATCTACTTAAAAACCACTATAACGTCAAATTAAATAAATTGATTATTGTGAGCTATATTAGCGGAGATTAAACATTCATTCTAAACGAGACTTTTACCATAGCCTGCAAGAGTTAACTTGAGACTTTATTCAATAAAACAGGACAGATATATGAACTACGCGGAGAGAAATATGGAAACCAAGTTTGAGCAATCTCTTAATTAATATTAGTTGATGTTCACAAGTTGTAGTCGAGAGTCGAGAGTTCAGTCGGTGTCTAAGAGTCCTCCTAGCTAGATGAAATTACAAATCGCCCCCCAAGCCTCTAGACGACGCCCCCATTTTTTTCTGGGTCTCTTACCGCCCCCTTTAGGCCTGCAGCGCCCTATGGCGCACTATGGGAAAGGATGGATTAGACCCATAGTCAGACATTGGCTTTACTGCACAGGCCATTCGAGCCAACTACGAATAAAATAGAATAGAAGAAAAATTGTAAACAATTTCGACAGAAGCTTGAAACTTTTTGGCGAATTCGAAAATTTTTTTCAGTGTATAATTTCCCTGTCAGTGCCGTAATTAGCCTTTTATGCGCCCTATGCGAGCTTCTATAACTGCGCCCTTGTTTTTTTAGATATTATAGGTACCCTAGCCAGAGCAATGCTATGTATAGGCCTACTTTATTTCATTCTGGGTGATAAAATAACGCACAAGGACCTTAGTTGGTGGACCAATTATCTAATAATTTGGAAGAAAACTCTATTTTTTTAAAGAACTAGAACACAAATACGCTCGCGCGCTGCCAAAAAAAAGAGCGCCAAGTTTTGTCTAATTTAACAGACGCTTTTGATGATACTGGCATGTAGGTACGTATGTGTTGGAATCGAGCACTAGGGGCGCAGCGGGAACTTATCAGGAGCAAACCGAAAAAGTAATAGTCCTGCCTGGTGTGGCCATTCTTGCGCCCCCCAGAGTCTACGCCCTGTGCCTGGGCACCGGTGGCACCGCCCTATTTACAGCACTGTTCCCTGTGTCCTAAAATGTAGACATGGGGTCTCTTCGGGATCTGATTAACACTTCTAATTAACTGATTTGGTCTAAAAATATATTTATAAAGTCAAAAAGTAAGTAAAGAATGACCAGCATCAGCATCTGATCACGTTGGACTTAAAAGCTTAATGCATATTATATTCCTTTACAAAATTATATTTATATGTCTTTTCTTAAACAATTTTCATGAAGTGTGTCAATGATTGGCGCTCTGTTGTTCGTGCCTACCCCGCAAGGGAACTGGCGTGAAGTTATGTATGTATGTGTCAATGATATTTCTCAGACGAATACAGCCTTTACCGCTGGAATATTCCATTTATACTCAACAACTGTGAACAATAAGCCAAAAATATTTTACAATAAAATATACGCGCACTGTCGGTAAAACAGCACGAGTATGAAACACCATAACAGATTCTACGTTTAATAGTAACATTCAAACATTTCCACCAAATTGTACCAACACCGAGGTGTATTCCCCATTGCACAAGACTAACCATGCATATCATATTCATTCGCATTAATCTATGGCACTTACCTATTAAAACAATGACGCCATAATTTGCAAAGCCCGTCCAAAATCTAGGTGGCTTCCGCGTAGCGTAAGATGATATAAAATTATTTCAGTTAGACTGTCAACCACGGTATTGTGAATATAGGCATCGATGTATTCTAAATGAATAAACATTGGTCGAAACCTTTAGTGATGTGTTTCTTTTTATATCAACAAAAGGGCAATTACAAGTGACACCAGTAGACTCGTACCTCGTCAACAACCATAACAAATCATCATCAATCAATCATCATAACTTATTACCATTTTCATACAGTCAATGATTAAATAGACATACATAGATATGTACATACATAAAACAACGAAACTCACATCACTGCCATACATGTGTTAATTACTTACAGCAGTGCTCGACGAGAAGGTGTGAGATCTTGCGGCGAGCCCGTAACCCGGCCGTGGCGCGGCGCGGAGCGACGACACAACTGCAACACTCTGCCTTGTACCACTAGTTGACTCACTAAAGCGAGTCAAACTCACTCACTGACGCGAGTCAAACTCACTCACTAACGCGAGTCAAACTCACTTACCAATGCGAGTCAAACTCACTCAGTAAAGCGAGTCGAACTCCCTCACTAAAGCGAGTGAAATCACTCACTAAAGCGAGTCAAAACCTATTCCTACGAACGGTTGGAATTCTGGGGTACCTACACATCTTCCGTCCTATGGGGAACTTACACTAAAACTTCTTATATTCGATTTATAATAGTATTTTCTTAAGTTTTTGCGACTAGTAAACATATTAAAAGTACGTTTTAACAGTTTTAAACGCGGTCCGATTTAAAATTTTAAATTAAATTAACAGTAACATAATTGAATGATTTCATATTAAATATAAACAGGTAACACTGTTATTATTATTAGTTTCTTAAATCAGTTTCGATAATATAAATCAGAAATCGAATATAAGATGCTGGCAACTTTAATTATACTTAAAAGTAACTTATATTAAACTTAGGTTACAATCGAGGGAAGCATTCCATGAATGATGTTGTCATACACACTATTGAATAAACCCGAAATAAAGTAGATATTTTTCTACCTTTATGACCGTTTTCAATAACTATCGGAGCTAACTCTAGACTTTTTATGACATTACAAAAAAAAATATCTTCAAGACATTAGATAAACGCATGTATATACTAAAGCTTTAAAAGCAGTAACATGAGCAATGAGACTCGTTGACAGCAGTCTGTAAGGACAAAATCATTCATAAATCCCTCCCTCCGTTACCTGCACCACTCACATTGTAATGCTGTTCGGCTCCGACCCTCGCCGGCAGCGTGCTGGACCTCAGCCCATAGCCCGGCCTCGGTGCCGCGTGCACAACTACACACACACCGTTACACATACACGTATACGTTGCACACACACACACATAATCGAGGCTAAACTAATAAAAATAAAGACACTAATTTAGTTGAATTTGTGGGGATCTAAATATATTTAGATATTCACTTAGTTTTATTGCCGCACGCTGAGTCGACGAGTTGCGTCAAATTGTATTACTATAACTTTGATCATTTGCATAGCAGCTAAACAAATTTATTTTACTACATTTTTCATATTATGTAGTTTTTAATTGGCAAATTTGGTTTCCTGAATTCATAGTACAGTTATAATGTTAAAATATACTTTTCTCCACAAATTCAACTATTTACGCCAAGATAAAAGTACTTGGTGAATACATACTTGTTACGAAAAATCTATTCACATTAGCGTATATGTATATATAATAAAAATATAAAAAAATACTTAGAAATATAATACGATCAATGAAATAATTAATAACAATAATTTCTTAAGACTCGACTGATCTGTGCCTGGTTGAAGAAACGTCGTCATCTATTAAAAAGTTTAGGTGGAAATTCAAAGCGACATAGAAGATAAAGGAAGAAAAATAGAATGTAAAGAACTTGTCTCCGCGTCTTTATAAATCAAATCGAAATTTAGCATACGGAAATGATTGAGGCCGCAAAGGTCGACGAAGAGTAGTCAATGGTTTTGCTTGAAAATTCAAGCCAAGCCACAGCAGTGTGACTGGGTTGAGCTACCACACTACAGAAACAGGTTTTGATAAGCAAGCTGTTCAAATGAGACCATATTCATTTGTATTATAGTTATAAGTCGTGGTAGCGTAATGGCTAGCGCACGCATTCTAACCTCAAAAGGCGCGCGGTTCAATCCTGGCCGGAACGCATACCACTTAGGCAGCTTTCTGACCTAATGTGCATATTGTGACTTTTACCACGTGCTAACAACGGTGAAGGAAAACATCGTGATGCAACCTGTACATCGAGATAACCTATGTGTCAAACCTGACGAGCGTCATGGTGTACTGTCCGTTCCCCTACAGTGGGAGGCCCAAGCCCAGCAGTGGGACAGTTATGGGCTGTTATTAATAAAAAAAATAGTTATAATCAATCATTGTTCGAAAATGATCTCTACACGATGGTACCTTTGTGTTTTGCCTATATGATGTGCCGGCGTCTATATAGATAGATGCCTCTATACTGTACAATTATTACAGAAAAAATACAGCCTAGTAATCCCTATTAATATTATAAATGCGAAAGTAACTCTGTCTGTCTGTCTGTTCCGTTTTCACGGAAAGACTACTGGACCGATTTGGCTGAAACTCAGTATATATATATATATTTTCGATGCCGAGAATGAACATAGGATATTTTTTATCCCGAAAAATGGGATAGTTTCCGGGATAAAAATATATTTGTCTTTTTGTTTGTTATCCTTTTATGGAAAAACTATTGGACCGATTTGGCTGAAACTCGGTACATATATAATTTGAATACCGAGAGTGCCCAAGGGATACTTTTTATCTCGGATAATGGGATACATTTTGGGATAGATATGTAAAGTTTATCCCGGAAACTAGGACAGGTTTTGTAATTTTGTCCATTTCGTCCACTGGGTCCACTGGGTCCATTTGGAACACAGCCTACTGGGTCAACTGAGTCCACTGGATCCACTGGGTCCAGTTGGTCCACTGGGTCCACTGGGTCCATGTTATCTATTTTGTCATTTTTGTCAAGTTTTGTCATTTATGTAGTTTACATATAGACGGGGATGGTATAGTTTGCGATATAAAATGAAGTGAATCTTTCGGGGGCAAATACATACAAATTTAATACAATGTAACCTGTACCACTTGCTTTTTAAACAAGAGATAGGCACTAGAGGTTGACCCGCGGCGCAGCCGCGGGGTAAACTCTAGTACTATTATAATTGTGTACAAAAGCTTGTCTAATCGCTAAAAAGCGATCTCTTCCAAACAACCAGTGGCAGGAAGAAATTAGATTTGAAACGGCGATGGTAGTCCATCTCACCTTTGCAAATAAAGTGAGCAATGCTATTGGTAATTACAACCAGGCACTTCATTTTTTTTTAATATACAGACTATATTGTAAAAAGTTTTAACTTATTTCTTTGACCACATTTAACATACTACCACATATTACCAAAAAATTTAACACACATAATATACATCATTTGCTTTTATGTTTAAAAGATACATTACTGCCTAAAATATAATGCAATAAAGCGCAGATTTAATTATTCTTTATGTATGCTGCAGGCCAACCGGCGGGCGATCGATTTGCTATTAGTAAGTGGGTACCGTCGCCCATGGATATCTTGCAACACTGAGCAATCGTCATTGTTTACCTAGTTTTCATAAATCATCATCATCATCTGAGCGTTAAATCCCGGATACGATCCCCAGAGTCCGCTTGCCTACTTTTCCTCTCTACCTCGCGCCGTCTTCGGCATCCCCCGTTTCGAGACCTCTGGTAGGCATGTCATCCTTCACAGGCTCAAGCCAGCATCACTTGGGCCTTTCCCTTCGACCGAGACCTGGTGGAGGCGGCATGGCTAGACATTTCCTCCTCACGTAATTATAAGCCGGTCGCCGTAAAACGTCGGCGTACCAGAGTAAGCGACTCTCTTGCTATGTATGTCACGGGCATGAAGACTGCCGCAGCGACTTAGTTTTAATAGATATGCGTAGTATTTGGTAATACGAGATAGTACAGTTTTACACAACTTACAACTCCGACGGCATTTTTCATTTAAAAAACTGCAGAGACCGCCTTCCGATATGTAAATAATGTATACTAAACTTTATTCGCAAGAAAACACGGCAGTCTTCTCTGTTCCGCTTACACGATTCGTACACTGTCGCACGCTACTAAAATTGGCCTACTACGCAGCAGGTACATCGGGAGGAATTGTTAGTTGTGTAAAATTTTATATAAATTCGAACAGCGGCAACAGAAAATATAAATATATTCAAGTATACAAGGTCGTAAATAAAAGTATAATATACGATAGACAAATTAAACATAAATAAATAATACAAAAATAAATTCAGCCCCACCTTAAAAAATAACGTTTGGAGCATCAAAAACCGCGATCAGTTATGCTTCCGACTTTATAGTGCTTAATTGTACATGCAGTTATTTTAGTTAATAGTGAATGGTGCAAATAATAACTATGATAACGAAATAATAACATTTACTATAGGTTTTTGATGAAAATAACTATATGAAGCGATAAGCTACACCACGAAAATCAAAGCTGAATATATAATAAATACATCGACGCTGCCCGATTTACAATAAAAAAATCTTTCCCACTTCAATTACTTCCGCGGTTAGCGTTGACCCACAGACAAAACTAAGTAGTAGTAGTTGTTGTATTCGCCACAAAGGCAGGCAAAGGAATCTTTAGTCCATACAGCCAATTCTGATGTTTAAGTCTTCGTATAATAGTCGCGCAGTTGTATTGTAGGCTACAACTAACGCCATTCAACGGAGTTCTTGTGAAAACTCAAAAGGCCACATTTGACTATACAGTTCACATTTCTCACAAAACACATAATTACTACTCAAAAACTATCAATATCCTACAACTATTGTTCATTTTAGAGTAATTTTACACATTTCTAGAAAATAAAACTGTACAGCACAACGTCTCCTTTCAGTTCCCGCCAAAAACTACAGACAAAACTAAAATCATCATAACATAGAATTTTAGAAAACAGTTTACAGGGAGTGATAAAAACATTTTAATTACTTTTTAAATAATACTTGATAATGTATTGCTATTACTGATTCATGTAATTTCGAATTCGAAACACATGTACGATCGTTTCAACTACTACAATAAACATAACAATTTGATATAAAAACTGTTCGCATATTTGTTATGACTTGTAAAACTAATAAAGATAAAAATTAAAGATGGCTTCACAAACAGAACAAAGAACATGGCAGCGTCGCAAAAGCGTTCTAAATTTAAAAGCCAATTCAGTCTCACCTCTTTCGTTGAAAATTTTGAATATAGCACGCGCTGTGGTTTCTTTCGATACACCTTTGTTCGTTGAACGAGCTTATTAATTCAAATAGATTTTGGCACAAACATTTTCTTTGATTTTAAAAGAACATCTACTTTAATTTTAAAAGAAACCATAATAGGTTTGTCCCTACACTAGTCACAATCTATACATATAATAAAACTGTAGAGGTCGAATTTTTGTACAAAGAAAAAAATGCTAAAAACCGAGTCAGGGGGATGTAAGAAGTGATATAGAACTAATTTACATTTTTTTTCAAATTTTTTGTTTCTCTGTTTGTATCGGCTAAATCTCCGAAACGACTGGACCGATTTAAATGAAATTTTGTATGGTGATAGCTTATATCCCTGGTCAACATATAGGAGACTTTTGATCCCGAAAAATTAAAGAGTTCCCGTAGGATAGTTGAAAAACCGCTCCACGCGGACGAAGCCGCGGGCATCAGCTCGTTTAGAATATAATCATTGAATTTAAAACATAAGTACTATTGTGGTCAATCAACTCCCTAAAAATCCTATTAACTATTTGACGACATAAATCTATAATATTATAAAATTCTAAACATGCCGTGTCTGTATATTGAAGATATTTAAAAAAAAAACAACTGGAATAGACTATAAACGACGGAGAAAAGATTTTTTTTCTAGATTTCTTATCTATTTGTTTAAGATTCACGTAAAAATTACTGGGCGGATTTCGATGCGGTTTTCGCTGATCGACAGAAAAAAAAAGAATTCCAATGTGATTTTTACACTGATCGATAGCAAATTTTGTGTAGTACAATGCGTGATACTTTTTATCCCGGGAATCCCGCAGAAATTTCCCCGAGAGCAGTTTATAGTTCTTCAGGTGCATAAAAATTAGCTTATTCGGACACACAAAAACGATAGATTATAACATTCTTTTTTTAAATGCGCGGTACTTTGTGTCCCGGGAATTTTCAATCAAGAATGGACCGAGTCGCGGGCAATCCTAGTTTTGTATCAAATAATCCCCTTTTTATATAGTTACGTAAAATTTATAATATCATATCAATACACGGCAGTCACATATGTAGTGGAACACTTACAAGACAATAGATGGCGCTGTGCAATAGTTGATGTCACAAACGTTTCCCGAAACATACAAAGAATATATAAAAAAAATTAACTATAATAGATGGGCCTAGGCCTGCGAGGAACAACATTGGCGTCGCTGGAAGATCTTCCTTTGAGACGGGGGAGCATTCCATTTCGCTCCTAACACCCTATCGGGGCTCACCCGGGAGCATTGCATTTCGCTCCTAACACTCTATAGGGGCTCACCCGGGAGCATTGCATTTCGCTCCCAACACCCTATAGGGGCTGCACCCGGGAGCATTGCATTTCGCTCCTAACACCCTATCGGGGCTCACCCGGGAGCATTCCATTTCGCTCCTAACACCCTATCGGGGCTCACCCGGGAGCATTCCATTTCGCTCCTAACACCCTATCGGGGCTCACCCGGGAGCATTCCATTTTTCTCCTAACACCCTATCGGCGCTAACCCTTGAAATACTTGAAGCATGGGTATTTGAAAATGCATTACTCGTATAAACAGATATCTGCCTATAGTAAGATAATTCAAATGATTATCTTACAAATAACAAAATGTTTGTGCCAAAATTAATAAATGACTTATAAAATACAAAATAATATCAAACGTTATGATAATGCAATGAAAGACAAAGCATAGACGTTGACATGTTATGTAAAATCGCAATAAAAAAATAATATAACGGTAAGCCACGACGTTCTTTATAAACTACTCGAAATAACTCTGGTGTGATAACTCACCATCGTCAGTGTAGTAAGATTGTACTGCAAATATTCAAATTAATATATTATTCTACGCTCTGTCCTTCTTTATTAATACGATAGAGTTCAATGTAATGTTTCAAAATTGAAACGAATACAGCATCTACGATAAAAGTGAAAGATAATTTCAATCCATGAAAATAAACTTCGCTTCGTAAACTTTTTACGATTTTAATATATATTTTGTATAAAATACAATTTATAATATATAGCTTAAATTACAGTACACGCAAAACTTAAATGCGCTTCGAGTGAAGTTAGTTCTATCAGTTTGCGCAGGCCCAGTCATATGTTAACATTTATTTCACCTTAGGGGCCATGCACAAATTACGTCACACAAATTTCATGATTGTTTGACCCCTCCCCCGTCCTTGTCACATTCGTGAGACCCCTCCCTCCCTAGTGTGACATCGCATCAGGAAATTAGTAAATTCAAACAGCAGTTTCGTAATTAGTTTTATTTTTTTAATAACTATTAATATTACATATAGAGTTGGAAATATTTTGAAATGTGACGTCATAAAATTTAGGACCTTTTCTACCTCATCTCACAATTTCACATTTCGTCGACCAATTAACGTGTGAAAGTAATTTATGGATGGCCCCTTATTGTGTGTTGAGCGAAAGAGATGGCATGATAACGGCCGAGCGAGAACGCAACACTCTCCCATCTCTGTGAAGCTTGTAACTGTGTACTACGCAATGACGCGTACTAACTTCAAAGACGCACTTAAGTTTTACACGCACTACACGTTTTATGGGTTTTATCAATTACATAACAATAAACTCTAACGTGTTCGATAATAAGAGTCACGGTTGAATGCGATAATAACGTTGTAACTGTTAAAACAACGTTATTAACAGCATAAATTTATAACTAGCTTATTATTAGTTATTATTAGTGATGTGGGAGCGTAAGTTATAGGACGTTGTTTGTGCTCTGTTAGTAAGTTAATGTAGGTCCCCACACGATATCATCACACGCGTAGAACATAAACGATTTAAGCTAAATTGCGAAATAGCAGATATCAAATACGGTTATAGAAATATCTATAGGACATATCGTTAAATATTTTAGGGGAATTTGTAACTTTAAAAGTAACATTTAATGCATTATTTTCTTAAGCTACGAATGTTTCTTTTCAATACATGTATTCATCAGACAGGCAGACGGTCCACTTGATGGAAAACGGTTACCATCGCCTATGGACATTTGCAACACCAAAGGTGCTACAAATGCGCTACTGCTCTCTTAAGGGAAACTGGAACCTGGTCATTGATGCCGGAACACAACTCAAGGTATTTATGGCGGCATATTCTAGACCAGAGGTGACAGCCATACAGTCGGACAAATACCCTACCACCTGGGATAAATCATACTTGTATGACATACGATGGCCTATTTATATGTAGAGTAACACCCAAACTAGAAAAAACATTAGAAAGGTGTTTATAACATGAAATGCTCTGGGAATAGAATCTGAGATTTCTGTATTGTAGACAAATAAGCTAATATCCAGAAAATATCAAGAACTTCTAAGCCTTGAATCGAGAATTTACTTGGGTCTGAGAGATAATAGAATGGACAGTAGTGTAGACTGTTGTATGTTACCCATACCATTAATGTAACTTAGATGAGTTGAAAACAGTAAGATATGTTCTGCGCGTGCGCTAACTTTACACCGACTTAAAATAGAGAGCACCTGTTTTGTAGATAATATATAAACGATATCATAGACGCAAAATAGGAATAAAGACATCTTCTAAACTATGTAATATGCTACAGTGATCGCTTTTTTAAAGTCGGTATATTTCACCATTACAGCGTCTGTTAACATGAAAATGAAATATAACATTATTATTTATATTACCAATATACAAACTGGACAAAGGTTATAAAACATAATTGGTCATTCGAGCCGGATAAATTAAGCACTTACATCAATGAAATATGAATATGTACGTACCATTACAATTCGGTAAGAAAATAATTAATTGCGATTACCAGTTACAATGCGTGTTGTCTATTTACACTAGAAATACTATTATTTGTCCTTCAAGCTGGATGTTTATCCGGTTTGAAGGACTAACTATTATTTTGAGTTGTAATCAGTATAAGAGGTTTTCTAGCCTTACGAGAAATAATAAAACGCTTACACCAATTAATGCCGAGTTTGTATATCTCACTTAAAGTCTGGCTAATGAAAGTAGAGACAGCAAGAAATATCAATATGGCAACTCCAAATGATCTCAGAGTATTCATACAGTATGTAAACAATTTTTTTGAAATCAGCGACTTTTTGTTTTACTGTTTCTCGAATACGGCAATCATGCAAAATAATAACTTCTGCACTAACGACTGTACCGACAATTTTTTGTTAATATGACATTGACATTTTTGATTGCAAAAGGTTTGAGTGCCCACTTTCCTTAGCCAAACTCTATTGATCCATTTATTAATTCCCCTTACTATTGGTTAGAATTGAACATAACCTCCATAGAGGTAATGCGAATGTTCTAGCAACGGTAAGGAATGTATATTGGTATATAAAAATGGTTTACAAATGTGAATACGTACCATTATAGCTGGGTATGTGCGAATGGCTCGTGTGGGAGTAGTAGATTTGCGACGCCTCGCTTTCTAACGCCGGCCGCGGGTGGTCGAGATTTCTGGAGGGTGAGGCGCCGACCGGCGATGAATAGCGCAGTCTGTACGTCGGCTCGCGAGACGCTGACGGTGTCCTTTTAACCAAAGTCGTATTATAAGTTTTACGAGACAGGCATTTGGTTTAACATTAGTCACGGGACATTTCATTGATCACCGGTTAAATAACGGTGATCTATTATATTATAAAATTATAATAGTGTAGTCTTTTGTTTTTATATTTTTTTGTGTTTGTCTGTTTGTTCAGGATTCACGCAAAAACTACTGAGCCGGTTTTCGTTGACCGACAGCAAATTTCCGGACTAAAATTAAATAACTTCGCAGCAGTGATCGATGTATTAGAATAGATGTAATTTCTATAACTATTTCACATGGAGCGGTGCAAGACTATTTGTTTTAAGCATCATTTTATGACAGAGTTGTCAAGATGGCTTTTTCATCTTGAATTCTTAACAATTACTTTACTAAAATATTAGCTAGCTAATCAAACGTATGGAAGCTAATTTAGGTAGGCAACGCATCGACTCCCTTGGTGTTACAGATGTCCATGGGCGACGGTAGCCACCTATTACCAGGTGATCCGTTTGCCAGTTTGCCTACTAGCGAACTAAAAAAAAAAGTAATTTAATTTTAACCTAATATTTTACAAAATAAATTATATCTAAGAATGTGTCAATTGGCACTTCACTCTGTCACTGTCTGTTAGAGGCCATTTACAAGTTGTTGTGTCCTTAATTCATCCTAATAACACAACCTTACAGAAATTATAATGAGCCTGGTTTCCAATTTTTTATAGATGTTTTTCTCTATGAAAATTACTACATAGTTTATTATTATGATGGATATGTTCGGTCAATTGTAACTTTACTCTTCTCCGATATTTTCAAATATCGCTAAAAACAAATATTCTTTCACCACCGATATTAAGTCACTCAGATCCCGCTCGAAGGACCAAAAAACTGTAGTGTGTATACAGTTTAGTTTAGGAGAGAAGGGTAAAACGCAAGAAATACCAAACCCAACGAGCGCTGTAATGACACTGACTTTATTCCCGAAAATGCCCTGGCCAGGTGGTAGGGCATTTGCCTGACTGGATGGCTACCACCCCTGGTCTAAAGTATGTCGCCATAACAACCTAGAATTGTGTTCCGGCATTAGTGACCAGGTTCCAGTCTCCCTTAAGAGAGTAGCAGCGCATTTGTAGCACCTTTGGTGTTGCAAATGTCCATAGGCGATGGTAACCGCTTATCATCGAGTGGGCTGTCTGCCTGTCTGCTGAACTCCTTTAAAAAAAAAATATATGAATATAAATGTGTTGTTAAGCAGTAGGCCGCACTTGTTCAATTGTAAAATGCTGACTATTGTACATACTTTGTACAAAGTACTTACATTAGTTTTCCCGTGTCTTCAGTATATTCTAATCATTATACAAGATAAAGGACAGCTTCTCTGTACTAGTTAATAATGTTACTTTCTATCAGATTGCCACTTCAAAGATAAATACTGACAGCGCATTATTTTTTTTATCTACAAAATTTAGTCAAATTAAATTTAGATTTACTCTACAATGCACAAACTGACACTAAGATCTCTATAACATATATTAATAAACAAAATAAGCATACAGCGCCATAATAGCATCTATTATTGCGCTGTATGCTTATGACATATAGACATTGCTCACCTGCTAGCGTTTCTAGGATCCAAATTTTGTTTCTTCCACTGTTGTAGTTTCTCTCGTTCTTTCACTTCTTTTAGAAAAACCTGAAGATATATAAAAAAAAGCAATTAAAGCTTTTAGGAACTTTCCCGATAACTAACAGTGGTTTAGGGGGCAATAATTATACCTCCTTTTTTATTTAGTACCAGTTATTAATAGTAGCAATTAAATAAAACATCAGAAACAGAAAAAAAAAACTTTTTTGTTTTTATTTTTTTAATTATTTGTTGAACAAGAAACCCAAAAACGGACTCGAAACGAATTCTATAGGTCACTTAGGTCTCCCTTGAGATTTTAATAAACAAAAAGATATGAAAATGATGAAAAATGAAATGAAAACTTGTGCTTCATAAGTACATCGATCTTGATTAAGAATAAAACTTGTTGCAATCCTAGATGGAGACAGTTAATTGTCAATAATAAACTCATCATACAAACCTGTGCAATTCCAGTCTCGATCTTGGCCAGTTCCTGCTCCTCCCTCCTCAATTTTGGGTCGATATCTCCATTTCCATTCACGGTGCCATTCACTTTGCCGTCGAGCTCTTCGTCGCTGTCCTGCACGCCTTTGTAGGTGTCTGACCATCGACGTCTACGTTCTGTAATCACAATATTTTCCAAAACAATCCCAATCATTCCATTCATTCAACACAATGGTTAAATCTAATCAATTTTCATTCACTTCAGGTCGTTTACATTTAAAGTACGAATAAAACATAATAAGTACGCCCTTGAAGTTCGTACAAGTCATTCCGCAGAATACAATCATAACATCCACAAGGTAGGTATATATACAGAACTTCGAGAGTAAAGTATTGCGCTCGCGTTCGGACACTATGCGGACTAGCATGCCGTCTCTTTCTCACTTAACTGCGAGGTGTAATAAGAAGAGCTGAGAGAGTATTACGCTCTCGGTCGGCCACTATGCGGACTATTATGCAATCTCTTTCTCACTTTGAACAGTTGACTGGACCTGCATCACAGAGCTAACTTATCTCGAAGCGCATTAAAGTTTTGCGCGTTCTATATCCTAAAACATTCTATTTGCACACCCACCTGGATCAGTGTAAGGATAAGGCGGTGCTGGAAAATCGTCCCTTTCGATTTTCGGTTTGGTCCCAGGCGGTGGTTTGAAAGCTGCCGGGTAGTGTGACAGCTCTATTGGCTCCTCGTTGTTCATGCGCGGCGACTTCGGGCGAGGAGTCTCGCTGCGAATGGAGTCGACCAGAACACGCATCCCTGGACGGGAAGACGCTTTGCTACCGGGCCGAGACGAGGCACGAGTACTTGCTGAAGCTAAGATACGAAATTTAGACTTCTCTTAGAATGTGATGTTTACCTGACTGACATTTTAACCTACTTCAACTTTGGATATTTCAACTAGTTTTCAGTAGCCGTATTCACTAAACACTTCAGCTGTAAATACCTTAATGCATTGCACTATGCACGTGATCACTTCCACCGCCCCAGATTCTCAGCTCTACTAAGAGTTCACCTAAGCCCAAGATTTTTGTTCTCATTTCTCACAACAGTTCTACCCTGACTGACGCTTGTTCTTGGGTCTATATAAGGATAATGACTGGTTGGTGTCGCACTACGTCCAGGATATAATCTGTAGAAAATACCTCTAAAAGTTGGTTTTCCCATGATCTCGCGCGAGCTATCTAAAAGTCCGGGCCATTCTTATAGTACACGATTAAAAATAATAACCTATTGCAAGTAATAAGTATAAAAGACATGTATCTAAATAGATTCTAAATGAATTAGTAACGTTAGTAACATAATCTTCAATATGTATGTGCTATTATAACAATGTAGTGAAGTGATTATTTCATATAGTGCAATTATTTACTCACAAGGCGGCCTGTGGAAGTGCGGCGACGCTGGTGGGCGGTCGTACGGCTGCAACGGACGCCGAAGGTAGGCCGGCTCCGTAGTCAGGTAGGAGTAGGTGGTGATACGGTGCGGACTGCACGCGCCGAGGTCGCGGTACTCGCGAAGGACCAGACCGGGCGAGACCGCGCGGTACCCGTACTAGAGATACCCACAATTTGGAAATAATATACATAGATACAATACGTATTTATCCTCTAATATAAAAAAGATAGAAGATTTAGGAGCGAAAAAAGTTTTTTAGCGAAACAATAGCTTTACAAACGATGGATGGCTGCAACAACGGACGCCGAATGTAAATCGGCTCCGAAGTCAGGTAATATGGTGATACGATGAGGACTAAATCCGCCGAGGTCGCGGTACTCGCGAAGGACCAAACCGCGCGGTACCCGTACTAGAGATACCCACAATTTGAAAATAATACACATAGATACAATACGTAATTGCACTCTAATATAAAAAAGATAGAAAATGTAACGAGCCAAAACAGTTTCTTAGCGAAACAATAGATGGCTTAAAGAACGATGGATGACTGCAACAACGGACGCCATTTGTAAACCGGCTCCGATGTCAGGTAATGTGGTAATACGGTGCGGACTAAATCCGCCGATGTCGCGGTACTCGCGAAGGACCAGAACGGGCGAGACCGCGCGGTACCCGTACTAGAGATACCCACAATTCGGAATTAATATAGATATATAAAAAACTTAAATAGTTACTAAAGATTGTAAAGCCACAATATTTTCACTAGGAAATAATAATAGATATTTTTAAAACTTATTTATTACTGCTTTACAAGTGTTATACTTTAGTCGTGATGCAGAAAATAATTGATTCAATGATCACAGATCACACAACAAATATACGAGTGCAGTTATTGAAGATGATTAATTTCACTCGCTAAATAAACATGAGCGAACGCGACAGAAAACTCACTCGTATAAGAGAGAAAGATGTGGTGATTCATTGGAACTAAAAGAAATCTGCAACGCGATCTAAATGCACCATACAAAACAGTAGACTAAAATTAAATCAACAACAACGTTAGTCCACACATTCACATGCCACTAAAGCTGGTGCAAATACACTGTAATAAGGATCATTAAAAAAAAAACAAAATAAACATCAAAATAATAAAAGGTCCAAAAAAATAAATAACTCGTAGCGATGATTTATACCGAACGGCCCGCATCGCATCGGATCGAAACGGATTCTACATTTTTAAACAACATTAAATCGTGTACACAGTATTTAGAGCTTTAAGGTTCGCAAAATGGCGGACCGCGGTCCACATCCGGACCGCCGAACCATTTTGTCATTGATATGAAAAAAAATACCTTTGTTATTTCCGTAATTACAGTTGTTTTATAAATATTTTTTCTATAAAATGTTGTGCGGACCGCGATGGCCATTTCATTTCTTAAAACGGACCCCGAGCGAAACTAATTGGTGACCCCTGATTTAGTCTATATTACCAGGCCGCGCACGACAGCTTGACCGCGAGCGTCTACCGCGACACGCGATCATAGCCAAAAGTATGCACCGACGCACGATCGGCTCCGTTCGCCTGTCGTCGTATCCGATCGGATCTTTTCGGCTGTCGTCGCGTATTGTCGTTTCAATTAGAACAACACACGCTAGGAATGAAACTATTTGACTAGGCGCAGAAACGGATTCGTTCAAAAGCGACGATACGGAGCCGATCGTATGCGTCGACATCCTGCAGGACGCACTCGGCTGTAACCGCATCCGTTCGTATCATAACCTATCCGATGCGATGCGAGCCGTTTGGTGGAAATCATCCTGTACGATATAAATGTAAATGTGTCAACTGATATAAAAAATAAAGTGCCTTTGAATAATTGAAAAAATTAACGGGACAAATGTATAAATGTCGTGGACGATATGTACGTATTGCGGGACCAGTGTTGCCAACTGTTAGAGGGGACATTCCGTTAAAAGGAAGTACGACACTTTGTCCCACAAAGACGCAGAGGCAGATCACGCAAATGGCCCGCGGCATATTTCTGCGATAAACCCTCTATTGTATACATGGCTTTATATGTATAGATGGCATAGAAGTAAAAAATATTTCTACTACCGATTAATTGACTTTTTCATTGTGGTACTTCATTAACTAACACTATTCAAAGACACTTGTAAAACTCATATAAACTAATAATGAAATAAAAAAGGGACGGACCTTTCTGGTCAAGCTACTGTAGGGGCTGCAGTAGGAGCCGTTGACGCTTGGTGTGCGCGAGCGCAGCGAGAACTGAACAACAAGCACACGTCACAACATCTATTATGCAACTGTCTACATACGAGTGCAAATTAAAAATTATAATCATTAACAGAAAGAAAATTTGGATCGCCCATTGATCACGTGATCTTTTTAGCAACTTCTTAACTAACCCTCTTCTCCTCCTGGCGACACGTACAAAGGTAGGTATTTAAATACAGGTTTAATCTAATTTAAATAAAAAAGCGATAGGAGTAGGGTAGTTCCTTACTATAAAGTGTAAAGCATAACGACACACTGTTTTCGGCGTGTGTACGTGCGCGACGACAGCGGCCGTATGTGGCCGAATGCGGGCGGTTTCAAGGCCTTCTAATTTCCAATTATTATATACTACACTTATTAATATTATTTTAGATATTTTTTTCATATTAAAGTTCGAAATTGTATAAGTATAATATGTATATACGTGAATATTACACACGTATATGTATTATATATAAGTCGCCCGGAAGGGGTATCACGGTTTACCCTTACGTGACGATTTATGTCAGTTCACTCTAAGCCGCGTAAAAGTACTTCATTCCAATAGATAAACATGATATACCAAGACAATCCTCCCCCATGATGATATTTAGTGATTTTTCCGATCGCCTATCAAGCGTCGCGTGGTTAATGGACGATCCGTTACTAGACGTACCGTATTCTAGAATTAAACTCGTGCGCAGAACAACGCTTGAGGTGGCAATCCGTTCAAAACGCAAAGTAATTTCGAACGCATTATGTGTCAAATAACAACAATACTGTGTCGTTTTATCGGATATCAGGTCAAGGGTCGTTTTACCCAAGAGAATTTTAAGTAGTACAAATACTTAAGCAAGAAAAGGATACTAAAACTACTCTAAAAATATCATAAACTGTTCAGTAAATAATAACATCGAAAGTTTTAATAAGCAACTAATTGGTGTATAATTTCTGTTTTTGGATGGAATAGAGCTAGTAATGACACTACAATATATCTGTTTAGGACGTTTCGCCAGACATTCTACACCTGTCAGCTCTGGACGGAATGCACAAGGCGTCAAAACTACTATAACTCACAACAGCGAAACATCTAAATGCAAAAACATTCTACTCTACTACTCTCTCACTATTTCTATTCTACATTGTGTCCATTTTATTCTTACACCTATATTTATCCTTCTCATCATAACCTGCTATACTCTGCAGTACATAACTATCCCTACTGTTGCGGACAGAGAGCACCCCCCTGACCCGCCCGCCGGAGCACATCTACACTCCGCGCCCCGCATACCGCCGACGCCCATAGCTAGCGCGATTAGCAACTAGGCGTCGGACGGAATGCGGGTATAGGAGGCCGAAAAAACTGAAAATGATTAATGCTGATACTACCACTTCAAGAAAAATTATCAATTCAGCCACTCAGCTATATTGTACTCTCTTTGTTATACTTTTTAAATGTATAATGTATTTATAAATAATAATCATACAGTCCATTATTACGTCGAATTTTCATTTACAACCCGAGGTGCAACTGCCACCAATAGTTTTTTGGTACTTCGCCGCCGGATAGAAGAATCGCAAAGAAGAAACGAGCAGTGTCTTTTGCTCCATCGAAACCTCAAGAAAGAAGAAAGACCAACTCTATACGGTCTCGTAGCGGCACCCTAAAGAAGAAAGAAGATTATTATAGAAGATCATCGTGGGCAGCCCGGACTACGTACTAGGAGACCAAGAGTTCCTGCCGGACTACGTACCAGGAGACCAAGAGTTCCTGCCCCGGACGCCGAGGCTACGCGTCTGCAGGATCAAGACCGGAAGAAAGAATAACGTTACTTCGTACCGTGACCGAGTGACTGTCCACCTAACGGTGCCAAACGGCCAGTTCACAAAGTCGTAGACGGTGCGCTGTTTCCAGTTAGGTCGGTCAAAGGTCTCAGTGTTCAGTGTTTAGTGTAGTAAATTAGGATCGTCGGTTATACACACACATATATACACACTGGTCAGGGTAGTCGGTCATACGTGTTAGGCTAAGGCAAGGACCGAAGATGCCGAACACCAGGAGCAAGACCGCCGAAGACAGAGTGCAGAGAGCGTATCAAGAACCCCGCGCGTCGCCGTCCGTACATATATCCGCGTCCGCGTCCGCGCCGAACGTATCGCGACCCGCGTCGCCCGGAATGCAACAGACGACGACCGCGCAAGTACACACCGCGATTCGTACTGAACGCCAATCGCGATCACCGTCCGTCCGATCACACCGTTCGCAACTCAGCGCCGCCACTGAACTGGAAGCAGAAGAACAAATCGCCGCAATCCGTCGAGAGGAGCTCCGGTTACAAGTGTCGCTGATCAAGAAAAGGGTCGCTGCGAACATAGCCGCCCTCAAGGAGCAGACAGACGGGAACAGCGTGTGTGAAGACGATGGGGTGGAAACGGAGAGAAATATAACAGAGTGGTTGAAGAATACCCGCATACGGGGGGAGTCGCCGAGCGCAGGCGACAGGACCGAGCCCGGAACGAGAGGAGCCGGACCGCGACCACCGTTAGACGCTGCGGGAAGAGCAAGGGAAGAGTATCCAATGGCGCGGGACCGGTCTGCAGAAACGAACGACCAGACCGCTCGTGTGACGTTCAGAACGCCGCGCAACGCAAGATCGCCGACGCCGACCAGATCCAGGGATCGTGGAATCGACCGTCTAGCAGACGTACTGGAGCGCATGACACGCAACAGGCCGACACCGCGACAGTGCCAGGAGCTGCCTACCTTTAGCGGGGCCCCGGGAGAGTGGCTACCGTTTAAAGCTGCAATGCGCGAGTCGACGAGCTTACACGAATTTTCACCTGCGGAGAACTTAGGCCGTCTACGCACTTGCCTTAAAGGCGAAGCAAGGGAGTGCGTGACAGCCCTGCTGTATACCGCCGTGGACCCTGCGATCATTATGAAGACGCTAGAGCGCTGCTATGGACGTCCAGAGATCATAATCAGTCGCGCATTGGAAGACATCAAGAAGTTGCCACGATCGGGTTCATCTGCCAGCGAACTCAACAGCCTAGCCACCAAACTGCAGAATATAGTGACGGTCATCTCGTGCGTCGACAACAAGGGATATTTACTTAACCCTATGTTGACACGACAAGTCGTCGAGAAGCTCAGCCCGCATCTACGAACGAAATGGTGCGACTTTGCAGATGAATTCTCGAGCCGAGACGAGCCGGAGATTATGACACTATCGAAATTTCTAACGGGCGAAGCAGACAGAGCAATGAAGTATTCTTTCATGACGTCATCACTGCCTACGACGAGTGTAAACGTCACTAAAGAAAATAAAGTGAAGCCGCCGAGGATGAACGAGCGTCGCCGTGTGTATGCTACAACGGAAGCCAAGATCGTGTGCTACTGTTGCGGAGCTGAGCACCAGACAACGCAGTGCGGCAAGCTGGCTTCGATGTCGTTGCCAGCCAGATGGGAGTGGGCCAAGGAAACGAGAATATGTTTTTTGTGCCTACTAAGTAAACACAGACGGTTCCGTTGTAAGGCGAGGAAGTGCGGTGTTAACGAATGCCGCGAGCCGCATCACGCACTTCTACACCAGCGAAGGGAAACTGAAGCCGTCAGTGGACCGATCGACCGAGCGGAGTCGGTCAGTCAACCGGCCGACAGAGAGGAGTCGGTCATGACGGCATCGGCACACAATTCTAACACCGAGAGAAGAGTGTTATTGAAGGTGTGTCCGATTACCGTCAAGGGGCTTAACGGAAAGGAAGTGAACACGTACGCGCTGCTGGATGAAGGGTCCACGATCACGCTCGTCGACGAGGAGATAGCCGGGATGCTAGGGGCAGATGGCCCGAGGAGGCCATTGAACATTCACGGCATCACGTCGAGCCAGCGGGAAGCGGAAAGTAGGATGGTGAGCGTCGCGGTGCGCGGAAGAGCGCAACCGCACTACCATCCTATCAAGGCGCGCACCGTGAAGAAACTCGCACTGGGAACTCACTCCGTTAAGTCTGAAGTCATACGACAGTTACACCATTTGAAGACGCTTCATATAGACGACGTGTACTTTATGAACGCCAAGCCGCGCGTATTAATTGGAGCTGACAACTGGCATCTGATCGTGACTAGAAAACTGTTGGCAGGAAAGAAGAGCCAACCAGCCGCTTCCCTGACCCTCTTGGGGTGGACCATACACGGGAGTGCACCCAGAGGCCTAGTAACGCAGGGAAACGACACCGTATTACACGTCCGAACGTGGCAAGATAAAGAGCCGCGGGAAAAGGACGAATTATTCGAAATAGTGAAGTCTCATTTCGATATCGACGCACTCGGTATATCGAACAAGGTGAAACCTGTAGCGGAAGAACAACGGGCGCTGAAGATATTTTCAGAGACCGTGAAGAGAGAAAACGGCCGCTTCGAAGTCGGACTGCCCTGGCGAAACGATGACGTCACCATGCCACCGAGCTACGACATGGCAGTGCGTCGTCTACGCGGGATCGAGCGCAAAATGGATAAGTCGCCGCAGTTTAAACAAGCATACACGGCCCAGGTCAACAGGCTACTAGCAAAAGAATACGCCGAGCCTTGCGTACGAAGCCACGAAGGAAACCAACGCATGTGGTACATGCCTCACTTCGCCGTTACGAACCCGAATAAGCCTGACAAAGTGAGACTGGTATTTGACGCTGCCGCCCGTTCAAACGGGGTGTGCATGAACGATGCGTTACTGGATGGGCCAGACTTGCTACGTGCCTTATACGGAATCCTGTTCAGATTCCGGGAAGGGAAGATCGCCGTAACAGCTGACATACGTGACATGTTCCTTCAGGTGATGATAAGGAAAGAAGACAGAGCGGCGCAGCACTTCTTATGGCGCGGTGACGACCGCCATAACCCGCCTCGGCGCTACGTTATGACGTCTATGATATTCGGAGCACGAAGCTCGCCATTCCTCGCACATAGCGTGAGAGATAGGAATGCGAGTGATCATAAGGAAACATACCCACGGGCGTATCACTCAATCACGCAAAACCACTACATGGACGACTGGGTTCAAAGCTTCGAAACGGAAACGGAAGCGGCCAAGGCGATAGCGGAAGTACAAGAAGTGCACAGGAAGGCCGGCTTTCAGCTCGCGGGATGGGATACGAATCGCGAGCGCCTTATGGAAAATATCCCGGATGAAGAGAGAGCCAGACAGCCCAAAGAGCTCGGTGCTAGCGCGCATCCCTACGGGAAGACATTGGGTGTGTTATGGATGCCGGAAACGGATGAACTCGCGTTTAATACCGCTATGCCAAGAGTTCCACACAGCATAAAATGCGGCACGCAAACACCCACCAAGAGAGAGGCCCTGGGCATGGTCATGTCACTTTTCGACCCATTAGGCTTACTCAGCCCGTACACTATAAGGGCGAAGATAGTGCTACAAAGACTCTGGAGGCTTAAGCTAGGCTGGGATGAACCCTTGCCAACGGAAGAGGCAAGTGAATTCGAAGAATGGATCCGTGACTTAAACTCTATAAAAGAGTTAAGATTACCGCGGTGCTATGGAGGGGATAGAGACGTCGTAAACATGCAATTACACGTCTTTACGGACGCCAGCGAACAGGCCTACGCAGCAGCGGCTTACTGGCGCTTTGAGCAGCGCAACGGGAACGTCGGCGTCACTTTAATCGCCGGAAAAGCGAAAGTGGCCCCGATGAAGGCGCAAAGCATCCCGCGGATGGAGCTACAAGCCGCGCTAATAGGAGCCAGGTTAGCGGCGGAAATAAAAAAGGAACATAGTTTCAAGCGTTATGACGTCATCTTTTGGAGCGACTCGAAGACCGTTCTTCACTGGATAAGAAACGACTCGGTACGATATACCCCATACGTTGCACACAGACTGAGCGAAATCGGCGAAATAACCGAGTATGAGCAATGGCGATGGGTGCCGACAAGTTACAACGTCGCCGACGACGCAACCAGGATTAACGTCTCGAGTATGAAAACGGACGACCGCTGGTTTAAAGGCCCGGAATTTCTCCATGGACCCCTGACGAATTGGCCGAAAGAAGAACCGACGGAAACCGAAGATGACGAGGTCGTGGTAACTTACACGACCGATGAAAAGCCACTCGTTGACGTCACAAGATTTTCGTCATACGGAAAATTGCTACGAGCGACTGCCTACGCGCTCGCCTTTATCGACAAGTGCAGACGAAGGACTCGCACTATGGAAACGCGACACATAGAGAGAGCTGAACGTTTACTCATTCGTCAAGCGCAACAGGAAAGCTTCCCGAAGGATTACGAGCGTTTGAAGAAAGGAGAACGCGTGTCACGTGACAGCCGGCTTTATAAGCTCGACCCCGAATACGGGGGGGACGGGGTAATAAAGCTAAACGGCAGGATCAATGCGGCCACCCTGCGCGAGCTTACCGGCAACCCACCGATCTTAGACGGGTCACATCACCTCACTCGGCTGATTATAAGAGGTGAACATGAACAGCATCATCACATAGGGAGAGAACATGTCGTAAACAACGTCCGGCAAAAATACTGGGTGCTACGAGTGCGACCTACGGTGCGAAACATCCTGCGGCAATGTACGGTCTTTTACCAATTGCGGAATTGACTGTTTTGGCCCCATATGGGTGACCATAGGACGTCGCAAAGAAAAACGATGGGGAATGCTGTTTACATGTATGGTGACTCGTGCCATTCATATGGAACTTATAGCAAGCCTTAGCACAGACTCTGCTATCATGGCCCTAAGAAGGATGGGAGCACGACGCGGCTGGCCTCAAGTGATATGGTCTGATAATGCAACGAATTTCCATGGAGCGGACACAGAGTTACTAACGGCGTACGCGAGATGGAAGGAAGAGATGCCAGATCACGTAAAAGGGAGACACTTAGCGTGGCGTTTCATCGATCCCGGCGCACCGAACCAGGGGGGAGCTTGGGAACGGTTAATTCGGTCGGTGAAGACGGCACTCCACGCAACATTGGCGGAACAAGCTCCCAGAGAAGAAACACTTACGACTGTCATCACGGAAATAGAACATACCGTAAACTCGCGCCCGCTAACTCACGTGTCGGTGAGCCCTGAAGACGACGAAGCGCTCACCCCGAACCACTTTCTAATCGGGTCGGCGACGGGCTTGCCAATCACGGGAACGAACGAGTTAGCAGACAGGAAGACATGGATCGCCACTCAAGCTTTAGCGGACATGTTCTGGACTCGTTGGCTACGCGAGTACTTACCTACATTGGCACCGAGGGACGACGTAAGACGACGTGAGGAAAGCATACGTGTTGGAGACGTCGTTATCATTGCGGACGGTCTGTTGCCACGTAACGTATGGCCCCGGGGTCAAATCGAGCGCACTTATCGCGGACCGGACAACATAATAC
Organism: Dendrolimus kikuchii; assembly: GCA_019925095.2. Classification (NCBI taxonomy): domain Eukaryota; kingdom Metazoa; phylum Arthropoda; class Insecta; order Lepidoptera; family Lasiocampidae; genus Dendrolimus; species Dendrolimus kikuchii. The sequence goes on from CM034412.1 coordinate 14,342,380, forward strand.
GGAGCGCGGACGTGCGAACGCGGGGAGGCATCTTCAGGAGACCAGTAAGGAGGCTCATCGTCCTGACGAGAAGAGATGGCTTCGAGGATCTGCGCCGGGGGGAGGATGTTGCGGACAGAGAGCACCCCCCTGACCCGCCCGCCGGAGCACATCTACACTCCGCGCCCCGCATACCGCCGACGCCCATAGCTAGCGCGATTAGCAACTAGGCGTCGGACGGAATGCGGGTATAGGAGGCCGAAAAAACTGAAAATGATTAATGCTGATACTACCACTTCAAGAAAAATTATCAATTCAGCCACTCAGCTATATTGTACTCTCTTTGTTATACTTTTTAAATGTATAATGTATTTATAAATAACAATCATACAGTCCATTATTACGTCGAATTTTCATTTACAACCCGAGGTGCAACTGCCACCAATACCTACTATCCTACTTTAATTGTCCCATTTACCTTCATTTGTCACATTCTATTTTATCTATGCTGTTTAAATTTATCTGTCCTATTTTACTATATTATATTTCATCTGACCTATTTTGTAATACTTGATATACCCTATCCTACTCCATCTGTCCCATCCTACTCCATATAAGCTTATGGGAGGTGCATACGTCTTATCATCGCAGCGGACAACGCACTACTGGCTAGCGCAACGCGGGAGCGCACATATTAATAGCTGCTCTATCTCGCTCGCACATCATCCGTCCCGCTCACACACTATACTATATATTGTAGTAGCAGTACGACTTGTTAATATTTGTACTTAAGGTTACCGTTTCTGTTTTCCACATCATCACTCGACAGTGAATACTACGCTCTGCCATCTGAAGTCTTATTTACCCTCTACCTCTCGCTGCTATATTCTATTCTACTACAACTGCACCATTCTACTGAACCTACCTTGTTCTGCTTAAATTAACCATTACTACTCTACATGTAGTATATTGTAAACATCTGTCCCATTCTACTCCATCTGTCCCCTTCTAATCCATGTGTCCCATTCTACTAGACTCACCCTGTTCTGCTTTAACTGAAGATTTACTCTACCTCTAGTAGAGAAATGAATTCCTACCTAAATCCGACGTTACCTGTAACTCGGAGGAGGGCCTGTCCAGCGCTAGGGGGTCGTTGGGCGCCGGCCCACACCTGGGGTGCCATATGGCAGCCCCCTGGAGGAACATCTCCTCGCCGTCACCGAAAGGATCGCCGCACTTGCTGCAGCGGGCGCACGTCGGATGGAAGTGGTGGTTTTCACCAGCCTGGGATATTTACATTTTCGTTGAATAATAATTTACAAATTTATCATATTTTTATATATAATTCTTCTGTACGTGTGTTGACAGTGAACTCCTCCTAAACGGCTGGACCGATTTGAATGAATTTTTTTGTGTGTATTCAAGTGGATTCGAGGATAGTTTAGATTCACAATTGGCCCCAATAGGTGGCGCTGCAATCGGGTTCTAAATTTTATTTCTTCAGGGCAGAACAACGTCTGCCGGGACAGCTAAACATATAAAATTCTTCTGTGCGTGTGTATGTGACTGAACTCCTAAACGTCTGGACCAATTTCGATAAAAAAAATTGTGTGTGTTCAGGTGGATTCGAGAATGGTTTAGATTCAAATTGGACCCAGTAGGTGGCGCTGCAGTCGGGTTTTAAATTTTGTTTCTTCAGGGCAGGACGTCTGCCGGGACAGCTAATCTATACATAAAATTCCGAAAGTAAGATGATAAGCAAGGTATTTAAATTTACTGTTAAATGTTTCAAATATCCATTTTGAAGCGAACTAATGCTGACATTAGACGGATCAACGAAATTGAATCAATTTGGTCGAAAGGCATGGAGCTGAGAGATTATGCCTATATTCAGCGACAAATGCAATATAATTAAAACATAATCAACAAAAGTAATATATCCTATACAAATTAAATACTTTGACTGACTAACGACCGGGGAGAGATAATACAAAATAAATAATAATAATTACTAGTGGTCGGCCGTCGTCGAAATTCCACCATAATAATTAATTTTAATTATAAGTTTGAACATTATTAAGGCTCTGTTGTCTAAGACTATACTTCTGTTATAACAGATTTCGCCAAGGCTACTCTGTTAATTTGACTTTGACGATAAACAAAAGAGTATATATGCGTGTGTGTGTCAAATGCATGGTAGTGTGTGTAATGTATTTTTTTTATTTAATGTATTTTTTATTCATAATTTTAATAGTACATTATGGTACTAGTGTGTAACATTGGTGATTACCGCCGAGGCCCCATTGAGACTCGAGCCGTAGGCGAGGGTCTTAAGAGAGCCGAGGACGGTAATCATCAATACACACGTGTATCATACGACGTTTTTCAACACACTTGTGAATAAAATAACAACAAAAACTCATTTTATTTAGTAGATAAAAAAAAGTTATATATGAGTGAAAGTTTTATTTATTAAACACGTACGAGTTAAAATTATCTATTTAAATAAGAAGTTGCATGAAATGAGCAAGCAATAGGAACATTAATTTATTTGTTCTATAGAACACGATCTTTTTTTTTTGAATAAAAACTTTTTTAAGAACAAAGCAACTCAACCAATAAAATTTAAAAAAAGTCTATAACTCACTAGTGAGTTATAATGTTTTTTACTCACAGTTTGATAATGGGTGTCATTCTGTGCCTAATTGCGGTGACCATAGAGCCACTTTATGAGCAAGTGTGTTGAAAAAAATATTAGCATTCTGCACTCCTTCTCTATATAAACCATAAGTATGTGAAATTTCATACTACTGCGTCAGCGCAATTTTCGTAAAAAGGGGTGCAAAGTTTTTGCTTCACGTATTAATATATAGATAATCAGTGAAATAAATCTTGGCTATATATTTGATGGCACATAACCTTATCAACATTTAGAATGTTTATGTTAATAACATCAAGGGCGTTCTCGATATCTTATTACTAACATAATAAATCAAAACTCTTAATAAATTAAATAAATCATATTCAGGTCAGTACTAGCAATCGTGTAAGGTCGTTTAAGGAGTTTTATCTTATCGCAAATATTCAATTTAATGTAACCAAGTTGCAATTGCTCTTATTATTTGACTTACCAGCGGTGTAAACTAGACTTACTAGCAGGTACTTTTTAAAATTTTTACTATGCACTTTTTATTTTCAATTTAATTCCGTGGAGCGTTCAATGATAAAAATACGCAGAAAACATAAATAAATAAAATACAATAAACTGTTAAAACTTAGATAGTAAATTATTTTTATCATGTTGGTATTGAATAAAAAGAATTGTTGTTTTTGATACTCTCTAGTGCAGGGGTCGGCAACCAGCGGCTCGCCTGCTACATGTCGCTCTTATGATGTAAAGCTGCGGCTGTTTAGTTATATATGCAGAAAAATACATGGCTTTCATAACAAACAATTGGGCAAAAAAAATTCATTCATTCTTTGCGCAATTGTTTGTTATTGAATCACAAGTTAGTGTTGTAAGTTAATGTTTAATTGTTTTCATTTTTTAATTTAATAATAATAAGTCATTATCTTATAATGTCACATAAATATCATCTTTTTGTTATGAAAAACACTACTTATATATGAATAAATAGATTTGTTTGGAAAGAAAAACATTGTGGCTCTTTAAAAATTGGAAATTTCGTAAATTGTAATTGTTGATTCTTCCCACTCAAAAGGTTGCCGACCCCTGCTCTAGTGGAACACTTACAAGCCAATAGATGGCGCTGTACAATAATTGAGCTCGCAAACGATTCAAATAATAATAGACGAGCCTAGGCCTGCGAGGCATAACAATAGCCCCGCTGGAAGATCTCCCTTTGAGACAGAGGGGCATTCAATCTCGCCCCTCCACCCTTTACGGCTCACCCTAAAATACATTATCTGTTAGAAATATAGTAATGCTATAAATACGAGCAGTTCAAAATTGTATTTGCTAATAGTAAATTGTTAGTTTTCAGAACTGTTTTGACTCTAGTAGAGCATATATCCGGGTTATGCTTTTTTATTTTATACGTTTTATTTTATATAATAGTGACATAAAATAAAATCGAAATGTGTGCTGGGACACATAGTTGAAGTGAAACCTCAATGGATAAGTGGCAAAACGAATCGCAACAAAATTTTAACTTGGAAGTTTTACAGGCAGGTTTTCAAATTGGACAAGTGCATTAACAATCTGCCCGTAAAACTTCAAGTTAAAATTTTGTTGCGATTCGTTTTGCCACTTGTCCGTTGAGGTTGCACTTCTACTATGTGTCTCAGCACACATTTCGATTTTTCGCAGGTTTACTGCAAATTATGATTTGGTTAACTTAGGTACATTTTAATTAATGCATTTTATACTTAAACTTATTTTATTTTATCAAACAAGAAATCTGAATTCGATCCGGAATCAAAAAACTCATAGTATACTCTAAAATTATGCCGCCTCTCACCACGTCTAGTCTAAATTTATGCCGCTCCTCCACGCGGCCGTAACGCTTTTTCGTGACAGAAAAATCCTAAGACCTCCGTTTATATAGAAGTTTCACTTTAAAAAAAAATAGTACAGTGATCTATCTGAGTCTGCCTCAATAATAATCTTGATAATTGATTTATTTTAACTTTCAGAAATGCTTCGAAACGAATAACGCAGTAACTGTTAAAATACACTGTAGATTGGCAGAAAAAGTGACTCGTTTCAATGCAATTGTTTTTTTTTAATTTTAATTTTTTTTCTAAAATGTCAATTTTCAAAACAACACATTATTGAAGCAATGAAGTGAATTAATTAGTCTAACCTGCAAAACCTTCCCGGAGATGTACCGCTGGCAGTAGGCGCAGCGGACGCCGTACAGCCGCTGGTAGTCGCGCTCGCAGTAGGGCACGCCTTCACGGCCCATATACTCGCCCTGCAGCACCGTGCCGCACTCGCCGCACGCGAAGCACCACGTGTGCCACTGTCTGCCAATGCATATTATCAACTATGTAATATATTTCTTAACTATCAGCCAGAATGCTTCACTGCTATCACACATGTTGCAGTGCATTACATTTATATCAGGGCGCGTTCCGGTAACTCGTTTTCAAAATATTACTGTTGTATTTCGTAATATCTACGATTATATACTACTCACTAGACTCCAATCGTGGCGTGTCGAACAGCGGGAAATAAATGAAAGTCTGTATACACTAATTGTCTTTTACTTTATTCGAAATAAATCCCACACAATATAACCATAATACACGACTCACTCTAGGGCTGACGGGAGGGCGACTGGCGAGCGCACTTCAATATTCAAACCTTATAATTTTTGCTGAATTGCAAACTCGCCGGCGGCCACAACTACTTTTTTCTACTTACATAAAAACTTGGTTAGATTATTTTTATATATAAACAGATAAAATTGAAGTATCTGTTTGTAACGTAAAAATAAAAACGTGAAAAAAACCAGGGGGATAATCCGGACGAAGAGATTCCAAAAATACAATTTTTAGAATTTTTGTCTCTCCGTCTGTTTGTTCCGACTAATCTCTGAAACGGCTCGACCGATTTTGACAAGACTTTCACTGACAGATAGCTGACAAGGAGTAAAAACTTAGGCTACATTTAAAATTAGGGTTCCGTGAAAAAAATCCACACGAACGAAGTCGCGGGCAAGAGCTAGTATAATATAAATCTTCAGTTAAAAATTGTCAAACTGGTAGAATCATTTAAAAATTTGTTATCTGTGGTTTTTTTGCTTCAACGGCATTGATTATGCCAATGTCAAAGTTGAACAAGTTTCGTGTGTCCAAAGACGAGATAGAAGTATTATGTGACGGCTGTCGTGTGTCAGAACACGTATGTCAGAATAGAGGGGTGTGGAAGGAGAAGACATAGTGTGCCGATCCGAAACAATTGGGAGAAAAGCTCGTACTCGTGAATGTGTCGCATATCAGTCATTTTGTTTCACTGTATTCCTCCAATCACTCATTCAATAAAGTTAATTATGAGTGAAATACGATATTAAAATGTTCTGTTGACAAACTTACCTGTCCAAAGCCACCAATGCCTGCCCTTCGGATAATTCTTGACCGCAGCCAGCACATTCTGAAATCAACAAACAATTTTTATTAAAGACCTATTTTTATAATAATAATCGGCAGACAAACACACATATTGTATATTCTAAAATTAAGCAATTTACGCTTGTATTGTGGGTGATATACAACGGACTACTCCGGAGCCGATCCCAGATACCCAGACCATAGTAAACAACGGAGAAAATTCTTTTCCGAAATTTACCATACCAAGAATCGAACCCGGAGAACGCAGAGGGCGTTGCAGTAAAGTAGGCCGTGAAAGGCTTAGCCCGCTCAACCACAGAAGACATTGATGCTTCGTAAAGCGTAATTTTCTTCTAATTTCCACTTTCTTTTTTTACATTCGCAACGGTTCTATAGAACGTTTGTTCTGCGTACAACAATACTCTGGAGGAAACTTCCCGCTTAGATTTTCCGTTTGCGCTACGACATAGGATTTCTTGCGCTGCGACTCAGGATCTTAGATGTCGCCAACGAGCTAACAACGTCCCTGTTGCAAACTTCCGTTAGGTGGATCCTCTGCCTGCTTGTCATCCTCGCAATAAAAAAATGTGCATGACGTGTGCAATTCACACACAGTAGAAGCGAGACAACGTGTGATAAGAGGTGCGAGGGAATCTAAATTTCATATATTATAGCGTTATAATATATTTAAATATTAAAACACGAAATTAGAAGTATAAACGAAAAACTTCAAAACATTTCCAACTCTATATGAGCATAGTGTTTAAATTATTAAATATAATGTATTCTATCTCATTCTCTCGCAGGCTTAGTCCTATAGATTTATATGTTTATCTCTTTTTAGTGTCGCTTTTTCGTTTCATCGAGTTTCAAATCACACAGTTTCACTTTAAAAGAACCTCCTAATAATAAAAGTATTTTACTCCGCACGACCGTAATTGCTCGTATTCTCGGAAGCCTTAAATGTCACGTACGAGAGCAGAGGTCAAAGTTCAAAGTGAGTTATTGCAGAAGACGTCACGCGACGCCACTAGCCTTGACGTGTCAAAGTTTGTTAAGCCGTATTTCTTTACTTTACTATAAGTCTTTCCTTCCAAGCATTTATTTTACTTTTGTCAGCTCGATGACGGATCAATTAGTAATGTCCTAATGCGTTACCGACTCGATTTGTTATAAAAATCGACTTCATTTATAAATAAGTTTTAATCAATTTAACTTATCTATATTATTTTTGCCAAAAATACTATATGATTTTTATCCGTTTTTTATCCGTGCAGGAACGGAGAAAGAATACAATTTCCTGCGGCCGCGCGGCCTGTCGTAAGAGGCGACAAAACAACCCACAGCCAGGTGGTAGGGTATTTGCCCGACTGGATGGCGACCACCCCTGGTCTAGAGTATGTCGCCATAATAACCTTGAGTTGTGTTCCGGCATTAGTGACCAGGTTCCAGTTTCCCTTAAGAGAGCAGCAGCGCACTTGTAGCACCTTTGGTGTTGCAAATGTCCATAGGCGATGGTAACCGCTTTCTATCGAGTGGGCCGTCTGCCTGTCTGCTGAACTCCAGCAATAAAAAAAAAATAAAAAAAAAAAAAAAATATGTAAAAAATATCTTACCGACCGTTCATCTGCCTTACTATCACTTAAAATTTGACATAAGCTCCATACATGTAATGTAAAATTTCTACCGATGGTAAGGCAAGTGGATGGATAGTAAGAAATTGGAACCGGTCATTAGCCAGGTTACTGTACTGACTAGTTAGATATTATTATATCTGACTGTATTATTGTCAGTACATATATACGAGTATTTCAAGTGGAATATTTTTGAATTAAACAAAGCACTAGTTTAGAGAGTGGGAATAAAAATTCGAAAAATTTATTGTAAAACTTCAAAAAAAAATTGATTAGTTGAATACAAAATTCTGTTATTTCAGTGACGGGACGGGACGTGTTTATAACATACCATTTTGATCTGGCTGCCTGGTGTCGTCATTTGTGTGATTGAGTTCCGGTGTAGGCGAGGCCTGAGTGACGGGCGCGGCGCGCGCGGTCTGCCGTTGCGGTACCGCGACGCAGTTCGAACACACCACCTCTGTGCCCGTGTAGGTCACCTTTTCACCCGACGGGAACGCTCGTCTGGAAAGAAATGTAAGAGTATATTTACTTACGCAGTATCCACGGATGGACGCCGCGTTGTCAACCGGTGGACCTTGTGTCGCATGATCAACGTTTGATGGTATGGTATAAGGACTACACGTGAATCAGTCGCGGGCAAAACGCAACCCAATCGGAACCTGCGCGTAGACAGCGCAAGCCAAAGCAGCGGGTTGTCAACGAGTGGCTCACTCGCCGTTCGCGAGTGGGCAGCTCGCGTGCGAGGCGATCCGTTGATATTATGGATTTGATAAGTGGGAGCATATTCATGGTCGGTTGTCTGGTGACTCTAATGATTGAATGCTGCGGACACACATTGGTCATATTTGCACTAATGTAGCGTATTGCGGCCAATACTCCAATGTGTAGATCAGTCTTTGGACACAATGTGAAGATTGGGTCCAATCACCGTCCAATATCCAATACCGGCGCGCAACGAGTCGTTTTGTAAAACAAGTTCAAAGGCCAGAGGAGTGCGCACGGGCATCTTGGTCTCTCATTCATCGCGAGTTGCGGCTACCGTTAATCACCCACCACCGCCTTTTCTTTCGTTGTGTTCTTGTACAATGCCAATAATAAACATGTTTATCTAAACCATATGCGTAAGCCGCTAGTGCAAATGAGTTATCGTCTTTCGCTCTGCGTCCGCGATTGGGACAAGTCGAATGCTGTTTCAAAACTAACTATGATTTTTGATACATTTGGGTTAAATTTTTATTTTACAAGTACTCTGCATTTACATACATACATACATAACTTCACGCCAGTTCCCTTGCGGGGTAGGCACGAACAACAGAGTGCCATTTAGGCCCATTCTTACACACCTCACTTGCCTCTCTGACATTCATAACTCTTGTCATGCAAGCTCGTCTGTTCTTAAGGCTCCTGACATCACCTTCTGCTAGTACACGATCAATTTGATCATGGAAGGTGTGTCGTGGCCTTCCACGACTTCTGCATCCATCCACTTTTGCATTGTATATCTGTTTAGTCATACAACAGATATACAACTCTGCATTTAAGTTGCGCAAAACCTTTTTCCCAGCCCCGAATCGCACGCCAAGGAATGGGGATGGTACGTACCAAACGCCGTCGTGCGTGGAGTTCAGCTAGGCCTAGCACTTGCAAATCACAGGTTTTTTGTGGTATTGATGATCGAATTTACTGTTTAGCGTTTATGTTTGGTCTTCAGTTTGTTTTGATGATTAAATATTCGTTTTTGGGCTTTTGGAAACGCACATGTTGCAATGGTCGACTCACTACTAATCTCTTTACCGCTCAACGCCATCTAGCGTTGGCTTTCCCAAGCCCCTCTATCCGCGACGATGTAATCGAGACAAAAAAAGGTGTGCAGTTTAAATTAATACATTAAACAAACGATGAAGTTGGTACAAATGCCCTTGTTTGTTTCCAGTATTTGGATACAAAGTTGGTATTGAAGCCTTGTGTGTGGTGCAGTAGTTTGGTTCAATTTTGACCATTTCAAATTCGAGTCAAGCTTGGACGCAAAGTTAAGTTTAATGTGTGGCCGCGCCTGAACCTTAATTAAGACCTTAATTCCCAGTAACATCACTTGTTTTACAAACCAAGCTATTTATCTTAATAAGATGGCGTGGTAGATAGAGCCTTGCTGAAATCAATAACTTGATCACAGCACTTTGGACCGGCGCTGTCGGGGTGATACCACGCAAACACAGAATATCGGCGTGAAATGGTTAGGCTTGAGCTAAGCGTGTTTCATGCGATGTGTGAGAGTTCCGAAGGCCCACTTCCATCCAAGCCATATCCCGTTCTTCCTGTCTAATCCTCCCGTCCCAGCCCCTTTACCCCATCCTTTCTATTCCATTCCCTCTATCCCTTCCTAAAGGCTGACAGCCCGTTGATATCGCACCTGCAAACGTCTATAGGCGACGACAACCACTTTCCATCACGTGCGCCATCTACCTGTTTGCCAGCTTCACAATAAATAAAAAAATAGGATTGCACTTACTTGCACCGGGCACAAGTGAAACATTTCTGATGGTAAGTGTTGCCGAGGGCCGAGACCACCTCGCCTTCGACGTACTGATTGCAAGCGGCACACCTCGTGCCGAACGCGCGCTGGTAGTCCTGAAACACCAATATAGGGCAGTATAATATCAGACCATTAACGTCCCACATCTGACTCCAGGCCTCCCTCTTGTTAGGGGTACTGACAATATACCCGCCAAGCTTATCCAAGGCCACTTAGCGGATGTAACACACGGGTTATCTCGATGTGCAAGTTTCATCACGATGTTTCCCCTTCATCGCCAGCACGTGGTAACTATAAAATCATTAGCACATTAGATCAGAAACTCGCCTAAGTGGTGGTGCATGTTTTCCGATCACGATTCAAAGTTGTCACTTGAAATGCTAGTTTGGGACGCATGAGTGTTAACCACTGATCTAGCATGGTACACCTAAAAGAGCATCTCTCTCTTTCTTTTATGTCATTTTCTCGCAATTATTTAGCGTCGGCACCTCGCAGTCGTCTCCATTATTCTGGCATAAGTCCTCTGTCACATCATTAATCATCATTCTTCACAGAATCCATCCATCTCTTTTTGTGGTCTAAATTTACATTTATACTCATCAATCTCCCAGTTTAACCTTCTTACTCCCCATTACATGTTCATACCACCTTAGTCTGCAACAGGTTAATTCATAAACTTCTCCTTTCTTTTTCTCCTCCACAGTACAGCTCCTATCTTAAAACTATAGTCTCTAATATCAGTGTTTACCCTAAACCAGCCTCTTTAAAAGTAAAGTGTATAAAATGTACAATACCTGTGGACAGTAGTAGTGTCCATCTTTGCAGAAGAAACCACCCTTGGCGAGCGAGGCGGTGCACACGCGGCACGTGAAGCAGGCGGTGTGGAAGTACTTGTCGGAGACACGAAGCACCTCGCCGCTGCATTTGCCGCCGCACGCGCCGCACACCACCTTGCCTGGAAAAAAGCAACATTTTTATAGTGTTATACCTTATGGAACGGAATATCAATTTGGGTTCCGCCTTAGGCACGTAACCATAGACCCTGTATTTTTGAAGTGAAACTCCTATATAGACGGGGTCTTAGGATTTTTCTGTCACGAAAAAGCGTTACGGCCGCGTGGAGGAGCGGCATAAATTTAGACTAGACGTGGTGAGAGGCGGCATAATTTTAGAATATACTGGATGCGTTTTTTGGTTCCAGATCGAATTCAGATTTTTTATTTGTTAAAATAAAATATGTTTAAATAATGTTGTTTGATAAGATAAAATATATTTAAATAAAAAATGCATTCATTAAAATGTACCTAACCTAACCAAATCATAATTTGCAGTAAACCTGCGAAAATTTTACAAAAAGTTTTACGGACAGGTTTTCAAATTGGACAAGTACATTAACAATCTGCCCGTTAAACTTCCAGTTAAAATTTTGTTCCGATTCGTTTTGCCACTTGTCCGTTGCCATTCGTCTTTCCACTTGTCCATTGTGATTCGTTTTTACACTTGTCCGTTGAAGTTTCACTTCTACTATGTGTCCCAGCACACATTTTTTACTTGACTTCAAAAGGGAAGTTCTCAATTCGTCTGTATGCTGTTTTTATTTTATTTTGTATGTTCGTAACTCGATTTCTCCGTCAGTTGTGAACCGATTTTCAAATATATTTTTTAATCGAAAGGTTATACTCCCGAATTGATTTCGTTTGGACTTAATTCTTTTTGTATCTGCAGAGGGCCTTGGACTGAGTTCCTCAGAAACCTATATTGACATTATTCGAGACATGTTCAAAGATTCCGATTCTATGGTTCGGATCGCTGTTGGCGTCACTACATTCTTCCCTATGACTGTCGGAGTTCACCAGGGATCTGTCCTTAGACCGTTTCAGTTTAGTCTGATATAAGACGAAGTGTCGAGCAATATCAGAGCCCACAAGTAAAAAATCTCCAGCCAGATTTATCTATAGTTTATGTATATAGTCTTGTTTTGTGTACGCTACTCTAAGCTAAGTCGATTTTCATAGTACTTGTATGAATGACTGCTTGGTTTACGTAAATAGAGCCGATATACTACGCTTAGTGCGTATAATTTGCCGAAATGTAATAATAGTTTACCGACGATACGCAAACGCATATTTACATAGTAGGATATAATGTAGTATTCATGCAGTAGAAAAAGTAGGAAAGCGGACCCTGGGCGTCGGAGTGAACGCTCCGAACGCAACCGGGAATTAACGCTCGGATGATGATGGTCATGATGACATAATGTAGTATTCACTATTTGCGGGTCACATAAATTGTGACGATAAGAGTTTATTTCCTCTGAAGTCATATTTTTAATTGGTATAGTTTTAATTAAATAGTTGCACCTATTATCATTATCACCATATCTTGTATATGTATATAACTTATATTTGTATATATAGTATAGTTATATATTTATTATTAAAATGTAAGTAATCGTACAATAATTATGTATACCACCGTCGCCACTCCTAATCAGAATATTCTTGCCACGAGTTGTCTGGAAGAGATCGCTTTTTAGCGATAAGACCGCCCTTTGTACCCAACTAGACTAATACTAGTTCGTAAGTTTTTCTGTAATGGTGTACAATAAAGTGTTATCTATCTATCTAATTTTCTTGAATTGTAATTATACATGGGTTTTATATCTGAAATTTTTATTATTATTTACGATGATAGTGTCGCTTTTTTCACTTCAGCTAAATTGATTTCTGTGTATATCGAGCTTTACCGCCATTTTATTGTAAGCTATATCTGGACCTAAGTATATTTTTTGTTATAAAAGGTATTTTAACCTATTATTTTCGTTTCAAACTTTGAGTTTTTGAATTCAGTAGGGTCTAATCTAAGTAAAACTGAAAGTCTTAAAACTTAACAATAGTAAAAAAAATATACCTAGGGCCAAATGTCGCTTACGATAAAATGACGGTAAAGGCTCGATATAGTGTATGTATGTACATATATAGTTGTATGACTTAGCGTATTGTAAGCTGACGGTGTCAATATTAGCTCCCAGCAAACGCTTACGCCTCAATATTTAAATTTATAGAACCCTAGTTAGTAAGGTAATAAAAGTGCCAACTATAAATTACAATAAAACGATGAGGGTCAATTGTGAGAGGCCCTTGTACCTACAATGAACAGAGGCCACGCAGAGGGTAATAAACTAAGGGCCCAAATCCCTACTAATACTTTTTATTTTATTCTCTTGCTGGAATCATTATCTTGAATACAGCTCTTAGGACTGGCTCGATCGATGTGATACCACGCCCTCCTAGAATATCGGCATCACATGGTTGCACCTTGAGCTAATTTTGTTTGGTACAGTGAGAGTACCGCTGACCCGCATTCCCCTCCTTCCTCTATCTATATCCCCCCAGCACTTATAAACAAATGATACTTGAATGTTTGAAAAACCAATAAACCACTATATCAAGTATTTCTGGCAATTAGCGTCCTCTTTGCGGCTGGTCGCAATCGGTGTGATCTTGGCTCCGGCTCTGCGTTCTGGTGAGGTCTCCCTTTCTTCTTCCTTTCTTTTTCTACTGTTTAGTTATTGTATACCAACCTTTTTCTTTCTCTCTTTTATTTTTACTTACGGTAGCTAGTATATTTTCAATTATTCAATATATGGCAAATGATGTTGGTGTTGTATTAATTGAAACTACTTATGTATAAGATTCATAATACTGAATTATGTACAATACTGTTGTCGCGGCAGGATTTACAACAGGAAGGCACACACCGGTCCAGCCGAGTATGATATCACTACGCTCGCGCCGGTGTGTACACGCAATATCAAAATTGCCTATGACAAACGCTCAATTGTCTACGGCCAACCGCCAATATTCGAAAATCAAGAACGGAACGACGACGACCAACTTTACGCGCAACAAAAATTATTGTAAAATCGCAAAATATTGAAAATATACGCATTTCAAGCAAAAGGGTGCTTCATTGAAGACTTCCTACGCTTCAACTGTTTTTTTGTCCAAATAAATTCAAAAAAATGTCATCCCCCTATCCTATCCTAAAGTCTGTCAACCTTTATAGGCGACAATAAACATTCTCCATTAGCTGGGTCGCCGGCCTCTTTGCCAGCATCTAGCAAATTCAATCCAACGGATTTCTAAATAAAAACTGTCTCAAAGAAATCTTACGGTCGATGTACGATGAGGTGCTAATGTTCCCGTTTAAAACTGATCAATATTTATAAACCCACGTGGAAACAAACTCGATTAATTATGTCACAGCGTCAGTAGATCGCACATAGTATGCGTCACATTGATTAAAGAGCTGCGCTGCACATATTATAGTGAACCAAGGTATGTACACATTGAATTGAAGTAATCGAATTAACCCGTATTGCCACGTCTAGGTTATTTGCTCTACTTAATTCCGCACTCAGAGTAGGATAGTAAACTTTTTTTATTGCATGATTTCAGCGGAGACGGCCCACCGGATGGCAAGCAGTTACCATCGCCTACGAACATTTGAAACACCAGAGGTGCGACAAATGCGCTGCTGCTTTCTTATGGGACACTAGAACCTGGTCACTAATGCCGGAACATAACTAAACCAGGGGTGGTAGCCATCCATTAATAATAAACTAAATATTGGTGGCAGTTGTTTCTTTTAAAATAAAACTCGATATAGACTGGACTGTATAATTATTATTAATGTTATTTACAATTGAACTAACATAGAAGAAGTAAATACAGAGAGTGCGTATTGGTGCTATTATAGGTGAGCAATGTGAAGCGAATGAGCAAGTAAGTGCGCGAGAGAATCGAGTGGGATTCCGGCCTGCAACGCCGGTTCTATTCCCACGTTCCGTCCGACGCTTGGCTGCTAATTGTGCGAGCTATGGGCGTCGGCGGTATGCGAGGCGCGGAGAGAAGGCGTGCTCCGGCGGGCGGGTCAGGCGAATGCTCTCTGTACGCAACGCTATAATAGTCAAAAAATAAACAAAAACGTTTTAGCCACAGCTGTGACTCGGCAGTTTCTTGCTGCTCTTTCTCCTTGAACTGTAGTACCACGTTCCGAAGCGGTGTACATAGAGTACGTAGTTAGATCATTAGTATCATTATCCGCAACAATGGTAAACTTGAGCTAGATCGTTTATATTTGGTTAGTATAACACTGACTTGCGTATTTGTAATATTTTAAATGAAAATCGAAACCTAACCTAATTAAAATAACAAACGCCATTGCGATGTTTAAAACGAAATAAAGTTCAAAATTTTGTGAGGGGCTTAAAGATAACTTACTATGAAAGTGAACGATACACGAAATCAGTTTAAATATCATGTTTAAAATCAATTTATTTACGTGACTATCAAGGAATCACACACAAATACTAAACTAAATGTTTACATTTTTATTTTAGTATACTAACAGTAACTGCACGAAATACTACAGGAGACTCATTCGACGTAAATTCTTCAAATAAACAACTAAAACGAATGCAATCATGAACCATTGCCCTCACCTGGGTCTAGACGTTAAATAAATTCGGCGTAATCGCGCTAAAATTTCCCCTAAACTGGTGAAGCTTCAGAGTCACGTTACGGTCAGGTCACGCTATCTGTCAAAGTTGTTCCTTCGCCTGCTATCGTAGAAACAGTTAAATGTAACTTGGAAAAAGTTTAGGCAAAAGTAAATAATAATTGCCTTCGTGTCATACTAATAACTTCGTTTAGTCCACTGTTTTTGTCATTAGACCAGGAAATTACAAAAACGCACCAACATCATTATCCAAGCGTTAAATCCCTGTTGCGTTCGGAGCATTCGTTTCGATGCCCAGGGTCCGTTTTCATACTTTTAGTTCTCTACTTCGCGCAGCCTTCGGCATTTCTTCTGTTGAGACCATTGGTACGCATATCATCCTGCACAACATCGAGCTAGCCTTTCTTGGGCGTACCTCTTCAACCGGGACCCGGCGGAGCCGGAATGGCTTGACATTTGATCCCTACGTAACTAGCCGGTTTCCGTAAAAACTAACCGTGGCAGCGGAAGCGTTCTCTTACAACTCTTTTGCTATGTGACAGACATGAAAACTGCCACTAATGCGGGAGTTCCTGACGCTGTCTTTCCGAGTGACTCCACATATCCACTGCGGCATATCCTTGAGTTTTTTTCAATGGATAGACCTTTGTTCCTTACGTAACTAACCGGTTTCCGTAAAAAGTGACTGTAACAACGCAAGCGACTCTCTTGCAGTTCGTCTGCTATGTCATGGACGTTGAAGACTGCAGCGGACGCGGGAGTTATTGATGCGGTCTTTCCGTGTGACTCCACACATTTACCGTAACTTATTGCCTATCCGTGACACGCAGTTCTTGCTCGATGGTTAAACATTTCTTCCTCACGTAACTACCCGGTTTCCGTTAAAACGTGACAGCGTAAGCGACGGTCTTGCAGTTTGTCCGCTGAGTCACGGACATGAAGATTCCAGCGGATGCAGGAATTATTGATTGATGCGGTCCTTCCGCGTAACTCCACACACCCACCGTAGTGTGCGGTGTATCCGTGACACGCAGTTTTTCCTTGCGAACACCTCGCCAATTATGCTAATTGACATACATGTTAATAATTCTCACCTCACCAATTAGATTCGCAGCGTTCGAATTGCGTTAGTTGTTCCGATGTCGGGAGATCAATTCGTGGTCGCGCCGTATTGGATGTCCCGGTGACATCATTTGCATAGGTGCTCATTTGCCACCCACGTCCAATTTGATGTGAATGCACTCTATTACCCGTATGGACACATCTGACCTCACCTCGGTGACACTATGCTCACGTTTATGGTATCATTTGGTCACGAGCATATTTAGTCGAGTATATTAGGGTTCCGTAAGCATTGTTGAAAGAAAGAGAAATATTTATTCAGAACTACATACACACAGAAACGTACTTATAAATAAGACAATACAATAGAAATGAAGTTCTGAATCGGTCCTAACTCAGCATGATGCTGGTTGGCTCAACCAGCGCTGGTCTTCCGTTAGGGCCGTTCAAGTGACTTACGGATTGATAAAACGAAACAAACACAAATCAAAACAAACAAATATATATATATATATTAGCAAAACGAACTTAATATCATCTTTGTAGATTGTCATTTTTTTGGAAATTCTGGGTGAATTAATATAAAATTTGACAGGAAGATGATGTACTCTATATAGTAGGTACTATATGGTAGTGTAGTAGTAGACAAGTGTCTGGATGTACTGGTAGGTGTAAGAAATGGCGTAAGTACCCCTTTTATTTTGATACTGTCATGATTCTTCTTCAAGTTCTTTAAGTCTATATTAATGTCATGCAAAAAAGTACATTCTGTAGGAATCTCCAAAAAAGAGTTTTTAATGTGGTTAGTAAGGTTTAAGACTGGCCTGTAATAATAATTTTTAAATATAGAATTTTATTAATTGATGATCTTTTGTTTTTTATGTTAATTTTTTTCTTCTGCACATTAAATATACCAAATTCGGCACGTGAGGTTTTAATTGTTAAAATATTCACATTCCACTAACAAATTACGGTCTTATTCATATTGAGTTTAGAGTAAGTTTGAAGTATTCTTTAAGAACTGTAAAGCAGGCTTTAAACTTACTCTTAACTCAATGTGAATAAGACCGTTAATATTTAAAGAAGTGTTAATACTACTATCAAGTGTTAATACACTATAAAATGTTCTCCAGTGGAACTTATTATAATTGCTTTTTCAATAAGAAGATCTTAACTTTCAAAGTCAAAAATGTATGTATCCTCAACTTTTAAACTACGATGTGAAGTGATTATAATCATTCAAAGCCGAAAAATAATTTCTAAGAAATAAATCTAAATAAATCAAAATAATTGAACAAAATTTGTTATTATGGTATATTTTTGATAAAATATTTATTTTGGGTTCTATAGCAAAACTAGCAAACGATAGACATTTGAAAAGTCTACGGAACCCTTCATTATATAGACTGACACGGACTTGCCGATTTTCCAAGTGTATTGTTTTATCTGGGACTACAGCTTTACAATAATAAAACTTAACAGGTCTATGGCTTGGAGGAAGTCGCACTGCGGCAAACGTTTAAGAGTCATATAATACTGAACTGGGTCGCTCTGAAATATATTAAGGTACTACACTTGGAACAAATACAGTAGAACATGGAATGGTTCCGTAAAAAACTTAATTCTAAAATACTCCTGAATTTTACGTGATTATTTCGTACCATGGGTCAATTTTTCATCGCTTTTTGATGTTTTAATATCAGCCGATAAATGTCTTAGTACTGGGCTCGCCCCCCCCCCCCCCCCCAATTTTTGGGAAGGCAACGGACCATACGTAACCCATATCAAATTATTAGAATTGTGTCGGGATATGTTGTTACATCCGCGATATAGCCCTTGACATGTCACTCCCGGCCGGGGTGAAGGTCACGGTTGAAAACGCCAACACATGGGACGCAGCCGCCTCCTTCTCGTCAGAACCGACGATGGCGACGGAGTCGTGCACGACGACCTCCGGCCGCCGTTGGCTACGGCCGTGCAGGCAACCGTTGGGGAACCGGATTCCCCGAATATAAAGGCTGGAGAGGAGGAACACGCACCGATCCGCGCGATGCCCCTCTCACCTCGAGGTGAGTGACGGGTAGCTGCAGAGGCCCAGCTCTCCGGTTTACAAATGGGGAGGCCAGCCCGCATTGTCGGTCCGGGCTAGAGGTGGGACAAGGGACGTTCGTGGCGTAACCCGTAGCGTGGCACTCGTTCCGGGAAACTAGTGCTACCCTCAACGAGGCGAATCGCACACTCTCCACCGCGATTCCCCCGCGGTAGTTTCTCCTCAAGCAGATTTGCCCTGGTAAAAACAAATCCGGCAGATAGCCCTAACCTTGCGCCTTCGGACTACCATTTATTTCTCTTTACGCAGAACTCCTTAAATGTTAAAAATTTTCAATGAAGGTAAAAATAAAGAAGTTAAATTCTATATGTTTCACGCGTGATGCACGAAATTAGGTCACCTACAATATGCGCGGCACGTACAGTCTGCGGAGGTGTTCGCAACTCCCGGTGGAAATCGCTCCACGGCTAATCAAGCGACACGTATGTATGTATATATAATACGAGATTTTATACGACACTAGCGTCACAATTCGCAACTCACGGCATGGCACTGATCTCATTTACTGATTGGATTACGTAATACGCCTTTTTGATTTTGTGCAAGAGTTTAGTTTTAGGCATGGAAAGGCAAAATGTTTGTTCCTGACGTGGTAGAGCTCCAAACAGAATCATTATCTTGAGTACAGTTCTAAGAGCCAAGCCGATCGATATGATAAACTCATTTATTCGTAACTATGTTACACGTCAGGGTTATATATGTACTAGAGTTTACCCCGCGGCTGCGCCGCGGGTCAACCTCTAGTGCGTGTCTCTTGTTTAAAGAGCAAGTAGTACAGGTTACATTGTATTATTTTTTTATGTATTTACCCCCGAAAGATTCACTTCATTTTATATCGCAAACTATACCACCCCTGTCTATATGTAAACTACATAAATGACAAAACTTGACAAAATAGATAACATGGACCAAGTGAACCAAGTGGACCCAGTGGACCCAGTGGACCCAGTGGACCAACTGGACCCAGTGGATCCAGTGGACAAAGTGGACCCAGTGGACCCAACGGATCTAGTGGACCCAGTAGTCTAGGTGGACCCAATGGGCCCAGTGGACCCAGTAGGCTAAGTGTTCCAAATGGACCCAGTGGACCCAGTAAACTCAGTGGACCAAGTAGACCCAGTGGACCAAGTGGACCCAGTGGGCCAAGTGGACCCAGTGGACCAAGGGGACCAAGTGGACCCAGTGGACCAAGTGGACCCAGTGGACCCAGTAGACCCAGTGGACGAAATCACAAAACCAGTCCTAGTTTCCGGGATAAACTTTACATAAATTTATCCCAAAATGTATCCCATTATCCGGGATAAAAAGTATCCCTTGGCCACTCTCGATATTCAAATTATATATGTACCGAGTTCCAGCCAAATCGGTCCAATAGTCTTTTCATAAAAGGATAACAAACAAAAAGACAAACATATTTTTATCCCGGAAACTATCCCATTTTTCGGGATAAAAAATATCCTATGTTCATTCTAGGAATCGAAAATATATATATACTGAGTTTTAGCCAAATCGGTCCAGTAGTTTTTCCGTGAAAACGGAACAGACAGAGAGACAGTTACTTTCGCATTTATAATATTAATAGGGACATTAAATATGAATAGGGATAGGGGTAATTTTTATTATACCTATAAACTTGAGAAATGATTAGTTTCTCACTAACACTTTCATTTTAGTTTTATTTTTCGATAAAAAGTATGGCCAAAGTGACCAAAATGGCCGAAATGGCCCAAAATTACCGAATTGACTGAAATGGCCAAAATGACCAAAAAGGCCAAAATTATCAAAAAGGCCAAAATGACCGACATGGCCAAAATTATCAAAAAGGCCAAAATTACCGACATGGCCAAAATGGCTAAAATGAGCAGAAAGGCCAAAATGACCGAAATGGCCAAACTGACCAAAAAGGCCAAAATGACCGAAATGGTCAAAAAGGCCAAAATGACCAAAACGGCCAAAATGACCGAAATGGCCAAAAAGGCCAAAATTAACGACATGGCCAAAATGGCTAAAATGACCAAAAAGGCCAAAATGACCGAAATGGCCAAAAAGGCCAAAATGACCGAAATGGCCAAAATGACCGAAATGGCCAAAAAGGCCAAAATGACTAAAATGGCCAAAATGACCAAAAAGGCTAAAATGACCGACATGATCAAAATGACTGAAATGACCAAAAAGGTTAATTGACCGAAATAGCCAAAATGACCAAAATGGCCAAAATGACTAAAATTACCAAAATGACCAAAAAGGTCAAAATGACCAACATGGCGAAAATCACCAAAAAGGCCAAAATTACTGAAATGAACAAAAAGGCCAAATGACCGAAATGGCCAAAATGACCAAAATGACTAAAATGGCCAAAATGACCAAAATTTCCAAATTAACCAAAATAAATAAAATGGCCTAAATGGCCAAAATGACCGAAAAGGCCAAAATGAAAAGTATCCCATGTCCACCCTCGGTATTTAATTCACATACGTACCGAATTTCAGCCAAATCGGCCCATTAGTTTTTCCGTAAAAGCATAGCAAACAAATAGACAAATATGTTTTTATCCCGGAAACTATCCCATTTTCCGGGATAAAAAGTATCCTATGTTCATTCTCGGCATCGAAAAAATATATATACTGAGTTTCAGCCAAATCGGTCCAGTAGTTTTTACGTGAAAACGGAACAGACAGACAGACAGACAGACAGACAGACAGACAGACAGACAGACAGACAGACAGACAGACAGACAGACAGACAGACAGACAGACAGAGTTACTTTCGCATTTATAATATTAATAGGGATTATTGCTAAATTTTTAGTTATTAAGATTCACATTATGACGATGATGATGATGATGATACCATGTAAACACAAAATATCGGCATGAAATGAATAGCCTGAATCGTGTTTCGTACGATGAATGAGTTGCGATTTCCCACATTTTTACGATAAATGGGCTGTTTGACCACGATCACGCCTAATATAAGACGTTGATGCGGTCGAAGATGGAGCAAGCTTCTCTAAAAAATACCTATTCACACGAGACTTGAGGACTCCCGGATTATACTTTTCAGCAAACATAGACTCTGTACACACACAGACCACTTGCCCCCTCTATCCCATCTGCTTATTTTATTCCCCTATTACACCCATCCCTCCTGTCTGATCAGTCTATCCCAGCCCTCCTATCTGATCACTCTATTCAATCCCTCCTGTCTGATCATTCTAACCTATCCCTCCTGTCTGATCATTCTACCCCATCCCTCCTGTCTGATCATTCTACCCCATCTCTCTTGTCTGACCACTCTATTGCATCTCTCTTATCTCCTCCTACAGGCTGGCAACGCGTTGGTTTTATTAGCAATTTTGTTGTAACCGAAATCCTATGTCCTCATCATGCATGTCCATCCGTCTGTCTTTGTATGCAAAGGGTCTATATGGATGAAATTTGATAGGAAGCTGTAGTCCCTACGTCGCAATACGGTTATGTAGTGAAATCGCCCAAAAATAGAGATTACGCTTAGCCGAAGTACCTAATTGAAGGTTGAATTCTTTTATGTACACAACACACGTTCGTGTGGATTATCATTAGTCAGGTCTTGAAAACAGATAACGATTTTAATTAGTTAATTTTAATTTTTGTTTAAGGTTTTTATTTATTCTATGGGAGCTTAATCTAATTTACTATCGCTTCACAACATGTTGCTAGATTAGGCTCCCACAGAGTAAATTAATTTTAATGGCTCTTCGTTTATATAAAAAAATATAATTAAATTCTAAACATTATTTATTTAAAAAAAACAACTGGAATACATTTTATAAAAGATGGAGAACACGATGCATTTTTTTTAGATTTCTTGTCTGTTTGCCGGTTTTGTTCGGGATTCACGTAAAAACTACTGGGCCGATTTCTATCCGATTTTCACAGATCGACAGGTAAAATACTTAGGACTTAAATTCTGCGCCACTATTTATCCCGGGAATTTTCCCGGGTGTGGTTTGTAGTTCTTCGGGTGCATAAAAATTATGTTTATATTTTATAGACACAGTTTACATTAAAACGATAGCCTACATTCTTTTTTTAAGGGCTGCGATACTTTTAGTCCCGGTAATTTCAAGGCAAGCGTGGATGAAGTCGCGGGCATATACTAGCATAAAAGATTTGAGTTTATTCTGACGCGTGTCCGCATCCCTATTGTGTACTCTAGTTTTATATGAAATGTAATCAAGACTAGATCGAACACTGAACACTAAGTTAGCGATTTTACAAAAAAGTGTCACATTTTACACTTCAATACAAAAATATTAAATTCTTCTTACATACCTAAATCGTGATAAGTCTTAAAATACATACATACATAACTTCACGCCAGTTCCCTTGCGGGGTAGGCACGAACAACAGAGCGCCATTCAAGCTTACTTTTTACACATCTCACTTGCTTCTTTGACATTCATAACTCTTGTCATGCACGCTCGTCTGTTCTTAATGCTCCTGACAGCACGTTCTGCTAGTACACAATCAATTTCATCATGGAAGGTGTGTCGTGGCCTTCCACGACTTCTGCACCCATCCACTTTTGCATTGTATATCTGTTTAGTCATTCTTTCCACATGCCCGAACCACCGGAACACACCTTTCCTTACCTTACCTTCACCCCGACACTCTCTTTCAGACCAACTCTCTTTCTTACTTCGGTATTACGAACGCGGTCCGCGAGCGTCACTCCGCAGATTTTGCGCAGTGCTCGCATCTCGACCGCGTTTACTTTACTTTCATGCTCTCTCTTCCATACCCAACTCTCGCTTCCATGCGTGAAAATAAAACACCATAATTAAAAGTATTTCCAAAGAACGCGAAAGACATGCGCTTTAATACTGGACAAGCGTAATACCGGCCAAGTTGTACTACCCAGTTCAACGTTCTGAGTTAACGTTTACGAATTAGGAAAGAGCCGTGCGAAACACGGTCGAGGACAGAACGTCCATCGAGACGAACGTTGCGGATGTTGGGAAAATACAATCAACTAGCGGTCTCGGTGGACGTTGTCCTGCGTTGCCCGGGTCTAATTGTGAATCTACACCATCCCCGGACCCATTCAAACACATAAAAACTCGATTCCAGCGCCAAGTATTTTATTTAGATTGATGGGTTACATTATTGAAGTTTTAGTGGGGATCCCTTTATATATAAAATTCTCGTGTCACAATGTTCGTTCCCATACTCCTCCGAAACGGCTTGACCGATTCTCATGAAATTTTGTGTGCATATTGGGTAGGTTTGAGAATCGGACATCTATTTTTCATCCCCCTAAATTTTAAGGGTAGTCCACCCCTATTTTTTTTAGATATTTTTTTAGTATACAGCATTAAAAAATACATACAACCCTAAATTTTGTCCCCTCTACGATCAACCCCTATTTTTTATTTGTTAATTATAAACTTTAATTTTTTTGGCAAGATTTTTAATCTTATTTTGTCATGACAGAATAAAAAAAATTATATTACTCTCAATTTTCCACCTCTCTACTATCAACCCCTATTTTTCCATCGCGATTTTTTTTTTAACTATCAATCGATCCGTTATCCCCGCTAGATGTCTACCGTTGTCACCTCTCATCCAGCAAACATCACGGAGTAGGGATGAATGGGTTCCCGGATGGTTTAGATTCGCAATTAGAACCGGTAGGTGGCTCTGGGATCGGGTTCTAGAATTTTATTTTTTAAAGGCAGGACAACGTCTGCCGGGGCCGCTAGTATATATATAAAATAACAGCCCATAACTGTCCCACTGCTGGGCTGGGGCCTCCCACTATAGTGCAACGGACAGTATACCCGCCACGCTTGTCCAAGGCGGCTTGGCAGGTTTGACACATCGGTGTAATTCGCTGTGCAGGTTGCATCACGATCTTTTCCTTCACCGTTGTTAGCACGTGGTATTTGTAACAATATGCACATTAGGTCAGTAAACTGCCTAAGTGGTGCATGCGTTCCGACCAGGATCGAACCCGCGCCCTTGGAGTCTGGGACGCGTGCGCTAGCCATTACGCTACCACGACTTTCACGACAATTTCTTTATTCTTTATTGTACACAAAAGTTTACATACAAAATGATAGAATAGTGGTGATGTTCAAAGGCGAGCTTAACCCTAAAAGAGTTTTCAGCAGTGGACAACGGTTGTCTGACGACGACGTATATTCCACCACATACTGCAGTTGGCCGGACGGCCAACCGGACTGTGGTTAGCTGAATAGATGTACGTATGAAGCCTCACGCAAGCACGATTATCGCTTGACTTGTATTATAATGATTACACAACAGCACTGGAATTTCCCGCTATTAATTAGCGCAATCCTTAAGCATTCCTATCTAATTGTGTTAATATGTTAAACATAAGACGCTCCTGTTATGCATTATCGACGCTCGTGCGCATGCGCACGCGACCTCGCCTCCGCTTCGGCGCATTCTATCTTGGGCATCGTATAACACGAGACATGTGCTGCTACGAACTATAACCAAATTGCTATATTTTTTTTAACGGTGGGGAAATGCATTTACATATCTCTTTCACATGGTATCATGGTATCGTGTCTAGCTTGTATCTTATGATGCCTAACGAAGACGCAGCTGGTAGCTAGTGGGGCGTTGGGCATCTCATAATTCCTTCCTTAGAGAAGGTATGTGCAGAGCCGGTTTTCGGAAGTCCAACACGATAGTGTTACCTACAACCCAGGGTTAGCTGTAAGATATTACTGGGTTGTATGTAGTAGGTAGCCATAACGGGCCACCCAATTTAAAAAAAATACGGAATCGGTAGGACGTTCATTGTTTTTAATATCATCTATATTTATACTAATATATAAAGCTGAAGAGTTTGTTTGTTTGCTTGAACGCGTTAATCTCAGGAACTACTACTGGTCTGATTTGAAAAATTCTTTCAGTGTTGGATAGCCCATTTATCGAGGAAGGCTATAGGCTATATATCAACACGCTAAGGCCAATAGGAGCGGAGCACCAATGAAGAATATTTGAAAATCGGGGTTTTTTTTTTGCATTTTAAGAAGTTCCGGTGCGTGCGCTGCGTAAACGGTTTAAGTTTCGCAAAAATCATGTGTGACAGAATTGTTCCACTTTAAAAGATCTAAAAAAATTCGGGACAGTATATGTCTATCTTTTAAGGTTGGCTCACTATAACCTTTTTTATGCTAACTAAATTTGTTCTAAAATAATGCATTATTTGCAAAGGTGTTTTTATAAACATGATATTAATTCCTATCCAAATAAATACGTTATTCATCACAAGTATTTAATTTAAAACAAAATTGCCATTTACATCATTCCATTTCAATGAATATCTTAGGAGATATCGCAGTTATAAAATTACATCGCACCAAAAAAATGATCAAGTACTGCGCGCGCATTTATGATGTGCAAGGCCGGCGGGCATTCATTAAGATTAAAAAACATTTTCACCTTCTACGTAAACAAAGTCGCCGGTTAAAGTTACCGGTAGCCCAAAGTACCTATTCCACGTGGACGAAGTCGCAGGCAGTAGATAGTTACGATATAAATTCGAAATCTTTCTTAAGCTTATATCATCATGATTCTGAACAAAACCATTTATAGTCATATGGAATTTTCCAGTCACTTACTTTACATTAAGGCGCGCTCACAATGATCATTAAGTAGAATATAGGTTCGTAACATCTTCTTTATGGTGGCTATAAAACATTAATAGGTCCGAGAGTGCTTTGACGCAAATTGAACATGCTTTTTATTTTCTAATACTTCCTCAAATCCCATACTAGTCAGCTGAGGTGGGTCCGGATGGATGCGAATCCTCGGACCTGCGTCCGTCGTATTTTTAACGATGGATGTATAACCAAAATAAATTCGGATACCGCTTTGACCGGCAACCTCGTGCAGAACCACAAGAGTTAAAAGATTGATTCGTTTCATATTAATATTATAGTAATATTATTTATCACCTTTCATTATATAAACTAAAGTGCTGCTTCCTTAATTTCAAATACATAATATTGACTTAATCTAAATGAAAAGTCTAGTAAGTTTTTACCGTGCAGGAACAGAGAAAGAATACAATTTTCTCCGGCCGGGCGACCTGTCGTAAGAGGCGACAAAACAACTCACAGCCTGGTGGTAGGGTAGTTGCCCGACAGGATGTCTACCACCCCTGGTTTAGAGTATGCCAACATAACAACCTTGAGCTGTATTCCGCCATTAGTGACCAGGTTTCAGTCTCCCTTAAGAGATCAGCAGCGCATTTGTAGTACCTTTGGTGTTGCAAATGTCCATAGGCGATGGTAACCGCTTCCCATCAAGTGGGCCGTCTGCTTGTCTGCTGAACTCATGCAATAAAAAAATTTAAAGAAAGTGACTTAAATATTGGTTCAGCGGATCAGTATACTCCAGGGTCCGCTACATACTCTACGGACCTGGTCCTCCGTCCTGAGACATGGATGCATTTCGGGATGCAACTCCAAATTGTACTTGAACCTACCCACCATTACTAGTCAGAGACAAAAAAACCTATTTTCACATGTGATACTCGCGCTGTCCCCCCTTCCCTTACTACTTTCCTGCTTCCTCGTGGTGCGGCCACGTTGTACGCATGAAAGACACTAGAATGCCTAAAGCTGTCTTTTAGTCACAGCTTAAGGGCGGGAAGCGCTAATCTGGCGGTCAATTTCTGCGTTACAGGGACGTACTCAAGCGCCATTTGTCTGCATGTGACATCCCAGGTGACGGCTGGGAAGACCTTGCTCTACAAAGAAGGGAGTGGCGTAATTCTATTGATAAGGCTGTTTCTACCTTCGAAACGCAGCGCGTAGAACACTCTGACGGGCAACGCTTTATCAAAAAGAACCGCCCTAAAATCTCCTATAAACTATACATACGACTCATCAGGACGGCTGTATTGCGCTCCTTGCAAAAGAACTTTTAAAACCAAATTTGGTTTCGCTAGTCACCTGCGCTCTCACAGCCGGACTTGCAAGGTACGCCGTTGACGGATACGTCAAGGAGGACTATATATACTTTCCTGCTTGCTGCCGTGGGAATAATGTAAACTAGGAGTAAAACTATCCGTGTAGGAACGGAGAAAGAATACAATTTCCTGCGGCCGGGCGGCCTGTCGTAAGAGGCGACAAAAACCCACAGTCAGGTGGTAGGGCATTTGCCCGACTACCACCCCTGGTCTAAATTATGCCGCCATAACAATCTTGATTTGTGTTCCGGCTTTAGTGACCAGGTTCCAGTCTCCCTTAAGAGAGCAGCAGCGCATTTGTAGCACCTTTGGTGTTGCAAATGTCCATAGGCGATGGTAACCACTTTCCATCAAGTGGGCCGTCTGCCTGTCTGCTGACCTCGTGCAATAAAAAATAATAATAAAAAAACACATGTACAGTACTACACGTAACCCCTCCTCCTACCATACGTGGCATTAACCCGTCCGAGTTTAACGTGTCTCCAGACGGAATTCTCGCCTGTTCCAGCCGCGATATATATAGGGGGGCACCATTTGGCGGCTTGCCAACTGTCGGAATACCTTGCAGTACTTGAGCGGAATACTGCATAAGCGAGCGTTCACATCGTGCAGATAAAATCGGAATTAGTTCTAGTTTTGTGTTTATTTGGTCATCGAATTGAGTGCTTCTTTCTAGTACAATTCGATCGGTCATTGAACACTATTTTCACATGTCAGGAAATGCCTAGAAATATATACACAATTATATGAACTAGTGGTCGCCCGTGGTCGAAATTTGACCATAATAATTAATTTAAATTATAAGTTTAAACATTATTAAGGTTCTGTTGTCAAGGACTATACTTCCATAATCACAGATTTCGCAAAGACTTACACTGTTCATTTGACTTTAACAATAAACAAGAGTATGCGTCTGTGTGTTAAATACATGATAGTGTGTGTAATGTTTTTTTATTAATTTAACGTATTTTTTATGCTTAATTTAAAAAAAAAATATTAGCATTCTGCACTCCTTCTCTATATAAACTGTAAGTGTGCGAAATTTCATACACCTCTGTCCGCGCAATTTTCATAAAAAGAGGTACAAAGTTTTTGCTTCACGTATTAATATATAGATGATATGAATGAAATGAAATTTAATACATATAAAATGACTAAAATACAGATAACAGTACAAAGGCGTCCCGAAGGAAACTCTGTTTCTCGCGCTAGGTGTCCTTAGAGCCTGTGGCAGGTCACAGTAGGATTTGCTTCGGTTATATAGTTCTTATCGTTGATGATAGTACATTATTACAGTATAAATAATGTTTTCTGCTGCTAAATTAAGAATTACAAGTCAATATTCATAGGATGTTAGTAATAACAATATGCTTTAGTGTGTGTGTGATGGGGGGGGGGGGGGTGTTGGTATTTATTTATGTATTCGAGTATGCATGAGAGTGGGGTGTATGCGCGTAGCGTCTGTGATAAATTATTTTTTTTCAAATGACGACCAGTAAAAGGTGACTGGCTAATAAATCGTAAAAGTTCTTCAGCATCTTTAAATGGTAGGGAGTGTATGAAATCACTAAAGCCTTTTCTCAATTGAAAGCGTGTCATGGTAAGCAAAACTAATTTGCTGCTTACACTATTATACAGTTACGAGTGCGGGACTCGGAATTAAAAATGCCGTTGCAATTACTATAGAATTTATTAGAACTACACAAACACGTATAACACAGGTACAAATATAACTAGACACAACCAGTACAAACTGTACGACTCAGTAACACACGCAAAGTCCGGCACTATATAGCTCATCGAATGTACACGTCTTGATCGTATCGTAATCGTCGCTTGACTGCCTCCCCCCCCCCCCCCCCGTTCTGGCATCGTTTTATACTAAACTGTACAATACAACAGAATGTTTTTCTTAATTACAAATTTTAAACAAAAGAAGTCCAAATGCGGGAAAGGTAATAAAACAGGTGTGCATTTACTTTGTCGGCGTGTAACAATACAATTTTGGACCTAGAAATCTTACGGATTTGGCATCAAAGCTTGTACGACAGTTCGATTCTTTGAAGACCAGATCTTGCCTGCGCTTTGTTAGCAATTCTTCCACAGTATTTTTAGTTACAAGGTTGTGTTGTTTCAAAATTATATCTCGTATAAATCGAATACACAAACATTGATTTAATAAACAATGTCTAAATGTCTAGAAAGAAGTCAGGTGTATTAAAGTCAGTTGCTAGGTTTTGAAATGGCACAGCTGATCAGTTGAAGACGAATGGTTAGTGGTAATGAATAAAGATCAACATTTTTGCTATCACATAAATTAATGAAAAAAATACATGATGATGCCTAGACAGCTTTGGATCATGTCCAGTTGGCGAAGTCAAATTAAATAATACACAATCCCAAACACTCATGACTCATTATTATAATACAAAAACTAAGTAGCTTATGTAGGTATATGTGGTTTTCATATTATGTATTAGGTATACTACAAAAACTGGTACGTGTAGCTGTAATGATCGTAATTTTATTCTCATTATACATTGATCCAATTAGTTGACGAGGATCCAGTTAGGATGGCCAGCATTTGGTAAGTTTCGATCGGTCTTCTCGTCGAACATTCCGCAATGCTTGAAGACGAAAGTCTTCAAGCAGTACGTCCTACCCTTCATGACACACAGTGCCGAGACGTGGACATTGGCAGTGGGGCTGGTCCACAAATTCAAAGTCGTTCAACGGCCTATGGAGCGAGCTATGTTAGGTGTTTCTCTTATGGATAAAATCAGAAATGAGGACATCCGTAAGAGAACGAAGGTAACCGACATAGCTCGCAAAATTAGCAAGTTAAAGTGGCAGTGGGCCGGTAACGTCTGTCGCACGACCGGCAGCCGATGGAGCAAACGAGTCCTGGAGTGGAGACCACGTCTCGGTAAACGTAACGTAGGACGCCCGCCAGCACGGTGGACTGACGACCTGCGCAAGGTCGACGGCAGGGACTGGATGAGAAAGATGGGAAACCAGGATATGAGGTCCGTGCTTGGAGAGGCCTACGTCCAGCAGCGGACTGAGATTGGCTGAAAAAGATACATTGATATAAAGCTTATGGTCAAGCCCTGGTATCACACGTTTACGTTTGGAATGATATGGGTTAGACTCGTAGTCGGGTCTAATGTGCATATTGTTAAGATGATTAACGATACGTTGTGAGGAATCCTGCACATCTAGATAGCCGATGTGTGAAACACGACAAGGCCCTAGCCTAGCTTTGGGACTTATACTTTAAATACTGTTACGAATTTGAAGTAGATCTGTATTATGTACATTCGAAAATGCCGATGAAATTATCACATAGTTTATTAGAAGTACACACACGTAATTCACAGTTCTTACAAGTATAGCCGAATACAACAAAACCAACCCGTAGGGCAGAAATCGCGCAAAGTTCGTCTAAGATAAGATAAGCTCCGACAGTGCACTGGGTAACGCCTCGTTCGCAGTCAGAACACGACTGGCACATTTCCCGATTGACCAACCCTCATCCATTTGTAAATTAGACATGGCCTCCTAGCAACATGCCGCCCACTGGTTCTTGAAATCGTATTCGCATGAAATAACAACAGAAGAAAGAAGGTTTTATGACGTCTTATGGCGGCGTGAACAAAGAGATTAGCGCGAACAATAGATCACTCAAATTCAAAGGGGTAATAAAACACCTGCTAGGGACGGTTTGCATCAATACGATCATATGAAACTAATTATCAAGTATTATCTACTACTATAAGCTCTGTACACTTCATGACTTTTATGTAGCATATACATACATAGAAAGAGAAACAACGCGGATTGGTGGGTTCCACATATTGGTAAACTCGATGTGTAGGGTAGATAAAGATTTTTCAGTTTTTCTTATCCATAAAAATTGATTAAACGGCGCTTGACTATGAAACATGGATGCCTCATTCACTAAGCCACCAGGGTGCCTAAAGCGGCCTCTATTGGTGAATCGCTGAGTGAAATCGACACGTGTCTAGATATACTGGTAAGTGTAAAAGAGAGTATAAAGTTCCACTATATTCTGATACTCGTCATGTTTGTAATATGAATCTGCGAAAGCGATCGCTTGAAGCGCCCAGCACATTACGTAATCTATGTATATTGCGTTATAAACTTAGCCCATAACTTCATAACGCAAGTGTATATTAACAAATACAAATGATACACGATGTTTTGCTACCGACGGGTCGTAGGTACAAATACTTCCTCATGCATGTCTAAACTTCGTACTTGACTATTCAGTACGATTGACAGATACAAGTGGCTGTATTCTTTGTAAATTCGATGTTTTCCATTCGAGACCGCGTCTCATGAATTGTAGATGAGATGTCATATACTGGACACGGGTTATGTTGCGATAGTAATCATGTTTATGTAAAGAATTCGAGGGAATACAATATCGGTGATCATGTTTTATAAATCAGCAAATATGAAATGCAAAGTACTGTGAAGATTAAGTTCTGCTTGGAATATTTCTGATATCGAATGGGGCGCAGTATCCTCCTTTTGAGAGCGCGTCATGCTCGTCAAGGAGTAGAAGTGGCTATCTGAGCGTATTAGCCGGTTCGACTCTCGCAAAATGAGAATCGAGGAGGAGGAAGTTTCTGTCGAAGGCACCAGCGCCGGAGAGCTATTCTGAACTGCAGTCGCCAAGAGCAGGCAGCTGTGGGAGGGCCATTAGGAAGGCTTCCCACTGACTCTAACTGCCGTCAAAATAAATGAGGTATGAGCAACGAGTGAAACACCCTATGCAAATGAAGAGAGGAAAGATTCCGGGGGCCTTGCTTCTCCTGCGGCAGTGATCGAGGCCTTCCGGCCACCGCTTCTCAAGGTTGGCGAAGTAGCTCTGACAAAAGCGAAAAAAGGAACACCGAGAATTTCTTGTGGACTGAAAAGTAGCCGGCGAAACCCACACCACATGGCACCCCAGCGATGGATAGTCCGCAACGGATGTCTTTGCAAACTAAATTAAACCAAATTGCTTGAGAGGTACTTGAATGAAAAGAGGCGACGATTTCAATAACATTGAATAATCCAATGTTATCCTTACATAAATCACTTTGGTTGCTTCATCCAAATTAAGAGACAGAAGTGAGCCGTGTAATACCAGCTTATGCGCTAGATATATATCACACTGTCAATCAGCATTTAACATGAACGCAATCGCTCTAAACGTGCCGGTACGTGGAAATAATCCACATGAGACTGGCAATGCTGGCGAACGATGCAATAATTATTCCCCTGGTATAAATGTGGCATAAAACGAGGACGTATGTTTATTTTATTGTGATATTCATGATTACGACAAATATTTTTTAATGAATCGACTCAACTGAATAATCTACTGTGTATAATAAATCTATTGGGGATGTCTTGTTTCTACTATGAATTGAAGAATGAGGAAAAATCAAGGATGCTAATTCAGACCAGCAGATTCCGAAAATGCAACATTTAGAATTATTGTCTGTCTTCCTGTCAGAGCATCACGTGAGAACTCGACATAGAGCTAACTTATTTCAACACTTAGGATAGCTTTCGACCCTATAGTCGAATATAACGAAAAATTTGATGATGCGGCCGCAATTCTTGGCGTCGCCGTTGCAATTCCCTACCAAACATGTCGTAATGTAAATGCAAACGAAGCTGCGCTGGCACTGCTATTTAGTAATAAAGATGGACACATAAAAGTCAAAGCAAAAAGAATTCAAACGGACGTCATTAGCGTTAGAGCAACACGTGAAGCGAGTAAATTACATCCATTACCCCAAGCATCAAGTGTTTTTGTTACCGTTCGTCGTCAACGCCCATATCAGTTGATGTGTTCATTCGCCGTTAAAATGAAGGCTCCATTTGATTCTCCGAGAACATAATATTACTTGTGGTTGATGTAGCGCTACAAAAATCTTGCTAGCGCCATGGAACAAGAATACTGAAGAATGACAATCACAGAATCGGCGAGAAACGGTTAGCCTTGTAAAGTGTATTTTGTGCGATGAGAACGCGACAATGTAAATAGTTGATCCCTTGTTGATGCCCTTGATTCCTTTTGCTTCTTATTTTGTTTTAGATTCTGTACCTACTTAATGGAGCCATGCTGAAATTATTGTCTTCATTATAGCTCTTAGGACAGCTCGATCGATGTGATACCACGCTCTCATGGAATATCGACGTGAAACGGTTTGCTTTGAGTTAATTTGTTTCGTGCGATGAGTGATAGTTCCAAGGGCCCACTTTCTCTTCCTCCTATTATATTCGCCTATCCCATCATCTGAATTCCATTCTACCTGCCCAATACCTCCCATCCCACCCTTAATTCTGGCAACGCATTGATTTCGTCCCTAGAGTTACAG
Organism: Dendrolimus kikuchii; assembly: GCA_019925095.2. Classification (NCBI taxonomy): domain Eukaryota; kingdom Metazoa; phylum Arthropoda; class Insecta; order Lepidoptera; family Lasiocampidae; genus Dendrolimus; species Dendrolimus kikuchii. Next base: position 14,376,694 of record CM034412.1, read on the forward strand.
ACGTCTGTAGGCGACGGTAGCAGCTTTCCATTAGACGGGCTATCTGCCTGTTTACTAACTTCGCAAAATAAAGCCATAGAGACACGGCAATATCAAACGTATGAAATGTTACATTTCGTGACCTCTCCGCACAATTCCCATAACGGTGAAAGCACAGTGCATCTAATTCTGTTACGCAATTATGCGTTGCGGTTGGGCGCCACCCGGTGACCTCTCACGTGCAATCATGACGCGAATCAGCGGTTGGTGAATGTCATCATTATGTGGCAGCTAATCATCTTACCAACGACTAATGGTGTGATATAACAAAGCTACGGATATAATGTAAATAAATACATAGACAAACACACACACTGCATGCTCCCAAACCAGGCAAGTTCCGTTTCGATTATACAGGAAGACTGTTGGCGACACCAACATAAGCTAATATTATTCTTAAACTTGCAACACTGTTGTTGCTTTTTCTTTCTTCTTCCATTTTGGTTGCAGCCGAGTGCACACGCATTCGTTACGTAAAAGTGATTTATTATAAGTTTTCACGACTAACAGTTTTTAGCTTGTTTACCGACAACGGACCAGGGTATCGCCCACACCATCAGCGTAGAACGAAATATATATTATACTAGCTGTCCCGGCAGACGTTGTTCTGCCCTAAAGAAATAAAATTTAGAACCCGATTCCAGCGCCACCTACCGGGTCCAAATGTAAGCTATCCTATCTGTCAAGTCGGATCAAACTGCACACGGTGTGCAAATTTGATTAAAATCGGTCAAGTAGGAGTTTAGGAGTCCATCGCGGACAAACAACGTAACACGTAATTTATATATATTAAGAAGATATGCGTTATGAATGTCAAAGAGGCAAGTGAGGTGTGTAAGAATAAGCCTAAATGGCACTCTGTTGTTCGTGCCTACCCCGCAAGGGAACTGGCGTGAAGTTATGTATGTATGTAAGAAGATATGCGACGTGCTGAGCACAAGACAACTCCGGAACCGATCCCTAACACGCAGATTATAGTAAATAACGAAAAGATTTTTTCCCAAATGTATCATGTCGGAAATCGAACCCGTAACCTCTGTGTTGCAGTGAACTAGGCGGACAATCGCTTAAACAACGTAAATACATTTACTACGTAAGTGTGAGAAAAGGTCCGTCGTCCGCTTAAACCTCGGACCTCCTCGTGAAAACTAACCAATTCTCCGAGAAGAAAAGTAGCTAAACGATGTTCGTCTTCATTATCGAAGACAAAATACACCAAACAAACCATACATACATACACATACATAACTTCACGCCAGTTCCGTTGCGGGGTAGGCACGAACAAGAGAGCGCCATTCAGACTTATTCTTTCACACCTCACTTCACTTCACTTTAAACAAACCAATTTTCATATTTTTATGTGTATATATAACTATAGAAATATAGTTAGGTACTCCATTAAACTATATCCTCGAGTTGTAATAAAAGATTTCAATGTATGTTTAAAACAAAAACACCAATTTAATTACGATAATGTAAACTAAATAATAAATACGCTGACTTCTAACCACATCCGCGCTTATCAAGAAACCGCAAGCGTATTAAATATTTTGCCTGCCTTTTACAACCGGCATAATTGGAAAACCACAATTCGAGGTAAACATAACATAAAACATGGTCACATATAGGTACATATCATGTGAGCTATACGACTATGTACACTCACGGAAATAAAATGTTCCTCACCTTAAAGTCGACTTTTGCACGAGGACAAGAAGCAGTACTGTCAACATTTTAATAAATGTTACGTTTATAAAATACTAGCTGTGCCCGCGACTTCGTCTGCGTGGGTTTTTGAAGTGAAACTTCTGTAGAGTTGTTGTGATTTGGAACTCGATGAAACGAAAAAAAGCGTCACTAAAAAGAGATAAACACATAAATCTATTAGTCGGCGAGAGAATGAGATAGAAAACGTTATATTTAGTCATTTAAACAGTATGGATGTTGATATGAAGCTTTTGAAACTTAAACATATTACAACGATATAATATATGAAATGTGACGTCACGAAATTTAGAATCAGAAACAACTGTAACAAGGGGTGGGAACCCCTTATCACACTTGCTTCACTTCAACTGCGTGTAAACTGCATACACACACACACATTTTTTCTTGGAATCCCAAAAAAAGTTACTACTTATAACATCAGCTATCTGCCATTGAAGGTCCCGACAAAATCGGTCCAGCCGTTTAAGAGATTAGCCGGAACATCCAGACAGACAAAAATTTGTAAAAGTGATATATGTATATAATTACATATGCATTTAGTAAGAAGCTGTTATTCTGACGTTACAAACAAACACTTAATTCTATTTATTTGAATGTATAGATAGAGACGTCAAAAAAGAAAATTGCAATAAGAAACAAAAAGGATATAATCACTACGCTTATCATAAATATTAAAAGCAATAAAAAGGTTTTACATATCTAAACAATCTTCTTGGACAAGGTAGAAAATCAAACTACTTTGATCTAAGTAATTTCAAACTTTATTATCAAACAGTTACACATAATTTTCTGTGGAAGTCTGTTCTGTGACTTAGTTCGAAAAGGCAACATGTCCTAGCGTAACGTTAAATGGATCAATTTGGAAACTGGCGAACTTCTTTATTCCGCCACTGTACACGTAAAGAAAAATTGTATATTTTGGGGGCAAAAATACACTGCATAGCACAAGATCAATCACTCATCAAATTTCATAAAAATCGAATCATCCGTGAAAAAGAAACGGGTATAAAACAAAGGCCTAATTCTTTCCAATATACTTCGTAGTAAAATGAGATCAAAACGCGCCATCGCGCAGTGTCTAGTTGAAAAACAGCGCAGACATTCGACCGGCAAGGAACGTGTTAATAAAAAAAACAACAACCAAGTACAGTCAAGCCTAAACTTGACAATCTCTCTAGAAAACCATTTTAGTGAGGACTCTATAATTGTTGCAAATGTTTTTAAGACTATTGTAATACTTGCAACAACTCAGAAGGGTTTATGGTAATAAAAGAACAGCAAGCTAGTCACTACGTTTATAATCAGAGAACTTTACGGTTTTAACAAATTTTATACACTGACTTTTTACACGCGACAAGCATTTTTAGAACACCTCGCCATCCCTTCAACAATTTTACAGTACATGAAACTTAGCAATTGGCACAACCGATAGCGGATTGAAGTCATTGATAAACTATTTTAATTAAAGGGTTATGAATGAAAGAATGTAATACATTATTGTTTGGAAATTTTAGATTTTATTTTATACATACATACATACATAACTTCACGCCAGTTCCCTTGCGGGGTAGGCACGAACAACAGAGTGCCATTTAGGCTTATTCTTACACACCTCACTTGCCTCTTTGACATTCATAACTCTTGTCATGCAAGCTCGTCAGATATTATATAAAATATTATACTTAAAGTTTTACAAGTAATAAAATAAACCGAACACAGTAAAAATCTATCGCGTCTGCCAACATGAAAATAAAATGTAGTGAATACCGTCTATATAAATTTTGAGAAATTTTGAATTATAATCTGTACACAATTACCACATATTAGAGATAAAGGGAGTTTTTGGCGGGAACCGAAAGGGGACATTGTGCTGTGCAGTTTTATTTTATAAAAATGTGTAAAATTACTCTAAAATGAACAATAGTTGTAGGATATTGATAGTTTTTGAGTAGTAATTATGTATTTTTGTGAGAAATGTGAACTGTATAGTCAAATGTGGCCTTTCGAGTTTTCACAAGAACTCCGTTATACGGCGTCGATTGTAGCCTACAATTGCGTCTGGCTTAAAGGTCTAGTTGCCAAGCCAAAAACATAAAAAAATTAAAGATAAATATCTTTACATAAATTATGTTAAATTATAGAGAACTACTTAGTGTATACAAAACAGGCGCTAATCTCCGAATTAATGAAAATATAAAATTAAGTTCAATTCAAGGCAATGGCCGATTGTAGCGTTTAAAAATAAGAGGGTACATAAGAAAATTATTAACTTTAAAAAGAAACATGACAAGAACTATGCTACTAAATAACTGTAACATTGTATTTATTAAAGTACAGACACTGATATATGTATCTATTTACAAAAAGAGATCTATGATTCATTATATCTGACGAGTAGACTCAGCATTCCCACTTTATTTCGAATTGTGACGTGACTAATTTAAAGCCCGCAGTTATTCTAGTGCTTGTATGCTAGATGCTACAATTGTAAGTATAAGGCGCGTCTCACACGATCAAACTCATCCTCGTAATTATATTATCATATCACAACTGTGAAGTAAATATCAGAAAATTGAGAGAAATTAAAAAAATATTGCAACTATATCATAAACCTACTTGTAGCCAAACTTTCGCTTATGATAAAGTAATAAACATGCAAGTGCATCTAACTATATATTATAGGGTTAACAATCAAAATAACTGAAACTGAACTGAAAATAATACTGAAAATATTACAAAACGGGAAGGTTACCATGTTTTTGCACGAATGTGCTGAGTTATGTAAAATAATATTTTATGTAAGTCCTATAGATTATTAAATGGTGTTCAGCATCAAATAAAGCTCAGCAAACGATAGTAAAACGTTTCTATTAAATGGATATGTGTCTTACATTGAAGCGACAGTGAAACTAAACTGTTTGGATAAGGACTATGTACAACAAAAACATACACCAGCGTATATTTACAATCGAATAGTAAACTATAGCGCTGAAATGACGCCAGCGCATTATAATAATAACGTCCAAATTATAAGACCAACCAATGAGAACAAAATTGTCAAGGTTACACCGTGAATCATTTTACAGTGATAGCGATTTAATATTAGCAGCGTCCACGCGTACCTTTCACATCTAAAGTAGTATTTGATGTATAACTGAAAACAGACTGATTCCGGCTTGACAGTGTGTTACAGACGTAAACTGTGCTCATTACTGTTCCGTACATAATAAATGTGGGAGCGAGGTCGGGACGTTTTCAAATTATTCTCATCCTGCAACGCTTGCTGGTACCGTTTTAATATATTTGTTTCTAGGCATGTGGGTAGTTTTTATAATAATGTTCTTGACGAAACATTCTCCATTTATTTTCTTTTTTAAAAACAAAAACATTTTTTAAAACAAGCCTATTATTTAAATTTATAATTCACTAGCTGTGCCCGCGACGTCGTTCGCACGGAATTTGTTTTCAAGACCCCCCCCCCCCCCGCATTTTGAAATATTCTTCATTGGTGTTCCGCTCCTAAAACTGAAAGAATTTTTCAAATCAGACCAGTAGTTCCTGAGATTAGCGCGTTCAAACAAACAAACTCTTCAGCTTTATATATTAGTATAAGATGAAACGGTCGCCACGTCACGAAATCGTTCACGTATGATTATATTATTATTATATAGCCCACCTGATGGAAAGCGATTACCGTTGCCTATGTGCATTTTGCAACAACAGAGATGCTACCAACGTGCTGCCAGCCTCGAAGGAGAAACTGGAACCTGGCCACTGTTGCCGGTACAAACACAACTCAAGGATGTTATGACGGCATACTCTTGGCCAGGGGTTGTATCAACCGTATTATTTTACTTTTGACGTTTGCACGTCTATCGAGTTACATATTTCTTGATAGTAAATGCCACATGAAACAAATGACATAATTGAAGTTTCACTTCTAGCACACATTTCGATTTTTCGCAGGTTTACTGCAAATTATTATTCGGTTAGGTTAGGTACATTTTAATGAACGCATTTTTTAATTAAACATATTTTATTTTATCAAACAAAAAAACTGAATTCGATTCGGGACCAAAAAACGCATCCATAGTATACTCTAAATTTATGCCGCTCCTCCACGCGGCCGTAACGCTTTTTCGTAACAGAAAAATCCTAAGACCCCCGTTTATATAGAAGTTTCACTTCAAAAAATTTAAAGATTGTCATTTATGATTAAAATCCATTTGATTTTCAATTAAATTAGTAGTATAGTTTGTATGCAAGCTATGTAGGCAAAATTCCAGTAACTCCCAGGCTAGAGCAAAATTAAACGATCACACGAACAACACATAGAAAGCGTTAGAAAGCTTCCTTCCATAAGGTAATTAAGTTTCGTATAAGAAATGATTGTGATATGGGGTCGATATTGATTGTAGACTTGATTACTTGTCAGACTCGAGATGTTCGTGGCTTCGAAATGAATGCGAATTTGTCTAGGGTTTACAGAATGTACAAATTACTTTCTAACAGATTTTTACATTGCCGGAAGCTGGCAAACAGGCCGGCAGCCCACCTGATGGAAAGCGGTCACCGGTCACTCTTATCGATGTTTTCAACACCAGGAGCGAAGCCAACGCGTTGCCAGCCTTTATGATGGATGGAATAGAGGGAAGAGGAAGTAGGATATCGAATCTCTCACTTATCGTAAGAAACACCATTTAGCTCAAGGCTAACCGTTTCAAGCCGATATTCCGTGAAAGCGTGTATCACACATATCGAGCCGGCTCTAAGAGCTGTAATCAAGCTAATATTAATAATCGGCAGACCATTTTTGCATGTTCCTTGAACATTGCGACGGGCAGACGACATAGTTCCCATATTCCCAGACCCCTAGTACCATTAGCAGTTCACCACAATAGCCCGTTACTCTCTGTTCTCCTTTCCCACAATAGTCCTACACTGGCCGGGGCTTATCTTTGGGTGCATTATTATATGGTGTAGACAGGGATAATCGTCGGTCAGTGTCACGCCACATTTACATTAAATTTGGCGAAAGAGCCTCTACGTGTTGGCCTTCCCATGGCCCCACGCAAGTCCTCCAAAAGTTCAGGTCATTTTTATGGTCCGTGATTTTCAACTTGAAAACCCTTTAAAAACACTTGCGATTGTTTTTGATAGATTTAGATTATTCAGCTTCGAAAATAGTTTTTAGAAAAATCGAAATGGGTGCTGGGGCACATAGTAGAAGTGAAACTTGAACGGACAAGTGGCAAAACGAGTCGCAACAAAATTTTAATTTGAAGTTTTACGGGCAGACTGTTAATGCACTTGTCCAATTTGAAAACTTGCCCGTAAAACTTCAAGTTACAATTTTATTGCGATTCGTTTTTCCACTTGTCCGTTGAAGTTTCACTTCAACATGTGTCCCAGCACACGTTTCGATTTTTCGCAGGTTTAATGCAAATTATGATTTGGTTAAGTTAGGTACATTTCAATGAATGCATTTTTTGTTTAAACATATTTTATTTTATCAAACAAAAAAAACTGAATTCGATCCGGGACCAAAAAACGCATCCATAGTGTACTCTAAAATTATGCCGCCTCTCACCACGTGTAGTCTAAATTTATGCCGCTCCTCCACGCGGCCGTAACACTGTTGCGTGACAGAAAAATCCTAATACCCCCCGTCTATATAGAAGTTTCACTTCAAAAATTATAAAGTTTACCAGTAATAATTTTATACCTCCATCCCCCCTTATATGCTATACGATATGCACCTGTCAATTTTTCTCAGCACTGTGACATTAGTGAAGTAAATGCTGAAAGCGTTGTAGCCATAATTCCAAACAAAGAAGAATAAAATACTCTAATCGAAAAATGGTTTGAACATTATTCGTTGGGTAGTTATTAGATATAGGATATAAATTTAATCCGTGCAAGAACAGAGTCACGCCACGCGTAACGAACGATGATTCCCCGAAAAAGTAATTTACCCCGCACTTCCGCGTCTCAACGATCAGTCTGAATCGACCCGTCGTAAAGACATTCACGCATCGCGCGCGCATTTGAGATATCCACCCAATTGCAATACTAATCGGGTTCCAAGAGCTTGGTGATAAGTGGCAAGTGAATCTAGTTGTGAAGCGGGAGATATATAACAAGAGAACACGCACTGCTGCTCCTGTATCGCAGACGCTCCGGTTACTCAGCTCATATTATTACGGGTGAGTCCATTTATCTCCATTCCCTCTTACCCTTGCACCCTTGAAATCTGGCAATCGGCCAGATCATATGGTCCTTCGAGCCGGATATTCCAACTGGCGACCTATTTATACAGTCTGCAACAACCGTATTTTGCCATTTTATGGTTAATTCAAACCAAATTGTAAATTTTCACATACCTAAACCCGGCAGGCCAATAGCCTTCGGCACGATCTTCAATTTCGCTCTTTTAGGTCCTATCAATCCAAACTACACAAAGCCTGAGCCTCAAGTTAATTCAGCACTAGTAAATCTTGACTGTTTACAACCCCAACACTCAAATAAAGAAATACACTCCGCTCTGGAGAGATTCTGGGAAGTCGAAGAAGTGCAATCAAAGGACAACTCAACCTCTGACGAGTGTGAGGAGAACTTTCGTTCTACCACCACACGTGATCCCTACAGGGCGATACATAGTATCCCTTCCCTTTCTTACAAAGGCACCTAAGCTCGGTGCAACCCACGCTATTGCACTACGACGATTCCTTAATTTGGAGCGCAAACTCCAAAGAGATCCTACCCTCCGCTCAAAATATGGACGACTTCATGAAGGAATACATTGACATGGGCCACATGGCTCTTTGTCACCCCAGCACATTCAAAGGAAAAGACCATTTTTACGTCCCGCATCATGGCATCTTCAAAGCCAACTCTGAAAAACTTCGCACGGTTTTTGATGGCAGCTGTAGGACCTCTACTGGTGTCTGTCTTGATGACTGCCTGCACACTGTCCCACCGCTCCAACGTGTTATTACTGACATAGATTCTAAACTTTCGTACTCACAAAGTGGTCTTTAGTACAGACATCCAGATGATGTTTAGAAATATACTAGTTCACCCAGACCACAGACGGTTCCAACTCATTCTATGGCGCTCTTCTCCAGATCAACCTCTGCTCACTTACGCTCTGTCCACTCTCACGTATGGCCTACGACCCAGGCCCTTCCTCGCCAATCGATCTAGTATACAGCTGGGCACTGATGAAGGTCACCGGCTTCCCCAGGCAGCGCAGGTTCTTACGCCCTCCGTTATCGTGGATGACATTCTGACTGGGCATGATTCAGTTGACAAGGCGATAGCTCTGCTGACTGATCTTATTGAGTTCCCAGCCCTAGGGGGAATTCATTTGCGTATGTGGACCTCAAACTCTCGACTGCTTTTAGTACGCTTCCCGGATGATCATTGTGACATACCCTAGGATTTTGATGTTGTACCCGACTCCAATGCAATCAAGGTACTTGGTATGCAATGGATACCACAAACGGACGAATTCACATTCTTATTTCGACCATGCACGTTGCACAGAAACTGAGACATATAACCCACCCCCCCCTCCCCTCAGCCCGTTTATACAGACAAACTGAACGTGCTTCTCCCTCAGTTACGGTACCAACCACGCGCTTCTGCACCCAGACCAGAAATTCGGCACGTTCGTTTTCAGCCCACTACTTCCGTCCGCCCACCTTTAACGCGCCCTGCATATCCTCTACAAAGTCAAGCGTACCCTGTACAGTACGCTCAAGGATACCCACAGTCTACACAATATTTCGAGCCCATAGCACAAGATTCCGCCCACCCACCAGCACCGACCAATAATTATTACTGCCCTTGGTGTCACGTTAGAGGACACAGGTTTGCCTGGTCTAAAACCAAGAAAAATGGTAGCTCACATCGCGGTTCCTGATCTAGACACGGATTTACTCACGAGATTCAGCTCCTTAGACACACTTGTAGGCGTAACCGCATGTATTAAACGTTTTGCACACAATTGCTTGGTATCTTCTCACTCTCGCATCGTTGGTCCCATTACCGTAGACGAACGTAAGAAAGCGCTCTTACACTGGGTACGCTCAGTCCAACAAAATATGTTCGCTGAAGACATCCACCGACTGCAAACTAACAAATTATGTACAGTGCGAATACAACGCCTCTCGCCCTTTCTCAAGGATGATCTTCTTAGAGTAGGAGGGCGCTTGTCCAACTCAGCCCTTAGATATGACACACAACATCCCCTCATCTTACCCAGTTCAAGCCCCCTTGTGGACCTAATTATAGATCATTTCCACACTATACACTGCCACCCGGGCGCAGATACACTACACACACTACTCCGTCAACAATACTGGATTTTATCTGGAAGGCGAGTCATTCGTCACCGTGTCTTTAAATGTGTACGCTGTTTTAGGCATCGAGCTCAGCCGAATCCCCCTTTTATGGCCGACCTACCGGCTGATCGAGTCAGCCCACAACCGGTGTTTAGTCAAGTGTCCACGGATTTTGCCGGACCATTCCTAATTAAATCAAGTACTCTACGCAATGCCAAACTTCTCAAAGGCTACTTTTGTGTTTTCGTTTGTCTCGCCACCAAGGCAGTGCACTTAGAGGCTGTCTCGGAACTTTCTACGGACGCCTTTTTTGCGGCATTGCAAAGGTTCGTTAGTCGGCGCGGAATCCCTACCCTAATTCGCTCTGATTGCGGTACAAACTATGTCGGCGCAAGAAATCAGCTCATAGAAGTACAAAACTTCTTAAAGGCCAATGATGATAGAATTACGCACAAGCTAGCCACACAGCAGATCACATGGTTGCTCAATCCGCCCTCAGCTCCTTCTTTTGGCGGTCTGCACGAGGCAGCCGTGAAATCTACTAAGCAATTACTCTATCGCGTATTAGGTGAGCAGCATCTGACCTTTGAAGAATTTTCTACACTCTTAGCCCGTATTGAGGCCGTTCTCAACTCTCGACCACTCTGCCCTCTGTCTTCAGACCCTACAGACTTCGAAGTCCTAACCGCTGGTCATTTCCTTATAGGTCGCCCACTTACCGCATTACCCGAACATTCCCATGAATCCTCTCCTCCATCAACCCTACGACGTTTTCGCTTAGTGCAAGCGTTGGCTCAGCGATTTTGGACCTTGTGGTCGAAATCCTACCTGCACACTCTCCAATCCCGATCTAAATGGACTACGGAAACCAGTCGACCCAAGATTGGTGAGCTGGTACTCATAAAGGAGGATAATCTTCCCAGACTCCAGTGGAAGATGGGAAGAATAAAGAAGATTCTGCCCGGAAAGGATGACGTCGTCCGAGTCGTAGAACTCAGCACCAAGGATGGCAGCTTAACGAGACCAGTCACAAAGATTGCTCGTCTTCCCCTCGACGACAACAGCACTTAGTCAGCACTATAAATGGGAGCCGTCACCTTTTCCCCGGGCCCCAGGATGTTCACGCCACGCGTAACGAATTTATTCTATTTGTCACGGCTCAGAGTCGTGCTGAAAGTTGACCCAATTCTATGGCACTACTTACTCGGTTTGATCTTAATTATTTTCTACTAGCTCTTGCCCGCGACTTCACTCGTGTCAATGTAACCCACGAAAACGTAAAACATCTATCTCTGTGCCAAATTTCATCCGGATCCGTTCAGCCGTTCTGGCGTAATACAAACACCCATCCAAACTTTCGCATTCATAATATTATATAGTGTATAGATGAAATAAGAATGGTAAGTTTATTGCATAATGTCGATGCTAGCTTTTGAAAAACTGAACCTATAACGCTCTTGTAGAGGACATAGCCAAGACGCCGGCACCGCGTCGTCGACGCATTTTCGTTGTGAATCGGGCGTGTTAGCGCAGATATCGGAATGCAGAGCCGACTTCCTTGCTTCGCTAAAGCCAAAGGAGGACGCGCCGACGCCGGAGGTCGGATATCACCCTTCGGCCGCCGTAAGCGGGCAGCGCGGGTCCCCACCCCTTGGGGTATAGGGGTTCTCACTCACCCGCACATGCCGTCGAGATGAGAGCGCGAGTGTTCCGCGCGCGCTTATTTCCCCTCCGGTGGGGCGAGTTACAAACCAACCCACCAAAAGAAGTCCCCCGGCAGTGGAAGAGGCCTGTGTGTGTGAAGCCCACGCCTGCCAAGGCACGCGGAGTTGGGAATCCCGTATACACGTATCGCTGGCATAAGGCGAATGACGGAACACCCAGGCGTTTTAGTGGGTGTCCCTAACTGGGGAGTGGCAGTAGCATGGCACCAGTTCTGACTGGGCATGCTAGTGCCATCTCCGACCTGGCGAATACCACACACGGGTCGCGAACTATCCTCCCAACGTTCTGGCCTCGTCGCGGCCTATGGTCCTCAACCTTTCCCTTGGTTACAAAAAAAAAGATATAGGAATGCAGACAACGTTTGAATACATACAGAAATTGACAGGACACTAACGCGGTGGCAGCGTGTCAGCGGCGCCGTCTACATTAGTGCTACATTTACGTAACTGTGATTTCAATATACCTCTCTATCATGGCCCATCCAGATCGCGACTCTCACGGTCTAAGATATACTTAACATAAAATTATCCTTTTGGAAAGTGTAATGAGGGTCATCACATCTTTCTCTCAACACGTGATCGATATCATCTCGCACATATATATATAATCATCAACTGACACACCCAAATTAAAAAGCAATCTATGCGCAAAAAATTGAAATGAAAGCCAAAATACCGACACGCTCTTGGTGCAATCTGTACACCAAGTCATTAGTTCCAGCTTTCACTGCACTCGAAATTACGAATGACTCCAATTACTTGAAGCTTTTGTTATTCGGCCGTGGTGGCTTTGTGGTTAGCGCATTCGCATCCCGATCACGAAAGGAGTAGGTTCTAATGATGACTGAAATGCACGCCGTGCTCTGCATAATGTAATAATCACCACAACAGCGACAATAGAGATGCAGACAAATGTTTTTTTTTATTTATTTTTTTATTGCAGGAGTTCAGCAGACAGGCAGACGGCCCACTTGGTGGAAAGCGGTTACCATCGCCTATGGACATTTGCAACACCAAAGGTGCTACAAATGCGCTGCTGCTCTCTTAAAGGAGTCTGGAGCCTGGTCACTGATGCCGGAACACAACCCAAGGTTGTTATGGCGGCATACTCTAGTCCAGGGGTGGTCGCCATCCAGTCGAGCAAATACCATACCAACTGGCTGTGGGTTATTTAGTCGCCTTTTACGACAGGCCGCCCGGCCGCAGGAAATTGTATTCTTTCTCCGTTCCTGCACGGATAAAGTTGCAATAAGTTCTGATATTTTTACTTAGTTGTGCCCTTTGTTTATTATGTTTGTTGTAAATATGTTTAGTTTCTCTAATTGTTTTGTTGTTTCATTTTAAATATATATTTTTTATATATATATTAAATAGGTTTGCGTTTGAGGACGATCACGTCCAATGCCGGACGATGATGCGGTCGAAGATGGAGCACGCTTACCAAGATAGACCTATTCACACAAGACTTTTTATCCGTGCAGGAACGGCGAAAGAACACAATTTCCTGCGGCCGGACGGCCTGTTGTAAGAGGCGACAAAACAACCCGCAGCCAGGTGGTACGGCATTTGCCCGATTGGATGGCTACCACCCCTGGTCTGAAGTATGTCGCCATAACAACCTTGAGTTGTGTTCCGGCATTAGTGACCAGGTTCCAGTCTCCCTTAAGAGAGCAGCAGCGCGATAGGCGATGTTAACCGCTTTCCATCAGGTGGGCCGTCTGCCTGTCTGCTGAATGCATACAATAAAAAAAAAGTATGAAATGTATCTTAGTTGATTTGACAATCCGCACGTCTGTTTTGATGTATTGCTCTTATGGTTAGATCTTTCTTCGCTTCGCTAGAGGGCGTTACGTGTACTTAACATTAGGTACTCTGAAGTGAAAATTAAGTTTTGACATTAAAAAAAAATGTCAGACGGCCCCTGTGGTTGAGCGGACTAAGCCTTTGGCGGCCTACCTCACTGCAACGCAGGGGCTCCGGGTTCGATTCCCGGCATGGTAGATTTCGGAAACGAATTTCCGTTATTTACTTATAGTCTGGGTTTTTCCAATCGGTCCCCTAAAGTAGTCCGTTATATATCACCTATAAAACAAGCGTAACATGCTTAATTCGGAGATATACTATGTGTGTGTTTGTTTACGTATTATTAATATTATCTTCATGACATACATATTCATTTTTAACGCGTAGCCGCGGGCATTTGCTAGTTATGCGTATACGTATATAAAGATTGTTTAAAACTTATAGTTCAGCAGACTGTAAATTGCTTAGCTGGTGTATGCGCGTATATCTATATAAAATGGAAACTGCACTTCACTTGGACTATATTTTATATTAATTGAATAGCAGATAATATTTCACATCAACAGTTCAATAGCAACTGCCAATATTATTAGACACATGGGTTTATTATAAAATAATTAGGCTTCCATACAGCCAGTGTCTATGTAGGTTTCCTACAAAGATTCATAAGTAATATCGTACACTTTCCATCAGCTGGGCCGTCTGTCTGTCTGCTGAACTCGTGCAATGAAAAAAGTAATAATTCCAATCAAGTACCATTGTTACTCAACTACTTAGCTTCACTGCGTTCGCACCTGACATACCTGAAAACAAATAAAAACAACCATTAGCACGCAATCTCCATAAATATTACTCTTCAAAGGAAAAGAAACACGATTTGCCCATTATTATTATCTGCAGACGAGCACTGAATATAAAACTGGTTGACGTAATCGATGCGTTTCTACCTTCTACATCTAAAGTTCGTCATACAACGTCTTTCTTACTATAGACAATTTACGAAATACCCATAGAAAATTCTGACATTTACTAACCCAAACAATTCCATTTCTCCACCCTTCAACATGTTCAACTCACAGGACAGTAGTATCCGTTAATAATGATATTGTTACGTGCGTGCGGGGGTACGCACTTGGGATTGGAAGGAAACACCAGTTCTTTCAAGTAACGCTTTATTGACTTACACAGCCACACGTAATAAATACCTCTCTGCAGGGTTCTCCCTATACGCACGACTAACTCATTCACAATACCGTCGCCGATATTGCGTAGTCCACCTCCTGCTACTGCAGTGCTCACCTCCGATATTACTGCGAGTAGCTCGCTTCTGGTTCGCCTCTCGAACTACGCTACAATATCGAAAAGTCTTTTTTATTGCACGAGTTCAGCAGACAGGCAGACGGCCTAGCTGACGGAAAGCGGGGACCATCGTCTATAGATACTTGCAACACCAAAGGTGCTACAAATGCGCTGCTACTCTCTAATGGAAGACTGAAGCCTGGCCACTAATGCCGGAACATAACTTAAGGTTGTTATGGCGGCATACTTATACCAGGGGTGGTGGCCGTTCATTCGGGCTAACAACCTACCACCTGGCTATGGGTTGCTTTGTCGCCTCTTGCCACACGCTGCCAAACCGCAGGAATTATAGTATTCTTTCTCCGTTCCTGCACGTATAAGTGACAAGCATGTCATACTAAGCGGACGTCATACAAAGCATACACAGACTTACAATTTTTTATAAAAACCCTTAAATATCCCGCAGCTGGGCTCGGGCCTCCAATTATTGAGGAGCGGACAGCATACCCGCCACGCTTGTCCAAGGCGGCTTGGCAGGTTTGACACATCGGTTATCTCGATGTGCAGGTTTCATCACGATGTTTTCCTTCATCGTTTGAAGCACGTGGTAATTGTAACTTAGAAAATGATTACCACATTTTGTTCCAGGCGTCATTAACTATAAGAACTGCATCTAGCACAGTTATTTTTGTAGAAGAGTCGTTTCGATTAGAATCGAGGCAATTGGTCATTTTGAGCACAAGATTCTTATTAAAATTGCTATCATTGTCACTATAACCGGACATAATTTACAAAAATAGGTCATAGCAAGCGACATGTCACTATAAGCGAGGTCATTATATCAGACTTTGTTATAAAGAATTCTATATGAAAACCAAACTAAGCTATGTAATTACTTTATATCAAGCGGTTGGTCAAGATAGGCGGAGTCATAATAAGCAGATCCTGCTGTATATTCAGAAACATTCCATGAAACTATAATAATAATAATAATCGGCAGACAAACATACATATTGTATGGTGTTATGGGTAATATACAACAGACTTCTCTGGGGCCGATCCCAGACACCCAGACCATAGTAAATAACAGAGAAAATACGTTTCCGCAATTTACTAAACCAGGAATCGAACCCGGAGCCTCTACGTTACAGTGAGATAGGCCGGCAAAGGCTTAGCCCGCTAAACCACAGAGGCCGTCGGCTGGAAGCGAGGCGGCTGCAGCGGCGTACAGCTGAATGCCCGTGACAGTTTTTCTTATTTTTTTTATTGCCCACAGCTGACAACCTAGTTAGTCACTGCCACCTATGGACTTTTGCAACACCAGGGGCGTTGTCAACGTGTTGCCGGCCTCGAAGAAATTTTATAACGCCGTACTTGAATGACCCCATGTCGTAGCGCAGAGGGAAAACCGCGGCGGGAAGTTCCCTTCTCCAAGTCGTTATTGCATGCGATATAAACGTTCTAGAGAATCGTTGCACTACGCAACTTGCCCAGCTTGGTAGCTTAAGGAAATGAGAGTGAACAACCCGCCGATGGCGAGCGGTGTGGCGGTGACGATGCGGCGTTGGCACCAAATCGAACAGCTCTTCGGAACACTGTACAGATGGTAAAATACGCAGACAGACGCAAAATCTCTCCACCATTTGTCAGTAAAGGATCGTCGACTACACGAACGGCGCGACGTTGGATGGAGTCGAGAGGGTGCAGTCTGGTAAGCAGGTGTGGACAGTGAGGAACAATAATTATTATTATTGACTGAACGTTGGTATGGTTGCCACTAATATTCAAAGGGAATTAAATTACACATACATACATACATACATAGCTTCACGCCAGTTCCCTTGCGGGTTAGGCACGAACAACAGAGCGCCATTCAGGCTTGTTCTTACACACCTCACTCGCTTCTTTGACATTCATAACTCTTGTCATGCACGCTCGTCTGTTCTTAAGACTCCTGACATCACCTTCTGCTAGTATACGATCAATTTGGTCATGGAAGGTGTGTCGTGGCCTTCCACGACTTCTGCATCCATACATTCACTTTTGCATTGTATATCTGTTTTGTCATTCTTTCATCATGCATTCTTTTCACATGCCCGAACCACCGGAGCATTCCTTTCCTTACCTTCACCCCGACACTCTCTTTCAGACCAACTCTCTTTCTTACTTCGGTATTACGAAGGCGGTCCGCGAGGAATTAAATTGACGTATTCAAATCTCTTAATCTTACCTTTAATCACACATAAAGCTACAAATGACAACAGACATTAAAAACAATAACACGAGCAAAAGAAATTACATCAGATACAGGCGTGATTAGTCATTGAGTAATCTTTGAAACTGTACATATGAGGAAGCGTCAAGGTTAAGATCATCAGACAACATGACGTCGGGAAACGAGAATATTGTTTGTTGACATCTTCAAACTTTAATATGAGTTGGTTTTAAGTACGGTTAAAAGCTTAATATTGTCATTCTTCTGTCGCTCTCTTGTTTACGATAGTATGAACGAAATCCTTATAATGAATGTCTGCTTGTTTGTGTCATGTCATTTTATCTATTAAGAGAAGAGATGGTAAGACCGTATAAAGAACACGAATTTTGGATACTATCGCAATGGAATCATAATCTTTGCAACGTTAAGATATTCAAATAGTAGAACAGGACCCCTGGAGTAATAATAATAATAAAATAAACCCGCAGTGGGCTTTGTGGCGATGCCTTAGGTGAGTAGCGACACCACGTACCTGACTCCGGGGGCCAAAGTGAGGCCCCCGCCTCTGTGCTTGCCTTAACCAGCTGGCACGGAGTGGAGATCGCTAGAGCTAAGACTCAAGCTCCAGGGGTGGAAGTGATAAATGGCATAACGTTAGAAGTACCTTCGGTGAACTTGCAGTCCACCTCTCTACACCCCTTAGCCACTCACGCCCATGTTGTTCCTGTCTTCTATGGCGTTTTTAGGGGCCCATGCAGGGAGCGGCGAGTCACTGTCTGCCCATTTTTCCATTCTCCCTGAACATTGCGACGGGCAGACGCCATAGTCCCCATATTCCTAGACCCCTAGTACCACTAGCAGTTCACCCCAATAGCGCGGTACTTTTTGTTCTCATTTCCCACAATAGTCCTACACTGGCCGGGGCTTGTTCTTGGGTGCATTATTATATGGTGTAGACAGGATTAATCGCCGGTCAGTGTCACGCCACATTTACATCAAATTTGTCAAGGGGCCTTTACGTGTTGGCCTTCCCATGACCCCACGCAAGCCCTCCAAAAGTCTGGGCCATTTTTATGGCCCGTGGTCTTTAAATACATACATTATAATAATAAAATGTTTATTACATAGCCATTACAACATAATTGTTTTACAAGGGTACAAAAAAGACAGAATTATTCAGAGAAACGCAAGCTGTGAAGTCAGGTTGCCAAGACCCCGCACTAGGATCAAACCTGTGTTACAGTAGAATTGGCAGCCATCCGTCTGCAAGAAATTATATACATACATACATAACTTCACGCCAGTTCCCTTGCGGGGTAGGCACGAACAACAGAGCGCCATTTAGGCTTATTCTTACACACCTCACTTGCTTCTTTGACATTCATAACTCTTGTCATGCACGCTCGTCTGTTCTTAAGGCTCCTGACATCACCTTCTGCTAGTGCACGATCAATTTGATCATGGAAGGTGTGTCGTGGCCTTCCACGACTTCTGCATCCATCCACTTTTGCATTGTATATCTGTTTAGTCATTCTTTCATCATGCATTCTTTCCACATGCCCGATGCAAGAAATTACTTGTAGTTAAAGGCTAATTTGTTACATAAAGAGAAAATTCTGAATACTAAACTAGTAAAACTGTAAAATATTAGGATTAGGGGTGATGCCAACGCGTTGCCAACATATTTAGGATTGAATAAAGAGGATTGGATATTGGATAGGGGGTGGAAATAGAGGGATCAGAGAGCAGGAATGGGATAGAAAGGATATGATATGGCATTGAAATAGGGGGATGAGGAAGTGAAACTCTCACTCATCGCACGAAACACAATTAGCGCACGGCTAACTATATCACGCCGATGTTTTCTGATAGTTTAAGAGCCCACGACGGCCAGACCTTCATCATTTTATAAAACCTGAAAGTTTTTCTGTGCATGTCCCCTATACAGATAAGAACGACCAGCGACTATGAGTTTGAGATGTGGTTACTTTGGCAGGTAACAGGTAGTAAAGGTGTATAAAATAGTACCTTAAATTCGTTAAATTATAAAGCTCAATTTTTTTATATTTTGTTCCGAGATCACTTTAGAAATCTCGTCATCCATTGCCGGAGACTTGTGACAGTTGCTATCCCCTGCCAGACACCCCTAAACTATAATAAATTATAATTATACTTTCATTATAGTATAATAGCTAAATTTTATATATGTTACTTGGGAACCCAAAAAAAATGTTACTTCAATAGCTGGACAGTTTTAATGATTTTTACATCTTGCCAGACACATTAAAAGTCCGCTGTAGGTACGGTAGGGGTACACAGGTACAGGGGGTACACGCACAGTAAAACTAAGGTTTTATAAAATGACGAAGGTCTGGCAGTCCTGGGCTCTTGCTCTATGAGAGCGTGGTATCTCGGTAGTATCACGAAAATTCCGGAAGCAACCCTAATTTGGATCGATTTTAATGTTAACGTAGCAATTTGTTTAGCCAACAAGCTACCCACACACATAACACATTCCATGAGCAGTTTTATTTTTAAAGAGGTTGTTAACCTTAGAATTAGACATTTTAACGATAATTTCCAATAAGCATCCAATTCGTATGCTCGCCCGTTATTGAGCTGTAATCGATTTCATAAAACGTCGATTACTATCGACAAATTCCAAGTTATTGCCGATATTA
Source organism: Dendrolimus kikuchii (assembly GCA_019925095.2). Lineage (NCBI taxonomy): Eukaryota > Metazoa > Arthropoda > Insecta > Lepidoptera > Lasiocampidae > Dendrolimus > Dendrolimus kikuchii. The sequence goes on from CM034412.1 coordinate 14,396,531, forward strand.
AAATTCTTAAAGACAGACATCATAACACGTAACATTTCAATCCTTAGCATTATAATTTTATTGTGAAACTAACTACGCCTGCGACATCGTTCGCGCGAGATTAGACTTTATAGTATAACAGAAGGTGGACACGGCATTATTTAGACTAGTGGTCGCCCGTGCTCGAAATTCAACCATAATAATTAATGTCAAAGACTTATACTTCTATAATCACAGATTTCGCCAAGGCTACACTGTTAATTTGACTTTAACAATAAATAAAAGAGTATATAAGTATATGCGTGTGTGTGTCAATTACACACACGCATATACTTGGTCTGAAAGATAGTGTCGGGGTGAAGGTAAGGAAAGGAATGACTAAACAGATATACAATGCAAAAGTGGATGGATGTAGAAGTCGTGGAAGGCCACGACACACCTTCCATGATCAAATTGATCGTGTACTAGCAGAGGGTGATGTCAGGAGCCTTAAGAACAGACGAGCGTGCATGACAAAAGTTATGAATGTCAAAGAAGCAAGTGAGGTGTGTAAGAATGGGCCTAAATGGCGCTCTGTTGTTCGTGCCTACCCCGCAAGGGAACTGGCGTGAAGTTATGTATGTATGTGTCAAATACATGGTAGTACGTGCAATGTTTTTGAAGTGATAACTTAGTACTCAGAGGACTATCCTGTTTATTGACAATCAACTATTGGCAAATGAACGCGATCCTGCAAATCAGCTGTAGCGACTGGAATTGCTGCTTCAGGAAAAAGTAGAAATCTATACGGGGTTTAGTCGACACGAGCCAGTCGCTTACTCACACCTTGTCACCTCGTATACTTTAATTTGAAGTTTTTTTTTATATTGAATAGGTTCGCGTTTGACTGACATTGCACCTGACGTCAGGTGGAAATGCAGTCTAAGGTGGAGCACGCTTACCTAGAAGATACCTGTTCACGCGAGACTTAAAGACACTTAGATTATATTTTTGAGGAAAAACAGACGACGGTAAAGAGTTCCACTCTTCAGCGGTGCGTATGATGAAAGAGGAACCAAAGCGTTTCGTCCGCTTCGTTGGTATTTCCACCATACATCGGTGGCGTGAGTGCGTACGTCTGCTTGTCCGGTGGTAGAATGGTGAGGGAGGAACCAATTCATGTAATTAATTAATTAATAAAAGTTGTAATAATATAATAAACGAGATTTAAGAATTCCTGTGCTTAATTGAAGAGGCCTGATCCCAAGACACATAAAACTAGAAGAACACCGACAAGTGGTGACCCCGACGTGATCATCACAATCGCCAGATGTGCAGGCTGAAGAGTAATTTCCTTGGACAATGGATATCCTCTAATGTCGAATGTAGAGTAAATATTCAAATGTTATCAAATTCGACCATCGTCCTCGCTAATGTGGACTCGCTGATATAACTGTATTGTCCGCACAATGGGCATGAATGAATGGCACGGCCGTTGCGTAATATCTTTGTTTGTGTACTATGCTTGTGTTCAGGGTTGTTTGGCAACAAACAGACCGCTGTAATGCACTGACATCATTGTGGATCATCGTTTGTTTTCAGATGTCATCATCGCTAAATACATTAGTGTCCAGTTTGCCATTATTCCTTCTCTTCACATTGGTAATAAATAAGATATTCTATATATGTTTGGGATCGACACAACCTTTTCATTCATTACAATATAGTTTCATTAATTAACTGACTTCATGTATGTACACCGATTACGCTGATATTTATAATCCGATTTACGTGATTCTTCTTCCGTTTGATGCGGAATAGTTGCCATTTGGTCCCCAAAAAAATTAACTTAGTTTGGCCCAGTAGTTTTCATTTTATGAACATTTTTTAATGAAAATTTTCCGCCCCGTTTCTTGGAAGCTATATTTTTTAAGACGCGCGGCACCTATCGTAGGCCTACCCATAGCTAAACTCTAAAAAGTAACAAATAAAAAAAACTTCAAACTAAACTAAAAAGTATAAAATAACTTAATAAGAATTTATTTAGTTTATTAAAAGACAAATAATATAAAATTTTCTACATCTTGAAATCGGTGCCGAGCAAACCATAAAAATTACCATATACACTGTTATAACAACAAAATGTTGCAAAATATTGTCATTTTCAACTTCAACTTCAAGATGTACAAAATTTTATATTATTTTGTATCTTAATAAACTAAATAAATTCTTAGTCAAAAATATTTATTATTTTATACTTTTAAGTTTTTGAAGTCGGTTTTTTTAAACTCAGTTTTTTTTACATAATTCGCCATTCGTCATTCGCATTACATACGTCTAACATAAATAACACAAAATTATCTCCATAAATGTAAAACAATATAAAAACTGTGAAATAACCAAACGTACAGAAATCGAAACAGAGTTTAATTTTATATAATATCAAATCAATGTATAAGATGTTTTTGTATAAGCAAGAAAAATGATTCTCGAACGAACGTGCAATCAAAAGCTTAAAGTAAATTAAGCGAACGGGGTACTAAAATCGCAGGAAATGGAGATTACATAGCCCGGACCTAACCCTATGGGAAGTAAGCGTGATAACAGGGCAGTTTTCACCCGGGATTGCGAGGCACTCAGGCGAAGGGACCTAAGAGGCGCAAACCGATTGACTTCAATAAAAAAGTCATATAAGGAACATCATTATTTTTCAAGGTCTAAAGTATGTCGCCGTAACAACCTTGAGTTGTGTTCCGGCATTAGTGACCAGGTTCCAGTCTCCCTTAAGAGAGCAGCAGCGCATTTGTAGCATATTTGGTGTTACAAATGTCCATAGGCGATGGTAACCGCTTTCCATCAAGTGGGCCGTCTGCGTGTCTGCTGATCTCATGCAATAAATAAAAAATAAAAAAAAAAGGGCTGACTACCGACACTTAACCAATATGTAGCGCCATATGTACTCGTATAGACCAGACCTTCTTGTCAAACATCCATGTCAACCCAGTAGTCGGAGACAAGTGAATGATGCAAAAACTGATTTTCACACACTGGCGCTCAATACGCTCAAGATGGCTCGGCGTCATAACATATTGTTACGAGTTACAGGACTCGAATTAAAAATGCCGTTGGAATTACTATATAATTGATTAGAACTATACAAACACGTATAACACAGGTACAAATATAACTGAATACAATCAGTTCAAACGTAATGCGCGATTCAATAACGCGCGCAAAGTGCGTCACTATATAGATTATCGAATGTACACACGTCTTGTCTCGCTGCTGATTATCGCCTGACTGCCGATCTCTCAATTGGGCCATTATTTTATACTGCACCGATACAACCTGCTAGCTGAAGGACGAACATCGAATTTCTTAGAATCAGTTCGACACACTTGTCTAATGACTGCCATAAAAGATTACAATACACAATAGACTGTTTTTCTAATTACAAATTTTAAACACAAAGTAAACAAAAGAAGACAGTCATAAATAGTTTCAATGTTAGTAGCTCAAACGCCGGCAGGTAATAAATGTGCTTTGTCTACAGGTATGCAGGTGGCCCAAATTGTAACAATATTCATAATAAAAAGATAGTATAACTTAGATCTTGAAGGCGTGGCTACCGCACGCGTCCCACAGGCTCAAAGGGCGCAGGTTCGATCCTGGCCGGAACTCATTCACCACTTAGGCAGATTTCTGACCTAATGTGCATTTTGTTACAATTATCACGTGCTAACAACGGCGAAGGAAAACATCGTGATGCATGCAATATGCACATCGAGATAACCGATGTGTCAAACCTGACAAGCCGACTTAGACAAGCGTGACGGGTATACTCTCCATTCACCTATAACGGGAAGCCCGAGCCCAGCAGCGGGACATTATGGGCTGTTATAGTTATATACCTTAGATCTTGCTCTCACGAGGTTCTGAAGTCAACGATCAATGTGCCGATAGTTGTCGCCGTCAACGGTCTTATAGCGAAGAGCCTCGACCGTCATGTAGGAATGAGGTTGGCTGAAGGGCCAGATACAAAAGGCAGAACTCTTGGTCACGGCACGAATTGTGAGGAGGTTCCTGCCTCTGGAGCCTTAACCACCGGTAGTTTGGACCCCAGGCCGCGCTGCTGGCGGACTACAAGATTTTGTATTTTTTTGAAGTGAAACTTTAGAATTGTTGTGATTGGAAAATCGTTGAAACGAAAAGGTAGCACTAATGATAAACACATAAAATTCAACCTTATTTAATTCAAAATAAAATACATTTCTCTTTACCCGTTAATATTATATATCAATTTATATAAAACTTAAAGATTTCAATTGAATTTTAGCTCTAACTGTATATAGTTAAGGCAGATATTCTTTAATACGTAGGTGAAAGGAAATTGTGCGTAACAGTGCATTGTAATTGGATTGCTACTTATTTAAAATGTAATTTAGATTGAATTTTTTGATTTATAAAATGTTGACGGATGTAGGATAAAGGAATAATATATATATATTAATAAAAAATAGAGAAGAATTATATCTGAGTATGTAAGTTACATTTCCACTGCCTGTCAACTGCGCACACACACACACACACACACACACACACACACACATTTTTTTATGTTGATGTATTTTTGTAAAATAACTAGCTGTCCCGCCCTGCCCGGAAAAGCTTCAATCGATATGCCGACAGCAGCGCCACCTACCGGGTCCAATTTTGAACCAACTCAGAAACCTTCTTGGACTCATGCACAACAATTTTGCTAAAGATCATCACATGATCAAATATATAGTTTATGATTCTATAAAGGACATACAGACAAATATTCATTTTGTATATAAAAATATTATTTTCTATATTTTTTTGTTACTTCAAAATGTAAAAAAATGATATTTTTTAAATAAATATATACGACGTAATAGTTTGAGGATCTGTGTCAGTCAGATAAAAGGGGTATAGAAGGAAAAGAGATGACAGTACAAACTCTAGACGATTTAGAAATGGTGAAAGGATAAAATAAACAGATGAATCAATTCCCAAGAAATTTATTTTCGATCGAACATCACGTAGTTTCTTGGTAAGCAAACAAACTTAATAATACATTCTAAATCGCACTTGCAACCGAATAACAGACAACGTCCACTCGCGTAACAAAACTTCTGACACGGACCAACGATTCTTGGTCTTAGCGAAACGGACCCGTCGCCAAAGTTCCGGACTTGAAACTGGATCAAATCCAATTTCGCTTCGATGAGGACTATAATGTAAAACTTAAAATTACTTTTCAGAAAACAACAGAGATACAAGTTAAAATTTTAAAAACTTAGCCAGTTGCTATAGTTTCTTAGCGTCTCTTCTTCTTAAAATAAATAGCAATAACATGTTGAGACGCAGTGCACAACTGTACATAGAATACGAAGTAGATTTAACTTTTTAAGATACAACTTAACCTTGAAACGATGTACGGTCAACCAAGTTACTCCTAGATCAGCTCTCTAACATTTTGCTTTGAACCGCTCATAGTAGTAGATTCGACACTCAAATTTCATATACACCAATCAGGACGTTTCTGAAATGTTTAAACTAAAGGAAACAATAATCGTGATTATATTGAATATTTTTTATTTTTCTTTTTCTTTTGTGTTCTGCTCTCGCTTTGTTTACGGACTTCTATTTTATTGCCTCCTTGTAAAACCCAAAACAGGTAAGAATAAAACCCCGCCCCTTAAAACTCATGTTTTACTTGTGCGCCTATCATTACGGTGTTAGCGAAAGTTTTTGCCAGGCGATTTTAGCCTTGTGTGTGGTGCACCGCCAATTTGGTCGATTGTATGTATGACTTTCAAAGAATACTTTTCAGCAGAACCCAATACAAACACATAGGTCTTATTTTTAATATTTATTTACTTTAGGAATAAATTTTTATTCATAATATTTACACAGTTTAGATAATTAGAAGGAAAGTTCAGCAGAAAAGATTACAAATTCAAAAATATATTTACACACTAGATATTATACATAAGCATAATCGCCTCTTTTATTACATTTAAGCAATTGAATTAAATTATTAAGATAATAATTGACAAAACACCAGAAAAGTTTGGCAGTGCCTGCCTTAGGTCATCAATAATAATTACCAGACAACTAAACAAATATAAATACTGTTACGACCTAGACGCCGACAAAAGTGGATTCACACCTGCATACCGTAAAAACGCACTTCATTAACTTTCGGCATTTGGACTTCTTTTGTTTACTTTGTGTTTAAAATTTGTGATTAGAAAACAGCCAATTGTGTATTCTAATATGTTATGGCAGTCATTAGCCAGGTTTGTCGGACTGATTCTAAGAAATTCGGTCCACGCAGCTGGGCAGACATATCGCATCTGTGCAGTAAAAAGCAATGCCCCAATTGAGAGATGAGGCAGTCGAGCGAGAACCACGAACGAAGCGAGACGTGTGTACATAGCGGGAATATCTATTAGTAACGGACTTTGCGCGTTTTATGGAATCACAACCTTCTGCGTTACGTTTGGCTTTGTTGTGTTCGGTTATATCTGTACCTGTGGTACACGTGTTTGTATACTTCTAATAAACTCTATAATAATTCCAACGGCAATTTAATTCGAGTCCTGCAACTCGTAACAATACTTTTGTTAATCAAATATATATCCGAGTTCAATATTCTATGATCGATGGTGAATACGTCATGCTATGGTAATGACAAGCAATCTATTATGTCCGGTAAAGGAATTATAAAACATAGCGGTAGAAAAAATATGACAAATCGATTAAGCTTACTGTGGTATAAGTATTCAATCAGTGTTTACAAGTAATCAATTTTATGTATTTTATTAATGGAAAGAGAAAACATGATACTTTATTGCTGGTGCAAAAAAGTTTCACTATCTATCTTTATATATAAAACTGTTCTGTTCGTATACAATGCAAAAGTGGATGGATGCAGAAGTCGTGGAAGGCCACGACGCACCTTCCATGATCAAATTGATCGTGTACTAGCAGAAGGTGATGTCAGGAGCCTTAAGAACAGACGAGCGTGCATGACAAGAGCTATGAATGTCAAAGAAGCAAGTGAGGTGTGTAAGAATAAGCCTGAATAGCGCTCTGTTGTTCGTGCCTACCCCGCAAGGGACCTGGCGTGAAGTTATGTATGTATGTATTTTTTCACAGCAGAACAACGTGTGGCGGGCTCGTTACACTATCTATACTAATATTATAAAGAGGAAAGATTTGAATTTTTGTATGTTTGTAACGAATAAACTCAAAAACTACAGAACCGATTTCAAAAATTCTTTCACCATTAGAATGCTACATTATCCCAGATTAATATAGGCTATATTTATTACTAGAAAAAAATTAGGGACCCCTACTAAAACTTCAATAATGTAACCCAAGGTGTAAAAAAAATTGTATTTGAGTGGGTCCGGGGATGGTTTAGATGCAAAATTAAACCCGGTAGGTGGCGCTGGAATCGAATTCTATATTTTTATATTTTAAGGGCAGGACAACGTTTGCCGGAACCGATAGTCTGCTATAAATAAATAAAAATAATTTATTATATACATAGATAAATATATATATATATATATATTATACTCATAATACATAAGAACGGATAAAACGACAACTCGTGCAGTCCGTCAGGTAAGCAAGTCCCGAACTAGGATTCAACTTTTAAATTGCAGTTGACTTTTGGCCGGTTCCTAATCTTACCGTCCACCGGGACCGTTCATTTGCCTTACTATCGATTAAAATTTGGCATAAGCTCCATACAAGTAAGGTCAAATTTCTACCGACGGTAGAGCAGATGAACAAATATTAAGATATAGGAAGCGGCCATTTGGCAATTTTCGGTTGCAGCATAATACAAGATACGACAAAGGCTAAAATAAAAATTGCAAAATATTACAATTCTGAACCTTATACTATATAAGCCGCGCGCAGGTTTGCCGATGATTACTAATTATTATTGTATATACTTATGTAAAGTATATACAATAATAAATTTATTGCAACAACTATTTATGTAACCTTTTTTGTCAACCCTACTCTACTGACCATTGAAGCGTGACATCATGAGACTATCGGCAAACCTTCTGCGCACGGGTAGTATATTACTGTACTAATATAATACATGTAAAATCTATAACAATAAATGACATTAATTTAACAATGAATTTGAAAAAGGGAATAAAATCAGGGCGACTAAAACGGACCAGCAGATTCAGAATATCGAATTTTTGAATTTATGTCTGTCTGTCAGTTAGTGTCTCATAAATACAGAATGGAAATCGATACAGAGTCAATTTATATAGCCACGTCAAAAATCAAATGGTTTGAACAGTAAGTTTTTCAATAGACAAACAATACGTAACCTTCCGGGTCTTGCCAAAAATGTCGATGAAAAAAAAAAACAATCTGACAATACAATCTGCACAATCGTAACCTTGCAACCGTTTTTGTTACAGCGACCGATTTGGCAAAATTAATTCAACAGCAAAACCTTCAAGCCAATGTCAAGGTTAAGTTGAATCCACGTTAATAAAACGAACCTTAATAGAATTGCCTTAGTTGAATAAACTGTATGCATTTTATTATTAATTTTTTTATTGCAGGAGATCAGCAGACAGGCAGACGGCCCACTTGATGGAAAGCGTTTACCATCGCCTATGGATATTTGCAACAGCAAAGTTGCTACAAATGCGCTGCTGCTCTCTTAAGGGAAACTGGAACCTGGTCACTAATGCCGGAACACAACTCAAGGTTGTTATGGCGACATACTTCAGACCAGCGGTGGTAACCATCCATTTGATCATTGAGATACGTTACTTTTTGACACTCAAGTGGCATTGTTGTTTCTCCGTGCAGGAGCGGAAAAAGAACACCAATTCCTGCGACCGGGCGACTTGTCGTGAGAGGCAGCAAAATAACCCACAGCCAGGTGGTAGGCCATTTGCCCGAAAGGATGGCTACCACCCCTAGTCTAGAGTACGCCGCCATAACAACCTTGAGTTGTGTTACGGCATCAGTGGCCAGGTTCCAGTTTCTCCTTCAAGGCCGGCAGCACATTGGCAGGACCTCTGGTACTGCTAATGTCTGTTGTCTGCTGTGCTACAGGAAAAAAATTATGCCTAATATACTCAGACGTCCTAATATACTAAAAAGTCGTGGTAGCGTAATGGCTAGCGCACGCGTCCCAGACTCAGAGGGCGCGGGTTCGATCCTGACCGGAACGCATGCACCTCTTAGTCAGTTTTCTGATCTAATGTGCATATTGTTACAATTACCATGTGCTAACAACGGTGAAGGAAAACATCGTGATGCAACCTGCACATCGAGATAACCGATGTGTCAAACCTGCCAAGCCGCCTTGGACAAGCGTGGCGGGTATACTGTCTGTTCCCCCTATGATGGGAGGCCCGAGCTCAGCAGTGGGACATTCATGGGCTGATATTATTATTATTATTTATACTCAGACGAACAAAATATGTAGACCGACCTCAGAGCTCTCAGAGTGAAGCCGGCTAACGGAAGCCGATTTTGGAATATTGAGGTCTCGTAACGCGCCGCAATGAGTTACGGGACCTTAGTATTTAAACAACCGAACTAGTACTTATAAAGATGCAATAGCTTCCCACGTTACACATTCCTTTACAGAAATTGATTCTCTTCCCATCGGCCTACCTTTAACAAGTGGCGATGAAATCCATTCATTATTTTAATATCTTAAGCAATAACACTGCGACCAATAATAATAGCGCCAAACACGCCATAAACTCATTGGCTTTTACGCACTTTCTTCAGCGTAATGTAGAGTGACTAGAAACTTGCCATATTGCCGGACTTACATATTATTACTATCTCATACGCTTTCATATACTTATCGGATCCAATAGCAACGGTTAGGCTACAAGTTCTCGGTTTACCCTCGTCATAATTTCTCCCCTCGTCACTGAAAGCTACACTATCATTTGATATAATAATCAGGGCTGCAGGGCAGGGAATTTGAAATATAATATAGGTAATTACCGGTGTTTTCGAAAATGATACTGCCAATTCGTTTTCACCGGAATACTCACATTCTTTCATTGCTTTATAGTATTTTATTCATCCCTAATACTCCACAGTACCTTAAAGAACGCTTCGAATTTATTTCTTGCTCTCACAATTTACGCGCTTCCAGTCAACATAGGCTTATTACTCCTATTCATAATACAACGTTCTTCGATAATTCTTTTACGGTTAAGGCTGTCCAACTTTGGAATTCATTGCCTGTTGCTGTCAGACAAGCAAAATCCCTAATAACATTTAAGAACTTAGTCAGGAAATTCTATCTGCAATATGTAATTTTATAGTAGATATGATATTGCATATGTTTATTATGTGCTTAATGGACAAAACAGGAGACCGGAAGGCTGGAGCTTACCTCGCTCAAAGGATTAGCCTTTGTATCCAGCGAGGTATGCTGGTGCTGGAGAGATGCTGCCAGCCTTCTAGGTACAATGCCCAGCGACAGTGGTCTGGTGGGGCTGGACGGGCTTTAATATAGGTTTTATTTTAATATTAGGTTTTTTTTTTTTTTTTTTTTTTTCTATTGTATATATATTTTTAAGTTAGGTTTATTTATAGGATATTTTAGATTTTTAATTAATATTAATTTGTATATATAAAATTGTATATATAGTTTAATAAAAGAAATGATTATTATGTTTAAATAGTTGCATATTATCACCATATCTTGTATATGTATATAACTTATGTGTATATTCGTATATATAGTATAGTTATATATTTATTATTAAAATGTAAGTAATCGTACAATAATTATGTATACCACCGTCGCCACTCCTAATCAGAATATTCTTGCCACGGGTTGTCTGGAAGAGATCGCTTTTTAGCGATAAGACCGCCCTTTGTACCCAACTAGACTAATACTAGTTCATAATTTCTGTAATGGTGTACAATAAAGGGTTATCTATCTATCTATCTTTCTACCGTTACTTGGTTAACTTTTATGATTTTAACGTTACAATGTAGCGTTAAACATCATATGTATAACGTTATACGTATTGGTAATTTTTAAGTTATTTCAAGCGAAGTTGCCATTTTTAAGAATTTGCTTTATTACGACTGCATGTTAGCGTAACAATCGACAAACACGACTCTAAATAATAGGTCGGGGAAAAAGTCTTTTCGCATATAGTATGTATGAACTTGTAATAAGATATCTTTGGCTATACCATTTTGATCAGAAGCCCCAAAATTTTTACAGCAATGGGATCACGTCCCTACCTACAAGATGGCAAAAGTTATCCAACAAAATGGCAACTACATATACTTTAGTCAAATGTAAATAAACTATATAAAGAAACCTTTTGAATTTTTATATAAAATGCGAATAAACTTTTTCCCCGACCTAATATTACGCGCGCTTTTAGCACAGTGCTATTTGACAATCTTTACGAGTGAAAGAGAGCAAAGATGGTAACAAAACATAGTTATAAAGGTAAAATTATCGATAAAAATAGTACATACATACATACATACATAACTTCACGCCAGTTCCCTTGCGGGGTAGGCACGAACAACAGAGTGCCATTTAGGCTTATTCTTACACACCTCACTTGCCTCTTTGACATTCATAACTCTTGTCATGCACGCTCGTCTGTTCTTAAGGCTGCTGACATCACCCTCCGCTAGTACACGATCAATTTGATCATGGAAGGTGTGTCGTGGCCTTCCCCGACTTCTGCATGCATCCACTTTTGCATTGTATATCTGTTTAGTCATTCTTTCATCGTGCTTTCTTTCCACATGCCCGAACCACCGGAGCATTCCTTTCCTTACCTTCACCCCGACACTCTCTTTCAGACCAACTCTCTTGGTTGGTATATAGAACCAAAATAGTATTAACGATATATCTTTTTACCGGTAAAATGGCTAGAAAAACGGTAAGTTATATAACGATATTTACTTTTTACCGTTATCTGAAATTAGCATAAATAACGATACTACATTTTTACCGGTATTTCAAGCCAACAACAAAGTCATTTTTTTCCAAAATCAGCCGGTTCGATACCTGATAAAGGTAATTAATTGACTTTTCAAAAATCCAATGAAACCATTTTAGTTTTCATCAAAATAGGCCTAGACAATTCTTCCGAGTATTTTTCGCTGTTTTGTATGGTTAAGGATTTGACCATGAAAGCCCGCTTGAAAAATCACCTTTATACCTACTCGTTGAATAAACACTTTTGAATGTAAATATGAAGCCTGCTCCAATGTCAGTCAGAAAACTCGTTTAGCTGGTACGCGTTTATTTTATAGCTCGAGTACAGCAGACAAGCTGACGGGCCGCCTGATGGAACGTAGTCACCGTCGCCTATGAACGTTGCAACACCGGAGATGTCACCATCGCGCTTCCAGCCTCGAAGGAATTTTATATCCTTTTTGAAAAACTCCATATCGTAGCGCTGTGGAAAAACCTCAGCTAGGAGCTCATTCCAAATACCCACGGCGCGCAAGACGTTCTTGAGAACCCGTTGCGCACATAAGCGAAGTGGCACAAGGAAATGCGGACGGATGAACGCCAATGAATTTACAAATTTATTTAGGTGCTTTTAGAAATATACCTTATTTTTGATGACGCAGAGGGAATGTCTTTTCTTGGGACACCATCCTCGGGCCTGGGGGGAAGGCTCGCAGAGGGATGTGTGGGACTCTTGATCGGCCGTATGCCCCCCATGACCTCCGAACGGAGGGTAGTGGGGATGGTCGGCCGTCAAACTACCCACTAAACCTAACCTGCGCCCCTAGCTCACACGCTTTTACAGGGCGCCACAGGAACTGGGCCAATAGGTACTACATCTGTGAAAATATACCTAAAATATATCTAAGCTAATAAAGAAAACTTAAGACGGGCCTATAGCACTTATCTACCCAGAGCAGATAAGAGATATCCGATATATATTAGCTTATAGTTACATACATACATACATACATAACTTCACGCCAGTTCCCTCGCGGGGTAGGCACGAACAACAAGCCTAAATGGCGGCTTATTCTTACACACCTCACTTGCCTCTTTTACATTCATAACTCTTGTCATGCAAGCTCGTCTGTTCTTAAGGCTCCTGACATCACCTTCTGCTAGTACACGATCAATTTGATCATGGAAGGTGTGTCGTGGCCTTCCACGACTTCTGCATCCATCCACTTTTGCATTGTATATCTGTTTAGTCATTCTTTCATCATGCATTCTTTCCACAGAATCTTTCTAGCTTATAGTTATATTTGTAAAAGCATCTAAATATATACAGAGAAATAAAATTGAAGTGTCTGTTTGTAATGTCAAAATGCAAACGTGAAAAAAATCAAGGGGGATAATTCGGACCAGGAGATTCCGAAATGCAATTTTTATCATTTTTGTCTGTCTGTCTGGATGTTTCGGATAGTCTCTGAAACGACTAGACCAATTTTGACAGGACTTTCGCTGGCAGTTAGCTGATGTTATAAGGAGTAACCTAGGCTACATTAAAAAAAACCACGCGCACGAAGTCGCAGGCACAGCTACTAAATTAATAAATAAGACCCGGTTTTGTCATTGCACTACGCCCAGAAGACGTCGACCAGTGCAATGGTAGAAAGAACCTCTCGATACTTGAAATTGTGAAAGCTACTCCAATATAGCTAATCATAGATTCAGCGCGACACCAAACGTGTAGCCAATTCGCCAATGTCCATCCACAACAATAACGTGACAGGCGACCGCTCGTGTGTCTGTATGTGTTGGATGATGTCACACGCCGGCTGATAGCGGCCGGTCCGCTAATAATGCCAAGGGCAAACGCGTCATCGGCGCTCTCGCCTATTATCATTCATATTATGTTTACCGTACGAATCAGTTTGCATATTGTTTATTATATCATGTATTGGCTGATCACGTATCGATGAATTCTTTGAGCTTCATCTCCTCTTCGACGTAGGTTCTGTTCAGACGCGGAAAGAGACTTTTTTTGTAGTATGTAAAGAAGCGACTTCGTCCGCGTGGTTTTTGTTTTGCGGAGTCAAAATTTTAACAGTAGCCTAGGTTAATCCTCATAACATCAGAAATCTGCGAGTGAAGTCCCGTCAAAATCGGTCCAGCCGTTTCAGAGATTAGCTGGAACATCTAGACAGACAAGCAGACAAAAATTCTAAAAATTGCATTTTCGGTATCTCCTGGCCCGAATTATCCCCCCTGCTTATTTTCACATTTTTATTTTGACATTGCAAACAAACACCTCAATATTATTTAACTGTATAGATCATATCCTTATATTGTTGAGGAAAATGATCTGCAACGTGTGTTCATAGATTCCAAGAAATTGATAAGGATCAAGACTTATACGTTTGACAGTTTTAATTGTGATCTCGTCTATTAAGACAAGGACGGATTGATGATACTAACTGTGATTGCAGAGTGTAAATAGTTACAATACTTAGCGGGTCGGTACGTCAGAAATGACGTAATCGCCCGTGATGTAGGCATCCCTAGTGTTGAGAAATTTGTGGCGATATTGGCGCGGAAAATGTTTGACCGCGCCGACATCGGCAGCCATACATCACTCTACGGGATCGCTCGCCTACACGCGCGGCCCTCGGACTATCAACGAACTTGGCTGCCGACGCCCCGAGATTCCATACGCTCTCCTGATCGGGGTGATGTTACGAGGTCGCGAAGACCACAAAGCCGCTGACAGGCCACCGGTAGCCACAGATGGCCACCCAAAGCCTGAGATGGCCACCGAACGCCAACGAATAGCCAACTAAGGCGCAGAAAAATCCAACGCAAGGCCCGTGAAGACTATCGAATGTCGCAGACTGGCCAACGAGAGCCACTGAGAGGCCACCATTAGGAAGGTTCCAGTGGCTGCAAACCACGCCACCGACGGGTAGTTGCCCATCGAGTAGAAGCCGGGACAAAGAGATTTCCAAGAAGACCACCGAGAGAATACAATATTTTATCCGTGCAGGAACGGAGAAAGAATACAATTTCCTGCGGCCGGGCGGCCCGTCGTAAGAGGCGACAAAACCATGAGCCATGGATGGCTACCACCCGCGGCCTAGAGTATGCCGCCATAACAACCTTGAATTGTATTCCGGCATTAGTGACCAGGTTCCAGTCTCCCTTAAGAGAGCAGCAGCGCATTTATAGCACCTTTGGTGTTGCAAATGTCCATAGGCGATGGTAACCACTTGCCATCAAGTGGGCCGTCTGCCTGCCTGTTGAACTCGTGCAATAAAAAAAAGAAAAATTTCCTCATTCTCCTTCCATTCTCATACACACAGTGTTGTACATACAACATTGCCCCACTGCGGTTATTTCCTAAAATTCGCGGCACAACCAGAACCCTAATGCGCTCGCGGCCTTAACACAAAGGGATTGCAATAAAAACTTTTATTACACAAGGTGAAAATAAAGTCACATCGGACGAAAGGGCGCAGGGTGTGAATGAACTAATTAACATTGGCAGGCGCGCCTTGTTACGGCGAAAATGTGAAGCAATACGTGTGTTAACAAACAGCTAATTAGGACCACTGGAGCACGCATTCCTAGTCTTCAGCTACTCAGATTATTAATATAAAATATTAACTGTCCGCGATTTCGTAAGCATTTGAAAAAAATAGTTTAAAAAATTCTAAAAAAAACAACACCGCTTTGCTAACAAACCGAAGTAAAAGTTAGAAAATAATTTTAAATATATGAAAATGTAAATAATTTTATTGTGAAAAAAGCGTAGAGTTGTTATCGTTACGAATATTTCATCCGTAGCTATATATATATATAATACAATTTCCTGCTGCCGGGCGGCCTGTCGTGAGAGGCGACAAAACAACTCACAGCCAGGTGGTAGGATATTTGCCCGTGTGAATAGCTACCACCGCTGGTCTGGAGTATGCCGCCTTAACAATATTATATATATATATATATATATATATATATATATATATATATATATATATATATATATATATATATATATATATATATATATATACACTAGCTGTCCCGGCAGACGTTGTTCTGCCTTGAAGAAATAAAATTTAGAACCCGATTCCAGCGCCACCTACCGGGTCCAAATGTAAGCAATCCTATCGTTCAAGTCGGATCAAACTGCACACGGTGTGCAAATTTGATTAAAATCGGTCAAGTAGTTTAGGAGTCCATCGCAGACAAACAACGTGACACGTAATTTATATATATTAAGATATATATATATATGGATGAAATTTGACAGTAAGGTGTAGTCGTTATAGTATAGTAGTATATCAAATGATTCATTAAGGACCTTTAATGAAGTCAATAATAATCATAGATGGCGAAATATTGACTCGCAAAGTCCTGAAATTGTTCCCGCCTAACTTTTGGACTGTAACAGAAGACTCTTTCTTCGTTTTTGGCGTGGTAGAGCCATGTTGGGTTCAAAAAAAGACATTAAATTCAGTGATATGGCATTGAAAATACTATTTATGAAGCCTATTAGAAGCAGTATTTTGATATAATCCTCACATGGTTTGACTAATTGTGCAATTGAGTTGGAGTTTATAAAAAATTAAGTCGTGGTAGCGTAAAGGCTAGCGCACGCGTCCCAAACTTAAAAGGCGCGGGTTCGATCCTGGCCGGCACGCTTGCACCACTTAAGTAATTTTCTGACCTAATGCGCATATTATTACAGTTACCACGTGCTAACAACGGTGAAGGAAAACATCGTGATGCAACCTGCACATCGAGATGACTGATGTGTCAAACCTACCAAGCCGCCTTGGACGAGCGTGGCGGGTATACATACTGTCCGTTCCCCCTGTAGTGGGAGGCCCGAGCCCAGCAGTGGCACAGTAATGGGCTGTCATTATATATATATTTTTTTTTTATTTTTTTATTGCGGGAATTCAGCAGACAGGCAGACGGCCCACTTGATGGAAAGCGGTTACCATCGCCTATGGACATTTGCAACACCAAAGGTGCTACAAATGCGCTGCTGCTCTCTTAAGGGAGACTGGAACCTGGTCACTAAATATATATCAATATTATAAAAAATAGCTCTTAAAATCACTACTCATCACTCGCATGACGATTATTTTCCCGAGCAAGGCAGCATCAACCTCAAACAAAGAAACCCAAAACATCGATCACTCGGTATTAAGAAATGAAAACAAAGCTATTAGAACAGCAGATGTGAGCACCGAGCATGCTCTTTGAATAGCGTCACGTACGTGTCGCAGGGGGTCATCGCCCTTTGCTACTTCGGCTGTAAATGAGCTCGTGACGTGAATGTATGAACTATACAGAAAAATATGAAAAAAATTGCACTAAACTTGCCTTTTTTTTAAGTGAAACTTCTTTACAGTCGTTGTGCTTTGAAACTCGTTGAAATGAAAAAGAAATAAACACATACATGTATAGGACTAAGCCTGCGAGAGAATAAGATAGAATACATTACATTTAATAATTTAAACACTGCTGATACATATAGTTGGAAATATTTTGAAGTTCTTGAAATTTCGTGCTTTAAAGCTTAAATATATTGTCACGACCTAGGTTCCGACAAAGACAAATTCACACATTCAGCCCTGTAGAAACACATCGTATTACCTTTTCGGCATTTGGACTTCTTTTGTTTACTTTGTGTTTTTAAAATTTGTGATTAAAAAAACAGCCCATTGTGTATTGTAATCTTTTACGGCCTATTGTTGTATTGTGATCACTGCCAGGTGTCTCGGGTTTAAAAGTACAAACTGATTCCAAGAAATTCGGTCCACGCGGTCGGGTTGACATATTGCATCTGTGCAGTATAAAGCAATGCCCCAATGGAGAGATCAGCAGTCGAGCGAGAACCACGAACGAAGCGAGACGTGTGTACATATGGGTAATATCTATTAGTGACGGACTTTGCGCGTTTTATGGAGCTACGACCTTCTGCATTACGTTTGGCTTTGTTGTATTCGGTTATACTTGTACCTGTGTTATACGTGTTTGTATAGTTCTAATAAACTCTATAATAATTCCAACGGCATTTTTATTCGAGTCCTGCAACTCGTAACAATATTATAACGATATAATATATGAACCGTGACATCACGAAATCTAGAATCCCTCTCACACTTTGTTTCACTTCTATTATTTCACACACACACATATATAATTTGTTTTTAATTAGAGTATAAGTTCGCGATTGACCATTATCTCGCCCGATGTATAGCGGAGATATGGTCTAAGGTGGACCATGCTTACATGTATGATAACAGCTCATAAACGTCCCACTGCTGGGTTCGGGCCTCCCATTATGGGAAAATGGACAGTATAGACGTACCGCTTGTCCGAGTCTTGGCAGGTTTGACACATCGGTTGTCTCAATTTAAAAAGACTTTATTGCTCACCAAATATACAATTTTAAAAATACACAATTACAATATTGTCATGGTAATAACAATAGGCGGCCTTATCGCTTAAAGCAATCTCTTACAGGCAACCTAACTTAAGGAATAGTTCAACCTAATCTGGCGATGTAGGTGGTGCCGATTATTAGGTATATAATAAATAAACATACTTAAATTACTTTATAAATTAAATACATACATACATACACACATAACTTCACGCCAGTTCCCTTGCGGGGTAGGCACGAACAACAGACCGCCATTTAGGCTTATTCTTACACACCTCACTTGCTTCTTTGACATTCATAACTGTTGTCATGCACGCTCGTCTGTTCTTAAGGCTCCTGACATCACCTTCTGCTAGTACACGATCAATTTGATCATGGAAGGTGCGTCGTGGCCTTCCACGACTTCTGCATCCATCCACTTTTGCATTGTATATCTGTTTAGCCATTCTTTCATCATGCATTCTTTCCACATGCCCGAACCACCGGAGCATTCCTTTCCTTACCTTCACCCCTACAAATAAATAAAATACATACAAATATATATATTAAATAGTCTAAAGTACAAGGATTAGGCATAATTATTTAAGGAAAAGTAGTGTTTTCTGGGTGCGTTCTTAAATGTAGGCAATGTTTTGGCCTCTCTGACAGTAAGAGGCAGCGCATTCCAAAGTTGTGACAGTCTGCACTGTAAGAGAGTTGAAAAGATATTTTGGAGATGAAATGTGAGCAGGTATGGTGAGTTTACGATACGTATGAGTGCGCAAATTGTAGGAAGTAGAAAGGCGACGGAATTCAAAACGTTCCTAAAAAGAATGTTGTAGTCCATCGCTTTAGGGAAAGCTCGTGTCGGAATAAGCAAATTTGTATGCACTCGAACCTCTTCAAACCGCTCCCGGGATAATTCCCGGGATTAAAAAAATCACATATTTTATTATTACATTAAATTTGCTATCGATCAGTGAAAAATCACATTGAAATCGATTTTTTTGAATCTGGCCATCTTAAATCAATCCCAGCAAAATTTCCGGAAAGAAAGTAACGCACAGTTTAAGTCTAAGAATTAGCTGTCGATCAGTGAAAACCGCATCGAAATCGACCGAATAGTTTTTACGTCGAGCCCGAATAAAAAGACAATCAGACAAGAAATCTAAAAATATTGTATCGTGTTCTCCATCGTTTATAGTCTATTCCACTTGTTTTTTTTTTAATACATTTAATTCACAGACACGGCATGCTTAGAATTTTATAATATTACTAGCTGTCCCGGCAGACAATGTTCTGCCCTGAAGAAATAAAATTTAGAACCCGATTGCAGCGTCACCTACCGGGTCCAATTGTGAATCTAAACCATCCTCGCATTCACTTGAACACACACAAAAAAATTCATTCAAATCGGTCCAGCCGTTTAGGAGGAGTTCACTGTCAACACACGTACAGAAGAATTATACATATAAAGATATATCACGTCTGTTTTCCATGGTGGTAGGTAGAGATAGATCTCCACTTATGATGATCCTTACATAACTTTCGCTTCATGAAGTTTCATTAATTTTTTATACATACACGTTTATTATAGGTGCTTTTTACCTCATCATGCTTCAAAACATCTACGATTTGATTGTGGTGAACAGGTCGCGGTCTATCGGCACCAACTCTACCACGCACAATGCTGTCGTACGCTTACTTGTTTTGTGATTCTACTTTCATCCATCGAATTGTATTAGAATCTTGGCAGTGCCCTAATAGTAGCGCACACATGCGTAAACTGTCGGCCGCACGGCACGGGGCGGCAAAACGGCGGATGTATAAAGTGCGTTTCCGCGATTACAATGCGCGTCTGAATTATGAATGCGGCGGTCGCGGGCCGAACTTCCGCCGCGAAAATTATTACGTAGCGGTATATTATGTCATGATGGGTAATGTATTAGGCATACACTCGTAGTATTATATATTGTACAAAGTACAATCAGTTTGGAGAAGCCTATTGCGTTGAAAGTAATGAGAGTCGCTAGCGAAGCTGACAAATGTATATTAACACGTTGATGGACAGTGACGCCCTCAGGCGTCAAGCTCATGAAAATGATACGACAGTACGCCTATCGACGTCCACCTTTCTACCTTTGTTTTCAAAGCTTCTACACGAACTACTGTCGTCTAAGCGTATACACCCACAGTCAGGTGGTAGGGCATTTGCCCGACTGGATGGCTACCACTTCTGGTCTAGAGTATGTCGCCATAACAACCTTGAGTTGTGTTCCGGCATTAGTGACCAGGTTCCAGTTTCCCTTAAGAGAGCAACAGCGCATTTGTAGCATCTTTGTTGTTGCAAATGTCCATAGGCGATGGTAACCGTTTTCCATCAAGTGGGCCGTCTGCCTGTCTGCTGACCTCCTGCAATAAAAAAAAAAGTAAAACGCAGGGCATATCATTATAGCCTATATACGTAAAGTGACAGAACGCCTTACGACGTAAGCAGCTTAACACGTTTTGTCATATCACATAATTTTATTTTTATGCGTTGTGACGCTACGATTATAGGCAATGTAGGCAGCAGGAACTTCCACCAGTGTCGTACAGTCCATCAAAATGTTATGCTGTAAAATCTACATATGCTAAGAAAAAACCCGCAAATTCACCTTGAGGAAGCGTGACGAGTATAGCACCCGCTCCCCTTGAAACTGGGCACGCGTGAGCCGAACAGTGGGATCTATCTCTTTTCTTTCACCATATCCCAATTACTTCGGGTCGGCACAATATATCTTTTCCTTCCACACTCTTCTATTCTAATATACCTCTTCTGTCACACCGCATATCATCATGTCATCCTTCACACAATCCATTAATCTTTTTTTTGGTCTACCTTTAAATTTGTACCCATCCATCTTGTAGTATAACATTCTGTTTGTCACGTGACTTTCATCCCTCCTCATTAGTGGGATATTAGGGGCTTTTATTACTATTTTTATAAATGACACAAAATCAGAATTGCCATGTCCATAATACATATACCCAATACTCCAATTTTCACTATATTATGTACATACTTCAAGTGAATATTCTCGAAGAGAAGGTTACTTATTATCAGTAATACATACACTTTCTTATTCATCTTTATTGGTTGATAGTTCCTTACCTGAAAATAAAGAAATAAACAAATTCATCACAAAGAACATTTTATATCATTTTCAACACACTTGCTCATAAAGTGGCTCTATGGTCACCGCAATTAGGCACAGAATGACACCTATAATCAAACTGTGACTAAAAAACGTTATAACTCACTAGTGAGTTATAGATTTTTTTTAAATTTTATTGGTTGAGTTGCTTTGTTCTTAAAAAAGTTTTTATAAAAAAAAAGATCGTGTTCTATAGAACAAATAAATTAATGTTCCTATTGCTTGCTCATTTCATGCAACTTCTTATTTAAATAGATAATTTTAACTCGTACGTGTTTAATGAATAAAACTTTCACTCATATATAACTTTTTTTAACTACTAAATAAAATGAGTTTTTGTTGTTATTTTATTCACAAGTGTGTTGAAAAACGTCGTATGATACACGTGTGTATTGATGATTACCGTCCTCGGCTCTCTTAAGACCCTCGCCTACGGCTCGAGTCTCAATGGCGCCTCGGTGGTAATCACCAATGTTACACACTAGTACCATAATGTACTATTTATCCTCTTCTTTACATAGTAAATATTAAACAAAGTCGTTTTCCGCGTCTGTCTGTCTGTAGATTACCATTAAGTTAGATAATTTTTCAAGTAACGTTCATATATATAGCTTTATATATAGCTTTCGCTCGCTGCTTCGCACGCGATATATAAAAACCTAATTAAGTTTTTATGGAAGTAAAATAAAGCGACTTCCTAGGGTTTGAACCGCGGGGCAATAGTCTAGTTATTAAATAAATACAATCGGCGTCAACTAACGGTAGCACTTTCCACAACTGTAGAAAATGGTTAATTGTTGGAAATCGTTTAAAACGACGACAGAAATAAATTTAACGTTACTGTAAAAATAATTAGTTCGATAAATGGTTTAATTTCCTATAGTCTCTTCATTAGTAAAGTGGAACTGCATAGTAATCAAAAGAACTGTCTATGTAAAACAACAAATAAATTCTATTATGATTTATTACATACATACATAACTTCACGCCAATTCCCTTGCGGGGTAGGCACGAACAACAGAGCGCCATTTAGGCCCATTCTTACACACCTCACTTGCTTCTTTGACATTCATAACTCTTGTCATGCACACTCGTCTGTTCTTAAGGCTCCTGACATCACCCTCCGCTAGTACACGATCAATTTGATCATGGAAGGTGTGTCGTGGCCTTCCACGACTTCTGCATCCATCGACTTTTGCATTGTATATCTTATATTTTATTGCTAATAATATTCTTCTTTCCTTTTATTATTAATGTCTTACTGAGTATGCACTGTTTGCTACAACTTCGTTAATTCTTCAAAAAGTAATTCTTTAACACACTTCTGTATAAAACTTATTAAAAAAAGAGCTTGAGTTATAAATAGAATAAGAAATATAAAGAAAAACATTTTTAGCTAGACGTGTTGCTGGGGAGTTTCTTGCCGCTTCTTCTCCTTAACAGCAATAACACGCTGCGAAGCGGTATACACAGAATAG
Organism: Dendrolimus kikuchii; assembly: GCA_019925095.2. Lineage (NCBI taxonomy): Eukaryota > Metazoa > Arthropoda > Insecta > Lepidoptera > Lasiocampidae > Dendrolimus > Dendrolimus kikuchii. The sequence goes on from CM034412.1 coordinate 14,419,589, forward strand.
GAAGTAAAATTAAATTTGAACTTATATCTACGACCATCAAATAGTGTTCTCCAGTAAAACTTATTTTGAATTTGAATTCTTTAGTATTATACATAATTAATTTGTGCACAATAAAAATTATCACGCCTATTTCCAATGGGGTGAGCAGAGACGATGGATCATCACTTGCTTCGATTTTGGCATATCTTTCAATTAAACTGCTTTCAATTAATCTCTTTATTCAGACATGTTTGTTTGAAGTTCTTTTTATCTGACCTCTTCAAATGTCTTCATGTTGAGTATTAAAACTTTAAAATTAAAACACTGAAAATAATTAAAAGGGAAAGAGAGATAACACTTTACTGCACACCAAAATATACAATTACCAAAACAGACCATATTTACAATATTTTCTAGGCAATACAATAGGCAGCCTTATCGCTCAAAGCGATCTCTTCCGGGCAACCTAAATCAAAGTAATTTGAATCAGGCGATGTAGGTGGTGCAGGAACAAGGCAATGGATACATACTCAAACTACGGAATAACCAAACGAAACGTCGGAATAACCAAAATCAAATAAATTACCGCGCTTAAAACCGTTAAAACGTATGTTTATTATGTATTCAAACTAATGTAACAATTAATTATACAAATACATACATAAAAAATATACGCGCTAGGCGCTAAGAACCTCAGCCAGAAGGCCCAGCTTGCCATACACAACGCGGTACTGGTACCTACGCTCACGTATGGAAGCGAGAGTTGGGTATGGAAGAGAGAGCATGAAAGTAGAGTAAACGCGGTCGAGATGCGAGCACTGCGCAAAATCTGCGGAGTGACGCTCGCGGACCGCGTTCGTAATACCGAAGTAAGAAAGAGAGTTGGTCTGAAAGAGAGTATCGGGGTGAAGGTAAGGAAAGGAATGCTCCGGTGGTTCGGGCATGTGGAAAGAATGCATGATGAAAGAATGAATAAACAGATATACAATGCAAAAGTGGATGGATGCAGAAGTCGTGGAAGGCCACGACACACCTTCCATGATCAAATTGATCGTGTACTAGCAGAAGGTGATGTCAGGAGCCTTAAGAAGAGACGAGCGTGCATGACAAGAGCTATGAATGTCAAAGAAGCGAATGAGATGTGTAAGAACAAGCCTGAATGGCGCTCTGTTGTTCGTGCCTACCCTGCAAGGGAACTGGCGTGAAGCTATGTATGTATGTAAAAAATATACATAGACATATATAGACACATATACAATAATATATTTCAAAATACATAAGTTATTATAATGCACTAAAACTAAGTTTTGGTGGTTTTAAGCGCGTCATTTATTTGATTTTAGATTTTTATTTCGACGTTTCGGTCACTTTTCAGTATCCGTGATCACGGATGACAAAGACGCCATCCGCGATCACCTGCGTAGCGTAACCTGAAGATATCCCGCGCCCCTATTTTTTGACAATTTAATTTTTGAGTCTGATCAATGCCTTAAATTGACGAGGAGAGTGGTATGATGGCTAGTACCTAGTACCTAATTAATTTTTAGCTTTTAGTACATTATCTGCATCATTATTATCTTTCTTATTAATAAAACCGTTTAACTTAAAAAAAACCTATTTTATTGTACTACTTTACTAAACTTTCATTCGTCTTCATTACACGCTGATACCACCTTAATCTTCCTGGTCTTAATTTTTCAGACGCAACACGCATCTTTCCCAATACCTAAAACAATTTATCGCAACAAACAAAAGAGTTCAGGCTCGTGTTCAATAAAACAATAATGACACATAAAACTAGCGATTGTTGCTCCTTTCAAATTTTTCAGACCCAAGATGCATCTTTCCTAATACCTAAAACAATTTATCGCAACAAACAAAAGAGTTCAGGCACGTGTTCAATGAAACAACAATGACACATAAAACTAGCGATTGTTCCTCCTTCCAAATTTTTCAGTCGCAAGACGCATCTTTCCTAATACCTAAAACAATTTATCGCAACAAACAAAGAGTTCAGGCACATGTTCAATAAAACAACAATGACACATAAAAATAGCGATTGTTCCTCCTTTCAAATTTTTCAGACCCAAGATGCATCTTTCCTAATACCTAAAACAATTTATCGCAACAAACAAAAGAGTTCAGGCACGTGTTCAATGAAACAACAATGACAAATAAAACTAGCGATTGTTCCTCCTTCCAAATTTTTCAGTCGCAAGACGCATCTTTCCTAATACCTAAAACAATTTATCGCAACAAACAAAGAGTTCAGGCACGTGTTCAATAAAACAACAATGACACATAAAAATAGCGATTGTTCCTCCTTTCAAATTTTTCAGACCCAAGATGCATCTTTCCTAATACCTAAAACAATTTATCGCAACAAACAAAAGAGTTTAGGCACGTGTTCAATGAAACAACAATGGCACATAAAACTAACGATTGTTCCTCCTTCCGAATTTTTCAGACCCAAGATGCATCTTTTCTAGTACCTAAAACAATTTATCGCAACAAACAAAAGAGTTCACGCACGTGTTCAATGAAACAACAATGACACATAAAACTACCGATTGTTCCTCCTTCCAAATTTTTCAGACGCAAGATGCATCTTTCCTAATACCTAAAACAATTTATCGCAACAAACAAGAGTTCAGGCACGTGTTCAATGTAACAACAATGACACATAAAACTAGCGATCGTTCTTCCTTCCAAATTTTTCAGACGCAAGATGCATCTTTCCTAATACCTAAAACAATTTATCGCAACAAACAAGAGTTCAGGCACGTGTTCAATGTAACAACAATGACACATAAAACTAGCGATCGTTCTTCCTTCCAAATTTTTCAGACGCAAGATGCATCTGTCCTAATACCTAAAACAATTTATCGCAACAAACAAGAGTTCAGGCACGTGTTCAATGTAACAACAATGACACATAAAACTAGCGATCGTTCTTCCTTCCAAATTTTTCAGACGCAAGGTGCATCTTTCCTAATACCTAAAACAATTTATCGCAATAAACAAGAGTTCAGGCACGTGTTCAATGTAACAACAATGACACATAAAACTAGCGATCGTTCTTCCTTCCAAATTTTTCAGACGCAAGACGCATCTTTCTAATACCTAAAACAATTTAAAGCCACAAACAAAAGAGTTCAGGCACGTGTTCAATAAAACAACAATGACACATAAAACTAGCGATTGTTCCTCCTTTCAAGTTTTCAGACCCAAGATGCATCTTTCCTAATACCTAAAACAATTTATCGCAACAAACAAAAGAGTCCACGCACGTGTTTAATGAAACAACAATGACACATAAAACTAGTGATCGTTCTTCCTTCCAAATTTTTCAGACGCAAGACGCAACTTTCCTAATACCTAAAACAATTTATCGCCACAAACAAAAGAGTTCAGGCACGTGTTCAATGAAACAACAATGACACATAAAACTAGCGATCGTTCTACCTTCCAAAATTTTCAGACGCAAGACGCAACTTTCCTAATACCTAAAACAATTTATCGCAACAAACAAAAGAGTTCACGCACGTGTTCAATGAAACAACAATTACACATAAAACTAGCGATTGTAATTAATACAGCGATGGAATCGGTACTGCTAGAGTTGAACGAACCTATACAATAACAACGACCGGTGTGTTTCTTTCTATTACACAACAGAATGTTACTTACTACGAACAATATCCATCTGTATCTGATCTTGGTGAACCAGTCCGTTCTCGAAGTTGCAACACAGAACCTTCAGACGAGACTAACAGCCAGTTCTTGTATGTTACTAATCATTAATTTCTCTTAACAGGTTAAAATTTGAGATAAACTGCATACAAATTATGTCAAATTTCTACCAAACGGTAAGGCAAGTGAATGTAAAATAACACGCTCCTATATGAATCAGCCATTAGCATAGATTCCAGTTTGACCATTATCTTGCCCTACATATGTAGAGCGGAGATATGGTTTAAGATGGAGCACAGTTATCTAGAAGGTGTCTCATGTGGTAGAGTATTTGCCCGACCGGATGGCTACCACCCCTGGTCTAGAGTATGCCGCTATAAAGAACCAAAAGTTGTGTTCCGGCATTAATGACCAGATTCCAGTCTCCCTTTTGAGAGCAGCAGCATATTGGTTACACCTTTGGTGTTACAAATGTCCATAGACGATCATGACCGCCTTTCATCAGGTGGGCCGTTTACCTGTCTGCTGAGGAAAGCGGTGACCGTCGCCTATGTGTCAGCTATGGGAACTTCTTGTCGCCTCTTACGACTTGCCGCTCGACGGTAAGAAATTGCATCCTTTCGCCATTCTTGCACGGATTTATCACGTAAGAAGAGACATGTAATATAATACAGTCAACAAACAACAAAAAGAACACCAGAAAACAATGGAATAGAGTTGAAACTTGGTACAATGCTTATTGGAACTTCCGTGAAGATTTCTAGCATAGTAAACACCATAAATGCGCAATAGATGGCGCTCAAATTATACTAAATAAAAATATACAAAAAATATGAAGAAAAGGCATTGTAATAATAAGCTAGGCATTATTAGCTTGTTAGTAATAAGAATAGCATAAAACATATAACTTTACTTTTGTCTCATAACAAAGCGAATAACAAAACTCATGAAACCGCATTACAAACTTGTCATTATCTCGAATTTATTAAAAGTTTAAAAGCCAACTTGTTTTTCAAAGTGAACACCTTCTACGCGGTCTAAATGTGCAATAGACAGACACAGATTACATAATCCCAATACAGTGATCGTAAAAAACACAATAACATTGAGTCACGAATCATTTTATATACGCTGTGGTTTATTAATAATTCTAATGGTATGGGCGTACATTACTCAAAGACATGCCTGATGTTTCAATATGCTTTTTGTATGATTACTTGCGATTTGGAAATTACCTTCAACCACATCTCCCAATAAAACTTTAGATAAATAAATGTACATTTAAATATATATATGTATATTAATGTATATGTATTAAAGTTTAGAAAGATAGCATGGATACGCTAGAATATGCAATAAATGAATATATTATAAATATAAGTAAATAGTGTAGAAATTTAGTAATGACATATATATCAGCAAGAAGAAGATTGTATTATTGATAAGGACCCCTTTATCAAGAGTTTTGAAAGAATCAAAGAAACCAAAAAGGACAGAGAGAGTTTACAATTTTATGACATCAATGTCTTGCTGGTTTCGTAGGGGGGGCTGACACTAGGTTTGCGTTTAACTACAATCACGCATAATGTCAAAGAAGAACGCTTATCTAGATAATACCTACTCACACGAGACGTAAGACACCCGGATTGTACACAGGGGAATAAGGAGTGTATCTAATGAAACACCTTACAATTTCTAACTATTTATCTCCGTCAAGTGTTTTATCCGTGCAGGAACGGAGAAAGAATACAATTTCCTGCGGCCGGGCGGCCTGTCGTAAGAGGCGACTTAACAACCCACAGCCAGGTGGTAGGGCATTTGACCGACTGGACGGCTACCACCCCTGCTCTAAAGTATGTCGCCATAACAGCCTTGAGTTGTGCTCCGGCATTAGTGACCAGGTTCTAGTCTCCCTTAAGAGAGCAGCAGCGCATTTGTAGCACCTTTGGTGTTACAAATGTCCATAGGCGATGGTAACCGCTTTCCATCAAGTGGGCCGGCTGCCTGTCTGCTGATCTCCTGCAATATAAAAAAAGAGTGATTTCACAAAAACGCTGAGAGATATGGTTCTCGGTCTATTGCTATTATTGGTACTAAGTTGTTAGAACTTAGTCATAACCGATACGGTTCGACGACCAGCAAATACAGGACAAACGGTATGAACAATACACAGGCGCCATTCTAGATACATTCGTGATTAGTGGAGTCAAAGTTCAGACACTCCTTAGACTGAATCATTTGCAAACAGAACGTAGACTTGAACCTATTCAATAACGTCTGGTATATCTAACTGATTGTTATATAGATAATAAAATATTAATTGTAATCTTTTTGGTTTTAATTATACTTATTGGGTTAGCAACTAAGTTCAGCCCAGTCCTATATCAGCACCTCATTAAATGTTTTAAAGCTGGTATAAATTACGCGATTCAAACAACTTGAAATGATTTTATTACGCGGTATTCTGTTTGAGTTTGGTTTTTATTTCGACATTTCGGCCTGTTATCAGTAGCCGTGATCACAGAAGACAAGAATGTCAATCGTCATTGAGTAATGTTAAAGTTATTATGATTTCACATGTATATTTATTTGTTCTTTTTGTTTATAGACATATTAAAAAAATATAAAAAGATGACTTCCGTCGTCAGCGGGGCCTAGGGTCGAGGCTACCGGCGGTTAGGGCTCCAGAGACAGGAACTTTTTTTTTTATTGCAGGAGATCAGCAGACAGGCAGACGGCCCACTTGATGGAAAGCGGTTACCATCGCCTATGGACATTTGCAACATCAAGTTGCTGCAAATGCGCTGCTGCTCTCTTAAGGGAAACTGGAACCTGGTCACTAATGCCGGAACACAACTCAAGGTTGTTATGGCGACATACTTTAGACCAGGGGTGGTAGCCATCCAGTCAGGCAAATGCCCTTCCACCTGGCTGTGGGCTGTTTTGTCGCCTCTACGACAGGCCGCCCGGCCGCAGGAAATTGTATTCTTTCTCCGTTCCTGCACGGATAATAAATAACTTCCTCACAATGCGTGCGATGCTCAGGAGAACCGCCTTCTGTATCTGGCCCTTAACCTATTTACCAAGCGAGAGCCTCACTAGATGTCGGTCGAGGCTCTTCGCCACTGAACCATTAACGGACACCACTATCGGTACGATGATCGTTGACTCCAGACGCCACATGTCAGCAATCTCGTGTGCGAGGTCTAGGTATTTCGTTAATCTATCAGTTGATTATTATTATTCAGCATATCACCAACATGGTTACTATTTGCTCTATAGAAGCCTTATCTAAATTACCACCACTTCGCAACAAATTGTGCCTTGAAGTAAAGAAGGGTCGCAAGAAACTCTTCAAGCTTCTGTAAGAGACAATTTGGTTGACAGGCGCAGAATTGAAAGGGTACGACGAGATTCAACGACGGTGAATGGCTCAATTTCATGTTCACATGTATCACTGGTTACTTCATGGCAAAAGAACGACAGAAGTCTGTCGAATTAGAGGCGTAACATTCGGCTGATCACCTTTACAAGCCTATTTGCAGACAAAAAAAAGGTAATATTGATTGAAGACGTCTCTTTTTTGCTTCGAGTAATACGATATTACTTTCTATGCAGTTGAAAGTAAGAAAGCACGCCGCTGTTTGAAAGACGAGTGATTGATTGATTTAGGTTCGGTACGGAAAGTTTGTAATTTGAAAGTTTTCTACAATGGCAGAGACACGAGTGCTTTTTGTATGACTAGTGTGTTTGAAGACCGATTAGATAAGAAATTATATCAAATTACAGTTCTGCAATATCAGAACCTGTGAATATGCTCATATGTATATAAACCCCTCGAGGCCTTTCTTGACTTTCAATCTCGTCGTCCGTCGACTTCCAATCTCCATACTTGCGACGATCCTGAAAAACACCTTTCGCTTCATCAGCTTTCATTGATCTCTTCATACATGCACGTTTTATCTGTCTCTGATTTTTATTATCACGTCTACGATTTGATCATGGTGTGTACACCGCGGTTTACCAACTTAATTATTCATACAGCTGTCATACACTTGTTTTATAATTCTGCTGTCATCCATTCTCTCTACATATCCACACTGCCTTAACATTCTTTTTTCAACTTATAACACTCCAACCACTTTTAAGTGGTTCAAGTCTAAGATAGTAGTAAGATATGCGAACCGGCTATAAATAAAGTGGTACCCACATAAACTTAACGTTAATTTACTACTCATACATTTCTATAGTGCTTGCTTAAATAGGCTTACTTGCTGAAGAGAAAGGTTGCTAATTAATCTAATGTAAGAGCGCGGTGATTGCATCTCGCTCTCATACAACAAATTTGCCTTTGTGTCGTGATAAATGAGGTAGATAGTGAATGATACATAGAGATAAGTAGTATAATTGTATCAAAAGTATGATAGATACGTCTTTGATGATATCGCTGTTTTTATCTGATTTGTCGTTATTAGAGATATGATAGTGTCGATATATCAAAAATAGAAATACTCTTTTAATTTTAATAACCAAGAAGGTGCTGCAGTTATCCGATTAAACAGAAGTAACACAGAAAGAATACAAATTACTACAGACGGCCGCTTGTAAGAGGCGACAAAACAACCCACAGCCACCTCTTACACTCTCCGATGTGTACAACGTTATACACAACGGGGAGTGTTCCTAAGAATTATTAGATCTGGTTAACGTCTATCCGTGCAGGAACGGAGAAAGAATACAATTTCCTGCGGCCGGGCGGCCTGTCGTAAGAGGCGACCAAACAACCCACAGCCAGGTGGTAGGGCATTTGCCCGACTGGATGGCTACCACCCCTGGTCTAAAATATGTCGCCATAACAACCTTGAGTTGTGTTCCGGCATCAATGACCAGGTTCCAGTTTCCCTTAAGAGAGCAGCAGCGCATTTGTAGCACCTTCGGTGTTGCAAATGTCCATAGGCGATGGTAACCGCTTTCCATCAAGTGGGCCGTCTGCCTGTCTGCTGAACTCCTGCAATAAAAAAAAACGCCTCATTTTGACAACCACACCGCTCGTCATCGACAGAATGTTCACCCCCATTTTCTTGCCCTCCCACGCTCAACTACGTTGCGGTTCTCTAGAACATTTATTCCGCATACAACTATGATCTGAAGGGAACTTCCCGTTGCGGTGTCCCTCTGCACTATGGGACTCTTTAAGAATACATACATACATAACTTCACGCCAGTTCCCTTGCGGGGTAGGCACGAACAACAGAGCGGCATTCAGGCTTATTCTTACACACCTCACTTGCTTCTTTGACATTCATAGCTCTTGTCATGCACGCTCGTCTGTTCTTAAGGCTCCTGACATCACCTTCTGCTAGTACACGATCAATTTGATCATGGAAGGTGTGTCGTGGCCTTCCACGACTTCTGCATCCATCCACTTTCGGATTGTATGTCTAGTCATTCTTTCATCATGCATTCTTTCTACATGCCCGAACCACCGGAGCATTCCTTTCCTTACCTTCACCCCGACACGCTCTTTCAGAGCAACTCTCTTTCTTACTTCGGTATTACGAACGCGGTCCGCGAGCGTCGCTCAGCAGATTTTGCGCAGTGCTCGCATCTCGACCGCGTTTACTCTACTTTCATGCTCTCTCTTCCATACCCAACTCTCGCTTCCATACTCTTCTACTCTTTAAGAAGAGCATTAAAAATATTCTCAGAAATCGGCAACGCATTTTCAACACTGGTTTTAACCGAAGACAGCGTCTGCTTCAGGGAATAAAAAATCCAGTTGGTAGGGCATTTGCCTGTCTGGATGGCAGTCACTTCTGGTCTAGAATGTGCCACTATAACAACATTGAGTTGTGTTCTAACAAAGTGGTAGCTCCTCTGCTATTGCAAATGTCCAGCGACGGTCACGACTTTCCATCATGTGGGACTTTAGCCTGTCTGCTATATAGCAAGCAATAAAATGGGTAGGTTAATGGCCCCCTATTTATTGGACTAAGACTCGCAATGGATTTAGGTCGCTGTGAAGTCGATGCGAGCCGGCGACGCAATTGCAGTAAAATTTTTAATACGACAGTCTAATAATTTTGGTATACTTTGTGAAGGTGCTTACTGAAAATCAGTATAGATATGTTTTTATAGTTCCTAAGGTATGAGCCCAAAATTAGAAGACCCATTTTTCAGGATTCTGTAGCTATTTCGGCAATAACGTAACCATTATGAAATAGACACTTCTATCCATGTCTGTCTGTCTATGTCTTTGTATTTAACAAATTCTTTGACAATTAGTCGATTCCCAACGCCGTGGAAAAGGCAAAATAAACTATCAATAAAATCAATTCCACATTTACATAGTAATAATATTAGTAGGAATACATACATACATACATAACTTCACGCCAGTTCCCTTGCGGGGTAGGCGCGAACAACAGAGCGCCATTCAGGCTTATTCTTACACACCTCACTTGCTTCTTTGACATTCATAGCTCTTGTCATGCACGCTCGTCTGTTCTTAAGGCTCCTGACATCACCTATATACCATCAAGATAAATACTAGCATACTAAATACTAGTAGATAAACACATACACTGTCCATAATATCCCCAAGCTAAGCAAGTTACGCTTCCGTCGTGGGTTATTTACAACGGGCCGCTCGGGGGCCGATTTCTGACCCACCTCTACAGATAAACAAATTTAAAGTGTCTGTTTGTAATGTCCAAATAACAACTTTTTACTAAATGCCTACGAAAGTATATACGGTACATATATCAAAAGATCATTTTTTTAAATTGTTGTCTGTCTGTATGGATGTTCCGGTTAATCACGGTTGGGCTGATTTTGACGGGACTTTCACTAGCAAATACCTGATGTTACAAGAAATAACTTAGAGTACTTTCAAAATTAGGGTTCTGCAAAAAAAAAAAAACCACGCGGACGAAGTCGCGGGCACAACTAGTAGTAAATAAGGCAAAGTTCATATATGAAATTCACCATGCTAAGAGTCAAAACCGGAGCTTCCGCGCTGCAGTAAGGTAGACCGGCGGCAAAGGCTTAGTCAACTTTACCACAGAGACCGTCAAATCAAGAATAGATTATAAATCCTTAACCAATAAAAAAATATCACTACTGTAGTTAAATATAATATTAGACGAAACCAATTACATTAAAGAATGCGGGCTGACAATCTCAATAAAAAATCCTTATCTACACTCTCGCGTCTACTAAACTAAATTAACAACAACGGGAAAGAGTGGTTCAAACAATACTACTTATGACCATGAAAAAAAAAATACTAGAACTGACAAAAGCTTCTTTTTTATATTGCAGGAGTTCAGCAGACAGGCAGACGGCCCACTTGAAGGAAAGCGGTTACCATCGCCTATATACATTTGCAACATCAAAGGTGCTACAAATGCGCTGCTGCTCTCTTAAGAGAGACTGGAACCTGGTCACTAATGCCGGAACACAACTCAAGGTTATTATGGCGACATACTTTAGAGCAGGGGTGGTAGCCATCCAGTCGGGCAAATGCCCTACCACCTGGCTGTGGGTTGTTAAGTCGCCTCTTACGACAGGCCGCCCGGCCGCAAGAAATTGTATTCTTTCTCCGTTCCTGCACGGATAAAAAAACGGTCTCTCGTAACTGAATTCAAAAACCCGTGTCTTTTTACATTTTGAATTCCAGCCAATGGGAGCGAGTTTTATAGACAACTCTCATTGGCTAGTCGTATCCTTACGTCCTGGCTAACACAGCTCTAAAGGCATTGATTAACGTTATAAACAAAACTTCGTTTAAAAAAACCGACTACAAAAACTAAAAAGTATAAAACAACTTATTTCTAAAGCTATTTTAATTACAATATCTTATTTTTAATATATATTATCTAAAACATCTTAAAGTCGGTGCTTAGCAATTTTCAAAATATAGTAATTTTTATGTTTTACTCAGCACCGACTTCAAGATGTTTTAGATAATATATATTAAAAATAAGATATTATAATTAAAAACAGCTTTAGAAATAAGTTATTTTATACTTTTTAGTTTTTGAAGTCGGTTTTTTTAAACGAAGTTTTTTTTAATTTATTACTTTTTATGGGTAGGCCTACGAAACGTGCCGCGCGCCTTAAAACTATAGCTTCCAAGAAATGAGAATGGAAAAAATGTTCATAAAATGAAAACTACTGGGCCAAACTATGTCAAATTTTTAGGGGACCAAATGGCAAATATTCCGCGTCGAACTAAAAAAGAATCACGTAAATCGGGTCATAAATCTCAGCGTAATCGGTGTATATACAAAAAAATACCCATCAAGTTGAGAACCTCCTCTTTTTGGAAGTCGGTTAAAAAGTAGAGGATTCAGTATTTGACAAATTAAATTTAAATAAATAAATGAGGAATTTATAATGGATAGTTATATATTTAATTTATTTCGAATTACAAATTATGGTTATATATGAGTAATAAACATAGTGTGGATCAAAAGATGTTGTTGCTATGTTTTTCTTAAAGTAGCACTTGTCAAACGTCAACAGTCAAATGCCAAAGATTGACCTTGAACTTGGTCTACTTTTGTTTATGAGAAAATTACATAAATTAACTACTTTTATTGCGTTTCTAGTAAACATGTGTAAGCGAATAATTGAATTGGGAACCCGAACATCATGGTATATTAAGCAAAGTAAAGAATACAAAAAATCTACAACTATGAACGTGGTACGTGTATCTACTACAAGTCCCAGACGCACTCCTGCAGGCGGCACTAGACGCTGCATTTCGCCTGCCCCCGCATCCATGACCCACGTGTGTGTCGCAAGACATTCTCCTGCGTTGTCAAAAAAAAGGCTGTATACATTTGATACTCTGTGAGAGCGTGTTATCACATAAATGGAGTCGGCCATAAATGATGTAATCAAGATAATGATTAAGGAGAGGAGTATTATTGCGGGTACTAATGCGACTCCACGCGAACGCCGGCGGTTGGCTGGCATCCGGAGACGCAGGTATGCGCATGACTTCCCACCCTGAATAATACCGCTTCGGGGGGCCTTTAGCTGTCAAGGGAGCAAAGGATTCATCACCCCCGCTGACGAAGTGAATGTGTTCTGATTCCCGGGGCACATTCAGGCACTTTTTGCGCTGGATCGGACTGGGCGTAACTACGTTCTAAGTCTCAGCCTTTCCTACATAAAAAGCGCGGGGCACATGGGAGGAGGGTGGTTTTAGTGGGTAGTGGTTGTTGCCCGTGCAACTGCTCTGAGTCTCCACACAAGCTGGCTTGATTATTGTTCGGATTGCCCCTTATCAAAGGGGAAAGCCTTCATGATCAACTATGGTCTAATCCCTTGCAAAGGACCCAGTATTGTGCGTAAATAGCATTTCCCCATAATGATTCCAGCATAATGGCTCTACCACACACTAATGTGTATGAGAACAGGAATCGGGCATAGATGATTCTCGCTTCCAAACTTCAGCCATAAAAACATCATAACAAACTAAACACAATAAGACATTAAACTACGTAACGAGCAATTTCCACCACATCGAGGACACACAGACCGACACACGGACAGACGCAGCTATTGCGCAACACATAACTTGGCCAATTGACCCGGATGACGCACGATCTGGGAGCGGCCCGCGCCGACACACAACAAATTATGACCAATAATGTTCAACAGTAGAGAAAAATTAAACGACGCCTATAATAAAACAAATGTTATTGATTTGACATAACAGGTCAATGTGCACCGATTACGTTATTTTGTATTTCGCAACCTTAGACCGTTCGTAGAAAGATGGTGTCTCAGATTATAAAAGAATGCCGAAATTGGAAAAGGATGCCGGTTGCGCCAAATAAAATAAAAAAAAATGTAATATTAATATGAATATTAAAAGGCCGCTCGAGAAAATCTAAAGTAATGCACTAGTAAATTTTATAAAAATATGAACGACCTTTTAAAATTCAAATTTTGAACTGAGACTTTTACTTATTATGTTTTGGTCTATCTTATTATACTGTATATATATATACATATATATAAGGCCCAGCTTGCCATACACAACGCGGTGCTGGTACCTACGCTCACGTATGGAAGAGAGAGCATGAAAGTAGAGTTTGAGATAGCACTGCGCAAAATCTGCGGAGTGACTTTGCGCAGTGCTTTGCGCGTTCGTAATACCGAAGTAAGAAAGAGAGTCGGTCTGAAATAGAGTGTCGGGGTGAAGGTAAGGAAAGGAATGCTCCGGTGGTTCGGGTATATGGAAAGAATGACTAAACAGATATACAATGCAAAAGTAGATGGATGCAAAAGTCGTGGAAGGCCACGACACACCTTCCATGATCAAATTTATCGTGTACTAGCAGAAGGTGATGTCAGGAGCCTTAAGAACAGACGAGCGTGCATGACAAAAGTTATGAATGTCAAAGAAGTAAGTGAGGTGTGTAAGAATAAGCCTGAATGGCGCTTTGTTGTGCGTGCCTACCCCGCAAGGGAACTGGCGTGAAGTTATGTATGTGTATGTATATATACAGTATATGTATATGGCGGTGATGGTAACCGCTTTCCAACAGGTGTTTACTGAACTCATGCAATAAAATTTTAAAAAATAATACTGAGTTCTCGGGGCTCGCTCGGTTTTGTTCGTCTGAGACTATACAATAGTTTGTGTATACCACCATCACCATTGTCATCTTAATTCATTTCTGGGGTTGTCTGGAAGAGATCGCACCGCCCTTTGTGCATAATTAGGTATAGTTTTAGTTTGTAAATTAATTTTTTGTATTGTTATTCAATGAAATGTATCTATCTATCTAATATATTATTCCAATGTCTGTCTGTATTAAATTAGTTACGTACATATCATAATTATATGCCTTTAGTTATATGTAGATATCAGTCACGTCTTGTCGTAACACGCTTTTATATAGTAAAATAATCAAAATGAGGAAATTGATACGTGCAGCTGTTTCGCCTAGCAGAAATTCCCCTATCACATAAACACGATGAGTCACGACGAGTGGTATCTATTGGACAATTTGTATACGGTAATAGGCTGTTAATATCCTATTGAAGCAGGCCCCCGGATCGCGGTCATCGGCACACAATGGCAGGGCGTTCGTCTAAATACCGGTAATGCTTGCAGAGAAAAAGAAATATTCATCAATTATGCCTGGTTTATATTTTACTGCCTTCCTGTTGTTTAAGACTCAACATATTGATGCAAATCGGCCCTTGAAGGTGTTTTATTACCCCCTTGAGTATCTACTATGCGCGCAAATCTCTTTGTTCACGCCGCCGTAAGACATCATAAAACCTTCTTTCCTGTGTTAGTAGTTCATGCGAATTCTTGGAAGCCATTAAGTTAACCGTTTCACGATTTCAAGAACCAGTGGGCGGCATGTTGCTAGGAGGTCATGTCTGATTTACAAATGGATGAGGGTCGGATCAGTTGGGAAATACACTAGTTGTCTTTCAATTGCGATCGAAGCGTTACTTAGTGTACTTTCGGAGCGAGTATCTTATAGCGACGGACTACTACTAATACTATACAGTTTGATTTTGTTGTATTCGGCTATACTTGTAAGGACTGTGAACTACGTGTGTGTACTTCTAATAAACTTTGTGATAATTCCAACGCCATTTTCGAATTTACATCCTACAAATCTCCAACAAATTCATAACAATACATCATTAAAAGAAAAAATAAATAATATTCAGTGGTTTAACAAAATGAAAACTAGTTCAATCGTAGTTAAATATGATTAAAGAACTAAAAATTGGGCTACAAATGTGCTGCTGCTCTCTAAAGGGAGACTGGAGCCTGGCCACTAATACCGGAACACAAGACAAGGTTGTAATGGCGGCATACTTTAGACCAGGGATGGTAGCCATCCAGACGGTATGTATCTGCCCGTACGTAACGACCCATAGGTCGTTTTGTCGCCTCTTACGACAGGCCGCCCGGCCGCAGGAAATTGTATTCTTTCTCCGTTCCTGCACGGATAACTATTAAAGAAAACACATATTCTATGAGTGCGTTGTATCACACCGATTGAGCCGCCCTAAGAGCTGTAATCAACATAATGCTTCCAGCACGTCGAAATAGTAAGGTAAAAGAATAGATAGCGCGATACAAGAATCTCGCAAAATTATCATACAAAATATACATAAAGTACTGCACTTGATGATATCACATATCAATCAAAGCAAATAAATCACTGTACTTCACGACCCAGTTGACTCACAATTTTCGAATTCATGTCGCGTGTATTTAAAGTGCGATGATCCAAAACATTCGATGACTAAGTCGACGCAATGATCACGTCTTAATGCTTTTGTACGGGACGCGAAGCGATCGAGTTGATCGATCGTTGTGCTATCCTTTTGTGGACGGGATTACTGTTGTTAATATCATCGACTAACTGCGCCCGCGGTTTCACCCGCGTGGTAATGGAAAATCGTTATATTTTGGATAATTCACATTATATCTTTATAAATTATAGCATATGTGTTATTCTGATATGTAAGCTATATTACTGTAAAGTTTCATCAGTAGTTTTTGCGTGGAAGAGTAACAAATATACATCTATACATACTGACTCGAATTAAAATGCCGCTGGAATTACTATAGAATTTATTTGAACTTTACAAACACGTATAACACAGGTACAAATATAACTGGACACAATCAGTACAAACTGCACGATTCAATTACACGCGCAAAGTCCGTCACTATATAGCTCATCGAATGTACACGTCTTGATCGTGTCGTAATCGTCGCTTGGCTGCCTCACCCCTCCGTTCGGTCATTTCTTTTATCCTTTACAAATACAATATGTCTCGACGCAAAACAATAATTTCCCAGAATTAGTTCGACACACCTGTCTAATGACTGCCATAAAAGATTACAATACACAATAGACTGATTTTCTTAATTACAAATTTTAAACGCAAAGTAAACAAAAGACGTGCAAATGCGTGTAACAAATACATTCGTACAAACTTTCGCGTTTATAATATTTATAGGATAGTAGTGTGTAGTCACGTTTCTACATAGTCGGAGAGCAAGCTAATATATTTCCAAGATATTGAAGGTCAGTAAGGTAAATTGTACACATATTTGGGATTTTCGATTTATTTAGATACCAGCAATATTAATAAAAATCTGTCAATCCTTTCCAAGGGTGGCCTGGAAGAGATGGTTTCTAATGAAAATGTAGTGGATGCACTTGCCACGTTTAGTTGTAGATAGTTTTATATTATTTACTTTGCTTAATACATCACGGGCCTGGTTACCACACGCTCGGGTTTCCAACTCAATTTTCTGCTTATACATTTCTTAGATTACATTTAATTTCTATTTTCTAAAGAAATTTTCGTAATAAATAAAACTTGTATTTAAATATAATTCTCATAAACAAAGGTAGGTCAAGTTCAAGGTCAATCTTTTGGCATTTGGCTTTGACGTTTGACAAGTGCTACTTTAAGAAAAACATAGCAACAACATCTTTTGATCTATGCTATGTTTATAATTCATATATAATCATAATTTCTAATCATAGTATAAATTAAATATATAAGTACCAAATTTAAATTCCTTATTTAATTATTTAAAGGGGCAAAAATGTATTAAACTCGTTTCAAGTATTTTGTGGATGTCCCCTTGCCTATATGCCTTAGTGTCTTTTTTTATTGCGAAGTTGGCAAACAGACAGACAGCCCAGCTCATGGAAAGTAGTTACCATTGCTTATAAGCGGTTGCAACACTAATACTAAGCCAACGTGTTGACAGCCTTTAAGATGGGCTAGAGATAGAGGAATAAGACAACAGAAATGGGATTGGAATAAGGTGATGTGTAAGGAGGTTCGGATAGGAGGAGGGGGAACTGGGCCAAACTCTCTCTCATTGCACAAAACGCGATTAGCGCAATGCCCGCTAGATGATTGTCTTTCCTTGGTATTCTTCTTCCGTGTTATTACCAACGTTATAGCTCAATAAGGAAGACATTAGAGTCTTGATTAAAAAGTCGTTGTATTACAAGCAATATCCGGATTGAAGCCCCAGATATATCACACCGGAATATCAAAGGGTTTCGATCAAAGCGTCCCGACGCATGGCCCGCACACGAGTCTGATCAAAAGCTCCGACTGCGGGAATCGCTAATTAATGCGGTCCTTCTGTGAACACGTTAACAAAGAAGATGTGCAATGAATATTTATGCTCTATGAAATCTTAGGGTAATATAAAACTGGTTAAATCCTTGTCTTGAGAAAGAATACAATTTCCTGCGACCAGGCGGCCTGTCGTAAGAAGTGACAAAATAACCCACAGCCAAGTGGTAGGGTATTTGCTCGACTGAATGGCGACCACCCCTAGTCTAGAGTATGCCGCCATAACAACCTTGAGTTGTGTTCCGGCATTAGTGACCAGGTTCCAGTCTGCCTTAAAAGAGCAGCAGCGCATTTGTAGCACCTTTGGTGTAACAAATGTCCATAGGCGATGGTAACCGCTTTCCATCAAGTGGGCCGTCTGCCTGTCTGCTAAACTCCTGCAATAAAAAAAATTCTAAAGGCGAAAGTTTGCATGAATGTTTGTTGCTCAATCACACCAGAATGGCTGAACGGATCTGGATGAAACTGGGGCCAGAGATAGATTATAGTTCCGAATAGTATATAGGTTACTTTTTATCTCGGAAAAATGTACCGCATCCGTTGGATAACATTATCGCAAGCGAAGCCGCTGACAAAAGCGTATCATATAAATTGTTGAAACATACTTTTAAAAAAGTCATTTTATTTGCTTTTTCACCCCTAATTTAAGATCAAAAGTTACCAAGAATAGTAAAACACATTTTTTTGTCGACAAAAAAGGTTTTGGAAAAGATGACTGACATACAAACAAACCCAGACTGGCCGACGAACATAACAATCGAGCAATTATTTTTGCCAAATGGCTACAGAACCCTAAAAATATTTAAATTCGAAAAGTAGAAAAATAATATAAAACAATTATTTGTGAATTTATAAATTATTCGCATAGATTTCCCCACTCCACCCTTGCTGTTTATAAACAAACAGCAAGTCTAGAATAGAATGCCCGCAAATTATAAAAACGATTACAGTTTTTCCTACTAAAACTTTAGTTCATAGTGCAAACATCTATAGACACATTACATACATACATACATACATAACTTCACGCCAGTTCCCTTGCGGGGTAGGCACGAACAACAGAGCGCCATTTAGGCCCATTCTTACACACCTCACTTGCTTCTTTGACATTCATAACTCTTGTCATGCACACTCGTCTGTTCTTAAGGCTCCTGACATCACCCTCCGCTAGTACACATTACATTACAAAAAATTCTCATCTCGGCGCTGTTCTCATTCATTTTCCAAGACTACATAATTATATATCAAATTTCACCAAAATCAGTAGGGTGGTTCTTCCGTGAAAGTGTAGCAGATAGAGTAAAAATTACTTATAAAATTGGACATATTGAAACATAATTTTTGACTGGTGCGGTATTATTTATTACCTAAGCGACAACTCGTAGTATTAGTATGAACTATCCACAATCCCTAATAATTTCGTTCGTATCTTTTGTTGAATCCGGTTCTATTGTGGCTAATTCCTCCATTCACGTTTATGGTACATTTGAACTCTTTTAACCTACACGCTCGACCTCGCCGTCCGTTCTTTCTATTTCAGACGCTATGATGTTATCCAGAATAATGTATGGCGTAACGAAAACACGTCTTGCCACCGCACAGTTGGTATGCGAATACTTACACACAACTATATCATACATCATAATACTTTTCGTATTTGCGAAATATCCACAATTTTAGAGTCAACTCGTATCCGTCCCATTGGACCTTGTAACACCGCTAGACCAGGGTCGATAATTTTTGAAACCAAAAAAAAATAATAGTAGGATGAAACCCATTGGAAAAGGAAGAGAATATAACAAAAATTAACGTGCGATCTGAGGTCGGAAAGTGGAAGAGGGTGAGATTTTAAGGGTAAAAAACGGTTTATCTCGATTTCCGGGAAAACTACAAGTCCTATGGAAAAAAGTTAAATGGCAAAGTTGTAGGTAATAAAAAGATTGTATTTACACTTTTCTCGAATAACCTCAAAATTTATGTGAAAAATTAAATTTTTGGTTTTTTATTTTTATCTTATACAAAAAAAAAACTTTTTTTCGCGAGATTTGGTGAAAGCTTACCTTTTTATGTCCCAAACACACTGTAATTTTTTTGATTTAAAATATATATTTTTTCACCTTATTTATGTCTAAATATCGAAAAAGCCCCATAAATTTTCAATCGAAAATTCTCGCATCAATATATCAGTTTTTTTTTAGTCGGTGAGCTTTTTGTTCGATGAAATCTCTACTTTCTGATGGTGTAATAGTACATTATGGTACTAGTGTGTAACATTGGTGATTACCGCCGAGGCGCCATTGAGACTCGAGCCGTAGGCGAGGGTCTTAAGAGAGCCGAGGACGGTAATCATCAATACACACGTGTATCATACGACGTTTTTCAACACACTTGTGAATAAAATAACAACAAAAACTCATTTTATTTAGTAGATAAAAAAAAAGTTATATATGAGTGAAAGTTTTATTTATTAAACACGTACGAGTTAAAATTATCTATTTAAATAAGAAGTTGCATGAAATGAGCAAGCAATAGGAACATTAATTTATTTGTTCTATAGAACACGATCTTTTTTTTTTTAATAAAAACTTTTCTAAGAACAAAGCAACTCAACCAATAAAATTAAAAAAAAAAATCTATAACTCACTAGTGAGTTATAATGTTTTTTACTCACAGTTTGATAATGGGTGTCATTCTGTGCCTAATTGCGGTGACTATAGAGCGACTTTATGAGCAAGTGTGTTGAAAAAAAATATACATTACTATGTTAAATGTTTTCAGAAAATGCAAAGAAATGATAGGTAGCAAGGGCCAGACCCTCCTAGCCCCTTCTTCACTTCTCTATGAAATACCTTTTGATGGGCTAAAATTTTCCGTAGGTCACTCGGGTATATAAGTTATCTTATAATAGCAATAAATAGCCATCTACGCATAAATTTTCCGATCTTAGATCGCCCGTAAATTGTTCTTCCATACATTTTTGTTATATTCTCTTACGTTTCATTCATGTAATAAAAAAATTAATTAACCAAAGTAATTAATTTAACCATAAACTTCAATAATTCATTGAAAACGTCGTATTAAATTCTGTGAATTTCAGTCAAATTCATTCAACCTGGTCGATATCAAATAAGTAAACGCCACATCATTTAGGCAGGCTAGCACCCCTGGTCTAGAGTATGCCGCCATAACAACCTTGAGTTGTGTTCCGGCATTAGTGACTAGGTTCCAGTCTCCCTTAAGAGAGCAGCAACGCATTTGTAGCACCCTTAGTGTTGCAAATGGCCATAGGCGATGGTAACCGCTTTCCATTAAGTGGGCCGTCTGCCTGTCTGCCGAACTTCTGCAATAAAAAAATAATACGCTTTTATAGAAAATCCAACTAAAAAATAAATGTTAATAAATTTGAATTAAAAATAGTGTAAGAAAAAATGAGTTTATTGTAAAAAAGCGTGACAAGCAAAACGAGCCCAAACACGACGGGTCTATCTTGTTTAGTACAGGAGTTCCTATGGCCACCTTCCGACTCCACCATCAGATCAGCTCCATGGTACTATATTATTGCATTGTCACGCGATATACACACACATGCAAAATTTCAGCTCAATCGGAAACCGGGAAGTCGATCAAATTTAACTTGAAAGATTCCGTTACAAACGTACGTATGAAGCTAATAAACGCGTATTAATTAAAAAAAATCAGCGAAATGTTCGATATGCATCAAACAGATTTCTTATTTTTCAAACAGTGTTTTACACAAGGTTGATCATTCCCCAGGTAAACGTTTATTTTTGAAAAACATAATCCGTGTGGGCGCAGGATGTTTACAATAATGAAAAGTTGATTCAAAACATTAACAATCGTGTATTTTTCACAAGATAATAAAAGGAGCTTTAAATTTTTATTACTTCGTTAGATGAAACATTCTCTTGGGATTCGAAACTTATTAAATATGTCTATTATGAAGCAGCTGAGAGGCTTGTATGAACTCATTATTATGTAAAATGCATAATAAACTAGTGCAGAACCGCCTCAGACATGACAACAATTATAAACATACATACATACATAGCTTTACGCCAGTTCCCTTGCGAGGTAGGCACGAACAACAGAGCGCCATTCAGGCTTATTCTTACACACCTCACTTGCTTCTTTGACATTCATAACTCTTGTCATGTACGCTCGTTTGTTCTTAAGGCTCCTGACATCACCTTACAACAATTATAAACTACCTACAATATAACAAACCTGTTGAGGGTGAAGAGTATGTGAAATGTATTCTGTGTGTGCTGAATCCGAAAGTAAAAAAAAACCCACAACATTTCGTACACAAGAAGCTGCTATAGATAATAGTATACATACATACATACATACATAACTTCACGTCAGATCCCTTGCGGGGTAGGCACGAACAATAGTATACGCCTATAGTAATAGGAAGCCTTCAGTTGTCGTGTAAATGTTTTTCGAATAATCATCATTATATTAATACGTGAAGCACGGGGTACGAAGGTTTGTACCCCTTTTTACGAAAATTGCGCGGACGGAGGAGTATGAAATTTCGCACACTTATCTATATATATAAAAGAAAGTCGTGTTAGTTACACTATTTATAACTAAAGAACGGCTGTACCGATTTGGTGAAAATTGGTGGGGAGGTAACTTAGAATCAGGAGAGGGACATAGGATACTTTTAATCCCGTTGGAACCGGTAGGTGGCGCTGAGATCGGGTTCTAGAATCCACCTAATCACCTGGACCGATTTTGTTTTTGTATGTTTGCCCCGGATGGCTTAAATCCACAATTGGAACCGGTAGGTGGCGCTGGGATCGGGTTCTAGATTTTTATTTTTTCAGGGCAGGACAACGTCTGCCGGGGCCGCTAGTAGTTTATATAGAGAAGTTGGTAAGGATATGTAAGAAATCTATGAAGATTTATCGCAGTATAAATTCTTCGTATGTCATTATTGCGACGGTAACATTTTTTTTGTTTGTTTGTTACAACTCCATTCATTCTTTGAAAAGTAATTGTAATACAACTTCTACGTGTATTTTAAAAAAAAATCCTAAGGTAATACACAAATAATTACGACGAAAAAATCTTTTTTAGATAGACGTGTTGCTGGGGAGTTTCTTGCCGCTTCTTCTCCTTTGAACAGCAATATCACATTGCAAAGCGGTACACATAGAATAGGACGTAGATTACAATTTTAAATTACATGTATGTATGACCTTCAAAAATGTTCGCCGATGGAACATATTTTGAATAAAACATATGAATATTGAGTTTGTATTTTTATTCTCTATGAATTTCCACGAGGCCTAAACAAACAATCCTATGAATCATTACGCTACATCATTATTCTAACGACGCGCTCTATTATCATAGCGTAATTGCAAACAATCGCAACTTAATTGCGTTCGGTTAAACTAATACTTTTACACAGCATAATACGCATTATTATTTTACGACACTACCGGTATTAGGTAACTACTAGTTACCAAAAAAAACTGATGACGTAATAAAAATTATATTTGAAAATGTAGACCACAAATTGTTGTTACGGAAATAAAAGTTTTTATAGTTATTATAGCGATCTTCCGTTTGTGTTTGTCTACAAAATTCGCAATATGGACATAACCGACAGCGACGTCCGATCTATCACTTTTGCCTGCCTTCGGAATGTGCACCCAAATATGACGCGTGTTATTCGTCCAGCCCGCACTGCACGCCCCCAGGCGCCATGATATCGCTTCATCCTTTCTGTTGCGCACTGCCAAAGAATGATATAATTTGAGCCTTTAATCACGAAAAAGTCGTAGTAGCGTATTGGCTAGCGCACGCGTCCCATACTCAAAGGGCGCGGGTTCGGTCCTGGCCGGAACACTTGCACCACTTAAGCAATTTTCTGACCCAATGTGCATATTGTCACAATTATCACGTGCTAAAAGCGGTAAAAGGAAAACATCGTGATGAAACCTGCACATCGAGATAACCGATGTGTCAAACCTCCAAGCCGCCTTGGACAAGCGTGGCGGGTTTACTTTCCGTTCCCCTATAGCGGAAGGCCCGAGCCTTCGACGTTTATGGGCTGTTATTATTATTTATTATTGTTACAACCTAGGCGCCGACAAAGACAAATTCAACGTACAGATTTGTAGAAGCACATTTATTACCCGTCGGCATTTGAACTAATAACATTGAAACTATTGCAATTCTTTTATGATCGTCTTCTTTTGTTTATTTATTGGCATACGTTTCTAGAGAACACTCTATTGTTGTATTGTAATCATTAGCCAGGTGTTACGGATTTTAAAGTACAAGCTGATTCTAGGAAATTCGGTCCAGGTTACCGGGCGCACATTGCATTTGTGCAGTATGAAACGATGGCCTGATTGAGGGAGGGGGGCAGTCGAGCGAGAACCACGATCAAAGCGAGACGTGTGTACTACAATCAGGAGTCTAATAGTGACGGACTTTACGCGTTTTATTGAATTACGACCTTCTGAATTACGTTTGGACTTGTTGTATTCGGTTATATTTGTACCTGTGTTATACGTGTTTGTATAGTTCTAATAAACTCTATAATAATTCCAACGGCATTTTAATTCGAGTCTCGCAGCTCGTAACATTATCAAGTCACGAGTGAATAGGTATCTTCTAGTTAAGCGACTAAGCGTACTCCTTCCTAAGCCGCGTCATCACTCAATATCAGGTGAGACAGGGCTCCAACGCGAATGCACATGATGTAATCGGTTAAAAAGAGCTCAAATTGTTCCCCTTCAAGTTTCTCAGGCATGTCCCATCAATGAACGGCCGTCACTTAAACTTGAACGATGTGCTCTGATAATCTCGTTGAAAACAAAGTGGTGACCAGTAGACTGTCAGCCGCTGATTGCCCGCCATTAAACTTCACGCGCCGTGACCCCAACGGAAGTGACGGGAAAGTACAGTAATTGATTTGAAACCTTCGTAAAAGGTAAACAAGCACTTAGTTGAAATATCATAAAAGAATCTTTAAGGCTTCCACGACTTAGACATTTGTTTTAGGAAAATGCTATCAACAGTTGTATACTTATGCACATTATAAAATGTGTGTAAACATTGGTTTTGCTTAGAAAATCGTATTGGCACATCACACTATTTAACAACGTCTAAACCTCTTGGTCAACATTAGGAACATATTGTTACATACCGACACAGAAATGCGCACACCCGCAGGTCGTAAAACGCAGTTTTATTGTTTAGAGTTTGTAGTTCAGAAAAACATGCTATCGCTTTTCTACTTCTTTTATGGCCGTCATTAGTGTCGAACTAATCATTGCTTGCCAGGTGTGCGGATTAACTCGGTGAACACGATCCTTTGTTCTATTATACAGTTTAGTATAAAACAATGACCGAACGGAGGGGTGAGGCAGTCGAACGACGATTACGATACCAGCAAGACGTGTACATTCAACAAGCGATATAGTGACGGACTTTGCGCGTGTTAGTGATCGTGCAGATTGTAACAAGTAGTGTTACTGGTTGTATCCAGTATATTTGTATCTAGTTTATACGTGTTTGTACAGTTCAAATAAACTCTTATAGTAATTCCAACGGCATTTTAATTCGAGTCCTGTGTAGCTCGTAACAATATGAATTTAGATATTATAGTAGAAAATGTTTTAAATTAACAATCAAAATCAAAACACACAATTTAACTAAAATTTTATTTCATAATTCATCTTGAAAGATAAAGTAAGGCACATGACATAAGAAGTTGATTTTCATTTTCATCATTTTTAGTTTTATGTGTGCATTCATTTGCTACAATAAAAAAAAATAGGTATTGACAATGGATCTTCATTACGAACCTTATAGTTTCATGTGAGGCTATCCAAGAGTTCAATAAAACACTTATCGGATACAAAATCCAACGTTCAACGTTATTTAGATACAGATGATAACCATTCAGACAGTCCATAAACACAGAGCCCGAAGAAAGGTAAGCGGTGAGACATTAATGGCCTACCAAGTACACTACGAACGCTACCGGAGAGAAATAAAAATCATGTCAAATAAACAGTTCCGTAGAGGTGAAAAACATTATCAGTTTTTGGTGATGTCGCTACAGAGTCCTAAATAAAGCATTTAATCTAAAATACCGAAATCATTCATGTATCTGTATGGTATTGTTACGAGTGCGGGACTCGAATTAAAAATGCCGTTGGAATTAGTATAGAATTTATTAGAACTATACAAACACGTATAACACAGGTACAAATATAACTGGACACAACCAGTACAAATTGCACGATTCAATAACACGCGCAAAGTCCGTCACTATATAGCTAATTGAAAGTACACACGTCTTGCTTGTATCGCAATCGTCGCTTGACTGCCCCTCTCTCCATCGGGCCATTGCTTTATAATGCACCGATGTCTACCTGGCAAGCGTCGGCGCAATTCCCAGAAAACATAATCTGCACATCTGCTTAATTATTCCTGCGAATGGCCATAAACTAGTAAATACACAATAGACTGTTTTTCTAAGTAAACAAAAGAAGTCCAAATGCGGGAAGGTAATAAACTGTGCTTTATGGCAGACAGGTGTGCACTCACTTTTGCCGGCATGTAACAGTATGTATATTAAGCATATATTTATTTAATATATAACATTTTTGCACAGACACACACACCCATATACATATATATAATTAAAAAGTAAGTAGTTCCTACTATATGTTATGTATACCACCATCGCCATTATCATCTCAATTCATTCCTGGGGTTGAGAGGGGTCAGTCTTATCGCTAAAAAGAGATCGCTTTTTAGCGATAAGACCGCCCTTTGTACATAATTAGATATAATTTTAGTCTTTAAGTTCATTTTTGTATTGGTGTATAATAAATACATTTTTATCTATCTAACTCAAAACTACTTAGCGGATATTTAAAACAACTAGTAGTCGCTCGTGGTCGAAATTCGACCATAATAATTAATGTCAAAGACTATACTTCTATAATCACAGATTTCGCCAAGGCTACACTGTTCGTTGGACTTTAACAATAAACAAAAGAGTTTTATGCATGTGTGTGTCAAACACATGGTAGTGTTTATAATGTTTTTTTTTATTAATTTAATGTATTTTTTATGCATAATTTTTAAAAAATATTAGCATTCGTCGCTTCTCCTCTATATAAACTATAAGTGTGCCAAATTTCATACTCCTCCGTACGCGCAATTTTCGTAAAAAGGGGTACAAAGTTTTTGCTTCACGTATTAATATATAGATAAGGTAGTTGACAGTCAATTAAATTGATTTTTTTTAATCATCGTACAAAACATCGAAGCCAGACTTTAAACGAGAATAGTAATTATGACATCATAACATAAACGCGTCAAATAGTATATTATTGTTGAAACACACTAAAATTCTTTTTAACATAATATTTTACAAGTAAGATAATATATCATGGTATTTTAGCGGCCGCGCTTTTATATTAAAATAATTTTATAATTTATTGTTATGTGGGCCACCTATGCAATCTTCGTTGAAATATTAACCACCACCACATAAAAACATCATTAAATAGTGTAATTGATTGCAAAATCGTAAAATAGAATGATCTTATGATGAAAAAAAATATGCAGATCTTGGAGAGAGAAAAATGACCCTGGACACTCAAGCATAGACAAACAGATTTTCGATTTTGACACAATCGCTACAGAACCTAACAACCCCAACAACCAAAAAAACCACCGAAAACCTAAAGCACACACACAACCAACAATAAAACTTACACACATACTCACACTAACGCGCACTACCACCACATTGCATTACACGCACACTTCACAAACAAACCAAGACACACAAAGAGCCTAAAAATTAATAACCCAGACACAGAAACTGAAAAAACAACACACATGGCACTAGTTAGCTCAATATATATAGATATAGACATACGCACACACTGCACATGCACTTCCTCACAACACCAGCATGTAACAGATACACTCTACATTAGTATAAGTTTAGTATTAAAATTACAAAAATAACAAATAACCGTGTATTATTTCTAAACTTTCTCTAAATTAAATTGTAAAAAAGGGTACGGAACTAGAGTCCGTAGAGTTGTTATAAAAAAAAAACCACACACACATACGCGACGGAATTAACGCAGACGCCCCCGTTGATTGATGTACGGCAGATATAGCATTCCAGAGGGGTTCTGAATAAGTTAAAAATAACGCACTGACTATCAACCATATATATAAATAATATCGCGAGTACGCCGGATCCGATAGCTATGGAATAAGATCATCGTTTTAATAATATCGGACTGTAAGTTCCCACAGGCCATCAAAACATGGTGTCATTCAAAAGGTGCTTGGTTGCTCAAACCGCTAAAGCGAGCGATAAGATTTTCTCATTGTCTTTTGCTTAGCAGGTAATAAACAAATTAATGAAGAGAATTATTTTTCACACAAATAAAAAAATGGTGACAATCAGCATAGACGTGACAAGCATTAAGATGATTTTATTCAAAATAAGCCGCACTGGAGAACACTTTTAAAGGTCTTATAAGTGTTGTCATCTTAAAATATAGGACAGCTACTATGTATTTATAGAGGTCATGAAACTACAGTTGTAGTAATTACTCATATAATAATGCCATAATTGAATGGATTAATGAGAAATGAGAATTGAAAGAGGATGTAGTGACACGATTTGAAAAAGGAATGTTAAGGTGGTTTGGGCATGTAGAGAGAATGAATGAAAGTATAATCACAAAACAAGTATATGACAGCAATGTGACTGGTACAGTCGGCGCCGATAGATCGTGACGTACTCACCATGCTCAAATTGAAGGTATTTTGAAAAAAGGTCAGATAAAAAGCAGTTTAAATAAGCGTATATGTATGAAGAGATTAATGAAAGTTGATGAAGCGAAGTGTTTGTCAGAATCGTAGCAGGTGGAGATCCCTGCCTACCCCAATGGGAAACAGGCGTGACAATATGTATGTAAATGTATTTAATAGATTATAATATGAAACTATATTAGTAATTGTATACGATGAATAGCTTTGATAGTTGTTTAAATAAGTAGTTGTATTGTTATTGTTAAAAACCAAATTTTTGTAAAAGAAATATTTTTGAAGATTTTACTATACCATTGTAACGCTATAATACCTAGTCTACACCATTTGTCAAAATAAATCATCTATATAGTCCCCAAGTAATTTCTGAGAGAAGATAGATAGAAGAACGCGACGAAAATATAATGATGATTGATAAACAAAATTAAATCAATTTCGTCAACAGGCACAGAACTGAAAGGCCACGACGGTATTCAATTACTCATATATTTACATGGATTATTTTGGTTGCTACATCGAAAGTGAAAGTAAGAAATGAACCATCTAAAATTGGCTTAAAGGTTTCTATATTTTTATTTGTCAATAAAGATACGCAACATTAACTAGATTCTTGAAAACTAGATACAACATAGATTTAAGAAGAGGCCACCGTTTCGCTAAGAGTGACCTCTTCCGGGAATCCTCTAGAAAATATTTGATTCAAAGCAGAGAAATCAGTCTCAATAGACACTTCCTGTCTCTACAATTAATTTATTTATAAATAAAGAACAATGCAGATGTATAAAATTATATGAACAACACAAGTCCGATTACTAAAGTAGATAAGCCGATAGGCACAATCGATATCTCAAATTCTTTCATGTTTATCATTGATTGTTTTCATTGTCAAATGTATTTTAAATTATCAGTCACATTGAAAAAGAAAAATGATATCATAGTACTGGAAGTAGGGTACAATAATTCGAATCCTATCCTCCCAATAAGAAATTCTATGGCATCTTGGTTATCCTCGTCAATGCAATTTATAAATTCAACTTGCTATTTAGATACAGAATTAGATAGGTAGCAAAAAAGACAAAAGACCGGACCCCAAACTACCACACTATTATTTTACTTTTAGAAATCATGATAAGCGAAAATATTTTTAATAACTCTTTAAACAATAGACTCGTTTAAGTTATGACGTAATTTCTTGCTATCCTCGTGTAAAATCGATAAGACTTCAGTGTTTTGTTTCAGTTGTCTTGACTATCAAATTCTGCCATTTTAATTAGAAACATTGAAGTTTTTTGTAGAATTATATTTTAGGTTAAAATATTTTTTGATTTTTGACCTATACATACAAGCAAGCGATATAAACTACTTGTATTAAAACTATATAAATACTAAATCTAAATCAGGTGAAACACGTTTTAAAACAGATCTACAGGCAAACGCATTAATAAAACCAGCGTTTCCGGCAAAACATGAATGACTGGGTATATCTAAATAACACATAGATATAGAAAAAGATAAACAAGGCTATATGACGTCAAGATAGACACTCTAATTGCTTATAAAGATCTTTGTAAATATAGGCGAAATTGATGGACGATTTGCAGGAACGCTATACGTAAGATTATACTCGTATATGTTGAATGCATTGTAACAAAGTCACGCCATTCAATTGTGATGATAATACAGAGTAAAAGGCGACATTCAAAGGAAGCTGTTTAAAGGACTATCCGGTATGAATATAGGGTTGTTGCAAACTACGCGCGAGCCCTAGGAACCTCAGCTACTAGTATTCCATTTTTTATAACACTAAGGGAAAGCATTTGCGCACTGTCTCTGGGCCCGGGGGGAGGTCACCAGGTCACACACCAGGGTGTGTGGGACTAGTAATGGGTGATCTCATGTTCCGAATAGAAAATGTCTCAAGAGTCCGAACGCCGGACTACACAGTAAACCAGCACCCGTATTCCGGGCTTTTATTAGGAGCCACAGGAACTAGGGCCGTAGGCTCTCGTCGGTGACGAGTCACTAGTATTCCAAGAGCAGCTAGACGATATAACGGACGGTAAAGCCAACTGTTGCCCAAGACCAATAATCTTGAACTGGTCGTCTACAGACCGGCGTTCATCACGATGAACGATGCCGACGACATAGACGCTGAGACATTAGCAGCAATCGGTTAATTGTCTTTAGGTTAAAGAAAAGGGTACATAAAATTGCGCGATTAGGTAAATAGTTTCATAGAGCATCTAGTGTAATACTGGAGTTCGACTACTAGGGTCAGTCACAGAGCCCCCAAAAATTCACCAACAAGCGTGACAAAAACAGAAATGATAAATAATGAAGGCTATTCAGCTATGATCAGTGACATTGTTATTCCGAACAATACGCTATAACAGGTCCGAAATGTTAAAGAGATTGTGATTGCTCGACGATACGTTTCTGATGACATAACGGAGTTTATTATATTGACTCTAGATTGTGATGCAGTTTGCAAGATTGTAAATTATAGATAGCGAAGCGTTACGCGATTAAAATTTAATGTAGAAATTTTATGGAGTTGAGACGTTGTTTGAGTCACTTTAAATACTGGTAAAGTTTAACTGGGACATTCTTCCATGATTTTCTGAAATTTTCAATTCATTATTTTATGGTGTATCAATGTCAATGATAGAAGTCACAAGATTGCCAGAGACGGCTGGATGAGGAAAACGGAGGACTAGGTTGCATTGGACACAACTGTGGAAACGTAGTCATATATAATTTTTTTTATTGCATGAGTTCAGAAGACAGGCAGACGGCCCACCTGGTGGAAAGCGGTTACCATCGCCTATGGACATTTGTAACACCAAAGTGCTACTAAAGAGCTGTCGCTCTCTAAAGGGAGACTGGGACTTGCCTACTAATGCCGGGAAACAACTCAAGGTTGTTGTGGCGGCATACTCTGGACCAGGGGTTGTAACCATCCAGACGGGCAAATACCCTACCACCTGGCTGTGTGTTGTTTTGTCGCCTCTTACGATAGGCCGTCTGCCCACAGGAAATTGTATTCTTTCTCCATGCCTCCACGGATACTGAGAATCATAAGTGGAGATCAACCATTTAGCCTCCAGCTTATGATCTCGTCGTCGTCATAAACAATATGAATTGTCGTGGATGCAATTCGCGAACTGGCTCTAGGCCGCCGGAATACTCGATGGCGAACTTCCTTTCGAAACGGGCACGCAATGCCAGACCAAGGCCAGCCAACTATTAGATTCTATTAGAAACAATGAATTCACTACAAGAATATTCGTCTATTTACGGCCGAGTGACTTCTAAATGTGTCATAAAATAATAAGCGAGTTTTGTGCGAATTACAAAACAAAGAACACTAATTTATAATACTTAGAACAATAAAAGAAAAACTTTGGAAAATACTCTTTGCCACTGGTAAATTAGCATGCGTAGTTTTCAGGATTAACAGACTTCAAACTTAGACATCTGGATTTCTTTCTTCTTCTTCTATTTTAACTAGTGGTTGCCCAGTCGTCGAAATTCGACCATAATTAATTTAAATTATAAGTTTGAACATTATTAAGGTTCTGTTGTCAAGGACTATATATACTTCTATAATCACAGATTTCTCCAAGGCTACACTGTTAATTTGACTTTAACAATAAACAAAAGACTATATATATGCGTGTGTGTGTCAAATACATGGTAGATTGTGTAAGGGTTTTTTTATTGATTAAATGTATTTTTTATGCATAATTTAAAAATAAATATATTAGCATTCTGCACTCCTCCTCTATATAAACTATAAGTCTGCGAAATTTCTCCGACCGCGCAATTTTCGTAAAGAGGGGTACAAAGTTTTTGCTTCACGTATTAATATGATGATGACTAGAATAAAAATATAACGAGCAAAAGCCTTCATAACCCTTAATACAGTTTCGTAGTAAAATACCACAAAGCTCCTCCTGCTTTTCACCCCGTTTGTCACTCCCACGGAACCTTCCTTTGTCCGCGGACTGTGAAACACCTACCCAATTTCGTATCGATATTATCATAGCTATAAGGCAAAAAAGCATTTTATATATAAAATGAACTCATATCGTGACGACTGTGAATTGACTCAACAAAAGGTTCCTATGTTTTTCCTTTTCGTTTATTATTTTACTCAGCACACGTACCGTATTTACTTTAGGTATGTATGTACAACTGTACATGTTAAAACGCAGCGCTAACACTGCAACCGGAGATGCCGGCTAAAGCTTTGGTAAAACAAACAAAATTAATCAAATAAATTAAGCGCTACGCAATCTGCGCACAACTAATGGTTCCGCGAAGAGCTGCCAAACCGGTTTTCGTTATTTGGCTAAAACCACAAAAAAGCAGTGAATCCAAAATACCCCGCATCTCAAAAACTACCCATAGGGGCGACCTCATGTCCATAGGTGGTGAACTCTCGTTGCGCAGCGTAATGAGCGAAATGCTGCGACTTCTGTCCTCGACTCATCCTCCCCGTCACGTAGTGGAACCAGGTTGAGTTCAGGGACCTCCTTGGCGAGTCACATTCATGACGTGAGGTGTTCTGGAACCAGGGAAACCCCAAGTATGGCGAAATGCGTTGAGGCGTTGAATTGGCTACGGTGTATCCCGTGGCGCCTCATAAAAAAAAGGAAAGACAGTGGAAGATTTAGTGGGTAGTCCGGCGACCGGCATCTAACAACTCCTTCTTCATACTCCTCGGTACAAAGCCTCCCCCGGTATTCGCATTTTAGAATTTTCAATTCATAGTTTAGAAGTATGATGAAGGCACAATTTGCACAAGTTTGGAAGCTATTATCTCACCATCTATTTCTTGGCTTAAATACAACAATCATTAAAGAACATCGTTATGTTTTTCAAGATCTAACTAATGATACCCAACACGACAATAGTATGGTTACGAGTTACGCAGGACTCGAATTAAAATGCCGTTGGAGTTACTATAGAATTTATTAGA
The DNA here is from genome assembly GCA_019925095.2 of Dendrolimus kikuchii. Classification (NCBI taxonomy): domain Eukaryota; kingdom Metazoa; phylum Arthropoda; class Insecta; order Lepidoptera; family Lasiocampidae; genus Dendrolimus; species Dendrolimus kikuchii. The sequence continues at coordinate 14,453,277 of CM034412.1, forward strand.
ACTATACAAACACGTATAACATAGGTACAAATATAACTAGACACTAGTAGTACAAACTGCACGATTCAATAACACGCGCGAAGTCCGTCACTATATCGCTTGTCGAATGTACGTCTTACTCGTATCGTAATCTTCGCTCGACTGCCCCACCCCTCCGTTCAGGAATTGTTTTATAGTAAACTGCTTTTTTCCGTGCAGGAACGGAGAAAGAATACAATTTCCTGCGGCCGGGCGGCCTGTCGTAAGAGGCGAATAAACAACCCACAGCCAGGTGGTAGGGCATTTGCCCGACTGGATGGCTACCACCCCTGGTCTAGAGCATGCCGCCATAACAACTTTGAGTTGTGTTCCGGCATTAGTGACCAGGTTCCAGACTCACTTAAGAGAGCAGCAGCGCATTTGTAGCACCTTTGGTGTTGCAAATGTCCATAGGCGATGGTAACCGCTTTCCATCAAGTGGGCCGTCTGCCTGTTTGCTGATTTCCTGCAATAAAAAAGAAGTTGCACAATACACAATCGATTGAGTGGGCTGGTTTCTTCCAAGAAAATGTAATTTGCGCACCTGCGAACGGCCAACAAAGTCGAAAACAATAACAATAAGGATTAGTTCGGCACTAATGACGGCCATAAATCAAGTACGATAACAATAGGATGTTTTTCTTAATTGCAAATTTTAAACACAAAGTAAACGAAAGAAATCCTAAATCCGGGAAGGCAATAAACCGCGCTTTTACGACCGGCAAGTGTGCGCATTTTTTTGTCGGTATGTAACAGTATGTACACTGAAAAAATTTCAACCTCTAGTTTCATGCTATACTGACTACCCCTAAGCTTTTTTATTTTTCGTTATTATTTCCCTACATTACTTTGTGTTGTTCTATAGACTACATATTCCTGTAAAACTACAGAATAATCTAGACTCAGAAGGTTCTGAGAAAAATGACCTATAAAGCCATCTGTCTAGCCATGCAGAAATTAGGATAGATTATTACAGATAGAGTAAAATTTAGATTACATTTGTTCCTAAGCCCCAGATTCCTACAACTTATTTAATATGGATCAAAACACTAAGCAAAGACCCATAAACCGTAAACGTTTAAAAACGATCACAACCTTAAAACTTCTTACATAACTTAGAACCGCTACATACATCGCTCGCAACCGCACCATCACCCGAGGTAAATAAAATGCAAATAGTAAGAGCACACCTGGCAAACAGGCACACGCGTGTATTGCATTGCTTTAACAACGCCAAGGGCATTGTCAGCGCACGATTAGCCTGGAGATGTACACACTGGTCCAGCCGGGTTGAAATCATTACCTCGCGCCGGTGTGTACGCGCAATATTAACACTAGTCTATGAGAAACACTCGTAGTCTACGGCCAACCGCCAATATTCGAAATCTATTACTGCACGAAAAACGAACCTTTGTACGAGCAACCAAGATTTTGTTGTAATATTGTAAATTGACTCATTGACTCTTCGGGTGATCAGAGGGCTGGTGCTTACCTCGGCCAACGGATCAGTATGGCGATCCAGCGAGGAAACGTAGCCAGCCTTCTGGGCACCTCACCCATAGAAGACGGTGATCTGGGCTCAGTATTCTACTTATAGTCTTGAGGGACTATGAGTAGAAAACAATACAAATAAGTTAAGTTTTCTTGCATTGTATTCGATTATATGTTATAAATCCTATTCTATTCTGATGACTGCCAGGCGAGAGGCTTACATTTGAATGCGAAGAAAAAAAAGGTTATGGTGTTTGAAAGAGAAGAAACCAGAACGAATGCAAGGATAATGGTCGATGATGTTATGCTAGAGCAAGTGAATGAGTTTGTATATCTTGGATGTGCTTTTAGCAGGGATGGAAGGTACACCGCTGATATAGAAAGAAGAGTGAATTTGGGGAATAGTGTGAATGGAGCGTTAGGTTAACTTCTAGGCGCTAAGAATCTCAGCCAGAAGGCCCAGCTCGCCATACACAACGCGGTGCTGGTACCTACGCTCACGTATGGATGCGAGAGTTGGGTATGGAAGAGAGAGCATGAAAGTAGAGTAAACGCGGTCGAGATGCGAGCACTGCGCAAAATCTGCGGAGTGATGCTCGCGGACCGCGTTCGTAATACCGAAGTAAGAAAGAGAGTTGGTCTGAAAGAGAGTGTCGGGGTGAAGGTAAGGAAAGGAATGCTCCGGTGGTTCGGGCATGTGGAAAGAATGCATGATGAAAGAATGACTAAACAGATATACAATGCAAAAGTGGATGGATGCAGAAGTCGTGGAAGGCCACGACACACCTTCCGTGATCAAATTGATCGTGTACTAGCAGAAGGTGATGTCAGGAGCCTTAAGAACAGACGAGCTTGCATGACAAGAGTTATGAATGTCAAAGAGGTGAGTGAGGTGTGTAAGAATAAGCCTAAATGGCACTCTGTTGTTCGTGCCTACCTCGCAAGGGAACTGACGTGAAGTTATGTATGTATGTATGTCTATTCTTATTGAGAATAAATTTTACATATTGTAAATTATTATAATAAACGCAATATTGAGACTTCCTACGCTTCAGGCATTCTTCGAAGACTGCACTTGACATACAAACGTATGCGGTGGGACACGTCCTAGGGATCTATGTATTTGAGCAGAACATCCATTACATTACATACAAGTAGTTGCTGCCGGTAGACCGAATCGTACACACCATGATCAAATATCAGAAGTGTTAAGGAGAGGTCAGGTAAAAAACAGTCCCAAATAAACATGCATGTATAAAGAGGTTAATGAAAGTAGATGAAGCGAAAGTTGTTTGTCAGGATCGTCACAAGTTGAGATCCATAGTCTCTGCCTACCGCCATGAGAAACAGGCGTGATAATATGTATGTATATTAATACAATGTATATTCACATAAATTTCGAAATTATGTACACCGAATTTCATACAAATATGTTAATATAATTAACGGGGATAAACGTAGGAAAATTATATTCCACTAATCAGAGTTTCAACGGGATATAAATTTTTCAAGAAACACGCGCGATATATGTAAATGTAAAGCGGTGGTCTGTTATGAACGTATGCATTTTATGAAAGAAAGAAAGAAAAGACATTTATCCCTTAAGAGAGCAGCAGCGCATCTGTAACACTTTTGGTGTTGCAAATGGCCATAGGCGATGGTAACCGCTTTCCATCAAGTGGGCCGTCTGACTGTCTACTGAACTCATGCTATAAAAAAAAATATATTTGGCAATAACACGTAGCGAGACAGATGTTACATATTAGAGAAAAATAATTATTATAATTACACACATTAGATACGTAAAAAAAATATATCTCGCGATGATACCGAATGGGTGCAGATCAACAAATATCAGACACGTGTCTGACGATGGCTTTCAACTGCACCCTGGGACGACAGGCTGTACATGGCGTTCATACGCCAGGCGTTTGGAAGAGGCCACTATAGTAAATTTCTATAAGAAGCATTCGTCGGTCGTTTGTAACAAACCACCGCCTAACATAAAAGCGATTCACGTAAATAGCACTGATTTAAGACACGAATTCCTTCCTACGCGATCTCCCAAATCCCCGTTTAAGTCACAAGCTGAATAAACTAGAATACGAAGTACAACGCAGACTACTATTTATGTATATAATGGATGTATCAGTACTATTCGCGGCTTGTTGTTTCTGGCGCCAACACCAAAGCGTAACCTACTTTAAACGCAATGCCTCTAATCCAGGGGTTCCCAAAGTGTGCGCCGTAGAGAGTAGAGGGGCGCCGTGAAGCGGTCCTGTTTACCATTCTCCGGAAACCAAAACTTAGGCATTCCCGGTTACAAAATGTGTGGATATCACCAAGCTCACATGTCACATTGACTACATACATAACTTCACGCCAGTTGCCTTGCGGGGTAGGCACGAATAACAGAGTGCCATTTAGGCTTATTCTTACACACCTCACTTGCCTCTTTGACATTCATAACTCTTGTCATGCAAGCTCGTCTGTTCTTAAGGCTCCTGACATCACCTTCTGCTAGTAACGATCAGTTTGATCATGGAAGGTGTGTCGTGGCCTTCCACGACTTCTGCATCCATCCACTTTTGCATTGTATATCTGTTTAGTCATTCTTTCATCATGAATTCTTTCCACATGCCCGAACCACCGGAGCATTCCTTTCCTTACCCACATTGACTACGTTGCATTATATTTTATTTCCTATTTTTCTTAAATAATAAATGATTTCTTGTATGTAAATATAAAAACTCAGCTTCATATTGTGGATGTTTCAATTTTTGTGCCCATATACTTAGTAACATTGTACCCTATTTCAACTAGCTAGGGCGCCGAGGCTAAGTTCCAAATAAGTGCGAACTGGAAAAGTTTGGGAGCCCCTGCTCTAATCAATAATATAATAATTGCGTTAATAAAATTTGAAAAAAATCAGAGGGGATAATTGCGACCCGCAGATTCCGAAAATACAACTTTTAGAATCTCTGTCTGTCTGTAAGAGCATTACGTGAAAACTTATTTCTTATATTATATTACAGAAAAATAAGAAACACCACTAAGGTTTGTATGAAATGCAACACAAACTTGCCGGTCTTAAAATTAGTACTTTAAACCAATTAAAAGAACCCGGGAGTTCTGGGATCTACTGAGTTGAGTACGTCGATACATAGATCTCCAAACCACAGACAGAGATCTTCGGAATAAACATCATTGACCCTACTACCTAGTGTTCACATAATATAAAGCTATCTACACGATATAAATGTAGGACAGCAGCAACAGCTTACCATCAGGCGGATCACTGTCGATTCGCTTACCTGCAAAGATAAAAATAAGAAACCATCAGTACAATCATGGAAGAGAACACAAAAAAACTTAAAAATACCGGAAAGTTCATTTACGAATTTTACCATGCCAGGAAGCGAACCTGGAGCTTCTTTTTGCGTTTTGGTAAAAAAAGGCCGACAATGGCTTAGCCCTTAAAACCACGGGGCCGTCGTTCCTTTTACTATAATAATTACGATGACACTGACAACTCCACTTGTCTCTTTGAAAACATCCTAAACATATTATGGCTACGTTCCAGAAAAGACTCACAACGACCGCGATATATCCCGTTCCACTTTCTTGCGGACGTTATAATCATGAACTCTAGTGGTACGGATTATGGGGTGTTGATTTCATAAACGAAGAAATACACAAATGTCATTGGTTGATTTTAAAATCGCGCCTTTTTCAATGTCAAGAGCTAGAAAGAATTAATGCACGGTGGTCGTTGTGAGCGCGCTGTATATTCGAAAATGGTGACGTCATTCGTGACATTTTCGCCACGACCATAACGACCGCGGTCGCCATGTGGAACGGTCGACGGAGCATTTTGGGCGTTGTGAGCTACTAAGGGAACGCGTCGTAAAAAGCATTAAAAAACCAAGTGTCACTTACACAAACACACGGCCAGTCATACGTACAAAAAATAAATAAACATGAATCAGTTGCGAAAACAAACAGTCGAGTTCCGAGACAAGGTGACATTGGGGGGACAAGTTGCATGAACGGTTGTAAAACGACGGAATATTGAAAAAGCTAAGTGATTCTTTTTAAGTATTTTATGTAAAGGCAATTAACACAGTCGTGAAGATTAAAATTGACAGAATTCATACATACATACATACATAACTTCACGCCAGTTCCCTTGCGGGGTAGGCACGAACAACAGAGTGCCATTTAGGCTTATTCTTACACACCTCACTTGCCTCTTTGACATTCATAACTGTTGTCATGTAAGCTCGTCTGTTCTTAAGGCTCCTGACATCACCTTCTGCTAGTACACGATCAATTTGATCATGGAAGGTGTGTCGTGGCCTTCCACGACTTCTGCATCCATCCACTTTTGCATTGTATATCTGTTTAGTCATTCTTTCATCATGCATTCTTTCCACATGCCCGAACCACCGGAGCATTCCTTTCCTTACCTTCACCCCGACACTCTCTTTTAGACCAACTCTCTTTCTTACTTCGGTATTACGAACGCGGTCCGCGAGCGTCACTCCGCAGATTTTGCGCAGTGCTCGCATCTCGACCGCGATTACTCTACTTTCATGCTCTTTCTTCCATACCCAACTCTCGCTTCCATACGCAAGCGTATGGAATGACAGAATTCACATATATGATAAATCTATACAGTGAAAGCTGGATAAGTGGGCCCTTGATATATGAGGTCCCGACACTTGCATTGGAATACCTTTATTACTGGGAATTTTCAAATCTTTTTAAAACTTCCATCAACATCTTATCATTTAAAACGTATTTTTTAAGTTTAAATGTATACTAATACTAGTGATCGCCCAGTGGTCGAAATTCGACCATAATAATTAATTTAAATTATAAGTTTGAACATTATTAATGTTCTGTTGTCAAAGACTACTTCCACAATCACATATTTCGCCAAGGCTATACTGTTAATTTGACTTTAACAGTAAACAAAAGAGTATATATGCGTGTGTGTGGCAAATGCATAGTAGTGTGTGTAATGTTTTTTTTTATTGATTTAATGTATTTTCTATGCATAATTAAAAAAAAAAAAATTAGCATTCGTCGCTTCTTCTCTATATAAACTATAAATGTGCGAAATTTATACTCCTCCGTCCGCGCAATTTTCGTAAAAAGAGGTACAAAGTTTTTGCTTCACGTATTAATATAATAATGAATATAAAGAGGTAACATTTGTATGTTTGTGGCGAATAAACTCAAAAACTATTAGACCGATTTCAAAAATTCTTTCACGATTAGAATACTACATTATCCCTGAGTAATATAGGCTATATTTAATTTAAATAATCGGATTCTAATTTTTTTTCAAGGCAGGAAAAAGGCAACGTCTGGGACCATTAATTATTTATATAACACATTTTTAACTCTCTAACGAATCTATGGACCTCATACAACTAGTGTATTATGAATAATGGAGGTCAGTAATCCTTGATAAAAATGGTTTTGATATACAAACGGACATGAAGATTTCATAACGGTTCCGTTTTTGCGAAAATGGTTACGGAACCAAAAAAATCGTTAAAATGACAAAACTTTTCAAGGTGCCTAAGAAGCGACCTCTACGTACGACGAAAATAAACTTAATTTAACCAACAAGCGCCTTATTGGCAGCGTTTAATTTTAAACTTTGCAAAAGGTAGACCGAGCACATAATCACAAGCCCCAGTCGAACTCCTTGACCTTGTCTGATACAGAATACACTTTTGAAAGGAGGTAAAGTCGTGTTTTTAATACCTTACGCTGTTTATATTTAAAATGCACTCACTGTTACCAACGTAATGGGTTTTACGTGATTTTCAATATACTTAACGTAAACAAAACGCCACAGGCTTACTTTAAAGCTGAATTTACAAAGAGTGATTTATGGACAAAGACCGAGACGTACTCACCATGATCAAATTGAAGATATTTTGAAGAAAGGTCAGAAGTTAACAAGTAGTTTAAATAAGCGTGTATGTATGAAAAGATTAATGAAAGTTGATGAAGCGAAAAGTGTTCATCAGGATCGTAACAGGTGGAGATCTATTGTCTCTGCCTACCCCAATGGGAAACAGGCCTGACAATATGTATGTATGTAACCACCTTTAACCTGGTCTAGAGTATGGCGCCATAACAAGCTTGATTTGTGTTCCGGCATTAGTGAACTAGTGGCTAGTGAACGCGTCCCAAACTCAAAGGACGCGGGTTCGATCCTGGCCGGAACGCATGCACCACTTAGTCAGTTTTCAGATCTAATGTGCATATTGTTACATTTACCACGTGCTAATAACGGTGAAGGAAAACATCGTGATGCAACCTGCACATCGAAATAACCGATGTGTCAAACTTGCCAAGCCGCCTTGGACAAGCGTGGCGGGTATACGTCCGTTCCCCTATAGTGGGAGGCCTGAGCCCAGCAGTGGGACATTTATGGGCTGATATTATTATTATTATATATATTAGTGACCAGGTTCCAGTCTCCCTTAAGAGAGCAGCAGCGTATTTGTAGCACCTTTGGTGTTGCAAATGTCCGTAGGCGATGATAATTGCTTTCCATCAAGTGGGCCGTCTGCCTGCCTGCTAAACTCCTACAATAAAAAATAAAAAAAACAAAAACTACTAGAATGGACTATATGAACGATGGAGAACGCGGTGCAATTTTTTTGTAGATTTCTCGTTTTCAATATAATAATAACGCTAAACGCAAGCGAAATTCTCAAGTAATCGCATATCAATCATTGCGATCTCAACTCACGATATTACAAATGTGATAGGCAGCCGCTGCCACAAATAAAATATCAATTTGTATGTCTGGGAACGCGGAGGTCGATGATATATGTATGAACCTATATATTCTCTTATAATAAAAGCACTGACCTCTGTTATTACCACTGGACTGGTACATACATACATAACTTCACGCCAGTTCTCTTGCGGGGTAGGTACGAACAACAGAGCGCCATTTAGGCCCATTCTTACACACCTCACTTGCTTCTTTGACATTCATAACTCTTGTCATGCACACTCGTCTGTTCTTAAGGCTCCTGACATCACCCTCCGCTAGTACACGATCAATTTGATCATGGAAGGTGTGTCGTGGCCTTCCACGACTTCTGCATCCATCCACTTTTGCATTGTATATCTGTTTAGTCATTCTTTCATCATGCATTCTTTCGACATGCCCGAACCACCGGAGCATTCCTTTCCTTACCTTCACCCCGACACTCTCTTTCAGACCAACTCTCTTTCTTACTTCGGTATTACGAACGCAAACCGCGAGCGGACTGGACTGGTCATTTCATATAAATGATCAGTATGGTTTTTTTGCCAATCAGCCTCTGGCACTAATTTTAGTTACTGACCAAAAATTGTTTTTTTTAATGTCCTGTTCCTTATTAAAACTAGCGACCCCAGCAGAAGTCGTCCTGCTCTGAACAAATATCTAGGACCCGATTGCACTGCCACCTACGCGCTGTAATTGTGAATCTAAACCATTCCGGGACTCACTCAAACACACACAAAAATTTAATCAAAATCGATAGAGGGGTTTAGATGAAATTCAGTGACATACACACGAACAAAAGAATTGTATATATGAACATACACCTTACATTTTTTTTATCACTGTGTCATTACGAAAATCCCAATAATCCCAAAACAAAGAAGAAGAACTAGTATTAGTACTAACGTAAGCGACTTTTTTAGTTCACTGAAACTCTCGTACTCAGCGCCAAGATCAGTTCAGTCACAGAGCCCCACATTATAACACTCTGGGAGAATCGCAGGACAGTCCAGGGCGTAAAGGAACAAGCGCCGCGGGTAGGTGCGTTGCATGATGAATTTCAGAATTTTAAATAGAGCAGAGACAATGATCTCAGAAAGGCGCCAATGTACAAACAACCCGTCAAATGTCACCATAAGGGAACACCCCAATCCAAATCTATTTCCGTCAACAACAGTCCGACGCGACGCGGCTAATTGCGTCCGCATCCGGTGTACGATAGACTTGCCCTTTCGTCTTCCTTCTTTTAAACATGATATCAACATGACTAGTATATTTAGCCAGCGTGTTAAGTTACAAATTAAGAGGCCACCTTACGTTCTGGATTTGTACATTGGGGACATATCTGCAGCTCTGCGATACTAACAGAAAACTGCGCGTTCAATTTCGCAAATGTTACTTATTTAGAAAACGGCGCCACGTGCAGCGCACGTTAATCCATTCGCACTCGAGTTTTAAAAATTGCTTTCATAAAATAGTGGATATGGAGAATATACGATATTATATTATTATATTATAAGCTTTATTTATAGCATAAACTAATATTGCACTGTTTATATTGTTGAAATTCTTTTTTATGTTTAGCTACTTTAAATATGAACGTTGTAGCATTTGTGACCAATAGCCATCTGTAAATATCGTTACGAGTTAGCGGGACTCGAATTAAAATGCCGTTAGAATTATTATAGAGTTTATTAGAACAATACAGACACGTATAACACAGGTACAAATATAACCGAACACACCAAATCTAAACGTAATGCAGAAGGTCGTAATTCAATAAAACGCGCAAAGTCCGTCACTATTAGTTTCCCGAATGTACACACGTCACGCCCGTATCGTAGTTGTAGCTCAACTGCCCCCTCTCTCCATCAGGCCGTCTTTTTATACTTCACAAGTGCAAATGTGCCCGCCCGGCAACGTCGACACAATCAGCTCGTAATCCGCCACACCTGGCTAATCATGCAGCCGCAAGCGGCCGTAAACGAGTACAATAGAACAATCAGCTGTTCCCTATAATAACTAGAAACGTATGCCAATAAATGAATGAACAAAAAAAGACGATCATAACAGGATTACAATTAGTTCAAATGCCGACAAGTAATAAAATGTGCTTTTACAGATTTGTACGTGGAATTTGTCTTTATCGGGTTCTAGGTTGTAACAATATCATACACAAAATAAAGCGGGTCACACAGAACCTAACAAAAATAAGGAAAAAACAATATTGCAAGTATAGTCTGAGCCAAACTTTATGGCCACTATTGGTTTTCAACAGATAGCTAAGCGATACACTCTTTGTCATAAAAAAAATCAACCACTGTGAAGCCTTCTGTCTAATCTTCGCTAAGAGCTATTCCCGGACTAGATATTCGGTGATTTTAAGAGATGTACTATTGACATACTTAAATAAATATTTTCATCAGATGGCTCAACACGATAAACTTCTTTTAAAAAAATCTTCGCCGCTACTACACCCGTCAATTGTCTACTTTTTAAATTATTTTATAACATCAACAAAATAAGTTTAAGGAGTGTTGGGGTGAAGTTAGGAAAGAAATGCTCCGGTGGTTCGGGCATGTAGAAAGAATGCATGATGAAAGAATAACTAAACAGACATACAATGCAAAAGTGGATGGATGCAGAAGTCGTGGAAGGCCACGACACACCTTCCATGATCAAATTGATCGTGTACTAGCAGAGGGTGATGTCAGGAGCCTTAAGAACAGACGAGCGTGCATGATAAGAGTTATGAATGTCAAAGAAGCAAGTGAGATGTGTAAGAATAAGCCTGAATGGCGCTCTGTTGTTCGTGCCTATCCCGCAAGGGAACTGGCGTGAAGTTATGTATGTATGTAATTTTAAACAGGAAAATCATTATTATCCTCAAGAGTTTGTTAATGTGACTATACTGTCGATATAGTATGTATTGACCCATTAACACTTGCGCTGTACTCATGTGTCGGCGAGATAACGTGTGACATTGAAGTGTCTAGAACGTTTATTGCACAACGATCGCAAGTGTGGCACTACATCGATTGTAGCATGTACTGATTGGGTGTTATGAAATCGATTGGAAGGGGAATACATAGATTTTGTATATGTATGTATATCGACGCTCTCATTCAATAACTTAGTAATGAAGTATTACCGAAGAAAATGTTATATCAAATTTAGCATTGGTGACTTGGGGTCTAAGTATGTTATCTTTAAAGTGTGTGGCGTGTCCGAACGCGCCGATAACAATCAGATTAAAAAAAATGTGTGTGTGTGTGTGTGAGTGTGATTGTCAGTGTGAGTGGGAGTGTGAGTGGGAGTGTGAGTGTGAGTGTGAGTGTGTGCGCGTATGTGTGTGTGTGCGTGCGTGCGTGCGTGGGTGTGCGTGTGCGTGTGCGTGTGCGTGTGCGTGTGCGTGTGCGTGTGCGTGTGCGTGTGCGTGTGCGTGTGCGCGCGCGCGCGCGTGCGTGCGTGCGTGCGTGCGTGCGTGCGTGCGTGCGTGCGTGCGTGCGTGCGTGCGTGCGTGTGTGTGTGTGTGTGTGTGTGTGTGTGTGTGCAGTTCACACGCAGTAGAAGTGCAATTTCAGAGAATATACTCACAGATAATTCTTCTCTAACTTTGATTAATATAAATATAATTCCTTTAGCCTGCATCCGTCAACATATTATAATTCAAAAATTCAATCTAAATTACATTTTAAATTACTAGGATAAACTTTAAAATTCAATGCACTGGTACGCACAATGTCCTTTGATCTAGGCATAAAAGAATATCATAAGTTTTATTTGATATGAAATGTGTTTTATTTCGAATCAAATAAGGTTGAATTTGATGTGCTTATCTCTTTTTTAGTGTCACTTTTTCCTTTCATCGATTTTCAAATCACAACGATTCTAAAGAAGTTTCACTTAAAACAAATAAAAATGTCATTCTAATTAATGAATACTACGCAGTTCGCGGACTCCTTGCGTCATAGGCATTGTTTTGCATATTTGTAATATTATTCTTTATAACGTTAGAATAAGATAAGTTTTAATAAATTATAGTTCAAAGCGTCTTGTTTTGTTTCTATCAATAGACAATTCAATTGAAGATATGAGTTTAGCTTGGTTCTAAGCCAAACACACGAGATACACTCGTCACATATCTCACAACGATAACACAACAACCCTTTAACTGAAAACTTTTTTAAGCACGCTGGGCACTTTGGTATAAAGAAAATGCATTGAACACACATACAGATATATGTGTCAACGTATACAAGTTTGCAAAGCTAAGAAGTTTTCACTTCTTCTGATCTGCAGTCCTAAAATTAACCGTTTTTTTTTTCAGATTTTTCCTACTATTGCTTATGAAAAATATCCTCATGACATATTTATTGGACGGAGCTTTTAGTCTCCAAAAAACACAAAATATTTTTTGTTGTTGTAAAATTTTAATTTTTCGCATATTGGATCATTGCTCGAGGGGGTCGATATAAGTTCAAGTTGGCGGATGTCATTCCTGCCAGGGCATTGCGGAGTCGGGTAGCCCATTTCCCGTAGCCCTGGCATATGGCTCAGGACGGAACACCCAGGGGTTTTAGTGGGTATCCCTAACTGGGGAGTGGCAATAGCGTGGCACCGGTTCTGACCGGGCACGCTAGTGCCACCCCCGATCTGGCGAATCCCACACTCACACGGGTCGCGAACATCCCCCCAGGCTTCTGTGCCTGTCGCGGCTTAGTCCTCAAACGGATTTCCCTGGCCAAAAAAAAAAAAAAATGGCGGATGTCACTCCCAATTAGAAGCATACAGTGAATAAGAAAACTAAGGAATGACTATCGCCAGTAAAAAACGTAATTCGCAACACACTCTATACTCAAAGTAGTATTTTTTTTTAACTAATTTTCCAATATTGTATCAAATACATTATAATTTTCTTACAGTTGTATGAGCCAAATGCGTAACATGCATTATTTTTTTAGTGGAAACTTAGTTGATGTCTGTATTAATTTATGTATTTTATATAATAATATCAGCCCATAAATGTCCCACTGCTGGGCTCGAGCCTCCCATTATAGGGGGAACGGACGTATACCCGCCACGCTTGTCCAAGGCGGCTTGGCAGGTTTGACACATCGGTTATCTCGATGTGCAGGTTGCATCACGATCTTTTCCTTCGCCGTTATTAGCACGTGGTAATTGTATGAATATGCATATTAGATCAGAAAACTGTCTAAGTGGTGCATGCGTTCCGGCCAGGATCGAACCCGCGCCCTTTGAGTTTGGGACGCGTGCACTAGCCATTACGCTACCACGACTCCGACTTATGTATTTTATATTGTAAGAATTATAATTATTGTATGTTTCCCAAATAAATAAAATAAATAGTAAATCTCAATTTAAAGTTTCAATCAACTTCTTATGTTATAGTTAGTCTGACTAAAACTCAAAAACGGCTAGACCGATTTTGATGAAATTTTGTGTGTGTGTGCGGAGTGGATCCCGGGATGGTGTATATTCACAACTGGACCAGGTAGGTAGCGCTGCAATTAGGTTCTAGATTTTATTTTTTTCTAGGCAGGACAACGTCTGCCGGGCCGACCGACTAGTTCGGTATAAAAATAAACATATGTTTTAGTAACATCTATCTATAATGGACTAAAAATATCTTTCAACACGTTCAGTTCAAAAGTTTATTGAGACGCAACACGACGGGGTTATCGGCATTGGGGTGCTCACGTGCCACTCCAGGTGGTATCCGAACCCCAAAGAAATACGAGACTGCTTATAATGACGACACGTGTAATGAGGGTTTATGTAGGTTAAAGGAATACTGATTTGATATCTTGTAACGCGATGTAGACATCGATTAACAATGTGATTGTTTCGTCAATGGATGCAGGTGACTATGGTCTAACAATAAGGGTGACGAAGAACGCGCGAAGTGAAAAAGAAAGTAGAAATGGGTATCTCAAGCTTCAAAGCGGACCTTCATTTATTGAAGTGAAACTTTTTTAGATTCGTTGTGATTTGAAACTCGATGAAACGAAAAAAAGCGACACTAAAAAGAGATATTTAATAATTTAAACACTGAGCTGGAAATGTTTGAAGTTTTGAAGTTCATAAATCAGATTGAAACTAGAGCATTTGTTTCCTATTTTAGTTATCATAAGTCTCTCGTGTCATTCGTTCAAAGTGAAAACATGGAATCTGAATAATATGTGTTATAATACACACAATTATATTTAAATTTTTACATGTAATAAGTTAAGTAATGAATTAAACTAAATAAAACCAATAATAAAAAATAAACTAAATATTAACAAATAAATAAAAACTAAATTGCGGCTTTTGGGTTCGAGACCCTAGGACCATGGGGGGCCCTGAGGCGCACAAAGTTTATCGAGACATAGCGAAACGCCTGGCAGACATCTCACGTGACCAAAAGACTGGTCTGTACCTCGGACAACGCATTAGCGTTGCCATACAGCGAGGTAATGTGGCCAGTCTTTTGGGCACGTTGCCAACTGATGCTGTCAGTTGCTGGGACTAGATTTTATAGTTTAATTTGTATATATACTTATTTATAATTTAGTTTAGTTTTTATTTAATTGTTAATATTTAATTTATTTCTTCTTATTGGTTTTATTTAGTTTAAGTCATCAATTAAATTGTGTTTATAATATATCTTAAATATGTAATATTTTGCATTAAAATAAATATAAGATAATTTTTGAGCTTAGTAAAAATATTATAAAAATAATAAACCTTATAATTATCCTGTTACTCCTGATACTCTACATTTATCTCATTCTCTCGTAGGCTACTTTTCTGAAGTTTCACTTCTGCCGTGTATGAATTGCACACACAGTTTTTATTTTTTTATTCATTAAAAATTTTTGTGTCACGAACATGGGTTAATTTATCAATCAGAAGAAGTCACACTACACAGAAGTGTAGGTACGTGTGTCAACACATCCGTACTGTTATCACAGATCGCTATCGCTATCAACACGTATCCATAGGCGACGGTAACCGCTTTCCATCAGGCGAGTCGTCTGCTAAAGTGGAAGTTTATCAAGTGTCGAGGGAGTGTGGTAGAGCCACCAAGCGCCGGCGAGTGGTGAGGTTGCAGGACGACAATGTTGCTCACGCTCGCGCAGTTCTTTAAAGCACTCATCGACACTTTCTACATTTTCAAAGTTAATAAAAACCAGTCCCATAATCGACTGTACACCCAAGTTATGCATTCGAATACGTACTTAGCGATAAAAAAACCGTATGAATAAATCAAAGAGTACGCGATTACGTCGGTAGTTAATCGCGTCGGTCGATGCGCGGTCACGCGAACGTAACTTTGCTTGATTCATTTTTATTTCTCACACAAGAATAGAATTGCATAATTAAACAGTACGCGGGCAATGAAAAAAAAACTTGATTCATTTTCGACTAGCATTTAACAGCGGCAGCCGCTATACATAATAACAATGTAATGGAACACTTACAAGCCAATAGATGGCGCTGTACAATAATTAAAGTCGCGAACGATTCCCGAAACGTACAAAGAATATAAACAAATTTTCAACAATAACAGATACTGAGATAGGCCTAGGCCTGCGAGGAACAGTAATAGCCTCGCTGGAGGACCATCCTTTGAGACGGAGGAGCATTCCATCTCGCTCCTTCACCCTATACGGGGAACTCTCTTCAACACCATATCGCTGCTGCTCGTTTAAGGGAGACTGGAACCTGGTCACTAATGCCGGAACACAACTCAAGGTTGTTACGGCGACATACTTTAGACCAGGGGTGGTAGCCATCCAGTCGGGCAAATGCCCTACCACCTGATTGTGGGTTGTTTTGTCGCCTCTTACGACAGGCCGCCTGGCCGCAGGAAATTGTATTCTTTCTCCGTTCCTGCACGGATATCATACAATAATCGTATATTACTTACTATTCATACACTTGGCCTACCATCGATTCAATTTTGACATTAATTGTATCGAGCGTATGTATAATTTTAACCGATGGTAAAGCAAATGAACGGTCGGTAAGAACCGGCCATTAGAAAATGCGACCGGAAAATTTAAAATAACAGTTGCATGAATAAAACAGTAGAATTGTAATAAAACTACGTTTTAACGGTTTTAAGCGCGGTAATTTTATTTGATTTTGGTTTTTCACTTGTTTCACTTTTGGTGAAATAATTAAACTGGTTGGTTTTGGTTTCATTAATTTGGTTAGGTTATAATTTATTCGACTGATAGATAACTTTATCTGGTGATTGAAAAATCGACCCTAGGTCTTTTAAACATTATTAAATAGTGTATAAATAATATGAAATACATAAAATATAAACCAATTGCAAAAATCCCTTTTTGATTTAATTTATTACATAAGTAGAATTGCTTTTATTAATTATTATTATTATTTATGTATTTATTCATTCTCAAAAATTTTACATTTTTTTAAAATATACATATAAAGATATTTTTTATAAAAAAAAATAGATAGCATTATTCTTTTATAAAAATATATCAAAAATAAAATACATATTCAATAAAAAAATACAAAATCTTGCATCACATCGCCAGCGGAGCCTGGGGTCCATTATTATTATTACTATTATTTAACAAAATTGGGTCGTTTTGGTCTTAGGCCAAAAGGAAGGTTTGCACTGAAAATCAGCGTTGTGTCGGATATAATTCCGGCACAGCAAATATGCTGAGCGCAAACGTTGTTTGTTGAAAATGCGGCGTGCAAATTCTCAAAATATACTCTGTGTTTGATGACGTATAAGGAATGTAATTACGTCGCTATTTCTTCAAATAAAGTCTATTCTTTCTTTTGCACCGTACGAAAATTATTTACCAAAGTAAAACAATGTGTATGTACGTTGCAAAGGGAAATCAATAAAACATGTCACACAAAAATATCTTTATATATATATATAATGACAGCCCGTAAACGTCCCACTGCTGGACTCGGCACGCTTGTCCAAGACGGCTTGTCAGATTTGACACATCGGTTGTCTCGATATGCAAGGTTTCATCACGATGTCTTCCCTTACCGTTAGCACATGGTAATTATAACAAAAACGGCATAAATGGCCCATGCTTTCCGGCCATGATTCGAAACCGCGCCCTTTGAGTTTGGGACGCGTGCTCTAACCAAGAAGCTACCAGGGCTTTCTAATCGTTTGATTATTACGAAATTAAAGTAAATTAAAAACGTGTGCGTCTCGGGACGCCCGACAGAAGTGATAACTGAAACTAATCTAGGTTGAACGATTTAATATTGAAATTGTTTAACTTGAGAAAAGCTTAGGTTATTACTTAAATTTTATGTATATTAATATGTATTAACATAACTAACCTTTCCTAACATTATAAGAAAAGGTTATTTATTAATAAAATCTTTTATTGATTATAAAATATAGTTTAATCTTAGTTACAATTCTTGAATATGTACTTTAGAGTTTTGTGTATGTACATAATTAGTATCATTATTTAATCTAATTACCGAAATACGGCTAGCGCTTTGGGTTAGAGTGAGAGAGGAGGAGCCTGCCTACCGCTGCCGTATGCGTGAGAGAAAGGGAAGCCAGACAGACTGGCGCCGTAACGCGTCACGTAACGAAGCGGTTTACCCTCCCATAAGAAGTTATCACTACAAAAATCTCCTCAATACGTTGTACGCTACATAGTGTAACTTTTGACTTGACTAAAACAATTATCAACCAATCCCGTCATGAAATAGTAAATAATGTCCCATAGAACAGGTGCCGTTGCCAGGTGGTAGAGCATTTGCCCGATTGGATGACTACCACCCCTGGTCTAAAGTATGTCGCCATAACAACCTTGAGTTGTGTTCCGGCATTAGTGACCAGGTTCCAGTCTGCCTTAAGAGAGCAGCAGCGCATTTGTAGCAACTTTGCTGTTGCAAATGTCCATAGGCGATGGTAACCGCTTTCCATCAAGTGGGCCGTCTGCCTGTCTGCTGATCTCCGGCAATTAAATAAAAAAAATAGAACACGTGAACATTGTAATAACAAGCGTGTTAATATTTCAAGTAATGATTTCACTTTAAAAATTAAACAGTGAGCAACTACTGTGACATTGTGGCCAAGGTCGCATGTGCGTGTGAGCAATGAAAACACACATGTACCTATCTACGAGTATATGTGAATACCTAAATGGTTTTAGTTATACAGAGTTTATCATACCGAACTAAAATATAACAAAAAAGTAATCTGCGTTTCTCACAATCATTAGAATAAAATACCCAATTTAGTAAATGACATGTAATTACAGAATATTCGAAAATAATCACTCTAAATGGTCAACTTTTGAGAATATAATATTTATTAGTAAAAAGAAATAATGTCGTTTTCCTTAATGTAATTTTATTGTGGTCGTGGACTATGTGAATTAATTAAAAGAGATAAAATCCTAATTTAATAATAAAATTAATATGTATAATGTAAATAGTAGTTAATATTTCTTTTTACAAAATAACATGTTTTGTACAGTAGCGCAATGAAAAGGTTCGTCACCTTAAAGTGGATTTCTGCTTGCACGAATATAACAAACAGTACAGTCAACATTTTGATAAATATTACGTTTATATCTATATATATTAATACGTGAAGCAAAAACTTTATACCCGTTTTGACGAAATTTGCGCGGACGGAGGAGTATGAAATTTAGCACACTTATAGTTTATATAGAGAAGCGACGCATGCCAATATTTTTTTTATTATGCATAAAAAATACGCACACACTACCATTTATTTGACTCACAGACGCATATATACTCTTTTGTTTACTGTTCAAGTCAAATTCAAAACAGTGTAGCCTCGGCGAAATCTGTGATTATAGAAGTATAGTCTTTGACACTAATTATTATGGTCGAATTTCGACCACGGGAGACCATTAGTAAAATATAGAAACGTAAAAAAAAGAACATTGCAATGTTGACAATGACAGACTCTGAGATCAACAATAGTTTTACTCATCAGAAACAAAGAAGATATAATCAATACGTTTATCATAAATATTAAAAGCAATAAAAAGGTTTTGCATCTCTAAAAAATCTTTTTAGAGAAGATAGAAAATCAAACAACTTTGATCTAATTAATTTGAAACTTTATTGTCAAAC
The DNA here is from genome assembly GCA_019925095.2 of Dendrolimus kikuchii. Lineage (NCBI taxonomy): Eukaryota > Metazoa > Arthropoda > Insecta > Lepidoptera > Lasiocampidae > Dendrolimus > Dendrolimus kikuchii. The sequence goes on from CM034412.1 coordinate 14,472,736, forward strand.
AGTTGAACATATTTTTATGGAATAGTCTGTTTTGAATGTCTTAGTTTGAAAAAGTACAAAGTGCTTGCAGAGCTAGCAAATCTTTTCATACCGCGACTGTACATACACATATTTTAAAAATGTGTAAGAAATTTTACCAGTGTGGATTGTAACACAATTTTTTCCTTCAAGGTGAATCCGTTTGCAAGAACTGTTTGTGGACATGACAGTGTGTCAGTGTGGGACACGCCGGCTGCTTTTGACCCACTGGCTGACATGGGCACGCCCCCGTCTGCGGGTGAGACACTCCTTGGGCCGGAGTTTGGTTGGTACCCCCCCCCCCCCCCCTTTGGCGAGGGAAATTCCGTATCAGGAAAGAACCGCAGCGGGAGAAACGAGGTGGGGACGTGTGGAATCGCCACTTTGGGATGGGGCACTGACATCCCCAAAGAATTACCACGACACTCTCGGTTTTGCGTCCTTCGCCTTAATGCCAGGGCCACGGGTGTCTCCCAATGCCTCTTCCACTGCGGTCGGCATTCAAGCTCGCGGCGTCTTCTTACTCACTTGGCTCGGGGCGGTTTGTAACGCGCCCCACGGTACGAGAGACGAGCGCCTCCATCTCGACAGTACGGATTATAACACCTACACAAACCTGCACGTAAACTTCAAATCCATCAAACCGGGCGATGTATTCGATTTCGTACGCAACGGAGCCGTACAGAGCACGCAACAACAAACACCATCCGTGATATAACACATGTTTTTCATAGCCCGATTTAATTCGAGCCAACTCGGCCGGATCATGATTCGTATGCACGTCAAATGTTTTCTGTTGTAATACCGAAATACCATTTGCTATTCTGTTTACATTGTTAAGTTGCTTTCATATTCACTCTAAATGAACCAAAGTAAGACTATTTAGATACCAAATTTCATACCTTTAACTTTAGAAGCTTCTTAGCTAATTTAATTATCTAATGACTAATTAATTTTAATTAGCATTTTTTTTATTGCATTAGTTCAGCAGACAGGCAGACGGCCCACCTGATGGAAGAGGTTACTATCTATATCTTACTAATATTATAAACGCGAAAGTTTGTAAGAATGTATGTCTGTTACTCTTTCACGCAAAAACTACTCAATGGATTATGTTGAAACTTTACAATAATATAGCTTACACATCAGAATGACACATTGGCTATAATTTATAAAGGTATGGTGTGAGACCGCGGGGCGCAGTTAGTATATATATATAAGTATTGTCCTCTTTCTTGGGGGTTGGTATACGCTTCTTCAATAAGATTCCGAATGAAATGGTAGATCTGTCTTTCATTAAATTTAAAACCAAATTAAAAAGTAAACATTTTGGTGAACAATAAAAAATTTAAGTCGTTCATACATCAGCGTTTAAATGTGGTAAGTAATAGGATTTGAATATCCTTATGGCATCCCTATTAATATTATAAATGCGAAAGTAACTCTGTCTGTCTGTCTGTCTGTTCCGTTTTCACGTAAAAACTACTGGACCGATTTGGCTGAAACTCAGTATATATATATATATATATATATATATATATATATATATACTAGCTGTTCCGGCAGACGTTGTTCTGCCCTGAAGAAATAAAATTTAGAACCCGATTGCAGCGCCACCTGCCGGGTCCAAATGTAAGCTATCCTATCTTTCAAGTCGGATCAAACTGCACACGGTGTGCAAATTTGATTAAAATCGGTCAAGTAGTTTAGGAGTCCATCGCGGACAAACAACGTGACACGTAATTTATATATATTAAGATATATATATATATTTTCGATGCCGAGAATGAACATAGGATACTTTTTATCCCGGAAAATGGGATAGTTTCCGGGATAAAAGTATATTTGTCTCTCTGTTTGTTATCCTTTTACGGAAAGACTTTTGGACCGATTTGGCTGATACTCGGTACATATGTAATTTGAATACCGAAGGTGGACAAGGGATATTTTTCATCCCGGATAATGGGATAGATTTTGGGATAGATTTATGTAAAGATTATCCCAAAAGTGGGACAGGCTTTGGTTGGTTTTGTGATTTGCCATTTTCATCACTTTGGTTATGTTGTCCTTTTTGCCCTTTTGCCCTTTTGCCCTTTGGCTCTTTTGCTCTTTTGCTCTTTTGCTCTTTCGCTCTTTCGCTCTTTTGCTCTTTTGCTCTTTTGCTCTTTTGCTCTTTTGCTCTTCGACTCTTTTTTGTCCTTTTTGTCCATGTTGCTCTTTTTGTCCTTTTTGCTGATGTTGTCCCTTTTGTCATTTTTGTAGTTTTCATTGACGGGGGATAGATAAATAAAACTAGGACTGTTTGTAATAGAGGATGAAAGTTTGGATGAGACCAATCATTTCTCAAGTTCATAGATATAAAAATGCATCGTCTATAAAAATGCGATAGTAACTCGATATGTCTTTCTGTTAAGTTTTCGGAAAACACTGGGAATACTGGATCGTTTTTATTGTAATTTTGTTTAAATGTAGTTTTAATGCCGAAAATGGACATATATACTCATGCCAGGAGATCGGCATGAGAATTCAAGGTTGTTTATGGCGACATACTTTAGACCAGGGGTGGTAGCCATCCAGTCGGGCAAATGCCCTACCACCTGGCTGTGGGTTCTTTTGTCGCCTCTTACGACAGGCCGCCCGGCCGCAGGAAATTGTATTCTTTCTCCGTTCCTGCACAGATAAAACATTGTAACCTGTATTAACGCCTGCTCTTTAAACAAGAAGCAGAAACTAGAGGTTAACCCGCGGCGCAGCCGCGGGGTAAACTCTAGTATGTCTATATTTTGCTATTCATTCACTCGCCTTACGATCGGTTAAATTTTGGCCTTACTTGTATGGAGCGAACAACACGCGTCATATCGGTCATCCACGGGACCCGAAGGCGGGCGAACGTCGTTGACGATTGTGCCTTTATTACGAACTTTCGAGACAAAATCGCGGCTCACCTATAAGTAGAGAATAAAATGAAATATCGTACGAATTGTTAACTTCGATGGCGGACCGGTCACGCTTGGAGATGTTCATGGGAACAGCATGAAATTCATAACCGTATTGATTGATTGAAGAAGAAACGTTCCGCTTGCAATAACGTAATATGTACAGTTACGTGTAAGTTGGGATCAAGCAGTCGTAACTAGCGTAAGCATTGAAGTTAAGAGTGCAGATAGGTCTGTGCTTGAGGGTTGCGCAAGTTTATCATTGTACTAGGACATGCCTGGGACTTCGTCCATGATTGACTTCAAATTCCCACCGTATTCTAGGGACACAAGGTAGCGCAGCATTTATAAAAGCATGCAAGCTATCGTTTTAGTGGGAAGTGTGTCGGAATAAGCTAATTTGTAGACACCCGAACAACTATAAACTGCTTTGAACTACTCCCAGGAAAATTCCCGAGATAAAAAATATCCCACATTTTATGACATAAAATTTGCTATCAATCAGTCAACAAATCATTTTTTTTTAAATATTATTATTAATATCTCTACGGACTCGAGTTCCGTGCCCTTTTTTACTACTTAATTTCTATATAAAATTTTAGACTCCATACACGCTTATTGTTTATTTGTATAACTATCCCACGGGAACTCTTTAACTTTTCGGGATCAAAAGTATCCTATATCCTGACCAGGGATATAAGCTACTACCACACAAAATTTCATTTAAATCGGTCCTGTCGTTTCGGAGATTAGCCCGTCAACAAATCATATTTAAATTCGAATTTTTAATATTTTTTTAATCTAGCCATTTTAACGCCGCTTATGATTAGCTACATTAGTGTATATATGTACATACATTATCTGTCAATGTTTAACATCATTAACAATTAATATCAATGACGCTTCACAAATACCGCATTAAAACCATTAGCTACATTACGTGAAACGATCACTATCGCAACATTATCCCAGATGGAGCATGGACATCAGATTTTTTTTTTTTATTGAATTTGTAGCACACAATCTTTCAAGACAGGAATGGAAAACAGAACATATCAAGAAAACACGCGCAGGCCGGCTGTGTGTATATCCAATTGGGTCGGAGACGCGAAAACAGCTTCTGATTATACACTCGAGTTTATTCCAGATTCGTGTCACGATTTTGTTTGCATTCAGACATGGTGACCATAATTCACTGTATCCGCTACAAAAACTATATAATATGTATATATAGGTACTCATTTTAACAGTACTGTTAACGTTAAGGACCTTAGAATAGATAGGGTTGGAGGAGCGAGATGGAATGCTCCTCCGTCTCAAAGGAAGGTCTTCCAGCGAGGCTAATGTTGTTCCTCGCAGGCCTAGGCCCATCTGTTATACTTGAAATTTTGTATATATTCTTTGTATGTTTCGAGAAACGTTTGTGACATCAATTATTGCACAGCGCCATCTATTGGCTTGTAAGTGTTCCACTACAATATAATAATCCGAACTAACTTAAAAAATGTCTTATTTGACCACCAAATTCGCCAGAAATGTAACACTTTTTATATCTTGTCTTGAAAAATACTTTTTCTTTCTTTCTTTCTTTCTTTCTAATATGATGCTTGGTTGACGTATTAGTTACGGCCAAGGACTTTAGAAACACTTTGGTAGATCCCTTGCATAGACAAATCTACGGGTTAATTACCACTGACAAAAGAGTATTTACTTATTGAAAACCCACACGTAAATGACAAACATGACAATTCCAAAAAGGTTCTGTTTTAGCCGAAACGGCCGCAGAACCCTAAAACAGCTTATTAAACTGGATCATAATATGAATTTAATGGTTACCCTATCGTATAATTGGTATTGAGATCTGATCTCAGAAAAGAAATTGCTGCTTACAGCACGACATGGCCGGTATATATGAGTTCCTAGAGATAATCACTTCCCTTGTTTGACTGTCATGGCGAATACGATTTCCTGTAATTTCCATTTAATGAGAACCAGCAATTAACGGATTTAATTGAGTGTTTAGACTTTATGACTATCATTTCTCTATGACATTTCTACTTTTCAATCAAGATTCAATACTCAATCATTTATTTCACACTAGCTGACCCAGCAAATTTCGTACCGCCTCAAGATTAATAAATAAAAAAGCTGAATGATAATTGCAGAATGTTTCAACTTTAATAAAAAAATGTGGTCAAAACTTAACCGGAACGAACATCAAACGTTTGACATTCAAAACCAAAAAATTAAAATAAACTTCACTTTTAAATTTAATTTGATTTCTGAACGACTTTTAAATGTAATTGATTTCTAAACGACGGGAGGAACATCAAATATTTGACAGGTAGGAATAGTTTGTAAGGGTAAGCGAAATTGTTGTTTTTACTATATTCCAAGCAGTTTTTTCATGTTTATTCACCTTTTAAACCTTCCCTGGTCTTCCACAAATAATTCAAAACCAAAATGAAATAAATTTATTTATTTATTTATTAATAACAATAACAATTGAACAGTTACGGAAAAAGCTAAACTAACTTAAAAATAAGATTAAATACAAAAATAAACTAAGTAATAAATAGTAAGACCATCTTATAAATAAACTTAGCTTAAAAAAAAAATATTTGCCAAATCAGTTTTAGCGAGACTACCGAACAGCAATTGATTTATATTTATATATATATATATAGATAGATAATTATGGAACTACGTTACAAAGGCAATTCATAATAATTAAAACTACGTTTTAACGGTTTTAAGCGGCGTACGGCGACTTTTCAATAGCCGTGATCACGGACGTCGGGCGACGGAAACGTCGAAATAAAATTCAAATAAATAAATTTCCGCACTTAAACCGTTAACACTTAGTTTTATTTATTTGTACTAGTTCCCTAATAACCCTAATAGGGTATATATAGATAGCAATGTTATTGTGACGAGCGTATCGATTTCCACAAATATTATACACAATTTTAAATTCTTACTGTGTTGTCCATTTGCCAGATTAATATATAACACTACATATTACTAGGGTTTTCCCTCGTAGATCCTAGACTACTTCGAAAAAAAAATCAATACTACATGTGTACAACTGTGAGTTTGTTTTTATTACGCTTTCACGTCCTACTGAACCGAGCATCATGAAATTTTGCATACACGTCGCCAGGGATACAGAAAAGGACATAGGGTATCGTTTCAATTCGTTTCGTAATTAATTCGTTCGTTCTGTATCAGAACAGCAAATGAGTTTAATAAGTTAAGTAAGTTGGAAGATATAGACTTAAGACTTATTTACTAACTAACATTTTATATTATTTATTCATTATATATTTTCATTATTCATTTTATATTTTTACACCGCCACTGTCATGTTTTAATATTTTCCTTAGTTTAAGGGGTTGCCTGGAAGAGATCGCTTTAAGCGATATGGCCGCCCTTTGTTCAACATTTATTGTATCTAGTTTTTAAGTTTAAATTTTTGGTGAACAATAAAGTGTTTTCATTTATTCATTCATTCATAGCTGTGCCCGCGACGTCGTCCGCGTGGAATTTGCTTTCAAAACCCTCCGATTTTGAAACATTCTTCATTGGTGCTCCGCTCCTATTGGTCTTAGCGTGATGATATATAGCCTATAGCCTTCCGCGATAAATGTACTATTCAACACAGAAAGAACTTTTCAAATCGGACCAGCGGTTCCTGAGATTAGCGCGTTTAAACATACAAACAAACAAACAAATTCTTCAGCTTTAAGTATAGATAGTGTAGCATTGTTTAGCGCAAAGTTGGTCAAGTTCTATTCAAACTCGGACTTATCAGTTAAGTACCTTATATCTATGCACATTTTCATTATTGTTTTTTTGTATAATTTTCATTTTTTTTTCTCTTTTTATTTTTACTGTTATCTGTGGAGGCTTATTAATAGCTTGTTTAAATCTATGTGATTTTTAGTTATTATTAATGACAGCTGTTAGCCCCCCAAATAGAATAAAATAAATAAAATCTTATATCCAGGAAAAGACTGTTGCGAAGGGGTACAAAAATAACTTTTAGATGATCGTTGTACAAACAGTTGTAGTATAGTTATTTAATTGCAATCAATTGATAATATCTACATTAACGCGAGTAAAGCCCTGGACAGATACTAGTATTCTCTAAAGTAAATGTATATACGATGAATATTGGTAGAAGTTGTGTTATTTTGATTTTCACATTCCAGTCAAAGCGCGTTGTTTCTGTGAGCACTTTTAATTTGCTCGCTTTGAAACATTCTGGGTCAACTGTTTTGTCTTTGTTTGTTTTTCAACTCCATAGCAGCGCATTTTGTTTGACACAATTTCAATCGTAGCTGTATTTTCATTTTTATTTATCACATCTCATCTCTATATTGCACCGTATATTTATTCAATAAATTTCAAAAACAAGTCATTTCCTACTATATCCAAAGTATCATAATTCAAAATTGAGTTTAGTTATTTATTTATGCCTGTGTATTCTGTTATATTGATAAAAAGCTCCCAATCATTCGAATCGTCGTTATTTGAAACTCGATGAAACGAAAAAACGACATTAAAAAGAGATAAACAAATAAATATATAGGACTAAGCCTGCGAGAGAACGATATACGAGTTTTAGATCGTATAGCACAGATATACCGATAAGAATAAGACCGATGATTAAACATAGGTCCAATTTGGACGAAATAAAACTGATAATAATGTATTATCTGTGAGTATATTATTTGAAGTTTCACTTCTACTGCGTGTGAACACACACTACTGTCTACGTCACACATCTGTTGCTAATCTTCTAAAAATTACGACGCCTTTCAAAAACAATCCCATGTTGCAGAGCAGAGGAAAATACGTCGGCGAGAAGTTCCCTCTAGATCGGTGTTGCATGCAGAAAAAAAACTTTCTTGAAAAACGTTTCATAGTCGAAGATGACAACTCAAGGAAATAACATGTTAGGAAGATTAAACTACACTGTCACAATTACCGAAATTAGTTATTTGTAGTCGTAAAAAGCGACACGTAAGAAATATCAAAATATTTGTCACTGACAATAAATAAAGATATTGCAGTGTTTTATATATATCTTATTATACATACATACAAAGCTCGCTAGTTCCCTTGCGGGGTAGGCACGAACGACAGAGCGCCATTCAGGCTTATTCTTACACACCTCACTTGCTTCTTTGACATTCATAGCTCTTGTCATGCACGCTCGTCTGTTCTTAAGGCTCCTGACATCACCTTCTGCTTGTATACGATCAATTTGATCATGGAAGGTGTGTCGTGGCCTTCCACGACTTCTGCATCCATCCACTTTTGCATTGTATATCTGTTTAGTCATTCTTTCATCATGCATTCTTTCCACATGCCCGAACCACCGGAGCATTCCTTTCCTTACCTTCACCCCGACACTCTCTTTCAGACCAGCTTTCTTTCTTACTTCAGTATTACGAACGCGGTCCGCGAGCGTCACTCCGCAGATTTTGAACAGTGCTCGCATCTCGACCGCGTTTACTTACTCTACTTTCATGCTCTTTCTTCCATACCATCTTATTATAAAATTCTAAAAATGCCGTGTCTGTATATTAAAGCTATTTGAAAAAAAAAAACAACTTGAATACGCTACAAATTGCTTTGTGGAGCTAAACCGTGGCATCACTTAGAGGTACTTGCGGAAGATCAACGCTGGTCGTAAAACTAAACATTATGCTGAGCAAGAGCCTTTTTAGGACACCATAATTAATTGTTAGATATATTATCATGTAAGCATTTTTGTATCTTGTCGTAAATAAATATTTTTTCTTTCTTTCTCTCTTCTTTCTATATAAACGATGGAGAATATGATGCAATCGTTTTAGATTTCTTGTCTGTTTGTTCGGGCTTCACGTAAAAACTACTGGGCCGATTTCGATGCTAATTTCGCTGATCGGCAGAAAATACTTGGACTTAAAATCTGATCTACTTTTTATCCAAAGAATCCCGCGGGAATATTTCTAGGAATTTTTCAAAATGACTAGATTGAAAAAAGATTAGAATTCCAATGCGCTATTCTCGCTGATCGGTAGCAAATTAGCAAAACCTGGAGCGATTTTGGTGATTTTGTTTTTGTGTGTTTGAGTGGGGTCCCGGATGGTTTAAATCCACAATTGGAACCGGTAGGTGGCGCTGGGATCGGGTCTTATATTTTTATTTTTTCAGAGCAGGACAACGTCTGCTGGAGCCGCTAGTTTAGTATAAACTAAATTAGAGCTTCCTTTGTCAAAAATAAAATATTTGACATCCGAATGAAAAATTTAGTATATTCATCATTTATCACGTTTCAACCGTTGAGAAAATACGATAACATAAATAATTGCGATGACAGAATTTTTTTTTTGATACGAGTAACACGTCGAAAACTAAAATAAATAATGAATAAACATTCCGAGAAAGACGCGCGTGCGGTTTGTTGTCGGGTGCCAAAATTGTCACCGAGGCCGGCTTAACTAAGCGTCTTCGGCTATTTTAAGGAAATTAGATTTCTAAGAATATAAAGGTAAATGACACAGTGCCCATGTACCGCTGTGTTATCAAAAGAAATAAAAAAAATTGAAAAAAAAGCGACACACATTGCTTACATGTATCTTAAAAATAGAAACATATTTTGAAAATTTGTACGCAGCATTTTCAGCAAACAAGGTTTGCACTCAGCTCATTGCTGAGAGCCGGGATATAGAGCAAGAAAAATATATACGAGATTAAAATATAACACAAAATATAATTTTACATAAACAAAAAAACAAATAGCATCAAAACCAACTAGAATTTAAAAACGTATAGTTTACTTAAAAATCCCCTTCTTTTTGAAAGTCGCATAAAAATAGTAAATTATATAAAAACATGCGCACGTAAGCGGTGACAGCGCTTAAATGCGGCCAAGTAACAACGGCGGTTACAAGACCTCGTATTTTCAAAACAGCGTATATTACACTAATGGATATTATTTTAAATGTTTTTTATTGCAATAAAGTTCGATATTGTACAATAATATACAGCGGTCAGGATTTTTCATTTCAGTTAACACTGTTTTTCATCTAGCTCCCATCCGCCGAGTAACGTGCGATAAGGAACTCCATTACAAAAATATTTATTTGGTAATAACACGTTGCGAGATATTGCATATTAGAAAAAAAATCAATAAGTTCGTAAGAAACAATATGTCTCGCGATGGTACCAAATGGGTGCATTTCAGCAAATGCCAGACACAAATGTCTGACGCTGGTTTCCAACTGCACCCTGAGAAGGATGGATGGATACCCTACTGTTGTATAGAGATCACATGGTACATATGGTAACATGGATTACAGTACAGAGAACCAGAAAATGTTTAAGAAAATCAAATATAGTATGTACAGAAGAGATAAATTTTCAAGTAAGCCTCTAGGGCAAAATACAAAACTAAAAGATATAGCAGGATTCTAAAGTAAGGAAGGACATATTTTTAACATAGGCGGCACGGACAGCCTCCTGTACAGAGCCTGCCTGAAGGCAGAAGAAACAGCCGCTCATGTCCTACTTGAATGCGGAGAGGTGGCCCAAGACAGGGTGAAGTATCTATACACCCCAGGTAGCATCCGTGAAGTCTTTAGCGTCGTCAAGGAACTAGTAAACTTCCTGGAGGAGCTGGACTGGACGGAGTAAACCCTCGCCCACCCTCGCACGCAAAATAGCCGCCATGTCGTCAAGTTGCGAAAACCGCCCACTTGCAGAAGATATAGCACAAAAAAACTCAAAGGAATCTCGGGGTCCATTATCGTTCGATTTTAGTAAGGAACGCAATTGGCTGATTTTGCAAAAAAAATACACATACTGTATTAACACCAATTCATAGAGTACCCTGTAAAAATCAATTTCTATAAAAGAATGTCAAATAGCAAATTAAATGAAATAAGAAAAAAATAACTCGCGTTAAAAGAATTTTAAATTGGAATCTTTAATTTTGTCCAAATTTTCCACTTCATACTTCGAAATTAGAGGGGACAACCACTTTAAATGACTAGGAAAGCGGATATCTCCCACACATTAATATATATTTTCAATGATTTGCCTAAAAGTACGTGCCCATGCAGATTGTAAAATTTAAGACCCCTACTTTTACGTACATCCGTAGTTCAATTACACATTCGTGTAGCAGTCTACGTAATACATTTTCTTGGCAAATTTCATCCATACAGAAAGTTGCCGAGAGAAATTATTACGACCTACCTACACAGACCGTTATACGTGCAGGAACGCAGAAAGAATACAATTTCCTGCGGCCGGGCGGCCTGTCGTAAGAGGCGACAAAACAACCCACAGCCAGGTGGTAGGGTATTTGCCCGACTGGATGGCTACCACCCCTGGTTTAGAATATGCCGCCATAAGAACATTGATTTGTGTTCCGGCATAAGTGACCAGGTTCCAGTCTCCCTTAAAAAAGCAGCAGTGCATTTGTAGCACCTTTGGTGTTGCAAATGTTCATAGGCGATGGTAACCGCTTTCCATCAAATGGGCCGTCTGCCTGTCTGCTGAACTCATGCGATAAAAAAATAAATTAAAAAAGAAACAGACGAACTGACGGCCATGATGAGTTTATAAGGACTTCACTTTTACCAAAATGACTACGCAACTCTAAAATTTTTATCTACAAACCAACAAATTAAAGAAGACATAAAAAATTATAAATAAGATTACCAAACTTCGTAAATTACGTTCAATTAAATGATGAAGCTCATAAAAAACGAACCGAAGTTTGTTCGTTGGAACCGGTTTTACCTATTACCATCGAATGTTTATGTAAATGACCATATTTAACGAGCAATTACAAAATATTATGTAGTTCCTGTATCAATAATAATGATTGTGTTGTTTCATGCTTTCGTGACTTTACACTACGTCGAATTAGATTTGCATCACGACGGAACGTTTACGACCAAAAAGTTAACCGTAATTCTTTAACAGAAGGTTGTACTCGTCCTTAGCCGTAATCAAATGCAAGATTTTATTCAAAACTAGCGGCCCCGGCAGACGTTGTCCTGCTCTGAAAAAATGAAAATCAAGGACCCGATGCCAGCGCCACCTACTGGTTCCAATTGTGGATTTAAACCATCCGGGACCCCACTCAAACACACAAAAACAAAATCACCAAAATCGCTCCAGGTGATTAGGAGGATTCTAGAACCCGATCTCAGCGTCACCTACAGGTTCCAACGGGATAAAAAGTATCCTATGTCCGTCTCCTGGTTCTAAACTACCTCCCTACCAACTTTCAGCCAAATCTTTAGTTATAAATAATGTAACTAACACGACTTTCTTTTATAATAGATTAATTCCATTTGAGAACACTTTTTGAAGGTCATAACATGTAAGTCAAAATTTAAATCTACTTCCTATTCTATGTACACTGCTTCGCAATGCGTTATCGCTGTTTAAAGCAGAAGAGCGGCAAGAAACTCCTCAGCAACACATCTAGCAATTTTTTTTAAAAGTTATTTATAGAAGTTGTGTTACAATTACTTTTCAAAGACTTAATGGGTTTTTTTATTGCAGGAGTTCAGCAGACAGGCAAACGGCCCACTAGGTGGAAAGCGGTTACCATCGCCTATGGACATTTGCAACACCAAAGGTGCTACAAATGCGCTGCTGCTCTCTTAAACGAGACTGGAACCTGGTCACCAATGCCGGAACACAACACAGGGTTGTTATGGCGGCATACTCTAGACCAGGGGTGGTCGCCATCCAGTCGAGCAAATACTCTACCACCTGGCTGTGGGTTGTTTAGTAGCCTCTTACGACAGGCCGCCCGGCCGCAGGAATTCGTATTCTTTCTCCGTTCCTGCACGGTTGGAACATTCCTTACATGTTATGCAAAACATAAACGTTATACAGAGGATAGTATGAAACCGTAACCAAAAATATTATGATACCCGAAATCTGATATCAAAATTTCGAATAGGGATGGACTCTACACCAGGGGTGGCGGGCCATCTAGACGAGCAAACGTCCTACCATCTGGTTTTCGGTTGTTTAGTCGCCTGCAACTCTCGAAATTGTATTCTTTCTCTGCTCTTGCACGGACAATTGTATTGCTAAAATTTTAGACGAAACGAGAGATTTCACCAACGCGTTACCGGCTTTCAAGAAATTTATGACACGCTTTTTGAAAAACTCCATATCGTAGCGCTGCGGGAAAACGTCAGCTGTGAGCTCATTCCGAATACCCGTGGTATGCAAGAAAAACGATCTTGAGAAACGTTGCGCACATGAGCGTAGTGGCTTGAGAAAATGCGGATATACGCCCAAACGATGGCGAACGGTTTGATGATAGAACGAAGACAAAGGCACCACACGACCTGAACAGTTCCTCGGAATAATCCCCGTCATACAGTCGGTAGAATTCGCTCATACTAATCATTAATATACAGTTGTAAATGCCACATTAAAATATATAAAGTAATAATGTTCATTCAAATGACATTAAAGAATATCAGCTCTGTGACATAAACTAGCAAATTAATATTTATTAGCGCATAAGACGACAAATTGATGAGGTTATCATCGTCCATTTGAACTTCATTCAATTTTTCTTGACGCAGTCACGAACAAAAATATTATATTTTGTGGCCAACAAATCGACCGACATTACGTGACAGAATAATCAATTAGCTATCATTAATAAATGCGAATGTACTAATCAGTGAAAATATTCGATACGGCACATAATCACCAAGGTCGTCTAAATCCAGGAATATATCCGACGTAGAAAAGAAACACCACATAAAATAATAGATAGATAGATAATAGTAATAGTAGTACAGAAAACTTACGAACTTAGTACTACTTTAATTGTTTTTTTTTTTTTTTTTTTTTTTTATTGCAGGTGATCAGCAGACAGTCAGACGGCCCACTTGATGGAAAGCGGTTACCATCGCCTATGGACATTTGCAACACCAAGTTGCTGCAAATGCGCTGCTGCTCTCTTAAGGGAAACTGGAACCTGGTCACTAATGCCGGAACACAACTCAAGGTTGTTATGGCGACATACTTTAGACCAGGGGTGGTAGCCATCCAGTCGGGCAAATGCCCTACCACCTGGCTGTGGGTTGTTAAGTCGCCTCTTACGACAGGCCGCCCGGCCGCAGGAAATTGTATTCTTTCTCCGTTCCTGCACGGATAAAAAATTGTGTACAAAGGGCGATCTTATTGCTAAAAAGCGATCTCTTCCAGGCAAGCCGTGGCAAGAATATTACTGATTAAGAGTAGCGATGATGGTATAAATAATTATTGTACGATTACTTTACATTTTAATAATAAATATAAAACTATACTACATATATGTATATATACAAATATACACAAAGTTATACAAGATATAGTAATAAAATGCAACTATTTAAACATAATAAACATATAAGTATGTGCAATATAATACTGTAATTATATAAAATTACATATTGTTACGACCGAGGTGCCGACAAAGGCAAATTCACACTTGCGTCTGTAGAAACACTTTTTATTACCTTTTCGGCATTTGGACTTCTTATGTTTACTTTGTGTTTAAAACTTGTAATTATAAAAACAGCCCATTGTGTATTGTAATCTTTTATGGCAGTCATTAGCCAGGTGTGATTCTAAGAAATTCAGTCACGCGGCCGAGCAGACATATTGCATCCGGGCACTATAAAGCAATGCCTCGATTGATGGACGAGGCAGTCGAGCGATAACCACAAGCGGAGCAAGACTTGTGTACACTCGGTAAACTATTTAGTGACGGACTTTGCGCGTGCTATTGAATCGTGCTTTACGTTTGGACTGGTTGAGTTCAGTTATATTTGTACCTGTGTTATACGTGTTTGTAAGTTCTAATAAATTCTATAGTAATTCCAACGGCATTTTAAATCGAGTCCTGTAACTCGTAACAATATCATTATATTGCCGATAGTATTCCTGACCATGTTCTTAATTGGTAATAGAGATTTTGCTTGTCTGTTAGCAACAGGCAATGTATTCCAAAGTTGGACAGGCTTAACCGTGAAAGAATTATTGAAAAATGTATTATGAATAGGAGTAATAAGTCTGTGTTGACTGGAAGGGCGTAAATTGTGAGAGCACGAAATAAATTCGAAGCGTTCTTTAAGGTACTGTGGAGTAGTAGGGATGAAGAAAATTGCTTTATAAGCAATGAAAGAATGTGAGTATTCCGGCGAAAACGAATTGGCAACCACTTGAGTTTTTTACGAAATTCAGAAACGTGGTCATACTTGCGTAACCCAAATATGAACCTTATAGACAAGTTTTTGGGATATTTTCTCACTGTACTTATCTATTATACAACGACAGACGGACGGGCGGTCCTGACAGAAACATAATGGTTGCATTTTCACCAAAATGACTGCGGAACTCTAGGAACTGTAACATATTAAACATAGCATTCGTAACTTCTTTAATAGTCTCTTTTAAACTGTTAAATAGCCTGGCTGCTTCGCCTACATCAAGCTGACTTTACTAAATAACCTTTAGTCGCGATGACATCATCATTGCAAGTTAATATGCAAGTTCCATTTTAAGCATGATTTTACTGATTTCATTTTGATATAAGAAGCGTGACCATTTTGCACTTCGTCTTACGTCAGATCTAGCTAAGAATTTGGGATTTTCGACATTATCATTCATTATACATTACTCTAGTTTTGAGTTAATTACTGTGAATGCGGTTTTAACTACACCACGCGGCCTAAATAATTCGATGTCTGCCGCATTCATTACAGTCATTGCGAAAGGTAATTAATTTCGTGTAAAGTTAAAATACGTAACTTTAATTGTGTAAAAATTAAATACCGGGTATACAGTATCATTACTACATTTCTTATCTTATTCATGTTGGTTGTCGAAAACTTACCTTTTTTCGTTTGCTTCTCGCGTTCCTTCTCCTTTTCCCTTGCCTTTTTCTCTCTTTTCTCCCTTTCTTGCTTCTCCTTTTCCAAACGTTTCATTTCCTTTTTCAATTCCTTCTCACTTTTCTTTGACTTCGTATCGTCGATCTTCTCGGACAGAATGAAGGTCCCGCTCTGGACCTTCGTTTCCGTCTCCTCCTTAGGCCTCATCCTCAAACACTAGTTCACTAACAATTCACACTGGAGTAATACCAAATCCTTAATTTGATGCACTCACGGCGAATTTATCTCGGCGTTTCGTCAGCGTTAAGAATTCCGATTCGGCACAGATCGACCGCGGCGGGCCGAGGGTTTATCGCGCACGTAGATACGGGCGAAGGATCGCTCGCTATTGGCGAAAACGATATCGTTTTATCACTGGCACTCTTGGATTTTGTAACAACAGAGCGCGATGATACGGAGATCGATGGTAGCGTATGTCGTGGGACACGGAGCACCGACCGTGACAGAGTCTCGGAAAGCACTGGCGAGGTGCCGTCAAGCTGGCCTCGGCAGTGAGTGCGCGGCCGCGCCGCGGCGGCTGCGCCCGCGGCGCCACGCGTGCCGTACACAATATCTATAAATAAAGACTTGCTTCCTATACCAGCGAACGCACCAACAAATCACACCACAAAATATATGTACATTGAACTCACATTATTTTTTCACCATCAAATCTAGAAGAGATTTTCTCAACTCATAACATGTAATGTTTAGTCCAAAAGAAGCAGCTAAAGTAATATTATCACGAAAGCAAGGATTTCGATGTCAAGGCCAATTGTATCATACTCATGTTCCAAGTTATATGGTCTAAAAAATCTTACATCCCATCATTGTTCTAATCAAGGCTGTTCACATGCTCGAATCAGTCTACTACATAACAAAAACACAATAATCTTATCCGATTATTCTTATACAATACTAGATTATTCTTGAGCGCACTCCTTGACATTTGCATGTTATTACTAAACGCAGTCATAATTTTAAATCTGTTTTCCTTTCATTATACTCATCCAAACCAGAAGTGGTACTCAAGGTAAACATTTTACTTTAGCTCTCTCTCTCTGTTCCCATGAAATTTCGATTGTTTTTCGTGAGCGTCGCTGTTGGGCTTTTGAAAGCCGTTTTTTGCTTCCATTCATTGCGACAGTACTGAGTCTTGTCATGTCATTACGACATTTACAAAAAGCAACTTGGTCTTCCGTTCTTTGTATTAAAAGAGATTCCACAATTGCAATAATTGGATTTTGAAAATTAAATTAAGGAAAAACAATCTCCTTCGAACATCATTTACATTGACCTCGGTATTACAAAGATTTTGTTATTTGAGTAAATTGCTAATTCTGACAAAGCATATGAATAATAACCATGTGGTTATTATTCATTGCATTTCATTAATAGGTTATGAAGAAAATAATATTTTAATCACAAAAGGAAATCAAGAATAATAAAGTAACTGATAACGAAATAAAAAATTATAGCAATGGGGAACTGATTCTCCCCAGAAGATATAAACATTCCCAGCAGAAACGAGTCGTGAATTTAAAAATATGAGGTAAAAGAATAATTTCATATTTATTCCAATACTATCGAAAGTAAGCAAAGCTCTTAAGGTGCCAGATTGCGAATTCAATAAGGAAGCTTCAGTAACGATCGTCATACAATCACAAGGCTGTGATAACAAAATCCATATTATATCGATAGTGAATTCCGGTTACGCAAATATTAGTGGCACTGTTGACACAATGAGTCGTTTTATCATTGTTATTACATCAGAAACGATATAATTAGCTGTGCTTAGCCACTGTGACGAAATTTTAATAGAAAGGGCTGATAATATGATAATACTATCATTTGATTTAGCCCGAAATTTTTTGTCTCTCTTATACATTGCAGCTAGGTAATCATTAAGTATATTGTCTAGTATGACAACGTTTAAAAGCGCCTGTAGCTTTTTATCGACTTTTAAGTAATTATCACATGCAGCATACTGATAGTGACGTTTACCCAAGTAAATTATAGTTCATAGTCTTACGAAACCTTTTTTTTTATATATTGCAAGACTTCAGTAGACAGGCAGACGACCCATTTGATGGAAAGCGATTACCATCGCCTATGGACATTCGCAACACCAAAGATGCTACAAATGCGCTGTTAATCTCTTAAGGGAGATTGAAACCTGGTCACTAACGTTGGAACACAACTCAAGGTATGACGGCATACTCTAGACCAGACTGTACCACCTGAATGGGGGCTGTTTTGTCGCCTCTGCGACAGGCCGCCCGGCCGCAGGAAATTGTACACTTTCTCCGTTCCTGCACGGATGGACTGAAACTGCCAAATTTCAAGTCAAAACATCTGGCGACAAACCGACCTATAATTGAACCTTGTAAGGGAACAAATAGACATACAATCTCAATTTCACATTAATACATTGCCTAGAATTTCGTGAAAAAAAGAACTAGCTAGACTAAAACGTTATCGTCGGTTAAATACACATAAACTTGAAAAGCATAAGAAAAAAAAACAGTTGACAAGATAAAAAAAAATTATTCGACAAATGGGAAATTGAAACATCAAATCAAAGGAAATGGCTTCTCTGGTGTTATTGAAGTTGTCGGTTCCCATGATCCCAACGGAGCGTGTAGTCGAGATTCGCAACGCTTCAGTAAACGGGGATGAGAATACGAATTTGAGATCCTACTTAACTACATATATTCGACGTCGAGGTTTAAGTATTTAATCCTTATGGGACGGAATGCCACAGATCTTGTATACCTATATGTATAGAAATGTGTTGGGGGTCCAAATTGTATGTAATTCGGACGAGAAAATTCCGAAAAACCACTTATCGATCGAATCTAATAACATTTAGGATACTTTCTATCCCGGTAGATAACGTCGTGTCCATGCGATAGACGAATATAGCCAAAAAATGACACTGCGGCCGAGTTTTTTTTTTTGGTGCCGTTGTCGTTGCGATTTAAGTATTAACAAAGACGTCGTCGTTAAGATGACGCGAACAAATTTTCTGTACTGCTGCCACAGAATGAATGAAAACTCTTTATTGTTCACCATAACTTAAACCTAGATATTTATTACAAACACATTTAAATTAGAACAATGGGCGGCCTTATCGCTTTAGCGATCTCTTCCAGGCAACCCGGTGTCTAAGGAGATATTACAAGAAAAATTAAATAATATTTGGTAGCTTAACTAAATTGAAACTAATTCAATCGTAATTGAAGAAAAAACATTACAATAATAAACTAATGAAGACATACATAATTAAATAGATTAAGAAGAAGAAGTATTTTGAGAATCATTTTCGGCAGCGCTAGCAGCAACTGTAACGACTAAACGTAACACAGGCGCAAATAAAGTAATACACATTGTATCGGTCACTTGTAAAGCCGTGAAGCAGGAACAAACAAAACTCTCAAGAAAGTCACACAGTTTCTTATATCTAGTTTGAATTTAAAGGATAGCATTAATAATTCATACTATACAGCTTTTCAATCGTTGATATGATTATTTGTGGGAGTAAATCCGGTCCAGGCAGTAGTTATGAAATGCCGTTGACCATCCTGAGAAAGTTGCAATTTAAAACCGCTTTACACGACACTCGACACCTGGTTCTACTACGGACAGGATATTGGGCTTAAACTAGTTATGAACTATATCTGTTATAGTAATATATAAATGTAAGTGAGTTTGTTTGGATATCCAATTCATCGACTTCGGCATTAAGGTTAGAAGGTACATAACAATTAAATTGTTATTATAATTCACATATAACTAACTCTGCAAAATCGAACAGATCGTAATGAAGTTTGGCAAGGAGACATAGTAATCCTATGGAAGGAATACATATACTCCTTTTTGTTGCATCAGAAACATTTTGAAGAGTATGAAACAAAAAAGGAAGAACTTTAGGGGCAGTATTTCTTCCGTGCAGGAATGGATGGATGTGTGGTATTACAAGAATGGAGAAGGTAAGAAACAAGCACATAAAGGAATATTTAAAAGTGGCACCCGTGATTAAAAAATTGACAGCAAGAAAAATAAGATGGTATGGGCATGTGTAATGAGGAGGAAAGTCACGTGACAAAAAGAAAGTTAAGCTGCAAGATAGATGGGTTTAAATGTAAAGATAGACCAAAAAAGAGATGGATGGATTGTGTAAAGGATGATGTGATGATCTCTGGCGTGACAGAAGATGTATGTCAGAATAGAGGAGTGTGGAAGGAAAAGACGTATTATGCCAACCCCAAATAATTGGGAAAAGGTGAAAGAAAAAATACTAACGTATATTTAATTTTGGTATCAATAAATCTTTATTAATTGGTGTCAATTCTTGCGACCGGGCGACCTGTTGCAGGTGGCGACAAAACAACCCAGTCAGGTGGCCTACCACCGTGGCGTTTGTACGTCTGGATGGCCAACAACCCTAGTTTAAAGTATGACGCCAAAACAACATTGAGTTAGAGCATCAGTAACCAGGTTCCAGAGCCTCATTTAAGGCCAGCAGCACATCGATAGCGCCTTTGGTATTGCAAATGTTCATAGGCGACGATATTCGCTTTCCATTAAAGCGTGGTATCTATCTTGATATTTAAAGACCGCAATAAACTGAGCTCAGAAACGCGGCAATTCAAGTTGAATAATTGCTTACGATTGCTATTTATTCACTTGCCATACCATCGGATGAATTTTGACATTTGTATGGGGAATAGTAAGACAAATGAACGGTCGGTAAGACATATAGGAACAGGGCATAAGTGGGCCGTTCTACTTTACTCCAAAAATAAAACAAATATATACAGCTACGAGATTTCGAATATACACCGTCGCCAAATTACAACAAACATACGAATTAAAAAACGATCTGGCTGAAGTGAATGAAAGAATAATTATGTGTGGTGATCTTAATGGCTGGGTGGGCACCAAACGAGACGGCCTTGAGGCTGTGCTTGGACCCTATGGTGACAAGAGAGTGAACGATGCTGGTAGGCCAATCATAGACGTATGCATGGAAAGAAACTTGCTTGTGTCGAACACTTTATTCCATCATAAGGATATTCACACGTATACATGGGGAATGAATGATCAGAAAAGTATGATTGATCTGATTTTAATAGATAGTCGCCTCCGAAACACAATAATGGATACAAGAGCCTACAGAGGCCCCACTCTTGAAACGGACCACTACCTGGTGATAAGCCGGTTTGTGGGCCTTTTCAGGAAGTGGAGACACTGGCGAGTGCGTACCAATTTCGGGGAGCTTGAAAGAATAAAGTGTGAAAAATTGGAAGATGTTAGTGTAAGGAGTATGTATGCGCGCCTAGTCGAAGAAAGGCTTGCAAAAGCGGACTTCTCCGACTTAGATGTGGATAATGACTGGGATAGTATGAAAGAAAGTATAGTGGAAAGCGCAAAAGAAGCATGTGGATGCGCAAAGAGGCACATAACAACGAAAGGTGATGAATGGTGGGACGCGGATGTTAAATCCAGCGTAGAGAGAAAGAGAAAAGCCTGGCTGGATTATGTTGCTTCTTTGCAACAGAATGACAGTATGAAAGAGATGAAGAAAAAAATTTATCGCCTCTGCAAGAACGAAACCAAAGCTTTAGTGAAAGAGAAGCGCGAAAGTATAAAATTGAAAGAAGAAGAGAAGCTGACGGAGAACTTCAAGGCGAATACCAAACTCTTTTGGAGAGAGGTTAAGAAGTCTCGGGGTTGTTCGTCAGCTTCCAGAATGGAAAGAATAAAATCTAAAGCAGGGGACGTTCTTGCTAACCCACAAGAGGTGTTAGCGCGATGGAGTGAATATTTTAGAGAAATGTATGATGATATCCCGGATGCTGGCACCACGACTGAGTCTGTGACTGACTCCGAGGAGTCAGCATCCGAGATCACGTTGGAAGAGATCGAATGGTCGATAAGAAGTCTGAAAAATGGAAAGGCAGGAGGAATCGATAGTGTGTCTGCTGAAATGATCAAATATGGTGGAACCTGCGTCCGGGACGCTTTCCTGTCCTTATGCAACTTGTACGGGAAAGGTTCCCAAGGACTGGAGGCGCGCTGTCATCGTGCCCTTGTATAAAGGCAAGGGGTCACGTATGGAGTGCGCCAGCTACAGGGCCATCAGTTTGATCAGCACAGCATCTAAAGTGTATACGAAGATTATTGAAAAGAGAATGAGAGTGGTATCCGATGGATTACTGTGGGATGCACAAGGTGGCTTCAGAAATGGAAGGGGATGTATGGATCAAGTTTTCTCTCTCCGCAATATCGTAGAGAAGCAGCTGGCTATGGGCCGGAAGGTTTTCTGCGGTTTTGTGGATCTAGAGAAAGCATTTGACAGGGTTGTGCGGAAGGAGCTCTGGGACATATTGCCCGGATATGGGATTAATGGCCAATTGATGCGTGCTGTGCAGTCCACTTACGAGGACTGTATGGCATGCGTGCGAGTGGATGGCAGCCTGTCGCCCTGGTTTGACGTCAATATTGGCGTCAGGCAGGGCTGCGTGCTGTCGGCTTTGCTGTTCATCCTATACCTGGACGATTGTCTCCAGAGAATAAGATTGATGGATGTTGGGGTGCGAATGAGTGATCTAGTTGTAAGCACCTTGCTTTATGCGGATGATGCCGTGCTTTTAGCCGAATCGCCATCAGAACTGCAAACACTAGTCACAATGATGAAAGATGACTGTCAGGCGAGAGGCTTACATTTGAATGCGAAGAAAACAAAGGTTATGGTGTTTGAAAGAGAAGAAACCAGAACGAATGCAAGGATAATGGTCGATGATGTTATGCTGGAGCAAGTGAATGAGTTTGTATATCTTGGATGTGCTTTTAGCAGGGATGGAAGGTACACCGCTGATATATCAGAATTCGAGACCACTCCATATGCGAGTGTGGCTTGGCTGAGGGAACATTAGATGATTTTTTTTTATGTCCAAATATTGTTACTCCATTGTATGCTATTTTACCTAAAAAATTTCCCCATCTTGTGAATTTAATGTATGTATGTATTTTTTAATGTCCAAATATTGTTACTCCATTGTATGGCTATTTACCCAAAAATTTGCCTCGTTCTGTGAATTTAATTTCCTACTAACCCTGTATAATTCTGATATTATTTACACACTAAGCAAGTTTATAAGTATTGTTACGAGTTGCAGGACTCGAATTAAAATGCCGTTAGAATTACTATAGAATTATTAGAACTATACAAACACATAACACAGGTACAAATACAATAACACGCAGAAAGTCCGTCACTAAATAGATTACCGATTGTAGTACACACGTCTTGCTTCGCTTGTACTTATCGCTCGACTGCCGATCTCTCCATTGAGCCATTGCTTTATACTGCACCGATACAATATGGCTGCCCGACCGCGCACACCGAATTTCTTAGAATCAGTTCGACACACCTGGCTAATGGCTGCCATAACAGATTACAATACACAATGGGCTATTTTTCCAATCACAAATTTTAAACAGAAAGTAAACAAAAGAAGACGGTCAACAAAGCTCTTCAATGTTAATATTTTCTTAAGTTTTCGCGACTTGTATACATAATAAAATTTGTATACATAATAAAATATGCAGGTGCCCCAAATTGTAACAATATCAATAATATTTTTTAATAATTTTATCAAATTATTTCTTTTCAATCATTTATATTTTTTGTACACTTGTCATTTTTAATTCAATTGTGACGTTAGCAAAATCAATGCCTAATACGCGTTGCAGCCATAATACGCAAAAATAGAACAGATACACTTTAGTGGTCTCGGTTCGAATTTTTACATCTCAAGTCACAAAATTTTGCAAAAAAAATCCCTAATCCTGAGATCCCGGCTATACACTTCTCGTGAGAAATGAGAACATAGAATCTGTTCTCGTGTTCTCGCGCAGTTCTTGCGTCATTCTCTTAGTCGCTCTACAGCATAACAAGAACTTCGCGAGAACCGCAGTGGGGCCATATGGGAGAGCTGACAACCTTCGCATATACGTAAACTTTTCACAGAAATTCTTAGAATGACAGCGCAGTGGCAGCCTAGTGGCGTCGCGTCAGCGGTGCCGTCTACACGAGTACTTGCGCTCTATAAAAACAGTTTTTTTTATTTTTTATTGCAGGAGATCAGCAGACAGGCAGACGGCCCACTTGATGGAAAGCGGTTACCATCGCCTATGGACATTTGCGACACCAAAGTTGCTACAAATGCGCTGCTGCTCTCTTAAGAGAGACTGGAACCTGGTCACTAATGCCGGAACACAACTCAAGGTTGTTATGGCGACATACTTTAGACCAGCGGTGGTGGCCACCCAGTCGGGCAAATGCCCTACCACCTGCCTGTGGGTTGTTAAGTCACCTCTTATGACAGGCTGCCCGCAGTATATAATATCAGCCCATAAATGTTCCACTGCTGGACTCGGGCCTCCCATTTTAGGGGGAACGGACATCAGTTATTTCGATATGCAGGTTGCATCACGATGTTTTCCTTCACCGTTGTTAACACGTGGCAATTGTAACAATATGCACATTAGATCAGAAAACTGACCAAGTGGCGCATAGGTTCCGGCCAGGATTGAACCCGCGCCCTTTGAGTTTGAGACGCGTGCGCTGACCATTACGCTACCACGACTTATAAAAGCAGTAGCAATCTAAAACGCTCGCATTGGAACGATATAAATAACACACCGTACTGAATATCATAACCGCTCGTAATAATCGCAGTATATTTTTTTATGTAAATCGATCTTAATTCGCACACATGACTGACCCAATCTTGTGAACTGGTTTCAACCAAAACCGGATATTTTTTATATGAGACCGACTATGTTACACAACTGCACGTCCACATCGCGTCATTTACTTACACGTTATTTATATTATGAATAAATATATCTGTCTGCAGTGTATTCAAGGCGGCGTAGATTGACCAAGAAATTCAAATTCAAAAGTTTTTATTCAAAATAAGTTCCACAAGTGGACACTTTTTGAAGGTCATACATATGTATCAGTTAAAATTTAATTTTACTTCCTACTACATGTCAAATAGTTTTTCCGCCAAAGCGTAACAGATAGACAGACAAACAGATTATTATCCCGTAAATTATCCCCTTATACCGGGATAAACAGTATCCCATCTCCCTACTCCGTATCAAAACTATATAACAAATTTCAGCCAAATCCGGCCAGTAGCTTTTCCGTGAAAGCGTAAACAAACAAAACAACAGAGAGTTAATTTCGGGTGTAAGTACATATAATACTATAAAAGAAAGAAAGAAAAAATAAGGTTTATTTAGAACTACATACAATATAAAAATACTAAATAAAATTTAAAAAAAAAACAGATGAAATTCTAAATTGCCTCTCAGCTCAGAAGATTGTTGGTTAAGTCAACTAACGCTATCTTCCGATAGGGACATTTAAGTGACATACAGAGGCAAATCTTGTATAAAATTACACACAGAGAAACCACGGATCCACCATTGTGAACACAATGGGCATGGCCACAAACCTAAAGGACTTGTGACGTCACACTTTCACGGTCTATTAAGGTCTATAGGCTGATGATATTATATGTAATACCTTAATGAATTTAAAAAAAATAATGAAGCGTGTGTGATCGGAAACGCAGCGAAGTACTAAAGGCTTACGATCCACTTGTGGCTCACAACGCCAAAAATGCTCCTTCAGTCGTTCCACATAGCGACCACAGTCGTTATGGTCGCCGCGAAAACGCACTAATAACGTCATAATTTTCGATCACGCAGCGTTCACAACGACCCATGACAAGAGATGCGTCGAAGTGCGCCTTGACCACAGAACATTAATTCTCTATATCGATACGTCGAAAAAGGCGCGATTTTCAAATCAACCAATGACATTTGTGTTATTTCTTCCTCAATGATATCAACGCTTCATAATTCGTTCCGTTTGAGTTTTTGTAGCGCTCGCGGACAAGTGGAACGGGAAAAAATTGTGGTCGTTGTGAGCCTCATATGGAACGTAGCCTTAGTCAACATAGACTATAATTAATGCTGACACGTTATGTCACATTTTTGACAACATTTATTATCTGTATCTTTTTGGCACATGAATGCTTATATGAAGTTTTTGGCGGTAACTGAAAGGAGACGTTGTGCTGTGCAGTTTTATTTTCTAAAAATGTGTAAAATTACTCTAAAATGAACAATAGTTGTAGGATATTGATAGTTTTTGAGTAGTAATTATGAGTTTTTGCGAGAAACGTGAACTATATAGCCAAATGTGGCCTTTCGAGTTTTCACAAGAACTCTGTTGTATGACGTCGATTGTAGCCTACAATACAACGCCGCCTGGCTTAAAGGCCTAGTTGCCAAGCCTTAAAAAAAAAGAATGCTTATATTGGACAAACGAGGTAACTACTATTCGCTGGATGCACGGACATCTACTAATTTAAAAGTAAAAATACAATTCTGGTCAGGGCGCCATATATAAGCAATATCCTTTGTAAGACATCGCCTATGAACATTTGCAACATCAAAAGTGCTACAAATGCGCCGCTGCTCTCTTAAAGGAGACTGGAACCTGGCCACTAATGCCGGAACACAACTCAAGGTTGTTATGGCGGTATACTCTAGACCAGGGGTGGTAGACATCCAATTGGGCAAATGCCCTACCACCTGGCTGTGTGTTGTTTTGTCGCCTCTAACGCACGTCGTCATCGTCGCGCCTATATCAATCATGAGCGAGTTCAAACTTCGACTCGCACTTGGCCGATTTTCGGATGGCTGTGACCACAACCTTTTTTGAGGGCTGGTGCGGCGCCTGACAGAGAGAAGAAAAGACAATAATTAAATGATAATGGACATTATTCCAGAGACTATAAAGTCGAAAACTACAAAGGATTAACACAATCGTAACTATTATCTTACACTAATATATAAAGCTGAAAAGTTTGTTTGTTTGAACGCGCTAATCTCAGGAACTACTGGTCTGATTTGAAAAATTCTTTCAGTGTAAGATAGCCCATTTATCGAGGAAGGCTATAGGCTATATATATATCATCACGCTAAGACCAATAGGAGCGGAGCACCAATGAAGAATGTTTCAAAATGGGAGGATTTTCATAACTTACTTTTTTTAACTATTCCACGCAGACGAAGTCGCGGGCAGAAGCTAGTAGTATCATATTATCAAAATCGTGAGAAACCACTTTCACGAGTTTCGTTAGCTCTATGAAAACTGTAAACACGATAGCCGTGGAAAATAAATTGGCTATGATTTTCAGTCACGACTTCATACAGAAAAAATGTTTTCATTGCTTTATTGATCCCTATTGGTTGAAAGTCGTTCGTTACCCGTGCAGGAACGGAGAGAGAATACAATTTCCTGCGGCCAGGCGTTTTGTCGTAAGAGGCGACAAAACAACCCACAGCCAAGTAGTAAGGCATTCGCCCGTTTGGATGGCTACCACCCCACGTCTAGAGTATGCCGCTATAACAACCTTGAGTTGTGTTCCGGCATTAGTGATCAGGTTTCAGTTAGCCTTAAGAGAGCAGCAGCGCATTTTAGCACCTTTCGTGTTGCAAATGTCTATAGGCGATGGTAACCGCTTTCCATCAAGTGGGCCGTCTGCCTGTCTGCTGAACTCATGCAATAAAAAAATAAAAAAATATTTTTGAAACTGTACAACCACTATTCTTAAGATGTTAGCACTTCATAGTCCAGAAGTTAGATGGCTCCCCCCTCTAACTTTTGGACAGCCAACTAATATCGGCCCACCTAATCTATACGAATAAATAAAATTGAAGTGTCTGTTTGTAATGTTAAAATGAAAATGTGAAAAAAATCAGGAGGGATAAATCGGACCAGGATATTCCGAAAATGCAGTTTTGGACTTTTTATATGTCTGTCTGAATATACCGGCTAATCTTTGAAACGGCTGGACCGACTTTGTCGGGACTTTTACTGGCAGATAACTGATGTTATATAAAGAGTACCTTAAGCCTCTTTTTTTTAGGGTGCCGCGAAAAAAAATCCACGCGGGCGTAGTCACGAGCTAAGCTAATCTTATACTTACTAATATATAATGTTGAAGAGTTTGTTTGTTTAGTATGCTTGAACGCGATAATCTCAGGAACCAGT
Organism: Dendrolimus kikuchii; assembly: GCA_019925095.2. Taxonomy (NCBI): domain Eukaryota; kingdom Metazoa; phylum Arthropoda; class Insecta; order Lepidoptera; family Lasiocampidae; genus Dendrolimus; species Dendrolimus kikuchii. Next base: position 14,500,800 of record CM034412.1, read on the forward strand.
GGTCTGATTTGAAAAATTATTTCAGTGTTAGATAGCCTATTTATCGAGGAAGGCTATATATCATCACGCTAAGATCAATAGCAGCAAAGCACTAATGAAGAATGTTTCAAAATCGGGGGGTACTTTTTAACTTACTTTTTTTAACTATTCCACGCGGACGAAGTCGCGGACAGAAGCTAGTAACTTGTAATATTATAGTTACTCAAATAAAATCTAGAAATAGCAACATACAATTGCAATTCAGCAAAACTTTTGAAACAGTAGTATCCTGTTTAAACTCAAATTACGCCTAACAATAAGTCTCCTGTATCACACACACATTTAAATCATAATTAAAACACATAATACATTACTTTGTGCCATTCTAAGTATTGCTGAATTCGACCTAATGAACATTCATATATATCAATTGTACCTACCGGAAATTTTAATACTACTAATTATTCAAACTCCAGGAATAAAGTGCGACTCGTGTTCAACTTAAATATTTTTAACTATAAGTGACCTTGACTTCGTGTGTGTAAACTACCGTAAACAGTGCTTGCCCAACAAGAACCTATGTCTAAGTTTTTCTAATATTCTGATAAAAAATATTCTATAAATTGAGTTATTTATAATATTGTTACGACCGACAAAGACAAATTCGCACCTGTATTTTATTACCTTTGAACTTCTTTCGTTTACTTTGTGTTTCAAATTTGTGATAAGAAAAACAGCCCATTGTGTATTGTAATCTTTTATGATAGTCATTAGCCAGGTGTGATTCTTGGAAATTCGGTCCACGGGGCCGAACAGACATATTGCATTTGTACAGTATAAAGCAATGCCCCAATTGAGGGATGAGGCAGTCGAGCGAGAACCACGAACGAAGCGGGACGTGTGTACATATCGGGAATATCTATTAGTGACGTTTGGCTTTGTTGTGTTCGGTTATATTTGTACCCGTGTTATACGTGTTTGTATACTTCTAATAAACTTCATAATAATTCCAACGGCATTTTAATTCGAGTCCTGCAACTCGTAACAATATATATAAATCTCTTGGTGGTGTTGAATTTGCACAACAAATTTGAAAATGGGAAAAAATCGGGGATGCTAATTCGTAGTAGATCTTCCTCCATGACTTCTACGTGACAGAGGCCTTACTCCCGAACGCCTTTCGTCGTTCGTTTTCGTCCGATCAGCCCGAAATTTCCGATAGAAGAAAGAAAGAATAAAGACTTATTTAAAACTAAAACAATATAGTTTATATGATGTAGTGGAATAATTATAAGCCCGAAACGTACAAAGAATATGTACAAATTTCCAACAGCAATAGATGGGTCTAGGCCTGGGAGGAACAACAATAGCCTGGCTGGAAGATCTTCCTTTGAGAAGGAAGAGCATTCCATCTTGCTCCTCCACCCTAGTCAGTAGAGATGAGTTATAAACAGGTCAATTTAAATATCTGTTATTCCTGTTACTGTTATCCAAAAATAACAGCAGTGATTATCTGTTATTAAATAAACATACTGTTATTTTCTTGTTATTGGAACGAAGTTCCTTGTTTACGCGGCTTACGGTGCATACCTACTGTTGCCAACTTAGCGCTTTCAGTATTAGATTTTTATCTCTATGTACACACAAAGTTATTTTTCTGCGGTTGGCAACTTTTATTTTTTATTTTTTTATTATGTAAGTCTGCACTGAAATATCGACGTGTGTTGCAATATTATCATCAAAAGACCAAGTATGTATTAAAAAGAAAACCAAGAAAGCATCTAGTCTTATTACTTTATTTTCAGCGCTTTTTGCAATTCCTTGCCAATCTAGCGCTTATTAAGACTTCACATAGCATGTTTTCTCTAAAGAAAGTTGGCAACACAAAAGCCGCGTCCGATTCCAGGCGTGCACATTGTTTTCAGACGCGTCCCGTAATGTGTGCGCATCTTAAATGCTTTACATTTTGTTACCTTATAATTATTAGGTGCGTCTCGTTCTTGCCCGTATAAGTTCTTGAAGTGTAAATGAGACACAGATATGAATAAATTAATAGGTGCATCTCTTTTTAGCTTGATAACGATTTGCTTAGATAGAACGAGAGAACAATAGTAATTAATAGAACACTTTATAAAAGACGTAAATAGGAATTTGTTATTGTTATGTTATGTCATATACCTGTTATCGACACAACAGGTATTCTGTTCTCGAAATAACAAATGTTATCTGTTGTCTGTGAATATCTGTTGTTAATAACTGTTAGCATAAATATGCCTCACGCCTACTAGTCAGGGCATCCCTAAAATAATACAAAAATAACTGGAACTATAATTAAATATAAAAAAATCAAGCAAAAATTCTTAAACCGAAACGAACGACCAAAGACGTTTGAAAGTAAGCCCTCAGAGCCATAGTACATAATTTAATGAATAATTTTACACTTGCATTAAATATTGTTAGGTAATCGATAAGCGAACATTGTTTAGTTCAATTCCACGTAACACGAGTTTCGCCTAATCAATATGTTGGTTAAATCGCAACGCCGGCGCCGGAGTCGGCGCGGTCTATATATATGGAGCGTTTCCGGGATCGGCGACCCGGCGTCCCGGAGATATTTCGCCAATTTACATACAAGTACCACAAGTATAAAAATATTACTATCTTATATATAAAAGTGAATCGCAAAATGTGTTGGTAAGCGCATAACTTGAGAACGACTCTACCGATTTTGATGAAATTTTGTGTGTGTGTTTGAGTGGGTCCCGGGATGATTTAGATCCACAATTGGAACCGGTAGGTGGCGCTGAGATCGGGTTCTACAATCCTCCTAATCACCTGGAGCGATTTTGGTGATTTTGTTTTTGTGTCATGAAACAAAGTCTTAGGAATTCAGAAAATATGGCGGTACGAAGTTCGCCGGGTCAGCTAGTTATATTATATATACATACATACATAACTTCACGCCAGTTCCCTTGCGGGGTAGGCACGAACAACAGAGTGCCATTTAGGCTTATTCTTACACACCTCACTTGCCTCTTTGACATTCATAACTCTTGTCATGCAAGCTCGTTTGTTCTTAAGGCTCCTGACATCACCTTCTGCTAGTACACGATCAATTTGATCATGGAAGGTGTGTCGTGGCCTTCCACGACTTCTGCATCCATCCACTTTTGCATTGTATATCTGTTTAGTCATTCTTTCATCATGCATTTCCACATGCCCGAACCACCGGAGCATTCCTTTCCTTACCTTCACCCCGACACTCTCTTTCAGACCAACTCTCTTTCTTATTTCGGTATTACGAACGCGGTCCGCGAGCGTCACTCCGCAGATTTTGCGCAGTGCTCGCATCTCGACCGCGTTTACTCTACTTTCATGCTCTCTCTTCCATACCCAACTCTCGCATTCATACGTGAGCGTAGGTACCAGCACCGCGTTGTGTACGGCGAGCTGGGCCTTCTGGCTGAGGTTCTTAGCGCCTAGAAGTTTACCTAACGCTCCATTCACACTATTCCCCAAATTCACTCTTCTTTCTATATCAGCGGTGTACCTTCCATCCCTGCTAAAAGCACATCCAAGATATACAAACTCATTCACTTGCTCTAGCATAACATCATCGACTATTATCCTTGCATTCGTTCTGGTTTCTTCTCTTTCAAACACCATAACTTTTGTTATAATTATAATAACAGCCCATAAACGTCCCACTGCCAGCCTCGGGCCTCCCGAAAGGGACAGTAAGTACACCCGCCACACCTGACCAAAGCGGCTTGGTGTGGTGTGACAAATCGATTATCTCGATGTGCAGGTTTCATCACGATGTTTTTCTTCGCCGTTGCTAGCACGTAGTAATTGCAACAATATGCACATTAGGTCAGAAAACTGCCTAACTATTGGTGCTGGTGCCTGGAACTAGGTATATATTAAGATTTCAAACACAATTAGTCAAAATTACATATTTATAAATTAAGCTGATTATTAAACCAGTGACAAATTTTCGTCAGAGAGCTACAATGCCATTAATAAATATATATTTCTAAATAACAATCCAACTACATACAAAGCGACAGATGTCGCACATCTGTTTTTCGTATCACTGGAAATTTAGCGTCGACGACCTTTGTATTCCCCTTATGTATAATAACTCAACTTATTTTTTTATTGCTGAAGCACAACAGACAGGCTGACGGCGCAACTGTGATGGAAAGTGGTTACCGTCACATGGACATAAGCAATACCAGAGACGCAGCCAATGTGCTGCTGACCTTGAAGGAGTAACTGGAACGTGGCCACTGATGCCGGAACACAAGTCAAAGTTGTTATGGCGACATACTCTAGACCAGGGGTGACAGCCATCCAGTCAAGAAAATGCCCTACCACCTGGCTGTGGGTTGTTTTGTTGCCTCTTACGACAGGCCGCCCGGCCGCAGGAATTAGTATCCTTCCTCCGTTCCTGCACGGATAAAAACTCAACTTGGAATTTCTGACTTAATATTGTTATAAATACCTCGCGCTGAAGGTCAAATAAATCGATAAGTCAAAGCCGCCGACCCACCTTGAAAAAGCGTGACGTGTATACCGTTCCAAAAATAAAGAGAGCCAAGCCCAACAGTGGGATACTATAGGCTGATATTATCAGTGTTTTCCTCATGGTTTCATTCAGGTAAACTATCGATTCCCGGGGGAAACCTCACCATTTTCCTGGACAAATACTATCTTCTTCTTTCATCAAATATAACTCTGGATAATTGTTGTACCCATCCAATGTTAAGCATTCATACATATTCAAGTACTAAACGAATTTTTCAACAAACAGGTTATTGAAATAACACTCATTGTATTTCTATTTTGTAGCTGAAGTACAGCAGACATGCGGACGGCCCACCTGATGGAAAGCGGTTTAACGTCCCCTATGAACGTTTGCAACATTAGAGATGTCGTCAAAGTGCTGCGAGCCTCGTAAGAAATTTTATTACACTCTTTTTAAATACATCGTATTTAACTAAACAATACAATTTTGGATTGTAAGTGAATGCTGTTTTTCTTATTTGAACCTTTTTTTTATTTTGAAATAATTTATTTTATTCAATGTACAGATTTTATTTTACATATTTTGCCTATTCTAATAATATATATATATACAACTTAATTTATAAAAGATATAAACTACAAATAGTAAATAGGTCCCAAATCACCGTCAGTTGGGAACGTTCCCAAAACGCTGACCGCCTTACCACGTTGTATGGCAACGCTTATGCGTTGCCCAAAATACAGGCCAGCGTTTTGGTTTCGTGAGACATCTATCAACCGTTTTGATTGATAGGTCTCGATAAAGGCGATGGTCTTCTGGACCCCATGGCCCCAGAGTTTCGACACCAAAAGCCGCAAATATATATCCACTACCAACGGATTCATATTTGCGGCGTTTTAGGTCCTCTTGTCGGGCGGCAGCTGCACCAGCTACCACAGCCGTATCGGGAAGATGGGACGCTGCCAAAGTGTCAACGCACGTTGCGTCCCAAACTAATGGTCGTCCCATCTTCCATGGCACCAAAGACATCCCGTCCGGTCTCTTGCCATCGTCGCGACCTTTGAACCTTCATTCCTGTAGTTATGGCCCTTTTTTGCTCATGGCAACCAAACAGGCAAGTCTCGAATTTGGAAACTCTAATCACGTGGGCCACGTACCACAGTCTGATCATATATTTTTTTTTGTTTTTTTATTGCAGGAGATCAGCAGGCAGGCAGACGGCCCACTTGATGGAAAGCGGTTACCATCGCCTATAGACATTTGCAACACCAAAGTTACTACAAATGCGCTGCTGCTCTCTTAAGAGAAACTGGAACCTGGTCACTAATGCCGGAACACAACTCAAGGTTGTTATGGCGACATACTTTAGACCAGGGGTGGTGGCCATCCAGTCGGGCAAATGCCCTACCACCTGACAAATTTGGGAACCACAGCCCTAAATAATAGTTAAAGGAGAGTCAAAATGATAATATTAATGATTCTTCTTTCTTAATTTTCGTGCACTCTTAGTGTGTCTTCAAACCTTTTCTATTTTATCTTCTGTTTGTCATGTCTGTTCTATGTTTCATATGCTGTGGTACTTTCTAAGGATGATGGGTCAAATATTAATCAATGAGGGGGAGTTGGCACTGAAATCAGCGCTGTACTGCAGGAAATTCCAACACAGCTTTATGCTGAGTTGCCGACCTAACCGAAGTCGTGGCAGGCCACACCTTCCATGATCAAATTGATCGTGTACTAGCGGAGGGTGATGTCAGGAGCCTTAAGAACAGACGAGCGTCCATGACAAGAGTTATGAATGTCAAAGAAGCAAGTGAGGTGTGTAAGAATGGGCCTAAATGGCGCTCTGTTGTTCGTGCCTACCCCGCAAGGGAACTGGCGTGAAGTTATGTATGTATGTATGCCGACCTAATTTGTAGGAAATGCGGCGTAAAACATATTCAATTTAACCATAGAAATGTATAAATTATTTCTACATCCCTGTATTGTCGCTTTCCTAGCAAATAAATTCTTTCCTTCTAAAATAAAATAAGAAGAATCATGATCACCCCGAATTCAACACCCTGCTGTTTGGGTAATCTAATTTTACTGCTCCCCTTTATGGCGTCACACTAATCTCGTGCACATGAAGGGCGCTTGGGACGGGCAAAATATACCGACATTTCTCGAGGAAAATTTTATTAACGGTTAGGGATTGTTTTTTATATTCTGTGGCAGGCAGGCGGCTCACTTGATAGAAGGTTGTTACTGTCGCCTATGGACTTATAACGCCCTTCTTAAACAACCCCATGTCGTAGCGCTGAGGGAAAACGTCGACGGAAAGTTCCCTCCAGATCAGTGTCGTACGCGGAACAAACTTTCTAGAGAACCATTGCATACTTGAGCCTGGGATCTCAAGGAAATGGGGGGTGAACATGCCGTCGATGGCGGCGGTACGGTTGTAAAAATGAGGCGTTGGCACCAGCTTAAACAATTCCTCGGAACACTCCCCGTTGTACAGACGATAGAATGTAAGAGAGACGCAGTCTCTCCGAAGGCTCTTCTATCCGTGCAGGAGCGGCGAAAGAATACAATTTCCTGCGGCCGGGCGGCCTGTCGTAAGAGGCGACCAAACAACCCACAGCCAGGTGGTAGGGCATTTTCCCGACTGGACGGCTACCACCCCTGGTCTAAAGTATGTCACTATAACAACCTTGAGTTGTGTTCCGGCATTAGTGACCAGGTTCCAGTCTCCCTTAAAAGAGCAGCAGCGTATTTGTAGCACCTTTGGTGTTGCAAATGTCCATAGGCGATGGTAACCGCTTACCATCAAGTGGGCCGTCTGCCTGTCTGCTGAACTCCTGCTATAAAAAAAGGGCTAGGGGACTCTAAACTGCTTGATTCTATATTTCCAGACGACTACGCCTGCGTAAAGATATATCTCGCCTGAAGTTCTTCAATTTTCTCAGATTATTTTCATCTGCGGTACTTAGTGGCCTCTATACAAAATTTTATAATGAACATTGGTCCCCCGTCCAAACGTTCAGACATTTATTCCCTTTTTAGGAGATCATCATCTTTATTGCATGAGTTCAGCAGATAGGCAGACGGCCCACCTAATGGAAAGCGGTTACTATCGCCTATTGGACATTTGCAACACCACATGTGCTACAAATGCGCTGCTGTTCTCTTACGGAAAACTGGAACCTGGCCTCTAATGCCGGAACACAACTGAAGGTTGTTATGGCGGTATGCTATAAACCAGGGGTAGTAGCATCCAGATTTTGCCAATTTTTTTAAAAGTTTGAGTGTCCTTTAAATTCTACTACTACTCCTTTTGTATTCAGGTATCATAGAAGTACCGTCTTTCACAACTTCTCAAGGACTAACTCAAATGTTTAACTGCTCTCGGAATTTAACCCTTTAAAGGTAAAAGACATTTTTAATCATACAATTCCAACCCTATAAATAATACAGCAATTATAGAGCTGTCCCTATTTAAGTTGTATTAAACTGCATTATACTGTTAATTCGAGCAAACATAAATCATTCCACTGGCCATTGTTTTAGGATAATGCGCCTATTGTTCTAATGCAGCTGTTTGCATTATCGCAATACGGCTCATTACTCTAATTTCAATAATTCATTTTCTAATTAAGGCATGAATTATGAATATAACATCTGATATTTCAGGGACTTTTGAGTGACATGGAAAGTTTTTGATTGTTTCCTAGCCGAAGACACCCGTTTTTTAATATTACTTAAACTTTAAAAAATAGTCGAGAGACAGAGAGAGAGATTGAAGAGATTTTTCTTCCTGTTCCTGACCGACAAGGTATATATATATCGAGGTCTTATTATCTTTTTTACATATTTTTGAAGTGTAACTTCTTTAGAATCGTTGCGATTTAAAACTCAATGAAAGGAAAACGCGACACTAAATTCATAGGTATTTAATATTTTCTAAGTTTTCGCGACTTGTATACATAATAAAACTACGTTTTAACGGTTTTAAGCGCGGTAATTTTATTTGATTTTGGTTTTTCCGACGTTTCGGCCACTTTTCAGTGGCCGTGATCACGGAAGACAAAGATGTCAAGTGTCAACGAGTATTGTTAAAGTTTTATTTAGCCTACCGCCAACTTATTAATTTTAATTATTTAATTTTTAATTTTGTTTATGGTTATTATTTAATCTATGGGAGCCTAATCTAATTTACTACCGCTTCGCAACATGTTATGGCTTGAAGAGAAGAAGCGGCGCAAGAAACTCTTCAGCAAACATGCCTAGCTCTAATAATTTTATATAATATTAAAATGGGTGGAAGGAAAAATAAAAGTAATTATCAGTCAAGTTGGTTTGTGTTCCGTTGTACGCAGAAAGAGCTCACAGTGTCTTGAGGTCTGGCAGCTGGTTTTTGCTGGGTTTGGGTCTTAATAGTTTTGATAATTGGATCCCAAACAGGTGGTACTTGCCAACCATCTTCTCTATTGAAATTTGGGTGTTTTTTGATTTCAATAGCCTCACGCATCATTCTAGGTATGAAACGATTCTCTTTCGCGAGGATTTGTGGGTTATCGAATCTGATGTAGTGGTTGGGTTTATCCAGCGTGTGTTCACTGATCGCAGACTTCGTAGACCTTGTGTGTTTCATGTCAGCAATGTGTTCTTTTACTCGTGTTTTTATGCTCCTCTTTGTTTGCCCAATGTATGACAATCCACACTCACAATCGACGCCCCATTAAGGTATTTATCTGTATGGGTAGGTTTCCTATACACCGTATGACCAAGAGTATTGTCAGGGTTCCTTAGGATGAGCACATCCAGAAAAGCTAATTTATTATTTGCCTCTAGTTCCATAGTAAATTTAATATTACTGCTAATGGAATTGAGATGATCTAGAAATGCAGAGACTTTATCATTTGGGAGGACGGCAAAAGTATCGTCTACGTACCTTTTATACATCTTCGGCTTAGCCGGAGCGGTATCCAGTGCCTTCTGCTCGAAGTCTTCCATAAAAATGTCAGCTACGACAGGAGACACCGGTGAGCCCATGGCTACACCGTTGATTTGGTCGTAGAAGCCATAGTCCCACACGAAATAGCCAGATGTGAGGCAATGTTTTAGTAGATCTGCATATTACTCAGGCATGTTATTATCTATTAGCTTCCTTTTGACAATCTCAATGCAGTCTTCCACTGGTAAACTGGTAAATAAGGACTGGACATCAAAACTGACTAGTACTTCATCCTCAGCCAATGTCAAATTTTCAATTGCGCTGACGTTTCGGCCACTGAAAAGTGGCCGAAACGTCGGAAAAACCAAAATCAAATAAAATTACCGCGCTTAAAACCGTTAAAACGTAGTTTTATTATATCATAGGTATTTTTTGTGATTTGCCATTTTCGTTATTTAGTTGTTTTGGTAATTTTGGTAGTTGTTGTACTTTTCGTAGTTTTTATAGTATAGTAGTTTACGTAGCCTCCTCACTCGTCTACTAAGCGCTGAAGATATAATATAATTACATTCGCTTATATGTTCTCTGAAGTTCTACTGCGTGTGAACTGCACGCACACACACGCGCGTGCGCGCGCGTACGCACGCACGCACGCACGCACGCACACACACACACACACACACACACACACACACACACGCACGCACGCACGCACGCACGCACGCACGCACACACGCGCACGTACACGCACGCAAGCACGCACGCACGCACACGCACGCACGCACGCACACACACACACACACACACACACACACACACACACACACACACACACACACACACACACGCACGCACGCACGCACGCACACACGCGCACGTACACGCACGCAAGCACGCAAGCACGCACGCACGCACGCACACGCGCACGCACACGCACACACACACACACACACACGCACGCAGGCACGCACGCGCGCGCACACACACACACACACACACACACACACACACACACACACACACACACACACACACACACACACACACACACACACACACACACACACACACACACACACAATGTTTTAAATTCTTTTTTCCATCTTAAAACTATTACAGAGCATATTATTTCCCGATATATCTTACTAACCGTTCATTTGCCTTGCTATCGGTTAACATTAGACACAACCATACAAGTAATGTCAAATTTTCACAGGTGGTAACGCAAGTGAATCAATAGTAGATTAGGAACCGGCCACGAGAGGTAACTTGTATCCCGGGTCAACACTTAGGATAAATTTCAACCTGATAAATGATGTCGTTCCCGTGGGATAAACGAATGTAGTAGAAAGTTTTCGCGACTAATACACGCAATGAAAACGATTTCAAGCGTGGCATTTTATTTGATTTTTATTTCGACGATTCGGCCTGGTTGCTTTTTTTGGTTCCGCCTTTGCAATTCACTTATAAACTGTCGAATATAAAATATACTGCAGTATCTTTACACCCTTCCACTACACTTATATTGAACACCCCTGCGTATAATTCAACTTTCTACAACAACTCTTTTATTGCCAAGGTTATACATACAGTTACTGACACTGATTCAAGAAGACGAAGAGATCGCTTTTCAGCGATAAGACCGCCCTTTGTGCATAACTAGATATAGTTTTAGTCTGTAAGGTCCTTTTTTGTATTGGTGTACAATAAAGTGTTGCTTATCTATCTATCTGGATACTGTCCAGTCCAGTCCATAATTTTTTTTTACACATGCTGAGATTAGCGACTACACCAAATTGTTCGTCATTTCAAGTGTTTAAGATAGATGATGTCTTTCATGTATTACTAGAATGTGTCCAAACTAACAGCATTAGAAATGACATAAAATTATTTGAAGAAAGAAAAAATATTTGTTTAGGACAAGATACAAAAAGTCTTATATGATAATATATGTAACAATTAATTGTGATGTCCTAAAAAGGCTCTTGCTCAGCATATTGCTAGTTTCACAACCAGCGCTGATCTTCCGCAAGTACATACCTCTAAGTGATGCCACGGCTTAGTTCCACAAAGCAAATTAAAACAATAAACATTCGTTATAAAATTATGCAAAATAAATGACTAGTTTATATGAACATTGTTCTAATTACAAATAAAAGAAAATAACAAAAAAAAAACAACGGAGAGAAATGACGAACAAGACAAAAATAATAATAAATTGGTAATGGTTTTCATAGCGTAATAATCGACATATTATAATATCATAAAATACTTGTATCGTATTTAAGGTCTCTCTGGCGAAATTGATGGTCAATTAAGAATTTTTTTAAGTCAGTTCGGAACCCAAACTTTTATGTGCAACAGCATTTTGGCAGAACCTTTATCAGACTCTGCCACCTAATTTATACAATAAGTTGATTGTTAATTATTAAGGCGACATAGCCAAACTGTGGCTAAGCCTTTAGCAAGATTATAAAACAAAAAAAATAATAAACCCTCGTCGTTATGGCAACGCGAACAAACTTTCGCTGTCACAGGCAGTACTACAATGGCTACGTTCCACAAGACTCACAACAACCACGTTCACGACCGCTACTTTCCCGTATCACTTGCTTGCGGACGTTATAATCATAAACTCTAATGGAACGGAAATACACAAATATCATTGGTTCATTTGAAAATCTCTGTGATCAACGCCCACTTCGACCCACCTCTTGACATGGGTCGCTGTGAGCGCTGTGTGATCCAAAATGACGGCGTCATTAGTGAAGTTATCGCCACGTCCATAACGACCGTGGTCGCCATGTGGAACGGTTGACGGAGCATTTTGCGCGTTGTTAGCTACTAACGGTACGCGTACAAAGTAAGATGACTCTTTAAAATTATATAATAATTTCAAAACCGGTAACATACGATCGTCCGATTTACGTAAAGGCTCACCGGGCGTTGTTACTGTTTGTACCGAGCTGGTTCACCTTCACCCACTTACACGAAAATCTTAATTAAACGATACCCGCTCTCTGACTCATCTATAGACTATGAGAACGGTTACCAAACGTATAAGGCCTGATCCAAATTTATAAGAAATCAGTCGAAACTGTCAGAATTTCAAACCAACTGAAGCTGTAGAAACCGTGCTAAAATATAAACTGAGTAATCGCTCTATTATTCATACCCGTGCTCCACCTGTTTTATCTATACTAATATTATAAAGCTGAAGAGTTTGTTTGTTTGTTTGTTTAAACGCGCTAATCTCAGGAACCCCTGGTCCGATTTGAAAAAATCCTTTAGTGTTAAATAGTACATTTATCGATGAAGGCTATAGACTATATTATATTTTCAAAAAAATTAGGGAGCCTTACTAAAAGTCCAATAATATAACGCAAGGTGTAAAAAAATTACCCGAAAAAATCCTTACACGGCGTGCGCTGCGAAAACGATTGATTATAGAACAAAACAATGTACTACCACTTTGCAGAACATATAATTGTCTACAAAAAAATATCGCGTAACCATATGTCTAACTACAATAGTTATCTCACAATAAGTGTTTTCTTTTATTTTTTTAAATAATTAAAATGCCGTCGCTTCAAAAACTCTTTATTTTGTACCTTGGTATTAATCCTTATCAAAATAAATTACTCCATATTCAAGACGAATTCAATACCTTTCTAGAACTTTTTGAATTATTCAATTCGGACGTTTCATTAAAAAAATATCGCGATATTTAAAATGTAAGTATTAGTGTTGTAGCCAAATATACTAATATTGTTTGATTGAACGCGCTAATCTCAGGAACTACTGGTCTGATTTGAAAAATTCTTTCAGTGTTGGATAGCCCATTTATCGAGGAAGGCTATAGGCTATATATCATGACGCTAAGACCAATAGGAGCGAAGCACCAATGAAGAATGTTTCAAAATCGGAGGGTTTTGAAAGCAAATTCCACGCGGACGACGTCGCGGGCACAGCTAGTTGTTAATATTAGCGACCATGTCCAAACGCGATTTACTTAAAAAAAATAACGTGCTAACGAATATGATATATCTATAATATTATAAAATTCTAAACATGCCGTGTCTGTACATTGAAAAAAAAAAACAACTGAAAGAGACTGCAATTGCTTTTAGATTTCTTGTCTGTTTGTTCGGGATTCACGTAAATGCTACTAGGCCGATTTCGATGGGGTTTTCGTTGGCTGTTTTATTTTTCAGGGAATTATTTAAAATGAAATGAAATTTAGATTAAAAAAAAATTAATTCCAAAGTGCTTTTTTCACTGACCGATAGCAAATTTTATGTAATAGAATATGTTATATTTTTTATCCCGGTAACCCCACGGGAATTTTCCCGGGAGCGGTTTGTAGTTGTTCGGGTGCATAAAAGTTACCTTGCTCCGACACATTTTTCACTAAAACGATAGCTTACATTCTTTTTTAAATGCTGCGGTACTTTGTGTCCCGGGTATCCCGCGGGAATTTCGAGTAAAGCGTGGACGAAGCGGCGGGAATACCCTAGTTTATAATAGGATAAGTGCTCAGGAAATCCAAGTACTGCTAAGTACTACACCCCTAAGAAACACTTACCGTGAGAGAAAGTGGTAATTCAAATCCGGATCGACTAAACTAGCTTGAAATCAGTGTGGCCAGCACTACAACTTTAACGGGAAATGCCAGTTTTCAATCTCAAACACCAAAATTAAAATTTTCGTATTAAAATCATTAGAATATACGTAAGGCAATATTAACCGTCTGTTTATAACCCGTACAAGTTTAAAATTATTTACTTTCAATATTTGCTGTAATTATTTAACATAAATTAGTTACAATTAACATATAAATATAAACAAACGCCTCGTTTATCTTTAAACAAACCGCAATCATAAGTTAAAATATACCTAAATGATTACGCTGATGCCTGCTATCTAGATTTAAGCTTAAAACAGCTGAGCAAGCTTGTGCGGCTTCAGAATTTCTGTCTCAATTTCATATTTGGATTGCGAAAATATGACCATGTTTCCAAATATCTTAAAAGACTCAAGTGGCTTCCTATTCATTTTCGCCGGAATACTCACATTCTCACCCTACTTTATAACATACTAGTGGACCCGGCAAACTTCGTACCGCCTCAGTATCAATAAATAAAAAAAACGTTGATTTCTGAACGACGAGACGACCATCAAACGTTTGACATTCAAAACCAACAAAATGAAAGAAAAAACTTCACTTTTAAATTTAATTGATTTCTAAACGACGAGACGAACATCAAATGTTTGTCAGGTAGGAATAGTTTCAAGGGAAAGCGAAATTGTTGTTTTTATTATATTCCAAGCATTTTTTTTCATATTTACTCACTTTTTAAACCTTCCCTAAACTTCCACAAATATCTGATCAAATCAGGCCAGCCGTTCTCGAGTTTTAGCGAGACTAACGAACAGCAATTGATTTTTATATATATAGAATATTTACTTCTAATAGTCCCCAGTACCTTAAGGAACGTTTTAAATTCCTTCACCTATCCACTGCTCCCATTTTGAGCTCTGATACGTATCGAAAACTTATGACACCTGCACACACTTCTTCCTATTATGATAATTCTTTTACAGTGCAAGCTGTCAAACTTTGGAATATGCCTCTTACTGTCAGAGAGGCCAAATCCTTACCAACATTTAGAAATTTACTCAGAAAACACTATTTGTCCACAAATAGCTATGTCTGATTACATACATACATACATAACTTCACGCCGGTTCCCTCGCGGGGTAGGCACGAACAACAGAGCGCCATTTAGGCCCATTCTTACACACCTCACTTGCTTCTTTGACATTCATAACTCTTGTCATGCACGCTCGTATGTTCTTAAGGCTCCTGACATCACCCTCCGCTAGTACACGATCAATTTGATCATGAAAGGTGTGTCGTGGCCTTCCACGACGTCTGCATCCATCCACTTTTGCATTGTATATCTGTTTAGTCATTCTTTCGTCATGCATTCTTTCCACATGCCCGAACCACCGGAGCATATATTTAAATTCTTCTATAGATTTCCCTCGATAACATGTAGGAAAATCGTACAAGCGGCCTGGCAACATCGCTCGAGAGCCGGCAATAAGAACGTGCTATTAAATTACAAATAACACGCAACCGGCTAATTTTATTTTGGCAGAACCATTTGTGTAATGATCACACGAATATCATATGAAGAAATTATTTAGTAATCTGGACGATATTAAACATTCGTAATACAGATGCCAACTCAAATAGTAATTAAAATTTTAGATGAAGTCAAAATTTTAGTTAATTTTGATGTTAAGTGTAAAGCCTTTGTCTAATTATATTTTTCTAATACGAGCCAGGGTTGTCTTTACCCGGGAGCGCAAGAATCAAAGGGGGCGCCAGTCGATCACCACACACCTACACACACATAGATAACCTACTAAGTTTAAACAGACGATATCATAAAAAATTACATACTTAAAAATATTAAAAAATACCGTTGATTGTAAAATTTAATATTTTTGTAAGTTACATAAATATTGTTACAATGTAGACGCCGACAAAAACAAATTTACACCTGCATACCTGTAAAAAAACATTTTATTACCTACCGACATTTGGACTTCGTTTCTTTACTTATTTATTGACATGCGTTTACTAGTTATTCTAGAGAACAGTCCATTGTTTTATTGTACTCGTTTATGGCCGTTGCGGTCGACTCATTAGCCAGGTGTGTCGGATATAAAGTACAAACTGATTCTAGGAAATTCAGTTCACGCGGCCGGACGGACATATTGCATCTATGCAGTATAAAGCAATGGCCCGATAGAGGGACGAGGCAGCGATAACCACGAGCGAAGCAAGACATGTGTACTACAATCGGGAAACTTTTAGTGACGGAGTTTGCGCGTTTTATGGAATTACGACCTTCTGCATTACGTTTGGACTTGTTGTGTTCGGTTATATTTGTACTTATGTTATACGTGTTTGTATAGTTCTAATAAGCTCTATAGTAATTCTAACGGCATTTTAATTCGAGTTTCGCGACTAGTAACAATATTTTAAAATTAGGTTAAATTACTCCTTAAGTTAGGTTGCCAGGAAGAAATTGCTTTAGGCGATAAGGCCGCCTTTTGTTTCTGCCATGTGTAATACTTGCAACAACTCAGAAGGGTTAATGGTAATAAAAGAACAGCAACTGGTCACTATACTTGTAATCAGAGAACCTTACGGTTAAAATACATTTCATACACCGACTCTACACACTGGAAAAATATTTTTAGAAGACCTCGCCATCCCTCCAACAATTTTACAGTACAAGAAACTTAGCAAATTGGCACAACCGATAGCGGATTCAAGACATTCGTAAACTATTTTAATTACAAAGGCTATGAATGACAAGAATTTATTACATTATTGTTTGGAAATGTTACATAATATTTTACATAAGATATTATATTTAAAGAGTGTCGGGGTGAAGGTAAGGAAAGGAATGCTCCGGTGGTTCGCGCATGTGGAAAGAATGCATGATGAAAGAATGACTAAACAGATATACAATGCAAAAGTGGATGGATGCAGAAGTCGTAGAAGGCCACGACACACCTTCCATTATCAAATTGATCGTGTACTAGCAGAGGGTGATGTCAGGAGCCTTAAGAACAGACGAGCGTGCATGACAAGAGTTATGAATGTCAAAGAAGCAAGTGAGGTGTGTAAGAATAAGCCTAAATGGCGCTCTATTGTTCGTGCCTACCCCGCAAGGGAACTGGCATGAAGTTATGTATGTATTATATTTAAAGTTTTACATGTAATAAAATAAACCGAACACAGTAAAAATCTATCGCGTCTGCCAACATGAAAATAAAATGTAGTAAATACCGTCTATATACAATTGAGATATTTTGAATTATATTCTACACAATTACCACATCATATTGGAGATAAATATTGTTACATAAAATTATGGTACATTATAGAGAACTACTCTATACAAAACAGGCGCTCACAGCTTCTAGATACCAGCTGAAACAATCAGGTAATTCCTAGCTCGGAGTTAAAGTCCTCCACGTTTATATGAAGATAGATATAAGCCAGGTCGTAGGGCGTTTGCCCGACTGGATGGCTACCACCCCTGGTCTAAAGTATGTCGCCATAACAAACTTCGAGTTGTGTTCCGGCATTAATGACCAGTATCCACTTTCCCTTAAGAGAGCAGCAGCGCATTTGTAGCACCTTTGGTGTTGCAAATGCCCATAGGCGATGGTAACCGCTTTCCATCGAGTGGGCCATCTGCCTGTCTGCTGATCTCCTGCAATAAAAAAAAGGGACAAAACTTTTTACACATTAGACCATTACAGAAAAACTTAATACTATTATTCAAACTGTACACAAACGGCGGACTTATTGCTAAAAAAACGATCTCTTCCAGACAACCAATTAGATTAGAAACAGCTATGGCGATTTAGATAATTATTTATAACCCCCATAGTTTTTTTTTTACTTTTTCCGTGAAAAGCTTTATCCAGGTGGTGAAACATATTGCATTGAATTGTTAATGTGGACCTAATAACATTTAGATATACATAAATGTGAATCTTTTAATTTTTTTTATATATATATACATATAGATACATATATATATACATACATATATACATACATACATACATAACTTCACGCCATTTCCCTTGCGGGGTAGGCACGAACAACAGAGTGCCATTTAGGCTTATTCTTACACACCTCACTTGCCTCTTTGACATTCATAACTCTTGTCATGCAAGCTCGTCTGTTCTTAAGGCTCCTGACATCACCTTCTGCTAGTACACGATCAATTTGATCATGGAAGGTGTGTCGTGGCCTTCCACGACTTCTGCATCCATCCACTTTAGCATTGTATATCTGTTTAGTCATTCTTTCATCATGCATTCTTTCCACATGCCCGAACCATATATATATATATATATATATAATGCGTGAATGTCTTTACGACGGGTCGATTCAGACTGATCGTTGAGACGCGGAAGTGCGGGGTAAATTACTTTTTCGGGGAATCATCGTTCGTTACGCGGTGGCGTGAACATCCTGGGGCCCGGGGAAAAGGTGACGGCTCCCATTTATAGTGCTGACTAAGTGCTGTTGTCGTCGAGGGGAAGACGAGCAATCTTTGTGACTGGTCTCGTTAAGCTGCCATCCTTGGTGCTGAGTTCTACGACTCGGACGACGTCATCCCTTCCGGGCAGAATCTTCTGATCTGCTGTGTGGCTAGCTTGTGCGTAATTCTATCATCATTGGCCTTTAAGAAGTTTTGTACTTCTATGAGCTGATTTCTTGCGCCGACATAGTTTGTACCGCAATCAGAGCGAATTAGGGTAGGGATTCCGCGCCGACTAACGAACCTTTGCAATGCCGCAAAAAAGGCGTCCGTAGAAAGTTCCGAGACAGCCTCTAAGTGCACTGCCTTGGTGGCGAGACAAACGAAAACACAAAAGTAGCCTTTGAGAAGTTTGGCATTGCGTAGAGTACTTGATTTAATTAGGAATGGTCCGGCAAAATCCGTGGACACTTGACTAAACACCGGTTGTGGGCTGACTCGATCAGCCGGTAGGTCGGCCATAAAAGGGGGATTCGGCTGAGCTCGATGCCTAAAACAGCGTACACATTTAAAGACACGGTGACGAATGACTCGCCTTCCAGATAAAATCCAGTATTGTTGACGGAGTAGTGCGTGTAGTGTATCTGCGCCCGGGTGGCAGTGTATAGTGTGGAAATGATCTATAATTAGGTCCACAAGGGGGCTTGAACTGGGTAAGATGAGGGGATGTTGTGTGTCATATCTAAGGGCTGAGTTGGACAAGCGCCCTCCTACTCTAAGAAGACCATCCTTGAGAAAGGGCGAGAGGCGTTGTATTCGCACTGTACATAATTTGTTAGTTTGCAGTGCGAATACAACGCCTCTTTCGGTCTTTCGAACCGAATATTCCAACTGGCGACCTATTTATACAGTCTGCAACAACCGTATTTTGCCATTTTATGGTTAATTCAAACCAAATTGTAAATTTTCGCATACCTAAAAAGTTAAATAAACAATCATTATCAATCTGCCCATTTACCCGTTTTCTGCCCTTGTTTTTTCTTTTTTGTTTTCTTATAAACATATTACTTCTGCCCTTATATATTTGAATACCCATTCCACATTCCTCAGATAATTACGCAAATTGCTACACGATAACTATTTTTTGGTACGTAGGTAGGTTAATATAACCTCGAGTACGTATTCTGTACTTTATTCAGCACACCTATTCTCGAATACTTGCACTAAACGTGATATCGGATCGATATAATAATATTGAATATTATATTCGTTTTACTCGGTGTGGTTAGCTTGCCGTGCAACTTTTATAGCTTATATATAGCTTCGTGTTTATTAAGACTCAGCGCACACGACAGTTTGATATATATTTTTTTTCCTAATCATTTTTATTTATTTCGTATTTCTTACGTTTCTCTGGCTGCTTTCTTGCGTGTTCTTTATTAGCATTAGTAAAAAAAAAAAAAAAAAATTTTTTTTTTTTTTTTTTCGTTTGCTTTTCCTTTTCTTATTGTGCACTTCTCATCGTCATGTCTACCAAATCGCAATCTGCCATCTTTATGCAAACCCATAAGTACATAACTTTCCTATTAGAGATAGCTAACCTTATATTAAAAGGAGACAAAAAGTATAGTGTAAACGAATCCATAGGTCGCTGGTTCATATCCGGCTCGAAGGACCATATGATCTGGCCGATTGCCAGATTTCAAGGGTGCAAGGGTAAGAGGGAATGGAGATAAATGGACTCACCCGTAATAATATGAGCTGAGTAACCGGAGCGTCTGCGATACAGGAGCAGCAGTGCGTGTTCTCTTGTTATATATCTCCCGCTTCACAACTAGATTCACTTGCCACTTATCACCAAGCTCTTGGAACCCGATTAGTATTGCAATTGGGTGGATATCTCAAATGCGCGCGCGATGCGTGAATGTCTTTACGACGGGTCGATTCAGACTGATCGTTGAGACGCGGAAGTGCGGGGTAAATTACTTTTTCGGGGAATCATCGTTCGTTACGCGGTGGCGTGAACAATAGCTTTGACACATCGGTTACGCTACCACGACTTAATTTAATGGAAGACATAAAAACTTTGGCGCCAGAGTCGCCCCTAAAACCTGCCACCATAGGCTCCCGATACTCGGCTAGCTGGAAAAGTCACCATCGACTGAAACTGGAATATTTAAGAAGCCTTAACACTGGTTATTAGCAACATACTTTATAATTTTGCATAACGGCATCCATCGTTGCCTAATATTATTTTGCTTATTATGAGATCGCCCGGGGTTTTGTACAACCATTAACACTACATTGCTAAACCGGTCTAATAAATCTTTTGCAATGATCTCCTGTAAGTTTAATACAATATCACATCTCAAAAAATTTGGATATTATTGAAACTAATTCTCGTTGTCTCGATGTGCGAAACTATAAGCCGCGCGCAGAAGGTTTGCCGACGTCTACTTACTATTATGGTATATACTTACGTAAAGTATATAGAATAATAAATTTATTACAACAAATATTTATGTAACCTTTTTTGTCAACCCTACTGACCTTCGACGCGTGACGTCATGAGGCTATCGGCAAACCTTCTGCGCACGGGTAATAATGAATGAATGAATTTGTATTCATTTTATTTTTATCAAACAATTTCAATTTGGTAATTCGAAGACTAGAGAGGGTAGGTGGACAACCTTACTACTTTAGAAGCGAATTTATACGTGGTAGAGCCGTATTGGAATCATTACCTTGATTACAGCCCAAAGGCCGACTGTCCATTGAAGCGGAGCGGAGAAACGGAGAAATATCAACCAATAGGATTGCATAAAAATCGCGTCACTGGACAGATAGCCTTAAGGCCCGCTCGATCGGTGTGATACCACGCTCTCACAGAATATCGGCGTGAAACGGTGAACCTTGAGCTACTCGTATTCCGGGCAATGTGTGAGAGTCCCGATGACCCACCTTCTCCCCCTCCTTCTATCCAGTCCTCCCTGTCCTATCCCCTTATTCCAATATGTCCCATCTCCTCTATCCCGTACCTCCTGTCTGATCCCTTTATCTCTATCCTATCCTAAAGGTTGGTAACGCGTAGAATTCGCCATTGGTGTCGCAAACAACTATAGGCGACGGTAACCACTTTCCATGAGCTGGGCCGCCTGCCTGCTTGCCTGCTTCGCAATAAAAACAAAGAATATTTCATTAAATTGCTCCAATATATAAATAAGTTGGGAAGTGGGAAGTTTCTTTCACCGTTTCTTCTCTCCCAGCCATAACACGTTGCCGATCCCGGTCCGCCGAGATGCTTCCCCTCGGGCTTTATATTACCCGTCGCCCGTTCTCAATTAGTGCATTGTGTCGCCCTATGGTGGGCATCATTAGATTCATCCCCCCTTCATGGCAACAGTCCAGCCGAGGTAAAACTCCCTAGGGAGCTCCCTCGAGCAAGTTGCCCCCCGGGCTCGAACGCCTTCACTTCGCGAAGGCACTCACCCCAAAAACCCCGGTAAAGTTGTGAGGTCTTCGGACCAACAACATAAAGTCCACAAAAAATTTAAAAAAATATGAATATAACCATTGCAAAGAAACAAAATGTACCAGTTTTATCAATATACGAGTATATGCGCTTTCTTCACTTTACAGAAATAAACAACCAAGGTCACGCAAAGTACGCCTGTAGACACAAGTGTTTCGCTCGCATAATAATTAGAGTGATATCATGCTCGAATATTAAGAAAAAACTCATAATCTTAACTATGCAGTGTTAACAATTAGATAAAGATGTAAAAACTATAGATAAATGGATGATACTTTATTAAAAAAAAACTTTTCTATCCGCGCAGGAACGGAGAAAGAATACAATTTCCTGCGGCCGGGCGGCCTGTTGTAAGAAGCGACAAAAAAACCCACAGCCAGGTGGTAGGGCATTTACCCGACTGGATGGCTACCACCCCTGGTCTAAAGTATGTCGTCATAACAACCTTGAGTTGTGTTCCGGCATTAGTGACCAGGTTTCAGTCTCCCCTAAGAGAGCAGCAGCGCATTAGTAGCACCTTTGGTGTTGTAAATGTTCATAGGCGATGGTAACCGCTTTCCATCAACCTGCAATAAAAAGAACTACCTATATAATAACTAGCGGGCCCGGCAGACGTTGTCCTGCTCTGAAAAATACCAATCTAGCTGCCGATTGCAGCTCCAATTGTGAATCCAAAATATCGGGGCCCCACTCAAATATGCACAAAAATTCATCAAAATCGGTCCAGGCGATTAGGTGAATTCTAGATAGAACACGACCCCAGCGCCAACTGCCGGTTCCAATTGTGAATCAAAACCATCCCGGGACCCGCTCAAACACACACAAAAAAAATCTTATAGTTTCTTACGAGTTTTTATTAATAAGTACAGCAGACAGCCTGAGGACTCATCTGAAGGAAAATGATTACCGTCGTTTATATACATTTGCAACACCAGAGGTGTTTGTCGCCAATGCGCGCCGGCCTCTGAAAAATTTTATTATACCTTTTTTGAAAACCACCATAATAATGTAGGTAGCGCTGTGCAGATTCTCCAGAATTTTGTTCCTAAAAACTTTTTTTGTAACAATTTTTTTTGGGTTAGCTAAACAATTTTGTCTCTGCGATTTAAAAATGTGATTCAAGCACGAAATATATATATTTTTTTTTATTGCAGGAGATCAGCAAACAGGCAGACGGCCCACTTGATGGAAAGCGATTACCATCGCCTATGGACATTTGCACCACCAAAGTTGCTACAAATGCGCTGCTGCTCTCTTAAGGGAGACTGAAACCTGGGCACTAATGCCGGAACACAACTCAAGGTTGTTATGGCGACATACTTTAGACCAGGGGTTGGTAGCCATCCAGTCGGGAAAATGCCCTACCACCTGGCCGTGGGTTGTTAAGTCGTCTCTTACGACAGGCCGCCCGGCCGCAGGAAATTGTATTCGTTCTCCGTTCCTGCACGGATAAAAATATATTTAACACTGGCAACGGTCTAGATGTCATGTTACTTCTAGCATATAATTTCATTGACTCATTGACTCAGAATGTCCCCCTCCCATCAATGTAAATTTCTTACTAACATTAGTACATAGTAATTTTGTGAATGTCCTTTGTAAATTTTTAATGCTTAATAATATATATGTGTAATGTCGTTAGTAACTTTATGTTTGCGTTGTCCACAGATTCGTAAAAACGCGTATAAATCATCGACCAAATTTCAGTGGCTAAAATTGCTTTTAAAACAGCACCAGTCTTTTCTAACTTTGAAATTGGCAAAATCAATGCCGAAGGCGTTGGAGCCTTAAACAAAAAAAAAAACTTGGGGAGTCGTCCAAAACTCAGTGAGAAGACCGTGACGCTGTGGGAAAACCTCCAGTGGGAAGAGATCATTCCAAATAACCGTGGTGCGTAAGAGAATAATTTTGAGAACCGTTGCGTAGGTACATGAGCAAAGCGGCTCAAGGAAGTAAGGATTACTTGCGTGGCTAACACGTCAGATCTCGCTTCAATAATTCACTGACCAGCGATTAGCCTTGTGTGCATCGTAGGATAAACACCGGTCTCTGTATCTAGGGCTATTGTGACAAGTGGTAACAAAAAAAACTAGGCTGTTAGGCGAAATGCTAACTGAAGCTTGAGATCTGCGACTGTGTGTGCGAAATACGAAAGTAAAAAAAACCCCGGATATTACGTACACACGAAGCTGGTGAAGTCTATACATATAATAAAACTGTAGAGGTCGAATTTCTGTACAATGAAAAAAAATGCTAAAAACCGAGTCAGGGGGGTGTAAGAAATGAAATAGAACTAATTTAGATTTCTCTTGTTTCTCTGTTTGTACCGGCTAATCTCCGAAAGTACTGGACCGATTTAAATGAAATTTTGTATGGTGGTAGCTCATATCCCTGATCAACCCGTGGGATAGTTAAAAAACCGCACCACGCGAACGAAGTCGCGGGCATCAGCTAGTAATAGTATCATTTTGTTGCCTTCAGTTTTTGTGTAAATACATACATACATACATACATAACTTCACGCCAGTTCCCTTGAAAAATTAAAAAGCTCCCGTGGGATAGTTAAAAAACCGCACCAAGCGAACGAAGTCGCGAATTTTGTTGCCTTCAGTTTTTGTGTAATTGTTTGTCGAATAACAATAAATAAATAGAATAGACTATTGTATAGACTCAGCCAAACCCCCGTCGTCTAAGAATCCGCTTTAACTTCAGAAGTAGATATCATAGATACACGGAAACTGAAACCATCTCCACCAACATCCACCAGTTTCTCAGCACTGCACTTGCCAAAAATCTTATTATTTCTTACATGTGTCTTTTTAACACTACCAACGAATCCGACGACAAAATGGCGACGTCTTCTATGTATCAAGACATTATTAGGGGGACAGAGATAGATATACATACACACTATTATACAAAAAGAGAACGAATGTGTACGTACCAAGAATGTGTATCGTGGTTTGAACAAGAGATGGCGGTACCATGACTTGAAAACCGAAGTTCAACATTAAATAATAAACAGCGACTATGGAAGAGACTATGGCGTAGGATTGATAATTATGAATAATACAATAAATTTATAAAAAGGACGTTTTTATTGATTACAGCCAGATAGAAATTTTTGAAATAAAGTTATAAAACATTAAGTAAACAAGTTGTTAAAACCACAGCGGGGAAGCAATAAATGTCGTATTCACGACATCTTATTTCCATCAGAATATCAGTAATGATCTCAGACTACCGAGGCGAACAACCTGAATTCTAGGTATTCATCAACAGTGAGGAGAAAAACTTTGTACGTGACAAACTGCTCGCTCGATGCAGCATAATATATTTATAAGTTTTCGTAATACAAATATATTACGTACTAGATGTGCCGGTTAAACTTCGCTCGCGTTGCCACGACGACGTATTTATTAGCCAATTGCAACGGTGCCATCAAAAAAATGCGACCGCATCTTTTTGGCTATATTAACGGAGAAAGAATACAATTTCCTGCGGCCGGGCGGCCTGTCGTAAGAGGCCACAAAACAACCCACAGCCAGGTGGTAGGGTATTTGCCCGACTGGATGGCTACCAGCCCTGGTTTAAAGTATACCGCCATAATAACCTTCAGTTGCGTTCCGGCAATAGTGACCAGGTTCCAATCTCTCTTAAGAGAGCTGCAGCGCATTTGTAGCACCTTTGGTGTTGCAAATGTCCATAGGCGATGGTAACCGCTTTCCATCAAGTGGGCTGTCTGCCTGTCTGCTTAACACCTGCTATAAAAAAAAAATCGACGTCATTTATTGGGATAAAAAGTATCCAAATGTTGATTCGGGATATAAGCCAGTTTTGTAACGAGTATCATTTACATTGGTCCAATAGTCTTCACGCTCTAAAAGAAAGAAAAAAACTCTAAGTTGTATTTATGGAATCTGCTGGTCTGAATTAGAAACCCCTGGGGATTTTAGTTAAATTGTGTTTAGACGTTTAATTCAAAACTTTTCTATTTTAATATCTAATTTTAGATGTCCCTTAAGCTGACTAAGCGCCGATTTCAGTCACCAGAAAGTTATTCTATCGAACAAAACACAACAAGGGGAAAATTAAAAATGATAGTTGCATGAATAAAGCACTTGAATTGTTACACTTTTGAAACTAGGCAGGTTATAATTTATTCGACTGATAAGGTTTACCTGATGATTGAAACATCGGCCCTAAGACATTGAAAAATAATTAAACAGTGCATTAGTAGATTGCAAAATCGTATCTTTAAGGTAGCAAAATGATCTAAGGAAAAATAACTTTTATATTCCTATAGCGTCTCGAACAATAAATAGCCCCTACGATTCAGACAAGATTGATTGATCAAAGAGAAATGTCTACCGCGGTAAATATTGTAATAAAACTGTCTGTCACGAACGTTATGTTACTAAAGGAGAAAATATTATAGCCCGAAGTGATATAGCCGTTCAGATGTAAACAAACGATATTTGATATACCTTGGGGAATCACTAGCGATGTATTATTATTTTTCATATCCAAACACACAAATTGGAACCAAAGAAATAAAATACTTCTGTACACAATTTATTTTTTACCACTAACATTATTTATGTAGTATCACAACAAATAAAATATCAATAGTTAGAACGTTTACTTTGTCCAATGGTTTATAAAATATATCGATGCACGTTTGCAACATCGTTTTTAAAAATTTTGGTTAGGCATCAGATTTTTAATTATTTAGATCTTTGTCTTCAGTATTTAAATCATATCGTGTTGTAAAATCAGTTAGAATTATAATTGGTTGTATTATTGCACCCTTCAAACCTGATTTACGTTTGGACTAGTTAAGTAGTTCAACTTGGGTATACGTCCTTATCACATCATTGAGACAGCAATCTATATAAACGACAGCGACATTAATTGAATAATTTCTGTCAAAACGACGATAATGACTTCATTCACCAAATTCGCAAGTTAATTACTTAAATGCTGCTAATGAAAACCTGGCTATACTGTATACACGAAGATTATCTGCATCTACAAAACTTTACTAGGGCATCGCATGAAAGGTCCATCGACTTATTATTCCAAGAGGAGCGGTGCTTTTAACTTTAGCAGATCTGTAATTAGGTTTTAAGTAAACATTGTCGTCGTTGCAGTTATGTTCAATGTGTTAATGTTCAATTGTTTCTTCGGCAGCCTTGGGTAAGGCTATATTACATACATAACTTCACGCCATTTAGGCTGATTCTTACACACCTCACTTGCTTCTTTGACATTCATAACTCTTGTCATGCACGCTCGTCTGTTCTTAAGGCTCCTGGCATCTATAAGGTAAGGCTACATTGATTAAATTTTTTAAGTACCGAAGTTTTTAGTGACAATCTCCTTTGATGATTTAGTCACATATAATGGATATTACGGGACATAAAGAAAGCACATGCGGCAGCTAAATTAGCATCGGCCGATTGGTTGTCCCTGAACGTCTTTTGAAATTTGAATTGAAGAGAAACTGTACAGGATTAAACTGTTTCTAATCTTTCCATCGATGGATTTATTTAGCTCTTCATAGACAAAGGGCAAGCGATAAACATGAAACACTTTAATCCCGAAAAGCACAAGAACACCAACGACGATGTATTTATTATATTATCTATAGAAGAGCTAATTATCTATGGTGTGGATCAAGTAATCGAATACGAATACGGAATCGTTCATCGTTGAAATATTTGCATACACCAGTACCAATGGCATGTGTAACCGGAGTAAGCAGCGATGCATGCGATCCCTGGCCCTATATTGACACCGCTACTCGACACCGTGCCGCTTCACCGGACACCTGGCGCAGCCCTGCGTGCCTTCACTGACCAACTGCGTAAATAGCACCTGTTGTTTGTGCACGTTGCTTTCTACAATTCCTGATACTAGTTTTGTTGGTACTCTAGCTAACGTATTTTTAAACCTCAATAGTAATATAACATAGCTCGTGAGCAAAGCGATGCGGAACGGTAGAATTGAAATGTTACCCAACCGTGTTATCAGGATCTCCAGATTCAGTTTTGGAAATTTCTCCAACTTGATGACTGGTTTTTTTTTTACATCCCAAAAAATGGGTTGAAATTCCCCAATCTGGATATCCTGCATGTAATGCGTCGTGTAACCGGTAACAACTTTAAATTTGAAAAACCTACAATTTTTGGGCTTGACTTTTTCAAAGTGTTCGCTATGTAGTAGATATTTATATAAAAAAATATTTTAAAATAACATTCATATTTTAATCTTTAGTTTTTTTATTGCGAAGACGATCAACTCATGGAGAGTGGTTACTGACGCCTATCTGAAGTCTATCGTACGATTCGTCCGGTTTCAGATGACACTTGAAATCGTAAAAAATCATAGCACGAAAATGTTCGCGGCGCAGATACATTTATCAATGAGAAACGATAACTTCAATTAGCTCGCAAAGAATGTGGAGGGAAATTTTGAAATTGGAACGTACCTAGTTTTAGTTATAAATAATACATACATACATAACTTCACGTCAGTTCCCTTGCGGGGTAGGCACGAACAACAGAGCGCCATTTAGGCTTATTTTTACACACCTCACTTGCTTCTTTCACATTCATAACTCTTGTCATGCACGCTCGTCTGTTCTTAAGGCTCCTGACATCACCTTCTGCTAGTACACGATCAATTTGATCATGGTACGTGTGTCGTGGCCTTCCACGACTTCTGCATCCATCCACTTTTGCATTGTATATCAGTTTAGTCATTCTTTCGTCATGCATTCTTTCCACATGCCCGAACCACCGGAGCATTCCTTTCCTTACCTTCACCCCGACACTCTCTTTCAGACCAACTCTCTTTCTTACTTCGGTATTACGAACGCGGTTCGCGAGCGTCACTCCGCAGATTTTGCGCAGTGCTCGCATCTCGACCGCGTTTACTCTACTTTCATGCTCTCTCTTCCATACCCAACTCTCGCTTCCATACGTAAGCGTAGGCGTATAAATAATCATATTTCCAAAATAGATTATAACTGGCCAGTCTCTCATACATAAAAACTTTTTTTCGCAATACTTTCTGAGTGGCCTGGTAATTAAGCTTAGCCCATCATGACTGTGAGGAGTACGAGCATATGTGCTTTGAGCTAAGTTATTACACTCCGTAATACTTACTACATACATACATACATACATAACTTCACGCCAGTTCCCTTGCGGGGTAGGCACGAACAACAGAGTGCCATTTAGGCTTATTCTTACACACCTCACTTGCCTCTTTGACATTCATAACTCTTGTCATGCAGGCTCGTCTGTTCTTAAGGCTCCTGACATCACCTTCTGCTAGTACACGATCAATTTGATCATGGAAGGTGTGTCGTGGCCTTCCACGACTTCTGCATCCATCCACTTTTGCATTGTATATCTGTTTAGTCATTCTTTCATCATGCATTCTTTCCACATGCCCGAACCACCGGAGCATTCCTTTCCTTACCTTCCTTCCTTCCAGTAATACTTACTGATCGTCAATAAAGACCTAATATAACAAAATTATAATATTATAAAATTCTAAACATGCCGTGTCCGTACATTAAACTTATTAAAAAAATACAACTGGAATACACTATATAAACGACGGAGAACATGATGTATTTTTTTTGGATTTCTTGTCGATTTGTCTGTTTGTTCGGGATTCAAGTAAAAACAGTTTTCACTGATCGACAGCAAATTCCTAGACTTAAAATCTGCGCTTCTTTTTATCTTGGGAATTCACCGGAAAATTTTCTGGGAATTATTTAAAACAACCGGATTAAAAAAAAACTAATTCCAATGTGCTTTTTCACTGATCGATGATAGCATTTATTTATAAAATATTTTTTCCCGGAATTTTTCCTGGGAGCGGTTTAAAGTTTCGGATGCATAAAAATTAGCTTATTCGGAGACAGTTTCCACCAAAACGATAGATTACATCCTTTTTTAAATTCTGCGATACTTTGTGTCCCGAGAATGCCGCGGGAATTTCAAGTCAAGCGTGGACAAAGTCGCGGGCATAATAATATAATCTAACATTTCTCTTGTAAACAGCAAAATCAAAACCAAAACATCCATATCAATTAACAATACGTGTGACATCAACAAAATGACATAACCACAGTGGAATTCGGCATTTGGGCGTATAAACCGGTGAAATAAGGCTATAATGCCCGACAAATAGCTATTGACTAGGCAGGAGATGTCTATACTTTGTTACTATACCGGTGAATTGATGTTGAGGGTTGCCACTCTTCGAAAGCATTCCACTGATTTATACTCTATATTAATAGACGTAGGCCCTGTATCTATAATTAAAAAAATATTTGAATAAGGAAAAAATTAAAAGGATTCAAAAAAGACCCAAATAAAATTTAAATGACAAAAATAATACAGAAAACATGAGTATGTTCTCTTATGTACATTTCTCTGATGATATTGAACAATGATGAGGATGACAAAAGACCAATTAACACTTCAATAAAATACAGATTATTAATAAGTCATCATTATAATCGATTTCAATTAATAAAGTATTAGGAAACTACTATGCAAGATCAAATCAAAAATATATACATGCAGACGCACCACATATGGCTACAAATATTTGGAAATTTCATACTTAAATTGTCTTGTGTAAATTTATGTGTAATAACTAAAATTACTGCTTGCAAGAAGACAATGTAACTACTTTATTTTTTGTTCTGCAAATTAGACCACTTTGCAATATTTGGTGTGAGGTTGGTGTTCTCAGAATGACAAGTGTCATAGAGTCATCGCAATATTTTCACGACATCCACAACATGCATGTTTGCAATATTCATAATTTATCTATGACATCCTTTTCTAATTTGAAAAAAAAATAATTCTTTAGTCTATATTATACATATATACAAATATATATATACTATCTGTGCAGGAACGGAGAAAGAATACAATTTCCTGCGGCCGGGGGGCCTGTCGTAAGAGGCGACAAAACAACCCACAGCCAGGTGGTAGGTCATTTGCCCGACTGGATGACACACCTACCACCCCTGGTTTAAAGTATGTCGCCAGACGCTTAAATTTTATTTATCTGTACTAGTTATTAATTCATACACATACATGGAGTTTTTGGCGGGAACTGAAAAGAGATGTTGTGCTGTGCAGTTTTATTCTCTAAAAATGTGTAAAATTACTCTAGAATGAACAATAGTCGTAGGATATTGATAGATTTTGAGTAGTAATTATGTGTTTTGTGAGAAATGTGAACTGTATAGTCAAATGTGGCCTTTTGAGTTGTCACAAGAACTCCATTGAATGACACTAGCTGATGACCTACAGTTCAGCTGTGCTACACATAGGTTTAAGAAAATGAAGAAACTATATTGTAAACTAAGATCTGGCTTAAAGGCCTAGCTGCCAAGCCATAAACTTAAATAAAATAAAATAAACATACACATACATGAAAGTTAGTTGGAAAGAAGTATGAATGCTGTGATAGTAGGTATGCCATATTCCATACATTTTGGTATAAAATGTATACATGGCTACCCAGACATAAACACATTTGCATTAATTACCAAACTGACCCAGTTAGACGCTATACAACCCTACACAATTGTGATGCACATCGCCAAATGAAGGAACAAAGAGAAATTACTACTAACAGCATATATTATACTACTTTAACAGAAGTTATAATTGTCCAATACTTAATATTATAAAGAGGTAAAGTTTGTGACGTTGTAGGGGTAATATCTGGATCTACTAAACCGATTTTAAAAATTCTTTTTTTTTTATTCCGTATAGGTTCGCGTGTGACCATTATCTCTCTCGATTTGAGCGGAGATATGGTCTAAGATTGAGCACGCTTACCTATTCACACGAGACTTGAAGACACCCAGGTTGTAGGTTTCGGGAAAAACAGACTCCGGCACTCCTTGGCGGTGCGCATAATGAAGGTGGACTCGAAGCGCTTTGTTCGTATAGGTGGTATGTCCACCATATAGCGGTGCCGCAGGCCAGTGCGTCTGGTTGTCCGATGATGGAAGGGAGACGGCGGGATGAGATTGAAAAGCTCCAATGCAATTCTTTTACTGTTGGAAAGCTACGTTAACAGGGAGTGCCATAGGCGACATAAAATGACGCTATATACCACGGGAGCGGGACAGAGCGCGGGTGAAACCGCGCCGGGCCGCTAGTTGACCAATAATTTAAGTATCTACTTTAAGTAATTTTGGATAATTGAGATATTTTTTGTATTTGCAGAAATTACATTATTAGTACACAATGTCATAGTGACCTAGTCGTAAGTGCATTTGACAGCAATAACATAGCTTCAAGTCCTAGCAGAAAGTATAATATAATATTGCTAGGCTTAGGAAGTTTTTCTGGCCTATCTGGCATATCACATGTTCACACATGTTATTACGCCTGTTTCCCGTAGGGGTAGGCAGGGGCGATAGATCTCCACTTGCTACCATTTTAACATACATCTATATATCTGTCAAAGAAGCAAGTGAGGTGTGTAAGAATAAGCCTAAATGGCGCTCTGTTGTTCGTGCCTACCCCGCAAGGGAACCGGCGTGAAGTTGTGTATGTATGTATGTATATATCTATTCTATATCTACAAGGCCTTCTAGCCCAATTATATTGCGACAATCTACTTCTACTACTACATCCATCATTCGGTTGGTCTGTTACCTGTACACCCACAAAAAGAAATAAAATATAAATAAACCTGCACATCAAGATTATATACTAAACCCCCCTAAAATCAGCCTGTGACATGACAGATATACCCTTTATTCTATTGATCCCAGCAATAGGAAATTTATCTACTGATTAAATTGTAATTCCTTGACATTTAAGGTTTAAAAATATTTTTTTGATTTGAATAAACAACAAGTAACTAAACCTAGCAGAGGGTTGAACTAAAAAAAAACTGCAACAGTAAGTAATTCTATAAAAATTAATTCCTTAAAGTATAATATTATAAAGTGAAAATATTTAACATTGGTCTGTTATCAATGATAACATATCTTGGTGCTATCTCAAAAATTATCAAGTTTTCAATATACATAGCTACTGCAATATAAAATTATTTATTATAATCTTTAATGTAGTATGCACAAAAATGCTTCTTCTGATTACTAAAAAACAGAAGCCTCAAATTTTCGTCATGTTCATCTGTCTGTCTTTTTATGTCATAGTCACTTTTGTCAGAGACTAGTGGGTCTTTAGGAATGAATTCCATGCTAATATTATAAAGAGGATAGATTTGTGTTTTTGTATGTTTGTGAATGAATAAATAACTAAATAAAATAAAAACTACTGGACCAATTTCAAAAATTCTTTCACCATTTGAATGCTACATTATCTCTAATTAATATAGGCTATATAAAAATTAGGGATTCCTACTAAAACTTCAATAATGTAACCCATAAATCTAAACAAAATATTTGGCGCTGGAATCGGGTTCTAGGATTTTGATGAAATTTTATGTGTTTTTTGAGTGGGTCCTGGGGTGGTTTTGATTCACAATTAGACCTGGTAGGTGGCGCTGGAATCGGGTTCTAGATTTTTATTTTTTCAGGGCAGGACAAGAAACTGCTAGTTTAATAGAAAGGTGTATTTAATATGGTGCTATATAATGGTGGAGAAAAACTATGAAACAACAAAAAAGCTGTGCTTGATGGCATACATTAATCTGACAGTTACAAAAATCTAGTTTCTAGTGAAGTATTGACAGCAACAATCTAGCTATAATTCAATAAATCGACTATATAAGCTTATGCGATGTAGGCATCACTGGGGTACAGGCAGTATGGGAGGAGAAATATTTTAAATTCGCTTAGTACATAATTAAACTCATCAAAAAATAAAGAGGTAAAGTTTGTAATGTTTAGGGGGTAATCTCTGGATCTACTAAACCGATTTTGAAAATTCTTTCACCAGTGGAAAGATACATTATTCCTGAGTGACATAGGGTATATGTGATTGTGATTAATAATAAGTATTTTTAATTTTTTTCTGATGCCCAGCAAAGTGGGCATGGGTCAGCTAGTATTGTATAAAATATAATAATAATGGGCAGGCAAACAGACGCCCTACCCAAACAAAGATAGTTACACTCGTGTTTGAGTACCATGGATCTAGTCTGGAACTGATCCGAGACACCCAGATGAAAATATGAAATTTACAATACCACAAATTAAAATGAGACATCTGTGTTCAAATCTGCTAATCCAGCAAGGGCTTAATCCGCTCAACTAGAGAGGCCAATTGTTATATAAATATTTCCATCTCTATTTGTTTTTCTTCTTACATAACTTGACATGAAGTCATTTTTAATATCTTATTTTATTGGGTGGTAGTGTTATATGTAATGCTTGCCTGCATAAATATCACTGTCCTGCTTATTTCCTCCGCTTAATGGTTCCACTGGGTTCCAGACAGAAAGGTAGAGATAGGCTACAAGTAATATCTCAACATGAGCCACACATGTAAGGCGTAAGCAATCAATATTTTAGGTGATGTTGTTCACTGGTTCACTGTTTGGCTGTTCATCTTTAGTAAATAACAAAAATCTTATTGACCGACTACTACACACAATACAATACTATCCACATAGGCGACCTAAACTGCCTTAGATGATTTTTGTGTGGAGCAATTGTATGATTTGACATAGTTTACATAGAGATAAATAGTGACTGCCATAATATAGGTATACCACACTCATTACATTCAGTAGGTTGATATATACATATATATTTCGAGTTAAATTATTAATTAACTCGAAACCTCTATCAACCTACTGAAGCAATTAGCATTAAACCTCAAGTTACCTATAAGAATAAAACTAGACTAAGTGAACTCATTAAAGCAGAGATAAGACAGCCGTTAAATGTGTTTATGCATAGTTATAATTGATTAATACATTAATGTTGATCACTCTATTGAATTGGTTTCATTTTATATTACATTGAAATATCACATCTTATACTAAGACCTTCACATGTGGGTTCACTGGTAAACCTGAAATTAGTTTCCTATGACATGTTTTTTAGTAATTTTATAAAGATTCTAAGAAACATTTTACCATGTCCTAAAATATGTCATAGCCTTCAAAGCAAGACCACACCATTTTACCCAGTCCTATGTGACTTTTAGCCAATTAATATTGATAAAGTTCACAGAAACCAGGAGCTGGTATGTGTTACTCTGCCGATCAGTGATATTATGAACAACCCGAACAAAAATGAACTATCATCCAAAATAGACTTTCTTCACACATTGAACTCTCCTAATCAAACCATGTGTTAGAACCTGCTGAAGAGATCCACTTATATTTAGTGACCCACAGGCACTCAAGGGTTGGCGAAAGGTAAAGCACTGAGATCAGGCTTGCTGCTGGACCCTACTGCCGACATGATGCCATGGACAAGCAGCACTCCATGAGCTGGAGGAGGCCTTTGCCAGGAAACACTTTGAGAAGACTGTCTAGAGGGAGACATTGAAAAAATACCTCATCTCAGAGTCAAGGCTATATTATAAACAATCACCAAGATAAAGTAATAACACCAAACTAAATATCTTTCTTAAAATATATGTACAATAATTTTAAATTAAAATAGTCAACTTTTTACAACACACACAGTCCAAGGACTTTGTGATTAGCGACTTTATACTCATAATTACTTCATGTGCCACTGCTAAATACTTAGCATGCTGTTATATAACACAGCTGCAAGGTTTTTTGTTGATAATGTTTTTTGAGGAAGTAGGTATGGTGTCTGAAATTCTGTATTCTGCTTTAAGAACTTCGAAAGCAAATTGTAGCTATCACAAAAATACATTTTAGGGCAACCAAATCCCTCTTTGTTCATAAATCAAATTTTATATACATATAATTTGTTATATTTATAAAGAAATTAAAAATCCTTCACAATAACTTTAAAAGTGACAATAATGTAAAAAAATTACATGTAAATAAGTTTTAAATTAAATTGTAAGTCATTCCACTATATATTATAATTTATTTATACTAATAAATACCTACATCGCAATCACGAGTTAACAGTCGTTGATATAATAACAAGAATCATGTGAGAAAACATTTTTTAAAAATTACCAAATTGGTTTAAAACATTAAAATAAGTTCTAAGGAGTTCTAAAAGTTAGATGAGACAAGTTATTTTAACCTATCAAAAGAAATTAGGGACGCATGAGAAAAATCGATAGTTCCGCCAATAAACAACTCGGCAGTAGCGGATTTGATTCTAATTAGGAAAAAACATAACCGAACTATGGAATTATTTGTAAGGCAGCTAGATACGCCAATTTGTATAGTAAGTATTCAGCAAACTACAAAAAAAGCAATTGCCGGTGTACTCACCCATTTTGTTTCGCTTGCTTTGAACCAACTCGAAGTACTCCTAGGATCCTCTCGTCATTATCACGTCAACACTTAATAATTCACACACACTATTAATTTCGCTTCAAATGTGCTATAGTCTAATTAAAATAAAATGAAAACGCGAGATTTCGAAAAAATCAGTATAGCCTTCCCGGAGCTTAGCGTACTTTGGCAAAAAATTGTCATTTGCTCAGCTCGCAGCCGCGCGTGCGTTCAGAAGTTGAGAAATACTACGTTCGGAAATAAATTGTTTATTTATTATCTTCACAAGCGCGTTCGATCAAATTCTAACTTGAACTAAGCAATAAGCAGACTTGCAATGATAGTTGCAGCTATTTGATACGTGCGTAGTATACAGAGGTCGTAAAGATATCATTGAATCATAAGTTATTTCCATATTAATTTCTAATAATATTAAGTAACACCGTTTAAATTTATTAGAACTTGGCCCTTTATAACAACATAGGAAGATAGAAACAGGGTATTAATCATTGAGAGTACAGTTTAGGTATCTATAATATCAAATGAATGCTTAATAATTTAATCACCCGATTTCGCAAGATGTATATTATAGGAAGAACAAATAAAGCTACTATCACATTATACGTTGCCTTGTACTGAAGACGCAATCATTATGGATTATAGTCGGTTACATACATATTTTTTTTATTTTGAAGCCAAAGATCCAATTTCTTAAACTCCTATCCTCTTTGTTTTTTATACTTTTTAGCGGGAATATGGACAACAAATATCTTTTGACGAGAATTCAAAGATGTTTTGTGTAATTTTATTTAAAACAAAAATGTAATATCGGCGTGAAAGAAAATTATTATTAATAAGATATTTTCATGATAATGGTTAAAAATGAGGACTGATAAATGTTTATAAAGAATTAGCTAAAAATCTCAACAGTTTATTTAGAGATCTTCCGTTTGGAGTCTAAATGAGACGCATGCTTGAATGCTGTTCTTAATTTTTAAATATTAATGAATACTGAACTGTCAAAATACCCAAGATGTGTAAAGCTCTATATAAAACGAAGAAGAAGGACAAGGATAAATAAAACAATATATCGAACAGCTTGATAAAATAAGTGCTTTTATTGATTAAAAATTAGTAGGTACAGGGTACATAAATTTTCATTTAAACCATGTGTCAACGATATAATAATTTCAACAGTAGTGACGATGGAAGTACCCAAACTATTTACATATTTTTTCAGCAAAAATAAAACAAAAAATATAGTTCTATAAGATCAACATTGCTCGCGACATTCCATTATCTTGCTTTAGAGTTTTTTATTCATTACAATGTGTTATACATTAGAGGAAAGAATATCACTATAATGTTTTTCAAGGGCCTTCTGGGATTCAACTCACATTGGTGAGTTGAATCAGTGACTCATTCAACTCACTTATGAATGAGCCATACTACAACACTATGCTCCACGCTCGCAAGGTAAAAAAAAGTTCGATCTCAGCTGTCATTTTAGTGCAGCTTTAAAAATCATTATATAGTACATACCTATATATTATTAATTTGACGCCATAGTAATGAATAAAACACTCAAAGAATTCAGTGCACTTAGCATTATTTTAAGTTAACATTTCGTCTCCCTAAAGTGTTTTGTAGACTAATTACAACTACCTTCATACTGCAAAAGACTAAACGAGAGAAATTATACAAAACATACCAAAACTGCTTCTATTTTTTTTTTATTGGATGACTTCGGTACGGAAAGGCAGACGACCCACCTGATGGAAAGCGGTTACCATCGCCTATGACCATTTGTAACACCAAAGGTGCTATCATTGTGCTGCCACTCTCTAAAAGGATATATAGCGGCTGTTAAGCAAAAATTATATTATACATAAAGCCAGTATATATTTGCATTGGCTTGGCTTTAAAGACAAAAAACAATTAATCCATTTAAAAAAATAAGTAGCTTTGATTGATTGCTTACTTTTGAAGTATTATCAAGATTTCTTAAACCTTCTGCATGTAGCATAAAGCAGGCCAATAGGTGTGCAGACAGCTAAAATCAACTGAGATACCTTTTACAAGGTTACAAAACTTGTATCTACTTATGACGTCAGAGGTACAAGTTAAAGGAGTCAAATAGCGCATTAATTATAATATAAATTTGAAAAAAAAAATGTCTATAGACAACAAGTTATATATAATACGGACATATGGAATTCAAATCTGGGGTAGTGCTAACAACTCAAACATTTCTATCATCCAAAGACTCCAAAATGTCATACTCCGTACTATCTCAGGAGTATCCTGGTATATAAGAAACAACCAGATTCACGAACATCTCGAAGTGAATACAGCAAAAGAAATTCATGAACTCTCAAAAAGCTACCAATGTCGATTGGCTCTGCACGCAAATAAATTGGCAACCAAGTTAACATACATACATACATATAACTTCACGCCAGTTCCCTTGCGGGGTAGACACGAGCAACAGAGCGCCATTCAGGCTTATTCTTACACACCTCACTTGCTTCTTTGACGTTCTTAAGGCTCCTGACATCACCTTCTGCTAGTACACGATCAATTTGATCATGGAAGGTGTGTTGTGGCCTTCCACGACTTCTGCATCCATCCAGTTAACCAAGTTAACACAGCATACATATCCATCTCGGCTGAAGAGGCATGATATTCAAAAGCTACGAGAGAGGACTTAGTTCTCCATAAAACTAAGAGCAGTGTTCTCAGTGGAGAACATACCCATTAATAAAAAAATAAATAAGCACAAGCCATCCATATAGGGCCTTACTTATAATCGTTTCTTAAATTTAAAGAAACTGCTCAGCAACTGATTAGTGAAAATTTTACCCATAAACTCCTCTTTAGTCGCATATTTTGGGTACAACCTACGTTAATCATTCAAATTTCGTTAATCTGTGCACCTCTTAGGTAAACAACAGGTAATACAAGTTTATAAGTGAAAAAAAAAAAGATATTCATTGATTAGGGTCTGATTCTGATTCACTTACTTAAGAGATGGCTAATCGTTTCTTAACGAGATTATTATAAGTAAGGCCGTTAAAGTCGGGTTGTGACCGAAAAAGAATATAAATTTTTATTATTTGAAAATAATTAAACATTATATTTTAAATATAACAAGATGTTATTTCAACGCCTGCCCTTTTGTACGGCGTGAGCCATTTTTTTTGTACAATATTTTTATTAATATATCAACGTGGTAACTCATATGTATAGTTTATATACATGTATGTATACATGGTGTTTCAGCAAACGGAACACCTGCTTGAAACCGTTATAATTTTATTATTTAATAATAACAAAGATACAGGAAGAAAAAATAATAATTTTGGTTGTGCTTCTCCTTAACATTGTACACTAAGAATGATTGAACTTTGCATAAAACATTCGGTAAGTTCGTTGCCCTTTAATAATGCCACCAAACACAAACACGCCGACAAAGCAACCGCGCATCCGGCTTACCGATAGTCGGCGTTTTTATAAAGTTCAGCTGACAGTTCGTGACCTCAACGATTTATAAACATAGTTAAGGGGGGATCATATCAAAAGTACGTCGCTGTTGAAGTTAGTTTTCATGCGTTTTTTTCAATAGCGGATGAATAATTTTGAAAAGAAAAAAATATGTCCGATTCAAAATCTTTTACTGTACATGTTCCACCTGGTTTTATGCGAAATTATGGTGATAAGAAGTGAAAGTTTAAACGGTCATAACTCTAAAACTACATTTTTAAGAATTATTTCCTCTTTGTAGCCGTACGCTAGTGTTATGCCCTTTCACCCATTTAAGTAGATTTTCCGTATGCTGAAACATCCTGTATATATAATTAGTCTACAAAACAACAATGCATACACAAACACCCCTTAAACATACATCCAACCTGTAATTTATCCATAAACCCCTAAATACAAGCGAAAAAAAAACCATAATAATGTACTAAGCATCATAATAACTCTATACATCTATATTATAACCGTTATCTCGCAAACATTTTATTATTTCCCTTCTAATATGTATTTTTATTTACAAATCGAAAAAAAATATTATAATACATAAATATTATTAGTACCTTACTCTCTGTACAACGTTATTAAATTTTAATAGACTCTCTTTTTTTCAAAAATTTTTAATTTTTCCGATATTATTATTATTATATATTTGCTTTATACGATTGACACTTGATGAGTGATGCAGGTTAATTGGACCTACTTATGCAAAACAGAACCAATCCACAAACATGCCAAAATTGGGTTAAGGATGCAGAAGACTTTCAAAATGCACCTTCTATCGACTCAATAAAGATCATAACGAGAAAATATAATGTACAATATTCTAAATGTTTTTTCCAAAATATAGACATATTTATTTGTACGCAAAATTTTAATAAAAACGGCTTTTTCTCAAAACTGTCAGTATGTGGGTTGGTTCCATTTTGCATAAGTAGGTCCAATGACCTTGGTTTTGGCAAGTGAAAATTCGGTTCTTTCTCGTAGTATGACGTATTGTCTATTTCGAATAAGTGATAAATCTATACTAATATTATAAAGAGGTAAAGTTTGTGACGTTGTAGGTGTTGATCTCTGGATCTACTAAACAGATTTTGAAAATTATTTTACTATTAGAAAGCTACGTTAACAGGGAGTGTCATAGGCTATATACCACGGGAGTGGGACAGAGCGCGGGTGAAACCGCGCCAGGCCGCTAGTACATAATAATTACATCGACAGACAAACACACACACACTGTATATGCACAAGGAAGTTAAGCTTGTGTTATGGGTAATATAAAACCAACCATTCTGGGTCGATCCCAGACACCCAGACCATAGTAAATAACAGAAAATTACTTTACGAAATTCAACATACTAGGTATCGAACCTAGAGCCGCATGGACTTTAAGTTTTGTTACAGTGAGCTAGGCCGTCAAGGTCTTAAACCCACTCAACCACAGAGGTCGTCTGAAATAGTATCAATATGTCGATAAATCATATTACATTGATCCCTACTACTTCACCGACTGCTCAAGATCCGTGCCGGGAACTTTACGTACAACTCAGAGACTCGTTTATATAATAAACAGTAAAAAGATACAACTGTTTATTAAATTATATTATAAAAAATTCAAATAAGTTATGGTCAGTCGCCATAGACTACTACTTGTAGAACTTTGTGACTATTTCTAAATATAATGGTAAATGAGTGAAACTGATTTAATTTAATTTAATTAGATAACGTCGGCTTCAATGTAGGACCTTGTAAGTACATTTTTTTGGTGACGTTATTTATACAAGCTTTTATTTAACTTGCAATGGATGTATCTATGTATGTATGTAAGTTCGGGTGGAATCTTGCAAGTTAAATTTGACCTACTTCCCGGTTTCCGATTGAGCTGAAATTTTGCACGAATATGTACATCGCGTGACAACGCAATAATATGGTACCGTGGAACTGATCTGATGATGCACTCGGAAGGTGGCCATAGGAACTCCAGTACTAAACAAGATAGACCCGTCGTGTTTGGGCTCGTTTTACTTGTCTTGGCTAACACTCTGATGCTACACGATATCCAGGATCTCAAGAGCTTGTATATAAAAACCTTTTTAAAAAAGCTTATTTTTCATCAAAATTCGAAAAA
Source organism: Dendrolimus kikuchii (assembly GCA_019925095.2). Classification (NCBI taxonomy): domain Eukaryota; kingdom Metazoa; phylum Arthropoda; class Insecta; order Lepidoptera; family Lasiocampidae; genus Dendrolimus; species Dendrolimus kikuchii. Next base: position 14,542,938 of record CM034412.1, read on the forward strand.
AATAATGTCGTCAAAAAAGTTTAGTTACAAGATCCTGCACTGACGATATTGATAGACAGCAAATAGAGGCCCAAAGACACTATACTCCACTTGCAATGCAAACAGTTTCTATACTATTTGTCTCTTTCTCTCGTATACAAACAAATATAGTGCCGTCACTTTCGCACTGCACATGCTAGAGTTATCCCAGCTGTCAAAAGAGCGTAAATTTTCATTCCCTGTTCCGAGGGAACTACCGCTTATTTGGCGAAAAGTTCGCTCATTTTTACTGCTGGAGAACGTGATGGAAAGTGGTTACCGTCGCCTATTAGGCATTTGCAACATCAGCCGGGTCCCAAGTCTGTAACTTTCACAACAAAAGAACCTTGCCAGTACGAGTCAAGCAACATTCGAGTGAAGATGCTCAAATATACGTGTCTAAAATTAGTCAAATCAAGATTGACTCAATATTGAGCAGAGATGGTTTATAGACTACCGAAACCGTCAAGTTACGATTCCAAATCGATTCGATTGTCAATTTAAGTTACAGACTCGGGGTCTAGAGGTGTTGCAAATGCACAATAGGCTTGCCAATGTGTTGCCAGTCTCAAAGTGGGAGACTAACCTGGCCATTAATGCCGGAACTAGACTAGAGGTGGTGACCATCCAGACTGGCAAATGCCCTATCTGGCTGTAAGTTAGTTTAAGACAGGCCTTCTTAGGAGATTCTAAGACAAGCCACTCAGCCCCGCAGGAATGTGTATTCTTTCTCCATTCCTGCACTTATAAAAATCATCATCTCCAGTCTACAAGAAGTTAAATCATTCCGGTGGATTTTAATATTCAAAATATTTTTTTTTTTTATTGCAGGAGCTCAGCAGACAGACAAACGGCCCACTTGATGGAAAGCGGTTACCATCGCCTATAGAAATTTTCAACACCAAAGGTGCTACAAATGCGCTGCTAAAAATCGTACAATTTCTAGGAGGTGCTTCCTAGAAATTGTACGATTTTTAGTGATTCTTCAACATTGTATTTTTGGTTAAGCAATTAACATTTCTAGTATTTTGCTGTCCTGATTAAACCAACATAATTAGTCATACAAAAGTGTATCAAGTCAATTTTAAGCATTTCATTCCCTGCAGGAATGTAGAAAGTATATTAATTCCTACATCTAGGAGGCCTATATTAAGGGACGACAAAACAACCCGTTGCCACGTGGTAGGGTATTTGCCAGTACGGATGACTACCACCCTTGGTCTAGAGTACGTTCACATAACAACTTTGAGTTGTATTCAGACCCAATCCTGCTATCTTAATAACTGGTGTCGCGAAGATATTCAAAGAACGATTCCATTACTATAGCGTCAAAGATTCGTATTCTACTAAATCCACAATATCTCCTCGATATCGTCGCAGCGGAATAATAGTAGAAAAAACATTTGTATTACTATTAACAGTAATGGCGTTAGTGGAAATAAATATTGAAAAAGTTACCAAAATTTTAAACACTTATTTTATAAATATTTATAAATATAAGTAACTCAAATTCAAAAGTTTTTATTCAAAATAAGTTCCACTGGAGAACACTTTTTGAAGGTCATACATATAATTTAAAATTTAATTTTACTTCCTATACTCTATACACCACTTCGCAACGTGTTACTGTTGTTAAGGTGAAGAAGCGGAAAAGAACACCCCAGCAACACGTCTAGCTAAAAATTGTTTTTCTTTAAATTTCTTATTCTATTTTTATCTCATATTCTCTTTTACTAGTATTATACAGAAGGACGTTACAGAATTACTTTTCGAAGAATTAATGGAGTTGTAGTAATCACAGTGGTATGCCCGTGCCAATTGAAATTAACAGAATACCGAAATTAGGTAAAACCTACTATTGAGACGATAATGCCTGGAGGTTTTCACGAGATGGTAATCGCAGAATTGGGTCCCAGGTATCAGCGGCCAGGTTCCAGTCCCCTTTTCAGGGTCAGCAGCACATTGGTAGCACCTTTGGTGTTGCAAGTGTCATGCCATCTACGCCATGAGTCTATCCACTGTATTCCAGCATTTAAAAAATGCTATATTTGTAAGAAAAAAAATGTTAAAGAGATAATCATTAACTATAACAGCCGACGCACTACAGTTTGTTTGATGTACCTGCACATTAAACCAATTTTAGTACCGCCGACAGTGTACGAATCGTGTAAGCGGAACAGAGCTAAGAATGCATAGCGAGCAACACTCTGCCTTTTGCACTTGCGGATAAAGTTCAATATAGATATCCGAATCCGGTCTGCACTGTTCTGCTCAAACGAGAATTGCCGATCGGAATTATAAGTCGTGTAAAAAGGTCGTCAATGAACAGATCAGATCTATCGTTGAATAAATAAATAGTAACGTATCATACCACTGTATGATCTTGTATGAAGTTTGTATGAGACAGTTGTATTGTTGTATGATAATGTGCTATTCTTCATCTGTGTCCGGATCGCTTGAGAATTCAGTCGTTTGGAGTCGCGGCGGGAACGGACCCCGGGTTTGTTGTCTGTAATTCAATTAAATAATATAATTAAAATTACTAGAAAAAAAATTCTAACAAAAAAAAACCGACTTCAAGAGGAACCAAAAAGCAAAAATAAATTTTCTATGTCTTGGTGCGAGACAAAATAGAAAAATCACTACATTTTTGCAGTTTGTTTTTTGATGTTTACTTGGCACTGACTTTGGGATGTTGTAGAAAATAATTATTTTTTGCTTTTTAAGTTCTTAAATTTGCTTTTTTTAAGTGAGATTTTTTTTGTATTTTTCACTATCAAGTTACCTGTATGTTATCCAATAACAATTATTTGTTTACGAAACTATCCTATAGTTGTACTGAATCCAACGCAAAAAGAATCGGCAACAAATATTCTAACCGCCAAAAAAATACTTTTGAGATTCTAACCCCTCTCTTACTGTTATGTTCTGTTTTGTATGCTGCCATAACAACCTTGTGTTGTGTTCCGGCATTAGTGACCAGGTTCCAGTCTCCTTTAAGAGAGCAGCAGCGCATTTGTAGCACCTTTGGTGTTGCAAATGTCCATAGGCGATGGTAACCGCTTTCAATCAAGTGGGCCGTCTGCCTGTCTGCTGAACTCCTGCAATAAAATAAAATTAAAAAAATTTATGTGTGATGCGCTTGTCATTAGGCTAAGATTATTCTAAATATAAACCAGTGCATCACAAGCTCGAGTTTGACTCACACGCGCCCGCTGCGTAGTTATCACTTACCAAGAAAATATACTAAACACTAAGAAAATTAAACATATACCCAAACAAAAGTAAAAAATTACATTGCTTCTAGCCGTTTTGTCTTGCCGACACTTAAATACTTTATTCAGATCAAACTAGTAAACGATCACCATACCTCAATGAACAAATTAATGCGCTATCACTATACAAAGGATTTTAATCGGTTTTTATAATGGGTGATTATTTACTATTTTTGGAATTAAATAATTTTTGACGTAATATTTTACTATACCTTTTTTTTTTTTATTGCAGGAGATCAGCAGACAGGCAGACCGCCCACTTGATGGAAAGCGGTTACCATCGCCTATGGACATTTGCAACACCAAAGTTGCTACAAATGCGCTGCTGCTCTCTTAAAGGAAACTGGAACCTGGTCACTAATGCCGGAACACAACTCAAGGATGTTATGACGACATACTCTAGACCAGGGGTGGTAGCCATCCAGTCGGGCAAATACCCTACCACCTGGCTGTGGGTTGTTATGTCGCCTCTTACGACAGGCCGCCCGGCCGCAGGAAATTGTATTCTTTCTCCGTTCCTGCACGGATAAAATACGGATACCTGGTGATAAGTTAAACATAAGCTTGATTGAAACCATATGTAAACCAAATTGTAGCCATGTCGAAAGCTTAATAGAAAGCCTAACCGACAGAAACGAGTTACTTTTGCATTTATCTTTATATATATACTAGCGGCCCCGGCAGATGTGGTCGATGTGGTCGGTGTGGTCGATGTGGTCGATGTGGTCGATGTGGTCGGTGTGGTCGATGTGGTCGATGTGGTCGATGAGGTCGATGTGGTCGATGTGGTCGATGTGGTCGATGAGGTCGATGTGGTCGATGAGGTCGATGTGGTCGATGAGGTCGATGTGGTCGATGAGGTCGATGTGGTCGATGTGGTCGATTTGGCTGATGTGGTCGATGTGGTCGGTGTGGACGATGTGATCAATGTGGTCCATGTGGTCGATTTGACCGATGTGGTCAATTTGGTCGATTTGGCCAATGTAGTCGATTTGGCCGATGTGGTCGGTGTGGTCGATTTGGTCGATGTGGTCGATATGGGCAGTGTGGTCGATGTGATCGATTTGGACATTTTGGTGTACATATGTAGTTTTAATACCTACCCAAAATTAGCATAGATACTTTTCATCCGGGAGATGGGATTGTTTGCGATATAAAATTAAGTGAATCTTCGAGGGCCAAATAGCATTAACATAAAAATTAATACAGTGTAACCTTCTTTAAACAAGAGGCACGCATTAGAAGTTGACTCTAGTAGTATTTTAATAGTAAAATGACAATGTGAGCACTGTAACAAAGTAGAGGATCTCGTGCATATTGTTCTGGAATGTGGCCAAACCCAACCAATTAGAAGGACACTCTTGCCAGACTCGTCATTACATAGTGGAGGAATAAATATTATTTTGAGCAAGGAGGCTGGATTATTATTTAAGTTCCTTATTAAAATATTTAAAAATAGAGTTAGTTATAGTTAAGTTTAAAATTATATTTAAGTTTCTTTAATATATTAAAAAATGTAAATTTGCCATCACCTATGAGGCTGATATCGTCATTGGTGACGAAAAGTCTCAATTAAAAACTAAAAAAAAAAAATGACAATGTATAGTGGCGGATACGTACGCGAGCCGCCTGTAGTGGTTGAGCCACTCCTCGAGCATCTGCGCCTGCAGCAGGGGCCGCGCGTGCAGCCGCTGCTTGGCCGCCAGCACGCCCTCGCCCGTCACGCACGCCGACAGCCACGTGCGCACCACGCCCTCCTCGTCGCTCATCTGCCACCGCACGCGACGCTTCACCACAAGCCCACGCGGGCAGAGTGCGCTCGGACCGAGCCAACTCGGACCGAGTGCACTCGGACAACGGCAGCTTGCTCTCGGACGCCTTTCATCGTTCCTTATCGTCGAATCAAAAAGCGGACTGCCCGCAAGAGTTAACTTGAGACCTGAGCGGAATGCGCGCTCCCCTCCCGACCCCCGTCTTCTTATCGCTCTCGTCATCGACGCGTCAGTACCTCGCGCTTACGTCATCCGAGCGAAGTCTCAAGTTAACTCTTGCGGGTTGTACTTACGCGATCATATCTCGGAAACAACTGCGTTAGACAAACAAATATTTAACGCAACTAAATTTATGAACTAACAAGACTGTTGAGTTAACTGAGCAGTCTTAGATAACTAGCCCTGTAGACATGTGGCATTGGCGCTAAACGAATAGAATAGAGATGTATGGGAATGAAGGGCCAGAACGAGGAAAGGTGTTTGAGAGCTTGCTTGCTCTGAGTATACTTGGCTCATATTTAACTTTTGCAAGTCTACTCAGATGCCATAGACAAAACATATGCCATCAACTAAATATAAACATTTTGATCAGAGTAACTAAGCTCGTATGAGTGTAAACCCACTACCTGTGCACTTATATAAAGTTATTTCGTATGAGTGCACTCAGATGCTACACATAGCGAACTTTTACCGCCATTTTATCGTAAGCGACATTTGGACCAAATTATACTTTTTTTTTCCTAAAGGTATTTTCAACCATTATTTTGTTTTTAAACTTTCAACTTTTCATTCAGCAGGCTCTAATCTAACTCAAACTGAAAATCTTAAAGTAAAATAATAGTTAAAAACACCTTTTGCAACAAAAAATATACTTGGGTCCAAATGTCGCTTACGATAAAATGGCGGTAAAGGCTCGATATCATGATATCATGCGACTGTCGAAAATACCATATATGTACAATTGAGAAAAGCCTGATGTCAGTATTTTTTGACTTCCTAAAACTGGTTCGCTTTTTGTGGCCACGGTGGTGGTACAAAACAAGCGCGCGCGTGGGTGTGCGTGTGCGTGTGCGCGTGTGCGCGTGTGCGTGTGCGCGTGTGCGTGTGTGTGTGTGTGTGTGTGTGTGTGTGTGTGTGTGTGTGTGTGTGTGTGTGTGTGTGTGTGTGTGTGTGTGTGTGTGTGTGTGTGTGCCTTTTATTTGTGTACGTAAGGAAAATAAACAATGACAAATGGTAATCCAAGTGTACTAGGACATCGGTTTGTGATCCGAGTATACGCGGACAACAAACATAACAAGTTATTTTTTATTTTTTTTGTTAACTATTATTATTTAAAGTATAGTAGCAGAAAATCCTTAGCTACGAAAGACTAACTGAAAAATAAATGAAATTACCTCATCACAGGTAAGGAAATGTACGGGCAGCAGTTTCCCTTCGGAGTCCGTGAGCGGCAGGAATGTCGCGTCGTCGTTCTCTTCTTGCGATTCCCTACACATAGGAATTAATTAGTACTAGTGGAAATTCGACCATAGTAATTAATTTAAATGATAAGTTTGAACATTATTGCGGTATACACTTTTACAATATTATAATTATAGACATTTAAACACACTGACCGGCATATGTACGTGTGCCGCTGCGAGTACGGCTCTATGGGCACTAGAGCCGAGAAGTGGCCGCGCGTGTAGCCGAGGCACAGCGGCGACTTCGAGCAGAACGACGTCTCCCACAGCAGCGGCAGGTATATGCCTAGACAATTTCAATGAAAGGGATAGTTTCGAAGTGACAACTTCTTATGGGAGGGTAAACCGCTTCGTTACGTAACGCGTTACGGCGCCAGTTTGTCTGGCTTTGCCCTTTCTCTCACGCATGCTGTAGCGGTAGGCAGGCTGCTCCTCTCTCACTCTAACCCACAGCGCTAGTCGTATTTCTAATGTACATATTCAAGAATAAAATAAAAGATTCTATTAATAAATAACCTTTCCTTACTTTATCATATAATATAAAATTTAAGTAATAACCTAAGCTTTTCTCGAGTTAAACCATTTCAATATTAAATAGTTCAACTTAGATTAGTTTAAGTTATCACTTCTATCGGGCATCTCAAGACGCACACTTTTTTTTTCATTTATATAAATCATTTTGAAGTTTATTGTTATATTAAGTTTACACCTTCCATGATCAAATTGATCGTGTACTAGCGGAGGGTGATGTCAGGAGCCTTAAGAACAGACGAGTGTGCATGACAAGAGTTATGAATGTCAAAGAAGCAAGTGAGGTGTGTAAGAATGAGCCTAAATGGCGCTCTGTTGTTCGTGCCTACCCCGCAAGGGAACTGGCGTGAAGTTATGTATGTATGTATTTTGAACTTTATTACTTCGGGTTTCCTGGAAGAAATCGATTTTAGCGCCATCCGATTTCTGTTTTACTAACCAACTGTCATATCTATGTATCTGTTATTATTATGACGAGCAATGGTGTCATTTATCTGGATAGATAATTCTTTATTGTACACCAAAGTATAAACAAATATAAGTAGAAAAATATAGTACAATGGGCGGCTTTATCGCTAGGAAGCAATCTCTAGACTTGTATTTTATGTATAATCTAGAATATATATAAACTTCTTCCTAAAATGACGTAAGCACACACATTTTTTTTTAAAGTGTCTGTCAAAAGTTATGGCCCACAGGAAATGTCTGGCAACTGTATATCTTCATTTATAACAATATCCCATTGGAAGGATGTAACAGTTATATAGGAGAACTGTAATACATATCTAACAACATAAATTATATTAATATGTGCCTAATTATGTATCCACTATCTATGTTATACCTAGGTGTTATAAATGTTAAACATTGTCTTAAAATGTTCGGACATGTAGAAAGAATGCATGATGAAAGAATGAATAAACTGATATACAATGCAAAAGTGGATGGATGCAGAAGTCGTGGAAGGCCACGACACACCTTCCATGATCAAATTGATCGTGTACTAGCAGAAGGTGATGTCAGGAGCCTTAAGAACAGACGAGCGTGCATGACAAGAGTTATGAATGTCAAAGAAGCAAGTGAGGTGTGTAAGAATAAGCCTAAATGGCGCTCTGTTGTTCGTGCCTACCCCGCAAGGGAACTGGCGTAAAGTTATGTATGTATGTAATGTCTTAAAATAAACGAGTATTATTCCAGCATTGGTTGGTTTCACTTGTCTCCCATTCCGATAGCCGTTGCAACATATGACATATGTAAAAACTAGCCTCGCTACTTTGACGTAAGTTAGCATGGTTATTTTCCACCTTTGATACCTGCTACCCGAAAAACGGCCCCGCTCTCAGCTTAGCGAGTATCCATTACTTTCCAAGTTTATGTTAAACTACCGAACCTGAAATTTTCATCCTTCCTAAAATCACGTAAGTCTGGGGTGACTGGGATCTCGGTCTATAAATAAAACACAGCGTGATTAGTGTAGTGCCGGGTACCTTGAAACCTCGCGTATCCGAGGGCCTCCCCTCGAAACGAGTTGACCACGTTGACGCCGTACACGATGATCGGGCGGCGCATCACGTGCGCCAGCGCGAACACGTGCAGCTGAACGCAATAAACAAACCGACGATTAATATTGAATTTCATCAATTGGAAATCTTTCAATCAACAGTTATCAGTCGATTATTATTATTTTTTTTTATTGCAGGAGTTCAGCAGACAGGCAAACGGCCCACTTGATGGAAAGCAGTTACCATCGCCTATGGACATTTGCAACAGCAAAGTTGCTATAAATGCGCTGCTGCTCTCTTAAGGGAGACTGGAACCTGGTCACTAATGCCGGAACACAACTCAAGGTTGTTATGGCGGCATACTTCAGAGCAGGGGTGGTAGCCATCCAGTCGGACAAATGCCCTACCACCTGGCTGTGGGTTGTTAAGTCGCCTCTTACGATAGGCCGCCCCAACGCAGGAAATTGTATTCTTTCTCCGTTCCTGCACGGATAAATTATAACTTGATTAAATTAAATGATCGTGTACTAGCAGAAAGTGATGTCAGGAGCCTTAAGAACAGACGAGCGTAGTCTTCATTGGTGCTCCGCTTCTATTGGTCTTGGCGTAATGCTATGTAGCCTATAGCCTTCCTCAATAAATGGGCTATTTAACACTAAAAGAATTTTTCAAATCAGACCAGTAGTTCCTGAGATTAGTGTGTTCAAACAAACAAACTCTTTAGCTTTATATATTAGTATAAGAATAAGATTCAAAAATTGCCTCTTATGTAGTTACAATTACAACCAACAATTTAGACGTGTACTATTTAGATTTCATCTATAATATTGTTACATGCCGTCAAAGGAATGCGCACACCTACCTGTCGTAAAACGCACTTTATTACCTTTCCTGCATTCGGAGTTCTTTTGTTTATTTCATGTTTAGAATTTGTAATTAAGAAAAACATCCTATTGTTATGTACTTGTTTTATGGACGTCATTAGTGTCGAACTAATTGATGTTGTTATTCATTGCATTGCGTCGCAGCTGGCCAGGTGTGCGGATTAACTCGGTGAACGCGGTCCTTTATCGGTATTATACAGTTTACTATAAAACAATGCCCGTAAGGAGGGGTGGGGCAGTCGAGCGAGGATTACTATACGAGTAAGAAGTACATTCGACAAGCGGTATAGTGACGGACTTTGCGCGTGTTATTGAATCGAGCAGTTGTACTAGTAGTGTCTAGCTATATTAATACCTATGTTATACGTGTTTCTATAGTTCTAATAAATTCTATAGTAATTCCAACGGCATTTTAATTCGAGTCCTGTGTAACTCGTAACAATATTATAGAATTCTAAATTCACGCCGTAATAACTACTGGAATAAAATATGTAACTGATAATGAATACGATGTAAATTTGTAGCAGCGAGAAGTATTCACTGTCGCGTGCTGATGTGAACTGACTAAATTATTTTGGAAACGGTAACCTACAAATATTAACAAGTCGTACAGCTAGTACAATATATAGCACAGTGTGTGAGCGGGACGGATGATGTGCGAGCGAGATAAGGCAACTATTAATATGTGCGCTCCCGCGCTGCGCTAGTTAGTAGTTCGTGGTCCGTTGCGATGACTAGACGTGTGTGTGCAGCGCCAATAAATTTATTTTTAGATTTTTTATCTGGTTCAGGATGCAGGTAAAAAGCACTGGGCCGACTTAAAATCTGCGGGAATTCCACGTCGAGGGTAAGCGTAGTGAGTGACAGGAGCTAGACCTGGTGCAGCGGCGTGCCGGGGCGCGCGGCGGCGGCCGTGAGGCGCGCCCACTCGGCGCGCAGCTGCGCCTCCTCCGGCGCGTACTGCAGCAGCGACGCCTGCCAGCGCTCCCAGCCCTGCCAGCGCTCGTAGAAGCTGAAAGCACAGTGCTGGCAATGTTCTGATGCTCTCTAAAGGGAGTCTGCTCTAGTGTTACAGTTATTTAGTAGCATAATTGTTCTTTTCATGTTTCTTTTTAGAGTTAATAATAAATTTTGTTATCTACCCTCTTATTTCTAAACGATACGATCGGCCATTCCCGTAATCAAATAATAATGTTATATTTTTATTTATTCTGTAATTAGCGCCTGTTTTGTATAAAGTCAGTAGTTCTCTAAATTTAACATATTTTTATAATAATAATCCCGCAGGGGGGCTTTGTGGCGAAGCCTTAGGTGAGTAGCGACACCTCGTACCTGACTCCGGGGGCCAAGGCAAGGCCCCCGCCTCCGTGCTTGCCTTAGCCAGCCGGCACGGAGTGGAGATCGCTAGAGCTAAGACTCAAGCTCCAGGGCTGGAAGTGATAAACGGCCTAACGTCGGAAGTAGCTTCGTTGAACCTGCAGCCCACCTCTCGACACCCCTTAGCCACTCACACCCATGTTGCCCCTGTCTTTATGGCATTTTTTGGGGCCCATGCAGAGAGTGGCGAGTCACCGTCTGCTCATTTTTCCATGTTTCCTGAACATTGCGACGGGCAGACGCCATAGTCCCCATATTCCCAGATCCCTAGTACCATTAGCAGTTCACCACAATAGCCCGGTACTTTTTGTCCTCATTGCCCACAATAGTCCTACACTGGCCGGGGCTTGTCCTTGGGTGCATTACTATATAGTGTAGACAGGGATAATCGCCGGTCAGTGTCACGCCACATTTCCATTAAATTTGTCAAGGGACCTCTACGTGTTGGCCTTCCCATGGCCCCACGCAAGCCCCCCAAAAGTCCGGGCCATTTTTATGGCCCGTGGTACAGTATAATAATAAAAATTTATTTCGAATCAATTCGTATCTTGGTTAGAGAAACAACATAGAACAGAAATACTTAAAATTAGTGTTAGTAGAACTTATAGCCTAAACTTTTATAACAATCATAGTACTGGCTTTACATATGCCAGCACAACAATTGAGAGCGGGTAAATCAAATCTGCCAGCACTTTAAAGATGTTGTTAGAGCTGGCCCGAATCCTGCAGAACAACGAGGCAGCTCTTTTCCTAATATAATTCCTTTTATGTAATAATATTTATCTCTAATATGTGGTAATTGTGTACAGATTATAATTATAAAGTTTCTCAATTGTATATAGATGATATTCACTACATTTTATTTTCATGTTGGCAGACGCGATAGATTTATACTGTGTTCGGTTTATTTTATTACATGTAAGACTTTAGGTCTAATATTTTATATAATATCGTATACATAATAAAACTACGTTTTAACGGTTTTAAGCGCGGTAATTTTATTTGATTTTGGTTTTTCCGACGTTTCGGCCACTTTTCAGTGGCCGTGATCACGGAAGACAAAGATGTCAAGTGTCAACGAGTATTGTTAAAGTTTTATTTAGCCTACCGCCAACTTATTCATTTTAATAATTTAATTTTAATTTTGTTTATGGTTATTATTTAATCTATGGGAGCCTAATCTAATTTACTACCGCTTCGCAACATGTTATGGCTTGAAGAGAAGAAGCGGTGCAAGAAACTCTTCAGCAAACATGCCTAGCTCTAATAATTTTATATAATATTAAAATGGGTGGAAGGAAAAATAAAAGTAATTATCAGTCAAGTTGGTTTGTGTTCCGTTGTACGCAGAAAGAGCTCACAGTGTCTTGAGGTCTGGCAGCTGGTTTTTGCTGGGTTTGGGTCTTAATAGTTTTGATAATTGGATCCCAAACAGGTGGTACTTGCCAACCATCTTCTCTATTGAAATTTGGGTGTTTTTTGATTTCAATAGCCTCACGCATCATTCTAGGTATGAAACGATTCTCTTTCGCGAGGAATTGTGGGTTATCGAATCTGATGTATAAAATAAAATTACCGCGCTTAAAACCGTTAAAACGTAGTTTTATTATGTATACAAGTCGCGAAAACTTAAGAAAATATTAATATCGTATACTTATAAAATATTATCTAAAATTTCCAAACAATAATGTATTGGATTCCTTTCATTCATAACACTTTAACTAAAATAGTTTATGAATGACTTCAGTCCGCTATCGGTTGTGCCAATTGCTAAGTTTCATAGACTGTAAAATTGTTGGAGGGATGGCGAGGTGTTCTAAAAATGCTTGTCGAGTGTGAAGAGTTAGTATATATAGGTATATTCCTATTGCAAGCAAGTGATTGTTTAAATAATATAAGTAAGCAGCATAATGTTGATCTGTTTGGGGTCTATATTTCGGGAGCCAAGCAATGTTTAGGCCATAATTGATTTTAAGACTACATATATACATACATAACTTCACGCCAGTTCCCTTACGGGGTAGGCACGAACAACAGAGCGCCCTTTAGGCTTATTCTTACACACCTCACTTGCTTCTTTGACATTCATAGCTCTTGTCATGCACGCTCGTCTGTTCTTAAGGCTCCTGACATCACCTTATGCTAGTACACGATCAATTTGATCGTGTACTTAGTTTAGTCATTCTTTCATCATGCATTCTTTCCACATGCCCGATTTTAAGACTAGTTTTATAATCCCTATTAATATTATAAATGCGAAAGTAACTCTGTCTGTCTGTCTGTCTGTTCCGTTTTCACGTAAAAACTACTGGACCGATTTGCCTGAAACTCAGTATATATATATTTTCGATGCCGAGAATGAACATAGGATACTTTTTATCCCGGAAAATGCGATAGTTTCCGGGATAAAAGTATATTTGTCTCTCTGTTTGTTATCCTTTTATGGAAAGACTATTGGACCGATTTGGCTGATACTAAGTACATATGTAATTTGAATACCGAGGGTGGCCAAGGGATACTTTTCATCCCGGATACTGGGATAGATTTTGGGATAGATTTATGTAAAGTTTATCCCGGAAACTAGGATAGGTTTTTTATTTGTGGTTGGCCATTTTCGTCATTTTGTTTATTTTGGTCAATTTGGTCGTTTAGGTAGTTTTGTTTAGTTTAGTTGTTTTGGTAGTTGTGGTAGTTTTGCTATTTTCGGTAGTTTATGCTGGTAGTTTTGGTAGTTTCGGTTGTTTTGGTAGTCGTGATAGTTTTGGTAGCTGTAGTAGTTTTGATAATTGTGGTAGTTTTGTTTTGTAGATTTGGGAGTTTCGGTAGATTTGGTAGTTGTGGTAGTTTTGATTGGTAGATTTAGTAATTGTGGTAGTTTAGGTAGTTGTGGTAGTTTTGGTTTGTAGATTTGATAGTTGTGGTAGTTTTGATTGGTAGATTTAGTAATTGTGGTAGTTTAGGTAGTTGTGGTAGTTTTGGTTTGTAGATTTGATAGTTATGGTAGTTTTGGTTGGTAGATTTGGTTATTTTGGTAGTTTTGATAGTTTTGGTAGTTTTGATAGTTGTGGTAGTTTTGGTAGTTTTTATAGTTTTGGTAGTTTTGAGAGTTGTGGTAGTTTTGGTAGTTTTTGTAGTTGTGGTAGTTTTGGTAGTTGTGGTAGTTTTGGTAGTTGTGGTATTTTTGGTAGTTTTGATAGTTGTGGTAGTTGTGGTAGTTTTGGTAGTTGCGGTAGTTTTGATAGTTGTGGTAGTTTTGGTAGTTTTGATAGTTGTGGTAGTTTTGGTAGTTTTGATAGTTGTGGTAGTTTTGGTAGTTTTAATAGTTGTGGTAGTTTTGATAGTTGTGGCAGTTTAGGTAGTTGTGGTAGTTTTAGTTGGTGGATTTGGTAGTTTTGGTTGGTAATTTGGTAGTTTCGGTAGTTTTAGTACGTTTGGTAGTTTTGGTCGTTTGTGTAGTTTACACAATATTTAGTTATATAAATAAACCTAGAACGGGTTGAAATAAGGGATTTAAGTTTGTATGTGGGACCAATCATTTATCAAGTTTATAGATATAAAAAATCATAATCTTTAAAGTAGAGTTTAGAGTACGCACTAGAGTTTGACGCGCGGCGGAGCCGCGGGGTAAACTCTAGTATACTATAATTATGTCTGAGGTGTTACATAATCAATATTTTATTGACGTAAACCAGTAATTGACTTTCTGTGATAATTTCAAATGTTTGTCTATGTGTATTAGCAGTAGGGTTTCCATAATTAACCTGTAAGACGGAACCACCACAAAGTTGCCGACACTGTCACACACGGCTAATTGGGAAGCACCACAAATTTGTGGTCAAATACAGATAAATGAAGCGAACGTTGAACTGACGCTCTCTCCCTCTAACTACATAGAGTTTGTATTAGAATAAAAGCGACGATATAATTCTCTTGGTTTTGGCGCAGCAATTTTCATGGCAGCTTGTGGAAAAAATGTAATATATATATCCCATATCCCAATTACTTGGGGTCGGCACAATATGTCCTTTCCTTCCACACTCTTCTATTCTGACATACCTCTTCTGTCACACCGCATATCATCATATCAACCTTCACACAATCCATCCATCTTGTAGTTTAACATTCCTTTTGTCACGTGATTTTCATCCCTCCCCATTATATGCCCATACCAACTTAATCTTCTTCCTCTCAATTCTTCAGTCACAGGTGCAACTTTCAAAGATCCCCTTACGTACTCATTTGGCCGTTATAGAAGGTTAAATAAATCCTTAGTATTAGTGCAAATAATTTTTGATAAACTAAATAAATAAGTTACTATATGTGTTAAAGTCGTGTGGTTACCTCCTGTGCGCGTGGTGTAGTGAGTCCGCCAGTGCGGTGCGTAGCGCGTTGTGCCTGTCGAAGACGCCGTACGCCGCCTGGCAGACCGCGTCCGGCAGGCAGTCGCCCGCCGACCTGTTCCACAGCGCGTACAGACGCGAGCCTACAAATCAATACTAATAGTAAATTTAAAAAAAAATATAGTAAAACTAGGTTTTATTACATTTTATTTTAATGTTATTTTTTTTTTATTTTATTGCAGGAGATCAGCAGATAGGCAGACGGCCCACTTGATGGAAAGCGGTTACCATCGCCTATGGACATTTGCAACAGCAAAGTTGCTACAAATGTGCTGCTGCTCTCTTAAGGGAGACTGGAACCTGGTCACTAATGCCGGAAGACAACTCAAGGTTGTTATGGCGACATACTCTAAACTAGGGGTGGCAGCCATCCAGTCGGGCAAACGCCCTACCACCTGGCTGTGGGTTGTTAAGTCGCCTCTTACGACAGGCCACCCGGCCGCAGGAAATTGTATTCTTTCTCCGTTCCTGCACGGATAATTTTTTTTTATTAAGTTCTATTATATTGTATATCCTAGTGGATTATAAATTTATGTGGGGAATTTTAAGGAGTGAGAGGAACGCTAAATGCTGCACAAAAATCAATGGGGTAATAAGCCGTGGTGCTTACATAACCTTCGAATAAACCTTCAATATTTCAACTAAGTCGGCTCCTAAGAGTGCACGGCACTAATAGGTCGTCAGGTGGCACTTTCCGGTCTCTCATTGTTGGCACACACACATACCAAAGTAAGCATGGCTCGTATTTAAAGTTTAACAAGATGTAAGAAGTTGAAGTGAAGCGTTCACTCTAGTCTTTGCACGGAGTATGCGGAACGTCCGGACTAGAAATGTGCCGGATCGTTAAAAATGTATTTCCGCTAATACGGATACGAACACGGATCATTGGTGCCTAGATCCGCGAATATGGATACAAATAAGGATCATTAGTGCCTAGATCCGCGAATACTGATACGGATACGGGTCATTGGTGCCTAGATCCGCGAATATTGATACAAATAAGGATCATTGGTGCCTAGATCCGCGAATACTGATACGGATACGGGTCATAGGTGCCTAGATCCGCGAATACGGATACGGATACGGACCTCAATATTCTTACTACTTCTTAGTAAGAATTTCTTAATCCGTTGGTGTCGGCGCGCAAAACCTTGAAACGACAGTTGACGCTTTGGCGTTAGTGATGGCATGATAGGGACATGTTCCGACTTCAATTACGCGGGTCTTGTGTTTTATTTACAGTTTAGGATTGTTTTATTGCGTCACTGCAAACGTTTGTGCTTGGTTAAGAGAGTTAAACTAAATTAATTTAATAGTGTTTCATTGCTACCTAATCACTTATATATTGAATTTCATCTATGTAGTGAAATTTAATATAATATAATAAGATCGGCCAAAAGTAACGGATACAGATATTGTTACGGATTTTTCTTCTCCCTCGGATATACTAGTCTGGACTGGCCTCTCGTGCGTAGGAGCCTGGTTTCACTGGCACTTATGGAAACACCCACACCGGTATGATATGATTGAACTGACCGTAAAAGTTTATTTTTATTCCTCCCTCCGGACGAACGGGATTGTCCGGGCTTTATGCTTTTTTAGGGGTAATTTTTCTTTATTCTTTATGTACAAAGTATGTACAATAATAATCAGCATTTTACGAACGAACAACTGCGGCCTAATACTTAGCAACACATTATAGTCATATATATTAAGTAATTAAATCAGTGTCATTACAGCGCTCGTTGGGTTTGGTATTTCTTACATTTTACCCTTCCCTCCTATACTAAAACTGTATACACACTACACTTTATCTATTTTTTTATTCTTTATTGTGTTTACTTTTTTTGTTAACCATATTTCTTTACTTTTCTCCAAAAACACGTGTACATTAAAAAGTGAATTTAACACTCACCGAGCCTCACGGTGAGCTCCAGGCTCCAGTTGATGAGGGGCGGGTCCGCTTCGAGCGTCTGCTGCGCGTCGCGGTCCAGCAACTCCGAGAACAGCTGCTCCTGAATGGCGCCCGGCAGCTCTTCTATGTCTGACCGTTGACAATGTTAATTCAATATATCAATTTAGTAATTTTATAAAAGATTATTACAACCTAGGCGCCGCCAAAGACAAATTCCACGTACGGATCTGTAGAACCACATTTTATTACCTATCGGCATTTGAACTGATTGTAATCCTTTTATGATCGTCTTCTTTTGTTCACTTATTTATTGGCATACTTTGTAATTATTGTGGAGAATAGGCCATTGTCCTATTGTACTCGCTCATTAGCATTATTAGCCAGGTGTTGCGGATTCTTTTGCATTTTTAAAATATAAAACGACGGCCTGACGGAGAGAGGGCAGTCAAGCTACGACTACGATACGGGCGTGACGTGAGTACATTCGGGAATCTAATAGTGACGGACTTTGTGCGTTTTATTGAATTACGACCTTCTGCATTACATTTGTATTTGTTGTGTTCGGTTATATTTGTACCTGTGTTATACGTGTTTGTATAGTTCTAATAAACACTATAATAATTGTAACGGCATTTAAATTCGAGTCCCGCTAAACTCGTATAATATTTAATAACAACAATTTTTTTTTACCGGTTTCTAAGCCTTGAGTGTTAATTAGAGACATAGCAGAGCGAATACTCACCTGCTGGCAAGGAGAACGTGCAGAACTCGTTGATATACCGACAGGGGAAGTTGCCTTTCTTGTGACGGATGCAACTCGCCATGTGGCGGCGGATCGCGGACGCGAGGTCCGGCGCTGCCAATCGCAAAACACATACTGTCACCAAACACTTCATTATCAGGGCGTTCCATTAGTAGCTCACAACGCTCAAAATGCTGCGTTAGCCGTTCCACAAGGCGACCGCGGTCGTTGTGGTCGTGGCGGAAACGTCACCAATGACGTCATAATTTTCGATCACACAACGCTCACAACGACCCATGTCAATAGGCGGGTCGAATAGCCGTTCCACTTGGGTTTACGATTGTAACGCCGGCAAGTGTTGAGCTCCTAATGGAACGCAGCCTTTGTAAATTGTACAATGAGATAAGTAAGTTATTTAAGAATTAACCTATATATGACGGTGACCGCTTCAGTCCTGGCCCTCCACCGGATATTCGAGACAGCAAAGTCGACAGGATATCCTGGCGTTGAAATCTGAAATTTAAAACACTTAGATTTCTTCGCTCGTAGAAGTAAAACGCTTTTTGGCATATATTTGCCGAACCCGTAACGGCTGTAGTCTGTTATATCATCGGCATCAGTGCAGGACTTTTTTAATTATATTTTATGGTGGCATCATTTTTAACATCTAAATTTTGATGTGTTCATATGATATTTAAAAAGTTTGACAAATAAAATAATAATATTTTCTCAATTAGGTTTCGAAATCAGGTGCGTCCATTCTGTCTCTGTCTTTCAATTTATATAGAAATGAGACATTACTACTGTAGTGAAACACTTACAAGCCAATAGATGGCGCTGTGCAATAATAGAGGTCACAAATGTTTCCCGAAACATACAAACAATATATACAAATTTTCATAAATAACAAATGGACCTAGTATTTTCTTAAGTTTTTGCGACTTGTATACATAATAAAACTACGTTTTAACGGTTTTAAGCGCGGTAATTTATTTGATTTTTATTATTCCGACGTTTCGGCCACTTTTCAGTGAAAAGAAAAGTGTGAAGTGTGAAAGTGAAAAGTGGCCGAAACGCCGGAATAATAAAAATCATATAAATTGCCGCGTTTAAAACCGTTAGGACGTAGTTTTATTATGACTAAAAAATGTCACGAAAAATATAGGTCATGTTCTGACGCCGACGATATGTAAATTTAAGCGTCTTTAGTATTTTTTTAGAATATTTTTTTATACTGAAACACTGGATAGAGTTGTGTTTGGAAATATCACTTGAAATAAAAAGTGGTAATAATCTTATTGCCATCATAAAAATTAATCGATATCGACAACCTGGCATGTGCTGTCACAACACTAGCTAGGCACGGTAGGCAATTATTATTGCCTACTGCAGCAAAATTTAGGGCCAACAAAAATGCACACAAGTGTCTACAAAAACGCTTCAACTACCAAAGCAAAAAAAAAAAACAACCACAACGAACAACACCCGAAAATTTATTTCAATTCGTTCACTTGAAGCTAGAAAATATATGAATAGTCAAATCAACAAATACATACAATACGTATAGACAGGGTTGTCGCGATGCGACTATAACTCAAGCACCAAATGTCAATGTCAATGAAAAAAAACGTCAACGTGACACAAGAAGAACGTTACGTCATTTTTGAACTACAATTTCAATACCGACTCCAACCGACTGCTTGTAATCTTAAAATAAATAAGTTATTCTCAAGTACCAATAAATTCCTACTGCGAACTCTGGAATCTCAAACAGGGTTCTGTGAGAAGAAAGCTAGATAGAAGATTTTTTGTTTCATTTTCTTAAGCTTCGATGGGGGCGATATTTTTTCAAACTCGAGAGGCCCTGCTACCTATCGGCAACTATTAATTACCCGTGCGCAGAAGGTTTGCCGATAGCCTCATGATGTCACGCGTCGATGGTCAGTAGGGTTGACAAAAAAGGTTACAAAAATAGTTGTTGCAATCAATTTATTATTATACATTTTACATAAGCACAGTGTAAACTCTATATAACGTCACTGAAAGGACTGTGCAGTTTATGGCGTTATAGATAGTTGTCGTTAAATGGAGAGAAGTCTGTTATTTTTATCTGACGTTTTTTGCTGCACCAGTAATTTTGTTGTATTTTTTAAATTTATTTTATTCATATCTTGCGATATTAAAGCATCTTGGTGATAAAGGAAGTACTTAGAAATTTCGTTATGCAGGGTGCCGAGAGTAGAGTTTATTACGGGCTAGCATAATAAAGCGATAAAAAAAGTACACAGCTACGCAGTTTTTGCTATTTTTGGCAACTTAAAAGGTACTTTTTATTACTTAATTGTTTTCGTTATTGAGAGTGGGTGTAATGCTATATAGAGTGTAACACTGTATGGAAGACAAGCTAAACCAACCAAAGCCAAGTGATTTGGACGCTTTTTTCTTATAGCTGGAGTACAGCAGACAGACAGACGGCCCACCCGATGGAAAGCGATTACCGTCGAAAGGTTAAGGGAGTTTGTCGTTAAATCGAGTGACGTTACATGGAGTTTACACTGTATATACAATAATAGTAAGTAGTGATCGGCGAACCTTCCGCTCGCGGCTTAGGGTTACCTGATCGCGAGGTGCACGAGCGTGTGGCCGGCGTCGAAGGCCGAGGCGCGGTTGAGCAGCTGCACCTCGGGCGCCGTGAGTGCGCGCGCCGGGTCCCCGCCCTGCGCCAGGTACGCCTCCACGCAGCGCCCGTCGCCCTCCACCACGCCTGCGCACCCGATATCCATAACGACCTCGTCCACGCTTCACTTGAAATTCCCGCGGGATTCCCGGAATAACAAGCAGCGGAGACTTAGTCTCAGAATTTGCTGTCGATCAGCGAACGCCGCATTAAAATCAGCCCAGTAGTTTTTACGTGAATCCCGAACAAACAGACAAGAAATCTAAAAAAAAATTACATCGTGTTCTCCATCGCTTATATAGTCTATTCCAGTTGTTTTGAAGTGAAACTTCTATATAGACGAGGGGTCTTAGGATTTTTCTGTCACGAAAAAGCGTTACGGCCGCGTGGAGGGGCGGCATAAATTTAGACTAGACGTGGTGAGAGGCGGCATAATTTTAGAGTAGACTATGGATGCGTTTTATGGTTCCGGATCGAATTTTTAAATAGCTTCAATGTACAGACATGGCATGTTTAGTATTTTATAATATTATAGTAAACAGATCCTGTAGATATACAATAATAATGCTGCAATGGCAAGTTCAACGAATCAATAATTATTTTCTTTTCTTTTTCTAAATACTGAATTGTAAACATTTACTGTCAATCGCTAATCCCTTTGTGTTTATGGCCGGCCTTCGAGTAAAACATCATAAACCATTTTTTTTGTTGAAATTTCGCTGCAAGTTCTTAGAAGCCATGTTGTTTTGGGTTAAGGTTACAAGTTTGAGAATTCCAATTAATGGTCTGGGAGTATTTATTGGGTAATCCATGTCTATTTTCCAAATATATACAAGGTCAGACCGTTGAGACAGAATTAGTTGAGCTTTGAGTTTTAACTGCGACCGAGGTACTTCTAAGTGTACTCTGGAATCTCACATCAAAACAGGCTTTGCGGTCTTTTTATTATTACGATCTTCTGCGTTACGGTTTGGACTTTTTGTATTTCATGGTGTTTGTAAGAACTGTAAATTGCGTGTGTACTTCTAATAGTTTATGATCTTCCAAAACGACATTTTATTTCGTATCCCGCAAATATGTAACAATATTATTATTTTAATTGTAGGGCTATAACAAAAAAAACTTAATGTTTTGATTAAATTAATAGATTGCCAAAAATGTATAAATAATAATTCTAGTGTAATAAACTTTGAATTATGTTTCAGATGATAATATTTTTATGTGCTGATATTTAATTAAAAAAAAAAACTTACCTAAACATGCCTGCAACCAGATCCAGTCAGTATTATTGGTGCGCCGTTTGGAACGCCGGTTATTGCTTTCCACGTCGTGTATAGACGCGTTCTGGCTGTTACAAATGTCATTTATACCTAAAAATATAAAGAAATTCATATGGACTCAGATAATTTATTTAAAGATCACATGAACATGGTTGGTTGTGTATTTTTTTATTGCATCAGTTCAGCAGATAGGCAGACGGCCCACCTGATGGAACGCGGTTGCCCATCGCCCATGGACATTTATAACACCAAAGGTGCTACAAATATACTGCCGTTCTCTTCTTAACCTGGTTGCTAATGACAGAACACAACTCAACGAAAATCGCATCGAAATTGGCCCGTAGTTTTTACGTAAATCCTGTACAAAGAGACAAGAAATCTAAAAAAAAAAATGCATCGTGTTCTCCATCGTTTATTATTATATTTCAGTTGGTTTTTTTTTTATAGCTTCAATGTACAGACACGGCATGTTTAGAATTTTATATTATTATAGACTAGCGGTTCCGGCAGACATCCTGTCTTGAAAATTTATAACCCGATTATTTAAATTAAATATAGCCTATGTTAGTCAGAGATAAAGTAGCATTTTAATGGTGAAAGAATTTTTGAAATCGGTCCAGTAGTTTTTGACTTTATTATTTACAAACACAACAATACAAATCTTTCCTCTTTATAATATTAGTATAGATAGTATTGAAATAGAACGACCCTGAAGTTCATGACATTTCTTTGTGCTGTGTTGTTAATTTTTTTGTAAATCACTTGCCACATTAGTTTTCTTATAAAATTGTATTAGGTTACCTATGGGTGGGCGCAGGGGCCTGTTGTCGGGCGCGGGGGAGGGCTGCGCGGGCGCAGGATGGCCGCAGCCGCACATCGCGCACTTCAACGACTTCGGCCAGTTCTCGTATGTGCACGTCTTAAAAGAACAATATTGTTACATATTTGCGGTATAAGAATTTAAAATACCGTCGGAATTATCACAGGTATTTTATTAGAGGTAACACGTAAAATCACAGAAAATCGTAATACATAAAACGCGCAAAGTCAGTAGCTACGTGATTCCCGTTTCGGAAGTTCACTTAGTAGCTCCTCGATCGCAGTTAAAATTCAACTATCACTGTCTTAACGGGCCGGCCTTATATATTCGCAAAATAGACAGATTGTCAACAATAAACTGTTTATGACGTCTTACACGCAGACCGGCCGTAACACAAAGGGGATTAGCGATTAACAAAAGACTATTTATTGCTTTTCAGTAATTAGAAAATTAACCCGACTAAATGACTGTCAGTCAGTAATGAAGGCAACCATAAAAGGATTACAATAATTTAAATTCCAAGGGGTAGTTAACCACCTGGTTGGTTTTCGGCTTCTTGGTACACTCACTTGTAACAATGTATTCATATGAAAAACTAGGATTCGCCCGTGACTTCGTCCTCGTTGGAGGGGTCACGGCAAAGATCACAGTTATTTTACCAATATTTAAAAATAAAGGGTGTTACGGGTATTATATCCAGCGGGACTTTGGGTTATATATAAAAACGATACATAAATCCTGGAAATTTCCGTTCAACCCGAAATAAGTAATGTTATAGAGTGGCAAAATAAAGTAGAAAATAATAAGGGCGCCACTTTCGCAAATTTGTTTAAAGTCTAGCAACTCCAATGTTAGGTCAAGAGTAATTTCGTGCAAGTATAAAGTTTCTTTAGTTACGACGTACGCATTTTGTCAACATTGTCTACGATGTTTACTTTAATAATAGTGACTATAATTTTGTACGCAAGAGCTTTAATACCTTGTGATAATTAACATAACAGCTATTTGATTAACAGAAGTTAAACTAACGATTACACCCTTATTCTGTCGGCTGTTCTTTGGTAAATATCGTCGAATCATAACGAAAAATTTTTGCTTCAAATTCCACTAGATATCCTTGGTAAATTTTAAAAATCACTGCTCACGTGAAACTTGATATTGTTACATATATTTAGTTATTTATTAGCGGATTATAGACCCGGATCAAAATTAAAATTAAAATAACATGGATAAATTCGCTTTGTTTATGATTCACTGACCTTGACAACAGATAAAATAGAATATTGCCAGAAAGCAAAAAAAAATAGTTCTCTTTCTAGACGTTATTGTCAGGTTATACCTACTAAAGACATATGCAACACACATGGGCTACGTTCCATTAGAGAATCACAACGACCACGTTGGCGACCGCGATTTTTCCCATTCTACTCGCTTGCCGGCGTTACAATCGTAAACCCAAATGGAACTGTTATTCGACCCACCTCTTGACATGGGTCGTTGTGGAACGGCTAACGGAGCATTTTGGGCGTTGTGAGCTTACTAATGGAACGCGCTGATGAGAGTACATTCATGGACGTGCTCTCAAATATATTTTAAAGTAATGCAATGTTTAACAATTTATCAAAGTATGTATAATATATGAAAGGACTTGCTAGTGACCGTATTTTTCCCATTCAGTGTTTCATTCGTTCTTATTGTCTGTAATATTAATGTGTTCTTTTAAACTTACAGAACACGACCACTTGCTGACCGATGAGGCGCTCGCCTGTCCTTGAGGTGACGCTATCCTTAGCGGCTTCAGTCTTTCTGCTATTGCTTCGGCACCTATCAAAATTAGATTAATTTTAATTGAAGGTATCAGTTGATGAAGGAGTTAAATTTTTTTATTATTTAAAAAATCTTACCACAGACGTCCGGCGCGGGCAAGGCGCTGGCGCCATCTTGCAGCTTAAATATATCCTCGCCAAGCAACGGCTTCGCAGAACGGCACATCGTGCACTGGAATGAAATACAAAACGAAACGCTTAAAAGAGTATTTGGTTCGACCACACAGTGTCTTATCACAGAAGGAGGGTGGTACGTTGATTTAGTGTGGGTGGTCTGACGGTCGGTATCTTACAACGGCTTCTGCAGAGCAGATATTGTATGCAGAGCTAGCCTCCAGGAGCCCCAAATATTTGTCATCGACAGCCCCGAGGTCCGAAGGGATTCGTAAACACATTCCCCCGGCGACATAAAAAATCAGACAGGAGGAATGCGATAGCAGGTTTTGGGACAGGAGGAGGGAAAGTTAGACATCGGAGCTCTCAAATCTAACTGTATGACGCCATTCAAGCCGGCCCAGCGAGCTTTTTTGTTTATTGCACGAGTTCAGCAGACAGGCAGACGGCCTACGTGATGGAAAGCGGTTACCATCACCTATGGACATTTGCAACACCAAAGGTGCTACAAATGAGTCGCAGCTCTCTTAAGGGAGACTGGTATTTGGCCATTAATGCCGGAACACAATTCAAAGTTGTTATGATGGCATACTCTAGACCAGGGGTGGTAGCTAATAGCCATCCAGTCGGGCAAATGCCCTATCACCCGGCCGCAGGATATTGTATTCTTTCTCCTATCCTGCACGGATAAACGAGCTGTAATCGAAATAATTATGGCAGCATGGCTCTATGGTAACGTATCTATACTACGCGACATATTTTAAACCAAATCCATTCGGTGATTATCCCTAGTATAAGACAAGCCCCCCCCCCCCCCATCCCTCCCCCTAGTTTGCACGGAGTTATTCTGAATTAATAAAATAAATAAAATAAAAAGCCTTTTTATTTGGTCCATAATAACATTACACTATACAATAATTTTAAAATGTCACATTATTTTTCGTCAATTTATAGGCCTTTATTCTGAATTAATACGATTTTAAATATTTTTTTGCAAACAGAAAACACAATAAAAATGGGCTCATTATCCGTGTATAAAGCGCCAACCGCTGCTCGCCATAGTTTAATATAGCTATAGCTCGAAGAAACGCGAGATTTCCCTGCGAGGATATTGGCTACGTGGCGAAAACCTGCAAAAACACCCCCACTCTAGTGACCAAGCGTAGTATTTTGAAGGCCTCCGTTGTTTGAAGACCTATCTACCACCTCAAAATATGATGTCTTTTCGATTGCACATTTTTTCTCTAGCCAAATAGTAAAAACAGTGAGTATTTATCATATCATATAATATAGAAAACCTTCACTGCGCGTCGATCGACAATCTTGGGGTTCCTTTAGTATTTCACAACGCCCGAAATGCTCAGTCTGCCGTTCCAAAAGTCAGCCGGCCGTGGTCGTTATGGTCGTGGCGAAAACGTCACTAATGACGTCATCATTTTCGATCACACAGCGCTCACGACGATACATGTCAAGAGCTGGGTCGAAGTGGCCTGAAGGATGAGCCCCGATAGGGTTGGAAGAGTGAGATGGAATGCTCCTCCGTCTCAAAAGAAGATCTTCCAGCGAGGCTAATGTTGTTCCTCGCAGGTCTAGGCCCATCTGTTGTAGTTGAAAATTTGTATATATTCTTTGTACGTTTCGGGACATGTTTGTGACATCAATTATTGCACAGCGCCATCTATTGGCTTGTAAGTGTTTCCACTACAGGGCGTTGACCACAGAGCATTAATTCTCTCTACCGATTGACATTAAAAAAAGGCGCGATTTTCAAAATAACCAATGACATTTGTGTACTTCGTCGATAATGACATCAACGCTCTATTATCCGTTCCACTAGAGTTTATGATTGTAACGCCCGCAAGCAAGTGGAACGGGAAGAATCGCGGTCGTGAACGTGGTCGTTGTGAGTCTCTTATGGAACGTAGCCTTGATAATTTCTTACAACGACGATGCAATAACAGCTTCGCAATCAGATAAATATGTAGGCACTTCACTTTTTATAATAAATAAATATTTTTAATGTGCGAGTGCACCCGGGTGAAATTCATGTATGCAGAAAATCAAACTTGTGTCACCGGGTGTACTCGACGAATTAATCTTAGATGTTTGTAAAGGAGGTAGGCTGGGCGATTTCGTTGAGTGTGAAGTGAGTTACTTACTTTGCCTGCTCGCTGTGAAACATTAGACTGTGCTCGCCTCCTCCGTTGGAAAAGTAGTTTTTAAAATAATTTTGTGTTGTGTATATGTACAAGTTTGGTGCCGGAATAAAGTACAGTAAACCGTAAGTGCCTTTCAATTGCCTTAAATACATAGAATAAATTAAAATCAACATGTCTGCAAAATTACAGTTTTACAATTAATTGTTATTAGCGCACTTCACATTTTGCTAAATAGTTAAAACGTTGAAATATAATACGAACGTGTGTTGCGTCAGTCGCTTCACAGTGTATGCTTAATTGGCGGGAAGTTCCCACTTCCGCAAAACTAGAAATGCTGACTCGTTACAATATGTCGTTAACGTGCTAAGAAAAATGAATAAATAAAATCGAGGCCCCGAGTACATAACTCATATTGGCAATCGAATCAAATTGGAATCGTAATTTTTGGCGGTTTTGGTAGTGTATAAACCATCTCGTCTCAATATTGAATCAATCTTGATTTGACTTATTTAATGTGAATATTGGAGACTACGGATATTTCACCACCTGTCAATCGAATGGATCAAGACTCGCAGTGGCATGGTTGCTTTGTGAAAGTTAACAGACTCGAGGGCCAGGGATTTTAAGGTTATGATGAATATTGTTACGAGTGCGGGACTCGAATTAAAAATGCCGTTGGAATTACTATAGAATTTATTAGAACTATACAAACACATAACACAGGTACAAATATAACTGAACACAATCAGTTCAAACGTAATGCGTGATTCAATAACACGCACAAAGTGCATCACTATATAGGTTATCGAATGTACACGAGGCTGGGAGGATGTTTGGCCCGTCAGATTTGTCTGGCTCATTGCAAAATATTTTAAAATACTTGATAACATATATAAAATTCAGCCTTCCTAAAATCACGTAAGTTCTCACTTTTTTTTTAAAGTGTCTGTCAAAAGTTATGGCCCACAGGAAGTGTCTGGCAACTGTATATCTTTGTTTATAACAATATCATATATACACATATACACATATAACTTCACGCCAGTTCCCTCGCGGGGTAGGCACGAACAACATATATGACATGTACAAACTAGCCTTGCTACTTTGACGTAACTTAGCATGTTTTTTTCCACCTTTGATAGCTGCTACCTGAAAAACGGCCCCGCTTTCAGCTTAGCGAGTATCCATTCCTTTCTAAGTTTATATGAAACTACCGATCCTAAAAATTTCACTTTCCTAAAATCACGAAGTCTGGGGTGACTGGGATCTCTATCTATTACATTTATAATGTAATTATACTTCAATCTTCTGATTTTAGTGGCAACATTAAGACATTACGTACGTAATTTACCCACTGTATCTGTAATAAGACTGTCATCAGATAACAAATATGTAATAAAAACTGAAACAATGAAATTATATGCTGCTAATTGAAAATAAAATCTCATTACAATAAGAACAGTAGATGATTAAAACTGGAAACATTTTCAGGTAACTTTTCCTTTTCTTAATTATGTTTATGTATCTACCTGCAATTTTGTTTATATTGGAGAGATAGCAAAGAGGAAAATTGCAATGTCAATATTCAAGAGTGTTTTGTTAAGTTTTTGGAACGAAGTTCCTTATCGCGCGTTGCGAAAGGGGGCTAGACGGAAAAAATTAAGAGCAAAAGTTGTAACGACACTTTTTGCTATAGTTGTAAGCCGTGCGGCGTGCGCGTGTTTCTCTGTCTGTCTCTCTCTCTCTCATAGAAAGCAAGCCAGTTATTTTCGTTTCGTCTTTCTATTTCGCATTGAACAGTGTGGTGTCGCGACGATTATTTTTGTTAAGTGTATACAGGTTTTTTGTACATAATAAATAATAAAAAATAGAATCCCAAACATATGTTTCCTACTTCAGTTACCACAAGCCAATTATTACTAAAATTTAGCCTACTGAATAAGTTTATATTACATTAAATTTGTTAATAATACTTTTTTTATTATAACTTAAAAAAAAATTGTATTACAATTCCTTCACTAATTATTATTATACAATTTCAACTTTAATGCAATTAAATAAAATCTAAAATAATATCAACTAGTGTAATATACGCTGTTTTTGATACTATTTCTTTGTTTATATATTTCTATACATAGTTTTTTGAAAATTTTTCGATGGTTGTCGATGCTTATCAACACACTTTTTGAGACGTTTTGAGAATTTTTAAGAC
Organism: Dendrolimus kikuchii; assembly: GCA_019925095.2. Taxonomy (NCBI): domain Eukaryota; kingdom Metazoa; phylum Arthropoda; class Insecta; order Lepidoptera; family Lasiocampidae; genus Dendrolimus; species Dendrolimus kikuchii. The sequence continues at coordinate 14,571,905 of CM034412.1, forward strand.
ATTTTAGGAGAACTTCGTTCCAAACAGGTGTCCCAAAGACACCTCATTAGTTTTTTTTGCAATTAATACATTACTTAAACATTACTCATTGTCACTTGATTGTCGCAAGATGTTTTGCATCAACAGTATCAATACACAGGTTTCAAAGATAGCATGTTTCAGATCAATCTGGCTTTAGATGCCCATTACCATTTGCCAAATAGCATTTTCAAGAAGCTAGTAGTAGCAAGTATTAAAAGCAATGGTAAATGCTAGAAATGTAAGATAGACGTATTGTGTGAAGGATGATATTGTTACGACCGCGGTGCCGACAAAGGCAAATTCACACCTGCAGCCCTGTAGAAACACATTTTATTACATTTTCGGCATTTGGACTTCTTTTGTTTACTTTGTGTTTAAAATTTGTAATTACAAACAGCACATTGTGTATTGTAATCTTTTATGGCAGTAATTAGTCAGGTGTGTCGGATTTCAAGTACAAACTGATTCTAGGAAATTCGATCCACGCGGCCGGGCAGACATATTCCATTTGTGCAGTATAAAGCAATGCCTCGATTGAGGCACGAGGTAGTCGAGCGATAGCCACGAGCGAAGCAAGACTTGTGTGCATTCGGTAATCTATTTAGTGACGGACTTTGCGCGTGTTATTGAATTACGATATTCTGCATTACGTTTGGACTTGTTGCGTTCGGTTATATTTGTACCTGTATTATACGTGTTTGTATAGTTCTAATAAACTCTATAATAATTTCAACGGCATTTTAATTCGAGTCCTGCAACTCTTAACAACATAATGATTTGTGGTGTAGAGGATGTATATTAGAATAAAGAAGTGTGGAATGAAAAGACATTGTGCCGACTCTGAATAATTAATTGGGAGACAGTGAAAAAAAAGAGTCAAATGCTAGAAATTCTTTAATGCTACACATCTACAATAATGTTAGTATGTTTTTTTATTATCGCTGGAGTACAGCAGACAGGCAGACGGCCCACCTGATGGAAAGCGGTTACCGTCGCCTATGGACGTTTGCAACACCAGAATTGTCGGTAACGCGCTGCCGGCCTCGAAGAAATTTATTGACACCCTTTTTAAAAAACCCCATGTTGTAGCACTGTAGGTGTTTTTAGTTGATAATTCACACAGCATTCATTCATTGTTTATTTGCTTTCTCTCAATACATATTGGGTAGGCAAGATAACTTTAACATGTTTGTTTTATATGTACAGAAAAACAGTTTTAAACACAATTTAATATTTTTTTTATTGCAAGAGTTCATCAGACAGGCAAACGGCCCACTTGATGGGATGCGGTTATGGACATTTGCAACACCATAGGTGCAACAAATGCGCTGCTGCTCTCTTAATGGAGACTGAAACCTGGTCACTAATGCCGGAACACAACACAAGGTTGTTATGGCGGCATACTCTAGACCAGGAGTGGTCGCCATCCAGTCGAGCAAATACCCTACCACCTGTGGCTGTGGGTTGTTTTGTTGCCTCTTACGACAGGCCGCCCGGCCGCAGTAAACTGTATTCTTTATCCGTTCCTGCACTGATACTATAATACGTACGGATAATTAAACGTAAATGCCTATTACATACCTTCCTTGAGAGAGGGAAGTTTTCATATGTGCAAACTTCACAGATCCACTTGCAGTTCTCAGATGGCGGCACAGAGCTAGCTGTCATCTGAATAATTGAAAATAGTTCTTGATATTAAATTACTATCTATACATTATAGTAAATCTGCAGAGGTCGAATTTCTGAACAATTAAAAAAAATACTAAAAACCGAGTCAGGGAAACGTAAGAAGTGAAATGAACTAATTTAGTTTTTTTTTTTTTTTTTTTTTGTTTTTCTGTTTGTCTAGTCTGTTTGTACCGGCTAATCCCCGAAACGACTGGACCGATTTAAATGAAATTTTGTATGGTGGTAGCTTATATCCATGGTCAACATATAGGATACTTTTGATCCCGAAAAATTAAAGAGTTCCTGGGGGATAGTGTAAAAAACCGCACCACGCGGACGAAGTCGCGGGCATCAGCTAGTATTTAATATAATAATATTATTTAAATAACAATTGCTATATTTTTGTAAATTCGTTGTTGGTCTTTTATGTTTTACTTAGCACCGACTTCTAGATGTTGTAAAAAGAAGTCGGTTAAATATTTATTTTTTGGTTTTTAGTGTAAAGACGTTTTTACATACATACATACATACATAACTTCACGCCAGTTCCCTTGCGGGGTAGGCACGAACAACAGAGCGCCATTTAGGCCCATTCTTATACACCTCACTTGCTTCTTTGACATTCATAGACGTTTAGACGCCATAAAGACGTTTTTGTTTTGGTTAATTTTTTTTTATCACAACAATTAATTAAATATACCTAAAAATAATACTGTGGCCACTTATACAGTCCAAATAACTAGCTACATTTAATAAAGTACTTTATATAGTTAGTAGTAGTGATGAGTAGTACACATGTGAGGCAGTACATTTGTCGCGTACAAAATAGATTTGTAATGATACGGCTCAAAATTTAAATTTGTACTACTTCAAAAATGTTGTCCTGCTACTACTCACGCGTCAAATGTAAGAGAAAGGACGGAACGAAGACAACAGTACAATAACGCCTCTAAGGGTATTCACATGACAAAGAGGGACAACATGACATGTACGATTGCTAGTAAAATGAGGTGACCGAGGCCGATCACATCCAATTCTTAACGAACATTTCCGAACTAGAAGTTTTGTACTGGACAAATGAGGGAATGAAGCTCACTGCCTCACCGGCCTCATCGCTTCAAATTTACTGCAGCGGTACAAACCATACAAATCTCCTTGCCTCATTTGAAGTGGTACATTGTACTGGTTAAATACAAAATGTCATGTTACGCATACAAACTCATTTTAAAATCATGTACTACCCAAATCTAATTAGTAGCCATCCAGATGGACAAATGCCCTACCACCTGGCTGTGGGTAGTTTTGTCACCTCTTAAGACAGGCCACCCTTACGCAGGTATTTTTATTCTTTTTCAGTTTGATTTATGCTCCTTTGTGCAACCCAAGATGTTTGACTGTCTTTTGATAATGCAGTAGGAATATCTTTAACACTAAGGCCATACGAGGGATGGCCTTAAAATGCAGTATGTGTCGATGAGTCCCCGCATGTGTGCCCTGCCAAGGCATGGCATTTCTGCAGAAACCAATGGCCAAACTACCCACTATACCTGAACTTATGCCCCATTAATGCAGTTTTTACAGGACACCACAGGACCTAGAACAATGTTTACTGCACAGATGCCCTTGTGTGCAGCTGTTTGACAGTTGGAATGGCAACCAGGCAACAGTCCCTTATGACACTTGGGAGATACTATGGCAGTTTACAACCAACATTACAACCCAAACCTTGATTCTTTAACTACAGAAAACTATCCAAGAAAGTTATGTCATCTATAATTTGCATGCATCTTGGCCAATGTTGCTCTCCTGTATTTCTTGTAAAATTAAGAATTCGCGGCAATTTTCTGTGTGTGTGACTTAGCCAAGATTTCTGTCCATCATATTTTTTTAAGTCCCAAAATTGTTTCTCCCCTCTCCACCAGTCAATGTGGACTTTTTCCTCATCCGAGCTGATAATATCTATCAAAGACGTTTGATGACAATGTATGTACATACATACATTGCCAAAAATTTTAACAATAAATAAATTTTATCCATAGAATTGTTAGTCTAACATTCTATGTTTTGTGTTGTCCTCAGGATTTCAGAAAGTGATTTGGAATATTACTAGGCAAATTTTTCTATTTGTATTTATATTTCTATATGCACTTGACATTTTACCACCTATTGTGACATTGGCCAAATCAATACAAATTGTGTTGGAGCCATAACCCCTTCAAAAAAGAAGAAAAAGACAGTTTAGTGTTTACACAATAAAATTTCAGTCCTTTTCAAAGTATGAGGTTTTGCCCTTTTTAAATAGGGCAATAAAAACATGATATTATTAATATGTTGATAAATTGTAACACAATGGCTAAGCTTAATGCGCAAAGTGATTTCTACTATTCCACCGACCACTCAAGATTCATGCCAGGCACTATACTTTAAGCTATTTCGCCTGTTTACCCTACTAATATCGCATTTATAAAGTTTGTAAGAATGTATGGATGTATGTTTGTTACTCTTTAACACAAAAACTACTGAATACATTTTGATGATACTTTATAATTATATAGTTTACACATCAGAATAACACATAGGCTATAATTTATAAAGATATGGTGTGAATTATTATAGATTTTCCATCACCACACGTGTGAGACCATGGGGCACAGCTAGTGTTTATATATGTATGTAGTTTTACTTGTATACATGTACATAAATAATTATCTTAACTATATTAAATTTCAAGTATTACAATAATTTTTGAAGTTGCAATTTAAAGTTGGATGTAGTTATTGCACAGGCTTATGGCCACATGACATTTGCAACTTCAGAAGAGTTAGCAAAGCCCTACTGGCCTCAAAGGAGTTTCACTACATTTTTATACCTACAATTGTTTCTGTAATTCTCCTATACTATATTTTATAACCAAAGAGGTACAAATGAAAATTTTCTACAGACATATTCCTTCAAATAAATAAAACAGGTGTTCTAGGTATTTATCAATTTCAGTGTAATTTGGGGCAACAATGGATAAGCAGAAATATGTTGAAGTTTTATGAAGATAATGACATAGGGAAAAATGTACCAAAACTTAGAATTAACTGCACAGAATTAAATAAAAAATAAAACTTCAATGTTTATGGTGAATAAGCTTATTTTCGGGTGCGGTATAGATATAGGGCACCTTTATTTTAAGTAATGGGAGCTGTGTAGGGAAGTCGAGGGGGAGGATAGGGAGTCATACTTACTCTTTCTGCAACCCCTATGTCAAGAAAATGTTCCTAAGATATTAATGCTTTTGTGCAGCGGTCAGCAAACATCACAACCAATTTATAACCATCATTTATATAGTTATTAATGAATAAATGGAGAGTCTGTTCTGGCACAAGGCAGCTGCTACCACACCACACTCACTTCGCTATCTCGGCGCATGCACTTTGCTCTTAAGTCTAACCTAAATCCCCATTCTAATCACTTGTCCCGACTTGCGCCAGAACAGACTGGTCACTATTTATTCATTAATAACTATTAAAATGATGATTACAAATCAGTTGTGATCACTGACCTAATGTTACATCTACAAAAACATTAATATTTTAAGAACTATAGATTTTATTGGCATAGGGTTTGCTTAAGGGGTAAATATTCCTCCATACCCTTACTATCCACGTTCCTCCACCCCTACCATTACTTACAATAAAGGTGCCCTATATTTATACTCCACCTCTATTTTCAATATAGGGTCTATGGAAGTGTAGTAAAGTGTAGGAATAGTGAATACATTACCTGGACAATGTTTGTTTGCGAGACATTAGTGGAGGCATCTTGATGTGTGCTGCCATCCTCTGACTGCGGCGCAGTGGGCTCCAGCGATGCGGCTTTCCTGCCCGCATCGTTCTGTGCCTCTTCGCTCATTGTACCATCAATTATAACATTGAGAATATGATCCAACGCGCGATAAAACCACACACTACTATAACATTTTCATTATAAGATTTCTCTCTTCGTATTGTTTGCACAGGTGCAGTGTGCCTTTGCGAGGTTGACCTACAACAATCGACATCCACACTACAATAGCTGTAATAATGTAACAATAAATAGAAAGGAACGAATTTCCCTGTAGGAATTCATTAAATTTGACAGTTCCCAATAATGCATCATGTTGCATTGTAGACAGGTATAATTATTATTCACAACTCGCGAACTTCACAATAAGCCACTTGGCATCGTCAATATTAGAATTTTGGCGTCGTTACACAACATAAAATCCCGACGGCTATGCCATAAGGTCAAGACTACTCAAGCGATACAATTCCACGATTCACTCACTCCCAAAAATTTATAGAATTGATCGATCCACTTCGTACCTTGAATACCCAGCCGATAGCTAAAACTATCCCAGGGACGATGGAGAAAAACATAAAAGAAACAATGGAGATGAAAGCAATTATGTTTATACGGTATTTTGACAAATTTTGTGTCAATTTTTGTGTCATACTCATACTATAAACGAGATGGCACGATTCGTTTAAGGTTGCGAGAAAAATAAATTTTCAAATGACATTAAAACTTGATTGGTGAAAAAGACTGAATAATGAAAATAAATTCAATTAAGAGCCAATAAAATAAAAGTACCATGAAAAGAGCACCAATAATAAACGACACAACATATTCAAAATGGCCGCAATCAAAAAAGGAAATGTCAAAATGACAAAGGTTTTATTCTATATTTATATATGACTTCACGTAACCAAGATATTTGGCTGATAGTGTTCAAACATAGTTAGGTCGTGTAATGGCTCAGGACAATAACTATAATAATCTCGTTTGTCATTCTGATAGGATAGGAACCCAATGATCTAACGTGAATGTCTGCGAAGTTTACTAAAAAATAGTATTTATAAATAATATTAAAAGAAAGAAGGTTTTTCAACTCTCCTTTCAAGCTAGAGAAAAAAGGCATGTTCTCTTATGATTATGGTAAATTATTGACAGCATGTCTGAGCATTTCGTGGGCATTACAAGCGGGTTCCTACATCTTACTATTCATTCACTTACCATCGGTTGAATTTTGACATTACTTATATGGAGCTAAGTTAAATTTTAACCGTAAGTAAGACAATGAACGGTCGATAAGATATAAGAATCGACTATAAATCACTGACATAATAATTGACAATAATAGAACCGATCATTTCTAGAGCAAGGAACATATTTTTATAGTGTATTTTATCAAGAAATCGTTTTTTAGTTGCATATTTGTGTATTCTATTAAAGTTTTACAGTACGTGATCGTAAAATTACTCATTTTCGAATGAATTATATACACAACATATCAAAAAGTTCTTTAAAATCATCGTCCTCTTCGAGAAAGAGCTTGGCGGCATCTGAAGAAGTTTCTAAATTACAAAGCGAAATTGAATTGTTAAAGGACACAGTTGCTTCATTAAAAGTATCATTGGAGAGTAAAGATGCCGCTATAGGGATGCTTGCACGTGAAAAAGAAAAAATATTTGTTGAACTAAAAACCACTCAACGCACTTCAAGGAATTTGCAGCAACAGCTTATTGATGAAAGGTTATGATTTATTATACATACATACATACATACATAACTTCACGCCAGTTCCCTTGCGGGGTAGGCACGAACAACAGAGTGCCATTCAGGCTTATTCTTACACACCTCACTTGCTTCTTTGACATTCATAACTCTTGTCATGCACGCTCGTCTGTTCTTAAGGCTCCTGACATCACCTTCTGCTAGTACACGATCAATTTGATCATGGAAGGTGTGTCGTGGCCTTCCACGACTTCGGCATCCATCCACTTTTGCATTGTGTATCTGTTTAGTCATTCTTTCATCATGCATTCTTTCCACATGCCCGAACCATCGGAGCATTCCTTTCCTTACCTTCACCCCGACACTCTCTTTCAGAGCAACTCTCTTTCTTACTTCGGTATTACGAACGGGGTCCGCGAGCGTCACTCCGCAGATTTCGCGCAGTGCTCGCATCTCGCATTTATTACACATCCCTATTAATATTATAAATGCGAAAGTAACTCTGTCTGTCTGCTGGCCTTTTACGGAAAAACTACTGGACCGATTTGGCTGAAACATACATACATACATAACTTCACGCCAGTTCCCTTGCGGGGTAGGCACGGACAACAGAGCGCCATTTAAGCTTATTCTTACACACCTCATTTGCTTCTTTGACATTCATAACTCTTGTCATGCACGCTCGTCTGTTCTTAAGGCTCCTGACATCACCTTCTGCTAGTAAACGATCAATTTGATCATGGAAGGTGTGTCGTGGCCTTCCACGACTTCTGCATCCATCCACTTTTGCATTGTATATCTGTTTAGTCATTCTTTCATCATGCATGGCTGAAACTCGGTATATATATATATATATATATATATATATATATATTCAATGCCGAGGTTGAATATAAGGATACTTCTTATTCCGGAAAATGCGATAGTTTCCGGGATAAAAATATATTTCTCTGTTTAACTGTTATGCTTTCACGGAAAAGCTATTGGACCGATTTCGCTAATTTTCGGTATATATGTAAATTAAATATATAGGATGGATATAGCATACTATTTATCTCGGAGCAAGAGATAGATTTGGGACAGATTTATGTAAAGGTGATCCCGGAAAGTAGGATAGGTTTTGTGATTTTGTCATTTCTGACTATTTTGTCCATTTCGTTCAATTTGTCTTCTTCTGTCATTTATGTAGTTTACAGATAGACGGGGGATCGGATAGTTTGCGATATAAAATTTAGCGAATCTTTCGGGGGCAAATAGCACTAACATAAAAATGTAATACAATGTAACCTCTATTAACGCCTGCTCTTTAAATAAGAGGTACTTACTAGAGGTTGGTCCGCGGCGCGACCGTGGTGTAAACTCTAGTTATAGTAAATAAATTAAAAACATTGTCACTGGCGAACGCATATAATTATTATTTGCAAAAACGCATCATTTATGTTGTTATTTTCCTATAACCTTGTAAGTCTATGACTAGAATACTGAGCCTAAAACAGAGGTAAATCTATAGCCGTTTGATACACGAATATTAAGTAGCGGGGTGGTGAAGTGGCGAGGGGGGAGGTATACTTACCCCTACTATGCACCCTATGGTCCGGAGACCTTTAAATATTAGTTTGTTAATAAACATACCTCACTTATTTTTTCACTAAAATTGGACTTAAATATATCATAGGTCCAAAGTTGAACCTTCCTTTTAAAGTCCAAAGGGAAGCCAGTAATCAACAGAAAATAACCAAAAAAAAAGTCAGTCATCAAAAAATGAAGCAAAAACACGACAGAGCACATTCACATACACTACAAAAGTAACCATGAAAACATTCTAAATGGTGGCCAATAAAGACGAAATTATAAAATGTGTATATTAAATGGTTACCAGTTGGTTCAGGCACTCACTGGGTGTTGCCAAGGCACACTTGCTTTGCCCGCTCGGCTCGTGCACTTTGGTCTGAATATAACCTAACCTAAATCACTGTTCTAGTCACCTTTCACCACCCATCACAATGATATTAGTTAAAAAGTAGGTGAGGTTAAATTTACCAAAAAATAATATTTCAAGAACTCCGGACCATAGAGGTTGCATAAAGGGTAAGTATACTTTCCCCCTACTCACTCCGCCCACTACTACTCACTACTTAAAATTATGTACCGGATATCAAATAGTAACCAAAGTGGGTCACCGTTAGTATGGACAAGATGCCATCCATTCATCAATGAAGGCACCAGCTCTATAGATTACACTATTGAAACCAGCTCTCTGATAACTTTTTGATTTCGCACTATATGTTTCAGAGACATAAATGCAAAGGAAAAAGATTATTTTAAACAAGAAATTGAGAGGCTGTCTAAGAGTTATGAAAATAAATATGATAAAAATGTTAGATTTCATAATATTCTCTAATTAACACAAAATATTATTATTACTTGATTCTATGTATTAATATTATAAATTGATTTAGATAGATAATAAAGAAACTGACATGTTGAGAGAAGAAATACGATCTAAAGATGAAGTGATTTGTAATATTTGTTCGAAATACTTAAAGATGAAATGTAATAAAAATCATCTACAGGAAAAAATTGACAAATTACACAAGAATACTCAAAAAGTTAGTAAAATAAATTATATCAAATAAACAAACTTTTACAACTATTATAATTTAGGTGGGAACAGAGGGTCATAGATCGTTTAGGCAGATTTTGTTAAGAACGCTTGTTCATTTTATAGGTCAATTTTGTGTATATTAATGCACTATTTTTATATCCACCGTTTTTCATTGATTCTTTGAACTCATTAAAGGAAGAACACTTATTTAAATCCTCTCGATTTATTATTTTATCCTGTCTCCGTAATAGATTTTCTGACTTAATTTGCTTTCATAAAATTACCACGTGCTGGCGATTAAGAAAATATTCGCTGAGAAAACTGCACACTGAGAGAATAGTTATTCCGCTTTAGACTAGAAGCATCTTTTCGTATAGATATAGTCCGTAATACTCATAAAGAGGAGGTGGCTTTAGGTCTGAGTTCAACAGTGGGAGTTTTAGAGGTTGGATTGTAATATAAATATTACCAAAATAAGTCGTATTACTTGTTTTACAGACTTATCAAAATATTATCCACTTGTTAGAAGAAAACAGAAAAGCTTTGGACGGTCTATTAAATAAAATGATCCAAACGGCAACTTGCATACCAAATAGTAAAAGATATTTGAAATTACTAAAAGTTACTGCTAATCTACATTATGAAAACATAGAGATGAAAATTCAACTTACACATAACGCAAACAATTATAGCAATTCATATAAGAATATGGAGGAACCTGTAGCTATAAGTTCTGAAGAAAATTTGGATAAAATATTAAAATGTACAAAAAAGGATAACATCTCAAGTAAATATTTAAAAAAGTTCAAATCACTATATTCTAATTCATATGCTAAAGCAACTGTGTATGATTTTGAAGAAAGAAGATTCCTCAATTATTCGAAAAGCTTATTAAAAACACCAATTTCATCGTCAAAATCTAATATAAAAATGCATTCTGATCCATGTATTATCAATATGCTAACAGATTTTTGATTTTTCCAAAATGTTGTGAATACTGCTATAGTTATGTTAAATTTATACATTATAGTATTGAATACATTATTTCGTTATTTTTTACACCGAATGTCCTATCATTAAACACGCTTTTGTTAAGAGTTATACAGAACATACCACATCAGAGCATGCAATAAAGGTGCATAAATCCTTCATTAAGCATATTGGCTAGTTGGTAAAACCCTTTGAAGTCATTTGTGAAAAATTTAATATCTATGATAATTTTTAAATGCTTTCTTGGGTGTTGTAAGTTAATAAAAGTTTACCAATATTTGTGTATTATTACTTAAAAATTCATATTATTTTTTATACTCAAAAATTGTACATTACCCTATTGTTAATATCGAATTTATTTGATAATCAATATTCAAGATTTAGTATTCATATTAATTTCAGATAACATTTTGACATAACAATCTACATTTGTTCGGGCTTAATCGCTACAACATTTATTGTTTCAGAAAGATAAACTTTGCTACGGTTTTAATTTACAATACTAACTAGTGTAGTATTTTTCAGTTTTTTGTGGATACATAAAAAATAATTAAATAAAAAATATTTATTTTAGTTTTATTCAACGGTTGTATAAAATTTATAATTATATGAAAATAATTAACATAATTTAAAATTAATATAAAATGTATGTTGTAATAATAGTTTAAGCTTATATACTTATATATTTTGTTCAACAACTAAAAATTTTGAATCTGTTCAATTTATTTAAAAACTTTTTTATATGATAATTACATGTAACTATTTTTGATAAGGATAATTATGTGATTATTTATGTCCCACAATTTGTTTAAAATAGGAAGATCGGCAATAACAGACACTTGGGAGTGGGGCTGCAGTAGATGTTAAATAGATGGTACTTTATATGTTTTTGCTGGCAACATCGTTCTCCAGATTTGTGTGTGCCGGCATCGCACGTGAACGTGTTGCAAAAATCTCAATAAATTAGTGAAATCACCATGTCGGACGAATATTTCTATGGTAAGTAACATTTTAGAATACAATGTGCTTCTCACTGCTTACTTATTTGTTGTTCTTACTTTGTACTTTTGGCACAATTTAGATCTTGAATTTGGCGTCTACTTTGACACCCGGTTCTCGCCATTTTATTTCACGATATATCTCAATTATATTATTTGCTTGTCGTGTTCCTAGTTTCTCTATTCTTCTGATTAATTAAATTATTTCTCATCTTGGTTGATATTTTTGTTGTTTCAATGTTTGGGTAGTGGCTTGCCGCCATTTTCGGTGTTACGGACGAAATGGCTAATTTCTTTGATGATTTGTAATGGCGTTTTTGAGTACGCATTATGTTAATTCCTTTTTACGCCTTCCCACGCATGATTATATTGATTTTTTTGCGTATGGATGCTGCCTCTTCGTGGTTCTAAGTCAAGGGCGGTTAGGCGCGCAATTTGAATCGATGGCGTCGTCCCACGGTCGTCAACCATTGCCGTTTAGTTTAAATTAAGGCGTTGTTGCAAGAGTTTGTTCACGATATCAATTTGTCAAATCAATGGCACAAGCCGAAGTACACAATTAACAACGTGTTTTGTTTACTTTCGCCGACTTTATGCTATATTTTTAGGTTATGTTGAACAGATCAAAACTCGCACGCGCTTCAAATGCCAATTTAGTTTGAGCGTTTATTTGTTGTTTTATGCTTTTCCTGTTATATTATTCTTGATCTCTCATTATAGAAGTCTAGTTGTAAAAATATAAATACATAAAATCTGCACCAAAAGCGTATTATTTACTTAATAAAATCGGGCCCAAACCACAGGGCTTTTCTAGACTAGTTGTTGATGGCTGTGCAAGACTAATTTTGTATTAAAAACCATCCATTGTGCAGCCATCTGTTATCAAGATTGGGAATAAAGTTTGCTGTGGAATATACAATGTGTAGCTGTGTCCTAAAGAAATTTTTCGTATTATTAAACATCTATATGTACTTAGTTATATTAGCATGAGTCATAGAAAAGTTGTTGACGTTGTATTTTGCAATATACACAACTCATTCATATGGTGTTTTTACATGCAAAAGGTGTTAATATTAATACAAGTTTATTTAAAAATCTTGTCTTGTTTACCATAGCTACTTTAACTTCAACTAAAACTGTTCACGAGACTGGTGTATTCCTTAATCATCATTAATTTTTCTTGAAAGTTATCTTGCATTCGACTATCATGTTGTATTTTAAGTATTGTGTTACATTAACTTTAATAAATGCTAGTAAGTAGCCTATTAGTTATAACTGTTACAATTGTGCATCAATTATGACCTATAAGTTGTCTGTTACCCATGTACTATAGCGACTTGACTAGCCTCTGCCTTTACTTAGAAATCATTGTCTGATAGAAGTTAGAATAATCCATTTATTTACTTAATTTCATAGTTCATGAAATTATATTATCAAAAGATTGGTGTATTTTCATTGTTTTAATTTTCAGGTATAACTTTGTCGGCATCACACCAGTCTGAGACATGGGACCCAGAGGTGAAAGCAGAATACCCCCGCAGCAACAAACTTCTCATACGCCAAGCTTTACTTGGACCAGAAGCCAAAGCAGATGAATTCAATGTTGTACAGGTGGGATCGTAGTAAATACATGTCAGATTGTAATTATGGATATTTTTAATATCGAACATCTTGTGAAGAAGATAGACTTGTAAGGTTTCCTCACCATTTTAAGGAGAAGAATTGTGTAATACAATATACGACCAAATATTAAAACAACTTTTTTATATTTAATGACTTATTAACTGAAATGTTCAGATTTATCATCAACTAGCTTCTGCCTGCAAATTTGTCCGCATGGAATAGTTGAAAAAAATCGAAAAAGTGAAAAAGAATCGCAACAAAGTTTTAACTTGAAGTTTTACGGGCAGGTTTTCAAATTGGACAAGTACATTAACAATCTGGCCATAAAACTTTGTTGCGATTCGTTTTTCCACTTATCTGTTGATGTTTCACTTCTACTATGTGTTTCAGCACACATTTCGATTTTTGGCAGGTTTACTGCAAATTATGATTTGGCTAGGTTAGGTAGATTTTAATTAATGCATTGTTATTTAAACATTTTATTTTATCAAACAAAAAACTGAATTCGATCCGGAACCAATAAATACATTGATAGTCTACTCTTAACATTATGCCGCCTCTCACCACGTCTAGTCTAAATTTATGCTGCTCTCCCACTCGGCCGTAACGCTTTTTCGTGACAGAAAAATCCTAAGACCCCATCTATATAGAAGTTTCACTTCAAAGAAGTAAGTTTAAAATACCTCTGATTTTGAAACATTCTTCATTGGTGCTCCACTTCTATTAGTCTTAGCATGATTATATATAGCCTATAGCCTTCCTCGATAAATGGGCTATGTAACACTGAAAGAATTTTTCAAATCAGACCAGTAGTTCTGAGATAGCATGTTCAAGCAAACAAACAAACTCTTCAGCTTTATATATTAGTATTGTTCTGTTTATTCGTGCGGTCAATTGTCACTGTCTGTTCACGGCTCACTCCAATAAAGCACAAATTTGTGCTCAAATTTTAATGAAACAATTTATTGTTGTCTCACTCTGTTTATATAGGATTTGCATGAAAAAAAAAACGATTATTTTGATATATTTTATACACCTTACAATGTGGTAATTTCAAGTTTGAACCTGATACCAAGTCCGCAATAAGAGAAAGCATCCGAGTTTTTGTGTTGAAGAGTATGTTAATCCTGAACTCTAACCCCACTTATTTATGAGTTATCTGGGGTTTTTAGGCTCTAGTAAAAAAAATAATTTGCTTATGCCATTATGAAATACATTTGTTTTACTAATAAAATGCTTTTATTAGTTTTCAAGGAGTCTATAAACCTCATATTATGAATAAGGGAGCAAATTTGTTTCCAAATATCGATTTCAAACCTGGGTTAAATTTAAGAGTGACTCAATTGTGCTCATAAGCTATATTCATATATATTCACCAGAAAAATTGAAATAAATTAAAAAGTTTTCATTGTTAGCCAATCGCAGTCCACTACTGGACGTAGGCCTCCCCAAGTGGACGCCACTCATCCCGGTCCTCCACCTTCCTCATTCGGTGCCTACCGACGACCTTGTGCAGGTAGTCTGTCCATCGGACTAGAAGGCGTCCGACACTACGTTTACCGAGACCCTTTTAAAAGTTTATCAATATAAATAATATTTATGCCATTAAGGTCGGTTTGGGTTTTTCTATCATCGATAAGTTATCAATTAAAATAAATTATAACTCGAATCAATTCAAAAGGTGGAGCCATTCAACTGTTTTATTCAAGCAACTGTCAATTTTAATTTGTCCATATTATACCTTATTCTATGAATAACTTTATCTAGTGATTGAAAAATGTAATAAAGAAAACACATCTATACTAATATTATAAAGAGGTAAAGTTGAGTTTGTGACATTGTAGGTGGTAATCTCTGGAGCTACTAAACCCATTTTAAAAATTCTTTTACTGTTCGAAAACTACGTTAATAGAGTGTCATAGGCTATATAACATGACGCTATTTACCACGAGAGCGGGACAGCGGGGATGAAACCGCGCCGGGCAGCTAGTTACATATAAATTCAGAAGTGACACAAGACCAGAATATTATAGAATTAATTAAAATGACATATACCTTAGTGACCTATTCTATCCTTGCAGGAAGGAGAAAAAATACAATTCCCTGCGGCCGAGCGGCCTGTCGTAAGAGGCGACTTAAACAGCCAGGTGGTGGGGCATTTGCCCGACTGGATGGCTACCACCCCTAGTCTAAAGTATGTCGCCATAACAACCTTGAGTTGTGTTCCGGCATTTGTGACCAGGTTCCAGTTTCCCTTAAGAGAGCAGCAGTGCATTTGTAGCAACTTTGGTGTTGCAAATGTCCATAGGCGATGGTAACCGCTTTCCATCAAGTGGGCCGTCTGCCTGTCTGCTGATCCCCTACCAAAAAAAAGTAACTAAAGACTAACCACTAATTATCTAGTCTATTTGGATGACTTACAAATATGATTTTTCAATAAATTACAACCTGAGTTACTTCAAAAGTCAAACCATTCCAACTGTTATTCTGTCTTATTATTTGTTATTCATGCAACTGACATTTTTAACCTTTACATGTTATACTTTATTCTATGAATAATTTTTATCTGGTGATTGAAATGTCCTCCAGTCCTTACACATAATTCATATTTATTTTAAAAGTTTTATTAGCCGACCCTGTCTAAAAATAAATGGACTGTTACATACGGCGTAACGCTCTACGAGGTTGTTGAATGCTTACCATATAAATGTATTGTCGTGATCTCTCTCTCAGACTTCTGCCACGGCGTCGATACTCGATATGTCGTACGCTGTCACTCTAGACTACTCTAGAGCATTCTAGCGCAGACGCCATTTTGACGTCATTTAATATGTCAAACAAATCTGTCCAATCATAACAAACGGGGAAAACTGGCGCATTTAGAATTTCGTATAACACCAAAATCGACTGATTGATATGGTAGGGCATGTGTGGTTCCTTCCAATAGCCCTCTGCTCCTTCCCCTTATGCCAGCATCTTTTTTTATCTCTTCCTGTTCTCCCTATCCTGTCCTAAAGGCTGGGAACATATTGGCTTCATCTCTGGTTTTGCAAACTTCTATAGATGAAGATAGCCATTTTCCATTAGGCGTCCCGTGTCTGCCTGTTTGCCAACTTCGCAATAGAAAAAGGGGTTACTAGTGAGCAATGAACAAGTGTTTATTTTCTTTGCAGGTAGAGACAATGTCCATACAGGACGCAGTGAAGATTCCAGTAGCAGTATTAAAAGCAGGTGAAACGAGACACGCGCGCCTCGACATTGAGTTTCCAGATGCGCCAGTCACATTTACACTTATTCAGGTAAATACTTAGTTACTGTAATAAAAACAAAACACCTGTGAAGTATTTAATTGAAGACTATTTGCATCACAAATTTATTCTACAGATTGCAATAGTTTAAAGTGTGCAAAATGGAAATTACAATGTACTCTTTATGGATGAAATTAAAGGACAGATTGTTGTAGGGGGGAATAGGTTAATTTGCTTTAAAATATTGACTGATAAGTTGCAAGACAGGGCAATCTCTCCGATCAGAAGCACGGATTTTATGATTTTTTGACCCCTCCCCCCATCCTTGTTATAGTTGGTCATGTTCAGGAGACTCCTCCCTCCATGGCGTGCATCACATATTTTGCTATTTTACATTAAAATATTATTAACCAGCCGCCATATAGTATCTAACAAGCTATAAAGAATATATTGAAATGTTTACTACTACTAATCCTCAGTCTTTTCTGCTTTAAGGCTGGAAGCACATTGGTAGTATCACTAGTATTGCAAATGTTCATAGGCATTTGTAAACATTTTCTATCAGGTGGGCCACTGACGTGACTGCTGTGCTCTGGCAATAAAAAAATCCAGTATTAAGAATATATAATTTTCTTTTTTTCACCTTCCCCAATTTGGAGTCCATAACATGTAACACATATTCCATTTTTACAACCGCACCGCTCGCCATCGGCGGGGTGTTCACCCCCATTTCCTGGAGCTCCCACGCTCAACTACGCAACGGTTCTCTAGAACGTTTATTCCGCGTACAACAATGATCCGGAGAGAACTCCCCGCCGAAGTTTTCCCTCTGCGCTACGACATGGGGTCATTTAAGAAGGGCGTTATAAAATTTCTTAGAGGCCGGCAACGCCCCTGGTGTTGCAAACGTCCATAGGCGACGGTAACCACCTTCCATCAAGTGGGCCGTCCGCCTGTTAGCCTGCTTCAGGCAATAAAAAAAAAATCCTTCCACACTCTTTTATACTGGCATAATAATATCTGCTGGTCTACATTTACATTTGCACCCATCAAACTTTTTACTACTATTCCTTTTGTCACATTATTTACATGCCTATATCCCTTAAAATCTATCTCAAATAAGACTGTATATGGCTGACACATTATTTGTAGTGTTATTGTAAACTTTCCTATTATGAAATAAATATTAATTGTAATTATATGAAATTATATAATTAATCCTGTTACAATTTAAGAATAATCTGTACTTGAGAATCACGATGTTTATATCTCTTGCTTACGTGATTTCTCCCATACTATTTGAAATAGACTGTAGTCTTCTTCCTCTCAATTTTACAACAGGCTATATAATGAAAGTACAGAAATGAAAAATGATGATAAAATTAAAACCATTGGTACATTGACGGGCGCGCGACGTCGTTTTGACTGTTGCACCGCCCATACAATGATTTCTCGAGGCATTTGTCTGATTCCACTGACTTTGCAATGACATTGACCACATTAAAAAGACCTGTGTTACACATAAATATCGTATTGTCACAGGGTTCAGGACCAGTACACTTGATTGGCCAGAACTTGCTAGGGGCCGTGGTGGAAGAGTTTGAAGACATGGAGGAAATGGAAGAGGAGATGCTCGATGAGGAAGAAGGAGACGACTCCCAGTTCAAGGTCAGTTTCTCTTTTAGTCTGTTTCTTTGCTTGCAAACATCACAAAACAAGTATTTCAGAAATTTCGGAAATATATTTTATTTCAATAGCAATATTAGAAATTGTAAATAAGACTTTTATAGACTTATTGCTGGTTAGGTTTTTTGAAACTACTGAAACATAGCTTTTCTATTGTTTATAGAGTTGTATAACAGCATAATTTTTTGTGTTAACTCACTAACTCATGTGGCTCAAAATTGCGCCATGGCATCAGCAAAATATTATGTCGAGATTGCGCGCCATCTGCAATGTATCACCAGCTTAGTTGAAGGGTAGAGTAACTCATCACGTTATGTTGAGCTGAAATTAGTTAGCGCCAACACATTTGGAATAAATTAGTCAGCGCAATGAAATGAGTTAGCGCAATTACGCGATGTATATTTGTGTAAAGGTGGCTGATGAATTAACTGTTTATAATCAGTTTTTCCGCCTTAGGCGTTAGACGCTATGCGGCTAGTCGCAGTCCGATCCGGAATCTTAACTGCAACGCGGTTTAATACCGACCGCACAGTGTGTGTCGAACTCGTCCGGCTGACCGCCAATGGAACCCAAGTGCTTCGAGCGGGTAGATCAGCAGCTGCTTATTATTATATAAAAATCAGTTTTATGCTCTGATTTTTAATTACCTGGACTAAAATGACACCTGCAATTGACCTTTTTTTTTATGTTGCAAGCTTGGAGCGTAGTGTTCTAGTATGGCTCATTCATGAGTGAGTTGTTGATTTAACTCACCACTGAAGTTTCTATAGGATTCAAACAAAATGCTGAGTTGCTGATTCAACTCACTTATGAATAAACCATACTACAACACTGTGCTCGAAGCTTGCAACATAAAAAAGATCGATTGCAGCAGTCATTTTAGTCCAGGTAATTAAAAATCAGAGTTTACATATATTTCGTACCTGTGGCCAGATTACGGCTAGCCGCATAGTGCGTATATGCGCTTATTGTTACGTCATCCCAACCCATAATTCAAACTAATTTAATTGAATAGAATGAGATAAGGTTGCATCAGTGACTTATATACCACAACTTGGCTTTTATTTAGAAGAATTGAATAGAGATTTTTTTAAATATTCAATATGATTGTTGCAATTTTCTATAACTCTACTGCTTCATCTGGGATTATGTTACAGTTATAGACCATTTCACTCTAGCCATGGGTTTAATGAGTTATTCCTGAAGGGATATTGTAATTAATGATGTTAAATATTAACAGATAACATTTGTGTATACACACTAATGTAGCTATTCATTATGGTCCTTATTTTTAATGCTTGTTTGGCTGCTGTCAATAACTATAACATTATCGCAGGTGAAGCCTGAGCATTACAGTAATGAGTGACCATTATCAGATATGGATTATTGATTTCAACTCTTGAATAAATTTCAATACTTTTAATTAAATCAATTTGGGAATGTCTGTTCCGCAATCTTTGCCAACGTTACTTGACAATAAAACTGAAATATTTATTTACATCACTTATCATGCAGGTACATCCCTATTAATATTACAAATACGTCACTAGCTCTCTGTTACACTTTCATGGGAAACTACTGGATTAATTTGGCTGAAACTCAGCATATATATATTTATGATGCCGAGGATGAATATAGGATATTTTTAAAATGGGATATATCTTAGGATAAAAATGTACTTGTCACTCTGTTTTGATTTTATGGAAAGACTTGCTGAAATTAGATACACATGTAATTTTAATACCGAGTGTGGCCAAATGATATTTTTCATCCCATATAATGGGATAGATTTATGTAAAGGTTATCCCGGAAAGTAGGATAGGTTTTATGATTTCGTCACTTTTGTCTATTTTGCCCAATTCATTCATTTCGTCCATTTTGCTATTTATGTAGTTTACGGATAGACAGGGGATGGGATAGTTTGCTATATAAAATGTAACCTGTACTGCCTGCTCTTTAAACAATGGTACACACTAGAAGTTGACCCACAACGCAACCGCGTTGTAAACACTTGTCTATTATAGTTTTAAACATTTTACTTAATCTTGCTTCCTTTTGGACAAGAAGTGGACAATCTAATAATGATAATTTGAAAGTTGTCTCGCAAAATCTAGATGACCTATGACCTAAATCAGAATAAGTAATGATTGTATACTTTATTTTAACATATTTATTGTCAATGAATATGGGTCTGTTACCTGAAATAAAAACTATTATTATTAGCAATCAAAATTGTAACTTGAACCAAGACTATATAATTGAAGTTGTTGATAGTGCAAATGATACAATAGAGTGGTGCATTTGCAGGAAGATGAAAACAAACGAAAATCATCAGCCGGCAAACGCAAGACGAATGAGGTACTGAAAACCTTCAACTAATTGAATGTGATTTCTTTCTGTATATCTGCTCACCAGAGGGAAAAGGAAATAAAAATTTATGCCTGTTTCTGTACAAATGTGACATACTTCATTTGAGTTTGGTAATTTATTTTTAAGCACCTTTGAAAAATGATATTTCGTGTGATTTGTATCACATTACAAAATTGAAATCTATATTTCTATTGTGAGACCATTTCTATAGTGTAAATTGAAGTATTATAGTAGTATTTTAAATGTTGGCAGTTAATATATTTAGTTTGCAGATTTTAAATTCAGGTGTTTGCAGGTGTTAAGCAAAATAATGGTTTTAAAATAAATTTTCATACATAAAAGTAAACTGTTTAAAATATATTTATTGTATTTTAATTCTTTCCAGATTGGTATAAGATAGTTGCCCTCTTAGTTTTACTAAATTAATGTCATGAGACAGGTCTTGTTTGACGAAAATTAAGTATCGTAATGATAAATTGGCTGTCGGTTTTCTGTATACTCATTCATTTCCCTTTACCTTCTGATAGCTGTTTGTTTAGATAGTAGAATCAATATTAGAAATTATATTTTGCTGTAATGCTACATACAACAGTGTCTTTATAGGTTTTCAGTCTAGATTCTCGTTAGTTAAATATTAATTTTGTTACATGTAATTAGAACTATAAAAATTAATTTAATTACAGGCAAACTAATAACAACACATGGCGAGTACCCTTGCCAATGTATGCCTACAAATTTTATTCCCCTATAGTTAGTTGGATAAACCTTTGCTGGACTACCTCACTGCAATGCAAAGGCTCTAGGTTTAATTTCTGGCATAGCAAAATTCGTAAATGAACTTTCCGTTGTTTACTTATGGTCTGGGTCAGCCTGTGTAATATTTGTAACTTGCTTAGCTTGAGAATATACAATGTGTGCTTGTCTGTCGATTATGTATTTATTCATTGATCTCTGTGATCTGTTTTCTGATGCATCCATATTTGTATCTTGGTGAGTTCTGAGCGTCCTTGAGGTGCCTGATCTTGAAGATTGGCAAAACAGGTGTATTTTTCGTAGTAAATGACTATTTTCTGAAAAAATACAACTAACCAGAATTTACAGATGTGGATGAAATTTTATTTTTTGTTGAATGTAACTATATACATACATTTACAACTAACTTTATTTGTAACTATATACATGATGTTTGAATCGGGGAGAATTTCATACTATGCTGTCCACTGTTTACATTTTTTTCACTCAGGGCGCGTTCCTTCAGTATAACTCACAACGATCAATATACTCCTTCAACCGCTCCACATAGCGACCGCGGACTAAACTGTCGCTGCGAAAACGTAACTAATGACGTCATAATTTTCACTCTCGCTGCTCTCACAACGACCCATGTCAAGAGGAGGGTCGAATAATCTAATTGAGTTTAAGATTGTAACGCCCGCAAGCAAGTGGAACGGAAAAAAGCGTGGTCGTTGTGAGCCTCGTTTGGAATGTAACCTCAGCAGTGTATTACTGTCACTGATGTAGTAGAACCATGCTGGAATCATCTTAATTACAGCCCACTGGGCAAGCTCTACTGGTGTGATGATACCACACTCACAGAAGATCCCTGTGAAATGGTCAGTCCTTGAGCTAATCGTGTTTCGTATGATGAGTGAGTTCCCTTGGTCCACTTGCCCACCTATCTATGATGATGCGTTGGCATCACCCCTGTTGTTGCAAAATGTTCATACGCGACGGCAGTCATTCCTGTCAGACGGGCTGCCTGTCTGTTGGCTCGCTTCTGGCAATAAAAATACTATCCTTCGAAACTACTCCCAGGACACGAAGTGACAAAGCATTAAAAAAATCGGTTTGTGAAAATTGTGTCCGAGTAAGCTAATAACTTTTATGCGCCCTAGCACTTTTAACCCCGCTCCCGGAAAATTTCCCGCAGGATTCCAGGGATAAACGGTATTACATTTGCAAAGAGTTTTCTATTTGTTAGTGAAAAACTTTACCCGAGCAATGACGGTCTCGCAAATTCAGTTCTTTTCCCCATACCAAAAGTGCCCGATGTGCCTAAAGTTTTCATATCAAAGTCTATCTTCTATTTGTATGTGAAATTCTTCCTGCATGCAATGGTGAAACAGATTTGTATGTAGTTTAGATATCAGTGATGTATCTGGGGCCCAATGCTGCTAATACTGTCTCGTCAAAATGGCCGGACACTATCGTCTCGGTCGTAGTTTTGCCTGATTTCGGTATCCTGTTAATTAATTCCAATGGTGTGCCACAGGCACGCCACACAATCTTTGTAAATACAGTATAAACTCCATTTAACGACAAACTCCCTTAAGGGTCGAAATCGTTTTGCTTTGGTTGGTTTACCTTGTTTTCCATACATTGATACACTCTCAGCGCGTTCCATTAGTAGCTCACAACGCCCAAAATGCTGCGTTAGCCGTTCCACAAGGCGACCGCGATCGTTGTGGTCGTGGCGAAAACGTCGCTAATGACGTCATCATTTTCAATCTCACCTCACAACGACCCATGTCAAGAGGTAGGTCGAATAGCCATTCCACTTGGGCTTACGATTGTAACGCCGGCAAGCAAGTGGAACGGGAAAAATTGCGGTCGTGAACAATGGTCATTGTGAGTCCGTAATGGAACGTAGCCTCTGTATAGCATTACACCCACTCTCAATAACAACAATTAAGTAATAAAAAGTACCTTTTAAGTTGGCAAAATTAGTAAAAACTACACAGTTGTGTACGTTGTTTAATCGCTTTATTATCCTAGCCTGTAATAAACTCGACTTTTGGCATCATGTAACAGACTTCTCTCCATTTAACAACAACTCTATATAGCCATAAAATACACAGTCCCTTCAGTGTCGTTTATATAGTTTACACTGTATTTATAAGCGAAAACCCGTGATAATAATGTTTTAAAATTTTGGTAGCATTTCAATATTCATTTCGGTTAACGCCACTCCTGCTAATGGTATTACCAATTTTTTTCTATTATTATTTCGCCACGATGATATTGTTTATTTAGTGGAATACGAATTTTTGACACTACGCTAATGGAATCGTGCTTTGAATATCCTCACAACGCTACGATATTGAAATAGCAGAATTGGGCTCTGGTATACTTTATGTTCAAAAAAGGGATTGTTTTTGCTGGTTACAGGTTCGAAGTTTAGTTATGCGACGTACGTTCTAACAGTGATGCGTTTGTGTGTTATAGGACGAGGACGATGAGGAGGGCGAGCCCAAGGGCAAGAAGTCGAAAATGTCGAACAACGCCAAAGGCAAGGCGCCCTCGCCCAAGAAGAACGCCAAGAAGTGAGCGGTGGGCCTGCCGCCGCCGCCGCGGGGCGCGCGCGGCGCCCAAGCGGCCGGTGGCGCCCCCTAGCCGTAACGACTTCAGCCAGTTCCTATATCTTGTTATCCGCTCATTGACCTTGTTGCTATTGGTTAAAACTTGACATAACGCCATACATGTCAATTCTTTTAATCATTATGAAGGGTGCGTCCATTAATTAACTGCGGAGTATTTGGTGATTTTCCGACACATGATGATGAGATTTGGCTCGACCTCCTCCCCGTAACCCCAATCTCATGTGTGATTTCTTTAAATGTGTTTCTAGAGTAAATGCATTGGATTTATTCTAAAAAACATATAATTTGCTTAACGTTTTTATTTAAAAGTAGTATTTAAGATTGCGTAGAATATAGGCTAGAATCACAATGAGATAGTTTAATAACAAAACACATAAATATGGTAATTACTGAAATTGATAAAGGAATAATTATTCCAGTTCAGTCCAGAGGTCTGAAGAGTGGTTATTGGAACCAACATGTCCATGTGATTTCACCTCGCAATTTGACATTTTTGACCCCCCGCCCCCCTTAAACGTCTCGCGTAATTAATGGATGCCCCCTAAGGTAAAATGTATAATAGGATATAGAAACTGCCATAGTGTGGTAATTGAGCCTAGGTTTAGCGTTGTATCGACTCGAGAGTGGTTCCGGGAGTGCATGAGTGCGTGTGTTCGTGATATATACTTCTTACCAAAACGGGGTATCTGCATACATGTATCCAATCCTCTGTGGGTACCGAAAGTCGTGTGATTTTCGATATTTTTTTTGTTCTAAACTAAATTTTTTTCCATTCCTTACTGTGGTATAGTGTTATGGATGTCAAATGTAATTTTAATAACTTAAGTCTTAAATTCACACAGATTTATTTTTAAGTTTAAGTAATTAAGCATAATCAGTGTACTTTGTAAGGCATTGGTCGTATTGTAGCGATTCAATGTGCTGTTGGATTAAATTAAATTTGCGAACGATTTCTCAATTCAGAATGAAAACTGATATACTATTATAGTTTGTACATATACATTATAAAAGCGTAAGAACGGTAACGAAATAAAAGCATTTCTAAACATTCACATGTCGGTTTTATTTCTCTTATCACCTCTTATAAACACTGATGGTACTAGTTATGTACTTGTTGAACGATACCAGGGAATAAAAGCTTGAAATATTTGAAAGAAACCATTTCCTCATATCGGTCAAAAAGCCTAAAGCGGCCACTTACAAAAGTTACAGGCTTTTGCAAAAATGCAATTTTTTTAATGAACGAATATCAGAGTCGTACACGAGCCTTGCGGCGCCTAATCTTGCCGCGTAGGGTCTAACCTCCACAAAATACCCGGTATTGTACGAAATGTATTCTCCGTGCTTCAACAAAAAAAAGTGGAGATGCATCGTCTCTGCCTACCCCCATTGTTATACAATGTGTATGTATGTACACAATTGTTGGCGCCTTAGTACAATGATTGGTACCCTATTATTTTATTCAAAACATTAATCAATCTATTTTTATTTATAGTCCTACAGTAATAACAATTTTACTGTATGGGTATAAAATAGTAAAAGAATATCTTGAATAAATTCACTGGGTGCCAACAATGGTAGAGTTTACTCTAGCTAATCGTTTCTCAACCTCGGTCGCGACCTTTTTTTATTTGAGGCAAAGGGAATTCATATATATACATTTCGTACACTACCGGGTCCTTTACTGGGATTAGACGCAAGGCAATGGCAGTTATCCACTGAAGGTAGCGCAGATAAGAGTCAATTGCCGGCTTGTGTGGTGACTGCAAGGTACTCGTATTAAAGAGGTAACCCAAGGGCTAATACTCCACTAAAACCCCCTTCCTCCTATGTGCCCCGCGCTCATGGTGGGAAAAGCGTGAGACTGCACATCGGTGTTTGAGAATGCTCCGGGAGAGAAAAACTTACTTCGTCAACAGGGGTTTGATCCTCCGCTCCCCAAATACTGGAGGACCCCTGTAGCGGAATTACGGGAGATCCTGCGCATATCCGGGGCCCCGACTCGCGTCAGTATCCACGGGACGCACGCGCACCTCTTGCCCTCTCGTTCAGCGGCCTCCGTTTGAAACATTACTGCTTCGCAGAGTATGAATGCTCCCTCCCAATGATCGTCGCTGTGCAGCATGGCCTGGACCAGATTACCCTGCGAATCGATCGGACCTACGACGGCCTCGAGCTGAAATCTACGTTGTCCATGCTGCGCACTCAACCAGCGTATGGAACGCAGAATCCAGCGCGGCACTGAGGGGAATGGAGACATCCCACAATCTGATGCAGACTTATCGAAGCACCCATTCCCGCTAAGTATCTGCGTCATCCTGAATGTCAAGGTCCCGCATTTCCGCGCAACCCATCGCACCAGGTGTAGGCGCACGGCCTTCACTATATCAACGCTAGCCACAGAAGTTTCCAACTCTCGACCAGTTTTGGATCATGCACGCGGTTTCTCGCGCCCTGATCGCCTGAAGCTCGGCCTGGCTGGCGACCAGCCCGCGGGAAAGGGCATCCTGTCGGGAGCGACGAACTTTGGCAACTACGTCCGTCTGGAGAGGTCAAGGCGGATCGCCTGCCAAGAGTGTTGTCGCTGTCCACTTTTTTTTTTGAGGCGGGGGAAATGCGTTTCGCACTCTACCAGGCCCTTTACTAGTCTTTTAAAACAATAATAACTACATATAAATAAACTTTTAATTAAAATATTAGAACAATTTTGTAGTGACGGGATTGCAAGAATTTTTACTTAATTTTTTAGTTTTTTCTTGGGTGGGAGAAAACAATGATTTAGCCGATAGAACCTTAATAAGAATCATGAGAAAAGGGTAGAGAAATATTTTATTTTTATAAATATATTTATCTCTTATCTAACAAAGCTTGTAAAATTCTATTCCTTTCTCTCTGGATATTATTAGACTCTTCAACTGCACTTACTAAGCTTTCAAACTTATCACTATCATTTCTACTTTGCATCTCTTGCATAATTATCCTCTTTATTTCAGAATATGTCATGTCATCTACATTGATATGATTACTGTGGTACACACTTGTTGGTTCATCAAATATTTTCTCAAAGTAAGAAAAGTAAGGCCAATTACTGCTTTTGCCAGTTTCTCTCTTTTTCTCTGCCAATCTTATGTAAGTTTGTTTTAGGTTGCGGAATTTTCTGTCACACTCTTCAGGATATAGACCAATCTTCGGTGCCAGCAGTTTCCATACATTCTTCTTCTTTACCAATGGATCCCTAAACTTCCCTTTATTCTCTATGTAAAATTCAAGCAGTTTTCTAACATAGTTATCTTCTGTCATTCTACAGTTATTTACAATATCTTCTCTAGTTTCATAATTCCTCTGTGTGCCATAGATAATTTCAAAATCTTGATAATACCTCCACTTTGTTATAGATCTACCCATATCTGCTTTCATTTTCAATCTAATGTAAGTTTGCTTTAAATTTCTGAATTTTTTATCACAATCACTTGGACTTTCTCCAACTATCATTGATATTTCTTTCCAAAGTTCTTTCTTTTGATATTTAGGGTTCTTAAACTTATCAGCTATCTGAAGATAAGAATCTATAAGCATCTTAGTTTTGGTCCTGTTCCAAGGACCAACAATAGGTTGGTGATTGGTAAAAATTCTTTCAAAAAATTGATAGTACTGCCATTTAATAGGTTTTCCTGTTGCATGACTTCTCTCAAGCCAATTAAAATAGGCCCTTTTCAAGTTTTTGAACTTGTGATAACAGTTGTAATGTGTGGTTCCTAGTTGTGCAGCTATGTCTTTCCAAACATCTTTCTGTAAGCCATCTGGATTTTTGAACCTGTTTGAATTTTCAATGTAGAGGCTTAATAACCTTCGGACTTTGTGGTCCTCCCAAGGCTCTAGTACTGCGGCTGGCAAGGACTTGCATTCATTGAAGACCTCCTCGCAAACATTGTAATGTACCCACTTGATCTCTTTACCTATTTTTTTCTTTTTTAATAACCGTATGTAAGTTCTTCTTAAGTTTCTATACTTTTTAATACATTCATCAGGAGTAGTACCAAGCTGAGCAGAAATTTCATTCCAGAAATTCTTATCCTTTTGGTTTTTAAGCTTATTTTTCAAGCATAACGCTAGAAGATATTTTATTTTGCTTCGATCCCAGAAGTTCTCTGTATCTTTTTTGGTGGTTTCTTTTTCACAATGCTCTTGAACTGCTTCTTGTACCAGAACAGGTGCTTCATTTATTTGGATGTATTGCTTCTCTGTGTGGGTGTCTATAACATATCTTGCATCTTGTCCTGCCACTGAAACTATTAATGTATATTTATGAGCACTAAACACACTTCCAGAAGTTTAGAATCAATTTTACTGAGTTTTATAGATAAAAAATATCTATAAATATATGTTATGTTTGTTTTATAAAAATTGCTGTTTTATGTATTTCTTTCGAAAGTTTTGGCTAATTTGAATTGGATGGTAAATCAATATAAGTATATAGGTAGTGAAACAGATTGTTTGTGGCAAATATCACGAACAGTCTGTTTAAATATATTAAAAGTCGATTCTAAGTAAAGGAGGAATAGTTTTTGGAGCTCACTTTGTTATCAACTTACTTTGATTTTGCAGAGGAAAGTTGCTACTGAAGATAACGTTACTTTGGTCTTCTCTCACAACGAACCAGTAGCTTTGATTTTGTGGAGTGTTCATTTCCATTTTCTCGTATCTAAGACCAAAGTACGGCACTCTTTAATCTTAAAACTTTTATTTATTTGTCAACAACAAGTTAGAACATAATCTTCAATTGAAAAAAGCGCTTTCAAGCAAACCAAGCCACTGAAAGTACAAACATGAAAATAAAATGGCGGTTACTCGGTAGGCTTAAGGATACCCGATTGATTTATCGATATTTCAAAATATCTTTAATATCGATAAAATGTTTATAAACAGGATTGTTGAAAAATTTTTACACAATCTTTTTCTTTTGACTATTTTATCATAGGTCATAGCGCTATCTGTAATTTATTCGACCTGTGCATATATTGTATATTAAATTGTCAATGAAGAGAAATCTCTCAGTCAGTCAGTCACACATGTAAACCATTTCTCGTATTTTGCTATATAGATTTTATTGTGTTGAGACTAATGATAGCAGTGTGGGCAGAAGTACTGTAGTCTAAAACTGACAGATATTAAAGCCATCTACTGCACACGGCATTGGTAAAAATAAACTGGATGGATACACTATAACTTTTAAGGCCAATATCATGAGTAAATACTCATCAAATAGCCTTCGATTTCAGTTAAATAACTACAATCAAAGCTATTTTTCTAAGAATTACGATAATAATTAATGCAGTAGTCAACACAACAGAGGATAACATATTACACTTATCGTAAAGGCAAGTATTTTCCCTTCTGAAAAAGTCGATATATCTCTATGCATCCCTAGGTGAGATTGATTTTTCTGTGAATGCTTTATGATTATAGCCTCTAGGCTTTTAGTTTAGAATCAATATTGTTAACATTCGTTTTTTTTTAATGTACAAAAACAGAAGGCCAGCACAGAATACATAATAATCTTGTAAGGATTCCGATCTTACCAAATTGACTTCCAAACCCTAAAAAGTTATAAATTGTTCCTAAAAGTTACATGAACTTTAATGAAATGGCTGCGAAGATTTTGTGTGGCAGAATAATTCCCAGGGTTAAAAGTAGCGCAGATTTGATGACGATTAGCGAAAACGGCACCGAAATCGGCTCAGTAGTTTTTACGTGAATAAATAAATGATTATATTATTGAAATATATTTACAAAATATAAATTATTGTTCTCCAAGAAACGCTAAGAAAGAAAGCTATTTAAGAAAAATAAAGTTAATCAACAAAATGGGCCTCTGGGGAATATTTTTGATTTGTTCTTTATAAGAGTATGGCCCAAAAGACACTGCCGTGCTGCCCGCTTTTCTCATCGTTTTTTTGCAGCCTGTTAAGAGGACATAATTTAGCCGAGGGGTTTAGCCACCGAAGTATGTATGGTTCGCACTATCATCATGGATATTTTTCCATGCTACCGTGGAAGAATATTATTCTTTTTCCATGGCACTATGAGAGAAAATTTTTGCCTTAAGTTACCCATACACAGCTTGGTATTGTTGCAGAAGGGCCTGGCTTGCAGGATATAGCTGACACATGTTCGCTTCGGGTGCGGTATTTATTATTATTGCGGCATTTATTTGCGGTATTTATTGCGGCATTTATTTATTACTTGAGATATAAAAATAATTTTGGGTGGTTATAAAAAAAAAACAACCACAAAGGCTAAGGCGAATGCTCCGCTTCGTTTCGCACTTACCTTGACTTTCTAACCTATATTAAGAAAAGTTTGGATTTGTTCATAATAAATAAATGTGCCGTGTATCTATACCCCACCCTTCGCTTCTCTTTTAAGTCGGTGTTCTTACAATTATGTTTCTAACAGTTTAAAAAAAATGCTATTCTGAGGTGTCATTTTTTATTTTAGATAATAATAAAATTAAAACGGTCCCATATAAATTTCATTGCTATCATACCTTGATTTCCGAAGATATAGCAGAAAATTCCTCAAAATTAAACAGAAAACTGGTATTATAGTGATTGAGATATTATTTCAAACATTTGTATTCGTATTCATATTCGGTATAGTTTTTAGATGGTTGCATATAATTTAATAATTGATATTGACTATTGAATTCTGAAAATACAATAGAAAAATGCTCAAAATCAAATAAAAAACGTGCAATAATTGAAATATTGAGAGGTTTATGAGAATCCTAAAACGAGTCTTTTTTTTCACCTCCTTTCAATTATGTGGTGTCGGTACAATATGGCTTTTCTTTCCATATTCCTCAATTCTGTCATACGTCTCCTGTCACACCGCAAACCATAATATTATCCTTCACACCATACATCCATCTCTTTTTTGATCTATCTTTACATTTGTACCTATCAATCTTGCAGTTAAACATTCTTTTCGTCACATGACTTTCTTCCCTTCTCATTACATCTTAAACAATACTAAAACGAGTAGGTTTAGTGTAGAGTAGATTAGGAAGGCATACAACGGAAACTTTAACGACAAACAGCACGACCGTGAAAATTGAGTTATAAATTCTGTTTCATCTAGCTATCATTCCCACATTCCAGAAGCTACTTTATTAGAGATATCATATGCGTAACCTATAAATGTAAAATAAACATTTTTATCCATGCAGGAACGGAGGAAGAATATAATTTGCTGCGGCCTGGCGGCCTATCGTAAGTGGCGACTAAACAACCCACAGCTAGGTGGTAGGGTATTTGCTCGACTGGATGGCGACCACCCCTGGTCTAGAGTATGCCGCCATAACAACCTTGTGTGTGTTCCGGCATTAGAGACCAGGTTCCAGTCTCCTTTAAGAGAGCAGCAGCGCATTTGTAGCACCTTTGGTGTTGCAAATGTCCATAGGCGATGGTAACCGCTTTCCATCAAGTGGGCCGTCTGCCTGTCTGCTGAACTCCTTCAATAAAAAAAAAACATTTTCTGCAAAAAATAAAGTTCAAAAGTAACTAAAAAGCAAAAAGTGAATAAATATTTTGACTTCTTAAAGTGGATGCCAAGTAAAACATTAAAACTGCATACATTTCTAAAAAACAATAAATGGAAATGTATAGTAATTTTCATGTTTTTCGTCATTTTTATTACTATGACAGACCTTAGGATGGCCATAAATTTTGTTAAAAGACTACATTCTCTTCTGGTTTGGTTTATTTAAATGGCTTGTCCTTGTAATAGCCTAATAGGCGACTAGTCACCTTTCACATTTTTTTCATCGCCAATTCTCACTCTCAGTAGCGATAAATCGCCTACATTGGCTACACTAATGCAGTCCAACATTGCAATTCACGCTCCTGCTTGCAAGAAAGCAGTGCACCACGTAGGCCGCCAAGCTACTGACCTTCCTGCGCGGCAAATGGCAAACAGCAGGCGGAGCTTGCAGGACTCGAAAGGCATCCTGCTCTGTGTTACAGGTCGCCTTGCAGCTTGTAACAACAGTCGTTCACGGTTCTGCATTACATGGCGGACGGCCAGGCGGACCGCAATCCCGACCCGTGTATGGGGCACTTTAAAAATCTTTTTCCAGGCCATAAATTTAATACTTTTTTTCAATGTGATTTTTTTCCTAGCGCCATTGTTGTTTTATGCGTTTTATGTGTGATCGCCGTTATTATTGAGAATATTATTGCGTATAGGGTGGTAAATAAGACGTTAATTGGGTGATTTGATTTTTACTGAACGTTTTAGTGATCTTCTTCTACACTTTTATATATGAACAATGAAAATAAATTGTAAAATTTAGTGAAAACCGACTTTGTCATCGGTGAGTAGTGGCATTAGGCCGACTTGTGTTATTTTTTTGTTTAAGTATTTATGTTTACTTGTATATGTTAAAGTTAGTGAATTTATGTAAGAATAAACAATAGTATCACATTAAAAAACTGCATGAAATACTGGATTTAACATGATTGTAATTTCTGTTTTTAGATTGTTTCATTATTTCAATGGTTGGCGGGAAATGGCACTTGTCAATTGATTGATAATTGACATTAATATTTTGCTCATGAACGGGAATATTCCACTATCTATATAAGTACTCCAGAGTCGATGATAAGTTTTTAATGCTAATATTAACTGAAATTTGCTATACAATTAAAGTAATCGCAAAAATATAACATCGCTATTATTTATGCCAAACCTCACACTAACTCTATGCTACAAGCTCACCTAGAAAAGTAGCATAGTAGCTTTGGCTTGGCTCTGGTGGTGACTTAATGGATTCATTATTTTTCTGTTCCTTGATGTTATCTATTAGTACATAGTAGTAGGCTACAGTGTCTCTAGATTGAGTTTTGTATAGCAGGGGGAAAAAAAATATTGTTGGGATCTGTGGTCATTTGAAACCATTTCCATAATAAGTCTCCTTAATTGTGCACAAAAATTAGCTTATTCTGGGAGTTTCCACTAAAACGATAGCTTACATTCTTTTTTTAAATGCTGCAATACTCTGTGTCCCAAGTATCCCACGGGAATTTCAAGTCAATTGTGGACGTAGTTGTGGGCATATCTTAGTAGATAATAACAAATGGTGTCCTCTCTTTGTCTAGATGTCTGGCGGTCGTCTGCTCGTGCTAGACCGTCAAGGTCGTGCAGTAAAGCACTTTCCACTGCCTGAGGGTGTAGCTACCTTGGGCCAGGATATAGAGTGTGATATCCGCATACTCCAGCCAGCGGTAAATCAACACCATGCCTCTATTGTCATCTTCAATAAGCATGTATGTTAAATTTATTTATTTAAAGAAATATATTTAATCATTAATTTTCTCAACAGTCAAAAATTATGTGTCAACTAAATTATATGAAAGTGTATAATATGTATTTGTTTCAAAACGGAATCTATTGAAAATGATATGATTACCTGTATGTGCTGCCATGCAAAACCCGTACAAATATTAATGGTGATGATATGATGAGGAGAGAATGTGGTGATAAAGATAGTCATTGATGGAATGGTGTTTACCGTTCGTTCCCTTTTAGCACATATATGTGCGCTGTAACAGTCTGCATCGTGCTCTCGCAATGTTAAGTCATGGTTGAATGTTGTTGTCTCACACTGTTTATAGGATTTTTATGAAATTGGTATGTATTCGATTTAAAACATTATAATTAATTGAGATAGCGATTTATGTACCCAAAAGGTAACGGAAGGGTTAAATAAATAATAAATACTAAACTTATGAAACTAATGATAAATGATTTATATAAATTTTTTAATAAAATGCTAGGATGACACATGATGCTACTTAATACAGACTCTGCTGTGTGCGTCTCATAGGAATACTTATTACTGAGTTTTTTATGTAGAAGCCATAAATAATGTATGTGGCCTGAGCATTATTTATGGGCTGCTGCATCCAAAGCAATTATTTTTATTTGTACATACCAACAGAATAGACAAGTGAAACAATCATACTAGGATTATTCCTACAATGGTTATTTTAAACTTTTTAATATTGTATTTTCTACTTTGGATAACTCTTATTTAGTGATTGAAAAACTATGCCTTAAGGTTTGTTACTTTTTAAGTTAGTAAAACTATATGTATATAAGTTCCCTAAAATAATTTACATACAGTTAGTTTATTATAATATTTATTATATAACTTCATCTTAAACATTGGAATAACCAAAATCAAATAAATTACTACGCTTAAAACTGTTAAAACATAGTTATATTATGTATACAAGTCACGAAAACTTAAGAAAATATTATTATATAACTTGTTATTATAACTATTATATATTTTAAATAATATGTAATACTTATACAAGTTAAGCAAATTATGATTGTGTCATGGGTTATATACAACTGACCTGTCTGGTGTTAATGGCACACCCAGACCATAATAAATAATGAAATGGTTGTTTACAAAAATTTACTATGCCAGGACTCTAAACACAGAGCCTTTATGTTTTAGCAAAGACCTAGCCGCTCAACCACAGAGACAGTTGTCTCTTGTTACGTAAGTGAGGCCATAAAGTTTAGCAGAAATTCTGATAAGATTTGATTCTTGCAGGCTTTAGTCCATGCAGTTGGAGAGAGTGAGACATTGGTTAATGGCCAAAGAGTGAGCAAGGCAGTGCTTGGCCACAATGATGTCATAACAGTGGGGGGCCGCTCCTTGAGGTGGGAGTACACTGATCCTGCTTTGAAAAAAGGGGTTCAATTTGTTAGTAAGTATAAAATTGAGTCATTTATGTGAATACAGTAAAAACTTATTGATTGTTAAATATCCTAGTTACTTCTAGAGTTCCCCAAGGTTCTGATTTAGGTCCATTGCTCTTTGTTGCATTTGTGAATGATTTAGTTGAATGTTTAACTTCACTTCTGTATGCTGATGATTTTAAAATTTATACATCAGATTCTAGTTTGTATAATGCTATGAAACTCCAGTGAGACTTAATGCTATTTCTAATTGGTGCCCGCTAAACAAAATGTTTCTCGATGTAGAAAAATTGTGATATAATAGGTCTTTATCAATGAAATTGCCGTTCTGCAGTACTGGCCATTTCAAATCAAAATAATTTATGTTTTGCTAAGAATTTTTAATTCAAATTAATTTTATTTTAAAAACATGTAACTCTTTTTTCAAAATTAGAAATTTGTTTGACTAGCGTTATGTTTTCATGCATTTAATCTTTTTTGTGATCATGGATACGTTAAAAATTCGAGTAATTATGAAATATGAGTATCGACGTGCCAGCAACGCCGCACAAGCAGCACGTAACATCAACGACATTTAAGGAGCGAACACTACAAACGAACGCACCACCTATTATTGGATTGCCACACTTCCGTTTAGGAAATTTTGACCTGAAACATGAAACTCGTGGTAGCCCGAAAACTTTGGTCGACAATGACGAATTAAAGGCGATTGTGGAAGCTGATGATGCTCAATCTAGGGCTGAATTAGCAGCAGCTTTCGACGTTAGCGTCAAAACAATATTGCTCTATTTGCGTCCAATTGGCAAAGCAAAAAATGTTGACAAATGGGTGCCCCACGAACTTAATGATCGCCAGCGCGAAGAACGCGTCGACACATGCCTTGACTGCTCAACAGGCACACAAAGGAATGAATTTTGAATCGTATTGTTACCTGGACAAAAAATGGATTCTGTTTGACAATCCCAAGCTCTCAGCAATTTATTGTATCCTGGTTTAGCATCTAAATAATGCCCTAAACGAAAACTTACCCCTAGAAAAGTGTTGGTCACTGTTTAGTAGTGTAGCCAAACGGGATGAGCATTATTGGAGATGTTTGCTGTGAAGAATTAACCACAATGATGGAGAAGCTTGCACGTCTCCAACCACTTTTGGTCAATTGCTTGTCTCCGCTGCTCCTACACAACAACACACGATTTCATACAGCACAGCAAACGGTCTCCAAGTTATAAGAGCTGCGGTTAAAAGCTCTCCGTTATTCGCCATACTCGCCAGATCTTACGTCTACAGACTTCTACTTTATCCAGAATTTGGAGTCCCAGAACTCCTTGGTGAGAAAAAACATAAATACCCGAGAGGCAATACAAAATGCCTTTATTTGTTGTCTACCGCCCAGCTAATTTCTTCAAGAAGGGCATCAATAAACAGCCACTACATTGGAAAAGATTCATTGATTGCATAGGTGATTACTTTGATTAATAGGAATAAAAAATATAGAAAAAATATAAACTTATTTCATAATAAACTGCAATTTCACGGGTAAAGACCTAATAGTGTCATTCACAAATAAAGTTAATTGAACTTAACTGTATTATTTAAAGAAATAATACCTACATACATACATAACTTCAAGCCAGTTCCCTTGTGGGGTAGGCATGAACAACAGAGCGCCATTTAGGCTTATTGTTAAACACCTCACTTGCTTCTTTGACATTCATAACTCTTGTCATGCACGCTCGTCTGTTCTTAAGGCTCCTGACATCACCTTCTGCTAGTACACAATCAATTTGATCATGGCAGGTGTGTCGTGGCCTTCCACGACTTCTGCATCCATCCACTTTTGCATTGTATATCTGTGTAGTCATTCTTTCATCATGCATTCTTTCCACATGCTTCCACATTTCTTAAATAATCATATGTTAAACCGCACCGCATCAGTATGAGACCTTGGTATTATCTTAGAAGACAAACTTATGTTTAAGAAGCACTATAAATATATTGTGGGCAAAGGGTCTAAGGGCCTTTTATGTTTTATATGTAGGTCCAGTCTTGGCTGTAAGAAGTCCACGAGCTATTCATTTATACTGTACATTTATAAGAAGTATTTTGGAATATAATTCCAGTATCTAGTCTTCCTCAGTATGCATTACACATCAATCACATTAAGTGTGTACAAAAGAAAGCATTATGAATAGTTTCATATAGATATAATTTAATTCAAAATTTTAAAGCATATCCTAATAGTCTTAAATATATCTCTCTGTCATCAATAGAAAATCATAGAAGCATTACAGAACTTGTCTCTCTTCACAAAATTTTACATGTACATATTGATTCAGCCTATTTAATGTCTTTGCTCAAAATTAATACTAACTATCGATGTAGAAAACGGCAGTCTTTTCTCTTCAAGTGTATCATAATAATACTTCTTACTTTAATCTATTGGTTCGAATGTGTCCCCTTTATAACGAACTCTCCAAACTAAACGCCGACATTGATATTTTTAATAGCAGTCAATTTGAATTTATCAGTATAACCAAAAAACTTGTCACCTTTTTTTTATTGCAGGAGATCAGCAGACAGGCAGACGGCCCACTTGATGGAAAGCGGTTACCATCGCCTATGGACATTTGCTACACCAAAGTCGCTACAAATGCGCTGCTGCTCTCTTAAGGGAAACTGGAACCTGGTCACTAATGCCGGAACACAACTCAAGGTTGTTGTGGCGACATACTTTAGACCAGGGGTGGTAGCCATCCAGTCTGGCAAATGCCCTACCACCTGGCTGTGGGTTGTTTAGTCGCCTTTTACGACAGGCCGCCCGGCCGCAGGAAATTGTATTCTTTCTCTGTTCCTGCACGGATAAAGTCAGTGCTAGGATAGTGTCTGTCTTAACACTGACTCCTCTATAAAATATGAGGATATTAAAACCTATTCAGTACATTAAATCAGAGGTTCTCGAAGTTTTTAATATTATAGACCAGTTACCATGTTTTTAACATTGACACAAGGGTTCTTTACTATGCGACCTGTTAAGCTACCACGACCTGTCTTTAAATTAATGTTATTATTTTAGGCCAGCACAGCATTGGTCGCGGTGGTCGTAACATGCGCCGGCGCACTGTGGCACCGGAGACGTCGTTGCGTGATCGTGCACTGCGGCTGGCGATGGAAATCAGCCGAACCTCCATACCGGGTATTTATTTTTCTAATTATAGTATTTAGCAGTGTGCATAAATTACTTTTATCCATACAGGAATGGAGGAAGAATACAACTTCCTGCGGCCGGCGGCCTGTTGTCAGAGTCGACTAAACAACCCACAGCCAGAAGCCCAATTCTGCTATTTCAAAATTTTGGCGTTGCGAAGATATTCTTAGTATGATTCTGTTGCGTTAGTGTAAAAAATTCGCGTTCTACTAAATCCACAATACTGTTGCAAGCCGATACTAATCCTTTGCAGGTGTCTCATTAACCCTTTGAATTTGAGTGATCTATTGTTCGCGCTAATCTCTTTGTTCACGCCGCCGTAAGACCTCATAAAACCTTCTTTCCTCTGTTGGTATTTCATGGGAATTGTTGAAAGCCATTAAGCTGACTCTTTAACGATTTCAAGAACTAGTGGGCGGCATGTTGCTTAGAGGCCATGTCTAATTTACAAATAATGAGAGTCGGCCAGTCGTGTTCTGACTGCGAACGAGGCGTTACCGAGTGCACTTTCGGAGCGAGTATCTTATAACGACGAACTTTGCGCGATTTATGTGGTAACGATTATGTTGTACCCGGCTATACTTGTAAGAACTGTGAACTACGTGTGTGTACTTCTAATAAAGTTTGTGATAATTCCAACGGCATTTTCGAATTTACACCTTACAAATTCGTAACAATATCTTGATATCGTCGCGGCGGAATGAAAGTAGACAAAAATTGAGAAGTTAACAAAATTTTAAATATTTATATCGCGAGTTTTCGCTTATTATTGTATTTATAAAATGGGCACGCCATTGGACTTGACAGTATACCGAACTTATGATTGAGACGATAGTTTCCGGCGATTTTGACGAGGTAGTAATAGCAGAATCGGGCCCCAGGTGGTATTTGTCCGTCTGGATGGCTACCATTCCTGGTCTAGAGTATGCCGCCATAACAACCTTGAGTTGTGTTCCAGAATTAGTATCCAGCTTCCAGTCTCCCTTTAGAGATTGGCAGTACATTGGTGTTACAAATGTCCAGAGGTCTATGGTAACCACTTTCCATCGGGTGGGCCGTCTGTTTGTCTGTTAAAATCATGCAATAAAA
Source organism: Dendrolimus kikuchii (assembly GCA_019925095.2). Taxonomy (NCBI): domain Eukaryota; kingdom Metazoa; phylum Arthropoda; class Insecta; order Lepidoptera; family Lasiocampidae; genus Dendrolimus; species Dendrolimus kikuchii. The sequence continues at coordinate 14,611,108 of CM034412.1, forward strand.
AGACGTTAACTTTTATGACTTTCAAGAAATTGTCGCCAGTGGAATTTTGTACCCCATCAGTGTTAAGTATTCATGAAAATGTTAAGTTTTAAAGTATTCTTCTTGTGTAAGGTTCTTCTGATTTCGTAGAGCCATTGCTGGCAATGATTACCTTGATTACAGCTCGTAGGGTAGCTCGAGCGGTGTGATATCACAGAATATTGATGTGAAACCGTTAGCCTTGAGAATCGTGTTTTGAATGATGTAAGAGTCCCAATGGCCAACTTTTCCGTCCTCTATGCCATCTTCTCCACCTCCATCCCGTTATTCCAATCCCATATATCACCGCCCCCATCCCATCTTCTCCACCTCCATCCCGTTATTCCAATCCCATATATCACCGCCCCCATCTTATTCCTTGTGTTTGATCCCTCTATGCCATAACGCCTATCCTATTTTCTCTATCTCAATCTAAAGGCTAGCAACGCATTGGCTTTACCTCTGGTAATTGTAAATAGGCAAGGGTAACCATTTTCCATTAGGTTTTTTTTATTGCAGGAGATCAGTAGACAGGCAGACGGCCCACTTCATGGAAAGCGGTTACCATCGCCTATGGACATTTGCAACAGCAAAGTTGCTACAAATGCGCTGCTGCTCTCTTAAGGGAGACTGGAACCTGGTCACTAATGCCGGAACACAACTCAAGGTTGTTATGGCGACATACTTTAGACCACGGGTGGTAGCCATCCAGTCGGGCAAATACCCTACCACCTGGCTGTGGGTTATTAAGTCGCCTCTTACGACAGGCCGCCCGGCCGCAGGAAATTGTATTCTTTCTCCGTTCCTGCACGGATAAAAATATAGGTGCCATTTCCACTTTCATAATAGAAAAGCCTCAGTCAATTTGTAGGTCTCTGTCTGACACGAAACAAGTGAGTTCTTGTGCGAACTCAAAAAGGCATATTTATCAAAACAATGTTAGTTTTCAACATAAACTCGCAATTCTTATAAAATATAAGGCGTCCCACTATTTGGGAATGGACACTATACCCGCCTTGTTCGTCCAAGGCGGTTTGGTAGGCTTGACACTTTAGTTATCTCGATGTGCAGGTTTCATCACAATGATTTCCTTCACCGTTGTTAGCATGTGATAATTGTAACATTTTTTACTTAAAAATAATCAACATCCTATATAGCTAATGTTAATTTTTAACTAATTATTATAACATAGAGCTGGTCTGAAAGAGAGTGTCGGGGTGAAGGTAAGGAAAGGAATGCTCCGGTGGTTCGGGCATGTGGAAAGAATGCATGATGAAAGAATGACTAAACAGATATACAATGCAAAAGTGGATGGATGCAGAAGTCGTGGAAGGCCACGACACACCTTCCATGATCAAATTGATCGTGTACTAGCAGAAGGTGATATCAGGAGCCTTAAGAACAGACGAGCGTGCATGACAAGAGTTATGAATGTCAAAGAAGCAAGTGAGGTGTGTAAGAATAAGCCTAAATGGCGCTCTGTTGTTCGTGCCTACCCCGCAAGGGAACCGGCGTGAAGTTATGTATGTATTATAATATATTTATTGAAAATAGTAGTGCACAGCAAAAATTCACCCTTCAAGTTCCAGTCAAAACCTTATTTCTCTTATAATTAGTAATGACCAATTAGGATGTGTTTGAATCCATTCCAACATACCGTCAATAAAGTCTTTATTATTATTATTAGGTACAGTAGAAAAGCAGGTTGCAATTGTTCAACCCCAGAGAAGAGATACAAGTGAACAGGCTGGTAAGTAATCTGTCTTGAATATTGTAGCTATATCTTATATCCCTGTTCCATCTGCGATATTGCTATTAACCGTTTCACGTAGATATGTAGTCATGGGTTTAACACGTTATTTGTGATGCGACATTGTTATTAATTTGTTAATGACCCGTTATAACCTATGCAACTAATGTAGCTAATCATTAACGGCGTTATTTTTAACACGGCAGCCCAGTAATAGGTACGTACTGAACGCGTATCTAAAATGACGATGATAGGATTGTTGGTATGGATAAGAAGGGAGACTAACCTGTGTGCTCCTGGGCTGCACTAACTATGCGCGCTGATCACCAAGTTGTGAGCCTTGCAGCAAATCTTCTGACTTGTCTCCTTCTTGCGGCCTTCGATTATTAATTGGACCTACTTATGCAAAACAGAACCAATCCACAAACATGCTAAAATTGGGTTAAGGATGCAGAAGACTCAAAATGCACCTTCTATCGACTCAATAAAAATCATAACGAGCTGAGGACAAAATATAATATACAATATTCTAAATGTTTTTTCCAAAATATAGGCATATTTTTTTTGTACGTAAAATTTTAATAAAAACGGTTTTTTATCAAAACTGTCAGTATGTGGGTTGGTTCCATTTTGCATAAGCAGGTCCAATTGTACACACGCGGCGCGGTATAACTGCACTTAAAGCAAGTTGTGGCGGAAAAGATTTGCGGGTCGTCGTACGAGGGTCGACAGCAGACTGACTCGTAAAGACGAGCAGTATTAGTACAGCAGTAAGTACGACAAGGATAGTCGTATGGAACAGAAAATGGCGGCTGGGATAAGGTGATTGGATATCGCGGTGAGGAAAGCGGGTAGTTGTGGAAATAATTTGATAGGACAGGATTTAAATTAAGCGGCGAGAACAGCTATGAACAAAATTTATTTGGCCACAGTCACTAACATCATCCCAGATGGAGCAGGGACATTATGATAACTACTTTATATAATCGAGTCGACACCAATAGCTGTTCCTGTTTGACTTAGGACAACTTGTGTTTACTTAATATTTTTTATAAATCTATGAACTCAGGTCTATAGCATTATTAAGTTCAAAAAAATATTTAATTTTACTTGTTTCTTACACGCTAGTTGATTATGCTAAATTTTATACGTTGTGTATTGCGATGTTAGTAACAGTTTTCACTTAATCTATGTTAGTAATTATTATTAGTGCTTAGATTATATATGTGTTAATTTAATTATTTTATTTTGTAATTAGTTAAGTTTTTGTTTAAGACAAAACTACACCTCGACCAAACACTGGTAACAAACGCCCCAGAAATACAACTAATCAAATGGAAACTACCACAAACGATTCTGAGGCTGATAGATCTAAGAGAAAATCTGCCAAAATAAGCCCAAAAAATACATTACCTAGTCTTCAAAATACGACTAAAGCATCTCTATGGATCGAATCAAGGAAAACAAGCCCTCGCAAAAGCACCAAGGCGAATACAAGTGTACAAGTATATACAAAATCAAAAATTGCACAAAAGGATGCAAGCCGAGGAAGTACTGTCCAAGGTCATTTAAGTAGAAGAAGTATACAATCGCGTACAGGTCGTGAAAATACTTTGCAAGCTGATACAAGTCAGGAAAATACTGCTCTAGTTGGTGATACAAGTCATGAAAATAGTGCACTAGGTGATACAAGTCAAGACAATAGTGCACTAGGTGAAACAAGTCAAGAAAATAGTGTGCAAGTTGGTAGAGGTCGTGAAAAAAGTGCACTAGCTCGTACAAGTCCGCGTAAAAGTGTCCGAGTTCAGACGCCGGCGCAAATTCGTATTGCGAATGTTAGGAGGATGTTTTCATCGGCGAAGAAGAGTACGCCGCTGCGAATGGCCGTGCTCAGGAAGGCGCAGAGCGCTCAGAAGGTGAAAGTGACCAAAATTCAGGCACCTTCGAAGATTGGTGAGTACACTTTTCATTTTATTTTTTTATTGCAGGAGTTCAGCAGACAGGCAGACGGCCCACTTGATGGAGAGCGGTTACTATCGCCTATGGACATTTGCAACACCAAAGGCGGTACAAATGCGCTGCTGCTCTCTTAAGGGAGATTGGAACCTGGTCACTAATGCCGGAACACAACTCAAGGTTGTTATGGCGGCATACTCCAGACCAGGGATGGTAGCAATCCAGTCGCGCAAACACCCTATCTCCTGGCTGGGGGTTGTTTTGTCCGCAGGAAATTGTGTTCATTCTCTGTTCCTACACGGATATTTTTTTTGTTGAGAATAAAGATATCCACGGAATCACCTATAGAAAGTTTTAAATCGCTATTAATATTATAAATGTGAAAATAACTCTGTCTGTATTTTACGCTTTCAAGGAAAAACTTTGGATTAACATAGGATACTTCTTATCCCGAAAAATGGGATGGTTTCCGGGAATAAAAATATATTTGTCTCTCTGTTTGTTATGCTTTTACGGAAAAACTGTTGAACTGTCGGTATATATGTCATTTTAATACCGAGAGTGGACAAGGGATACTTCTCATTCCAGAGAATGGGATAGCTTTTGGGATAGATTTATGTAAACATTATCCCAGAAAGTAGGTTAGGATTTGTCTTTTTTTGGAATTTGCTATTTACGTCATTTTGGTATTTTTTGTAGTTTTGGTCGTTTATGTAGTTGACTGATAGATAGACAGGGGAGAGATAAATAAAATTAGAACTGGTTAAAACAGGGGATGAAAGTTTGTATGGGAGACCAATCACTTCTCAAGTTTATAGATATAAAAAATCATAATCTATATTAAGAAAATGCGATAGTAACTCGATCTGTCTGTCTGTCTGAATTTCGAAAATGGATATAGATTCTTTTCATCCCAGGATATGGGATAGTTTGCGAAAGTTAAGTTAAATCTCAGCCTTTCCAACACAAACAAAAGCGCAGGGTCGACAGGGAGGAGGAGGTTTTTAGTGGGTATTGGGGTTGCTCGCTCGTGCAGCAACGCTCGAAGTCTTCCACGCTATTCTGTGACGTCGATTGCGGACGGAGCACCGCCAAGAGCATACTATTGCTGCAGTGTTATCGCCCCCGACCGACGCGTGTCGTTCCCCTAGCAACGACCCAGTTTGTGCGTAAATCGGTTAAGCATTTTCCCTCGCCTCAAAACAAAAAAAAAAAGTGAATCTTCCGGGGGCAAATAGCACTAACATAAAAATTTAATACAGTGTAACAGCGTAATAGCTATAGTGTAGCTATTTTATTTACCGGGTCTTTAAGAATAAGCATTCACACAGGTTACATTGGTACTGAATCAGAATTTTCACCTAGACGCTATTCTTCTTTGGCCAGTTCCTGTCCATTGTTGGACGTAGGTCTCCCCAAGTTTGCGCCACATATCCCGGTCTCCCGTCTTCCTCATCCAGCCCCTGCAAACGACCTTGCGCTGGTCGTCAGTCCATCAGGCTGGAGGGCGTCCTACGCTACGTTTGCCGAGATGTGGTCTCCACTCCAGGACTCGTTTGCTGCATCGGCCGTCGGTCCTGCGACAGACGTGACCTACCCACTGCCACTTCAACTTGCTAATTTTACGAGATGTGTCGGTCACCTTCGTTCTCTTAAGGATATCCTTATTTCTGATTCATCCTCATTCCTCAGGCGCTGTTCGCTCGCAGAAAGTTCTGACCCATGTCGCGAAACTCCCATTTTCTCGTTTCTCGGTTCAGTTCTCGGTATTAAAACTACGTATAATTACTATACCAAGTTTTAGCAAATTCGGTGACGTAATTTTTTCCTGGAAAGCGTAATAGACAGGGTTGCTTTATAACATACGCCTCGGTTCAAACCCTAGGAAGTAGCTCTAAGCTCTTGCTCTTCACTCACATAAAACTTCATTATGTTTTTTATATATACATATAAACCTTCAGTGAAAAATTTTCTAACTCATGGTGAAAACCGCTTAAAAATCCCTTGCGTGGTTTAGGAGGAGTTACCGGATATACATACAGACAGACGCGGAAAGCGACTTTGTTTTATACTATGTGAAGCGTAGGAAGTCTTCAATGAAGCACCCTTTGGCTTGAAATGCGTATATTTTCAATAATTTGCGATTTTACAATAATTTTATAAAATAGTTGTTGCGCGTACAATATTTCGTCTTTGTTCCGTCCTTGATTTTTTCGAATATTGGCGGTTGGCCGTAGACAAATGAACGTTTGTCATAGGCAATTTTGATATTGCGTGTACACACCCGGCTGGACCGGTGTGTACCTTCTTTTAGTAAATCGTGGCGCGACACTATGTAAAAATTAATCGATTTTGAAATATTGACACAACACTCATACTGTTGTGAACATAACACCATCTACATACACTAGAGCTGGGTAAACTACGCAGATATCTCTCGGATCGCCTTAAGTAAATTACATATACCCTATTGTCCATTAATACAGACCACACCAAGCAAGCGGCATTACTCCTCATGACTGGCCACACGCCTAAATCCAAAGTAAGTCCCAATACAAAAAGGCCGTCGTACGTTGTGAAGAAACCGAGTCCAGTTCGCAAGACCCCTGCCAGTGGGAGGAGGTCATCAGCGCGCAGATCTAAGGAGAATAATACGCCGAAGTCTATAGTTATTACGCCTAGACGGGCAAGCACATATGAATCTAGTTCGAGTAATAAAACCGTTAGAAGCGCTGGAAGAAAATCAGTAAGTATTTTTTATACATTTTTCTACTTATATGTTTTGTCCGACTCATATATAAACTTTGCTTGACAGTTTGTAAACAATCAAAATTCTTAAGTTATAGTGTTTTTATATAAAGTTTCTTCTACCAATTACGGTTACCGCAATAATAATTAATAATCGAAGGGCAAACACACATTGTATTTATCACCTAAACTAATTGTTAGCAAGTTATGTGTTATGGGTATTATACAGTCGCGGTATGAATAAGTTCGTCACCTTAAAGTTGACTATTGCTTGCTCGAGTATAAGAAAGAGTACTGCCAACATTTTAATAAATGTTACGTTTATAAAATACAGAAACGAGAAAAAAGAAATGTCAGTCAATATTGACATTGATAGACACTGAGGTTAACAAAAGTTTTAATCATCAGAAACAAAGAGGATATAATCACTACGCTTATCATAAATATTAAAACAAGACAAGATAGAAAATCAAACAGTTTTGATCTAAGTAATTTGAAACTTTATTTTCAAAGAGTGAAACATAATTTTCTGTGGAACATTCTGTTCTGTGACCTAGGTTGAAAAGGTAACATGTGCTCGGGGAACGTTAAATGAATCAATTTGAAAATTGGCGAACCTTTTCATTCCGCCACTGTACAACGGCGCACTCTGAAGCTAATCGCAGATACCAAGACCGTAGTAAATTACAGAAAGTTCGTGTACATAATTTACGGTGCCCGAAACCGAACTCGGGACCTTTGCGGTCCAGTGAGCTAGGCGGGCAAGACATAGATCACAGATGCCGTCCATCAATACGAACTGTTATGACACTGTATTATATGTACAATTTGCTTACCTGTGCAATTGTACATTATATAAAACCAATTTGATTTTCTCTAATAAGGAGAGAGCATTATTAACCATCATATAGTGCAGACGTATTTTTTAATTAAACGAACATTTCAATATTGCTGCGTAGTTTGATATTTGAAAATTTTTAGGTAATTGTTATTGACTTGATTTATTTAGGAGTGATTATTGTCCTCTGTGCTCCGAATTTAAATATATTTTGTAATTAATAAAACGCCTTGGATTGTAACGTGAATAAGTTTTAAATGTTCCTTATCTTAGAAACACTTATTATACTTATGAACAATGTACATAGACACGTGGTTTTTCAATTTAAATTTTGATAATTTGAACATTGAATTTTTTGAATAAAACTGTTAGTGTTGGTCGGTGGTTTCAGAAATAAATGACAGAAACTAACTGAAAATTGTGGCCCTGCTGCTTTAGCACATTTCTATGACGAACAAGACAAGTATCAAAATAAAATGTAAATTTATGCTTTCTTACAACTATCAATATCTAGATACGTGTGATTTCACTAAGCGATTCTTCAAAAGTAGCCGCTTTAGACCCTCTAATATTAAACGTAATAAAAGAGCGTTTTTAGCAGTAGCGGATTTCAATGAAATATTCCGAAAGTAATACAGCAATTTCAATTTGAATTTTTGTGTATTTTCATTTTGATTTCTTGCAGGGTTCAGAGTCTAAAGTCTAAGTTTAGTCGTAAATATAATGTGCTTATAGCTAATCAAATATTTAGCACTTTCTAGTTCTTAAAATGTTTTAAAATAAAAGCCATCAAATAAAAAGTGGCTTTATGCTTACATTCTATTACATGCTATCAGATAAATTGTAGGCCAAGCTGATTTAAATGATTGTTGTCTGTAATTGATGATCCTATTGTTTAAAAATAAATGAAAATTACATTTTGATCATGTGAAACGACACGGAAGTGTGGTTTTTTAAGAGCATTCGGTGTATCACTTTTTTAGTAGTTGTAACAATTCGGATCTGTCTTGGTAATCAAAACAATTAATTTGTAATTACATAACCTTACTGATACTCTTAAGAATCTTGCCACATATCAAGTGTCTCGGCGAATATAAAAAATAAAATAAAAACCAAGAGGAACTTATACGAAAACGCTAAAATATTAATTGGCAAATGGTATAAACTTGAAATTGAATTTTGGTGCAAAAAATGTAATAGTAAGTTTCCGTTTAGACTAGTCTTAATACATTATGTATTTGTTTTCCACGTCTGAAGTAAAACCAAAACAGACTAGACAAGTCGTGACATGTCGGGTATAATACCGATCAAATACCTATTTGTGTATGCCCGGAAACCGCTGAAGCGAAACTGCATCATGACGTCATCCGACTTATTTAAATAATTTTCATTCATAAAGATAAACCAGTAGGTGTTTTTGGTATTGTTTGTGTTGGCGCCTAAGTAAAAAGAAACAGGTTGTTATTACTAGTTATTTAGTTATATGTCTTAACATATAACTAAATACTTCTATTTTAACGATAATTTGCTTTAGTGTTAGTCTAGTTCAAATAAGAAAAATATCTTTAGGATGACAAAATCTATTTGAATACGGAAAACTGTATTAGCTGCCAAACGACTAATTATTTTTAGTTATTACATAATAGGTTTTTGTATACTACCACTAATTTGGGTATGATATTTTTATTTTCTTAGGTTACAATACTAGAAATAACAGATTCAGAGGCCGATAACTCCACGCAACAAAGCGTAAGACGCTCAGGACAAAGGAGTCTGTTGAAGTCTCCATTACTCCCAACACCTAAAAAGTCAGCGTTAAAAGATCCAAAAAGAAACACTAGAAAGTCAGAATCTATTAAGTTTGATTTGAGTCATTTGGAGAATCAAGAAACACTAGACCCAAGTAACCAAACATACGACACTGGCGACAGCGCTTCAGATACAGAAATGATTCTACATTATTCGGAAGTAACAAGTTCACCGTCACCCAGACGTCCAATACATTCACGGAGTAGTAAAATACTCGAAAAAACTCTGGGTACTACAGTTACACTCTCACCGCCCCTTGATTCAGCAACTAAAACACGAAGTTTAACACCTGATTCGCCCAGTTCAAGGAAATCATTACGAGGAAGTCTCATATTGCAAAAGGCATTGGAGTCACCCACAACGGAATCGTCTTATTCGCGAAGAACAACAAGAACCATATCAGAAACGAATCGGAGTGAAGCGTCTGCCTTCAAAACACATACTTTAAGTCCAAGGACTACTCGCAATAATATTGAATCGTATTCTATTGTTGATTTAGTTTCTGTCGACTCGAATGATACGTTGAAGTCTACGTCTTTATATAATTCTGTTGGATCATCAGATAGTACAGCATTTGAAACTCCGCAACATAGTGTAGGACGTAAAACGCGATCTACCATCGACAATAATTTCTTGGGATCGAGTACACCATACGTTGATACCGTAACAAAGGCTCATAAACGTGGTATTTCCAAGTCCTATAGATCGTCACTTAGATCTCAGTCCAGTCCGAATATATCTCAAGCAAGTAAAAAAAGTATATTAACTACCAGGAGTACACTATCTACAAGGCGTTCAAAATCTTTAACTACTCCAGAGAACACTCATAATACTATCGCACTAAATACTACTAGGATATCGCGACGTGCAAGAAGCCGGTCTCGAATAAATGACAGTGACTTATTACTCATTGATGGAGAAGACAGTGATTTTTCACCGAAAACATCACGTCGAATTACTAAATCCAGTCAAAATTTAGCCACATCATTGACCGATATTAGTAAAAGTTCCCTTCAAAATGAAGGTACAATTACACCAGAGGACAGATACAGTCCTCATGATGTTGGTACTCCGGTGTTGAGCATTCAAACTCTGTTGAATTCAAGCCAAGGTTCTTTAACATATCAGAATTCTCACAAAAAAAGCAGACGTTCATACAACCGTAAAACAATAGGTGTCTTATCGGAGAACCGAAAACGCCAATCAGATTATAGGTCTCGTTCATTAAATATATCAGCAAAGAAAACCATATTGCGGTTAAGTAAAGATTCTTCCGACGATTCCGTCATAACTGACGAAGGCTCCCAGCAGCCTGATAATGAAGAAGTTATCACACCAAAAAGCGCTGTTAAATTAGTACCAGAGGCCGTGAAAAACAAACATTCGACTGCTAAGAAGCCGCAATCAAAACGCTCAATAATTGACGATCTGAATGAATCTGATATTGTTAAACAACTTTTTAATAGTCCAGTAAAACGGAAGCTGTCTCAAAGTATGACAGAGTTTTCACGGAAACGACTATTTGAAGAAGATGACGATGTAATAATAGCAAAAAAACCTACACGTAATACTATAGCATTGCCTAATAGGACACCAGATAACTCTGTACTGGATCATACAGAGGCATATACTCCTGACCGATTTGTTAGTCCTATAAGCACACCAAGTAATAGTCCTAATTTATCAGGAATTAATCGCCTTTTTAAGAAAAACACCCCTGAAAATGACTTACGCGATGTAAGGGGCGTAAAAGGATTATTGAGAACACCCAGAAGATCGGCTAGGAATGATTTGACAAATTTGTCTGGCGTTAAATCAGTTTTTGCAAGATCACCAACTGACAGTTTAAATGATGTGAAAGTCAAAAATGTTTTTGCAAAATCTCCTGAAAACGATTTAAGACGAGTATCGGGTGTAAAATCTTTGTTCCAAAGGCAGATTTCGGCTAAGAATGACTTGACTGATGTTAGGGGCGTTAAGAAAATCTTTGTTAAAAATAGTCCTGCTAATGATTTGAGAAATGTATCAGGTATTAAGAGATTGCAAAGAAAATCTCCAAAAAATGACCTAACAGATGTGCGGGGTGTACGGAAAATGTTTAAACAGGGCAAAAAAAGTGCTAGTTTCAACGTTAGTGGGGTTGAGGAATTGTTCAATACATCGAATCCGCACCGTGACACGGACATTCTTTTCGATCAATTGCTTGGGAAACCACCAGTGAGAGCAGTTTACTCAAATACATTTTCAACAAAAGCGAAACATAAAATGAAACGTAGGCAAACGAAATCTCTTCACAGTTCCATAGACGTCATTACGAATAATGTAGAAGAATGGCTGCAAAACGAATTGCAAAAACGTTTAAATAAAGAAACACCAAAAACGAGTACATCTAACAGCTTGGCACGAGAATTAAATAGAATAGCAACAGACACAGTGGAAGGAAATACACCTATAAGGAATTCTCGAGTTCGTGATGCCACATTAATAAGGACAATAACAGGTGAAATGGAGCGAAAGAAATCTGCATCAGAGATATACAGTGCTCGTAAATTACCTATTAAGAAACGTTCGATCATAGGAAACTCTTTGGAGGAGTCCAACAATGGGAATAAATCTAAATTGCCAATAAAAAAGCGTTTGCTTCCACATTCTACACCAATGAAAAGCTGGAACAGTCTAACGCTGAATGCTTCTGAATTGGGTCGAATGTCACCAATCGCCTTCGTGGATAAGACTCGAGAAGCGGACAACCCTAAGCCTGCAAGGTGTGTATAAATATCGTCATCATCTGTTTACTTTAACAATTTTTTATTGCTTTTTGTGCATAGGATTAAATCTTTGGAATTTGATTTCCGTCAGATATTTTTTAAAAACGAACTTGAAATTAAGTGTTGATTGGCGGTCTAGCTAGACTCTTCACTATCAAAATGTAAATCTCAGTTTGCTGTTTAGAAACGCGCTCCTTGCCTCTTTTCTTAAATTTCCCTATCCGTTTTATAGTCATACGTACGTGTGTGTATACAAGTACGTTAAAACCAAATCATATAAATTTACTTATTTTTTTCCGAGTTTTCGTGTGGGCTGCTTCGTTTTAGTTTAACGACCTTTACATTTGAAGTGATGATTTAATTATCCATATCAATTTTGCATTGATGTCTAAGAATTTATTTTTAAATCCATGGCCGAACAGCGCTGTAGTTATATTATAGGTTTTACTTTTTCATAATTGTGTTTCGCCAGATTTCAGTGATAATATTATTTTCAGTAAAGTTTTTTTCTGTAGCACATGAGCATAGTAAACCGAAAATTACTGTTGTATTTCATGTCTTATAGACGTAAAAGTTATTGGCGTTGGTCAAATATTGAATTATTCATTTTATATAGAACTTAATATTTTTTTTACTTACTTAATATAAGTAATATTTATAATATTGAAATAAAAATTTGTATTTTCAGATCCACCAAAAAGCAAAAGACTCCACACTCTAAAATAGCTAATAAAACAATCCAAAAATCTGTACGGGTTAATGCTGCAGTTGAAGAACCAAAATTGCCGTCAAAACTGTCCATCCCGAAAACAAGAGCTGCGGAAAAAAACAGTCCTAAAAGTATAAATACTAGGAACCACCAAAACACAAAAGGCAAAAATTTGTATAACACTAAAAAGCGCCAGAAGTCATTAATTATTACTAAAAAGGTTCCTGGTATGAGTCCTACGTCGAAAGAAGAGAAATCATTGGACAAAGAAACAAGTCGCTTACAGCAAGCAGCAAAGATACAGACACCTAAAACTACTAGAGCAAAAGTTCACAAGGGTAATGTCGTAGTGTCTAAACCATCTCCTAAATTAAAACCTGGGTCATTAAAAAATGTACAGAAAGATATTTCCAAAGTTAGGATTACGAGAGCTCGGAAAACGTTAGTGAATCAATCTCCTAAAGAACTGGAAAAAATAAGCATACGAGTTAATAAACTGAATATAAAAGGTAGTACAAGTTTGAAAGAAGAAAATGCAGAAAATAAACTAGTGAATGGAGGCCATAAAACGGTTAATGATCAAATCAAAGAAATAGAAGTTAATGGTAGGGCACGTATTGTTATTAATAAACAAGAAAATATTCAATTGAAAGTTACAAGACAAACACGTAGAACTAAAGCGAATAGCACTGTTAACAGTATTAAAAATCTATCAGCAAGGCCAATAACTCGCAAAGGCAAAGCAATCCAAACCAAAACTCAAGAAGTTTCTGAACAAAAGAATCGTAAACTGCAAGAAATATCAGGACCAATACAACATAAAAATCGCAAAGGAACCTCTAGAACTGCAGAGGCTGAAAATCAAACTAAAAATAAGACAATACCTAGACAAGTACAGTCAGAAGCTAAAACACGTAATCAACGAAACAAAGATCTTATAGAACCTAATGATATTGAAGTAAAAGACGACGTAAAGTCAAAAAGATCAACAAGACTTCAAAAGGCAAAGACAGACGAAGTCAAAACAGAATCAAAAAGATCCAATCGACGTAATAAAAACACAACAGAACCTGACAATACTGAATTACATGACAATGCGACAACGAAAAGACCAAAAAGACTTCAAAAGACAATTTCAAACGAACTCGAAACAAAATTGGAACCAAAAACACGCAGTCGACGTAATAAAGAGGCAATGGAGCCTAATAAGACTGTAGTAAATGACAAAGGGAAGTCAAAAAGACAAACAAGATTTGAAAAAGCAATTTCAGACGAGCCAATAACAGAAGCGAAAACACGTAATCGACGTAACAAAGACACAGTAGAAGTAGAAAATGCTGTTGTAAAAGTCAATACAAAATCAAAAAGAACTCAAAAGGCAGTTTTAGATGATAAAAAAACAAATTTAGAAGCTCAAACTAAACAGCTGGATGTTGGGGATTCAAAAGGACGCAAGCGCAAGAATGAGACCGAAGAAATATTTCCCCCCAAAGTGACTCGCACTAAAATCAAAACTGTTGAAGTAACGGAGAATTTAGCGACGAATGTCAGTTCAAAACGGATTGCAGCAAAAAATGCCAAGAATGAAGACAGTAAAACCAAAACTGCTGCAGTTACAGGAAGAAGTCGAAGGGTGAGTTTTGTTTATTTTATATGCTCTCAGTAAAATCTGTTTTTCATTTAAATATTTTGTTACTACAAAAAAATCTGAAAAAGCTCTTAGATCTTAAACATATTTCAAGAGTGTGCTAAAAGTTTTTCGTCTGTTCCTCTTTCTGATATAGGAAAACAATGGCGCTCTCTACAATTGCAATATTTTAGAAATGTTATCAGTTATATGTGTTTACATGGTTATTTATATCGTCGTTTCTGGTATTATTTCCATAATAGTAGTTGACTAGTATTACTTGTTTTAAAATAATTTGTACTTTAAGGTTGCTGCCACAGCCACAGCAAGCACACAAGAGACGAACAAGCGTAAGAGGAAATCAAAGGATATGTCTTCAGCACAAGGTATATTGACAAACGTCTATATAAGTAGTAACAGTACTGTTAATTTTAAATTCCAAGTATCTATAAAATACTTAATTTTCTAGCTTTTATTAGTGATCCATAGCATGGAACCCTTATTTTTTTTATCATGTTTGTTTGCCTGTCTGTTCGTCTGTCTATTGATTCTTATGATATACAAAGATCATAAGGGTCATAACTTTGCCAAAATACCAAGGAAATCCTAAAAAGTAATCACTATGTTCGCACTTAAGTGCCTGTGTGACACTCAACACTAATCTTATTACCTCTGTTCCGAACCGGTTCTTTACATGTGTTTTATTCATTGGGGTACTATGAATTTGAGTGATCTATTGTTCGTGCTAATCCCTTTGTACGCCTCCCGGTAAGACGTCATAAATCTTTCTTCCTATTGTTTGGATTTCATGCGTATTCTTAGAAGCCATTAAGCTGACATGTTAAGAATTCGAAGGACCAGTGGGCACTTTGCTAGGCCACATTCCGAATATCCGAGGTCGGTCAGTCAGGAACTGAATACTTGTGTTTCAACTACGATCGAGGCGTTACCTAGTGTACTTACTGAGCGTGTATCTTATAAAGACGGACTGCGCAATTTATCTGATTACACTGTTCTGCTCTACGGTTTGGACTTGTTAAATTTCGTTGTACGAACTGTGAATTACGTGTGTGCACTTCTAATAAACTGATAATTTCAACGGCATTTTAATTCACATCCCACAAATTCGTAAAACTACTATAGCCTAGTACTACTTATATAATTATATCTTTTTACCTTGATAATTAACAGATACATCGAAAGAACCCACATCGAAGAGAACAAGAAACAATGCTCAAGCAGCAGGCAGCACTCCGCTCAAGACTAGATCTAGGAGAGCGAGAGAGACGAACGAAAGACAAGGTGACGCCTTGGTCATATTCAATCTAGTAGTTTATAGGTTCAATAAATAGTGCATGTGTCTGTAAAATTGTAATGCATGATTGTTTTTATTAGTATATAAATATTTACTAGTAATACATATAATATTTTAATGGCCATCGAAAGATACAATAACAAAAGTACCTACACTTTTACATTATTATTTTTTAAAATTTATTTATTAAAACGACTAACAAAATTAAATTGATTGATTCATGCATAGTATTGAAAACCTATAGGGTTTGTATTGTTACTATGGTTGACAGTATTTGTTGCATTTAACAACTTGAAATTACTTAACACTATAAAAAGTACAGTTGTACATTGTGTTCCTAAAATCACGAGGTAAATCATTTAGTAAGCGGGAGGTTAAATAAAGAGTTGTGCGTTTGCCGTACACTTTCTTAACAAAGCAGTTGGTAGCTCAAACTGACAGGAATCTCAACTAATCTGGCGATGTCGGTAGATAATAAAAAAAGATAGGACTAAACATTTTAAATATACATACATACACGCACACTTAAACTAATTAAAAAATTAAAGACACATATACGACGAGCAACACTTAAATGCGTTCTTGAAGCTCGTACACGTGATTGCGTCATTAAAATTGTTAGGTTCACTATCAGATGTAATAGATACGTGACTGGAGCTGCGCAAACTCACGCACCTAACTTCACTCGAGACGCACGTAAGTTTTGCGCGTACTGTTGTATTAGAATTTATTTTAATCTTAAGTGTAATGGAGAAAATCATGATTTATGCATAATTTTTTAATTAATATTTTTTTTATTTTTGTTTTCTTTTTGATAATAAAAATTGCTTGACTTGTGTTTGTATTTATTTGATGTTGTATATATACCCTAGTTTTAATTCACTTCCAGCTTGCACTTGATTGAGCAATCTGTAATTTTAAAATGAGCGCCAAAATTGTATTGAAATTGCTATTTATACAATGTGTAATCAGAAATGATCGTTTTAAGAATTATTGGTCTGTCAGTTTGTTTGAAAGTTTCTAGAATAAGCTCCGAAAGGTCTCAACGAATGCCAATGAAAAGACTAGCGATTTAACAGGAAAATTATCTTAAATTTTATTTTGTCCCATTTTTTTTATTGCCTGAAACAGGCAGACGGCCCACCTTATGGAAAGCGGTTACCGTGTCGCCTATGGACGTTTACAACACCAGGGGTGTCCAGATCGTTGTTGTACGTGGAATAAATGTTCTAGAGAACTGTTGCGTAGTTGAGCGTAGAAATATAACGAAATAGGGGTGAACGTCCCGTTGCTGCCGAGCGGTGCGGTTGCAATAGTGAGACGTTACCACCAGATCAAATAATTCCTCAAAACAATCCTCTTTGTACAGGCGCTAAAATACGCAGAGGGACGCAGTCTTTTCGAAGGCTTAGCGAATCTAGACCGCCTGTTAGTACGGGATCGTCCACGTTACGAACGGCGCGACGCTGGAGGGAGTTGAGGGGGTCAGTCTGATAAACGGGTGTCCCGACCCTTGGTTGTGAGCAGTATTCCATATGCGGTCTGATTTACGCTTTGTAAAGCGCAAGTTGTTGCCGCGGTGTGAAGTACTGCTTGGACCGGCTTAGCACACCAAGCTTTTTGTGGGCAAGTTTAGCCTTGCCTTCCTTTAGACCACCCCGAAACTGCACGTCGTTCATTATATTGATGCCTAGGATTGCTATAGTATTGGAGATAGTAAGATAAATGAGGTTTTTTTTGGCAGAAAATGCGCAGACCTGTGTCTTCGTGGGGTTAAACTGGACAAGATTTTGTCGTCCTCATTCAAAAACTCGCTCTAAGAGTTCTCTACTTCTTACACAAGTCTGAATCGACTTTCTTCTACAAGCGACCGAGGGACAGTAGCGCGACTAGTGTATCTTGCATCACCGGTACTGTCATCCGCATAGCAATAGACAACAAGTAATTGATCTGCAGGATGAACAGTGTCAGTGACAGCATTGATGCACACCAGCATTGATAAGTTTGGTAGATGAGCAGCAACCGTTGACAGCGACTTTGATGCTGCGTCCACTAAGAAAGCTGGATAGCCACTTGCAAAGCCCCTAAGGTATCCCGTATGATGGTAGCTTCGTGAGAAAGGCCCTATGCCAGACCCAATCATCAAGGTCGAAGGATATATCGATGTCAAGGCTTTCTCCCTTGCTCTCAATGGCTTCAGCCCAACGGTGGATTAGATATACCAAGAGATCCTCAGCAGAACGATCATGGCGAAAGCCATATTGGCGACCGTTGAGTAGCTGAGAATTTCCAAGGTATTCTAAAAGTTGTACGTTGATAATTTGCTCCATCACCTTTGAGAGCAAGGAAACTATCGCTATCGGCCGCTAGTTGGATGCCAATTTCAATTCCTTGTTGGATTTCTTAATTCCGGGGTCCGTTTACGTACCCGCGAATGAAATGGCGGCCACAGTTAGTGGTAGCTTGCAGTAAATGCCGAACTAAAACTATCAGTTATAGTGTGCTGTGCAAAATTTTGGTTCTAGTAGAGTGCAAAATACAAGAAAATATAGCATAATCTTAATTTTATTAATTTTTTTCCTAGATTCTTAATATACTAAACAAGATAACAAAGAAATTTCGAACAATATTAAGTATATATATTTAAGTTGTCTCTCTGCGTTTTGTACCTTTTGTATAATGGAGTGTTCCGAATGCCCATACCACCTTAATCTTCTTCCTCTCAATTCTTCAGGGTTTAACTTTCAAAGACCCCTTATGTACTCATTTCTCGCCTTATCCATTCTTGTAACACCACACATCCATATCAACATTCTCATCTTAGCTGAGTGAAGACGTTTGTGGTTTATCACTTTATTCACGTTGCCAATTTTAGGACGGGATACAGTGATGAGACAGAGATCAGACAAGGGGTTGTAGGTTTGGAGCAAAGAGAAGGGATAGGGGGTGGGCCATCGGAACTCTTTCTCATCGCACGAAACACGATTAGCTCAAGACTGTCAGAGCTGTGAGAGCGTGGCGTCACACATCAAGCCAGCCCTACTTGCTGTCATCAATATAATGACTTCAGCGTGGCTCTAACACGTCCAAAATGTAATTTAATATTTGATTTTCAGTGTCCAGTGATGCTGTGAGGCGAACCCGCAGGAGATAACCAAATGCACTCGTTGTACGAATAAGAAATATACAGTTTAATTAAAGGTGAGTTGGTATTGTTGGAGTTTACTCCTTAATAATCGATTTTTATATAAGGCCTCTGGTATGGGAATTTTATGAACAGTTAAATAATACAAGCGTTAGCTCAAGAGCGTTACTTTTTTATTATATAATCATAAACTTGAATGCAATGAAATAAGTTCTAAAATAATATCCATCGGTGCATATTCAAAGACAATCGTATTTGTGGAGTAAACTTCAAACATGCATCGGATCTGACACTTTTTTGTTATCTATGCATATTTTGCCCCTCGTTTACATTACAGATTAAGAGGTACCTAAATGGAGTTTGCCGTTTTTGAATATATAAATTGATAGAATTTACTTCAATAAAATCTATATTACACAAAATCTCAAAAATAAATATATGAATGTTTCCCATTTTGATTAGAAATAAAATACGCTATATTTCAAAAACTCGATTCAACCAACCGAATTCAATTAAGATTAAGAACCTATCTAAAATAAAATATACCATACAAATTATAACAGCAAAAAAGACCTAACAAATATTTACAATATAACTAAGTTCGGTCCAGGCCGATCAAACCGCTGTCGCAGGGCAACGTACCTAGGCTTGGCAGCATTGCCTCGCTAAATACAGACACTAATTCTCTGGGCGAGGTAAGCCCCCATTGATTTCATATACATTTATATAAATTAATTTAGTAAAAAATGATATTATAATATGAAACATGATCTAAATCAAATTTATTTTTTACTAGCTGCGGCTCGCGGTCTCACCCGCGTGGTGATGTAAAATCGTTAAGTTTTGGATAATTCACACTATATCTTTATTAATTATAGCATATGTGTTATTCTGATGTCTAAGCTACATTATTGTAAAGTTGTATTAAAATCCATTCAGCAGTTTTTGCGTGAAAGAGTAACAAACATATATACATCCATACATTCTTACAAACCTTCGCGTTTATAATATTAGTAGGATAAAACATTCATAACATGTATATTAATATATATGATAAATTGGTCCACGATATGTGATGTAACATCTGTCTGTGATTTCAAAATTCACTTTCCAAACTGATATTTACACAATAGTTTAAGTATAAATGAAGGTTTTTGTTAATGTATAGAATAATACAAATGACTATTTAATTATAAATATCATTGACACCGTGTATTTTGCGTATTTTTCACAAATAAATAAATATTTTTTTTTAATTTCAGGTGCTTCAAATGGACACCTATAGTTTGGTAGATTTTATTTGTTTAATTATTAGTTTAATGTGATTTGTCACTGTCAATATTTTATACTAAATCGTCTCGACTTAAATATTGAAACGTATATAAGTATTCCTTTAAGCCGATGTTGAACGGCTCATTTTGTCTTTCAATTTGGATGAATCAAAGTATTTTCATATAAACAAACTCGAACCATTAACTGTCATTGAACACAGTGCCTATTAGTTCTGTACATTTCAACCAAATTGATTCAATTTGTCTGATTCAAATTGATTCAATTTGGCTGATTCAAATTGATTCAATTTGGCTGAGCCGTCTAATAT
Organism: Dendrolimus kikuchii; assembly: GCA_019925095.2. Taxonomy (NCBI): domain Eukaryota; kingdom Metazoa; phylum Arthropoda; class Insecta; order Lepidoptera; family Lasiocampidae; genus Dendrolimus; species Dendrolimus kikuchii. Next base: position 14,631,391 of record CM034412.1, read on the forward strand.
TAGCATTAGAAATAAAATCCCCGAATCTATTTTATATAACCAGAGTTTGAAAATCATATATTACCAAAGTAACTTTTTTCTCTTTCGGTGTCATTCATGTAATTTAAGTACAAAAACTTTGATAAACATGGTTAAATAGAATACTAATAAATGTATTGAATATATTTTTATATCCGGTATATTAAAATATATTCAATAGATTTGCGTAATTTTTAAATAATAGTTACATTTAATAAAAACAATTTGTGGAGTTTACTCCTCATCACTCCTCAAGAATCGATTATAAGACTCCCGGTATTGAAAATTTATGACGAGTGAAATAATATAATTGTAACTCACAAGTTACGTTTTTATAAAATTTCGAACTTTAATGCAATGACATAAGATCTAAAGTAATATCCATCAGCAGACGTACAAAGGCAATCGTAAGGAGTAAACTCCAGTCGTGTGTCGGAGTTGTCACATTTTTTTAAAATCAATATATATTGTTAATTAGTTTTGATATTTCAGTTGACGTTGTTTAGTATGAATACTGAACTGTGACAGGTATTTGTAATGACATTTTTTTAAAATATATAAGTATTTAGATTTAGTTTTGCAGAGCGCCAAAACATAAACGGAGAAATAATTACGATGAATTTACATTTTAATATTGTTGTTTTTTTCTTAATCTGGTTGTACTAAGGTATTTACTATGTATGTCTGTAGTATTACGAAAATTTGATAATAACAGACATAAAATACACTCAGACCGGAATAATGTTCAGAATCATTGGTGTCAGCGTAGCTATTGGTAGTTTTATTAAGTGGGTTTTTGTCGTGTGTCCCTTGATTAGATAACTACATATATCTCTTGCTTTTTCTTACAGTGTCTTACTGTCTCTTTTCAACTTTAATGTTTGTCTATTATAACTTGTAGGATTTTGTGTTGTGTTTTGTTTTATATAGTTTTACTCTTAAAGGCGGAGAAGAACCTCCTATTGCCCGACTCCAGAGTCTATCTGTCGATTTTGGAGAATATCTACGGGATTTTGATTTGACCGATTTTGAACATAGTTAACTTTACAATTGGACCCACTTATGCAAAATGGAACCAACCCACATACTGACAGTTTTGAGAAAAAGCCGTTTTTAATAAAATTTTGCGTACAAAAAAAATATGTCTATATTTTGGAAAAAACATTTAGAATATTGTATATTATAAGTATTTTGTCCTCAGCTCGTTATGATTTTTATTGAGTCGATAGAAGGTGCATTTTGAAAGCGTTCTACATCCTTAACCCAATTTTGGCATGTTTGTGGATTGGTTCTGTTTTGCATAAGTAGGTCCAATTACTGTTCACCGTTTAGAATTGTTTTTAATTTCAATCACATGGAATTACATAATGTCACTTGTCTAGTAATGTAACATTGACAGCTGTCACCCTCACCATGCCACAGTGCAAATATTGTAATATACGTATTGCATTATAGACGAACTTTGTACGCGTCTCCGATTCGCACGCGGCCGCTTATTTTACGTATTGGCGCTCTGAGTTTGAGCTTATAATAACATAATATATAACTTTAATAAGTACTTCCAGTACGAATTTGATATAATTCCCTCGTATAATATTCATTACAAGGAAATTCCCGTACAGATTGCAACGTTATTTTAAATTTACAAAGCGTAAGTTAGAGTAGTAACAGGATATTGAACGGGGTCTCCAGATTGGGGAGTTTTCCACACAAAAGTTTTCGTTTGGGCTCAAAAAATTCGAGCCAGCAACTAAAATACATGTTATGCATCTAATAATGACGATAAAATTGCCAAAACTCAATTTGGAGGTCTTGATATTGAAGTTATGTAAATATGACTTACTAGCTGCGCCCCGCGGTTTCACCCGCGTGGTGATGGGAAATCGTTATATTTTGGATACTTCACACCATATCTTTATAAATTATAGCCTATGTGTTATTCTGATGTGTAAGCTGCGAGTGTATTATTGTAAAGTTTCATCAAAATCCATTCAAGATTCAAGAAATTATTAAATTAAAACAGGAGTTCCGTAATTAACTTAAATTTTGGATTGTGACGTCAGGGAATTTAGGACCCCTCCTACCTCCTGTCACACTTCGTCGACCCCTTGGCAATTGAAGTTTTTCGTGCAAAATTATGTACTGCGCAGCCTATTGCGGCTAATTAAGAGTGGCTATCAGAATTAACGCGTAATAATATAACTGCCAAGAGTACAAATATCTAAGCTAATTTGCACAAAGTAAGCTTTGCTATTTTAGTTTAATTTTTAGATTAATTTTAAATAGTTTTACTGTTTGAATACTCTGTGCGTTCCACAGTTGTTAACTTTAAGAGCTAGTTTTAATGTAGTTTGCTACATCGCTGGCACATAAAAATATTTTTGAATTTAAAAATTGACATAATGAACTTCGGCAAATCTGTACAGTAGAACCTCAAGTCGAACTTGAAGGGAGACGCCAAAAAAAGAGTTTTTTCGACTTAACTCTTAAGCTCATTAATAGCACATATCGCACCATTCGTAGAAAAAGGACGCAAGTGAAAAACATGAACTTTACAGGAACGTAAAAAAACTGTTTTGTGGAGAAATGCTAAATCATAGATAAATGTGTTTTAGGAGACTTCATAGACAAAATTAATCTGCAGATACGTGTCTATTTGATTTAAAATAATATTAAGTAGCTTTCGAGATAATTTAAAATTAATGCGTTACGTATTTAATCCCCGTCATGGTATTATGACTTTTAAGAATAAGTAAAGTAACCACTTTGTTGCTACAGTGTTCACACGGATCACAGCATCGTAATTTTACTCAAGTATTTCTTGCTGACCAGATTTACTTAAGCAACACATGTGTATAAAAAAATATGCTACTGTTCCAGAATAATCAAAATAGAAATATTTATAGTAAATAAAATTATGTTTTTAATAAAAGTTAAATAACAAAAAAAATATGTATGTATCATCTACAACTTACTTATTCTACTCCGACAGAGCATGTTAAAATATATTTATTTCATTGTAAATTTTTGGTTATTACATACATACATACATAACTTCACGCCAGTTCCCTTGCGGGGTAGGCACGAACAACAGAGCGCCATTTAGGCTTATTCTTACACACCTCACTTGTTCTTTGACATTCATAACTCTTGTCATGCACGCTCGTCTGTTCTTACTCAATTTGATCATGGAATGTGTCGTGGCCTTCCACGACTTCTGCATCCATCCACTTTTGCATTGTATATCTGTTTATTCATTCTTTCATCATGTTCTTTCTACATGTCCGAACCACCGGGGAGCATTTTTGGTTATTGTTTGATGTTATTATGTTTAAGGTACACTAATAAAATTTACATTGTTTATAATTATTAAACAATAATAATTGCCATGGCAACGCATGCAGCTAGTACGTTATAAAGAAAAAATGAATCACTTTAATTAATGATTACTGTTTAATCATTCTCACTATCAGAGCTTTGTTTATCCACAGAAATTGGTTCAGGACGTAATCTTTTATAAAAACTTTGATATTGTTGTATGTTATTGGCGTTACAAAGACTTATCAAGTCTTTATACAAGTTTCTAGAAATTGGCAACGGACGATTATATAATCGCGTTAGTGTCGATAATACTTGGTTAGTTTCACTCTGTGGCGTTTTCTTCGGCCTTCCCTTTCTGTAATTTGCATTTGTATCAACCATTTTAGGTTCCTCTTCATCAAACTCACATTTAAAATTAATAATTTCAGGGTTTTGGGGATCAACAAATAATTCTTTTATTTTTGACCATGAAATTTTATTATTGCCAGCGGTATCTTTATCCCACTTTTTAGCAAGTTCCACTAATCTTTTAAAGTTAAAGAAATCCTCCTGTGTCATTTCCTTGACAATATAGTTCTTTCCATTTACTTTCGCGTTACGAACGATGGAGTACACTTCGTCTGGTACATAAACAACTTGTTTTTTTTTTGTTTATCTCTATACATGAATGCATCGAGTCCCCTTCGTACTGGGTATGGCCTTTTTGTAAAAATCGGTGGACAATTTTTACTTGCAACATCTTAGATGCAAATGCATATAGTGCAAAGACAAAAGGGTTTCGGTTTTTACCTGAACATTTATTCGAGTAGAACGATATACACCTTAATGCTTCATTTTGTAAAAAAATCCATAGACAACTAGCTATTTCATTGGATCCCCGTTTCGCAATTTGAACATGTCACATATAGCAAAATCCATCTTTAGTAAAAATATTATATACTGTGTAATTGTAAACTGGATATCGTTTATAGTGAAAAACTCCGACCTCCGATTGAGGTACGCTCAAAACTTTTTCTAAATCAAAGCTTGCTACTGTTTTTTCTTTTGGATTAGATGCTTCTTTTTCTACGTTTTTTTTATATTCCGAACTAATTCTTTGTTCTTTAAATGATTTTCGTATTCATGGTTCAACTGTTTTTTCCTTTCATCGTCCGCTTGTTCATACAGACTACATGTAACGCATAAATCTTTTTTTGGATGGAAGAATCCGATGTTGAATTTTCTATTAAAATATGCCAATAGAACCTAAGCGTTGCTGGCTTGACATTTTGGTAAAGAGGTTGATACTTTGTCGAGTTGAGATACAAACGATATATTTTAGCACGAGTAAGTTTTTCGTCCAAGTATTTTCTCTGGGTTTGTTGTCGCAGGTAATGAGATTCTTTTCTCGGAAATTGATTTATGTTATTAATAATGCTTTCTATAGTATCATCGTCTACTTTTTTAGGCCGGTTAGAATGACATCCTTGTAAATCTTTCACTGTCGCCATCTCTTGTTTATCAATAGCTGTGTAGACAATCTTGTCATTAATGTCCAAAGTCTGTAAAAACATCTTTTTGCAAACAGTCACTACGTTTTCATTATTTCAACTTTTTGGCAATGTATATTCCAAAGTCTACTTAGTCTTTAAAAATCTTAAAATATAATCCCACTGACGCTCATGATTTCCCAAACTCCAATAATAATTGAAAACATCAATTCTTTCAAAATTATCTAATTTTTCGTTACACTTCTTCTTAGAGCTACACGGATCTCCCATAACTTTTCGTCTTCTCTCTTTTCCTGTTGTTCGCGAACGATATGATTTACCTAAATTTTTAAGCATTTTACTTTTCTTTACCTGCCAGGAACTTTCATCGCGCATTCTTTCTCTACTTTTATTCGTCGCTATTTGTTCTTCGTTATGGGTAAAACTTTCATCGTTTATATATACTGTAAACTGCGATGCGATGAAATTTATATCGTTCGCATTTTGGATAAGGTTTTCTTTTACACAGACTTCCTCCTCCACTGATTCCAAAAACGTTTGTATTATCTGACTGTGTTGCTATTAATCGAGGTGTGGAGCACTTTTCAAGTATAATTAGTTGTTCGTTTACATGTCAGTTTATAGTTGCCCTCAAAGTTTCTAAAACGGGATCACATTGTCTAGTTTCGTCATTCAGTACTGCGTTACTTAAATTAATTTGTGGTTCATCATCATTACAGACGAAGTTATCCTTTGGAATTCTATTTAGATTCCTTACAGCTACTAAAACCTCTTTAAATGAGTCAGGCGTAGATATTATTTGTTTATATTCTGTAACTAATGAACTTGGTGTTACCAAGCCACTGACGGTCTCTGTTAAATTTACCTTTATATTATTATCAACCGTCTCTGGAATTTTTAAGAGTAAAGGCACTGGATTAGTAGGATTCAAGGTATTAGCTTCTGGTAAAGCATCATGTCTTAAGAAATTTAGCTGTTATTTATTTATTTTTTTGTTGGATTTTTTATTTGATTCAAAAAATATACCAGAGTCAGTACTATATGAACTAGAAACATATTCGGAAACTACCGGAGAAAAGATTCTTTTAATTCTTCTTCTTCGCTGTCTTCTATCCTCACCGTATTTTCATTGTTATTTTGCTCAATATCTGTATAAAATTAGGTATTTTCATGTAAAATTTCAAAACCTTCGAAATTTTACATAGAAGAAACGAACTTATAAAATTGCGTATGAATAATTGTAAAACGTCGCGTACAACATGCACGTAATTGTGTTTTACTTAAAAAATAAAGATAAAAACTTAGTGGAAGAAATACGTAACTAGACTTGCGCGCTTATCTCTTTAACAAATATCGTGATAAAAGTGTGTAAGTTAGTTTATGCTCGTATATTTCAATAATATGACGTATAAGTAATAATAAGCTTTTATTGATAGGGAAAATGTCATAAATGACCTAGTATAAACAAAACTTACGTAATTTATACAGGGAATATTTGTAAAAAAGTAAATCTTACCATATCGCTAAATTTGCGATATCTCAGTCATTTATTGGGATATTTTTTTCAAACTTGTTGAGCATATGTGTCATAATGTCCTTTATAGAATAGTGAAATAAAAAAAAATTGAAGTAATTGCACTTGCGACTTTCTTCTACCAACGGTGCGATATGTGTCCGCGATGACAGTGCTGATCCGCGTTTGTGCACGTGATCGTTTTTGTGTTGTTGTCTCACTCTGTTTATATAGGATTTGTATGAAATGGGTATATTTTCTTGGTATATTACAAGATGTGATAGTGTTAGTCTTGCGGCGTTTTGCTAATATCGATAAAAGGGTGAAGGGTTAAGCGAGTTTTGTAAGGAAACATTCGACTTGTAGAGGTTAGGATTTATTCAAATAAACGAGTTGGAAAGGTTGTCAAATCAAATATTACCATGTTCGAGATACGAAGGTCCAATTTATTTTTTTCGAGTTACAGAGGAAAATATGTACTGGATTTGCTTATAGGGAGTCACTAATTATTTCGACTTTAGAGGATTCAGATTTCGTGCAACGGAGGTTTTGGGGTTGAAGAGCAAAGAGGTGTTAACAAATTACGAATGTCTCCTAAAAAATAATTTTGTTTCATCAGACAAAGTTCCATTCATAACTTTTTTTCTTCATTAGAATTAGTTTTTATATAAATAAATCTATATAAAGTTTTCGGAAAAATATTGGGCCCAATAGTAAAAGGAGATGGCAGCTGGAGGGTTGGAACCAATTCCGAAATAGATGACCTCATGGCCGAGCCCAACATAATTGATGAGATGACCTCTCACCGTCTCCGCTGGCTGGATCATGTAGAGTGGATGGAGGAGGATCGGGGGGTGAAGAAAGCATACTTGGGGCGACCGGTTGGTCGTCCCAAGTATTGCTGGAAGCTGTCCTGACCACACTACAAGCCCACAATTGGCAAGACACTGCGCAGGACAGAGGAAAATGACGTGCTCTCGTTTCGAAGGCTAAGACTCACTTTGAATCGCCGATCCAACGGAGTTAGTTAGTCATATAAAATTAAAATAACATGACTTACAATAACAACTTTATCCGTGCAGGAACGGAGAAAGAATACAATTTCCTGCGTTGGGGCGGCCTGTCGTAAGAGGCGACTTAACAACCCACAGCCAGGTGGTAGGGCATTTGCCCCACTGGATGGCTACCACCCCTGGTCTGAAACATGTCGCCATAACAACCTTGAGTTGTGTTCCGGCATTAGTGACCAGGTTCCAGTCTCCCTTAAGAGAGCAGCAGCGCATTTGTAGCACCTTTGGTGTTGCAAATGTTCATAGGCGATGGTAACCGCTTTCCATCAAGTGGGCCGTCTGCCTGTTTGCTGATCTCCTGCAATAAAAAAAAACATGAATATGTATTCGTAGAATAAAGATTTGTCGTAAGTAGCTTCAGTCGATTTATATTTTTAAATATGTGCGAGCGAGACAGCGAACTCCGTTTTGCTAGCTCATTAAAGATTTTCGCTAGATTATTATACCTTTTCCAAGCATTTATTTTACTTTTGACAGCTCGATGACGGATCAATTAGTAATGTCCTGATGCGTTACATACTCGATTTGTTATAAAAAAATTGACTCCATACATAAATAAGTTTTGATCAATTAAACTTACCTCTAAAAATATATCGTAATATAAGTACGTAAGTAATAAATATAACCACATTTCAATTAAAAATATTTTAAATAAAGCTATTTAAAACGGCACTTATAACAATTGCGCTATTAATTTTCTTGAAAGTACAATATTGTTTATTTTCAAATCGATTACTTTTGATTTATTTACGTATAGTGTCGATGGTTTAATAGTCTGTGCGTTCAACAATTCGCAGAACATCACGGAGTTTTTGGCGGTAACTGAAAGGAGACGTTGTGCTGTGCAGTTTTATTTTCTAAAAATGTGTAAAATTACTCTAAAATGAACAATAGTTGCAGGATATTGATAGTTTTTGAGCAGTAATTATGTATTTTGTGAGAAATGTGAACTGTATAGTCAAATGGGGCCTTTTGAGTTGTCACAAGAACTCCGTTGAATGGCACTAGCTGATTACCTACAGTTCAGCTGTGCTACACATAGGCTTAAGAAAATAAAGAAACTATATTGCAATCTAAGATCTGACTGAAAGGCCTAGCTGCCAAGCCATAAACCTAAATAAAAAACAGAACATCACTATTACGTCATCCACAACAATAAAATATGACATTTATGTCATTTGTTGCATGTGGGCTTTTCTGTCAAGAAATATGTAACTTGATAGACGTGCAAACGACAAAAGTAAAATAAACGTTTGTAAACAGTATAGACATTTGTTTTGCTAGAATGTTCGCTATTCCTCTAAGATTGTCATATCACCCGAACTAAGATCAACGTACGAACGGTGAGGATTTTAGAAAAATATCTTTTCTAAAATTCCTATTTACCTTTATAAATATGTTTAATCTAGCGAAACAATAGTTAATTTAGCAATCTTTGTCTAGCGAAAAGAATCGCTAGCTTGGCAACCTTGTGCATACTACGCATGTTTTCATATAATTTGTACCTTAGCACAATTAAAACCTGGAATGTTGGCAACACAACCGTCTCTATCGTGAAATTTTTAGCTGCCCTCATGTTGCGTGCCCACTGCTGGGCAATGGTAAAATCTGGTTACTTTCTTGTGGAATATAATGAAGAATTCAACTGAAAAGTTTTTATTTATTTTATAAATACTATTTTTATATTATTCACCTCATTTTACGAAAAAAAGTCCAACATTCCAGGGGGGTGGTAAACTGGTAAACTCAAAATAATCCCTTAAACTGTGGTTCTTCTAAGAAGTATTCTATATTTGTTTTTTTTTTCTAATGGTGTTTGTTATTCCAAGACTTAATATTCGTATTTGACCCCTTCCTTATATACGCCAAACATTAATGGTGCCAACATAATTAAATTATTTTATCAAGGACTACCTACACGTATGGCCAATATTCGCCACGAAAACTGGGGAAGATTTTAATGTACTATATTTAAAGGGATAACTCCTAAAATATAAACATTTCGCACTTGTCACTTGATTAAAGTGTTTCGTATAAATACATATGGGTTGAAAAGCTACTTTTGAAAATGTGTGGAAAGAATACTTTAAAGTTTGAAATGACCCATAAAAACACGAAACTAGAAGAATGTGTGTAGATTTCAATTGGAAACTAGATTTTTTATATTTCAATAAATTGAGGGTTTTTGGATGAATAAAACATTATAATAAGTCCCTAAAATAGTGTTGCATGATACGAATAGCTATTCACTCCTCTATATCATGTGTTTTCTATGGGGGTAGGTATAGCTTTATTTACTTTAATTAACCGCTTTATACACGCATGTAAAATTTATATTAAAAAAATTAGTAGACCCTTGCCCACTTCGCTGGGCGTCATTAAAAAAAAAAAATATTAATCACAATCAAATATAGCCTATGTCACTCAGGAATAAGCTAGCTTTCTAGTGGTGATTTTTTTTTCAAAATCAGTTCAGTTGTTCAAGACATTACTTCCTACAAACAAACTCACAAATTTTACCTCTATAATATTAGTATACAAAAATACTTTTAACGATTTTATACCAAGGCCCTCTTATTGCATGCATTTTACACAACTAATAATTCCTCCCGATGTACCTGCGCAGTAGACCAATTTTAATAGCGAATCTACGAATCGTGTAAGCGGGACAGAGCTAAGAATGCCTAGCAAGTAACACTAAAGTTCAATATAGATTATATGTCCTAAACCGGTGTGTCGTAAACATGTCATAATAAAAAACGTATTGCCTATATTAATATTATATCGAGGTATAGTTTGTGAGTTTGGATGTTCGGGGTAATCTTCGTTACTACTGAATCGATTTTGAAATTCTTTCACCAGTAGAAAGGTACGTTATTCCCGAGTGACATAAGCTATATTTGATTGTGATTAATATTTTTTAACGCTTCCCGATGAAGTGGCCACGAGAACGCCTGTCAAATATGTAACAGCAATAATGTTCCACGCAAGTACTTTACGCGTCGGTGAAAGTTTACAAGACTTAATTAAACCAGTGCTTTTCAATCTTCTTGAATACGCGACCTCTTTACAGGTTGAAAAATTTTGGCGACCCCCTTGGTTCATAGACAGACAAAACGTTTGTAATTTAAAAGACTACGTTTATGTTTTTTCTCTATTTTGTTACTCGATATTCATTATTAGAGCTTTATACTCTGCAAAAAGCTGCTAAACTTCGAAAGTACCTAAGTACGAGGTAAAAATTTAAATTGCCTTTTCAAAGCAAGGCTCTGCGACCCCCCTAGGGGTTGCGACCCACAGATTGAAAAGCGCTGAATTACACTGATTTGGGTACGCGCGTGCTTTTATACTTTTTTAATGGCGCCCAACGAAATAGGCACGCGTCGGTTAGTATCTGATAAGATTGTAATATGGGAGTCGGGGTGACCACTATATGGGAGTTTCACTTACGCGATGTGATCAGTGGGCAGCGCGCGCGTGCGTCCACGTCGATCGCTCAATCGGGACTGCGCAGGGAAGCGGGGCGTTTGAGGTGGAAAGGTTTAGTAGTTGTTGTGCCGCCACAGTAACATAAAAATGTAAAGATGTCAAATTTCTTATAAAATAAATGACAATGAATGTTTATGTTTTAGGAGAGTTCCGTTGAAACCGGACTTCCAGATGCATTGTGCGAATATGCGTGTCTTAAACATTGTCCGGCAAATATTTAGTATGTAAAGAGTAAAATAATTATGGATGAATAATTGAATTGCTATTTTGAAACGAATATTGTTGATTAAATTTAAAAATAAAAATAACAAAATATTTTGTTTTATTTCTTTAATGATATGATTTATAATGCTAATTAAAATACATAAATATCTTACAATCGCTTATAAGTAAAAGATTTGCATCCCATAATATTACAACATCAATAAAGCTTGTTTTAGGGTTCAATCATCTGTCAATGTCAGTCTGTCAATTAATTGAATGTCGTTTTTTTATTTTCTGCGCCTTTCAATCAAACTGGTCTAACTTGGTTGAATCGTGTAAATCAAGTCGATGTTAGACTGTCTTTTAATTTTGATGAATCAACGTAAGTGATCCATACAAACAAACTTGAATCATTCAATGTCATTGAATACCGTCTATTCATATCAGCATAATGCTAATATTAGACGGATCAATGAAATTGAAACGACATTCAATGAATCAAGTGCATGTTCACATGGATTCACTTTGGTCTCTTTTGAAAGGCAGAAATGAACCGATTAATAACGGCATTTTATTTCAACACCCTTCAACCAAATTAATTCAATTTAGTTGAAGCGTGTAATCTAACATTTTACTTTTTTTCTATGGCTTCAACGCACTTGGCATTGATTTTGCCAATATCAGAGTACAAACGACAGACAGGTGATAATGAAACTTTATGATGTTACTGAGTGGGAGCTTTGAACTTGACAGGGTTCGATATCCTGAATATAGATGGCAGCAGGTTCGCCAGGGAGGCGAACACTTGGGGCGCGGTGTTGGGTGGCACCGCGAAGTGCAGGGTCCTCACCTCAGCCCCTCCCCAACCAGCAGCCTCCAGCATGAAGCCCTTCACGCACTTGAGGACCAGTTCGGCGCGGCGCACGCACCAGGCCGCCGTCATCTCCTAAAAATATTACCACATAGTAGTATTTGGGGTTGTTGTTATTTTTGTCGAGTGTTATGTGATAGTTTAAAAATTAAAATATATATAATACTAGCGGCCCCGGCAGACGTTGTCGTGCCTTTAAAAAATAAAATTCTAGAACCCGATCCCAGAGCCACCTACCGGTTCTAATTGCGAATCTAAACCATCCGGGAACCCACTCAAACACACAAAAACAAAATCACCAAAATCGCTCCAGGTGATTAGGAGGATTCCAGAACCCGATCTCAGCGCCACCTACCGGTTCTAATTGTGAATCTAAAAGAGTAATATAATTTCTTTTATTCTAAGTTATGACAAAATAAGATTAAAAATCTTGTCAAAAAATTAAAGTTTATAATTAACAAATAAAAAATAGGGGTTGATCGTAGAGGGGTGAAAATTTAGGGTTGTATGTATTTTTGTATGTTGTATCATAAAAAAAAGGAAATAAAATTTTTTGTCTAAAAAAAAAAAAAAAAATTAGGGGTGGACTACCCCTAACATTTAGGGGGATGAAAAATAGATGTTGGCCGATTCTCATAGATACCGGATAAGCACAAAAATTCATCAAAATCGGTCAAGCCGTTTCGGAGGAGTATGGCAACGAAAACTGTGACACGAGAATTTTATATATTAGATTTATATAATATGAGGTCCCGGCAGACGTTATCTTGCCCAGAAAGAATGAAAATCTAGGACTCGATCTCAACGCCACCTACCGGTTCCAATTGTAAATCTAAACCATCAGAAGACCCACTTAAACACAGAAAAAAAATCATCAAAATCGATAAAGTCGTTCTCAATTTATACGTGTACATACATATTTACGATCCATTTTTGTATAATATATAGAAGATAATATAATTTATATTCGTAATAATTTGAGTGCCTACAAGCAGTACAAGGATGTTCACAATTTCAACACCGGGCATTGTACTCGTAAAAGACTGATATTGCCATCTTTTAGATTTCAAAAAGTACTGTCCTCTTTCTTGGGGGTTGGTATACGCTTCTTCAATAAGATTCCGAGTGAAATGTTAGATCTGCCTTTCACTAAATTTAAAACTAAATTAAAAAGCATCTTGCTAAAAAGGGGATACTACACTATTGAAGAATACTTAATTGACAAAAATTCATTTACATAGCAGCTCGCTCCGACCTCTTATACTAAATTCTGTATAACGTTTTTATCTTGCCAAGCTTGGTAAGGTATTTCTGGAGTCATATTGCAGCATAACATTTTAGTACGTCATGTCATTATTATAACTATAATAATATTTTTATTTCCTTTTATTGTGTTTTATTGAATATGCACTGTTTGCTGTTTGGTGGTAGGGCATTTGCCCGACTGGATAGCTACCACCCCTCGTCTATAGTATGTCGCCATAACAACCTTGAGTTATGTTCCGGCATTAGTGACCAGGTTCCAGTCTCCCTTAAGAGAGCAGCAGCGCATTTGTAACTACGCCTTTGGTGTTGCAAATGTCCATAGGCAACGGTAACCGCTTTCCATCAAGTGGGCCGTCTGCCTGTCTGCTGATCTCCTGCAATAATAATAAAAAAAAACATTAATTTTTCAAAAAGGAATTCTGAGAAAGAGAAAGAAACAAAGAAAAATAATATTTAGCTAGACTGTTGCTGGGGAGTTTCTTGCCGCTTCTCTTCTTATATGATGTATGACCTTCAAAAAGTGTCCAGTGGAACTTATTTTGAATAAAAACTTGAATTTGAATTAAAAACAAAAAAGTTTATTATAAGTCTAAAGGTCTAAACAAGGACCTTTGCATATAGAAGCACACCTCCAGTTCCTTGGAGTGCAACGCTCAGCAATCTGGAGGAAACTCCTGCCGAGGTTTTCCCTCTGCACTACAATATAGGACAGTATCAGGAGGTCGAAAACGTATTTGCGACGTCCCAGTCGCACATGTCCATAAGCGACTGCGACCACTTTACATCAGGTGAGCCTTCTGCCTTTTTGCCTGCTTAGGCAATAAAAAATAAAAGCTCGTTACCTCCGAGTGTTCATGCCTCAGGAGGAGCGGCAGCGATATGGTAGTGATGTCGTTGCTGCACGCCGCCTTCAGGATGTTCCGGAGGCCCAGGATCACCGGGTGCCTAGAGGTGATGTCTCCTGAAATAGGGAAACGGGATTGACTTGTAACGACTGTACATCTGAACTATTATTATTATTTTGAAATTGACTAAATGACTAGTGTTTTTTATAAAAGTATTCATTTAAAAATAAATGTGAAATTTTCTAATTTTTGTAATAAATACATAGAATAATTTAATGACATCATAATAAGAGTATAATGGGCTGGCAACATCACAAATTACTTGTATTGTACAGTAGCGGAATAAAAATGTTCGTCATCTTAAAGTCGACTTCCTTGCACGAGTACAAGGAACAATACTAATATCGTAATTGTAATAATTCTAGTGTAATAAACTAATTATAATATTTCTGATTATGAAATCGGCAGACAAACACACACATTGTATATCCCCAAATTAAGCAAGTTACGCTTGTGTTATGGGTAATATACAACGGACTACTCTGGGGCCGAACCCAGACACCGAGACCATAGTAAATAACGGAGAAAATACGTTTCCGAAATTTACTATACCAGGAATCGAACCCGGAACCTCTGCGTTGCAGTGAGGTACGCCGGCAAAGGCATAGCCCGCTCAAGCACAGAGGCCGTCAATACTGCCAGCATTTTAATAAATGTTACGTTTATGAAATACAGAAACGTGAAAAAAGAAAATTGCTAAGTTAACAATGTCAATGTCAGCCGGTGAGATTAACAATAAGAAACAAAGAGGATACAATTACTATGTTTAACATAGATACTAAAACCAATAAAAAGGTTTTGTGGTCTAAACAATCTAAACAATCTTCTTAGACAAGATAAAGAATCGAACAACTTCGATCTAAGTAATTTTAAACTTTATTGTTAAATAATTAAACATAATTATGGAACCGTCTGTTCTGTGACTTAGTTTAATAAGGTAACTAACATGTGCTCACGGAACGTGAAATTAATCAATTTGAAAACTGGCGAACATTTTCATGCCACGACTGTACATCCAAAAGGACAAACTGTCATTCCTATAAAGCAGACGATATCTTTTGTTTAATTATAGGTATGTATGTAACAGTTTATTCAATAAATTATATTCTATTCTATTGAATATTAATCATTTTATTAAAAAGATTATTGGCTAAGTGCCTGTCGAACTATAAACACCGAAGGGTTCCATAGAGGCGAAGTATATCCATTTTTCTATACCTTTTGCCTACGAATCTTGTTTAAAACAATTTTTTTTTTAAGTATTTTTTTATCTCCACTAGTTTAATATTTTTTATACACCCAAGCAACTACAAACCTCTCCTAGGAAAATTCCCGCAGTATTCCCAGGATAAAAAATAACGCAGATTTTAAGTCTAATAATTTGCTGTCGATCAGTGAAAACTGCATCGAAGTCGGCCCACTAGTTTTTACGTGAATGCCGAACAAATGGACAAACCGACAAACAGATAAACAGACAAGAAATCTAAAAAAAATAATTGCATCGTGTTCTCCGTCGTTTATATAGTCTACTAGCTGCGCCCCGCGGTCTCACCTGCGTGGTGATGAAAAATCGTTATATTTCGGATAATTCACACTATATCTTTATAAATTATAGTCTACGTGTTATTCTGATGTGTAAGCTATATTATTGTAGTTTCATCAAAATCCATTCAGTAGTTTTTGCGTGAAAGAGTAACAAACATACATTATTACAAACTTTCGTGTTTATATTATTAGTAGAATAGGATTCCCCTTTTTTTTAATAGCTTTATTGTACAGATACGGCTGAATGAATGAATAAATGTTAATTATTGCATATGTAAGCTCGTCAGAGCCTCATATATAAGCTCATGATGAGCCCAATCAGAATTCATCATGGCATGGCATGATGTATGTGGGTATATTTATGAAACAATCATTTCTCTTGATATTAACACTGATTACGTTATAATTCACTTTGATTAAGGCTATGAATCGCAGTTCGTCGAATACTTGGTGCGCTGGCGACGATTCTCTGGAGGAGGTTATTAGGTTATATCTTCCTTCTTCCCGCCGCCGCGCTTTCGTAGTTACGACGCTCCGCGAGTGATATTTTTTTTTTTTTTTTTTTTTTTTTTTAAATGAGACAATTCTACGGACTCTAAAGTTCCGTACCTTTTTTAATTTGAAGTTTATTAGTTGTATTGGTTTGTGTCTTTTTATTGCGCTGATAACATTGTTCTTTTTTTTTATTATTGTATTAAAGTTGACGACATAGACACGGGTGGTGCTTATTGATTAATTTCTTAATCTCTAAGTATTTTATGTTATATGACATTTTTTTTTTTTATTATTGTTTGCTATTTGTATATTGGTTTATAGATGTATTGGACTTATTATATTACTTATTCTAACTTGTGTAGTGTTGCTGTTATAAAGTGGGTGTGGTGTTTGGCGTGTGTGGAGTCTTAGGTGCTAATATTATTATGCTATTCTTAGGATATGTATATTTTTTTTTTCTTTACTTTTTTTGGTTTTTTTTTGTTTTTTTGTTTTTTTTTTGTTTTTTTTTTTTTTTTTCCTTAAAATGTACATTACAAGTAGTCTTAAAAATAGCTTATTGTAATACATTTTGTTGTTTTTTATTTATTTTTGTGTCAGGGTGGAATTTTTGTTTGTTCGTTGTGTGTTGGTGATTTTGGTGTGCTGTTTGTTTATTGTGTGTCATAGTGTCTTTTGTGACTTGTGTTGTTCTGTGTTATTTGTGTTTTGTTGTTCTGGTGTGTGGGGTGTGTGTTAGGTGAGTGATATTGACAACATATCACTCTTGACAGTATGACAGTGACGTTTCAGTGAACTGTCTACACATACATAAGTTGCATGTTTAGAATTTTATAATATTATAGATTTTAACGAGTTTAGTTAGTGACAGAATAACAATAGAGGGTAGTTTGTGTTTATTATTATACTACTATTCGACTCGTCCCGTCATCGCTTCAATATAAAAGCGTCCGGACGAAACGACCCATTTCGACTTTGGTCCGATGCACAAGTCGCAGTAGCGCGCTAGGGTGACTAATTGTGCGAGAGTACTGACCCGACCGCAGCGAGGAGTCGTCGGCGATGAGGTGGAAGACGACGTGCGCTTCGGCCAGGTTGCTGTGCCTCGTCACGTAGATGTCGCCCGTCTGCAGGTTGCGCTTCGGCCGCAAGCGCGCGCTGTTGCTGCTGCCGTTGCCGCTCGACCCGCTGTTGCTGTTCTCGGTTTGCTCTTTCAGGCGTTGCGTGTTCCGTTTGTCGGCCTGCAACGACAGGTGACAGCAACTACCTCATATCAATAGAAGAATAAATCGAAAAATAATACATTTTTTAGAAATGCAACGAATATTCGGCTTGGCTGAATACTGAATAGTTAAAAAAGTGGCCGAATACTGAATAGTTAAAAAAGTGGCCGAATACTGAATAGTTAAAAAAGTGGCCGAATACTGAATAGTTAAAAAAAAGTGGCCGAATACTGAATAGTTAAAAAAGTGGCCGAATACTGGAATAGTTAAAAAAGTGGTCGGATACTGAGAGAAGTTGAGTATTCGTGGCATCTCTAATTTTTACTGGGTGATTGTTATTCCTAGACAATCGGCCATGTACCGATTTTGATGAAATTTTTGTGTGTTTGAGAAGGGTCCTGGATGGTTTCGATTTATAATTGAACCCGGTATGTGGCGCTGCAAGCGGGTTTTAGATGTAAATTTTTTTAGAACAGGACAACGTCTACCGGAATAAAATAACTCACCGGCTCCTTGACTTTGTCCGTGATCTCCCTGAGCTGCTGTTCGACGTCCGGGAAGTGGTGTTCGGTGGACTCCCTCGCGGCCGCCATCAGGGTGGTGGTGGGGGGCGAGGGCCGCGAAGGCGCGGACTCGCTCAGCAACACCACGCCGGTCAATTCCGTGGAGTATAAGGCCAGGGAGGTCTGGAGGCGGCGGGAGGTCTCCGTGGGACTGAAAACATCGATAATATCATCATAGTGCGGTAGGGCCATGTGATACCACGTAACCAGAGAATAGACGTCATCCTCAATCATGCTTTTTGACCCCTGTCCTGTCCTTGCCATAGCTGGTCACATTCGTCAGATTCCTCCCTCCCTAATATGACATCACACATTCTGCAGTTTTACATCAAGAAATTATTAAATTAAAATAGCACTTCCGTAATCAGTTTTATTGAAGTGAAACTTCTATATAGACTTGGGATGGTATTAGGGTTTTTTCTGTCACGAAAAAGCGTTACGGCCGCGTGGAGGGGCGGCATAAGTTTAGAGTAGACTATGGACGTTTTTTTTGGTTCCAGATCGAATACAGTTTTTTTGTTTGATAAAATAAAATGTTCAAATAAAAAATGCATTAATTAAAATGTACCTAACCTAACCAAATCATAATTTGCAGTAAACCTGCGAAAAATCGAAATGTGTGCTGCGACACATAGTAGAAGTGAAACTTCAACGGACAAGTGGCAAAACGAATCGCAACTAAATTTTAACTTGAAGTTTTACAGGCAGGTTTTCAAATTGGACAAGTATATTAACAATCTACCCGTAAAACTTCCAAGTCAAAATTTTGTTGCGATTCATTTTGCCACTTATCTGTTGCCATTGGTTTTTCCATTTATCCGTTGCAATTTGTTTTTCCACTCATCTGTTGCTATTCATTTTTCCACTTGTCTGTTGAAGTTTCACTTCTACTATGTGTCCCAGCACAAACTTCGATTTTTTCATTTAAATTATTTTTTAATCATTTAAACACATGCTCATATAGATATTGAAGCGATGATAGATAATTGGAAATATTTTGAAGTTTTTCGTTGATAGTTCAAATTTCGTGTTTTACATGACGTCACGAAATTTAAAAACCCTCCCAACGCTTGTAGCACTTCGTTGACCCCCCCCCCCCCCTCCCCCCTTATGTAATGTGTGTAACTTGTAGATGGGCCCCTAATAAAGAAAACATACTTGTCATGGTCTACAGTGCACAGGTCGAGCAGGTCCATGGCGACTATCCTGACGTTGTGCGTCTGCTTGAGCTGGCTGCCCAGGTGGATGGTGAAGCTCTCCTCGAGGCGCGCCGCGGCCGGCGGCGAGGGGGGCTCACTCCCGCCGCCGGGCCCCGAGAACGTGCCGATCGGCGAGTTGCTACAAACGACAAATCAATTAAATTCCACACACTAGGGGGCGTCCATTACTTATCCGAGGCGTTTTTGTTGATCTTCCGTCCCCCTGTATCACGAAAGTTTTTTTAATTGTGTTTCTAGAGTTAAAAATATTTACTTATTGCGTAGAACTTAGGGTTAAATCACGAGATAATCCCTATTATAATATTACAAATGCGAAAGTAACTCGTGTCTGTCTGTCTGATATGCTTTCTTGGAAAAACTACTGGACCAATTTGGCTGACACTTGATATATATATTTTCGATGCCGAGAATAAACTTAGTATACTTTTTATCCCGAAAATTGGGAAAGTTTCTGCTAACCTGTAATGTTTTCATGGAAAAACTATTGGACCAATTTGACCGAAACTCAGTATGTATGTAAGTTCAATATCTGGGATGGATATACGATACTTTTCAATCTGGAAAAGGGATAGATTTACGTAAAGGTTATCCCAGAAAGTAGGATAAGTTTTATTTTTTTGTGATATCATTTTGTTAATTTGTGTAATTTTTTTAATTTTCGTCCCTTTTTATTTTATCTTATTTTTCACTCTATAATGGCACAATTTTTTATTTAACACATTATTTTAAATTTTATCTTAAAAATAAAATAAATTATAAATAAATTAATATAATGAATATAACATACATACATACATAACTTCACGCCAGTTCCCTTGCGGGGTAGGCACGAACAACAGAGTGCCATTTAGGCTTATTCTTACACACCTCACTTGCCTCTTTGACATTCATAACTCTTGTCATGCAAGCTCGTCTGTTCTTAAGGCTTCTGACATCACCTTCTGCTAGTACACGATCAATTTGATCATGGAAGGTGTGTCGTGGCCTTCCACGACTTCTGCATCCATCCACTTTTGCATTGTATATCTGTTTAGTCATTCTTTCATCATGCATTCTTTCCACATGCCCGAACCACCGGAGCATTCCTTTCCTTACCTTCACCCCGACACTCTCTTTCAGACCAACTCTCTTTCTTACTTCGGTGAATATAACAAATGTCCCTTTTTGTTATTTTCTTGTACATATGTAATATTGATACCGAAAATGGGCATAGATACTTTTCATCCCGAGAGATGACATAGTTTGCGATATCAAATTAAGTGAAACTTCCGGGGGCAAATAGCACTAACATGATAATTTAACACAATTTAACCTGTATTAATGCTTGCTCTTTATGAATGCTCTTGTTGAATAATAAAATACTTAAATAGTGACTACTGAAATTCATAAAAGAATATTTATTTCAGTCCACAGGTCCACAGACTCATGCACGGTCTCGAGAATTACTATTAGAACCAACATGATCATTGTCATTTGCAGTAAAATCATCTGCTTCTTCAACTTTGCTCTGATTTAGACACTCTTTAATATTACATTTATGAGATTTAGCATATTTGATGGTGTAGACAAATCCATGCTTATTAACAGCTCTAACAGGCATGTCTGTTATTACTGTATTCAGTATATTAACTATCATAAAGTCTGTGTTAAATTATACATTAAGAAATTGGTGCATGAAATGTTACAACATGTTTGGCAAAGTCACCTTGGAGTGTTAAGTGCAGCGGTAGTCTGATATTGGTCCAGGGTGTTCATGAGCCATGCCCTATGCTGCGCCCTCTGCGTCTGCCACAATGCATCCAGCTGTGAACCCCACCTTCCAGATACCAATGCCTGCTCCTCGAAATGACGAGCAGCCAGTTCATTGATCTCCTCCTCTGTTGTCATTGTGTTTAAGAGACGCATCTTTTCTTCCATTTCTTCTGTTTGACTAAAATATTGTAAAAGCCTTTTGATTTCTAGAGGCAGAATGACCAGAGTAATTAGTTAAACTTAGGAACACTAGACATGCAACCAACAAACTGCAGACCTTGAGTAATAGAGCTAGCGATCTCCAGCCAGCTATTTGTCAGCATGGAGGCAGGGGCCTTGCCTTGGCCCCCCCGAGTTGGGTACGAGGTGTTGCTCCTCACCTAAGGCTTTGTCACAAAGCCCCACAAAGCGATAGTACTGCTATTACATCGTTTTATATTTAGTCCTTTTCTATTCTAGGCTTTTTTAATACATATTATAAAATATAAAAGGTCGACAACCACCAGCGGCGGGGCCTAGGGTCCAGGCTACCAATGATTAGGGCTCCAGAGACAGGAACCTCCTCACAATGCGTGCCGTGCTTAGGAGAACCACCTTCTGTATCTGACCCTTCCCCATTTAATGAGCCTCTAGGTGTCGGTCGAGGCTCTTTGCTATTAGACCGTTAACAGACACCACTATTGGTACAATGATCATTGACTCCATATGCTACATAACAGGTCAAGATATTTAATTAATTTATCAGTTTTAGCTTTTACGAGACTACAGTCATGTGGAATACTTGTATCATTGAGCATCATACGTCTAGCAGATCAATCTATTATCACAATGTCAGGCTTATTCGCAACAATAGTCCTGTTTGTGATAATAGTACTACTATTATTGTTATGGCGTGGCAACGCACATGTGACCTCCAATGAGGCGAAATCCTTGCCATGTGGCGTGTGTCCAAGCCATCAGTCAGCTGATTATTAAAAGAAAAACAAAGTATTAATAATACTAACCTTAAAGTCAACTTAGCAATATCATCATCTCTATTCTTTAATGTGTTCATGACAGTCTTGGCATATGAATTTTCCACTTGCAATATTGTCTCTAAAGCAGGCGAATGTACTAATTTGTGGTAAGCAGCTGCAAATACCTCTTCATCAGGAGTGCCTTTTTGTTCAGCAAATTCTACTACATTGTCCTTGAAGAGTTTTTCCCAGTTTTTGACTATGCCTTCTACATTTATCTCACTGTTCTTAAGTTGGTTAAGTAATTTCTCATCTCGTTCATTGTGAAAGTTCTTTGTTTCTTCAGAAACAAATTGTGCTAGTCTTTCATTTAGTTCTGGAAATTGGTTTTGTACATGATAGTTATTAAGCTTTTATTCAACTTGCAATGTTTGTATGTATGTGTGATAAACAATAGCATAGCATGATGATATAGATAAACAAGAATACAATAATAATGTAAATTGCTCTTGACATAAGTAAATCTAAGAAAAAAAATATGTATTTTATAAAATAGATAAAAACATCTACACAAGTAAATATTGCAACCAACTTCTATATTATATTATAATGGTCCTCATAATTAATTGATGGCCTTGATTTAATCTATAGTTTATTTTATTCTTTTTAGAGCTTTAAATAAAAGCTTGTTTATAAAAATGTTTCTTTACTATTAATTTTTAGTTTTAATTCTTCTAGTTTAACTTTGGAAAAAATTTGCCAGTTTTTAAATTGATTTATTTAATGTTCCACATGTTACCTTTTCAAACTAAGTCATAGAACAGACTGTTCCACAGAAATTGATGTTTCATTATTTGACAATATAATTAAGTATTTGACAATAAAGTTTAAAATTACTTAGATCAAAGTTGTTTGATTTTCTATCTTCTCTAAGACAATTGTTTAGGCATGTAAAAAAACCTTTTTATTGGTTTTAAAATTTATGTTATTAAGCCTGGTGATTATATCCATTTTGTTTTTTATTGTTAATCTCAGCGTGTCTCATTGTCATTGCAATTGTCTTTTTTCATTTTTCTAATTTTATAAACATAACATTTATTAAATTGTTGGCAGTATTGTTTCTTGTACTTGTGCAAGCAGAAATTGACTTTAAGGTGATAAACATTTTCATTCCACAACTGTACATATAATAACAGCCCACAAACTTCCCACTGCTGGGCTCAGGCCTCCCAATTTTTTAGGGGGAATGGGCAGTATACCTACCATGCTTGATCAATACGGTTTGGCCAGTTTCATGTTTATACTTACTTTACTGTCAGTATGTGGTTATTGTAACAATATGCGAATGAGGTCAGAAACTATCTAAGTGGTGCATGATTTTCTAGCTGAGATTCAAACCTGCATCATTTTAGTTCTGGACAAGACTGTTGATCACTAAGTTACCACAGTTACAGACACATGAAAGTATTGTTTCCCATAGGGATATTAAATTTCATGGAATAAAATTCCTTGTTTTCCTTTCAAAAACATTAAATACATACATACATAACTTCACGCCAGTTCCCTTGCGGGGTAGACACGAACAACAGAGTGCCATTTAGGCTTGTTCTTACACACCTCACTTGCCTCTTTGACATTCATAACTCTTGTCATGCAAGCTCGTCTGTTCTTAAGGCTCCTGACATCACCTTCTGCTAGTACACGATCAATTTGATCATGGAAGGCGTGTCCCGGCCTTCCACGACTTCTGCATCCATCCACTTTTGCATTGTATATCTGTTTAGTCATTCTTTCATTATGCATTCTTTCCACATGCCTGAACCACCGGAGCATTCCTTTCCTTACCTTCACCCCGACACTCTCTTTCAGACCAACTCTCTTTCTTACTTCGGTATTACGAACGCGGTCCGCGAGCGTCACTCCGCAGATTTTCAAAAACATTGGATCCTTATATCAGAGAGATCTTATTTTCTGGGATAATAAGTATCATAGGTTCTTCACCATCTTCGAAAGCACATATAAACCAAACATACTTCACCCTAAGATTATAAATACCTATCTAATTAAAATATTATATAGATTATTACAGACTTAATACACATTTACTATGTGACAACTGGTTTTCTCCTTTATTATTATAGATCAGATATTTAAGCCCAGGAAGATCGTTGTGAGATACTTTAGCTCATACAAAAGCTTTACTTCGACTGTATTTAACATTTATCCAACGAATCCGCCTACCTTCTTCTAAGTAAACAGGAATATGAAACATCTTCAAGACCCTTTGTACGAGTTCCCTTGTTGAACCATTGTGCGGAATTTCCACAGGGACCTCCAGTTTGTAGAGAATTTCCTTGTTCGTACATGTTGGATAAGAATATTTGAATATTTTTGTTGTATTTTGCAATGTTGCTGCGGTCATTTTCTGAGTTTTACACTTTTGCAAATTGTTTTGTTTTGATTTACTTGACTTTGAATAATTTGACAGTGAGTAGTAGTAGTTGTATTCGCCACAAAGGCAGGCAAAGGAATCTAGTCCATACAGCCAATTCTGATGTTTAAATCTTCGTATAATAGTCGCGCAGTTGTATTGTAGGCTACAACTAACGCCATTCAACGGAGTTCTTGTAAAAACTCAAAAGGCCACATTTGACTATACAGTTCACATTTCTCACAAAACACATAATTACTACTCAAAAACTATCAATATCCTACAACTATTGTTCATTTTAAAGTAATTTTACACATTTTTAAAAAATAAAACTGCACAGCACAACGTCTCCTTTCAGTTCCCGCCAAAAACTTCATTTGACAATGAAGATTGATTGTAATATACTTTTTTTAAGTTGGCAAAGATTCCAAAGACAATTGTATACTAATTTTCAAGTCTTATTTTTCAAAACGAATATTACTTTCAATTATTTTAATTAATTAAGTATTTTTGTACGAAATGTGACCTGTGTAGTGGTTTTTTGAGCCGTCACAAGAACTCCGTTGTTTGGCGCCTTTCAGAATACATACATACATACATACATACATAACTTCACGCCAGTTCCCTTGCGGGGTAGGCACGAACAACAGAGCGCCATTTAGGCTTATTCTTACACACCTCACTTGCTTCTTTGACATTCATAACTCTTGTCATGCACGCTCGTCTGTCTTAAGGCTCCTGACATCACCTTCTGCTAGTACACGATCAATTTGATCATGGAAGGTGTGTCGTGGCCTTCCACGACTTCTGCATCCATCCACTTTTGCATTGTATTTCTGTTTAGTCATTCTTTCATCATGCATTCTTTCCACATGCCCGAACCACCGGAGCATTCCTTCATTCAGAATACAATGTTGTTGAAACCATACTTTACTTTATATTTATCCGCCGAGGTTGTATGGATTAAGTTCCTTTACACACCATTGTGGCGAATACTACTACTACATACGTGTACTTTTATATTTTCTCGTTTACATTATGCTCAATTCCACGGCAGCAAGGAAGTGGGCAGCACGAATAAGCCATGTTCAATATGTTTGGTTTGTATATACCCTGTATTCTTCTTTGGAAATGGGCGTAATGAAAATGAGGCATATGCATACTAGTTCAAAATTCAGAAACTTATAAAACATTTTGAGCTGATTCGTTCTAAAAATGATAGAATTATAATACATTCTTAAGTTTTCGCGACTTGTATACATAACAAAACTATGTTTTAACGGTTTTAAGAGTGGTAATTTATTTGATTTTTGTTTTTCATTTCAAATAAATTGCCGCGCTTAAAACCGTTAAAACGTAGTTTTATTATGATAGCATTATATTATAAAGAAATGGAATTATGTATATAAATCTATGGCGTCATCTAGTCATTTAGGAGCTTTTCGTGGATTTCGGCGCTTTTTATGTTGTTACTTTTATATATATGTTTTATCTATGTTTTACGTTTTTACAGGGCGCACATGGTAGTACCATGCTATACTGCTTCGAAATGTACTTTCGTATGAAATTAAAATGTTTACGTTATTTGCTATTAATATATTAGCTTACAACTGAAGACGTGATCAAGGTAGGGTTTTTATGTTCTTAAAGCAACAAATTTTAATTTTTCGCTTAAGGTACAATTCCTTTTGTTTTCTTTTCCGAAAACGAACTGTAGATATTTCGACTTCAGTGATGTTTCAAACACGTGAGCAGATTATCATTGGCGGCAACAGATATTTCTTACCCTTAAACGTATTTTCTGAGGCAAACTATTGCTCGTATTGATTGGATTGAATCACATTAAAAATAAATTTAAAAAGTTACAGTCATGGTTTTCGTCTCATAAATTCTGAATTGAGAGGGGAACTGTCCAGGTCTTGAGTTTGAGTATTGGAACAGCCTAAGCAGCCTGACACACTTTCAGCTTTCAGTGCCCCGACAGGCGACGTGTGACACAAATTTGCTTTGGATATTTTTTCAACAAAGTTTAGGTTTACTTTTGAAATGAAATGGGGTTGTAAGTAGTTCTTGAGCGGGTGTGTGGTGTGCGTGTAATGATAAAATGCAATTTTGTATAAAAATGCGACCCATGGGCCCATTGTCATTTGTCTCAGACTTTTATTATAACTTTATTTGCAACAGAATAATAATGAATACATAGTATCCATACACTACCGTTGCCGACGCGCAACAGTCGTGTCGGCAACGGGACGGCATTCATCCAACGGGATCAGTACTACACGCGTTTGGTAATAGTAGAACTATATTTTCATTATATATAAATTAAAAAATGGAAACAATAAATTATTACATAAAGAAAATTAAAATAAAAAAAGTTCTCGGTTCACAACGTGTGGTTGTTTAATGCAATGAACCGTGGCCGGGCGGTGCGCGGGCGGCGCGGCGGTCTAGCTCCTCCGGTTGGTGGATGGTGGTTTTACGCGGCCTCGCCGCCTTCCTCCTCTTCGGCGCTGGCCGTCAGCATGGTAATCAGCTTCGTGGTATCAATGAAGCCCTTATCGTCAATTTCCATCTGGTCGTACGCTTCGTCGACCTCGTCCGCGGAGAACTTGTCGCCCCAGGTCATGAGGGCGTGCCTGAGCCTCTCCGAGTCGATCTTGCCCTCCTCGTCGAAGGTCTTGAAGGCGTTGATGACAACGTCATCTTCGTCGGAGCCGCCGGACATGCGGTTCGCGAACAGGGTCAGGAGCTGGGTGAAGTTGATGGGGCCGGAGGCCTCGCTCACCATGTCGTCAAGCTCCTTTTCGGACGCGAGCCTGCCCAGGGAGTCGAAGGTGGCGCGGAGGTCGTTCTTGCCGATGATGCCGTCCTTGTCGTGGTCCATTAGCTGGAAGGCCTAGTGACAAGGAAAACAGTACTTTTAGCAAGTGCTACTTGTAGCATCGTAGTTGAACGTTTAAACACTTTTGGCAACACATGCATGAGCAGCTATATTGAATCCTAAGAAATATTTTTATTATTCTGTTGTTTGATATTTGATGCAGTGCCAATTTTATCATTCTAATCCCCCAAGAAAACGTGTAATCTTGATGTTTCAATCTAGTATTAGAATTTGTACCATTGGAACTCAAGTAGCTGTAGAAAAGGAAGTTCCAATTTTTTGTATTCCAGATTATATCACACAAAATACCAAATGGTTCTAGAAATGATTACGGACATTATTATTGTGGAAATATAGGTAACGAGGTAAGCTTGATGTAAATGTTTTGCAAACAATGTGATCAGCACAAGCTAAACACAAAACAATTATTAGTGAATTTCTAGGTAAATTACATCATTTACGCTACTCTACAATCGTGAAAGGCACAATAGGCAAACAAATATCAGACTCAGATGCCGAGGCTCTGTTTTAAAGTACCAAATTCGTTTCGTGTTTTGGAAGTATCAATTTGTTTACTCTTTACTCATACGCGAACTTAATAAAATTATTTTCATAGGGCATAGAGTACAAAGATATAATGCTTGTCTATTAAACCGATGCCGTTTATACCGGTTGTTATATTGCGAGCACTGAAGTTCTCATTATGCAACTACTCCTATAGCTTGTAATTCCTAAGGGGTACGTACTTTGAGAAAATACACCACAACAATAATTTTTTGGCGTCTATTCAAAGGCCTACTATTTAGCTAAGGCCTCTGTCACTTAAGGTCCGGCTGGTTTATTATGCCTATTCGTTTAAAGATTATTTCAAAACTTAAATATTCACGAGCACTTGAGTCTGGCTAAATACACACATAGTACAAAGCCCGATTTATAAAGAAAAATTGAGGAAATAGAACAGATTAATTCGTGATTACATCAGATACAGCAATTACCAAAGACAAGGATTTCTGTGGTATTTACCTCTTTGAATTCGGCGACCTGCTTCTGTGAGAACATAGAGAAGACATTGGAACCGGTGCGCTTGGCCTTGCGGCTTCCGCGCGAAGATTGCCTGTCACCAGCCGCGGGCGCGGCGGGCGCTGGCGCAGGGGCTTCCTCTGCGGGCGCGTCTTCCTTTACCTTCTTCTTCTTTACTTTCTTGTCCTTATCCGCCTGGAATTAATAAATTAGAGAATTGTAACTCTTTAGTTAACCAACTACAAAACATTAATTCGTAATGACGCAACACCTGGAAGAGTTGTTATTCTGTTGGATGTTTCATCGCGGTTGTTTGGGGTTTTTGCTTTTTTGGTGGTAGTTTCAATGTTTATTTTGTTATATGCTCAATAGAAGTGACGAGATAATGTTAATTTCAAACGCGCGAAAATGTAAAGAATTTGGCATTCCTTTTGACATCTATACATTATTCTTCATATTCAAATGTAGTACATAGTTTTATTAACGATGCATAATTTTCAATATTTTTATTCTATACTCTTCTCCTGTAGACAGGATTTCAAAATGCCGCTTGAATGTCGACATCTCAACAATTCCGACGTCGAAATTTAGTCCTCTAAATGTTGATGGATCAGCTGTTGACCCATGGTACATTTTCATAGATTGCCATCGGTTATTTCATGTAAAATATAATTAAGAATTTTCCTAAAAAGTGAGATTTTTTCAGTATTTTTTACAGTAAGATATTTTTTTAGATTTTTTTCCAAAAAGCGTGAGAACGATAGACGTGTAAAATTAAGTAACCCCTAAAATTCTTCGATATTACAGTTCGACTGGTTGAGTAACCATCCAAAAAAAAAAAACTATTTGAATTAAAATTCTCGTTGCTAACTAAATTTCTTCTAAGAGCAATTAAACTTTTGAAATCTAGCCCATTTCAGTATTTGATGTAAAATTGAGTTTTGTAGATGTTATATTATTATTGTAATTTATTTTATTACATGTAATCATCGTATCAGATGATAGTTTGTCCATATGTGCAGCAAATTTTATTTTAAGATCTTTATTTTAAACATCCTAATTACACTTTGGTACAAATTTTATGAAAATCAACTTTCGGCAATTATCTGCTTTCATCGCTCGAGTCCCAGTTAGGCGTGGCCAGGCGCCTCTAAATTTAGCACCGGCCGGCGTTAGTATCTTCTTTCAACCGTACTCCGAATTTGTTACGTAAAGCAGTTATAAATAGTTCATCGTCGGTGCCTCATTTCTTCTGCTTTGGCAAGTAATTTATCTTTAGATATAATTGTGTCATTTAATATT
Organism: Dendrolimus kikuchii; assembly: GCA_019925095.2. Taxonomy (NCBI): domain Eukaryota; kingdom Metazoa; phylum Arthropoda; class Insecta; order Lepidoptera; family Lasiocampidae; genus Dendrolimus; species Dendrolimus kikuchii. The sequence continues at coordinate 14,660,929 of CM034412.1, forward strand.
TTGTTGGTTAACTTTCGATATTTTAATGAATTGCTGACTCTTACTTCGCGTATTAGAAAGTGGCTATTATCGAACGTTATGACTTGATAACAAGATTTATTTAGTAGATTTATGTTAATTCCAAATTAGAAATTTATTCTTTGTACCTGATTTCTGATCTACAATAACTAGATTATCATCTGAGATCAGTATGCTTATTAATTTTAATGCTTCGTTTAGTATTAATTTTGATTATTTATTCGCATTACAATGCTTCGAGAAATAGTTTGTTATTTGATGAAACTTCTATTACTTCAGTTTTTAATGGATTGGGACAATAAGTAACTTTTGCAGTATTTAGCTATTCTACTATTATATCATGGATATTGTTGAAAGTCAGAAGTTTAACGTTATGAAGTTCCACTTCGCGGAAGATTTCTTCACAAACTTATGTTAGGATTATCTCTTATGCAAATACACATAAATTAGTATGTTTTGGAGTCTGTATTTTGATTTTGTAAATTGCTCGTATCTCCACCATTTCCGATCACTTGATCACAATCACTTCACTACACTTGCGTCACTGGAACTTACCATTGTGTTGTGTTTGAGACGATCGACGAAGGAGAGACTGAACCGCTCGGTAGTCCCACCCTGACTCCGAGATTTCGTTCCCTCCCGTCAGTCCAGGAGTTCGCCCTCCCTCCCCTCCCCCGTCTCAATCGCAGCCAAGCACACGATTCCATATTTAGTTCGAAGATTTGGATGGTGTTCGATTCGGCATCAGAACGTTTCAGGCCGCCAGTCCAGTCGGCCGTGGGCTCAAAATTGTTTCTGTTATAAAAATAAGCACACCTGAGATAGCGACGCGATCGTTTCCTGGATCGACGTCGAACTGCTGAATTATTTTTGCTACCAAATCCCCATTAACGACGTTTCGCTGTTACAGATCTTACAACTGTTGCAAAGTTTAAATTTTTCATGTAGTTTAGCAAGTATTTTACTTACGATTAATAACTTTTGACAATTGAATATCTAATGTCATAAATTCATAACAACTTATTGAAATAAATTTATATACCATAAATCCTTACATGAAAATTCGCCGTTTCTTCTCTCCCAGCCATAACACGTTGCGAAACGGCAGTAAGATAGCGTAGGCCGCCGCGAACCACCGATCCCGGCCCGCCGGGATCCTTCCCCTCGGGCTTTATATTACCCGTCGCCCGTTCTCAATTAGTGCTTTGTGTCGCCCTATGGTGGGCATCATTAAATTCATCCCCCTCTCATGGCAACAGCCCAGCCGAGGTAAAACTCCTTAGGGCGTCCCTCGAGCAAGTTGCCGCCCCCGGGCTCGAGCGCCTTCGCTTCGCGAAGGCACTCGCCCCAAAAACCCCGGTAAAGTTGTAAGGTCTTCGGACCAACAACATAAAGTCAAGTCCAATAAAAAAAAATTAAATGAACATTGGTTAGTTTCTAGTTTTCGCATGTAAGGATGAACAAAAAACTGTCTATATTTATTAATGGTAGATAGGTAATGCAAATTTCTTCACTGCGTTTTACTTAATCCTGAATGATATTTATGAAAACTTAATCTACCATTCACACTGCTGTAGTACACTTGTTTGGTGACTCAACTATTCGTCAAGGTACTAACATGATAAAAATAATTACTTCCACTCATCAATGAGATATGGGCTCGAGTAGACTGCTATCTAATCTCATATTTGTTTGTAAACATCTGCCAAATGTTCAGGTAGTAACAACTATCTTTACCTATCTATCTAGTATCTATGAAATTACATTCATTTTCCTGTTTTTTTTTTATTGCAGGAGATCAGCAGACAGGTAGACGGCCCACTTGATGGAAAGCGGTTACCATCGCCTATGGACATTTGCAACACCAAAGATGTTACAAATGCGCTGCTGCTCTCTTAAGGGAAACTGGAACCTGGTCACTAATGCCGGAACACAACTCAGGGTTGTTATGGCGACATATTTTAGACCAGGGGTGATAGCCATCCAGTCGGGCAAATGCTCTACCGCCTGGCAAATTCATATACTGTTTTGATCTAAAACTTGAATATGAACACAGACGACCGAAGTATGTGATGCTAACTTGGAGAGGGCCTCGTTCAGCAGTGCATTGCAAGTGACTGGCAACAACAATAATACTTTATTAGTTTTGTAGTCATTAAGTTGACGGCATCTGTGGCTCAATGGACTAAGCCTTTGGTAACCTAGTTTATTGGAACACATAGGCCCCAAGTTCGATTTCTGGCGTAGTAAATTTTTAATTTAAATGAACTTTCTGCTTACTACATACTGGATATCAAGGATCAGGCCCAGAGTGGCCCGTTGATCCATTATAATGTTACGACTCTGGTCCCGACAAAAACAAATTCACACTTGCATACCTGTAAAACACATTTATTAACTGTCGGCATTTGGACTTCTTTTGTTTACTTTGTGTTTAAAATTTCTGATTAGAAAACAGCCCATTGTTGTATTGTAATCTTTTACGGCCTATTGTTGTATTGTGATTATTAGCCAGGTGTTCGGATTTAAAGTACAAACTGATTCTAGGACACTCAGTCCACGCGGCAGGACGGACATATTGCATCTGTGCAGTATAAAGGAATGGCCCGATGGAGGGACGAGGAGTCGAGCGATAAGCACGAGCGAAGCAAGACGTGTTTACTATAATCAGGAAACTTTTAGTGAAGGACTTTGCGCATTTTTATGGAATTACGACCTTCTGTGACTTGTTGTGTTCGGTTATATTTGTACCTGTGTTATACGTGTTTGAATATTTCTAATAAAGTCTATAGTAATTCTAACGGCATTTTAATTCGAGTCTCGCAACTCGTAACAATAAAACTTACCCATAACACAAGTATAGTAACTTCAAGATGTTGTAGAAAGAAGTTGGTTAAATATTTATTTATTGGTTTTTAGAGTAAAGCCGGTTTTGTTTTGTTAAAAAAAAAATACTTTTTAGTTGCGCAAATACTTCAATAGTTTTAGAAATTGTAGAACTGGCACGCGTATACAAATTTGCTAACTCACTCTTCGGTGTATATGATCTTCAACAAGGGTTGCTCTCGATTTCCTTGCGATTCACAAATCAGATCCTTGACTTGGTGACTATGGGACCATCTCGCGAGTTAAAAAACCATTTTAAAATTGATCCACAATTGACGGAGAAATCACGTAACATGTCTACAAAAAAATTAAGCGCCTGTAAAAAATGTAATACTATAAATAAAAGTGAGTGTACATTTTTCTCAGGGTTTTTTAATATGGGTTACTCTCGATTTCTCTGGGATCCACTCATCAGATCCTGACTTCTTGACCATGGCACTATACTTCCGAGTAAAGAAAACAATTTGAAAATCGGTCTACAATTGACGGAGATATCGTGTTACGAAGAGGTTGGTTAACAATTTTCGTGAGTTTCTCTTATTCCTTAGATTCCACTCATCAGATACTGACATGGTGTCAATGGGATCAATTCGAGAGAATAACCTTTCGATTAAAAGAAATTTTTTGAAAATTGGTTCACAATTGACGGAGAAATTGAGTAACGAACATATAGAAAAAACAGACGAATTGAGAATCGAACCTCCTCCTTTTTAAAGTCGGTTAACAATGATCTATTAATCTGTGATAATTATAATGAAATTAAACATAAGATCACGGTCGCAGATGACCCAATTACATCGCAGACGGTAATCACATAGGATGTCTGCAGCGCTACATGTCTCGCGTATAATTTTGATGACTTATTTTAAAGCGTAGTCCAAACACCCAGATGTTATGTTTGATAATAACTCGTCAAGTCTCTATCGCATCATACGTGGGTTTCCTACAGAGATAGGCAGATATATATAAGACAACTCTTTATTACTTTAGGAATTTATGAAACAAAAATGATGTGTTTCTCTGAAAAGACAAAGAAACGACATTCAAAGTCAATTCACATAAAGTCCTATTTAAATAATATAATAAACTGTTATTTTACGTTAATGATTTATCAAAAACTATTTTTGTGTCCACCGTCATTCGCAGATTTAACTATGTGTCACTTAGGTCGTGTTCCACTTGAATGCTCACATACTGTTTTATTGAACATTTATAAATGCGTTCACTGGGTAACAATTTCTAATTGTATACTTCATTTCATTACATATATTTCCAGGCATGCTACAATTATGGTATACATCTAACATAAACGTATGGTTTTTAGTGTATATAGTTGTGTGGGGCATAGAAAGAAAGAAAGAAGAAGACTTTAACTGAAGAAATAGCGACGTACTTAATAGTCAAAAGAAACAAGTTTTGAGAACATGGACACAGCATTTTCTGCAAATGAGGTTTGCACTCAGTTTATTGCTGTGCTGGAATTTTATCCGACACAACGATGATTTTCAGTGCAAACCTCCTTATTACCGCAATGTCATAATGATGCTGATGTCCCTTATAATTACTCAATATATTTCGCTATATGTGCTTTTAATTGCAGCAGAAGGTGATGTCAGGAGCCTTAAGAACAGACGTGCGTGTATGACAAGAGCTATGAATGTCAAAGAAGCGAGTGAGGTGTGTAAGAACAAGCCTGAATGGCGCTTTCTTGTTCGTGCCTACCCCGCAAGGGAACTGGCGTGAAGCTATGTATGTATGTATGCTTTTAATTGTGTAACCCTCTAATTTATGAAGTATGAAACAGAAAATCAAGGTGGTAGAGCTTAAATTCTGCTTTTAATGAGAATGATTGAAAAATATTTTTTGACTTATGGGTTTTTGAATAAATGCTTTTATATAACGGACAACTATTTCGTTTGTGATCTCTGCGCTGCCCTTCATTATGTGTGGATTGCCGTTGAATTAATATAGTTTTTTACTCTGGTCTGGGTGTTACTTGGGCCCAGTGAAGAGGACATTCAAGCTGCAGACGCAACTAGGTCATCATCCAGACGTGATGATAACAATTTTACAGATTACTAGTGACGTATTAGACGCTCCATTGACAGAGTGGTAAATTGATTTTGCAATCAAATATTCGCAACGACATTGGCGTAAGTCAACATTTCGACATCGATTGCTCATTGGAGCTGTAATAAGTATATTGCCAGAAGGAATACTTCTCAGGGGCGGATCTAGGCTCGTAGTCGCACTAGACCCCGTTTGAAATAATAATAATAATAATACTACAGGGGGGCTTTGTGGCGAAGCCTTAGGTAAGTAGCGACACCTCGTACCTGACTCCGGGGGCTAACGCAAGGCCCCAGCCTCCGCCTCCGTGCTTGCCTTAGCCAGCCGGCACGGAGTGGAGATCGCTAGAGCTAAGACTTAAGCTCCAGGGGTGGAAGTGATAAATGGCATCACGTCAGAAGTAGCTTCGGTGAACCTGCCCCTTAGCCACTCACACCCATGTTGCCCATGTCTTCTATGGCATTTTTAATAGTCCCCATATTCCCAGAGCCCTAGTACCACTAGCAGTTGACCCCAATATCCTGGTACTTTTTATTCTCATTCCTCAGAATAGTCCTACACTGGCTGTGGCTTGTCTTTGGGTGCATTAGTATATGGTGTAGACAGGGATAATTGCCGGTCAGTGTCACGCCACATTTCCATTAAATTTGTCAAAGGGCCTCTACGTGTTGGCCTTGCCGTGGCCCCACGCAAGCCCTCCAAATGTCCGGGCCATTTTTATGGCCCGTGGTCTCGAAAGACATACCAAAATAATAATAATAATAATCCGCAAGGGGCTTTGTGGCGAAGCCTTAGGTGAGTAGCGACACCTCGTACCCGACTCCGTGGGCCAAGGCAAGGCCCCCACCTCCGTGCTTGCCTTAGCCTTTTTATCCGTGCAGGAACGGAGAAAGAATACAATTTCCTGCGGCCGGGCGGCCTGTCGTAAGAGGCGACAAAACAACCCACAGCCAGATGGTAAGGTATTTGCTCGACTAGATGGCGACCACCGCTGGTCTAGAGTATGCCGCCATAACAACCTTGTGTTGTGTTCCGGCATTAGTGACCAGGTTCCAGTCTCCCTTAAGAGAGCAGTAGCGCATTTGTAGCACCTTTGGTGTTGTAAATGTCCATAGGCGATGGTAACCGCTATCCATCAAGTGGGCCATCTGCCTGTCTACTGAACTCCTGCAATAAAAATTAAAAAAAAAGCCAGGCGACACGGAGTGGAGATCGCTAGTACTAAGACTCAAGCTCCAGGGGTGGAGATGATAAATGGCATCACGTCAGAAGTAGCTTCGGTGAACCTGTAGCCTACTTCTTTACACCCCTTAGCCACTCACAGCCATGTTGCCCCTCGCCAATCTTGTACGTCATTTTTAGGGTCCCATGCAGTGAACGGCGAGTCACCGTCTACCCATTTTATCCACGTTCCCCGCACTTTGCAATGTGTATGTGTGAAATGATTAATTAAAGTACATGAAGAAAAAGTATTTGTTAGAATCTTAACAGGCGTGAAAATATCACATGTGGAAATACGAAATAAAAATTGCATAACTAAAATTTTGTTTCAACGGATTTAGGCCTTAGGCGCGGCTTTTTATTTGATTTTCATTCCGACGTTGCGGCCACTTTTCGGTAGTCGTGATCACAGAAAACAAAGACACTATAAAACAGTATTATAGTAAAAAAAATATGTAAAAGTCCCCGTCTAAAGTTTTAAAGGAAATAATACCTTAAGTTATAAACAGCATAAATCGATTTTTCATGACTCAAAACGCAACTTTGAAAATAAAATCTGCATTTTAATATTTTTGAATGGAAAAAGAACAGTATGATGACGTTAGTTTCCCGCCCCCTAGTTCCGATGCGCACGCGCCGCTCACTTGTTATTTCTATACGAGCCGAAGCGCGAACGGCCGGTCTATTTTTGATAAAACTGAGTCACCCAGAACAGGAATAAGGTCATTGTAATCTACACCAAAGGAATCCGGGTTCGACTCCCGGGCCGGTTGCCAAGTGATTGTTATAGCTCGATTGTAGCTGGTAGGATTTTAAGCTCATTTTATACCCAGGGTCAATTCCTTGATAAATTGGGACGTGGGAGAGCCATGTTGCTGGGTGGTTCGGTATGATACCACGCTCTCATCTCTGCTCTTTGAGCTAATCGGGTTTCGTGCGATGAGTGGAGATATCCAATGGCCAACTTCCCTCTCATTCTTTTTTTTGGTAACGTGGGGGAAATACATTGATAAGTTAGATAGATAACACTTTAATGTACACCATTACAGAAAACTTACGAACTAGTATTATTTTAATTGTGTACAAAGGGCGGTCTTAACGCTAAAAAGCGACTCTTCCAGACAACCCTTGGCAAGGATATTCCTGATTAGGAGTGGCGATGTTGGTATATATAATCATTGTACGATTACTTACATTATAATAATAAATATATAACTATACTATATAGGTATATATAAATATACACATAAGATACATTTGAAGACTCCAGGGAAAAAGACTGTGAATGCGATTTTGTACGGAATTTCCGGTACTATATGATCGAACAGGATAAAATACGAATTAATAGGGAAAAAGTAGCATAGCATACCTAAAAAGTGCAGAGACAAAAACAGGGTTGTCAGTGACATAATAATGTCACTTTACCCTGGTAAAACTGAGTTACATACATACATACATACATAACGTCACGCCAGTTCCCTTGCGGGGTAGGCACGAACAACAGAGCGCCATTTAGGCTTATTCTTACACACCTCACTTGCTTCTTTGACATTCATAACTCTTGTCATGCACGCTCGTCTGTTCTTAAGGCTAAAACTGAGTTAATATAGTTTATAATACATATTTTTATGCTTGAAAATTTTTTGATTTTTAAGCGGTTCATATTTTTGTTTTATTGTGAAACTGATGGGATTCCGAAGTACAAGGTTCCAAACTTAAAAATACGATATCTTAAAATCAATGTTGCTTGACAAGTTCGTCTTTTGCCCTGGGGGTCTTCATTTCGTACCTATTTGGCCATTTGTATGACGTGTGTGAAACTACACCACTAAACCTAGACCTGCACCTCATCCTTGGCTTTTGTGTGGCCGCCACCGGACCTAGTGCAAAGTTTCTGCACAGTGAACGTCCAAAGCCCTGACCTGGTACACCCCGGAGAGCAGGGTGTCCACATCATCAGCAGGGTGGTTGTCCGTCGTACTCCCGTATCGAGCGGTACCCTGCGATGGAATCTTGGGAGAAAGATTCCCTCTCACCCCTCTATAGAATTCATTTCGAACAATGTGCGGTTAAACTGTGGTAAACTTATGCCAGGTGGTAGGGCATTTGCCCGACTGGATGGCTAACCACCCCTGGTCTAAAGCATGTCGCCATAACAACCTTGAGTTGTGTTCCGGCATTAGTGACCAGGTTTCAGTCTCCCTTAAGAGAGCAGCAGCGCATTTGTAGCAACCTTTGGTGTTGCAAATGTCCATAGGCGATGGTAACTGCTTTCCATCAAGTGGGCCGTCTGCCTGTCTGCTGAACTCCTGCAATAAAAAAAAATAAAAAAAAACTGTTCAATCTGATCGTCCCCACACCATTCCATCTTCGGACCACAAGGCGCTCAGGTCTACGCCATTGTTTCACAATGAAAAGGCTACCAGTGCGAACTAAACGTTTCGCCTCCACGTTCCTTCTACATACGGCTGAATTGTGGAATGCGCTGCCAGAGTCCGTGTTTCCCGAAAAGTACAATCCGGGTGTCTTCAAGTCTCGTGTGAATAAGTACTACTTAAAAAAAAAAGTTACCAAGATTATACAAACAATTACATTGCCAAACTGCAGCGCAGTTTGTCTACAGCGTTCTCGCGGATCGTATTAAATTATACCTTATAACTTCTGTTTTAAATACTTAAGTACACTTTTTTATGTAAATTATAATATAAATTAATTTAAATGATTGGGTTAACCAATTTATTATAATAATATAATAATAATAATAATCGGCAGACAAACACACATATTGTATATCCCCAAATTAAGCAAGTGACGCTTGTGTTATGGGTAATATTACAACGGACTACTCTGGGGCCGATCCCAGACACCCAGACCATAGTAAATAACGGAGAAAATACGTTTCCGAAATTTACTATACCCGGAATCGAACCCGGAGCCTCTGCGTTGCAGTGGGTACGCCGGCAAAGGCTTAGCCCGCTCAACCAGAGAGGCCGTCAAATTAAGTATTAAACCTTATATTATTTACCACCGTTACCTAAAGTACATATACACCAAACATCGTGTGAATTAGTTTAATACGTTTGCATTATATATATATATATATATATATATATATATATATATATATATATATATATATATATATATAAATTAAGTAATATTATATATACGCAATATGATACTATCATCTAGGACACAATGCTAAATAATGCTTACGTAATATACATCTTAAACTCTGTTTAGACATATATTCCGTTAACATATCTTTGGGTATATCATTATATATCTTAGGACATACCTATCTCACCACCCGTGGTCTAAACTATGTCGCCATAACAACATTGAGTTGTATTCCGACATTAGTGACCAGGTTCCAGTCTCCCTTAAGAGAGCAGCAGCGCATTTGTAGTACCTTTGGTGTTGCAAATGTCTATAGGCGATGGTAACCGCCGTCCATTAAGTAGACGGTCTGCTTGTTTGCAGAACTTCTGCAATAAAAAAAATATCTCCTAGTCCGTAGCCCGTAATAATTATTTACTTTAGGTAGTTCATATTTAAGTTTATTAGTGTAGTAGTTTAGTTTAATTTATCTAGGTAATCGTGCTCGATCTTCGACCGCATCATCGTCCGACATTTGGCGTGATCGTGATCAAACGTAAACCTATTTATTATAAATAAAAATAAACCTTATCCTATTCCATGTTTTCTATCCCATTCCTCCTGTCTGATCCCTCTATCTCACCTTAAAAGTTGACAACGAGTTAGCTTCGCCCCTGGTGTTGCAACTGTCTATAGGAGGCGGTTACCACTTTCCATGAGCTTGGCCATTTATCTGTTTGCCAGCTTTGCAATAAAAAGGAAAGAAGAAAGAGACAAAATATTAAACTAAATAAATAAATATAGTATGTAACAAATCGCTGCCATAGGGAAGCGTGCCCAGAAGTTTCTTCAAAGAAGATTTCTTTGAAGAAACCCTTTGCCGATGGACCCCATGAACTTAAAGTTTCAACTTCAAACGGTACAAATATCGTAACCTTTTCCTAGGGTTCCATATTTGCGCCGTTTGAGATCTTCAGCTGTCAAAGCAGCGTTGCCAGCCCCTGACTTAGTCACTGGAAGACTTGATGCCGCCAGAGTGGCAATGCATGTCGCGTCCCACACAAGCGGCCTTCCCATCCTCCAAGGAATAAGTGACATTCCATCCGGCCTCTCGCCATCGTCGCACACCAAGCCATTTAGCTCTAGGATGGCTGGTACGCCGATAGATCGCAGTAGGAATTTTATTTCTTTCTCCATTTTCGCACGAATAAATTCATAACGCAAGCATGACGTATTGCATTGCTGTTGTCAAAATAAACAGTCCAAACCGGACATCGTGACGTCGCTGCACCCGTCTCTTTCTAACTACACCTGTCTCACTTAATTCGTACTTGAACTGCCTTTCACTTTTAAGTGAAACTTTACCAGTATGATACGAACAAGACAACGATAAATTGTGTATTAACGAGAAAAATGTGATAGAAACAACAATAATGTTTCAAAATAGTCGTGGTATACCAAAGTTTTTGTGCTTAGTGATATGTTTAGTTCAGTTTTTCTTCGGTAAGTTAGATCAAGTTATTGTTAACTTGTAAAAAGATGAACTTCTTTAAGTTAAGTTGGATTTGTTCTGGAATGTAATATAAAACGTTATGTGACATATTGTTAATTTAAAAAAGATCTATAATATCAATTATATAAAAAACTTAAGTAAGAACTTAAGTTTGAAAATAAAATGGAATTTATCCAAAACTACTTTTGTAAAAATAGATGTAAAGAATAATCTATATATATAAAAGAAAGTCGTGTTAGTTACACTATTTATAACTCAAGAACGGCTCTACCGATTTGGCTGAAAATTGGTGGGGAGGTAGCTTAGAACCAGGAGACGGATATAGGATATACTTTTTATCCCGCTGGAACCGGTAGGTGGCGCTGAGATCGGATTCTAGAATCCTCCTAATCATCCGGAGCTATTTTGGTGATTTTGTTTTTGTGTGTTTGAATGGGTTCCCGGATGGTATAGATTCACAATTAGAACCGGTAGATGGCGCTGAGATCGGGTTCTAGAATCCTACTATTCACCTGGATCGATTTTGGTGATTTTGTTTTTGTGTGTTTGTTTGAGTGGGTCTCCGGATGGTTTTTAAACCCACAATTGGAACCGGTAGGTGGCGCTGGGATCGGGTCCTAGATTTTTATTTTTTCAGAGCAGTACAACGTCTGCCGGGGCCGCTAGTTAATTATAAATGAAACAAAAGTTTTTAAAAGTCTAAATTAATTTTTATATGTAAATACTAAGATATGCCCGCGACTTAATCCACGCTACTATCGAAGTATCGCAATTTAAAAAAGAATATAAGTTATCGTTTTAGTAGAAACTGTGTCGGAATAAGCTAATATTTATGCACCCGAACAACTTCAAACCGCTCCTGGGCAAATTCCCGCGGGATTCCCGGAATAAAAAATATCACACATTTTATTACATAAAATTTGCTATCAAAAATTCACACTTGAATTCGATTTTTTTTAAAATAATTCTCAGAAAAAGTCCCGCGGGATTGCCAGGATAAAAAGTAACACAGATTTTAAGGTTAAGAATTTGCTGTCGATCAGTGAAAACCACATTGAAATCGGCTCAGTAGTTTTTACGTAAATCCCGAACTAACCCACAAGAAATCTAAAAAAATTACATAGTGTTTTGCGTCGTTTATATAGTCTATTCCAGTTGTTTTTTTTAATCGATTCAATATACAGACACGGCATGTTTAGAATTTTATAATATTATACATAAATTTTTTATCTATGTATTTTTTACTTATTAATTGTACATTTAATAAGTTATTTTTTGATAAGCTATTTATGTATAAGACTTTACGTTGTAGTATGTATTGATGACTCGGAATTGAGTTTAAAGTTAGTATTTAGACTAGATTAGGACTTTTACTAGGACGTTGCCCGCGTAATCTTTGGTCCTGTATCCTATGGGAACTGTTCAGCATCTCGGACTGATAAGGATCTATCTCGAAGTTTATGAAAATGTATGCAACCACAAAAATTGGAAATAATAAGGACTTAGAAGAATTTATTGTCATGTCTTTACTAATATAGAAAATTAGAAATATACATATTTTTAAAATTTATTTTCAATAAAAAAGTTACAAGATTTTACAAACAATTACATTGCCAAACTGCAGCGCAGTTTGTCGGCAGCGTTCTCGTGGATTAAATTATACCTTATAACTCCTGTTTTATATAATGAAGTACACATATGAAAAAGCTTTTGATACGATATTTGTTTGTGTTTTCTTCAGGATTTTTTGACTGAACCGATTATTATGAAATTTGATATATTTTAAGTATAATGTCGATTAACATAGAAAACTTTTATTCCGTAAAATGGGATAGAGTCTACAATGGCGCATGGAAAATTCTATTTTAAAATAACCTTGACTATTAAAAGTGTTGTTATTGATTCGAATTGATATTATTAGTCAAAAGACCTTCTATATTCGGACGAAACTAGTTTTAAAGTGATACAGTAATACTGATCTCAAGTTTATTATTTTTATTTTTAGACTAGCGCTTCCGGCAGACATTGTTCTGCCCTGAAAAAATAAAAAATTAGAACCCGATTCCAGCGCCACCTACCGGGCCTAATCGTGAATCTAAACCATCTCGGGACCCACTTAAACATTATTTTTTTACACCTTGGGTTACATTATTGAAGTTTTAGTAGGAATCCCTCTACTTTAGGCTACTTTAATATTCGTATAAATAATGCTCACAAATACTTTGTGATTGAGTTGCTACGAATTACTATCAACTAAGTTGAACCTAGGGATCAGCATCCAAGCTCAACTAGTACGAGAATAAATCCCTGAAAGCAATAAGATGTATTTTCCACCACTTCACCCTTAGAATAGTAATAGTATAAATTAATCTACAAGAATGTATCTCTTTCTAGCACCAGTTCGCACTCCACGTATTGTTTATGCCCCTATTACACCGGGACTACTGCCAGCATCCACCACTACTGGGGATAAAAAGTATTTGACCCTATTATAGGGTGTATTTCACTTAAAACCACTCGTAAACCTCCCGCTGTTGGGCTCAGGCCTCCATCTATTGGGGAACAGACAGTATACCCGCCACGTTTGTCCAAGGCAGCTTGGCAGATTTGACATATCGGTTATCTCGATGTGCAGGTTCACGATGTTTTCCTTCACCGGTCGGAAAACTAAGTGGTGCTTGAGTTTCGGCTAGGATCCAAACTCGCGTCCTTTGAGCTCGGGACGCGTGCGTCAGCCATTATGCTACCATTTCGGTATATTGTATCGAAAATTAAATAAATGTTTAAAATTTACAGAACCTTGCAGCCCACTCGTTCTCCGAGCTTACATCTCACAACATGGCCTCCATGGCGAGATTGAATTCTCTCATAAAAACGACACCATTATCAGCGTTAGAACCAATCTCAAACCAACTCTCCAGTACCCTGACGGAGTCTGGAGGTGGACTATCCACGAATTCCCTGTTGATTACCGAGACCTTACAGATGGTAGATGCTCCGAAGCTAATCTTGGAAGCGAACTTATTGATCTTACTGAAGAATTGGGATACTTAATCATTCCGGGCAAAGATCACGCTGAATTTGAAAGTAAATACACTCTGACAGGCAAAAACGGTCTTTGGGGTAAGAGCATAGTACTAGAAACAGCCGAAAGAGATCGTATCATATGTGCATCTATAATGTCCACTGATAAAATACATGAAACGTACGCTATAGCCAAATTTACAGCACCTGTAGCCGGTACCTTAAATTTTAGATGGATATCAGCAAAAGAATATGATGAATCAGATTCATATATACAAGCAGATTTATACCACACTAAAGCTGTTGCAGAAAAAGTAGATTTTACGCAGCATAAATGGAAGTTGTTCGTTACTGATATCTTCGATTCGGATAAGGGTGGCCATGAGGATAATTGTAATGTGTTGCAGTTAGTTTTTGATCCTGATAACAGTGGTGATGGAATGAGTGTAGGAGATTTGGACAGTCGTTTAGGTTTAATCAAAGTGGCTACCGATGCTAATGTTAGAAAAACTCGAAGACTGTATAAAGATGAAGTTATTAACGTGCTCAGAAGTGACATGGAAGTGACTAGGCGTAGTCTGTATGTGGTAATTTATGATAATAGACATGCAGATAGCTTTTTGGCGTGCGCAAAGTTGAGACCTATGCAGCCGAAGAGTACTAAGTAAGTATGTATATTACTAAAAATGAAATTGCAATTGTTCAAGGAATCTTGATGAAACTTATTTTCCTTAAAAATATTTTTAAACTCTACCACTTTTAAATAGTCTTCCAATGCATCGTCATGTGGTAGAGTCATGTTGGAATCACAGCTCTTAGGGCTGGTTCTTGAGCTAATCGTGTTTCGTGTGATGAGTGACAATTCCGATGGCCCCTTTTCCTCTATGTCTATATTATCTTCCTTAACTTAGCCCCCTATTCCATTCCCCAAGAATTATCCCTCTTTCCCACAGTAACATGCCCTCTTTGCCAGTCTTCTTATCTGTGTTCATCTCCCTTTATTCCATATCTCCCATTCCATCATCTTTATCGTATCCTAAAGGCTGGCAACCTCTTGACTTCACCCCTGGTGCTGCAATCTTCTATAGGCGAGGGTAACCATTTTTATAGATGCATCTGGATACTTGCCAATTTTACAAATTAAAAACCTCCTTCAAACTTTGTACTTGACTTTATTATTATTCGTTACGAGAAACTTAATTTTTACAATATCTCTCTTGTTGTCTCCAGGGTGTTAATAAACTCGGATGGCATCCGAGGTACAGTTGAGTTCACTCAACGCTCTCCCTTCGACCCTACCTGGGTGAACTTCCAATTGGGAGCGTCAGACCAGGACTATGAGACGAACCTTCGCTTCGTTAGTTCTATGCTTCAATACAACATCAAGGAGCTGCCGCCGAGGTTGCTTGAGGCTGACCAATGGGAACACATGTGCAATACTACCGGAAACATCTTCAATCCTACCAATATTGAAAAGAAGGATATACCACCACCAGGTGAGTTCGACGAACTACTTCAGTCTGACAGCTATTTATAATTCTGTGTTTCCAAGTACAAAACTAAATTTTATAAAATCAATGGTTCTGAATTATCCCACTGCTCGGCTCGGGCCTCCTATTATAGGGGAACGGACCGTATACCCGCCACGCTTGTCCAAGGCGGCTTGGCAGGTTTGACACATCGGTTACCTTGATGTGCAGGTTGCATTACGATGTTTTCTTTCACCGTTGTTAGCACGTGGTAATTGTAACAATATGCACATTAGGTCAGAAAACTGCCTAAGTGGTGCATGCGTTTTGGCCTTGGATTAAACCCGCGCCTTTTGAGTCTGGGACGCGTGCGCTAGTCATTACGCTACCAAGACTATATATGAATCATAGGAATCATAGTCTCTATATGTCGGATAAAATATATTACAACCTCTTGAGGTTTTGCAACCTTTAAAAAAATTGTTCGACCCCATTATAACCAACTTTTGTTTACTTTATATATTAATAGAATAGAATAGAAAACACTTTATTGTTCACCACACACACGTAGAATAAATAATTTACAGTTGTCACCTTAAACAGTAAAAGTAGGAGCAATGGGCGGCCTTATCGCTTTAGAGCGATCTCTTCCAGAACCCGGGCTATGGATTTTATGAACGGGAGATTCACAAGTGTGCAAATTAAATACATATATGAATAGGATATATAAATATATACATATACCTAATATCAATAAAAAATTGTGAATAAACAATAACACATATTAATATTATATATATACATCATTAATATGTGTATAGCAACAGCAATAGCTATACAATATTAATAATAGTATTAATACCACCCCAATGGCCCAGTACTTTTTGTCCTCATTTCCCACAATAGTCCTACACTGGCCGGGGCTTGTGCTTGGGTGCATTACTATATGGTGTAGACAGGGATAATCGCCGGTCAGTGTCACGCCACATTTGCATTAAACTTGTCAAAGGGCCTCTACGTGTTGGCCTTTCTATGGCCCCACGCAAGCCTTCCAAAAGTCCAGGGTATTTTTATGGTCTAAAAAGACATACATGGTGTTAATACATACATACATACATAACTTCACGCCAGTTCCCTTGCGGGGTAGGCACGAGCAACAGAGCGCCATTTAGGCTTATTCTTACACACCTCACTTGCTTCTTTCACATTCATAACTCTTGTCATGCACGCTCGTCTGTTCTTAAGGCTCCTGACATCACCTTCTGTTAGTACACGATCAATTTGATCATGGAAGGTGTGTCGTGGCCTTCCACGACTTCCACGGTGTTAATACATAATATATTAATATTATATATACTAATATACATAATATTAATATACAAATATATTAATAAATAAATGTACATGTAATTAGGTATTAAATATCTTTATATATATAATTCTTCTGTACGTGTGTTGACAGTGAACTCCTCCTAAACGGCTGGACCGATTTGAATGAATTTTTTTGTGTGTGTTCAAGTGGATTCGAGGATGGTTTAGATTCCCAATTGGACCCGGTAGGTGGCGCTGCAATCGGGTTCTAAATTTTATTTCTTCAGGGCAGAACAACGTCTGCCGGGACAGCTAGTTTAATATAAAGTGAGATAAAATTCACGTACCTGTTTTTTAAAAATGGCGAGTGACTTTGCCTGTCTTATGTATTCGGGCAATGAGCGAATGAATGAATGAATTTAATTATGTATACGCATATACTTTGTAAAACACAATACTCATAAATTTTACTATCCCATTATTGTTATTAAGAACTGTTCGCCTGTAGAACTTCCTCCTGAAAATAAGACAAGCTATATCCATTTCTAAAAAAAAATCCTCTAGAGAACCGTTGCATAGTTGAGCGTGGGAGCTCAAGGAAATGGGGGTGAATAAATAACACTTTATTACCCACCAAATAGACAATTAAACAAATGCACGACTACAATATTGTCATGGTAGAAACATTAGGCGGCCTTATCGCTAAATGCGATCTCTTCCAGGCAACCTAACTTCAGGAATAATTTAACCTAATCTGGCGATGTAATTGGCGCAGATTATTAGGTAGAACTTAAACTAACATATTTATAGATAGATAGATAGATAAATAACACTTTATTGCTCATCAAAATAAACAAATACAAAAACAAAATGTATAATTACAATACTTCAACACAAAAATCAATAAATTAATGTCAACACACAAGAACCAAAATAACTAATAAGCGTGTTAAATTCAAAAAATTAAATCTAGAAATTAAGTTGTAATAAAGGGTACGGAACTCGAGTCCGTAGAATTGTTCGTAATATAAAAAAAAACATACTTCTTGGCAAAGCAACAGGCGGCCTTATCGCTAAAAGCGATCTCTTCCTGGCAACCCAGCTTAAAAGAAATTCTTAACTAATCTGGCGATGTAGGTGAAAAAAAAAAGATAGGACTATACAATATACTTATACTACATATTTATACAACAACTTAGCTTTCCTTAATAGCCCATTATCGAAATATATCCCACAAAATTACGGCCCTGAGACGCTTCTTGGTAGAATGCCAAACAGTTGTTTACGTTCAGACCACGATGAATCAAGTTGCTTATGTCGACTGGAATGCTAAATATTGCTATTACAAACGCATATTATTCGGTATTTAGCCTATTTACAGATAGCAGCTTTTTGGATAAGATTCCAACTCATTCCAATGACGTCAGTTCGACTCCCGCCTGGCACGACGTATTTGATCATTTTAAACTTTTTGGGTTTTCTGACCTAATGAACATAATATTTTTTTATTTTTTTTTTAATGCAGGAGATCAGCAGACAGGCAGACGGCCCACTTTTTGACAGTCGCCTATGGACACTTGCAACACCAAAGGTGCTACAAATGCGCTGCTGCTCTCTTAAGGGAGACTGGAACCTGGTCACTAATGCCGGAACACAACTCAAGGTTGTTATGGCGGCATACTCTAGACCAGGGGTGGTAGCCATCCAGTCGGGCAAATGCCCTACCACCTGGCAAAATATATAACATTTTCGATTGACTGTTATAATAATATATATAACAGTCAATCGAAAATTCTCTAAATACCTAATTAACTAAATGCAGCACAAATTTCCAGCAAAAGTCAATACTATGAAATATGAAACTCACTTTTGCCGCTTACGATAAAAAAAAATTCAGTCTAAATATTGCTGTTACCTGAAATATGGGCGGAACTTTGTATTAGAATTTAATATTTTTTATATTAGCTTTATGTTATAATAAAATACCTTCATTCTGTCGCTTAAGATGTTCTTCCATAACACGGTCGATATATCAAACGACGTGGCTAGCTGTAATTATTATCAAAACTTATCTACCGTCCAATTAAATTTTTCCGATTGATTTATGAGACAGCGACATGAAGCAGCAACAGGCGTACTGGATGGAAGCCAGATGTTCAGAGAAAGATAAAATTGATCTTTTATTAGAACTATATTGATACTTGGCTCACAGAACTAACATATACCCGTGGAAACTTAGTTGCTAAGGGACTTGCATTTCAGATGTTAGATCTGCCTTTCACTAAATTTAAAACCAAATTAAAAAGCATCTTGCTAAAAAAGGGATACTACACTATTGAAGAATATTTAAATGACAAAAATTCATTTACATAGCACCTCGCTCCAACCTCTTATACTATATTTTGTATAACGATTTTATCTTCCATGATCAAACTGATCGTGTACTAGCAGAAGGTGATGTCAGGAACCTTAAGAACAGACGAGCATGCATGACAAGAGTTATGAATGTCAAAGAAGCAAGTGAGGTGTGTAAGAATAAGCCTGAATGGCGCTCTGTTGTTCGTGCCTACCCCGCAAGGGAACTGGCGTGAAGTTATGTATGTATGTATGATTTTATCTTGCCAAGCTTGTAAGGAATTTATGGAGACATATTGCAGCATAACATTTTACTACGTCATGTCATTATTATAACTATAACATTATTTTTCTTTCCTTTTATTGTCTTGGTCTTATTGAGTTTGCATTGTTTGCTACAACTCCATTAATTCTTCAAAAAGTAATTCTGTAACATACCTCTGTACAAAACTTATAAAAAAGAGAATTTGAGATATAAATAGAATATGAAATATAAAGAAAAATAATACTTAGCTAGACGTGTTGCTGGGGAGTTTCTTGCCGCTTCTTCTCCTTAACAGCAATAACACGTTGCGAAGCGGTGTGTATAGAATAGGAAGTAAAATTAAATTTTACCTCACATATATGACCTTCAAAAATTGTTCTTCAGTGGAACTTATTTTGAATGAAAACTTTTGAATTTGAATTTGGATTTGATCGTGGGCTTGAAACCTGGCTGGGGAGCATGCACAATTTAGACAGTTTTCTGACTTATTGTGCTTTTTATATATATTGCTACATTTGATACATATCCATATTTTATTGCGAAATTAGAGGAAGTAGGCTGACAGCTGATCTGATGAAAAGCGGTTATCGTCGCCTATGGACATATACAACATCAGAAGTGTCACTAATGCGCTGATGAACTCGAAAAAAAAAATCGATACCTTTAACCCCGTATTGTATAATATAATATAATAAGTTATTATATATAATATAACTTCACGCCAGTTCCCTTGCGGGGTAGGCACGAACAACAGAGCGCCATTTAGGCCCATTCTTACACTCCATCCACTTTTGCATTGTATATCTGTTTAGTCATTCTTTCATCATGCATTCTTTCTACATGCCCGAACCACCGGAGCATTCCTTTCCTTACCTTCACCCCGACACTCTCTTACAGACCAACTCTCTTTCTTACTTCGGTATTACGAACGCGGTCCGCGAGCGTCACTCCGCAGATTTTGCGCAGTGCTCGCATCTCGACCGCGTTTACTCTACTTTCATGCTCTCTCTTCCATACCCATCTCTCACTTCCATACGTGAGCGTAGGTACCAGCACCGCGTTGTGTATGTCGAGCTGGGCCTTCTGGCTGAGGTTCTTAGCGCCTAGAAGTTTACCTAACGCTCCATTCAAACTATTCCCCAAATTCACTCTTCTTTCTATATCAGCGGTGTACCTTCCAACCCTGCTAAAAGCACATCCAAGATATACAAACTCATTCACTTGCTCCAGCATACCATCATCGACCATTATCCTTGCATTCGTTCTGGTTTCTTCTCTTTCAAACACCATAACCTTTGTTTTCTTCGCATTCAAATGTAAGCCTCTCGGCTGACAGTCATCTTTCATCATTGTGACTATAAGTTATTATATTATACAATATTATAAGACAGTTAGAGGAAGAACAAGAGGAAGACGAAGAAGAGATACACACACCATCCAAAGTCAATAGTGGGGACATAAATATCTTTTTTCCCGTGGGCAACGGGACGGGATATTTATAAAAACCGACAAAAGTCGAGAGAAAGTTTACTTCAAAAAAAATATTAGTATAATAAGTTATTCTTAAGGTACACCACAAACCTACATTCATTAAATATCACACACAATAACAAAGTAACAAATAAGCGTGTACAACTTCTTAACTTCTTAAATTTAATTGTAAAAAAAGGGTACGGAACTACAGTCCGTAGAGTTGTTAATAAAAAAAAAACCCGTATTGTAGCGTTGTGGGAAATCTTCAATTGGCAGCTCATTCCAAATCGCCATTCCACAAGAGAGAAGTTCTAGAAAACCGTTGCGTACATGAGCGAAACGGCTTCAGGTTGTGGAGAGGTAGAAAGAAGACGCAGGTTCCAGACTGTGCCTCGGTTAGAAATTACGCATAAGGGTCAAACACAAAACGGAAGATAAAGTAATTGCATAAATTTAGGGCATTTGCCCGACTGGATGGCTACCACCCCTGGTCTAAAGTATGTCGCCATAACAACGTTGTGTTGCGTTCCGGCATTAGTGACCAGGTTGCAGTCTCCCTTAAGAGAGCAGCAGCGCATTTGTAGCACCTTTGGTGTTACAAATGTCCATAGGCGATGGTAACCGCTTTCCATCAAGTGGGCCGTCTGCCTGTCTGCTGAACTCCTGCAATAAAAAAAACGTAGTTTTATTATCATAAATCTTGTTTATCCGTTTCAGGAATGGGCACCCAAGACCAGTACCCCATCGGCGATCTTCTTGGCAAGTACAAGGATAGGACAAATTATCTGAACCACAAGTACTTGCTTCCGGGACTTGCGAATGAGTTGAGCGGGGCTTATTGGGACGTATTCTTACCTTTATATGGGATCAATAGTGTGTTACATAGATCTTTGGTTTTGGAAAGGTATGTTTCACTTTTTTTAGGGTTAGATAGTCGTTTTGGAAATAACGCAAGCCTTATGAAATTAATCATTTCTCATGAAAACTATTGGGAAAATGATCCAATGGAAAATTCAACGTATTAGAGAAAAATAAAATTTGAGATTATGGTATATTTTGGATTAATTGCTTTTTTATGGTTCCATAGTTTGTCGTCTCTATGGCACACGGAGTTTTTGGCGGGAAAACGAGGATAATGTTGTGTTGCGTAATTTAGTTTAAAAAAAATGTTATATAGTCTATTCCAATTGTCTATTTTTAATAGCTTCAATGTACAGACACGGCATGTTTAGAATTTTTGTAATATTTACCTATCCTGAAAAAATAAAAATCTAGGACCCGATTCTACTAAACCATCCGGGGACTCACTCAAATACACACAAAAAGTGTCATCAAAATTGGTAAAGTCGTTCTCAAGTTACGCGCGTACCTTACATTTCTACGATTCATTTTTTACATTTATATTGATTAAGGTTCACATACTATTAATCCAAGAAAGGGTGGGACTTAAAGTATGGCGCTATCTATTTGATGCTCATGTAACTTAATTGACAGCAGAACTCATGCTTCTCGACTTCTTGGCTTAAAAAAAACTTGCAATATTTTTTTTTATTATAAATTAAAATGAAACCTATCCTATGTCCTAAGTTGGAACAAATCCAGCAAAATAAAAAAAACATCAAAAGTTAAGTAGTTTCGGAGTTCATCGTGGTCAAACACTCTGACAGGGAATTTTTACATACATAGATTGTAATTTTTTTGTCCTTATCATTTTCAATCTAAGCTGTGTTTGTTTGTAATACATACAAGTTTGGTATTGTATTTTTAATTTGTCTCTTATAATATAGTTACAACCTAGGCGCCGACAAAGACAAATTCCACGTACAGATTTGTAGAAGCACATTTATTACCCGTCGGCATTTGAACTAATTGTAACTCTTTTATAATCGTCTTCTTTTGTTATACATTTATAGAGAACAGTCTATTGTTCTATTGTACTCATTTACGGCTGCTTGAGGCTGCCTCATTAGCCAGGTGTTATGGATTTTAAAGAACAAGCTGATTATAGGAAATTCAGTCCACGTTGCCAGCCTCAATGGAGAGATCGGCAGTCTAGCGATAACCACGAGCGAAGCAAGACTTGTGTACTACATTCGGTAATCTATTAGAGAGAGACTTTGCACGTTTTTTTGAATTACGATCTTCTGCATTACGTTTGGACTTGTTGTGTTCGGTTATATTTATCTGTACCTGTGTTATACGTATTTGTATAGTTCTAATAAACTCTATAATAACTCCAACGGCATTTTAATTCGAGTCCCTCGCAACTCGTAACAGTATTTTTAATTTCTCTTATAATATTATGGTGTAGTAACTGCAAACGAAGCAAATAAATAAATAAAATATTACGTATCTCGTTTTGATATTTCAGGAGACCCCCAAAACGCGATCTCTGCGCAACAATTCTTCCATATGAATACAATACGGAGTACCAAACGCAGATGACTTCGGCCCAAGTCATATTTAGATACCCGATTGTCGGCAGAGTGATATTCAGGCAGCCTTTGGAGAAGCCTTGGGAGGACACCACCATCATCATTGAGAGTATGGTAAGATGATAAGTATAGTTCTTGCAATTCACGAAAACGAGCGGGACTTTAGGGAACGTACCAATAGTACATGACCCCATGTATCCTCAGCAATGAGGGACGAATTAGAAGAAGAAGAAGAAGAAGACTCGAGAAATCCAAAGAAAATAATATTTATCGATATGCCAATAGGTGCATGCTGATGGTGCTAATGTGAACAACACCCACGAGCACCGATGGGCTATCCACTCACACCCCCCAGGAGCTGATTACTACAACTGGACCGCGAGATGTCTTAGTGCTGGGGGAGTGTATGAACCGCACGGCCTTGATATTGACACCAGACATCCTGACCAGTACTGCAGGTCAGGATTGGAGGGACTCTGCAGGGTTGGGGATTTTACTAGCAGGTACGTAAGAACTGTGTCAATGGTTCGAGTTTGTACAGTGCGTTTAAAAATGTGAAAAAAATCAGGGGGGGGCTAATTCGGACCACAGATTCCGAAAATGCATGTTTTTGAATTTTTGTCAGTCTGTCTGTCAGTTAGAGAAATACGTGAATACCACTGAATGGATTTAAATGAAACTCAACATAGAGCTAGCTTATATCCCGGGGCGTAACTTAGGATACTTTATATCCCGATAAATGACGTCGTATCCATGGGGTAGACGAAAATAGTGAAAAAGATGGCGCTGCGATCGCATCTCTTTTGGAAACTACTGAACGTATATGAACGAAACTCGACACAGTGCTGGCTTATAACCCGATTTAACACTTAGGATACATTATATGCCGACAAATGAAGTCGTTATCTTAGAATAGACAGATTAGCAAAATAGATAGCGCTGCAATAGCGTTTCTTTAATTCGCTAACAAAAACCTACGTTATCATAACCAACATATTTTATCCGTGCAGGAACGGAGAAAGAATACAATTTCCTGCGGCCGGGCGGCCTGTCGTAAGAGGCGACAAAACAACCCACAGCCAGGTGGTAGAGCACTTGCCCGACTGGATGGCTACCACCTCTGGTCTAGAGCATGCCGCCATAACAACTTTGAGTTGTGTTCCGGCATTAGTGACCAGGTTCCAGTCTCCTTTAAGAGAGCAGCAGCGCATTTGTAGCACCTTTGGTGTTGCAAATGTCCATAGGCGATAGTAACCGCTTCCCATCAAGTGG
Source organism: Dendrolimus kikuchii (assembly GCA_019925095.2). Taxonomy (NCBI): domain Eukaryota; kingdom Metazoa; phylum Arthropoda; class Insecta; order Lepidoptera; family Lasiocampidae; genus Dendrolimus; species Dendrolimus kikuchii. Next base: position 14,685,340 of record CM034412.1, read on the forward strand.
GCCGTCTGCCTGTCTGCTGAACTCCTGCAATAAAAATAAAAATAAACCTACATCGCCAGATTAGGTTAAACTATTCCTTAAGTTAGGTTGCCTGGAAGAGATTGCTTTAAGCGATGAGGCCGCCTATTGTTTCTACCATGGCAATATTGTAATTGTGTGTTTTTGAAATTGCATATTTGGTGAGCAATAAAGTGTTATCTATCTATCTATTGTATATTTTTATATGTAAAAAACCAAATTAAGGTTTTATGTAAGTATAAAATAAAACTGCTGCCTAGCGAGTCTCTAAAGTAGACTTACGGCGTAACACATGGTTACACAAATTTAACTTAAAAGAGTAAAATGTACATACATACATACATAGCTTCACGCCAGTTCCCTTGCGGGGTAGGCACGGACAACAGAGCGCCATTCAGGCTTGTTCTTACACACCTCACTCGCTTCTTTGACATTCATAGCTCTTGTCATGCACGCTCGTCTGTTCTTAAGGCTCCTGACATCACCTTCTGCTAGTACACGATCAATTTGATCATGGAAGGTGTGTCGTGGCCTTCCACGACTTCTGCATCCATCCACTTTTGCATTGTATACCTGTTTTGTCATTCTTTCCACATGTAACGAAGTACGAGTAAAATGCAATGGAAATAATAGAACATTTTGTTTCAAAAACAAGCCTTTCCCTTGGTTTGCTGTTTGACATTCCTTCACACAAATTGATCCTTGCAAGCTATACTATGATCTGGTATGATAATACAGTATGCATTAATTCAATAACAGCCTATTCGATTCCTGATAAGGGTAATTGTTATTATACAAATCTGATGATATCAATATCAATTTTGTGAAGATCGGCCCCGATAGTCATTTGAGTGGTTTTCGCTTTTTCGTATAGTTTAGAATTTGGCCCTGAAGTCAGTCAGTCAGTAAACCATGACAGGAATCGAACCCGTAGCCTCTTTGCTGCAATAGCCCAACAGAGTTAATAACTCAACCATATGGGGCATCGGAAGTTATGTAATGCTACCAATATAATATATAATACTAGCTGTCCCGGCAGACGTTGTTCTGCCCTGAAGAAATAAAATTTAGAACCCGATTGCACCGCCGCCTACCGGGTCTAAATGTAAGCTATCCTATCTTTCAAGTCTGATCAAACTGCACACGGTGTGCAAATTTGATTAAAATCGGTCAAGTAGTTTAGGAGTCCATCGAGGACTAACAGCGTGACACGTAATTTATATATATTAAGATGTAATGCTACCAATAAGTTATGTAATGCTTTTTCTTGCTGCTGAAATGAATGCCTAACTATGATTAAATCTAGTCTATACATACAGATAAATAAAATTGAAGTGTCTGTCTGTCTGTATGTTCCGGATAATCTCTGAAATGGCTGGACTGATTTTGACGGGACTTTCACTGACCGATAGCTGATGTTATAAAGAGTAACTTAGGTCCCATTTTCTGAGGTACCTCGAAAGAAAATTCCACGCGGTCGAAGCCGTGACGACTGAAACTAAACTCAAAAACTACTGGACCGATTTCAAAAATTCTTTCACCATTGTAATGCTACATTATCCCAGATTGTTTTACTAGAAAAAAATTAGGGATCCATACTAAAACTTCAATAATGTAGTGTAACCCAAGGTGTAAAAAATGTAGTGTTTGAGTGGGTCTCGGGATGGTTTAGATTCAAAATTAGACCCGGTAGGTGGCGCTGGAATCGGTTTCTAGATTTTATTTTTTCAGGGCAGGACAACGTCTGGTGAAACCGCTAGTTGTAAATAAATTGATACCCCGCTGCGTCCTAATGTATTTCTTGGATCAACACGATTTCAGACACGGCATGCTGTCTGTAGCTGGTAAGAAACGTGACAGTGCGAAACTAACTAGACGTCTCTTCACTGATAACGTAATATCATTGGCTGGGAAGCATTCCATCATGAAGAAGTCACTTGTCATATACGACGATCATGGCCCCGTGGCTAGAGGAGAGAGGATGGCTTGTTCTATGTAAGTACTTCCTGTAAGGATTTGTATTCTCTTACTTATCTATACTATATAACATTATAAAGCTGAAGAGTTTGTTTGCTTGTTTAAACGCGCTAATCTCAGGTACCGCTGGTCCAATTTGAAAAATTCTTTCAGTGTTGAATAGTACATTTATTGAGAAAGGCTATAGGCTATATTATATTTAAAAAAAAATTAGGGATCCTTACTAAAAGTCCAATAATGTAACCCAAAGTGTAAAAAAATGACCCGAAAAAATCCTTACACGGCGTGCGCTGCGAAAACTATTGATTATAGAACAAAAAAATGGTCTACCACTTTGCAGAACATATAATTGTCTACAAAAAATATCGCGTACCCATATGTCTAACTATCGTAGTTATCTCACAATAAGTGTTTTCTTTTATTTTTTTTAATTAATTAAAATGCCGTCGCTTCAAAAACTCTTAATTTTATACCTTGGTATTAATCCTTATCAAAATAAATTACTCCATATTCAAGACGAATTCAATACCTTTCTAGAACTTTTTGAATTATTCAATTCGGACATTTCATTCAAAAGATGTCGCGATATTTAAAATGTAAGTATTAGTGTTGTAGCCAAATATACAAATATTGTTTGATTGAACGCGCTAATCACAGGAACTACTGGTCTAATTTGAAAAATTCTTTCAGTGTTGAATAGCCCATTTATCGAGGAAGGCTATAGGGTATATATAATCACGCTAAGACCAATAGTAGCGGAGCACCAATGAAGAATGTTTCAAAATCGAAGGGTTTTGAAAGCAAATTCCACGCGGACGATGTCGCGGGCACAGCTAGTATAATATAACTAAGATATGCCTGCAATTTTGTCTGTTGGCAACACCAGCAATTTGTTCGGTGCAGGAACGGAGAAAGATTACAATATCCCGTTGAAAAATAATTATAATTGCCAATTAGTTTTCGCCGGAATACTCATATTCTTTCACTCCTTTACAGTGTGTTGTTTAACCTCACAACCCCGTATTATTTCAAAGAACGCTTTGAATTCATCTCTTCCTGTCACAATTTACGACCTTCTACTAATCTTAGAATCTTAGACTTAATACTCCCAGACATTATTCATATTTTTTTCAATAACTCTTTTACTGTACAGGGTATTTGACACTGGAATGCGCTGCGTGTTATTGTTAGACAAGCTAAATCACTAACAACAATATTTAAGAACATGACAAAAAAGCATTATCTGCAACATAGTGATGTTTGATATATTTACGTACTAGAGTTTACCCCGCGGCTGCGCCGCGGGTTAACCTCTAGTTCCTGCTTCTTGTTTAAAGAGCAGGCGTTAATACAGGTTACATTGTACAACATTTTTATGTTAGTGCCATTTGCACCCGAAAAATTTACTTAATTTTATATCGCAAACTATCCGATCTCCTGGCATGAGAATATATGTCCATTTTCGGCATCAAAACTACATTTAAACAAAATTACAATAAAAACGATCCAGTATTCCCAGTGTTTTCCGAAAACTTAACAGAAAGTCATATCGATTTACTATCGCATTTTTATAGACGATGCATTTTTATATCTATGAACTTGAGAAATGATTGGTCTCATCCAAACTTTCATCCTCTATTACAAACAGTCCTAGTTTTATTTATCTATCCCCCCCCCCCCGTCAACGAAAACTACCAAAATGACAAAAAGGATAAAATCAGCAAAAAGGACAAAAAGAGCAACATGGACAAAAAGGACAAAAAAGAGCAAAAAGAGCAGAAGAGCAAAAAAGCAAAACAACAAAAAGAGCAAAATGGACAAAAAAGGACAAAAGTTCAAAAAGAGCAAAAGACCAAAAGAGAAAAAGAGCAAAAGACCAAAAAGAGCAAAAAGGACAAAATAACCAAAATGATGAAAATGGCAAATCACAAAACCAACCAAAGCCTGTCCCACTTTTGGGATAACCTTTACATAAATCTATCCCAAAATCTATCCCATTATCCGGGATGAAAATATCCCTTGTCCACCCTCGGTATGAAAATTACATATATACCGATTTTCAGCCAAATCGGTCCAGTAATTTTTCCGTAAAAGCATAACAAACAAACAGACAGATATATTTTTATCCCGAAAACCATCCCATTTTTCGGGATAAAAAGTATCCTATGTTCATCCTTGGCATCGAAAATATATATATACTGAGTTTCAGCCAAATCGGTCCAGTAGTTTTTCCGTGAAAACGGAACAGACAGACAGACAGAGTTACTTTCGCATTTATAATGTTAATAGGGATATTTATGTATATGTATATATTTATGTACGTAATATCAATAGGTGTATTTATATGTCTATTAAGTATAATTCTTACTTATATAATATTTTACATACTTATATGTTTATTAATGAATAAAATATAATGTAAGTAACTGCATATCCTGTAATATTTATGTATACCACCTTTGACAGATATAATGTGTTTTATCCCTGCCACGGGTTGTCTGGAAGAGATCGCTTCTTAGCGATAAGACCGCCCATTGTGCACATTTTTAGGGTATAAGTTTCTGTGTTTTCTGTAATGGTGTACAATAAAGTTGTTATCTACCTATCTATCTATAAAAAAATCCAAAAAATGGTGCTGAAAATGGCGTCGTCTCCTTTTTTTATTCCAAAGCTGGCAAACAGGCAGACGGCCCATCTAATGGAAAGTGGTTAGATGTTTGTAACATGTTTGCCAGGTGGTAGGGCATTTGCCCGACTGGATGGTTACCACCCCTGGTCTAAAGTATGTCGCCATAACAACCTTGAGTTGTGTTCCGGCATTAGTGACCAGGTTCCAGTCTCCCCTAAGAGAGTAGCAGCGCATTTGTAGCAACCTTGGTGTTGCAAATGTCCATAGGCGATGGATGGTAACCGCTTTCCATCAAGTGGGCCGTCTGCCTGTCTGCTGATCTCCTACAATAAAAAAAAACAACAGCAGAGGCGAAGCCAACGCACTGTCAGAGGAGACAGGAGAAGAGGAATCCAAAGGGGGGTTGGGATGAAGGAGAGGAAAGTGGGTCATTGGAAAGCACCTTCCTCGTCCGAAACACGATTAGATCATGCCGATATTCTACGAGGGCAAGGTATCACACTCATTGAGCCGGCCCTAATAGCTGTAGTCAAGATATGATTCTAGCATGTCACACGTCGATACTACAATAATACATACATAACGTCACGCCAGTTCCCTTGCGGGGTAGGCACGAACAACAGAGCGCCGTTTAGGCTTATTCTTACACACCTCACTTGCTTCTTTGACATTCATAACTCTTGTCATGCACGCTCGTCTGTTCTACTACAATAATGTATGAATTAAACAAAAACTCGAAATGTGTGCTGGGACAGAACAAAATTTTAACTTGAAGTTTTACGGGCAGGTTTTTAAATTGGACAAATACATTAACAATCTACCTGTAAAACTTCAAGTTAAAATTTTATTGCGATTCGTTTTGCCACTTGTCCGTTGAAGTTTCACTTCTACTACATGTCCCAGCACACATTTCGATTTTTCGCAGGTTTACTGCAAATTATAATTTGGCTAGGTTTTTATTATTTTTTTATTATTATATATATCTCGAGTTCCGTACCCTTTTTTAATACTTAATTTCTATGGAAAATTTGAGACTCTGTACACGCTTATTGTTTGTTTTTGTTAGTGTATGTGACATTATATGTAGTAATTTTTCTGTTTTGGTGTACCTTAAGAATAACTTATTATATTAATTTATTCTAATTTTAATACTAAACTTATACTAATCTAGAGTGTATCTGTTACATGCTGGAATTTGGCTAGGTTAGGTATTTTAATTTAACATTTTAATGGATCCGGAACCAAAAAAAAAACATCCATAGTCTACGCTAACATTATGCCGCCTCTCACCACGCGATATAACTTCTACCCCAACCACGCGGCCGTAACGCTTTTTCTTGACAGAAAAAATCTTAATATCCCCCCCCCCCCATATAGTCTATATAGAAGTTTGACTTCAATATTTTTCACTTTTATTACTATGCTAACAGTACAGGAATACCACTAGAGTGGGTTACAGTGATAGAAAAATGGTTCTCAAGGCATTTTACACATTTGAATTTCAGTGTAAATGGCCTGAACCGTCGCAAAGCCGTAGTGAGGGATTGGTTTGGCAACGGCGAGCCGGTGAATTTGAAAGGGAAGATTGAAATGACTCAGCAGTCAGAGTATGACGTCACCAGAAGTTGGAGGATGTCAAGGTACATAGGGTACAAAATAAAGTAAGACATGGTGTATATGCATTCTATGTAAAAATGGAAATAGAATAGAATAGAATATACGGTCTTATCACTATGCGGTCTTATCACTAAAAGCAATTTCTTCCAGACAACCTTAGGATGGATTAGAGAAAAATTGTGTAACATGTGGGTTTTGCAATATAACTAGAATAAAAAATAAATTTATATATATAAAATTTTGAAATGGCTAGAATGTCAATATGGAAATTCCAGCTACAAACTGTAATATAATATTATAAACAAAAATTAACCTAGCTGAACCAAAGAAGATTAATACCAAGAAGGACAAATGTCCAGTAAAAGGTATAACCCTCCTAGGCTGTCTGTTTGTTGAAGCGGAGCGGAGATACGGAGAAATATTAACCAATATGATTGCATAAAAATTGCGTCAATGGACAAGCAGCCAATCCTATTGTTTAATAGTTCTCCGTTTCTCCGCTCTGCAGCCTCGCTCCGCTTCAGTGGATAGGCAGCCTAAGTTCTAAATGTAAAAAAAAATGAAAAATTTGTTATTAAGACTTTCAAGTTTTGCTTTAAGTAATAAAATGTCAATAAACGAGACTAGAATGACCTGTGCCTTAATATATCATGTGGGATTTAGGAACTTAGCCCTCGTTTACATTGTGCCCACATCCTTGACAGCAAGCAGGAAAATGCACAGGGAAGTGGGAAGCGAGAGTACACCGTGTATGACATATATTGTGTTTACAATACTCGCGTAATTCCAAGCATTCTTTTTAGACATATAAACCATGCAATAATGAAGAGACATAACTACAGTCCACGTAAGACAGTAGGCAGTGTGGCGATGTTAGTGCTAACCAGGACATGAAAACGTTATTAAGTACCTTTAAACATATAGGAAGGTACTACGCTGATATAGAAAGAAGAGTGAATTTGGGGTATAGTGTGAATGGAGCGTTAGGTAAACTTCTAGGCGCTAAGAACTTCAGCCAGAAGGCCCAGCTTGCCGTACACAACGCGGTGCTGGTACCTACGCTCACGTATGGAAGCGAGAGTTGGGTATGGAAGAGAGAGCATGAAAGTAGAGTAAACGCGGTCGAGATGGGAGCACTGCGCATCGTAATACCGAAGTAAGAAAGAGAGTTGGTCTGAAAGAGAGTGTCGGGGTGAAGGTAAGGAAAGGAATGCTCCGGTGGTTCTGGCATGTGGAAAGAATGCATGGTGAAAGAATGACTAAACAGATATACAATGCAACGGTGGATGGATGCAGAAGTCGTGGAAAGCCACGACACACCTTCCATGATCAAATTGATCGTGTACTAGCAGAAGGTGATGTCAGGAGCCTTAAGAACAGACGAGCGTGCATGCCAAGAGCTATGAATGTCAAAGAAGCAAGTGCGGTGTGTACGAATAAGCCTGAATGGCGCTCTGTTGTTCGTGCCTACCCCGCAAGGGAACTGGCGTGAAGTTATGTATGTATGTAAAACAAAATATGATATTAATGCGTGCTATATTTTCTTACATCGTTTTCGACATCATATAAAAGAAAATCAAACAAAAACAAGAACTTAAAGACAGAGAGAGAGAGAACATAGATAGCTGTTTAGAAAGGGACAGATAGTAATAAAAGAATAACGAAAAGAAGATCGAAATTATGGATTCCAGAAGATTCTTCCGGGTATATAAGCAGCGTAATGCGCGACTGCCGGGCAGTTTAGAGTTGAGTTCAGTTCAAGACAGCGACCCGACAAGTGTGATACGAAAGAGTTGGAAGAGAAGTTTAATAGAAGACAGTGACGAGTTAAGTGGTGAATGTAGTGACAAGTTTAGTCGACAGTTAAGTGAAGGAGGAGTGCAGCGTAATTTGAGAGAAGATCCAGAAGCGAGCTACACGCGATAATTCGGAGGTGAGCACTGCAGCAGCAGGAGGTGGTCTACGCAATATCGGCGACGGTATTGTGAGTGAGACATCTTATCGTCGGGAGAGTGCGTCGTTTGCTGTGCGTATAGAGGCAACCCTGCGGAGAGCAATTACGTACGACTGTGAAAGTCAATAAAATGTTTTACTTAAAAACTGGTGTTTTCTTTCAATCCAAGTGCGTACCCCCGCTCGCACGTAACAATATCTTTTTTTATATTTTTTATTGCAGAAGATCAGCAGACAGGCAGAAGGCCCACTTGATGGAAAGCGGTTACCATCGCCTATGGACATTTGCAACACCAAAGTTGCTACAAATGCGCTGCTGCTCTCTTAAGGGAGACTAGAACCTGGTCACTAATGCTGGAACACAACTCAAGGTTGTTATGGCGACATACTTTAGACCAGGGGTGGTAGCCGTCCAGTCGGGCAAATGCCCTACCACCTGGCAAAATCTTAAAATACAGTCTGCTAACTACACTTATACATACATAATAATAAAAAATATTAAGTAAAAATAAACACGTTAGGATTATGTTGCGCCGCTTCTCCTTTAACAGTAATTAAAGTTGCTTGGAAGCGAGGGTAAACTACAATTTCACCGTGAAGTTTGATTTTGAAATAAATGTATTCATTTTCATCAAAATTGTGAACTGTTGCATATAGTATTTATTGTTTGTTTTCAGACACCCGTAGAGAAGGATTTAGAATTTCCCTGTGAGAAGACCACTCTGTATGAAACTTACAACCCTTTTCATGTCAACAGATCTTCGAGTCCGCCACCTACAAAAGGTAAATAAATCAAGTTGGTGGTGCCAAGGGTAAATTTTGAGGTCCTTCCTCACCTCCCCTATAGCACACCACGTGGCGGCGGTTGTACAATAAATGCCCTACCTCCTGGACTGGTGCGGCCTTCGATAATATAACTCAAGAACAGTGGACGGCAGGACAATCAGATCAATCGTTGCATCCGATTGATCATATGGGAAGGAAAATCTGGTCACTAACCTTAACCTCCCGAAACTGCACTTCTCCCAATTCGGCAAGCCTGGAGACGTCTGGCAGCGGTCGTCGAGGTTCGATTGATTGCACACGGTGATATAAAATAGTCTTTTTTGTCACACACAAATGGCGGTTTAAATTATTAAAAATTAGCACATATATATATGGCTGCGGAGCGGGTCGCCATGCGCGCGCGATCGTGTAGGATTTTCGACTTATTATAATATTGGGGCGGTGGTGCGGTTTTTGTCCCTCCAATGTCATTACGTGACGACATAACATCGTTGGCCAATGAGCCTCCTTAGAAGGGCACAGATCGGAAGATGTTGGCGTGACTGACTTCATTCCGATCATATAATCAAAGAAATGACCAATTGAAATAATTGGCCTAAACACAAGTCATCTATAATATTATAAAATTCTAAAGATGCCGTGTCTGTACGTCGAAGCTATTTGAAAAAACAATATTTTCTTAAGTTTTCACGACTAGTATACACAAAACTACGTCTTAACGGTTTTAAGCGCGGTACTTTTTTTGATTTTTATTATTCCGACGTTACGGCCACTTTTAGTGGCCGTGATCACGGAACACTAAGATGTCAAGTGTCAATGAGTATTGTTAAAGTTTTATTTAGCCTACCGCCAACTTGTTCATTTTAATTATTTACTTTTAATTTTGTTTATGGTTATTAAACAAAATTAATCATATTAGCGTTGCCATCAAACGAGGCAAAGCAACTAGATTTCTGGAAACTTGTCATCGTGCCAGTGGTTTAAGAATTAATTTCCATCTTAGTATTAATTTTATTTGTATGTGTAGTTTATTTTTGAGAGTCCGTTTAACTTCAAGCTGTTATTTGTATAATTTCGATCATTGAAATTAAAAGAAAACTACTTCTCGTATGATCAAATCACTCAAAACTTCTACTGTCTAAAGAGCTGTAGCTTCTACTCTACGATTAACTTAAATACTTCAGTATATCTGCAATTAATAACCAATTAATTTCTGTCTTGCGGGGTAGGCACGAACAACAGAGCGCCATTTAGGCTTATTCTTACACACCTCACTTGCTTCTTTGACATTCATAACTCTTGTTATGCACGCTCGTCTGTTCGTAAGGCTCCTGACATCACCTTCTGCTAGTACACGATCAATTTGATCATGGAAGGTGTGTCGTGGCCTTCCACGACTTCTGAATCCATCCACTTTTGCATTGTATATCTGTTTATTCATTCTTTCCACATGCCCGAACCACCGGAGCATTCCTTTCCTTACCTTCACCCCGTTATTTAAATGGCACTCTGTTGTTCATGCCTACCCCGCAAGGGAACTGGCGTGAAGTTATGTATGTATGTATGTATGTAATTTCTGTTTTCCTCTTTTTTTCAGGGACAGCAGATCAGTATGAACTTGGTGATTTGGGTGATAAATATGGACTGCTGGAAGGTTCTAGAAGTACAAATACATTTTTCAATGAGACACAATTAACTCTATTTGGACCTTATAGCATACTGGGACGATCTGTCATTTTACACAAGAAGGTAGGTGTTTATAAGTTATTCGAGCCATATTTTCAAACTTCAGGAAACTTCTAAAAGGCATTCTACCAGCAATTTTCACTCAAATTCTTGGTATTCCCGAGGTGTTGTAGCCTTTTGGGCACTTTACCCATACATAACGGTAATCTAGCCTCAGTAATCTTACTTATATTAACCCCCCTTAAGGGGGGGGGGGGGGTTATGTTCCTTGTCTATGTCGCCATAGCAACCGTGAGTTGTGTTCCGGCTTTAGTGGCCAGGTTCCAGTCTCCCTTTAGAGAGCGGCAGCGCAGTGGTAGCATCTTTGGTGTTGCAAATATCCATACGCGATGGTAACTGCTTTCCATCGGGTGGGCCGTCGGCCTGTCTGCTGAACTCATGCTATAAAAAATATTTATAATGTATTTATTTTAATTTTAAAGTAACAAAGTATTTTATTGTTGGTTTTATTTAAATTTATTTACTAATTAAATATTACACAAGTAGAATTAGTTTTATTAATTATTATTATTTATATTTTAACAAAATTGGGTCGTTGATCTCATGCCAGAATGATGGTTTGCACCGAGAATCGGCGTTCTGTCAGAAATAATTCCGGCACAGCAATATGCTGAATGCAAACCTTGTTTGCTGAAAATGCGGCGAACAAATTCTCAAAATATGCTCTGTGTATAATAATGTATGAGGAATGTAATTAAGTCACTATTTTTTTAAATAAAGTCTTTCTTTCTTTCTAGTATATATACATATTATCACGTCTGTTTCCCATGGTGGTAGGTAGCGACGATGGATTTCCATTTGCGACGATCCTCACGAACAACTTTCGCTTCGTCTACTTTCATTAAACCTCTTCATAAATGCACGTTTATATGAGATATTTTTATCTGAGCTTTCTTTAATACTTCTGCTATTTGACCATGGTGTGTACGGCCCGGTCTACCGGCACCAACTCTACCATCGAGCCTGCTATCAGTCATAGATTCTTTTGTGATTCTACTTTCATCCATTCTCTTTACATGTCCAAACATCTTTAGAATTTCCTTTTCAACGTTTGTTATTACATCTTCCTGCAATCCACAACATTCACTTTTCCCACTGTTCCTTTTTTATTTATTACACAAATTCAGCAAACAGGCAGACGGCCCACTAGATGGAAAGTGGTTACCATCGCCTATGGACATTTTCAACACCAAAGGTGCTACAAATGCGCTGCTGCTCTCTTAAGGGAGACTGGAACCTGGTCACTAATCCCGGAACACAATTCAAGATTGTTATGGCGACATACTTTAGATCAGGGGTGGTAGCCATCCAGTTGGGCAAATGCCCTATCACCTGGCAAAAAATCCTTATCATTAGAATGTAACTAATATTAATTAATTTGGTTTGGTTAATGTTAAGTTATAAGGTTAAAATTTCGTTTGTTTGGCGTTTGCAGACACGGGATCGACGTTGGGCTTGTTCGAGCATTGAACGCGGGTACAGTCCGTCTGAGGCCCGGGAGATCAGGGGCATCGCTTCATTCCACCACCCTGGCGGGTTTGCTTACGGGTAATTACATTTTATACAAAAAGTTCCTTTATGTTGACCATCCCGCAATGCTACCAGAGAATGTTCTTCAAGTAGTGTGTCTTATTTGTTGTTCGGTCCTTGCCTAGTATGAAGAAGGTAGAACATCGCTCCATCAATTTTGCTGTCTACCCTCATTATGTGTGAGGCGACGGCCAAAACAGAGCAGGGTAGGAGCAGCCAGTTCATCGTAACTAGCTGTTAACGTTTTGACGAGAGACATCGCGCCGTGCGTTCATCCTTGTCTTCGATAGGATTCTCTGAATTCATTCTAATTACTGGCCGTGCCAAGAACACGTACCATATTTAGACTTTATACAAAGTGTTAGCTCCAAAATTGAATTTAGTGCCGTTTGCTGTTCCTGTGTGTATCCTGAACCGAGCCAAGAGAGGGCGGATCTCAAGGTTGGTGGAGCTTCTGTTTTTCTAGTGCAAGGATCTAGTTCATATCTCTCTCATACAGTCCACAACTATAGAACCAGCAACTTACCCGTCGTGTAGAGCTCTACACTTGTCATGTTGAATGATGTCAAGCCGCAGATAGGCTGTAAGCTCACTTGATGGAAAGTGCTTAAAGTCGCCTATAGTTAGTTGCAACATCAGAGTTGTTATCAATGCGCTGCCGACCTCGATGGAAATTTTTGACACTTTTTTTGAAAAACGTCATATCGGCAGTGCTATGGTAAGATCTCAGATGGAAGCTCGTTTTAAAATCCCACGGTGAGCAAGAGAACGTTCTTGACGACCGTTGCGTACATGAGCGAAGCGGTGGAAGGAATTGAGGATAAAAGCTCAGCCGATGGTAACCGGTGTGGTGGTAGAACGAAGATGAAAGTACCATACTGAACAGTTCCTCGCAACACTCCCCATTATATAGATGAAAGAGTATCTAGGCTGTCTGAGAGTTGAATACAGTAGACCTCCAGCGGTATATGAAATGAGATATGTTGTGTATGTCTTATGACTTATATGGATACAGTTACGAAAGGAGGAGTTAGTAAGAGAATAATGGTGACTGATATAGCTCGCAAAATTATGGTCACCGAATCGAAGGTTAAGGTAGGTTAATGGTGCAGATCAGACGACACGTTGATCGCTGCGCGCGGGAGGACCCATCGGCAGGCGTGCCTTCGAGGCACGGCTGGGGTGTCGTCTATCGTAGGCAGGATCCGGCGTCTTGGACTGGAGGTGGCGTTGCAGAAGACCGAGGCCGTGATGTTTCACGGTCCTCGTAATCGTCCACCTCCAGACACCGGAATCATAGTAGGAGGCATCCGCATCGGCATCGGGGGGACCATGAAATACCTAGGATTGGTCCTCGATAGCCGGTGGGATTTTTCGGCACATTTTCGGCAGCTGCTCCCCAGACTCAAGGGGGCAGCGGGTGCGCTGTCGCGCTTGCTCCCCAACATCGGGGGGCCGAACGCCACGTGCCGAAAACTCTTCGAAGGCATGGTACGGTCGATGGCCCTCTACGGGGCCCCTGTATGGGCGGACCGACTGACGGCCCGAAACGCTGCGCTGCTTCGCCAGGCGCAGCGTGTATTGGCCGTCAGGGCAATAAGAGGATACCGTACGGTGTCCTTCGAAGCGGCCTCGCTACTCGCCGGATCCCTCCCATGGGACCTGGAAGCCAGGGTCCTGGCGTCACTATATACGTGGCGCAAAGAGGCCCTGGCCAGGGGCTCCAGACCCGCGCCTCGCGAGATCGAGGTGTGCCGGTCGGAGCTCCGCCAGGTAGCCGTAGGAGTCTGGGAGGAACGCCTTAGACACCCCAGCGCGGGCCCCGCTACCATCGAGGCGGTGAGGCCCGTCCTGCAAGATTGGATAGGACGTCGTCACGGCACCCTGACGTTCAGGCTGACACAGGTCCTCACGGGGCACGGTTGCTTCGGGAGGTACCTGTGTCGCCTCGGCCGCGAGCCCACGTCAGGGTGCCACCATTGTGACACGGGCGACGAGGACACGGCGCTGCACACACTCCAGGAGTGTCCAGCCTGGACCGAGCAGCGCCGGGAACTCATCGCCCACACCGGATCTGACACCTCGCTCCCGGCCGTGGTACGCACCATGGTCGGGAGCCGCACCGGATGGGATGCCGTCTCCTCCTTCTGCGAGCACGTTATGTTGGCGAAGGAGGAGGCGGAGCGGGAGCGTGAGCGTACATCCTTGCTCCGCTCCCGCCAAAGGAGGACGCGCCGACGCCGGAGGGCGGACTTTGATCTTCGGCCACCGTAAGCGGGCGGCGCGGGTGGGGCCCCTTGGGGTATAGGGGTTCTCACTCACCCGCACATGCCGTCGAGATGAGAGCGCGAGTGTTCCGCGCGCGCTTATCTCTCCTCCCGTGGGGCGCGTTACAAACCGCCCCACGCCGGATTTGACCATGACGTCGCCGGGGGGGTAGTCCCCCGGCATTTGAAGAGGCCCAGTGAGGGGGGCCCACGCCTGCCAGGGCATGCGGAGACGGGAAGCCCAATTCCCCGTAGCCCTGGCATAAGGCGCAGGACGGAACACCCAGGGGTTTTAGTGGGTATCCCTAACTGGGGAGTGGCAATAGCGTGGCACCGGTTCTGACCGGGCACGCTAGTGCCACCCCCGATCTGGCGAATCCCACACACTCACACAGGTCGCGAACATCCCCCTTCATCACGATATTCGCTATATTGTGACAATCGTCACAACGTACATGAAGTCAGAAAACTGTGCGAGTGGTGTTTGTTTTCCGGCCAGGATTCGAACCTGCTTAAACTACCACCATATAAATAGTTTATTTTATTTAATTATCCGTGCAGGAACAAAGAAAGAGTACAATTTTCTGTGGCTGGGCGGGCTGTTTGTTGTAAGAGGCGACCAAACAATCCACAGCCAGGTGGTAGGTATTTGGCCGTCGGATGGCTACCGCACCTGGTCTAGGGTATGCCGCCATAACAACCTAGAGTTGTGTTTAGGCACGAGTGGCGAGGTTGTAGTTACCCTTTAGAGAGCAGCAGCACATTGATAGGACCCTTGGTGTTACAAATCTCCATATGCGTTGGTAACCGTTTTTCAACAGGTGGGCCGTTTACCCGTCTTTTTTTATTGTCTGAGTCAGCAGACAGGCAGACGGCCCGCCTGGTGGGAAACGGTTACCGTCGCCTATGGACATTTGTTACACCAAAGTGCTACCAATGTGCTGCCGTTCTCTAAATGGAGACTGGAACCTGGCCTCTAATGCCGGAACACAATTCAAGGTTGTTATGACGGCATAACCTAGACCAGAGGTGGTAGCCATCCAGTCGGCCAAATAATAATCTACCACCACCCACATCTAACTCTACCACCTGGCTGTGGGTTGTTTTGTTGCCTCTTACAAAAGACCGCCTGGCCGCAGTAAAATTCTATTCTTTCTCCGTTCCTGCACGGATAAAACCATAACCACCATTATTACTTGTTGCAATTCCAGACCCACAATCACAACTGGGCGATATTCGTGAACCCGGTAGGTGTCGACGCAGCAGTCCAAGTAACAAACACGAGATGCGTGGCGGGAGGATACCGATGGAATCCATATTTTACACAGCTAGCTGATCCCCTTAATGTAAGGATATCATAAAGTTTATTATTATTATTTTTATTACGAATCTGGTAAACAGGCAGACGGCCTACCTACCTAATGGTAAGTGGTTACCGTTGCCTATAGACGTCTGCAACACCAGGAGTGAAACCAACGCGTTGCCAGCCCTTAGGGTCGGATACGAAGTATGGGATAAAATGGTTGGCATGGGAGGGACGAGATAAAGGCGATGGGATAGAAGAGAGCGAACTGAACTACCAGAACTCTTTGCCCGAAACACGATTAACTCAACATTAACCGTTTTACGCCGATATTCTGTGAGAGCATGAGAGACAGCGATCGATCCTAAAAGCTGTTAAAAAGATAACGACTCCAGCATGACTCTACCACATCTGACGTAACGTACTATCACGGGCTGTGGGTTTTTAGTCAGAACTTACAAGTTCTGACTAAAAACGCCCTACAGGGCGATGTTTGGCTGTGCAGATTAAGCAAGTTTTCGATATTCGGCCACAGAATCATATAAATAGTGTTTAATCTAAAATATAAAATTCAAGAAACTTCTCCACTCTACATTTTATAAATTCGAGGCGGAGGGCATAATTTTTATGACTTTTTTTCCTAATGGTTCCCCACTCATAAAAGTTCTAACCAAAGATACCAAAACATAAATAATGAGGAAGGGGTGATGCTCCTGAGCGCATTCATTTTCAGCTACAATATCACTGCTCAATGCTCATGATTGTTTTTTTTATTGTATGTGTTTAGTAGACAGGCAGACGGCCCACATAATGGAAAGTGGTTACCATCGCCTACGGTCATTGGCAACATCAAAGGTGATACAAATGCGCTGCTGCTCTCTTAAGGGAGACTGAAACCTGGCCGCTAATGCCGGAACACAATTCAAAGTTGTTATGGCGACATACCCTAGACCAGGGGTGGTAGCCATCCAGTTGGGCAAATGCCCTACCGTCAGGTCGCAGAACATTGTAGTCTTTCTCCGTTCCTGTTACCAATAAAACTCTTGAATCAAAGAAATTCTTAAGAAGATATAGGTCTTAAAATGTACAATGAGTCTACTGATAGACTCGGTATCAATTGTAAGACTATAATTTGACATTTCTTCCAGCACGACTTGTACAACCAAGAATGTGGTGCGGATAATCCCCTACGATGTGATGTTGGAGACCTTACTGCCAGGCTTGGAACTATATGTAAGTAAATTTTACTATAGTCCAGTCTCATTTGCTGCGTACGGGGGCAATAAAATGTGGAAATAGGACAGCGTCTACATCTCTCTTTGTCACACTTCAGGCCTTATGGGAGGTGCAGGTACACACCAGTGTCGATATTAATACCATGAAAAGGTATGGTTATCGATAAGTGACGCACCGCACATGTCCTTCTCTAGTGCACTGATGATTTGCTGCACCGCGGGCAGTGAATGTTTCGATGGAACTATGATGCTCCATATCCTCGCTAGAATATTCTACTAGTAAATGGAATATCTCGCCTGTTAATGACCTACATAAACGGATTTTGATATATCTCTCGTGAATTATCATATTTTTTGAAGATATAAACTGTCAGAATTTACTTAAGACATATCCGTTGTGCGGGCCAATATTGCTAGTACAAAGACAAAGTCCACGTACAGATTTGTAGAAGCACATTTATTACCCGTCGGCATTTGAACTAATAACATTGAAACTATTGTAATTCTTTTATGGTCGTCTTCTGTTTACTTATTTATTGGCATACGTTTCTAGAGAACAGCCTTTTGTTGTATTGTAATCGTCTACAGCCGCCTGCGGTTGTAATCATCAGCCAGGTGTCACGGATTTTAAAGTACAAGCTGATTCTAGGAAATTCGGTCCACGCTACCGGGCGGACACATTGCATTTGTGCAGTATAAAACGATGCCCTAATTGAGGGAGGAGGGCAATCAAGCGAGAACCACGATCAAAGCGAGACGTGTGTAACGACGACGTTGTAGTAACAATCGGGTATCTAATAGTGACGGACTTTGCGCGTTTTATTGAATTACGACCTTCTGCATTACATTTGGACTTGTTGTGTTCGGTTATATTTGTACATGTGTTATACGTGTTTGTATAGTTATAATAAACTCTATAGTAATTCTAACGGCATTTTAATTCGCGTCTCGCAACTCGTAAAAATATAAATACGCAACAAACTATTGTTTGTACTGAAACAGACGTCTTAACATCGCGCTCAGGTGCGGCACTTGTGCACTACAAGTCGTGTGTGTCAGGTCAGGACAGGCCTGTGCATCTCAGGTCATCAAAGGAGATCGTTTGATGACCTGAGACGCACAACTTGTAGTGTATCAGTTACATTAAGGTTAATATACAACAACGCAACGTGGTTTGGATTAGTAACACCCTTCAAACCGGGGTCCATTGTTAACGACGATCAACCCCCAGCGTCTTGGAAAGTGTACAAATCGTACACCTGTATTCTACGAATTGCAACAATAATGCTACGAAGCTCTATCCAATAGTATCGGGATCCTTGGCGTCGACATAAGGAACGACGTGCAGTTTCGGGGTCATATGGAAGGCAAGGCGAAACTTGCCTTCAAAAAAACTTGGTGTGCTAGACCGGTTCAAGCAGCACTTCATTCCGGGGCAACGACTTGCGCTGTACAAAGCGCAAATCATACCGCATATGGAGCACTGCTCATATCTATGGGCCGGAGCACCCGCTTACCAGACTGACCCCCTCGACTCCATCTAGCGTCGCGCCGTTCGTATCGTCGACGATCCCATACTAACAGGCGGTTTAGAATCGCTTAGCCTTCGAAGAGACTTTGCGTCCCTCTGTGTATTTTACCGTCTGTATAACGGAGAGTGTTCCGAGGAATTGTTTAATCTGGTGCTAACGCCTCACTTTTACAACCGCACTGCGACGGGATATTCACCCTCATTTCCTTGAGCTCTCACGCCCAACTACGCAACGGTATCCGCGAACAACAATGATCTAAAGGGAACTTCCCGCCACGGCTTTCCGACATGGGGTGTTTTTTAGAAAATTTCTTTTAGAGTGGTGTTGCAAACGTCCATAGGCGACGGTAACCGCTTTCCATCAGGTGGGCCGTCTGCCTGGTTGCCTGCTTCAGGCATTAAGAAAAAAATTCTTAACCAACCAGGGGCCCAATTCTGTTATATCATTATCTTGGCGTTGCGAAGATATGCGAGAGTAAATAATAAGCATAAACAAAAATTAAAACTAAATAATTAAAATGAACAAGATGGCGGTAGGCTAAATAAAACTTTAACAATATTCATCTTTGTCTTACGTGATCACGGCTACTGAAAAGTTGCCGAAACGTCAGAATAATAAAAATCAAATTTATATTTGACTTCGACCCCCTATTCGCCGTCTGTGACGGGGTAGCAGTTGTCTCCAGTTTTTTTAAGGAGGGGGAAATGCTTTTCGCACATTACCGAGTCCTCTGCTAGGGATAAGACCAAAGCGATGAGAGGTGAAGCCACGAATAGCCACCAGAGTCAATCGCCGGCTTGTGTTGAGACTCGAATACTCAATACTCCACTAAAACCCCCCTCTCCCATGTGCCCCGCGCTCGTGGTAGGAAAAGCAGGAGACTTAGAACGTAGTTACGCCCACGCTGATCCTGCGCATCAGTGCTTGAGAGTGCTCCTGGAATCAGGGAAAACTCACTTCGTCAACAGGGGTGAAGACTACTCCGCTTCCTAGATGCTGGAGCAGCTATCTCCTATATTGTAACCATGATCTACCCTTACAGCTGTGGGTGGCAAACGCCAGATGTTCGTGGACAGCAATTTCCCACTGGAGGGTACTGTCAGCGCCATGGGCAGGTCTCTCGTGTTATTCGGCCCCGATCGCAGCTCGGAGAGATTCGCCTGCGCCAATATTCAACCAGACAGCGATATCATCAAATACGTTAACATCATGAAACCACCCAGATTTGTACTGTAAGTATTAGAGATGCCACAAATAGTAGTAGTGAAGTATTGTCCCAACTAGGGTGGGAGGAGCGAGATGGAATGCTCCTCCGTCTCAAGGGAAGATCTTCCAGCGCGGCTAATGTTATTCCTCGCAGACCTAGGCCCATTTGTTATTGTTATTGTTGAAAATTTGTATATATATTCTTTGTATGTTTCGGGAAACGTTTGTGACCTCTATTATTGCACAGCGCCATCTATTGGCTTGTAAGTGTTCTACTACAGTAGTAATGTCTCATTTCTATATAAATTGAAAGACAGAGACAGAATGGACGCACCTAATTTCGTCTTACAATAACTTAGTTCAAATATTTTTGATGGAGTCAAGGTTATTCTATAATATCGTTAAAAGGAGCATTTGGCGGTAGCTTGGTAGATGATATTTTGCAATACTACACAGTAGTTTGTCTTATTTTTTTATATTTATTTATTTAATTCTTCTAAACAAATATTTAAATCATCAGTTGTGAGTAAAGTTATTAATAAGTTTCATCATTTAGTTCTTTTTAGTTTTCCTGGTAGAAGTGTCACAGTATTAGATAGATTGAATAATCAATTTTGGCGTAGTGTAACTTGCTATTTATATTTCTAATTTTTGGTTTAGATTATTAGGATACTTTTTAATAAGATAAAAAAAATGGTTTGAGTACAGCTGATGATGGAAAGTGTTTATCGTCACCTATGGTCATTTGCAACTTTAAGGTGTTACGAATATGCTACAGGCTTCTATTTGAGGGGGACCGGAACCTTGCCACTAATGCCGGAACATAACTAAAAATTATTATGGTGGCATATTATAGACCAGGGCTCTTAGCCATCCAGATTTTGAAATTTCTTGCATTCTGACTGTGGAATGTTTTGTCGCCTCTTATAACAGGCCGCCAGACAACAACAAGTCCCATCAAGAATCAGGTTGGAATCTCCAACAAAGAGTTTTTATTTATTTCGCATGGCTGAGTACTGGCCACCACATGTACTAAATTTTTGAATTTAGAACATACATGTTCTTTTGTTTTGTTATGTCATATTTTTGTCTCTCCATTTTTTAAAATGTTTATGGCTTGGCAACTAGGCCTTTAAGCCAGGCGCAGTTGTATTGTAGGCTACAATCCACACCATTCAACGGAGTTCTTGTGAAAACTCGAAAGGCGACATTTGACTTTACACTTCACATTTTTCACAAAAACACATAATTACTACTCAAAAACTATCAATATCCTACAACTATTGTTTATTTTAGAGTAATTTTACACATATTTAGATAATAAAACTGCACAGCACAACGTCTCTCTTCAGTTCCCGCCAAAAACTCTCTCTCTCCATTAAAATCGCTTATTTTATAGAGATGTGCCGACTAGTCCCGACTTGTCGGTAAAGTCGACTATCTGGCCACTACCGTAGCCGGCGACTGTTCGGCAAAGAGCGTCGCCTATCCGGCTTCTTACTTTGTAGTTAATAATCTATACTTTACTAGTACATTGTAATCCATACACGAGACTTTCTTTTTGACATGAGTAAATTTTAATTGAGCTCTTTCACTTTAATGAACAATAACAGTATATCTTTAAACAATTTCTTATTTTATTTTTACACAAAGACCGCCCTGATACCCGTACAAAAGTAAAAACCAAGAAAGAATGCGAAGTAAATAAATCAGGTTGCGACTTGCGCGCGAATAGCTATAAACGAAGCGACACGAAACCGTGATCGGCTTAGCCGACTCGAAGCCGGCCTCTTTACAATCAACTAATCGGCTAGTCGGCTATTCGGCCAAAGTCATAATCGCCACATCTCTATTATTTTACTTTTGACGTTTGCACGGCTAACATGTTAGATGTTTCTCGACTGTAAAGCCCACATGAAAAAAATGAATTAATTGTCGTACTTTATTGTTGTGGGTGATGTAATTGTGCTGTTCTGTGAGTCATAAACGCACAAAATATTATACCAGCAATACAATCCGTAAATAAATCGAAAGTAATCGATTTGAAATAAAAAAGTTCTACTTTAAAGAAAAATAATACCGCAATATAATATTATATAATAATAATAATATGATATAATAATAATAAGTGCCGTTTTATTTTGCCGAATTAAATACTATGATAAATTTACGTTTATTTAACTTTTTATTTAGGAACGGAGAAAGAATACAATTTCCTGCGACCGGGCGGCCTGTCGTAAGAGGCGACTTTACAACCCACAGCCAGGTGGTAGGGCATTTGCCCGACTGGATGGCTACCACCCCTGGTCTAAAGTATGTCGTCATAACAACCTTGAGTTGTGTTCCGGCATTGGTGACCAGGTTCCAGTTTCCCTTAAGAGAGCAGCAGCGTATTTGTAGCAACTTTGCTGTTGCAAATGTCCGTAGGCGATGGTAACCGCTTTCCGTCAAATGGGCCGTCTGCCTGTCTGCTGATCTCTTGCAATAAAAAAAAACTTTTGACAATTGATTCAGATAGTTAAATGGAGGAGTAACGCATTAGGACATTACTAATTTGTGGTGAAACACTTACAAGCTAATAGATGGCGCTGTGCAATAATTGATGTCACAAACGTTTCCCGAAACATACAAAGAATTCGCTCATAAAAAACATCGATGTTAGGATATCGATGTTTTCAAAAGTGAAACATCGATGTTGAAAATATCGATGTTTATGAACGATGTATCGATGTTTTTTTATCACCATTTACATAAACTTTTGACGCTTGTTCCTGCGACGCAAATAAAACATCGTTTTTTTTTTAATCGATGTATCGCCCAAAACCACCTTAGCACACCTTATGTTATGTTTATTCTATTTATATGTCTTTTGCTTTATCCAACATTCAGTACCGTACTTAGGTACTATTCAACAGCGTAGGCATACACTAACATATCCCTATCACCATTTAAAATAAATTTACATCTAAGGAAGATTGTCATTTTTAATAGTAATGGAAGAAATAAGTATAACAATCAACTTTTATATTATAAATTATTATTGGCAATAAGAAAATTTATGAAAAAAATAATATAAAGAAAATCTGTGTAGATCACAGATAGAGCGCAAGATGGCGCGTTATGTCTATGTAGGATAAAACATCGTTCATAAAACATCGATCTTGAACAACGATGTATCGTCGATGTTTTGGTTTCAACATCGATGTTAAAACATCGATTTTTATGAACGATACATCGATTTTTGAAAACATCGGGGGTGCCTGATTGGATGGTCAGCGTGGACTCGCGGCGCACTCGGACCCTGCACCATTCCACCTGCATACAGATCCTGCTGCACTTCTCCGGCCCACAGGCGAATAGGCTCGAGCTGGACTTCACCAGGTGAACTATTTCAGTCTATTGACTTCTTTATGTGGAGGTGAAGTGACACAAATGAAATTGAAATTCAAAAGTTTTTATTCAAAATAAGTTCTACTGGAGAACACTTTTTGAAGGTCATACATGTAAGTCAAAATTTAATTTTACTTCCTAGTCTAAGTACACCGCTCCGCAACTTGTTATTGCTGTTAAGAAGAAGAAGCGGCAAGAAACACGCCAGCAACACGTTTAGCTAAAAATTGATTAACTCAAACTTTTTTTTTTAATAAATTTTATACATACACAATTACTTAATAGTCGTGGTAGCGTAATGGCAGCGCATGCGTCCCATACACAAAGGGCGCGGGTTCGATCCTGGCCGGAATGCATGCACCACTTAGACAGTTTTCTGATCTAATGTGCATATTGTTACAATTACCACGTGCTAATAACGGTAAAGGAAAACATCGTGATGCAACCTGCACATCGAGATAACCAATGTGTCAAACCTGCCAAGCCGCCTTGGACAAGCGTGGCGGGTATACTGTCCATTCCCCTATAGTGGGAGGCCCGAGCCCAGCAGTGGGACATTTATGGGCTGTTATTACTTACTATTACTACAATTACTTGTCGAAAAATTAATGGGGTTGTAGCAAACAGTGCATACTCAGTAAAACAAAGACCATAATATAATAATAAATGACTTTTTGACAATAAATGCTAAGATAATTTATACATAATTGCTTTTTGTTTTTATTGTGGTAGGGTAGTGGCTAACGCAAGTACCATAAGCTAAAAGAGCGCTGGTTCATATCCTGGCTGGAACGCATGTTACACTTAGGCAGTTTTCTGACCTAATGTGCATATTGTTACAATAAGCACGTGCTAACAACGCGAAAACATCTTGATGCAACCTGCACATCGAGATCACCGATGTGTCAAACCTGGCAATCCGCTTTTTTAAATTTTTTATTGCAGGAGTTCAGCAGACAGGCAGACGGCCCACTTGATGGAAAGTGGTTCGCCTATGGACATTTGTAACACCAAAGGTGCTACAAATGCGCTGATACTCTCTTAAGGGAGACTGGAACCTGGTCACTAATGCCGGAACACAACACAAGGTTGTTATGGCGGCATACTCTAGACCAGGGGTGTTCGCCATCCAGCCGAGCAAATAACCTACCACCTGGCTGTGGGTTGTTTTGTCGCCTCTTACAACAGGCCGCCTGGCCGCAGGAAATTGCATTCTTTCTCCGTTCCTGTACGCTTTGGACAAGCGTGGCGGGTATAATGTCCATTCTCCTATAAGCCCAATAATACTAGCCCAGCCCAAACTACTGGGGCTAGTGCCGTGAAGATTTGCATCCGGTTTCTTTCTTTCCTTTTCTATTAGGGGTTGATTTTTGGAAACTCAACCCCTAAGGGGGTGAAGAAGGAGATGAAAGTTTGTATGAAAATCCGTGGTTTACTTTTGATTCGTAAATTAAAAAACTAACGGTTGCTCTGCAAAAAGATTTTTTAATACATACATACGTACATACGTACATACGTACATACGTACATACATACATAACTTCACGCCAGTTCCCTTGCGGGGTAGGCACGAACAACAGAGCGCCATTTAGGCCCATTCTTACACACCTCACTTGCTTCTTTGACATTCATAACTCTTGTCATGCACACTCGTCTGTTCTTAAGGCTCCTGACATCACCCTCCGCTAGTACACGATCAATTTGATCATGGAAGGTGTGTCGTGGCCTTCCACGACTTCTGCATCCATCCACTTTTGCATTGTATATCTGTTTAGTCATTTTTTCATCATGCATTCTTTCCACAATTTTTTATTATTAAATACAATACGCTATACACTGTTTTTGTATGTGAATTTATAACTACGCAACTCACCTGTAAAGAGAAACAACATTTCAAGCTAATTAATTTACAATTTCAATTAATCTAGTATAGTTTAGAAATTTAAAATAGCACTTAATTTGTTCCATTGAATAGAACTAACTGAGAAAAGCTTTGACAAGTGTGATGATGGCTACGTTCCACTAGGGACTCACAACGACCACATTCACGACCGCGATTTTTCCCGTTCCACTTGCTTGCGGACGTTATAATCATAAACGCTAGTGGAACGGGTTATGGAGCGTTGATGTCATTAATGTCATTACGCAAATGTCATTGGCTGATATGAAAATCGCGCCTTTTTCAATGTGTTGATGCTCTGTGGTCAATGCCCACTTCGACCCACCTTTTGACATGGCTCGTTGTGGGCGTCGTGTGATCGAAAATGATGACGTCACTAGTGACGTTTTCGCCACGACCAAAACGATCGCGGTCGCCTTGTGGAACGGCTAACTGAGCATTTTGGGTGTTGTGAGCTACTAATGGAACGCCCTGAAGGTGATGTACAAATGACATTACATTGACACTTGACGTATACTATGATAATGCGCGCCAAATTCAAATCAATAGAAGTTACTCTTCAAACACACACCTTCACACTAGTAACGAGCGCCGTCTTCACCCCTTTATGATATTCTGCCCCATGATGTTCCTCGCCCAATTAATATTAATTTCCTTCTGATTTATTAGTTTATAGTAAGCATATGTTGATTTTATGTAATTTTTTAACACTTAACAATGTATTCCTATAATGTAGTTAGTCTAACATAATTGTTTGTGTTGTCTTGTCCTCAGGTTTCTGGAAGAAGATTACCGACCATCGAAATTTCTTGATTTTGCCAGCTATATTAGCGACTATTAACACCTGCCTCTTTTACTATGACATTGGCAAAATCAATGCCAAAGGCGTTGGAGCCATCAACAACAAAGATAGATAGATAGAAGTTACTCTTCATTTAGATATTTACTTCTTGTTAGAAATAAATGTACACATGTATATATAAGATGGTGTAAAAGGGCTTAACTTTTAACTATTTTGACTACCCAAACTTTCTATTTTTAATTTACGCGAGCGAAGCCGCTGGTGACCCATAATAATAATATTTATTATTACGGCCCGTATTGTGAAGAGGTTCCGTCGGTCGCGTACAGCGTCATGTCCTATGTAGCCTACGGCGTTTGTATCGCTCCACAGCCTTAGGTATTACTATTACGATTTTTATCTGTGCAGGAACTGTCGTAAGAGGCGACAAAACAACCCACAGCCAGGTGGTAGGGCATTTGCCCGACTGGATGGCTACAATCCCTGGTCTAGAGTATGCCGCCAAAACAACGTTGAGTTGTGTTCCGCCATTAGTGACCAGGTTCCAGTCTCCCTTAAGAGAGCAGCAGCGCATTTGTAGCACTTTTGGTGTTGCAAATGTCCATAGGCGATGGTAACCGCTTTCCATCAAATGGGCCGTCTGCCTGTCTGCTGAACTCCTGCAATAAAAAAAAATACTACAGTGCAAAACAATTATTTTGAAAGAATAAATCAAATGACTAATAATACTTTTACAGGTTGCTAGCGTCAGGCCGTTTGGACTCGCCAAGCATCTTTATACCGGGCTTCGTGAATACAAAACGCAAAGTAACAACGTCGTATAGACAATGCGGAGTCACAGACCCGAATGAGAACAAAAGTAAGTTTATTTCCTTCAAATCAAATCAAATCAAATAATATATTTGCTCAAAAACATGGTCAATAAATACTCACATCCTCACACTACTTTATAACATATTATTTATTCCTAGTAGTCCTGCTTACCTTAAGGGACGTTTTGAATTCCTTCGCCTTTCTACTTTCCACAATTTGCGCACTCATACGTATCGTAAGCTCACGACACCTGCACACACTTTTACAGTGCAGGCTGTCACACTTTAGAATACGCTGCATCTTACTGTCAGAGAGGCCAAAACATCGCCATATTTAAGAACGCACTCGGAAAACACTATTTTCTTAAATAATTATGCTTAACTAGTGGTCGGCTTTGCTGTTCATCCTATACCTGGACGATTGTCTCCAGAGAATAAGATTGATGGATGTTGGGGTGCGAATGAGTGATCTAGTTGTAAGCACCTTGCTTTATGCGGATGATGCCGTGCTTTTAGCCGAATCGCCATCAGAACTGCAAACACTAGTCACAATGATGAAAGATGACTGTCAGGCGAGAGGCTTACATTTGAATGCGAAGAAAACAAAGGTTATGGTGTTTGAAAGAGAAGAAACCAGAACGAATGCAAGGATAATGGTCGATGATGTTATGCTGGAGCAAGTGAATGAGTTTGTATATCTTGGATGTGCTTTTAGCAGGGATGGAAGGTACACCGCTGATATAGAAAGAAGAGTGAACTTGGGGAATAGTTTGAATGGAGCGTTAGGTAAACTTCTAGGCGCTAAGAATCTCAGCCAGAAGACCCAGCTCGCCGTACACAACGCGGTGCTGGTACCTACGCTCACGTATGGAAGCGAGAGTTGGGTATGGAAGAAAGAGCATGAAAGTAGAGTAAACGTGGCCGAGATGCGAGCACTGCGCAAAATCTGCGGAGTGACGCTCGCGGACCGCGTTCGTAATTCCGAAGTAAGAAAGAGAGTTGGTCTGAAAGAGAGTGTCGGGGTGAAGGTAAGGAAAGGAATGCTCCGGTGGTTCGGGCATGTGGAAAGAATGCATGATGAAAGAATGAATAAACAGATATACAATGCAAAAGTGGATGGATGCAGAAGTCGTGGAAGGCCACGACACACCTTCCATGATCAAATTGATCGTGTACTAGCAGAAGGTGATGTCAGGAGCCTTAAGAACAAACGAGCGTGCATGACAAGAGTTATGAATGTCAAAGAAGCAAGTGAGGTGTGTAAGAATAAGCCTAAATGGCGCTCTGTAGTTCGTGCCTACCCCGCAAGGGAACTGGCGTGAAGTTATGTATGTATGTATGTATGTAACTAGTGGTCACCCGTGATAGAAATTCGACCATAATTAATGTAAATTATAAGTTTGAACATTATTAAGGTTCTCTTGTCAAAGACTTCTATAATTTTAGATTTATCCAAGGCTAGACTGTTTATTTGACTTTAACAATAAACAAAAGAGTATATATGCGTGTGTGTCAAATACATGGTAGTGTGTGTAATGTTTTTTTTATTGATTTAATGTATTTTTTATGTATGTATAATAAAAAAAAATAGCATTCTGTACTCCTTCTCTATATAAATTTTAAGTGTGCAAAATTTCATACTCCTCCGTCCGCGCAATTTTCGTAAAAAGGGGTACAAAGTTTTTGCTGTGTTTTTGCTTCAGGTATTACTCGTATATAGATTCTTATACTTTGTACTAATTAATATATGTCTTCTAAATATGTTTGTATGTATTTAATATAAAGCACATTTTTGAAGTGATGACTTCTCTCGCCTCTCCTCCGTCATGTGTTAATTCTTTTCTTTTATTCCTTTATAACTTTTAAAAATTCTAATACTAGGAAAGAGGATGGGTTATTTGTTTTCTTATAGTAATTTTCTTACTATCTAATTCATTTGCTGCTTATTATATGCTATCTATTTCTATTCTGTTCTAAATTATTACTCTTATTACTTAATACATATTTACCTTTCACATTTTTACTTTAATTTCTATTTATTTATTACATTTATTTTATCTATTTATTAAATACATGGGTATATATATGCTGCTGTTTAGGTGCTACATCATTTAACACAATTAGTTAATGCTCACCACACCATATATAATTATAATGGTTGTGGCGTTTGTACAATTTTTATGCCGTATCTAACGAAGTTCTCCCGCAGCTTTTTGGCCATGAGGTCTCCGATGTTATTTCTTGTAACTATTATAATCAAATTATTTTGAAAATATATTTTTGTTTAATTTAAATCATTGCATGTCCTGATTAGGTCCCTTTCAATTTAACGTTGTTATATTGTGACTTTTTATCAATCTATACTAATAATATAAAGAGGTAAAGTTTGTGAGTTTGGATATTCGGAATACTGATCCGATTTTGTAAATTATTTCACCAGTAGAAAGCTACATTATTTACGAGTGACATAGGCTATATTAGATTGTTGATTGTGATTAATAAATCTATTGGTGGCAGTTGCTTCTTGTTTTTGGAAATTTAAACTCGATATAATAATGGACTGTATGATTATTATTAAATTATAAATATATATTTGATGAGTAGAACAAAGTATGCAAGAGAGTTGAGTACAATATGTGAATGGCTGAATGGCTGAATTCATAGTTGTTCAGGATCTGGTATTCAGGATTTTCAGCCTCCTATATCCCGCATTCCGTCCGACGCCTAGTTGCTAATTGCGCCAGCTATGGGCGTCGGCGGTATGTGGGGCGCGGAGAGTAGATGTGCTCCGGCGAGGGGGTCAGGGGGGTGCTCTCTGTCCACAACAAAATCAAAAAAGTAAAAATGTTTTACACACCGCGATATAGGCACGGGAACGCCTACCAAATATATTATAGCAATAACGTTCCACGCAAGAATTGCGCACATCCTCATACGAGGCACTGCAAGTGATTTCTGCGATTATGAATTAATTAAAGGTTACAAAGTTTAATTAAACCTTAATATGCGTGCGTGCATGTGTGCGTATGTGCGTGTATGTGTATTTTTTAATGACGCTCAGCGAAGTGGTCACGGGTCAGCTAGTTTGAAAATAATACTCACGAGTACTGAGTCACTCATAATTATACTCACGAGTTAAATAAGTTACGCTAGTGTTGGTAATATATGTCTATATACAAGGGACCACTTTGGTGCCGATCCCAGACACTCAGACTATAGTAAATATAAGAAAGTTCGTTTACGAAATTTATCATGCCAGGAATCGAATCCGGGACTTTACGTTCCAATGAGTGAATGATGAGTAAGCAATGAGAGGATGAGTGAGTGAGCTAGGCCGCCAAGAGTTAGCCCACTCAACTGTGGGATGTTATTTATTTAATTTTCTTTTGTTTCAGAAAAATCATTCTTCTCGTCTATTCGGTCTACTGCAAGCACAATAACTCTGTCCTTAAGTCTTAGTTGGATCTCATTAATATGTATTACAAGATTTTATTTGCATTAGATAACGTCCTACTGTTAAGCTTAACGCCTTCCCATTATTAGGGAAAGAACGGACAGTATTTTTGCTACGCTTGTCCAACAGAGATCGGCCGGTTTCACACATCGGTTATCTCTGCAGATTTCATCGCGATGTTTTCATTCACCATCAGCACGTGGTATTTGTAACAATATGCAGATTAGGTCAGAAAACTGCCTAAGTTGTGCATGCTTTGAGGTCAGGATTTGAACCCGCGTCATTTGAAACGCGAGTGTTTTAGCCAATAAGCTATTTTAAAATTAGAATACATTAATTTGTATATACTAAGATGTACAATAAATTATTATTTGTTACAAAAATATTTTTTATTGACCTCTAAACATATCAAAAACAGATTTTTCCCGATTTTGATCTATTTGCTTATTTATTCGAAAAATTGAATAAGACTTTTTGCCAGGTGGTAGGGCATTTGCCCGACTGGATGGCTACCACCCCTGGTCTAAAGTATGTCGCCATAACAACTTTGAGTTGTGTTCCGGCATTAGTGACCAGGATCCAGTCTCCCTTAAGAGAGCAGCAGCGCATTTGTAGCAACGTTGGTGTTGCAAATGTCCATAGGCGATGGTTACCGCTTTCCATCAAGTGGGCCGTCTGCCTGTCTGCTGATCTCCTGCAATAAAAAAAAGACTTGTAATGAATACATAAACTGTGCAGTGTTGATTAAAAGAAAAAGAATAGCCACAGGAAACTCTCTCTTCAAGTTTCCCTCAAAAATCCTCAAATCTCAAAAACTACTTAAGGAGCCGTCTAAAGTGTGCTAGCATACAAAAGAGAAGATATCACAGGTTCTAGAGCTTTTTTTTTTATTGCATGAGTTCAGCAGACAGGCAGACGGCCCACTTGATGGAAAGAGATTACCATCGCCTATGGACATTTGCAACACCAAAGGTGCTACAAATGCGCTGCTGCTCTCTTAAGGGAGACTGAAACCCGGTCATTAATGCCGGAACACAAATCAAGATTGTTATGGCGGCATATTCTAGACCAGGAGTGGTAGCCATCCCGTCGGGCAAATGCCTTACCACCTGGCTGTGGGTTGTTTTGTCGCCTCTTAGGACAGGCCGCCTGTCGAAAATTGTATTCTTTCTCCGTTCCTGACCGGTTTTGGGCTTGGTGTAAGAAAATAGGTGAGCATATAATGTTTGCCAGGGAGGAGGCAGAGTGGGGGCGTGAGTATACAAGCTTGCTCCCCTCCCGCCAATCCCTTCGATCATCGGACAACCAGACGAACCGGCGGATATTCCACCTATAAGAACGAAACGCTTTGCATCTAGCTTCATCATACTTACCGCAAAGGGGTGGAACTCATTGCCTGAGTCTGTTTTTCCCGATACTTATAACCTGGGTGTCTTCAAGTCCCGTGTGAATAGGTACCTACCTTCTAGGTAAGTGTGCTCCATCGTAGACCATATCTGCGCTCAACATAGGGCGGGATTGTGGTCAAACCCGAACCTATACTACAATAAAAAATAAAAAAAAGGAGGCGCCAGCGTCGGAAGGCTTCCCTTGAGGAAGGGTTTCTCACCCCCCCCCCGTAATGCCGTCGAGAGGAGGGCGTGTCGTGTTCCGCGCGTGATCATCTCTCCTCACGTGGGGCAGGTTTCAAACCGCCCTACGCTTTTGAGAATCATGATGCTAGGGAACATGCTTCCCCACAGCAGTGGATGTAGCCCTTGGAGCCCCTGCATGCCAGGGTATGCGGAGTTCGTAGAGCTCCTGCTTTTCCTATAGCCCTGGTATAAGACAAAGGACGGAATACTGAGGGGTTTAATGGATATTTATTTTAATTATTTAATTTGTTTGGCAAACAAGAGCAAGACAAGAGCTATGAATGTCAAAGAAGCAAGTGAGGTGTGTAAGAATAAGCCTGAATAGCGCTCTGTTGTTCGTGCCTACCCCGCAAGGGAACTGGCGTGAAGTTATGTATGTATGTATGTATGTTTGGCAAACATACAATAATTAATATTCTTAAATATAAAATACAATTCAATCAAGTTTCCATTAAAAAATAATTTATATAGTAAAAATAAAAATTGTCTCAAACAGTTAATTAAAAAAAAAAAAATTACAATTATACGAAAATTACGTAAAATGTCTATTTAATTTAAATGAGGTCAATATTGAACAAAAACAAAAAAAATGTCACCACAATATAATAATAATATAATCTTATATATAAGAAATAAAGTCGTGTTAGTTACACTATTTATAACTCAAGAACAGCTGTACTGATTTGTCTGAAAATTGGTGGGAAGATAGATACTTTTTATCCTGTTGGAACCGGTAGGTGGCGCTGGGATCGGGTCCTAGATTTTATTTTTTCAAAGCAGGACAACGTCTGCCGGGGCCGCTAGTTACTAATAAAATAGAGATAAATAAAGGAAAGTATAAAAAAAGTTTAAGGGATTATTCTAAAAAGTGTAATTGGATCATTCTAAACATTTATTAATTTAGGTTTTAAATTGATATAAGTTACCTATGAAAGGATCAATACTAGTAAATAGTGTATTGTATTGCTGACAAGTGCGATATAAAAACGTGTTTTTAGTATAGTTAGTTTTTATAAGAGAATAGGGTTTTACCATGTGAGCTCAAACGAGGACACTTCAGGAGTAAATTATTGATGCTATTCGTATCTTCTCCTCCCATAGTTACCGTCACAGGGGGCGCTGTCACGAGGGTGACAGCGGACTTCCCCCCCCTGCTGTGGGTCACTCTGCTCTCCGGGGCGGCCCAGTTACAGAGCGTAGGGGCGTCATGGTGCAGTTACTCTGTACGAGATCCCGCGACGCCCCGTAAAAGCGCTATAAATGGGGCGCAGGTTTAGGTTAAGTGGGTAGTTGGCGGCTGTTTCTTGCGACAGCTTCGTTTTAGAAGAGAGCGTGGAGAACCGGTCGCTGAGACTCCCACACACCCTCGATGCAGGCCTTATGTTTATATGTTGGCCCTTCCCCCGAAGGACCTGAGGATTGTGTCCAAAGACATTCCCCCTGCGTTATCAAAAAAATGAGTTAATTATTGATCAGATCGTAATACCGAAGTAAGAAAGAGAGTTGGTCTGAAACTGAGTGTCGGGGTGAAGCTAAGGTAAGGAATGCTCCGGTGGTTCGGGCATGTGGAAAGAATCCATGATGAAAGAATGACTAAACAGATATACAATGCAAAAGTGGATGGATGCAGGAGTCGTGGAAGGCCACGACACACCTTCCATGATCAAATTGATCGTGTACTAGCAGAAGGTGATGGCAGGAGCCTTAAGAACAGACGAGCGTGCATGACAAGAGTTATGAATGTGAAAGAAGCAAGTAAGCAAGTAAAGTGTGTAAGAATAAGCCTAAATGGCGCTCTGTTGTTCGTGCCTACCCCGCAAGGGAACTGGCGTAAAGTTATGTATGTATGTATTGATCAGAAATGGGGATATTCCCAACTTGGGTCACAATAGTACTTCGTTGAGGGTATAAGTGCCATCCCAACTTGGCGAATGCCACATGCCCCATCATGATTCCCCAACGGCAGTTAGCCACCAATCGGACTTATTAAAAACCTGGTATAAGAAAACACGATGTTCGCAGTTTGCATCGGCATAAAAGAAATAAACAGAGGAGAGTTATAATTTCAGTGAAGTACCATTTATAGGTGGGTTCCAGAAAGCGTGATGCAATGTAACGACGAGGGTATAAAAAACCTAAAATTAGAGTGATGTACTTTATAGACAGCCCCTTATACGCATGTACAGATTAAAACGCATGCGCTGAAACAATCAATAAACCGGTATCTGCTAAAAGTTGACTACGAAAACCCGGACCTCTAAATCATCTAAAAATGGGACTAAAAATAAAATTTCTCATCCTGATTTCGGTGATAGTGTCAATAGAAGCCAATCTAGAAGGTCCATTCCTATTCTTCGGACCGAAATCCCTTTCGAAATACAGTAGACCTGCCTTGAAGTATTTGGAGCAGGATGACTTGATGAAGATTTACAGTGAACAGGCTGCGATCGTCGTGTTCAATAACCAGGATTCGTTGCCACTGTCGAGTGGGAATTTTCCAAGGTTGCGGAAGATGCTCGAAGGTCTAACTACGCTAGTTTTGCCACAGGATTTCCTGGACGTTCACCCAGATTACATCAGTAATGAAACTCAGGTGCGTTTAATAAAAATGAAATACTTTGTTCATTTGTGATTCGATGGAGTCAGAAACTGTGCCCTGTGTTAGCCCTTGTTTTTGTGAATTTAAACTTTTTGTTTTATTTTTGTGTAATAATGTTTTAACGGTTTTAAGCGTGGAAATTTATTCGATTTTTGTTATTCCGACGTTTCGGCCACTTTTCAGTGTTAAACCGTTAAAAGAGAGTTTTGTTATGTATACTAGTCGAGAAAACTTAAGAAACATGTTTTAACTTAATCATCATCATTTCAGCCATCAGACGCCCACTGATGGAAATGCGTGCGTCTGCGGTTTTTAACCTATGCCTACGCGCCCTGCGAAAAGTAATTTATGTTGTTAAAGTACTGGACATCTCAGTGGTCAAAGTTGCGTTAATGATGAGTTGTTTGAATTTGCCGCGCTCTGAATTGGTCACACCCCCCCCCCCCCCCCCCGCACCCCCATAGATCCGGGCCTGCTATAACTGATGTACGTTACATCACGGTAGATATTTCATTATACTATTTTTAACTGACCAGGTCCTGACGCTCCAAGGTCCATGGTCTGAACGAGACGCTCAGATGACCGAAACCTTCGCAAGGCTCCAGGATATATATGGAAGCGGTCGAGTTTTGGGGATCTTAGGTAATCTCCTTCTGACTAACCTATACTACCCTACATTACAAAACTACGCATAACATGTCGATTAATTATTGTTTATCTATAACCACAGAGTAAATTGTAGTACAAGATCTATAACTAATATTTCCAGGCAACTCAGTATCGCAGAACAAGGCTATGGACTATGTCGATGACTCCTGGCCGAGGGTCAAAAGGCAGACCAGCAACGACACCACCCCCCCGGCTCCCCAGGAAGAAGAGAAATCAACCAAAACTGCACCAAAAATTGCTCTTTATAATGCAACAGGTAAATGATTAACATTTTTAAAGGAACACAAGAAATATGTTTACTTGATAGCATGGGTGAATGATAAACCGATCTATCTATTATATACAGTAATTAGCGGTCCCAGCGCCATCTACTGGGTTCAACTGCTAATCTAAGCCATTTTGGAACCCACCTGAACACACACAAAAAACTCCATCGAAATCGGTTCAGATTGTAGTTTTAATTCGAATAATATAAATATATTATCTGTCATATTAGAGAAAAGTCATTCATAATAATACACTATAATACAGAAAACCTTTATTTTTTAATTAATACAAATATTCATTCCCTCTCGGGTTATCGAATCTGATGTAGTGGTTGGGCCAAAAAAAAAACCACTTTTTGGCCTCTCAAAGTAAATAGTTACATGTTCCAGCTGCTGGGGGCAAAGGTGCTCTACTCTACTCTTCAGGATGGCCAACACTCCGACTGGCCAACGGCACGACCGTGGTCTTCGATACCCAGATCGGCGATCCCACCATAAAACCAACCAGGCTGTACACAATCATGGTGGTCAAATTTGCTGATGGAGATAGCAAGGATAAGGTAATTATTATAAAAGATTGTCCTGCCACTTCTTGATTTTTGAGTTAAGGATGCTTTTTGTACCCTTGGACGTAGAAGATTTTTTAAATTATTTTTATGGAAGTATATAGGTTTGCGTTTGACAACTGTCTCACCTGATGTTAAGTGATGATGCAGTCTAGGATGGAGCTTACCTAGAAGGTATATTACCTCATGACTGAAGACTTCAAGATTGTATTTGTCAGGAAAAACAGACTCCGGAAAATTATTCCACTCTTCGGAAGTGTAAAACGGTTGGTTCTGACTGGTGGTGTTTCCACCATATAAAGGTGGTATAAACCGGTGCGTCTGGTTGTCCGATGGTAAAATAGGGATGGAGGAATCAGCTCGTGCAATTCTAAGGAACACTCCCCGAAATGTATCCGATAGAAGACAGTCAGCCCCGCGACCTTGCGTCTATACTCTAGAGCAGTGGTTCCCAAACTTATTTTGTATACTGCCCACTTTGACAATAAATTATTTTTTAGCACCCCCATTTTTTCACCTACTTAAAAACCACTATAAAAATCAAAAGCTTGTTAAAACATGATTGCCCGCGGTCTATTATTTACGATAATTACCTATCTAGGAATACTAATAACTATTAAAATGCGAAAGTGTGTCTGTTACTTTTTATTTGTTTGTTTGTGTCTACTTTCATTTCTAAACGGAGCGACCTATTGACATGATTTTTATTTCATTTATTCAATAAAACAGGACAGATATATGAACCACGCGGATAGAAATATCGAACCAAGTTTGAGCAATCTCTTAATTAATATTAAGTTGATGTTCACAAGTTGTAGTCGAGAGTTCAGTCGCTGTCTAAGAGCCCTCCTAGCTAGATGAAATTACAAATCGCCCCCCAAGCCACTACACAACGCCCCTATTTTTTTTCTGGGTCTCTTACCGCTCCCCTTTAGGCCTGTAGCGCCCACAAGGGGGCGTTATCGCCCACTTTGGGAAAGGATGCTCTAGAGTCTGTAGTCGAGCATAATAAAGACGATCATTGCCGACCAGCTTCTGTGCAAGCAAGTGTGGCAAATTGAAGTAGAAAATAAATAGGGGCGCCACTTTCGCAAATTTGTCTAAACTCTTTCAACTCCAATTTTCATGCTCGGTGCCACACCTTTTTTTTTTATTTTACATGGGGAAATGCGTTACCGCACCGTCAGCCGCGTGGGGATCGACGCGGCCGGTGTGTGGGACTCCCCGACGCCGATTAATCAATACGACCGGCGCCGGTATACCCACTAAAATCCCATGGGAGCCTTCTTCCGCCAAGGAAGCGGGGTCACGGTACACAGCGTGAGCCTTACTCCGCGACCCCGGCGAGCGGTGGGCCGCCCCGTAAGCAGGGGCGGCCTCTCCTGTGTGGGCCGGGTGAGAGTTACCCGGCCCTGAGAGGGTCGCGCGGCTGCCTCTCGCGCCCTCTCGCGGCATTAGTGCGGGCGGAGGCCTATTGAGATCCTCGGTGCCACACCTGCGATAATGTGAAAGTTATTGATCGTGGCCTAATTAGATCACAAATAACGCTTTACATCCATGGCCTCATCTGCGTGGAACGGCCTATATCTGTAACGTTATCCAAGAGGAGGTACTACTTCATTTACGAAATGCGTGCATTTTTTCAGCATAACCAATGACATTTATTTTAATTAATGACTAAAATTTTGTAAGCATGAGCTTTAATACCTTACGATGATTAACATAACAAGTATTTTATTAAAAGATGCCAAACGAACCGTTACAAACCCACCATGTCGGCTGTTGTTTGGTAAATATCATCAAAATATAACGTAAAGATTTTTGCTTTAAATTCAGCTAAATATCCTTGGTAAACTATAAAAATGATTTCTCGTGTGAAACGTAGCATTGTTATATCCTTAATACTTTTAATGGATTTTAGACTTGGACCAGCGTTAAAATTAAAATAACATGAATAAATTCGCTTTGTTATAATTTACTGATCTGGACTGCACATAGGATAGAATATTGCTAGAAGGCAAAAAAATAGTTTATGTTCTCGACGTCATAGTAAGATTATATACAAAGATGTTAAAAGAGAAGATGTTGTAGAAAGAAGGGACCTAAATATTGATTTTTTGCTTTTTAATTTGAAGTCGGTTATGTATGTGTTAAAAAAAATATTGCTCGAGTACAGAGGATAGGTTAACGACCGATCTGAAGAAAAGTGGTTACCAGCTTCTATGGGTATTTAAAACACCAAAGGTGCTACCAATGTGCTAATGTCCTCGAAGGAGGGATTAAAAGCTGGTCTCTGATGCTGGAAGCAATTCAAGCCCCGAGCAAACCGATGACCGGTTGGTCGTCCCAAGAATCGCTGGAAGGATAGAGTTGAAGCTGACCTGACCGCATTACATGCCCACAACTGCCAAGACACTGCTATCGTTTCGGAGGCCAAGACTCACTTTGGGTCGCTGAGCCAACGGAGTTAGTTAGTTAGTTATTATAATAAAGATTACTAAACTATTACTTAATTACAATGACTATAAACTAATACAATAAAAACATTTAACTTAGTTATATTGTGTTCTACCCATAGTCCCACAAGACTATAAGTAGAATACTGAGTCTAGGTCACCGTCTTCGGTGGATAAGGTGCCGAGCAAGAGGAAGAAAGCAGAAGGCTCGCTACGTTACCTCGCTGGATCCCCATACTGATCCTTTGCCCGAGGTACGCACCAGCCCTCTGATCACCTGAAAATAAAAATAGATTTTTTTATATTTTTTTAATGCTCCTGCAGCAGATAGGCAGACGGCCCACTTGATGGAAAGCGGTAACCATCACCTATGGACATTTGTAACAACAAAGGTGCTACAAATGCGCTGCTGCTCTCTTAAGGGAGACTGGAACCTGGTCACTAATGCCGAAACACAACTAAAGGTTATTATGGCGAGATACTTAGGACCAGGGGCGGTAACCATCCAGTCGGGCAAATGCCCTACCACCTGGCTGTGAGTTATTTTGTCGCCTCTTACGATATGCCGCCCCAACGCAGGAAATTGAATTCTTTCTCCATTCCTGCACGGTTAGATGTAAAATATGGTCATTTTAAGATATTAGTGTGTCGAACACATAATTACTACTCAAAAACTATCAATATTTCACAAGTGCTGTTAATTTTAGAGTCATTTTACACATGTTTAGAAAATAAAACTGCACAGCATAACATCTCCTTTCAGTACCCGCCAAAAAACTTCTGAACTGATTGTTATTGGTGCCTTCGGAAACACCACAGATCCTTGTATCTAAGTACAAGCTTTAAAAGACCCCTAGAATTTAAAAAGTTTTTAAGTCATATCTATATGTTTGTGGATGGATGCAGAAGTCGTGGAAGGCCACGACACACCTTCCATGATCAAATTGATCGTGTACTAGCAGATGGTGATGTCAGGAGCCTTAAGAACAGACGAGCGTGCATAACAAGAGTTATGAATGTCAACGAAGCAGGTGAGGTGTGTAAGAATAAGCCTAAATGGCGCTCTGTTTTTCGTGTCTACCCCGCAAGGGAACTGGCGTGAAGTTATGTATGTATGTATATGTTTGCAATTGCAAACAATTTTTGTAAAATAATCTTGACTATTCCAGGTGACCCTGGAGTTTAGCTTCAAGCAGTCTCATGGATGGTGGATGGCCGTGGGTGTGGAGGTCAAGTTCGCAAACTCCGAGTCCTTGAGTCTGATGGCACCTGCCGCTCCGGACGCCCCTTCTGCCGTGATCGGCCGCTCCTATATATGCCCTCTGCCCTTGGTTTACACGTCAGATAACGCAACATTGACCTTGCCTGATGTAAAAGTAAGTTTCTTTTTAAAATGAACTGATAGTTTAGTGGATAACATTGTACACGGCGAAGTACAGATCGAAGGCGCCGCTTTACCCATCTCCTCTCTATGACGTAGCAGAGCTGAAGGGGTCGGGGGACCCTCCTATCGTGCCGCACCCAGTGCCTTGGGGTGTCGTGGTCCCAGGGACACCCTGTCGTGTCGGCTTGCATCGTGGCGTTACTGCAGATCATACTTAAGATTACGTTCTCGTGGCGCCTCGTTACCATGCGGAGGGACGCTGGAAGGTATAATCTGGTGATCGGTGCTTGCAACTCATACTATTATCAGAAGCTCTCAGTGGCGTGAACTTCGTGCAACTCGATTCCCCATAGCTAACCTTTAAGAAACTAGCGACCAAAAGGTTTACGTTATTTATTCGTGCATATATTACGATATTTTACACGTATTGGACGAAATCGCAACTCATAACCCGATCGGGCACCGGCTTTTGTTTCAAAATATGTAATAAGATTGCAAAATTAAAAATACAAATTGTAATAAGAAAATACGTCTCGAGTTAGACGTTTTTTTAACAGCGGTGTAGTTGACGTTACCAACCCGGCTGACCCTGGCCGGGTTTCCACCGCGCGCTACTGGAAGCTTGTTTGTAGCGTCGGCCATCGGGAGTCCCACATATCTCTCGGTGATCGGCCCCGGGGCCCGAGAATATGTGCAAATGTATTCCCCCAGCTTTAACAAAAAAAAGGTTAACGCCCTAATCACAAATTCGCGTTTGAAAAGAGACGCGGATTCAAGTTCTAAAGGCCTTCTTTTTACTGCTGGAGTACTTCTGAGTTATTATCGACTGTGTATATTTGCAACACCAAAAGTGCAAAGCTACCTGCTTGGAGAGCGAGCTTCGAAGGGGGACTGCAACCTGGTCACCAATGCTGGAACATAACTGAAAGTTGTTATGGCAGTATGCATTAGTGGTAGCCATCCCGATTCGCTAATGACACTTTTACTGGCTGTGGGTTATTTTATCACCCTATGACAGGCCGTCCGGCTCAAGAGTTCATATTCTTTCTCCATTATTAAACTAACTGCTGTGGCTCAACGATCAAAAATGAGTCCTGACCTCCGAAACGAGAATATTCCACTCCCTTCTGTTCAGCGTTGTCTTCTGCCAGTCATAGGCTTGAAGCCTGCGCAGATCAGCCTCCATTACGTCACTCCAGTGGTATCTGGGCCAACCAAACTGGTTGTCCTGGTTTCTCCATTATTGCACATATATTATTTTCTGAGCTAATGTGCGCATTGCTGCTGTTACTACGTGCTGACGGCGAAGGAAAAACATCGTGACCAAAACTGCACATCTAGGTTACCGATGTATCAAACCTGCTAATTCATCTTGGACATGCATGGCGGTTATTCTGTCAGTTAGCCCTAAAAATGGGGAAGGCCCGAATTTAGAAGTGGGACGTTATCGATAGGATAATTTGATCTAGACATTTACTCTATGTGTTATCTATTACTTCCTTTCAGATGCAACCCTTTATGGAAAGCACGGAAGACTTCGCTGACTCTTTCCACTGCATTGGTTTCATGTCTGTTCCTATTTGGTATGTATGTTTACTGATGTCCATACTTTGATTGTTTTCATTGAGACATAGTCTTCCTTCAACGTCAACATGTGGTAATTATAACAACATATACAATATACATTCCGACAAGACATCCGTAAGAGAACGAAGGTAACCGACATAGCTCGCAAAATTAGCAAGTTGAAGTGGCAGTGGGCCGGTCACGTGTGTCGCAGGACCGACGGCAGATGGGGCAGACGAGTCCTGGAGTGGAGACCACGTCTCGGCAAGCGTAGCGTATGACGCCCGCCAGCCCACCGTACTGACGACCTGCGCAAGGTCGCCTGCAGGGGCTGGATGAGGAAGACGGGAGACCGGGATATGTGGCGCGTACTTGGGGAGGCCTACGTCCAGCAGTGGACCAAGATTGGCTGAAAAGAAATATACATTAGAAAAGACAACTAGAAATAACGAAAGAAAGACTTTATTTGAAGAAACAGCGACGTAATTACATTAATTATTAATATTATCAATATTACGCAGAGCATATTTTGAATTTGTCCATCGCATATTCAGCAAACAAGGTTTGCACTCAGCATATTGCTGTGCCGGAATTATATCCGACACAACGCTGATTTTCAATTAGTGCAAACCTTTCCTTTGGTGTAAGACCAAAACCACCCAATTTTGTTAAATACTAATAATTTGGTGAACCTGCAGCCCACCTCTCGACACCCCTTAGCCGCTCACATCCATGTTGCCCCTTGCCAATCTTGGCGTTTTTACTGTCTCCCCATTTTTGGATGTTCCTTGAACATTGCGACGGGCAGACGCCATAGTCCCCAGAATCCCAGATTTGTAATTCCACTAGCAGTTCATCCCAATAGCCCGGTAGCTTTTGTTCTCCTTTCCTATAAGAGTCCTACACTGGCCAGGGCTTTTCCTTGGGTGCATTATATGGTGTAGACAGGGATAATCGCCGGTCAGTGTCACGCCACATTTACATTAAATTTGTCAAGGGTACTCTACGTGTTCGCCTACCTATGGCCCCACGCAAGCCCTCCAAAAGTCAACTCTAATTCAACTGCCTAAGTCATGCATTATTTTTCGGGCAGGATTCTCACCCGCGTCCTATGAGTTTGGGACGCGTGCGCTAACTACGGTTTATGGCTTGTGTAATCTTGGGTGAGAAATTATTAAAGATAACGCTTTATCTCGTCAAGGTTTGTTTCTTCGCAAGGTTCTTAATATGATTGTTGATTTCAGGTCAGCTTTAATGGTGACTTCGATCATGTTAGCAGCAGCTTTCAGCTCGATCATATTGCTGATGGACATTAAGACCATGGATAGATTTGAGACAAACCGAGCGAAGCAGTTAACCATTACTGTCAGTGAATAAACAATGATTGTGGTGGAATTGTTGTACTATGCCATTGCTATCCTGACTTAGAGCAAAAAAGCAGGAAGCTTTAAGTTTATAATAGACTACAGTCGACTGTGAAGTTTGAAAAATCAACTCTTGGTATAATTTCTTGACAAGAATTTTGGATACTTCTATGAAATGAAATATCTATTCTTGTATAAATGTAGTTTTATACAAGTGTTATTCTTAGATATACAGTTCAGTACATTTTAATAGTTTCAATGGTGTGCAAGCAAACAGGATCTTAACAGTTCTTATTTAAATAATTGATTCCTAGTTATTTCATTAAGTATCTTTATTACATTTATTAATTACACCGGCCCACAAAAAATGCGTTCAAAATTTTGAGGGTTTGTGGATCAAACTGAGCCCAGATTCGGATTCAGAATAGATGCGTAGGGTCAAAAGTTCAGACCACTTTTCTCTTTTTGTGGGCCTGTGTTATATATATGTGTATTTTTTATTATTACTGCAATACATAGCCTAGGGATACTAGAACCGCCAATTGCCCAGGAAAAATGGAATTTTCGAGAAAATCGGCCATGAACACGGTAGCAGACGAACTATATTTTTTTATTGCAACGCTGAACAGGCAGGCGGCCCACTTCATGGAAAGTAGTAACCGTTGTCTATAGACGTTTCCAACACCAATGGCGAAGGCCAGCCTTTGGGACGGGTTAGGGATAAAGGGTATGGAATAGCGGGTTGGGTTGGGACATTGGAATGGAGAAGATGGAATGCGGAAAATGGAATAGGAAAGATGGAATAGGGAAGATGGAATGGGGAAAATTAAATAGGAAAGATGGAATAGGGAAGATGGAATGCGGAAAATGGAATAGGAAAGATGGAATAGGGAAAATGGGATGGGGAAGACGGGATAGAGAACATGGGATAAGAGGATAACTGGGCCATCGGTACTATTAAAATTTCTCTGCTTCTACAGAATACTTCACAATTCTAAAGTTACTCAAAACAATGACAATGAGCAGTTCAAGGTTCAATATACCTTTGTAAATAATTAACTATATTTGTAATCTTTCTTATCATGTTCGGGCTACATCTGCAATAATGTTAATGTTATTGACTGTGGCCGAATGAGTCTTATTTATATCGTTTAAAATAACGCCGTTAACGAATAGCTACATTAGTGTATATAAGTACGTTATCTGTCAATATTTAACGCCATTACCAATTAATAACAATATCGCATCTAAAATTATGTGTAAAACCCATCTGCGTGAAACGGTCAATAACTATAACATTATCCCAGATGAATCATAGAAATTAAGTATCGTGAACATGTTAATTGATACATATTAAAATGACATATCGGTAACAGTGTTTGTTTGTATGTATAGTTTGTTCATATATTTTTTTACCCTACAATGGTCCTAAACGCGTAGATGATGGCATTTTGCCATATGGCTATGAATTTAAAAAAAAAAACACTTATTCAAAAATATCCCGTATGTTGTAAGTACTCAAAGGACCTTGTTCAAACCAACTTGTTGTTGTCATATATCTATCTATGTCAAAGATATCTAATAAAATTGTATATAATACATATAATAAAATTGTAGAGGTCGTATTTCTGTACAATGAAAAAAATGCTA
Source organism: Dendrolimus kikuchii (assembly GCA_019925095.2). Taxonomy (NCBI): domain Eukaryota; kingdom Metazoa; phylum Arthropoda; class Insecta; order Lepidoptera; family Lasiocampidae; genus Dendrolimus; species Dendrolimus kikuchii. The sequence goes on from CM034412.1 coordinate 14,729,651, forward strand.
AAAATCGAGTCAGTGGCTGTAAGAAGTGACATAGAATTAATTTAGACTTTTTTCAAATTTTTTGTTTCTCTGTTTATCTGTCTGTTTGTACGGGTTAACCTCCGAAACGACTGGACCGATTTAAATGAAATTTTGTATGGTGGTAGCTTATATCCCTGGGCAACATATAGGATACTTTTGATCCCGAAAAATTGAAGAGTTCCCGTCGGATAGTTAAAAAAGCTTTAATTACTTAAACAGCTTATCAGCGGCGGCCTTACCCATTGCGAGGCTCCGGGCGGCAGGTCTTTGCGAGACCCTTTGTCCTACGGAAAAGTACTTATGTGATGCGAAAGTAGGTCTGGTTGTTTGGTAGGTATTCATTATGTTTGACGAGAAATGCTAAAGTTATACAAATAAATAAAATTTGAGTTTTAAAATATTTTACTTACATTGAAAGATTTACAAAATTAACAAATAAAGAGATGATAAATTTTAAAATTGATGTTTGCGGCTTTTGCTAAGACTAAAATCTTTAATTAAAGCACAATAATCTAACGAATGAGCTATGTCATTTTCGATTGAAAGAATAGCAAGGGCTGAAAGCCGATCCTGGTTCATCGAATTCCTCAAATATGTTTTAATAATTTTAAGCCTCGAAAAACTCCTTTCAGCAGACGCAACCGTAACAGGTGTGGTGGCAATAATTCTCAGAACTATTTCGATAGCGGGGTAAACTTCAGTTAATTTTTTTTCTATTATGTATTTCAGCACCGAGATAATGTCATCGTTTCCTTCATACACACGGATGAACATATTCAGTTCTTCGTACAATTCATGTCCATCAATATCACATGATTCTCCTGCTGTCAATATCACATGATTCTCCTGCTGTCATAGATATTTGCAAGTCGCTGCATTGCTTCAAAAGTTCACTATCACTAATTTCCTTTAATCTTTTTATATTATACATGAAACCAAATATGCTCTCATGATGTTTAAGTGCCTCAAACCTAGGATGGCAGCTTGCGCGCACATTGTCGACAATAACATAAAAATAGTTTATTTTGAAAATCTCTTCCGCGTTCAATTCATGAGCTTCTTCTTCCCCTTCATAATCAAAATGCCTTTTTTTACGTCGTCTTCTGACTTCTTTAAACTGTCTGTCAATATCATTTTCCTCAGCTATTTCTCCCGCTGTTACAAGGGATGACTGAAAACCATTTTCTCGATATTTATCGAGCCAATTTGTGAATGCGTCTAGGTGTTGTATAGCCACATCTAAGTGCATGTTTTCGCTTTGCCACATTTTACTGATAACATTTATCTTTGTAAGAATGTCATACCATATGACAAGTGAAACTACAAATTCGTGGGTAGTTATTTCTTTTTCAATAGAATGACATTCACTGACCAACTGACAATCTGTTGTATTTTCTGCTAAATCCTTTAAAGCATCACATATATCGCTTAGTTGGTATTTAACGGCCTTCACCGATGCTACCCTGCACTCCCATCTAGTTTCAGAAAGTGGTTTTAGCGATAAGAATTTTACATGAGCATTTAAAATAGCCCACCTCTGACTTGAGCCGGCAAACAGAGTGTACAACCTTTGTAGCAAACCAAAAAAAGATTTTGCTTGGAGACAAGACGATGCTGCATCTCCTAGGATGAGATTCCAGCTATGACTCCCACAAGGTAAAAAATAAGCAAGTGGATTAATTTCAATAATACGTTTTTGGACACCACTTTTTTCACCACGCATATTAGCACCATTATCATATCCTTGGCCTCTGCAGTTTTGCAATGATATACCTAACTGTTCTAATTCTGTGATTATATAATTAGTCAAACTCTCAGCTGTGGTTTTTTCGACGGCTATGAAACCAATAAAATGTTCTTCAATTTCAGCTGTTTTTGTATTCAAAAATCTTATAATAATTGATAGTTGCTCAACACGAGAAACGTCGCGAGTACAATCAAGAATAATAGAGTAATATTTATTATTAATTATTTTTTCAACAATTTTAGTTTTCACGTGACTTGCCATTAATTGTATGAGCTCATTTTGAATATTTTTTCCGATATAGTGGTCATTAATCGTTTTATCTTTTACTTGTTGTAAGTGAAGTCTCAGCACGGGATCAAATCGGGCTATTAACTTTACTAAATCTATAAAGTTGCCGCTTGTCACACTCGAACCTGAGTCAGATGTTAACTACTCTCTATGACCCCTGAAGCCCAAATTGTGAGAGGCTAAAAAATTTACAATTGCGAGCAATCGTTCTAAAATATCTCTCCAACGTTGCCTTTCTTGTTCAATTTCTGACTGAGCCAAGGAGTCAATAGTGGAACAGGTTTTTAAACCATTCTCTAAATTAATCCATTTCAGCATACAATCTTTGTGCTGTCGACTAGATTCGTGTGACTTTAGGTAATCACCCAAGTGTTTCCAATCACATACTCCTTCACTTGATCCAATCTTTGTATTTTCTAGCCCGAATATTCGACACGGAAAGCAGTAAACGGCATCCTTTGTTTGTGAATAAATCATCCAGCGCCTGTGAAGCTTTTCACCGTTAACTAATATCTTATTATAATGATATTCACTGAATCGCCGTCCATTATCATTTACGGGAAATAATTCAACTTTAATCCGGATTGGACCTCTTAATACAATCTCAGTTCGGTCTACATCAGTAATTGTTATAGGCCACAAGCCGGGGTCATTTTGAGGATTCAGATTTTCCATTCCAGCAGTCATGGATGTAGACATAGACTCGGGCTCAGATTCGTGTTCTTGACTGGATAGCGTTGACGGCGGCACCGGTAACCTAAGAGACAATGATGTAGTTAAATCATCATCATCCTCGATGTTTTTACTTGATGACGGCGGTGGCACCCATGATGATGTGGAAGGAATGTCTTCAGCTGAATCAGGATTAAAGTCACTTTCAATCAATAAATGTTTCGTATAGGTTTCTTGATCATCACTTTTTATATACTTATATAAAGATCCACGTAGATTTTCTTGTACCTGCTTTCTTTTAATAGCTCGTTTCCTTTTTGAACTACCTGACTCAAATTTTCTACCGGCATCACGATCACGCGAACGCATTTCGTAAATCTTGTTTTGTTTCGCACAAATAGTCAGAAATAATTTTTAAGTAGGTGTCGGAGTTTTTTTTTACTCTTTATCAGCTTACTCAATACTTAAAATACTATAATTTACACTTTTCCAGCTCACTCAATACTTGAAACACTATAAGAACGTAATATTAAATATAATTGAAAGATATGTACGGTACAGCAACGATCTTGTAACTCATACTGCAAGCAAAATAAAGCCAAAGTGACAAAAGTTGACGAACGAAATGAAACAAGGGAATTCCTCTAGGGGAAATAATACGGCACATATTGTGAATACCAGCAGAGTTTTATTCTAGACAATCATACACGCATAGCGGATACTTAGAGACCTAATAACAACCGACACTATGACGTTACTATATTATAATGTAGTTTAAATATAGAAGACCCTATGAAAAAAGGTTCTTGTTGAAATGACGAGGTTTATTTCAACACTTCCCCTTAAACTGAAATCATTTCAACATAGTATTGTATGAACTATTCTCCAAATCAAAACATAATTATACATAGTTCATGTTATAACTCTACAAGCAACAATAAACACGTATGTGGCATTACATAACTATATATACAATAAAAACTAAACATAGACCTCCTAAAAAAATGTTGTCATTCGCGTAAATAATATCCTCTCAAATTAAACTGACCTAAAAACATTGAAAACTTTACTCGCGGTAAAGGCTTTGTCAGAATATCCGCTAACATTTTATCAGTTGACATAAACTTAATATTAATCAATTTTTTATTAACAATGTCACGAATAAAATGGTGTCTGACATCAATGTGTTTAGTTCGCGAATGCAACATCGAATTCTTACTCAGCTTTTGTGCAGACTGGTTATCATTAAATAAGTTAATAACACAATCTAAATTTAAACATTCCTGTAGAAAAGTGCGTATAAATAAACCCTCTTTGCATGCATCGGAAAGAGCCATGTATTCGGCCTCAGTACTAGACAATGCGACGGTTTTCTGCTTACGACTTTCCCAGCTGATGACTGAATTCCCGATTTTATACACATAGCCAGTGTATGACTTCCGGTCTACTTCACATGACGCCCAGTCCGCGTCTACATAACCACATACTTCAAAGTTACCTTTGTCGTACACCAAACAATAATTGGTAGTACCCTTCAGATATCTTAAAACATGTTTAGCTGCCTTCCAGTGGATATCTGAATAACAGTCATTAAATTGACTTAAGAAACCAACCGCATGCGCTATGTCGGGTCTAGTACACACAGCGACATACATTAAACAGCCAATAAGATTTCTGTACTCACAATTTTCAAGTCTGGGCGGAAGCTGTCCAAACTGCAGTTTACATAAAAAATAGGTCGCCTACAAAAGCAGTGATGGGATCAACACCAGAAGAAAAGTGGACAAACGAAAAGGTTGATGTAAGTCATTTTCGGGTGTTTGGTTGTGTGGCCTATGCTTTAGTGCATAACACAAAAAAGTTCGATCCCAAATCCAAAAAGTATATTTTTGTTGGATACTGCGAGGAAAGCAAAGGATATAGGTTGATGGATCCGGAAAATCTACCTACTTGTATAAAGGCTAGAAATGTAAACTTTTTCGAAAATAAATTTATTTCGAAAAATAATGTTACAGATGTGTCAAATACGTCATGTAATGAATTATTGACACCAAATATTATGAACATTATTTCTAATTCGGAAGTAAATACTATAAATGAAAATGGGAATGGAAATAACCAACAACGGTTTATTTATACGCACTTTTCTACAGGAATGTTTAAATTTAGATTGTGTTATCAACTTATTTAAACATTCCTGTAGAAAAGTGCGTATAAATAAACCCTCTTTGCATGCATCGGAAAGAGCCATGTATTCGGCCTCAGTACTAGACAATGCGACGGTTTTCTGCTTACGACTAAAAAGATTTAGGTCAGGTACATGAATTTTTGGGAATGCGAGTTTGCAGGCAGAAGAATAAAATCACACTCGACCAGGCTAGCTTTATAACTAGGATCTTAAACAGATTTAAGATCCTAGTTATAAAGCTTTTAGGTCAGGTACATGAATTTTTGGGAATGCGAGTTTGCAGGCAGAAGAATAAAATCACACTCGACCAGGCTAGCTTTATAACTAGGATCTTAAATCTGTTTAACTTAACTGTTTTTTACTTGACCTAAATCTTTTATTTCAAATTCTTCATTTAAACGCTTCTTTATGTAATGTTTATCAGCATCTGAAGAAGTAAATAAAAGTATGTCATCAACATAAAGGGCTAAAATAGATAATCTACCTTGTAGATTTCTAAAGTATACGCAGGGCTCCACACTAGACCTTTTAAAACCCATTTTTGCTGTTAATACGGTATTAATTTTATCGTACCAACATTTTGCAGCTTGTTTCAAACCATAAATGGATTTGTTTAACTTATAAACTTTGTGTTTATTCTCCCCCTTTAAAACAAATCCTTCTGGTTGTTCCATTATAACATTCTCTTTCAAACCTCCGTTCAAGAATGCTGTCTTGACATCCATTTGGTCAATGTCAAGGTCTTTTATGGCTGCAATGGCAAACAACATCCTAATTGTCGAATGACGTACAACTGGTGCAAAAGTTTCCTGGTAATCGATACCATATTTTTGCGTGAAACCTTTCGCTACTAAACGCGCCTTATATTTTAATATATTTCCGTTAAGACCACGTTTAATCTTAAAAACCCATTTGGATCTTACCGGTTTTTGTCCATCTTTCAGATCTGTCAACGTCCAACAATTGTTCTTTACAAAAGAATCATATTCTTCCTGCATTGCCTCTCGCCAACGACCAGCATCCTTACCATTCAATGCTTGTTCCACTGTCAATGGCTCGTCATTATCACAGCATAATGTCATCACCATATTTGCCAATTCAGTGGTATTATTCAAGCTCACGACGTTTGAAGAATCCGTATCGTTTAAAGAAGATGACTCTGGAACGTATGTTTCATCCGAAGAATCATCGCAACTTACGATCGAGCTCACAGTTGCATCAGGCTCAAACGATTCATGTCCTCGCTCATCTGACCTGACGACAACCTGGTCACTCCCATTCTCATTTTCATTGATATTATTTACTTCCGAATTAGAAATAATGTTTATAATATTTGGTGTCAATAATTCATTACATGACGTATTTGACACATCTGTAACATTATTTTTCGATATAAATTTATTTTCGAAAAAGTTTACATTTCTAGCCTTTATACAAGTAGGTAGATTTTCCGGATCCATCAATCTATAGCCTTTGCTTTCCTCGCAGTATCCAACAAAAATATACCTTTTGGATTTGGGATCGAACTTTTTTGTGTTATGCACTAAAGCATAGGCCACACAACCAAACACTCGAAAATGACTTACATCAACCTTTTCGTTAGTCCACTTTTCTTCTGGTGTTGATCCCATCACTGCTTTTGTAGGCGACCTATTCTTTATGTAAACTGCAGTTTGGACAGCCTCCGCCCAGAAGCGGTTATCCAAACCTGCATCCTGCAGCATACACCGGGCTTTTTCAACAATTGTCCTATTAGCTCTTTCACTGACCCCATTCTGTTTAGGAGAATATGGAATAGTAGTTTCATGCTTTATTCCATGCTCTTTCAAAAAATTCTGAAACTGTTTATTAACATATTCAGTTCCGTTATCGCTCCTTAGAACCTTAATTGTTTTGCCCGTTTGGTTTTCAACCAAGGATTTAAAAGTTTTAAAATAGGTAAAAACTTCATCCTTCCCTTTTAAAAAATAACAAAAAATCTTCCGAGAAAAATCGTCTATAAAAGTTAAAAAATATCTAGAACCTCCAAAAGACGCTTGTGGCATAGGCCCACATAAGTCTGTGATCCGTCGTAAAGACATTCACGCATCGCGCGCGCATTTGAGATATCCACCCAATTGCAATACTAATCGGGTTCCAAGAGCTTGGTGATAAGTGGCAAGTGAATCTAGTTGTGAAGCGGGAGATATATAACAAGAGAACACGCACTGCTGCTCCTGTATCGCAGACGCTCCGGTTACTCAGCTCATATTATTACGGGTGAGTCCATTTATCTCCATTCCCTCTTACCCTTGCACCCTTGAAATCTGGCAATCGGCCAGATCATATGGTCTTTCGAACCGAATATTCCAACTGGCGACCTATTTATACAGTCTGCAACAACCGTATTTTGCCATTTTATGGTTAATTCAAACCAAATTGTAAATTTTCGCATACCTAAAAAGTTAAATAAACAATCATTATCAATCTGCCCATTTACCCGTTTTCTGCCCTTGTTTTTTCTTTTTTGTTTTCTTATAAACATATTACTTCTGCCCTTATATATTTGAATACCCATTCCACATTCCTCAGATAATTACGCAAATTGCTACACGATAACTATTTTTTGGTACGTAGGTAGGTTAATATAACCTCGAGTACGTATTCTGTACTTTATTCAGCACACCTATTCTCGAATACTTGCACTAAACGTGATATCGGATCGATATAATAATATTGAATATTATATTCGTTTCACTCGGTGTGGTTAGCTTGCCGTGCAACTTTTATAGCTTATATATAGCTTCGTGTTTATTAAGACTCAGCGCACACGACAGTTTGATATATATTTTTTTTCCTAATCATTTTTATTTATTTCGTATTTCTTACGTTTCTCTGGCTGCTTTCTTGCGTGTTCTTTATTAGCATTAGTAAAAAAAAAAAAATTTTATTTTTTTTTTTTTTTTTTTTTTTTTTTTTTCTCGTTTGCCTTTCCTTTTCTTATTGTGCACTTCTCATCGTCATGCCTACCAAATCGCAATCTGCCATCTTTATGCAAACCCATAAGTACATAACTTTCCTATTAGAGATAGCTAACCTTATATTAAAAGGAGACAAAAAGTATAGTGTAAACGATTTCATAGGGCGCTTTACAAAATTGGACGATATAAAGGGCAAGTTGGATACAGTATATTATGAGATCTTGGACTCTAAAGACCTTGACGACAAAGTGGAAAAATGGTACTTTGACTACTACACCTCGGCTATAGAAGCATATGAAAAAATTTTGGTGGCAAACATCACCATCAGCTCAAGCATCAAACCAAGCTCGCCCACATTCTCCACGTCTACTGTTCTGCCCAAAATAGATCTACCCAAATTTTCTTCCAAGCTTGAGGATTGGCCATCTTTCATAACTATTTTCAAAAGCCTTACGGACACTGCCGGTAATTTGTCAGGTGCAGTTAAATTACACTATTTATTTTCTTGCCTCTCCGGAGAAGCTCTCAGTATGGTATCACACCTCAAGGTTACCGATGAGAACTACGATGTAGCGATGACAACACTTGCCAATCGCTACGAAAATCGCCGAGTTCTCATTGATAGGTTTATAGATATGATACTAGAGTTACCCCACATCACCACCCGCTCACAAATCAGACAGTTATTTTTAGCCCCTCTTATTTCAACCCAATCGGCGCTTAAAAACCTAAACTTACCACTACATGACTCAGACTACGTCCTAGTGTCAATAGTAGTGCGGAAGTTAAAGGGCGAGCTTCGCACATTATTTGAACGAACGCATGGGTCTTCAGACACTCTGCCCACCTTAAAGGATGTAATCACATTCTTAGAAGACCATGCACGTTGCACAGAAACTGAGACATATAACCCACCCCCCCCTCCCCTCAGCCCGACATACAGACAAACTGAACGTGCTTCTCCCTCAGCACGGTACCAACCACGCGCTTCTGCACCCAGACCAGAAATTCGGCACGTTCGTTTTCAGCCCACTACTTCCGTCCGCCCACCTTTAACGCGCCCTGCATATCCTCTACAAAGTCAAGCGTACCCTGTACAGTACGCTCAAGGATACCCACAGTCTACACAATATTTCGAGCCCATAGCACAAGATTCCGCCCACCCACCAGCACCGACCAATAATTATTACTGCCCTTGGTGTCACGTTAGAGGACACAGGTTGCTGAACTGCGGTGAATACCTAAGACAGCCTACGCAAGGGCGCTGGGATTTTATCCAAGCTCATGAACGGTGCCGTAAGTGTCTAGGACCCCATTACTCTGACGAGTGCAGATCCACAGGACGGTGTAGAGAATGTGATAGCGAGAAACACCATACCACCTTACATCGCAGTGGCTTTGAATCACCCACATATGACAATTCTCACCTCTTGCCCCCACAACTAAGAGGACAAGAACACACCCGCCCAACCACGGAATCAAGAAACTCTTCTCGTCGTAATTCACCTATTAATTCACAACAATGACTACCTGCTACTCACTTACACAATACTACACTACACCCACCCATACCATCGCTACAATATACACCATCCACTACATCACGTAAACAAAATAAATCCCAGTTTCATACTCAGCACTATGATAATAAAGTTTATCATAATAATCACTTGCCCGGCAGCCCTGTTACTTCCTCTGATAAAGCTAACCAAAATGACAGTCATATTTCAGCACATACTCAGCACATTACAGTACACGATCCACCAGTTTTATTACCCACTGTGTCCCTAGAACTAGCAGACAACGCTGGAGTATTTCATAAGGCAAGAGCATTATTAGACAGCGGTTCCATGCTAACCTTGTTAACTAAAACTATGACACAAAAATTACGTTTGCCTGTCGAGCACACAGAACTAAAAATTACAGGAGTCGGTAATCAACAGACTCAAAACTCTAGTTCTTCAACTACCATCACATTCCGCCCTATTCACACCGAAGTCCCAGTAATTAGCGCAAAGGCATACATTCTACCAGATTTGACAGGTCTTTTACCATTAACAATGTTACCTGACGTTGTTCCACTCCTCGACTCGACACAGCTTCCCCTAGCAGACTCGTCTTATCGTTTTCCAGCCGCTATTGACTTGATTTTAGGTTCTGATGTCTTGGGCCAAATTTTGGATGGTAACAAAATTTTTTTGGGCCCCGGCAGGCCAATAGCCTTCGGCACGATCTTCAATTTCGCTCTTTTAGGTCCTATCAATCCAAACTACACAAAGCCTGAGCCTCAAGTTAATTCAGCACTAGTAAATATTGACTGTTTACAACCCCAACACTCAAATAAAGAAATACACTCCGCTCTGGAGAGATTCTGGGAAGTCGAAGAAGTGCAATCAAAGGACAACTCAACCTCTGACGAGTGTGAGGAGAACTTTCGTTCTACCACCACACGTGATCCCACAGGGCGATACATAGTATCCCTTCCCTTTCTTACAAAGGCACCTAAGCTCGGTGCAACCCACGCTATTGCACTACGACGATTCCTTAATTTGGAGCGCAAACTCCAAAGAGATCCTACCCTCCGCTCAAAATATATCGACTTCATGAAGGAATACATTGACATGGGCCACATGGCTCTTTGTCACCCCAGCACATTCAAAGGAAAAGACCATTTTTACGTCCCGCATCATGGCATCTTCAAAGCCAACTCTGAAAAACTTCGCACGGTTTTTGATGGCAGCTGTAAGAGCTCTAATGGTGTCAGTCTTAATGACTGTCTGCACACTGGCCCACCGCTCCAACGTGATATTACTGACATCATTCTAAATTTTCGTACTCACAAAGTGGTCTTTAGTACAGACATCCAGATGATGTTTAGAAATATACTAGTTCACCCAGACCACAGACGGTTCCAACTCATTCTATGGCGCTCTTCTCCAGATCAACCTCTGCTCACTTACGCCCTGTCCACTGTCACGTATGGCCTACGACCCAGCCCCTTCCTCGCCAATCGATCTATTATACAGCTGGTCACTGATGAAGGTCACCGTTTTCCCCAGGCTGCACAGGTTCTTACGCACTCCATATTCGTGGATGACATTCTGACTGGGCATGATTCAGTTGACAAGGCAATAGCTCTGCAGACTGAACTCATTGAGTTACTAGCCCTAGGGGGATTTCATTTGCGAAAGTGGACCTCAAACTCTCGTCAGCTTTTAGAACGCTTCCCGGATGATCAATGTGACATACCCAAGGATTTTGATGTTGTACCCGACTCCAATGCAATCAAGGTACTTGGTATGCAATGGATACCACAAACGGACGAATTTACATATCACATTTCGGTACCTACACTGGAAAAATTTACCAAAAGGTCAATACTCAGTACCATCGCTCGTTTATACGATCCTAGTGGATGGATCAGCCCAGTTATTTTCCGCGCAAAACTGCTCATTCAGCACCTATGGACTCTAAAGTTAGACTGGGATGAATCGGCTCCCAATGATGTCACATTTCAATTTCAGCACATTTTTGAAGACTTACCTCTACTCTCTGCTCTTCGACTCCCCAGAACAATTTGCACCAGCAAAGATTCCACCTACACCCTACACGGTTTTGCCGATGCATCCGAATCCGGATATGCAGCCGCAGTCTATCTTCATGAAACGAATATCACGGGTCAGGTACACGTCAGACTACTTGTTTCTAAATCCAAGGTAGCCCCCATTAAAACCCGACAGACTATACCAAAGCTGGAACTTTCAGCTGCACACCTCACTTCGCTGCTCATTTCTCGCGTCTCTGTTCAACTTTCTGCCCACATTACCATTCAGCAACACTTTTGTTGGTCAGACAGTACTATCGTACTCGCCTGGCTTAAAACTCCTTCTCAATCCCTACAGGTCTTTGAGGCCAATCGAGTCTCTGCCATTGCAGCCAATCCATGTAACCCTACTTGGAGACATGTACCCTCAGCTCTTAACCCTGCCGACTGTGCTAGCAGGGGAATATCAGCACAGGAACTCTTAGCCTATGACCTATGGTGGTCGCCTACTTGGCTCAAGGCCCCACCTGATACCTGGCCCACGATGCCCCCTGCTTTGGGTCATCACGTACTGCCTGGTCTAAAACCAAGAAAAATGGTAGCTCACATCGCGGTTCCTGATCTAGACACGGATTTACTCACGAGATTCAGCTCCTTAGACACACTTGTAGGCGTAACCGCATGTATTAAACGTTTTGCACACAATTGCTTGGTATCTTCTCACTCTCGCATCGTTGGTCCCATTACCGTAGACGAACGTAAGAAAGCGCTCTTACACTGGGTACGCTCAGTCCAACAAAATATGTTCGCTGAAGACATCCACCGACTGCAAACTAACAAATTATGTACAGTGCGAATACAACGCCTCTCGCCCTTTCTCAAGGATGGTCTTCTTAGAGTAGGAGGGCGCTTGTCCAACTCAGCCCTTAGATATGACACACAACATCCCCTCATCTTACCCAGTTCAAGCCCCCTTGTGGACCTAATTATAGATCATTTCCACACTATACACTGCCACCCGGGCGCAGATACACTACACGCACTACTCCGTCAACAATACTGGATTTTATCTGGAAGGCGAGTCATTCGTCACCGTGTCTTTAAATGTGTACGCTGTTTTAGGCATCGAGCTCAGCCGAATCCCCCTTTTATGGCCGACCTACCGGCTGATCGAGTCAGCCCACAACCGGTGTTTAGTCAAGTGTCCACGGATTTTGCCGGACCATTCCTAATTAAATCAAGTACTCTACGCAATGCCAAACTTCTCAAAGGCTACTTTTGTGTTTTCGTTTGTCTCGCCACCAAGGCAGTGCACTTAGAGGCTGTCTCGGAACTTTCTACGGACGCCTTTTTTGCGGCACTGCAAAGGTTCGTTAGTCGGCGCGGAATCCCTACCCTAATTCGCTCTGATTGCGGTACAAACTATGTCGGCGCAAGAAATCAGCTCATAGAAGTACAAAACTTCTTAAAGGCCAATGATGATAGAATTACGCACAAGCTAGCCACACAGCAGATCACATGGTTGCTCAATCCGCCCTCAGCTCCTTCTTTTGGCGGTCTGCACGAGGCAGCCGTGAAATCTACTAAGCAATTACTCTATCGCGTATTAGGTGAGCAGCATCTGACCTTTGAAGAATTTTCTACACTCTTAGCCCGTATTGAGGCCGTTCTCAACTCTCGACCACTCTGCCCTCTGTCTTCAGACCCTACAGACTTCGAAGTCCTAACCGCTGGTCATTTCCTTATAGGTCGCCCACTTACCGCATTACCCGAACATTCCCATGAATCCTCTCCTCCATCAACCCTACGACGTTTTCGCTTAGTGCAAGCGTTGGCTCAGCGATTTTGGACCTTGTGGTCGAAATCCTACCTGCACACTCTCCAATCCCGATCTAAATGGACTACGGAAACCAGTCGACCCAAGATTGGTGAGCTGGTACTCATAAAGGAGGATAATCTTCCCAGACTCCAGTGGAAGATGGGAAGAATAAAGAAGATTCTGCCCGGAAAGGATGACGTCGTCCGAGTCGTAGAACTCAGCACCAAGGATGGCAGCTTAACGAGACCAGTCACAAAGATTGCTCGTCTTCCCCCCGACGACAACAGCACTTAGTCAGCACTATAAATGGGAGCCGTCACCTTTTCCCCGGGCCCCAGGATGTTCACGCCACCGCGTAACGAACGATGATTCCCCGAAAAAGTAATTTACCCCGCACTTCCGCGTCTCAACGATCAGTCTGAATCGATCCGGCGGAAAGACATTCTTTTCACCAGTTTTTAAATTAACTTTTACTTTACCAACACCGATTGCCGAAAGTTTATCACCGTTTGCCACATTCACTGACACTGGTTCAATAGGCAGGAAACTTATGTACAAATCTTTGTTATTTGTCATGTGTGACGTTGCTCCCGAGTCCACGTACCAGGTATTACTATTCAAAGCTACTGACATTGCCGTCAACATGCCTTTGCTTGTAGGCTTTCCTTGGAACGCTTTCTTATTTTTATGTTGTTGTTTAGAGACATTTTGTGGGCAATTTTGCTGCACGTGTCCACTCTTATGACATTTATAACAAACAACCGTTTTCTTAGCAACCATAGCCGTCACCGTTTCACTACTGCCTGGGCGACGTTGTTCTTCTTGCAGCAACCTCGACTTCACCAGCTCGCTTGACAACTTCATGTTGTTATTTTCTAATGTCATTATTAAGGGGTCATAATCGGATGGCAACCCGCTTAATATGATGACTGCAACAAAATCATCCTCCAAAGGTGATCCGATTTCGTCCAGCTGTTGCACAACTTCGGTGATTTTGGACAAATATACGTCCATGCAATCGTGCTCATTCCTCTTTATACTAAAGAGACTTCTCAATAAGCTCAGCCTTCTGCACAATCCTTTGCCTTGGAAAGCTTGTTCTAAGTTATTCCAAGCTTCATGTGCGGTCTTTGCGTTGCGTACATGGCTATATACCGAGCTATATACCGACAAGCAAATCTTAGCAAGAGCTTTTAGGTCCTTCTTCTCGTCCTTCACTTCCTTCGACTGCACACACTCCCATAAATCCTCATGGATGAGTACCATGCGCATCGCAAACTTCCAGTTGTGGTAGTCATTGATACCAATCAGTTTTTCTACAGGAATTGACGAGACTCCACTGCCGCTAGCCATTGTTTCGTGCGTAGTAATTTCGACGCGAAACTTCAAAATATTATATTTTGGCTTTCTTCATGCGTAATAATTGTTGCGCGTGATCCGTGCTGGGCCCATAACCTGTTGGTTATGGACCGGGAAATAATACGGCACATATTGTGAATACCAGCAGAGTTTTATTCTAGACAATCATACACGCATAGCGGATACTTAGAGACCTAATAACAACCTACACTATGACGTTACTATATTATAATGTAGTTTAAATATAGATGACCCTATGAAAAAAGGTTCTTGTTGAAATGACGAGGTTTATTTCAACAAAGGCTTAGTCCGCTCAACCACAGAGGCCGTCTTCTGTTTTGGACTTCATTCGTAAAATAAATAATATATAATTTTGAATGAAAGAAAGGAAAGATTATATATTATCATGAAAAATGACATTTAAAAAAATAAAATAAAAACAAAATAAAACATGAATATATCTACTATATTTTTCAATATATTGTTACGTGTGCGGGACTCAAATTAAAATGTCGTTGGAATTACTATAGAATTTATTAAAACTATACAAACACGTATAACACAGGTACATATAATATATAACTGGACACGACCAGTACAAACTGCACGATTCAATAACACGCGCAAAGTCCGTCACTATATAGCTCATCGAATGTCCACATCTTGCTCGTATCGTGATCGTCGCTTGACTGCGGTTCTCGCTAGACTGCCTCCCCTCTCCATCCTGCCGTCGTTTTATACTTCACAAATATAAGTGTGACCGCCCGTGTCGTCGACTTAATTTCCTAGAAATACATAATTCGCACACCTGCTTAATTATTCCTGCGAACGGCCATAAACTAATACAATACACAATAGACTGTTTTTCTAAGTAAACAAAAGAAGTCTAAATGCGGGAAGGTAATAAACTGTGCTTTATGGCAGGCAGGTGTGCATTCAATTTTGTCGGCATGTAAGAATATTTTGGTTGATATGGTTCAATATGGCTTGGTTTGGTTTTTGAAAGGTCAGGTAAAAAGCACCTTAAATGAACGAGTATGTATGAAAAGATTAATGAAGGTCGATGAAGCGAATAGTGTTTGTCAGGATCGTAGCAGGTGGAGGCATTCTTCGATTCTACTATTCTACATTTTCTATCTGATTTTAAGGATTGGCTATATTTTCAATTCAAGGCCCAATAATAATGAAATCTATATGAGACTAATTAGAAGTTAAGTAGCTTATAGCTCAATAAATATATTGTTGCGGAGGTTACCTGTGAAATGATAGGTGTTTGTGGATAATAAAGTTATTTAATGGTAAAATCTAATTTTTAGCTTTGTGACAGACAGAGAAAGTAATTTTAAAGTGACAAGCAAACTACAAATCATATTTTTTTTAAATCTAAAATGTTACATAGAAAAAGAGTACGCAACATATATAAATAGCTTGTATGTTCAATAGAAAAAGCTTTTATCCGTGCAGGAAAGGAGAAAGAATACAATTTCCTGGGCGGCCTGTCGTAAGAGGCGACTTAATAACCCACAGCCAGGTGGTATGGCATTTGCCCGACTGGATGGCTACCACCCCTGGTCTAAAGTATGTCGCCATAACAATCTTGAGTTGTGTTCCGGCATTAGTGACCAGGTTCCAGTCTCCCTTAAGAGAGCAGCAGCGCATTTGTAGCACCTTTGGTGTTGCAAATGTCCATAGGCGATAGTAACCGCTTTCCATCGAGTGGGCCGTCTGCCTGTCTGCTGAATTCCAGCAATAAAAAAAAAAAAGAATCGAACGCAAAAAAATTTCGAAATTGGTTCAGAAACAAAAAGTTATTGCTGATGATACTATATGTTCAGCATTAACAATTAACAACAAAAAAATATTTACACGACAAATTGACAAACTCCTCCTTTTTTGATATCGGTTAAAAATTCTTGAATTACGATCGAATTTCAACTACTATTAACCGTGCAGGAACGGAGAAAGAATACGATTTCCTGCAGCCGGGCAGCCTGTCGTAAGAGGCGACAAAACAACCCACAGCCAGGTAGTAGGGCATTTGCCCGACTGGAAGACTACCACCCGTGATCTAAAGTATGTCGCCATAACAATCTTGCGTTGTGTTCCGGCATTAATGACCAGGTTACAGTTTCCCTTAAGAGAGCAGCAGCGCATTTGTAGCACTTTTGGTGCTACCAATATCCATAGGTAATGGTAACCGTTTTCCATCAAGTGGGCCGTATGCCTGTCTACTGAACTCCTGCAATAAAAATAAAATACTAACCAACCACCAGTATTTATAAATTTTATATTATAGTATCCTCTTTATACGTGCTTTGTAGCTTTCTGACGACTTTGCGGTGATTACTCACCTACGCTTTTTAATCTGGTGCTGGAACATGTCCTTAGAAGAGTAATGACACTCGAGGTAGGCGTGTAGGTACACGGAAGGCATAAGGTGATGGGAATGCCGATGACTTAGTACTATTAGGGGAAAGCTATGAAGAAATTATAGAAGCAGCTAAGGTCTTAGCAGAGGCAAAAAATGTTGGACTCAAGATCAACAATGATAAGACGGAGTGTCTTCATATGAAGTTGTAGAAAACACCTGCATTGCGTGCACAGACCTTCATGTTGGAGATACACTGTATAAAAGTGCGACAAAATTCAGCTCATTCAGCAGTTCGGGCATGTGGAAAGAATGCATGATGAAAGAATGACTAAACAGATATACAATGCAAAAGTGGATGGATGCAGAAGTCGTGGAAGGCCACGACACACCTTCCATGATCAAATTGATCGTGTACTAGCAGAAGATGATGTCAGGAGCCTTAAGAACAGACGAGCGTGCATGACAAGAGTTATGAATGTGAAAGAAGCAAGTGAGGTGTGTAAGAATAAACCTGAATGGCGCTCTGTTGTATGTATGTATGTAAAATTCAAACACCTGGGCTGTACAATAACAGACATGAACTCCCGAGAGGAAGAAATACACATTCCTGTTCAAAATGCCCTCAGGTGAAGTGCTGAAGGTGTTAGTGTCGAGGCTCTCTTACTTTGGGTCACTGAGCCAACGGAGTTAGTTTAGTTATACGTGCTGTCAGGTTGAAAAATCTACATACTCCCATTACGAACGACTTTCACTTAACGTCCGAAGATACTTGACAACTTACAATGCTATTAATAAAGTGATTATTATTTAAATTTTAATATCACAAGACTACCGATGGAATGGTGACATACTTAACAGGTTTTTTAGTTAATTCATCTTCCTTTGCTTTCGTTTACTTTGTTTGTTATTTAGTCGTGACCTTGGCTTTGGAATGATAGTAATGTTTGATACATTTTATCTTATCCGTTCAGGAACGGAGAAAGAATACAATTTCCTGCAGCCGGGCGGCCTGTCGTAAGAGGCAACTAAACAACCCACAGCCAGGTGGTAGGGCATTTAGGGTATAACAACCTTTAGTTGTGTTCCGGCATTAGTGACCAGGTTCCAGTCTCCCTTAAGAGAGCAGTAGCGCATTTGTAGCACCTTTGGTGTTGCAAATGTCCATAGGCGATGGTAACCGCTTTCGATTAAGTGGGCCGTCTGCCTGTCTGCTGAACTCCTGCAGTAAAAAAAAAAAAATTATATGGTGGATCGTAGGATATAAACTTGCCTTCAAGATGACTTCTGAACTACGTCGTTCGCAATGTCGATACCAAGGATCCCGACACTTTCAAGGGGCGTTTCTTGAATTTAAAGCTCTTGTACGAACGAGGTTAAGAGCTATCAACGTTTTACAAATACATATTCATAGAGAATCAAATTTTTTCTTAATTCTTTATTGTACACAAAGAGTTACATACAAAATGATAGAATAGCGGTGATGTACAAAGGCGAGCTTAACCCTAAAAGTGTTTTCTTACAGCAAACCCATGACTCTAGCAAGAAGAGGAGAAGCAAATGGCAGGGTTGTGTACACTAAGATATTTTATGATTTAACTATAAGTACTATATATACAAATATATATAACCATACTATATCCTTATTCCTTATTAATATTATAAATTCGAAAGTAACTTTTTTTTAATTTATTTTTTATTGCAGGAGTTCAGCAGACAGGCAGACGGCCCACTTAATGGAAAGCGGTTACCATCGCCTATGGACATTTGCAACACCAAAGGTGCTGCTGCTCTCTTAAGGGTCACTGGAACCTGGTCACTAATGTCGGAACACAACTCAAGGTTGTTATGGCGACATGCTTTAGAGCAGGGGTGGTAGCCATCCAGTCGGGCAAGTGCCCTACCACCTGGCTGTGGGTTGTTTAGTCGCCTCTTACGACAGGCCGCCTGGCCGCAGGCAATTGTATTCTTTCTCCGTTCCTGCATGGATAAAAACTCTGTCTGTCTGTTCCGTTTTCACGGAAAAACTACTGGACCGGTTTGGCTGAAACTCGGTATATATATTTTCGATGCCGAGGATGAACCTAGCATGCTTTTTATCCCGAATAATAGGAGTTTCCGGGATAAAAATATGTTTGTCTCTTTGTTTGTTATATTAATAAGTACATACATACATACATACATAACTTCACGCCAGTTCCCTTGCGGGGTAGGCATGAACAACAGAGCGCCATTTAGGCTTACTCTTACACACCTCACTTGCTTCTTTGACATTCATAACTCTTGTCATGCACGCTCGTCTGTTCTTAAGGCTCGTGACATCACCTTCTGCTAGTACACGATCAATTTGATCATGGAAGGTGTGTCGTGTCATTCCACGACTTCTGCATCCATCCACTTTTGCATTGTATATCTATTTAGTCATTCTTTCATCATGCATTCTTTCCACATGCCCGAACCACCGGAGCATTCCTTTCCTTACCTTCACCCCGACACTCTCGAAATTAATAAGTAATTATGTAATTTTAATACCGAGGGTGGACAAGGGATACTTTTCATCCCAAATAATGGGATAAGTTTGGGGATAGATTCATGTAAAGATTATCGCAGAAAGTAGTATACGTTTTAATTTTGTGATTTGCCATTTTCGGTTAATTTAGTCATTTTGGTCGATTTGGTCGATATGGTCGGTGTGGTCGATGTCGTCATACAATATAAAAAATTAATACAATGTAACCTGTGTTGTTACCTCTTTAAATAAGAGGCAAGCACCAGAGGCTGACCCGTGGGGTAAACTCTAGTACTATGTATATATAACCTTATTTGAATCATACATAAAAAAATGTAATTAAGACATTTAAAACCACCAACGTACAGTGAAAGTGGTATTTGAGAGGCGACAATTAATTAATATAATAAATTCTGGACAGACCGGCTAAAGGTGCCGATCGCAAGATAACGGGACCCAGGCCATACGCCATTAATGTTATTATGTACTTACATGTATTTACATATCGAAATTGTAGTTGATATGATATAGTGAGTGTTCGTAAACGTATAGGTAATGTTACGTGCGAGCGGGGGTACGCACTTGGGATTGGAAGGAAACACCAGTTCTTTTAAGTAACGCCTTTATTGACTTACACAGCCGCACGTAGTACCTCTCCGCAGGGTTGCCCCTATACGCACGACTAACGATGCACTGTCCCGAAAATAAGGTGTCTCACTCACAATACCGTCGCCGATACTGCGTAGACCACCTCCTGCTACTGCAGTGCTCACCTCCGATATTGACGTCTCTCGAAATACGCTACACTCCTCACTCACTTAACTGTCCACTAAACTTGTCACTAAATTCACCACTTAACTCGTCACTGTCTTCTATTAAACTTCTCTTCCAACTCTTCTGTATCGCACTTGTCGCTTCGCTGTCTTGAACTGAACTCAACTCTAAACTGCCCGGTAAGCGCGCCTTACGCTGCTTATATACCCGGAAGAGTTTTCTGGAACCCATAATTTCGTTATTTTTTTATTTACTATCTGTCCCTTTCTAAACATCTATCTATCTCGGTCTTTTCCTTCCCGAACCTTTTATTTAGAACTTTCGTTTATACATCTATCCCTTTCTAACATCTATCTATCTCTGTCTTTTCCTTCCCGAACTTTCTATTCTAGAACTTTCGTGCATCGTCTATCCCTTTTTAAAATATATCCGTCCTTGTCTTTTCCCTCCAGAATTTTGTAGGTTTTTCTAAAAGTTGTTAAACTAATATTTTCTTAAGTTTTCGCGACCTTTATACATAATAAAACTACGTTTTAACGGTTTTAAGCGCGGTAATTTTATTTGATTTTGGTTTTTCCGACGTTTCTATTGAAATCAAAAAACACCCAAATTTCAATAGAGAAGATGGTTGGCAAGTACCACCTGTTTGGGATCCAATTATCAAAACTATTAAGACCCAAACCCAGCAAAAACCAGATGCCAGACCTCAAGACACTGTGAGCTCTTTCTGCGTACAACGGAACACAAACCAACTTGACTGATAATTACTTTTATTTTTCCTTCCACCCATTTTAATCTTAATATATATAAATTACGTGTCACGTTGTTTGTCCGCGATGGATTCCTAAACTACTTGACCGATTTTAATCAAATTTGCACACCGTGTGCAGTTTGATCCGACTTGAAAGATAGGATAGCTTACATTTGGACCCGGTAGGTGGCGCTGCAATCGGGTTCTAAGTTTTATTTCTTCAGGGCAGAACAACGTCTGCCGGGACAGCTAGTATTATATAAAATTATTAGAGCTAGGCATGTTTGCTGAAGAGTTTCTTGCGCCGCTTCTTCTCTTCAAGCCATAACATGTTGCGAAACGGTGGTAAATTAGATTAAGCTCCTAAAGAGTAAATAATAACCATAAACAAAATTAAAACTAAATATTTTTAAATGAACAAGTTGGCGGTAGGCTAAATAAAACTTTAACAATACTCGTTGACATTCGACATCTTTGTCTTCCGTGATCACTTTGCAGTAGCCGAAACGTCGGAATAACTAAAATCAAATAAATTACCACGCTTAAAACCGTTAAAACGTAGTTTTATTAAATAATTGATTGATTGTAAACTCGAATCGTCAGTTTCATGGGCTGATCTTAAGATTTTATAAGTTTAATCTTTTAAAGGTAAATTGTTTTACAGTTCTAGTCTATTGTTGGTTGTTTACACGCAATGCATCATAGGTACAGTAATACTATGATGCACCTTGCAACTTAGAAAGTCGACCGGGTCGGCGCGTGACGTTAAAGACGTGACCGAGACGAGTCGATATTTTGCTTCATTAAGGCTCCTATTGCCGCAAAAGTTCGACGTGGGGTGGAAACGAAACAGTTTTTCATTGGTAATTACTGAGCAATAAGACGCGACGACCCTAGCTTCGAGGTCCCATGGTAGGGATCCAGCGAGTAGCGAGGCCGCTAAGCCAAGTGAAGCACCGCCATTATAGTAATCATTTCGAAGAGTCTGCTTTTGAACTGTTCGACCTGATTTCCTTTACACTATTCCTTCTTCGGACGACAAGGCGCTCTACGCCATTGCTTCACAATGGAAGCACCATCAGTACGAATGAAACGTTTCCCTTCCACGGCCTTTCTGCGTACGGCAGAGCTGTGGAATGGACTATCAGATTCTGTGTTTCCTGAAAAGTATAATCCAAGTGTCTTCATCGTGTAAATAAGTATTATCTAAGTTAGCGAATCTATCTTCAGTTTTTTTTTTGAAGCGGGAAAATGCATTTCGCACACTGCCGAATCCTTTACTAGGGATTAGATGAAAGCGACGAGAGATGACACCACGAATGGGCACCAGAGTCAAATCGCCGGCTTGTGTGGAGACTCCAAGACTCAATGCTCTACTAAAACCACCCTCTTCTCATGTGCCCCGCGCTTATGGCAGGAAGAGCGTGGGACTTGGAACGTAGTTACGCCCACGCTGATCCTAGCGCATCAGTGCTTGAGAATGCCCCAGGAGAGGCAAACTCACTTCGTCAACAGGGGTGAAGACTCCTCTGCTCCCTAGATGCTAGAGGGCCCTGCAGCAGTATTACGGGAGGAGATCTTGCGCATATCTGTGCCTCCGGAACCCATTCATCTTCAGCTTTTTTTTTTCAATCTATTTACGCACAATACCGGGTCATTTGCGAGGGATTAGACCATGGAGGCATTCCCAGAAGGGGCTATCCAAAAAATAATCAACCGACTTGTGTGGAGACTCGAGCCCAAATGGCTAATACCCACTAAAACCACCCTCCTCCGATGCCCCGCGCTTATGGCAGGAAAGGCATGAGACTTAGAACGTAGTTACGCCCACGCCGGTCCTAGCGCAATAAGTGCCTGAGAAAGCCCCTGGGAGAGCTAACTCACTTCGACGACAGGGGTGAAGACTCCTCTGCTCCCTTGATGCATGAGGGCCCCTGAAGCGGTATCCACCTTCAGCTGCATCAACGCCTGACAATGAGCGTCGTCGTCGTCAGCCATTCGCAGTCCACTGCTGGACGTAGGCTTCCCCAAGACGGCGCCACTCATCTCTGTCCTCCGAATTCCTCAGCCAGCGCCTACCGGCGACCTTGCATAGGTCGTCGGTCAATCGGGCCTGAAGTGGAGACCGCGTCTCGGTAAACGTAGTGTCGGACGCCCTCCAGCCCGATGGACCGACAATGAGCGTGATCATGTGCAAACGCGAACCTATTTATCATAATAAGGAATACAAAACCAGAGAGGTACTTTCATTGTATGTGAAATACAAATATGCGTGTTACGCAACATGAAGCAAACATCCCGAAGCTATTAGTTTATCCGAAAGCCGTTGCGTCTGTTAGGTAACATGTTTAAATCCGAGTCAAGTCATATTGACATACGTTCATCAGAATCTATATAATGTTAGCAGTGTTTAAAGTGCTGTCAATTCATGTTATTTACTTATGTGCCGAGTGAAAATATTAACGGCCTTACTTATAATACTCTCGTTAAGAAACGATTAGCCATCTCTTACGTAAGAGAATCGGAATCAGACCCTAATCAATGAATATCTTTTTTTTCACTTATAACGTGTTTACCTGTTGTTTACCTAAGAGGAGCACAGGTAAAGGAATTTTGAATGATTAACGTAGGTTGTACCCAAAATATTCGATCAAAAGGAGTTTATGGGTAAGATTTTCATTAATCAGTTGCTGAGCAGTTTCTTTAAATTTAAGAAACGATTTTAAGTAAGGTCCTTAATATTTTTCAGTTATTTAATTGTTGTTACTTTTTAATAATACCCTAGTGATTTTAATTGTTTGATTTTATAAAACTTTTAGCTCTTAAATTAGCCCTTTAGCTACGGTAGTGCCACCAATTTAATGTCTTTTTACAAGCTTTTATTTAACTTGCAATGGATGTACCTATGTATGTATGTAAGTTCGGGTGGAATCTTGCAAGTTAAATTTGACCAACTTCCCGGTTTCCGATCGAGTTGAAATTTTGCACGTATATTTATATCGCGTGACAATGCAATAATATGGTACGATGGAGCTGATCTGATGATGGAGTCGGAAGGTGGTTATAGGAACTCCCGTACTAAACAAGATAGACTCGTCGTGTTTGGGCTCGTTTCACTTGTCTTGGCTAGCACTCTGCTGCTACATGATATCCAGGATCTCAAAAGCTTGTATTTAAAAACCTTTTTTATATTGGTGTTATATTTTTACTGATATATTTTTATATACAGATTCGGTCTTCTTATTCCCGTACTCGGTGACAATCAGCTATACCAAATGTAAATTATCATCTTGCCTCTTAGCAGTTACTTAAACTACCTCTCGATGTTGGTTTTGACAGTTCTTTATGAGTTACTTTACCACCTCTTATCTTTAAAAGGAGTTTATGGGTAAGATTTTCACTAATCAGTTGCTGAGCAGTTTCTTAAAATTTAACAAACGATTATAAGTAAGGCCCGTTAGCCGTGACTTATCCTGTATTTTGTTGTGTTTGGCTTTTTGAATAATGTTAAAAATCGGGTAAGGGCATGCCAGCCCACCAAGTATGAAAGATTCCGTAGAAGTAAATTTTTTATTATTCGCCTACGACAACGTAAACAATATTTAATATAAAATAATGGGTTACTGTCGATTTTATATGTCGCATATTGAAAAAGTACTAAGAGTATTCTTGTTGCCGATCATTTCTATCTAGAAGAGAATAGAATAGAATTAGGTACAAATGGCGGTCTTATCGCTGACAGCCATCTCTTCCAGACAACCTTGGGATGGAGAGAGAAATATGGCACAAAAGCTAGGGCAGGGTTTGCTGCACAATATTTTAAAAGCGTTACATATTTTATATATTAATATTATTATATAAATATAGATTATATACACATGATTAGGTACGTAAAGCATAGTAATATTATATATATAAACATACATATATATATAAATATATCCATACACACACACACACACACACACACACACACACGCGCGCGCGCACACACACACACACACACACACACACACGAGCACGCACGCACGCACGCACACACACGCACACATATATATATATATATATATATATATATACATACATACATACATAGCTTCACACTAGTTCCCTTGCGGGGTAGGCACGAACAACAGAGTGCCATTTAGGCTTATTCTTACACACCTCACTTGCCTCTTTGACATTCATAACTCTTGTCATGCAAGCTCGTCTGTTCTTAAGGCTCCTGACATTACCTTCTGCTAGTACACGATCAATTTGATCATGGAAGGTGTGTCGTGGCCTTCCACGACTTCTGCATCCATCCACTTTTGCATTGTATATCTGTTTAGTCATTCTTTCATCATGCATTCTTTCCACATGCCCGAACCACCGGAGCATTCCTTTCCTTACCTTCACCCCGACACTCTCTTTCAGACCAACTCTCTTTCTTATTTCGGTATTACGAATATATATATATATATATATATAATATATATATATATATATATATATATATATATATATATATATATATATATATATATATATATATATATAGTCTATTAAAAGGAATACATATTATATTAATTCAATAGTAATCCTTAACAAGTCTATCTAGATAAGATGACAAAATATTTACGTTTTAATGATTTGAACCGCGGCATTTCATTTGATCTTTATTATATGTGTTACTAGTCGCGAATGGTTAAGAAAATACTAGACAAAATATTTAAGGTGGTGCATGAAAAAAAAAAATCTGTCTTGAAACTTACTGTTCTGTATAAAAAAGGCACAGCTCGATATCTCAGCTCTACACGACGCGCAAATTTTTTTCATTAGAGGAGGATTTTTTTCGTGTTCATTCCATAAAAGTTCTAAAAAGGTTTTTTTCAAATTTCCGATGGACATATAGAAAGAAAATTTGATTCTCTAAAAAAAGTTCTAATATATATTTTTCGTAATTCTTACAGAGAAAAAGTTATCAAACTTTAAACTTTAGCATAAACTCTAGCTTTAACCTAAGTATATTGTTACGAGTTGCGGGACTCGAATTAAAATGCCGTTAGAATTATTATAGAGTTTATTAGAACTATACAAACACGTATAACACAGGTACAAATATAACCGAACACAACAAATCCAAACGTAATGCAGAAGGTCGTAATTCAATAAAACGCACAAAGTCCGTCACTACTAGATTCCCGATTGTACACATGTCACGCCTTAATCGTGGTTCTTGTTTAACTGCCCTCTCTCCCTATCAGGCCATCGTTTTATACCTCACAAATACAAATATACCCGTATCGGCATTTGAACTAATAACATTTAAATTCTTTTATGGTCGTCATTAGCCAGGTGTGTCGGATTAAGTCGAAGTAGATACAAGGACATTGCAGTTGCGCTCTATAAAACGATGACCTGCTGGAGGGGGGGGGGGGGAGTCAGTCGAGCGATAACCACGAGCGAAGCAAGACGTGTGTACTACAATCGGGAAACTTATTGACGGAATTTGCGCGTTTTATGGAATTACGACCTTCTGCATTACATTTGGACTTGTTGTGTTCAGTTATATTTGTACCTGTTTTATACGTGTTTGTATAGTTCTAGTAAACTCTATAGTAATTCTAACGTCATTTTAATTCGAGTCTCGCGGCCCGTAACGATATATAAAAGAATATATATTTAAAAAGATTTGAAGAGGCATATTGTTATGTCACCATTCTGCACTTAGCATTTCTCTTATAATAAGTCGTGGTAATTAATACAAAGATGAGCTCTTTCAACTCCCAAGAGGCAAATTTCCTTTATTTGACAATGCTTCACAATAATTAAGTGTTAATTGTACAAATATAAACGAAAGCTAGATATGGTGGTGATGTAAGACTTTCTTTTCAAACTGGTCATGACAGGTGCTAATGAATGAATCTGTATAATTTATTTACCTATTGTGTAAATTACCGCTGTTAGTTTTCATTTTTTTTATTTCCAATATTTACAGGTCTGTAATAAATCTCTAATGTTATTAGTATGTAGTAAATCAAATAGTTCGTTTCACACATTCACTGCGAAACGGGGTCTAAGTGGCCCCGTACGTATCTTACTTGCGGTGCGGCTAGGAAAGACAAAGAATTCTCTGTGGTATGGAGAGCGCAACTTCAATGTGGTTCAGTGTAGAAAAAAGAGGAATATATGTCTAAGATTTGCTATTAAACCAGACTTTTGAAAGAAGAAATAAATAAAAAATAGCGAGGTACTTACATTGCTGACATGTATCTTACAAATAAAAACATATTTTGAGAATTTGTACGCAGCATTTTCAGCAAACAAGGTTTGCACTCAGCTTATTGTTGTGCCGACATAATATCCGACATGTCAGTGCAATTTTTCCTTTTGGCGTAATACTAAAACGATCCGTACATTTTATGAATTTAATTAGTATAATCAATGAATTAATTTAATGACTTCTACCATATACAAACGTTAATATGGTATTACTTTGAACTAATACTGTACCACATAAATCAGAAATCGCTAAATAATTTTATATATAAATTAAAAAAGATTTACTGTTTAAAATATTACGGGGTTCAATAGGCCCCGTGTCGCTCCAATGGTAGTTTAAGTACAAGGTCTAATACGCCCCGTACTACACGAACGTATTAAAAGGATTACTTATTTAACTTTATCATTATCTGAGCACAAAATCCCGGTTGCTTGAACTCTTTCCTTCACTTGACCACGTGTTTTGTTACGAAATTGTAAGCAATTCGATGACCCCAGCGTCTCGCAGACTGGCAACTCCTCTCATTCACTGCGTTATGTAAATGGCGGTAATGCGCCTTTAATACCTTACGTTTACATTGAACTGAATTATCAGTTACGCATCGTTATTAAATTGCGTGAGAATGGATTTTAATGTGTAATTTATACTTTAAAACAAAATAAACATATTCATATTCAAAATAAACATATTCAGATTTTCTAGTTTAGTTTTAATTTGTATATATGAGAAAGAAGAAAGAAAAATATTTATTTCCAATAGCGACACCCAACACAAAACAGTACTAAGCTAACAAGGTATATATAAAATTATACAAATGCAGAAATTGTATGCCGCAATTTGAAAATGAGTATATATAGTTGTTTTTAATGAAATATTTACATTTTTTATTAAATCAAATACAAATTACATATAATCGAATACAATGCAAAAAAACTTAACTTATTTGTATTGTATTCTACTCATAGTCCCTCAAGACTACAAGTAGAATACTGAGCCCAGATCACCGTCTTCTATGGGTAAGGTGCCCAGAAGGCTGGCTACGTTTCCTCGCTGGATCGCCATACTGATCCGTTGGCCGAGGTAAGCACCAGCCCTTTGATCACCCGAAGAGTCAATGAGTCGCTTCTATAAATTTTGGTAGAGGCTCATGGCCTCAGGACCATTTTAATGAAATAAATGACCATCAGTTATTTATTTCATTCGTCGTCGAAGTCGAAGTCGTGGAAGGCCACGACACACCTTCCATGTTCAAATTGATCGTGTACTAGCAGAAGGTGATGTCAGGAGCCTTAAGAACAGACGAGCTTGCATGACAAGAGTTATGAATGTCAAAGAGGCAAGTGAGGTGTGTAAGAATAAGCCTAAATGGCACTCTGTTGCTCGTGCCTACCCCGCAAGGGAACTGGCGTGAAGTTATGTATGTATGTATGTAATAACCATCATGAAGTATGATATTCGTAATTTTGAAAAAATGTAAAAATCGGAGATATGACGTAATAATTTAAAATTACATAAAAAAATAATAGGCAGTCTCTGATTTTTATATTATTCACCACGTTTTGACGACGTTATTGTGTAACGGAAAATAAAGGTTTTGGCAAAATTTCATTCGTATCGACTTAATAGTTTTTGACACTAGTAAAAGAAAAAAATTATGAGCGACCTTTTAAAATTCAAATTTTGAACTGAAACTTATCATTTTTTCGTCTATAAAATTATACCGTAATGAGAAAAAAAATTGAGTAAAAAAATCGGTTTTTGGCGATTTTTGAAATCTTAAAAATTTGATGCGACATCTTATCCGTGCAGGAACGGAGAAAGAATACAATTTCCTGCGGCCGGGCGGCCTGTCGTAAAAGGCGACTTAACAACCCACAGCCAGGTGGTAGGGCATTTGCTCGACTGGATGGCTACCACCCCTGGTCTAAAGTATGTCGCCATAACAACCTTGAGTTGTCTTCCGGCATTAGTGACCAGGTTCCAGTTTCCCTTAACAGAGCAGCAGCGCATTTGTAGCAACTTTGCTGTTGCAAATGTCCATAGGCGATGGTAACCGCTTTCCATCAAGTGGGCCGTCTGCCTGTCTGCTGATCTCCTGCAATAAAAAAAAAATCATTTTTTTTGAGCTGTCCTTTGGAGGGAGTTCTTAAAACATCAAAAATTAACATTTTTTTCACTTGCGACTCAAAATTATAATCGGTTTTTTGTGCCACCCTAATGTATGGCTTTAAATTAATTTTTGTATAGATCGTAATAATAAGTCATGAAATCCACATCAAGTTTTATTTGGAAGAAGCAACTGCCATCAATAATACCATTTTCTAAATCCCATCCTTCAATTCCATCCTCTCTATTATGTCCTAAAGACTGGCAACACGTAGGCTTCGCCCCTGGTGTTGCAAACGTCTTTAGGTGACGGTAACCCGTTTTCATTAGGTGGGCTATCTGGCTGGGGTCCATTCATGCTCTTTCAATATCTTGGTTGAAGATATACAAATAACGATTCCACTCCGATAGTGTCAAATATTGGTAATCTACTACATCCTCACTATGTTCCCGATAGCGTCGCGATGGAATACATACATACATACATACATAACTTCACGCCAGTTCCCTTGCGGGATAGTCACGAACAACAGAGTGCCATTTAGGCTTATTCTTACACACCTCACTTGCTTCTTTGACATTCATAACTCTTGTCATGCACGCTCGTCTGTTCTTAAGGCTGGCTCCTGACATCACCTTCTGCTAGTACACGATCAATTTGATCATGGAAGGTGTGTCGTGGCCTTCCACGACTTCTGCATCCATCCACTTTTGCATTGTATATCTGTTTGGTCATTCTTTCATCATGCATTCTTTCCACATTCCCGAACCACCGGAGCATTCCTTTCCTTACCTTCACCCCACCACTCTCTTTCAGACCAACTCTCTTTCTTACTGCGGTATTACGAACGCGGTCCGCGAGCGTCACTCCGCAGAATTTGCGCAGTGCTCGCATCTCGACCGCGTTTACTCTACTTTCATGCTCTCTCTTCCACACCCAACTCTGGATGGAATAATAGAAGAAAAAGGAAAAGAATCGTAGAAAAAAATGGTATTACCATTTAGCAGAAAATTGGTGATAGCCGTAATGAATATTGAAAACTACCAACATTTTTAACATTAATTTCGCGAGTTTTGCGCTATGGAGGAGAACTACTTTATATATTGTACTTAGGAAATTAACTGCTTATTAATAAAACTATACTAACAAACATAAATCTGCAATAAAAAAATTGTTCTCAAAATGCTGGCCGCATTTCCGCGTTGGACGGCAATGCTCATTCGTTGCCCGTTCGTTTTCCCTTATAAATAATTATAAAGATAGAGTGGCGTGTCACGGGCACGCCATTTCAATTAACAGAATACCAACATCAGACAAACCACTAAGACAATAGTTTCCGCTGATTTTGACAACATGGTAATAGCAGAATTGGACCCCTTTTTGGCAGCTTCGTAATACATATAAATAATAAAAAAATATGTCCACGGACAGACAGACCGATCTATGATTTTATAATAGTTCCATTGATGCAAACAATATACTGGACCCTAACATCAAAAACAAATCAAACTATTAATTCTTTTCGCTCATTGAAAATACTAAATGACATTTTAAACATGTCTAAATAATATCATCATGATTTATTATTCAATAATTTTACAGTCACAATACAACTTGGAAATAATTAGCCGTTATAATTATCATTTAATGTCAGTCGAGCGGATGTGGAGCCGTGATTAACGAACCATTTTGGCCGAGCGATCATACCCCCCAGCTAACGTTATATAATAACCTTGTACGATGCATACGTCTTGTGTAATGCTTGGCTTAGCGGCCTTTAGATTACATCGATAAGAATTTAAGTAAATTATTATGTATATTGCACATTCAAATACAAATCGTCACTAAAGCCTGATTTACATTTTTATTATTTACTAGGAGACTTCGTCCAAAAATTCGCGTAAATTAGTTTTTTTTTAATCTCTTCACACCGATTTCAAAACGTTATATTTCTTGCTTTTGTAGTTACCCTAGAAGTACATACATACATAACTTCACACCAGTTCCCTTGCGGGGTAGGTACGAACAATAGAGCGCCATTTAGGCTTATTCTTACACACTTCACTTGCTTCTTTGACATTCATAACTCTGGTCATGCACGCTCGTCAGTTCTTAAGGCTCCTGACATCACCTTCTGCAAGTACACGATCAATTTGATCATGGAAGGTGTGTCGTGGCCTTCCACGACTTCTAATTCACTTACTTCTACCCTAGAAGTAAGTTTCTTATTTAGTAAGTTTTTTTTATTTTTCGCTTTTAGTTGTGTTTTTTTTTTTAATGCAGGAGATCAGCAAACAGGCAGACGGCCCACTTGATGGAAAGCGGTTACCATCGCCTATGGACATTTGCACCACCAAAGTTGCTACAAATGCGCTGCTGGTCTCTTAAGGGAGACTGGAACCTGTCCACTAATGCCGGAACACAACTCAAGGTTGTTATGGCGACATACTTTAGACCAGGGGTGGTAGCCACCCAGTCGAGCAAATGCCCCACCACCTGGCTGTGGGTTGTTAAATCGCCTCTTACGACAGGCCTCCCGGCCGCAGGAAATTGTATTCTTTCTCCGTTCCTGCACGGATAAGAATGTTTGAAAATACATGACCAATTGCGAACCATCTCATTTTTTTGAAATCGGTTAAGAACAATGTCATTTGCTAGGTTTTGAAATTGCACAGTTGATATACATATATCTTTTGTGAATATGATAGTTATGTTGTTAACTAAGACATGATATATTGACGGCCTCTATGGTTGAGCGGGCAAGTCTTAGCCGGCCGAACTCGCTGGACGCAGAGGCCCCGGGTTCGATTCCTGGCATGATAAATTTCGGAAACGAACTTTCTATTATTTACTTATGGTCTGGATGTCTGGGATCAGCCCCAGAGTGGTCAGTTGTATATCACGCATAACACAAGCGTAACTTGCTTAGCTTGACGATATACAAAGTGTGTGTTTGTCTGCTGTTCTCTGCAGAGCACGGGCCATAAAAATGGCCCGGTCTTTTGGAGGGCTTGCGTGGGGCCATGGGAAGGCCAACACGGAGAGGTCCCCTGACAAATTTGATGTAAATGTGGCGTGATACTGACCGGCGATTGTCCCTGTGTACACCATATAAAATGCATCCAAGGACAAGCCCCGGTAAGTGTAGGGCTATTGGGATGAGCTGCTAGTGGAGTTACAGATCGGGCACTATGGGGGCTATGGCGTCACATGAACATGAAAAAAATGGGCAAACGGTGACTCGCCACTCACTGCATGGGCCCCTAAAAATGCCAAGATTGGCGAGGGGCAACATAGGTGTGAGTGGCTAAGGGGTGTAGAGAGGTGGGCTGCAGGTTCACCGAAGCTACTTCCGACGTTAGGCCATTTATCACTTCCACCCCTGGAGCTTGAGTCTTAGCTCTAGCGATCTCCACTCCATGCCGGCTGGTTAAGGCAAGCATGGAGGCTCAGGAATCAGGTACGAGGTGTCGCTACTCACCTAAAGCTTCGCCAAAAAGCCCCCTTGCGGGTTTATTTGTTATTATTATTATTATTACATACAATTGCTATAGCGATAGTCATTAAAATATTTGAACTTTTAAATGTTCGGCCATTCAGTTCAATATACCTATTACAGCAGGTTACTCAATAACCCAGTCACAAAGTAGGACAATGGTTTTAAAAGATGCTGTTTGTAAGTGTTATGATTTTTATGTTTAAATACACATAGGAAAACATTTGTTAGCAATCTAACTATAATTCCGTCACAGCAATATGTTGAGTGCAAACCTTGTTTGATCAAAATGGGGTGTACAAATTCTCAAAATATGCTATGTATATTATAAGTTCTTTTTATTGCAAGAGTTCAGCAGACAGGCAGACGGCCCATCGGAATTTTTTTCTCTTAAAATTACAATCTAATCTAGGAAATAAGACTAATGAGTAATTTAAATCTGACCTAAAATAACTAGATATAACTTAAACTAAGAATGTGTCCAAAAACACGTTTCTTATTGTCTTTATTAAGGGGAAGACACTTTGTTCATGTATTCTTTGTTAATGTTTAGCAGATACACTTTATTAGCACTACACTTTATTACTATGAGTGAGGCCCACTTAACGAGAAGCAGTTACCAGCGTGTATGGACATTTGCAACACCAAAAGTCCTACAAATCTGCTGCTGCTCTTTAATGAGAGACTGGAAGCTGGCTACTAATGCCGGAACAGAAATCCAGGTTACTATGGCGACATACTCTAGATCAGTTTTGGTAGCCACCCAAGCGGGCAAATGCCCTACAACCTGGCTGTGGGTGGTTTTGTCGCTTCTTACGACAGGCTGGCACAGCGCAGGAAATTGTATTCTTTCTCTGTTCCCACACAGATAAATGTAATGTTTATCTTAGTTAAGCAGTTGGTGGACACACCACTGTCCATCAACCTGCTGACTACTTAACGATCAGTCATCGTAACAGCAAATAATTAGCATTAAGTTATAATGGTGTTAATATAATGTTACAACCTAGGCCCCGATAAAGACAAATTCCACGTACAAATCTGTAAAAGCATATTTTATTACCTGTCGGCATTTGAACTAATTGTAATCCTTTTTTGATCGTCTTTTTTTGTTAACTTATTTCTTGGCATACGTTTCTAGTTCTTGTAGACAACAGCCGATTGTTTTATTGTACTCGTTTACGGTCGCTTGCGGCTGCATCATTAGCCAGGTGTGCGGATTACGATTACTAAGAAATTGTGTGAACGTTGCCGGGCGGGACATTTGAATTTGTGAAGTATAAAATGACGGCCCGATTGAGAGAGGAGTTAGTTGAGCTACGACTACGATCGGGCGCGACGTGTGTACATTCGGGAATCTAATAGAGACGGACTTTGTGCGTTTTATTGAATTAGGACTTTCTGCATTATGTTTGGATTTGTTGTGTTCAGTTATATTTGTAACTGTGTTATACGTGTTTGTATAGTTCTAATAAACTCTATAATAGTTCTAACGGCATTTTGCCTGGACTCCCGTTAACGCGTAACAATAATTTTAATTTTAATTAAGTTAGTCTTGTAATAATTGTTGAGTAATAAAGTTGCCTTAAGAAATTGTTTTATTTAAGACTTCTCCGTGTCACCCTACTTATCCTCTTCTTTCTCTTTTTGCAATAAATTTGTCAAGGGGCAATAGATTTAAAAATGGGGGATTTTGTTTTTATTCCAATAAATGACGAAAAATATAGTGCTACTACTTTTGGTTCAAAGGATGGACCCTGTGTACTTTATATTTATTTTAATTTAATGTCTCAAAAATGACTATCACTTTGAGAATATCCATGGCATTGAACCCAACCATTCTTCCTTCCATTACTTACTTTCCCTCATCATTAAGGGTCATCGTCTCTGTCTTGTGGTGGCTGAGCCGGTCAAGGGGCTTCGAGTTGTGACTCTTTGCCCCGGTCCATTCGCGGAGGGGGAGGGGGGGGGCGGCAACTACCCGCCGGTGACGGGGTATGGAAGCCGCTAGACACATATGGGGGAAGTCGGCGGCTCGCGTCGGCCAATCAGCGGCATTCGGTGGCCATCACAGGCTTTACGTGGCCATCTGCGGCTTCTGGTGCCCTTTCTG
Organism: Dendrolimus kikuchii; assembly: GCA_019925095.2. NCBI lineage: Eukaryota > Metazoa > Arthropoda > Insecta > Lepidoptera > Lasiocampidae > Dendrolimus > Dendrolimus kikuchii. Next base: position 14,764,632 of record CM034412.1, read on the forward strand.
CGGCATTGTGGAGATTTTCGCGACCTCTCAAACATCGCCCGATCCTGGCCGATGAGGTCACGGGGGGTAACCTTCCCTACAAAGAGCTCGCAAGCGCTTCGCGGCTAATACGCTACAGGTCGCTGCTATTTCTAACTAATTAAAAACAATATCGCATCACTAATAGCGCTTTACACATTTCACATCCGCGTGAAACGGCTTTTATCTGTAACATTATCCCAGATAAAGCCTCACCATTACGCAGGTTCTCGTGGCAAAAATATACGGACAGTGTGTGACCGGTCTTAGATGTATTTTCTTTATGTAATAACTGTAATATATATGTTAATTTATGAAGGCATCGTTTCACAGCCATATAAATGATAAATCAATAAGTCGTCACTCACACGAGTTTAAGTTTTAATAAAATCAAATATTCAAATTTGCTAAGATCTGATTAATTGGTATAATGATATTGTGAAAGATCTGATGATATCTGTAGTAATAAAATTGACGTGTCTGTCTGTAGTTTCGGCACGAATTTTAAATTTAAGTAAAATTGTAGCTATTTATACAATAGAATGAAAGAAAGACTATTTGAAGAAATAGAGACGTAATTATATTCCTGATATATTCAGAACATTTTCCAGGTGGTAGGGCATTCGCCCGACTGGATGGCTACCACCCCTGGTCTAAAGTATGTCGCCATAACAACCTTGAGTTGTGTTCCGGCATTAGTGACCAAGTTCCAGTTTCCCTTAAGAGAGCAGCAGCGCATTTGCAGCAACTTGGTGTTGCAAATGTCCATAGGCGATGGTAACCGCTTTCCATCAAGTGGGCTGTCTGCCTGTCTGCTGATCTCCTGCAATAAAAAAAAAACATATTTTGAGAATTTTTATACCGATTTTCAGCAAACAAGGTTTGCACTCAGCATATTGCTGTGCCGGAATTATATTTGACACAGCGCAGATTTTCAGTGCAAGCCTTCCTTTTGACGTAAGACCATGACGACCTAATTTTGTCAAATTAATTCTACTTCATCATCATCATCATCCGAGCGTTAATTCCCGGTTGCGTTCGGAGCGTTCACTCCGACGTCCAGGGTCCGCTTTCCTACTTTTTCTACTCCACTTCGCGCAAAATAAAAAAATACTAATATTTACACAAGTCGACTAAAACGGGGTGTAAAACTAGTCTATGATTATGTTAAAACAGCCTGAGATTTCTTCCGACAGCTGTCATTAGCTTTGTTACATAACACATGATGGATGATATTGAAATTTTAGCGTAATAAATTTCTCATCTATTAAATAACTTATGGAAATAAGTAATAATATGTAAGGATGTAGTGGGGTGAATGGACTTTTAATGTTACTGCTATGTATACTACTAGCTGTCCCAGCAGACACAACACAGACTGTGCACCTTCTTCGTCTGCAATAATCGATATTAACACCAAATCCCAATCTACCATTATAAAACTTAGGCACATCAACACACGATCAAACGCACTGAAGACTAAAAGTGTATTGGGCAGCAGAAGCTGCCGAGGCGTGCTTTGTTGCGCCGTGGCAAGGCGCTGGAATGGAGCGGTATCTAAGCGGCTAATGTACGCTGACTGACGGCAAAATCCCTTGCCATGCCGTCCCAGTCTGCGTAGGCCTTAAGCGTCGCCGGACAGTTTAAGGCGGATTGCTCGCTCGCGGCGCTCCCCTCTCTCCCCGACGGAACCGTTGGGCTTTAACAGCAGCCAGTATTTTTTTTATCACTGATGATAGTAAAGTAAATATTTAGCTCAAATTTATGTAAATTAAATTATAATATAGTTTAAATGAATTTAAACTATGAAATGATATTACTTGATGAAGATGATGAAGAGTTCTGAATGTCAAAGAAGCAAGTGAGGTGTGTAAGAATAAGCCTAAATGGCGCTCTGTTGTTCGTGCCTACCCCGCAAGGGAACTGGCGTGAAGTTATGTATGTATGTATGTATGTAAATGATATTACAAAATTGGTGATATTTTTTTTATTACAATTTATTCCGCGATGTAACAGTGGCTGTAAAAAAAAAGTTGTGGCATAAGTCACATGTATTATCTATGGTTGGCATAGTTTTCTAAATATTTTAGGAGTTTTTGGCGGGAACTGAAAGGGGACGTGGTGCTGTGCAGTTTTATTTTCTAAAAATGTGCAAAATTACTCTAAAATGAACAATAGTTGTAGGATATAGTTTTTGAGTAATAATTATGTGTTTTGTGAGAAATGTGAACTGTATAGTCAAATGTGGCCTTTCGAGTTGTCACAAGAACTCCGTTGAATGGCACTAGCTGATTACCTACAGTTCAGCTGTGCTACACATAGGCTTAAGAAAATGAAGAAACTATATTGTAAACTAAGATCTGGCTTAAAGGCCTAGCTGCCAAGCCATAAACTTAAATAAAAATAATCTAAATATTTTGGGAATACTCGTACATTTCGTAGCATGCTGAGTCCCTCTCGGCTGTGGGGATGGGACCGGACCGCAGCGATGAACGCGGTCCGGTCCCAGCGTGTGCGAAGACTCTGGGCGGAACCAACTGCTCCGCTAAACCTAAGCGTGCGTCCCATACCCGGCGCTTGTGTGGAAGAACATGAGATGACGAGCTGTTACAACCCTATTCGGTAAGCACTTATTGCTGAGTCGAACAGTTCATCAACATCGGTTTCCAAAATGTCGATCAGCAATAATTGCCTATAAATACCAAATCTTTTTCCAAATTTGCAAAGTTCTCTTGGTTATTAGCCACAGCTCTACAGCTACGGACCTGGTTTATGCCTGCCGGCTGGATTGCTTAAACTAATACCACATCGGTCCAATAGACCTTTGAGGTCCCGTATATTGAGACTCCAAGTCACTTATTATTCATAATAGTGAAATAAAAAGGGTCCTAATAGCCAAAAGTGTTTTTTTTTTAAACATATAAGTGCTCGGGACTAACAGAGCGAAGCTACACCCATTGTTCAACCGCGCAACAAGCTTAGGTCACCCCGGATTGCAGAGTGACCTACTCACCAACAGAGGTTGGACCCGTCGCATCCCCACGATGCGTGAACCCCTGCGATAGAATTATAGGAGGAGATTTTGCGCATACTTGTGTCTCCGGAGGCCAGTCTCTCTCCCTTATTCTCTGAGCGGCTTCCTTGCGGGACATTACTGCCTCGCAAAAGGAAGAAACCGCTGACCACTGACCGTCGCTGTGGAGCACGGCCTCAACCAGAGGGACGAACACTGTTGCTTTCAGAATATGAGAAATAAACAATAAATTACATAAGAAATATTCTTGTCTAATATCAATACAAACATAATGTTATTGGAGAAGGTATTCAAATAGCGTAGGCTAGGAGCCATGGAGGCGATAAAAATAAAGAATGATATGCATCTTCGAAGTGGGTTATTGGGTTTCCGTAGTTGTTTTAACGGAAGTCTTTATATTTCGTCATGTCCGTTTGGTTATCATATTTGTTTTTTAGTTTATTGTAATATTTCATGGTTTGTAATATGTATATAGTCAAGGTGGCGAAGTCCGTTAACATACATACATAACTTCACGCCAGTTCCCTTGCGGGGTAGGCACGAACAACAGAGCGCCATTTAGGCCCATTCTTACACACCTCACTTGCTTCTTTGACATTCATAACTCTTGTCATGCACACTCGTCTGTTCTTAAGGCTCCTGACATCACCCTCCGCTAGTACACGATCAATTTGATCATGGAAGGTGTGTCGTGGCCTTCCACGACTTCTGCATCCATCCACTTTTGCATTGTATATCTGTTTAGTCATTCTTTCATAATGCATTCTTTCCACATGCCCGAACCACCGGAGCATACCTTTCTTTACCTTCACCCCGACACTCTCAGACCAACTCTCTTTCTTACTTCGGTATTACGAACGCGGTCCGCGAGCGTCACTCCGCAGATTTTGCGCAGTGCTCGCATCTCGACCGCGTTTACTCTACTTTCTTGCTCTCTCTTCCACATCCAATTCTCGCTGGCGTATAGCGTCATGTTATACATATAAAGCCTATGACACTACCTGTTAACGTAGCTTTCGAACAGTAAAAGAATTTTTAAAATCGGTCTAGTAGATCCAGAGATTACCCCCTACAACGTCACAAACTCACAAACTTTACCTCTTTATCATTTCAGAATCTTAATTACCATAATATGGAGCCTTAGAGTCTGTCTCTTCACGGCCAACCGTTTGGCTCCCAGATCATTATACAGAGACTTTCTGTAATTTTATTTTAATTACACATTTAACTTTAATTTAAATAATTAAAAAACTTTTCCAAAGTTACATAACGTGTTAATATGGGAGTTGCACGTGAAACCTTCACTGTCGGCTTCGTTAAAAAGTCCAATACAAATCATCCGAAGCGTGGCCCATGAGAAAAGTTGCACCGGAAGCTCAGTAGTACCACCTGTCGCTGGGACGGCGTTATGCGGTACAGGGCACAGTATTTTTTATTTTTTATAGCTGGAGTACAACAGACGGACAGACGCTGCCGGCCTCGAAGAAATTTTATGACACCCTGTTTGAAAAACTGCATATCGTTGCGCTGTGGGAAAACCTCGGCTGGGAGTTCATTCCAAATACCCACGGCACGAAAGAGAAACGTTCTACAGAACCGTTGTGTACATGAACGAAGCGGCTCAAGGAAGTGGGGGTGAACTCTCAACCGATGGCGAGCGGTGCGATGGTAGAAAGAGGACGAAGTCAACATTCTAAACAGTTCTTCGAAACACTCCCCGTTATACAGTCGGTAGAATTTGCAGAGAGAAGCGAACTCTCTCCTAAAGCTTAATGCAGACGCCCACCTGATGGTAAGTGGTTACCATCACCTATAGACATTCGCAACATCAGAAGTGTTACAAACATAACCAAATACAGCAAGTCCAAACCATAGGCAGAAGATTGTAATAACATAAAACGCGCAAAGTTCGTGGATATGAGATTTTTGTTCCAAAAGCCAGTTATTAACTGAAACTCTGAAACTGAAACTAGTGTTGAAACTCAACTAACTCTGTCTCAACGAGCCGACGTTATATATTCAAAAAATAGACATGGAACCCAATAAACGTGGATTTATTGGAATTCTAAAACTTGTAAACTTAAACAAAACAACATGGCTTGTAAGAATTTACAGCGAGATTTGAACAATAAAAGCGATTTATGATGTCTTGTTGGATTATAAATTAGCGCGAACAAATGAGAGTGAACGGTTAAGACAAAATTAAAAGAATTACAGATACTTTTTTTATTTTTTTTTATTGCAGAGGTTCAGCAGACAGCCAGACGGCCCACTTGATGGAAAGCGGTTACCTATGGACATTTGCAACACAAATGCGCTGCTGCTCTCTTAAGGGAGACTGGAACCTGGTCACTAATACCGGAACACAACTCAAGGTTGTTATGGCGGCCCGCTCAAGACCAGGGATGATAGCCATCCAGTCCGGCAAATACCCTACCACCTGGCTGTGAGTTGTTTTGTCGCATTTGTAATTGAAATTGTATTCTCTCTCCGTTCCGGCACTGATAACTATATAATTATCCGTGCAGGAACGGATAAATACTTTAAAAACCACGGAAAATAAAACATACATACATAACTTCACGCCAGTTCCCTTGCGGGGTAGGCACGAACAACAGAGCGCCATTCAGGCGTATTCTTACACACCTCACTTGCTTCTTTGACATTCATAACTTCATAACGTCTGTTCTCAAGGCTCCTGACATCACCTTCTGCTAGTACACGATCAATTTGATCATGGAAGGTGTGTCGTGGCCTTCCACGACTTCTGCATCCATCCACTTTTGCATTGTATATCTGTTTAGTCATTCTTTCATCGTGCATTTTTTCCACATGCCCGAGCCACCAGAGCATTCCTTTCCTTACCTTCACCCCGACACTTTCGAAAATAAAACAGGTGTTCAGAAATGGATTATAGGGATTTTGGCTTCTCGGAACACTTCAGTTGTAGCAATAATTAAGTTGTTAAATTTGATTGTGTTTTAATGTCTAGCCCCGTCCGTGAGCTTTCTCGCGCTGTGTATTCCGACTCACCGCAGTCTCAGTCATCTTGATAGTGGTAACAGTGCCTCGCTTGCGGACGCGCGTTAACAGTGTTTTAGTTCACGAACTGCTTAAGTCGGAGTTGTGAGTGATATATTGGATTTTTGATTCAGTGAACAAAGCCGGCTTTTCTTGGTAAATTATTATTTTGTTAATTATATAATTTTTTATTAATTTTCATACGATTCTTTCTCTGTAAATTGAACTTGAAGGGAGACGCCAAACAAATCGAGTTATAGTTTTCGACTTAAGCGAGTTTTGTAAGGAAACATTCGACTTGTAGAGGGGGTAGTAGGTAAATATGCCAGATTTATCACTTTGAAACTTAAATAATTTGATCATACCTTTTTTGTCAGTTATTATTAGAGTATGATTAGTCACAGACGATCACTAACTACATATATTGATTGACATAAAAAAATGATTATTAAAGTAAATGTGAAAAGAATTATAATGGCAAGGCACCTCTAGAAATGTTGGAGAAGTAATTATGTATTATATATAAGTAAAACTGCATACATTATCTAACCTATACTTATCGACCTTATTTAGTCATCTAAATTAAGGTCTGGAAATTTATTTATTTAAGTTTAGGAAGGCTTACTGGCTAATACATATTGGTATAGTAGAAAAACACTATTCTCCCTACCCTACAGTAACACTTGTTAGGATTTATTCAAATAATCGAGTTGTAAAATCAAATATTGCTATGTACGAGATACAAAGGTCCAATTTATTTTTTCGATTTATAGAGAGAAAATAAGCACTGAATTTTCTTATAGGGAGTCTCTAAATATTTCGACTTATAGAGGGTTCAGATTTCGAGCTACGGAGGTTTTATTTATATTAATTCATTATAAAAAACATTTGCGTCTGAAAGGTTGTCATAATGACTATTATTAAAAAAATCTAATTTACAATAAACATTATTAATTTTACAAATATGTCGATAGGAAGGCGTTTTTATGTAATCATTATTATTTAAGCACATAGAAAGAATGTTTAAGAAGGAATGTTTTAACATTACGCTTAAAAGATTGCATTTTATATATATTTAACTTTAGGTAAGCAGGTAGTTTGTTGAAAATTTCAACAGCCTGGTATTTGAAACTATGCTTTACAACATTTAGAGATGGCATTATTTTATTTTTTGAATCTTTCCTTCTTGTAGCTTCTCTATGTTTTCTTTCTACCTGGGTCTCAAACTGTGTAATATTTTTTGCGAGATAACTGAGGACAACCAGTATATAAAGACACGGGACCGCAAGTATAAGTATTTTTATCCGTGCAGGAACGGAGAAAGAATACAACTTCCTGCGGCCGGGTGGCCTGTCGTAAGAGGCGACAAAACAACCCACAGCCAGGTGGTAGGGCATTTGCCCGACTGGACGGCTACCACCCCTGGTCTAAAGTATGTCGCCACAACAACCTTGTGTTGTGTTCCGGCATTAGTGACTAGGTTCCAGTCTCCTTCAAGAGAGCAGCAGCGCATTTGTAGCACCTTTGGTGTTGCAAATGTCCATAGGCGATGGTAACCTCTTTCCATCAAGTGGGCCGTCTGCCTGTGTGCTGATCTCCTGCAATAAAAAAAAAAAAGTATACCCAATTTATTAAAATATTCTCGACAAGATTAGTTCTAATGAGCCCTTTCTAACAAGGTCCTAGAAATCCCTTGCAAATGTGGCAACCCAGTCAAGAAACAAATACACAAAGCTTCATTCATACAATCCTAAAGATCCCTTGTCTCTTGTTTACATCCACAGACGGTCAGCAGTAAAACAATAATATATATACTTTTTCTTACGTCACGAACATGGAACCTTTATTGCTATATACGTGTAATTAGCAAGATTAAAACTGAGTTGTCCATGTACGTGCCAAAATCTGTCAATACAGAAAACAGACATCTTCGGAGATGCATCTACGAACATGTTTGGTTTTACATTTTTTAAGAAAGAGAGAGAGAACTTAAGCCTAAAAATATTCTAAATGTGCACAATGGGCGGCCTTATCGCTAAGAAGCGATCTCTTCCAGACAACCCATGGCAGGAATAAAACAGATTCAATTTGTCAAAGGTGGTATACATAAAAATTACACTATATGCAGTTACTTACATTATATTTAATTCAATGATAAACATATAAGTATATAAAATCTATACATATATAAAAGAAAGTCTTGTTAGTTACACTATTTATAACTAAAGAACGGCTCTACTTTAGTATAAGTTTAGTATTAAAACTAGAATACATACATACATACATACATAACTTCACGACAGTTCCCTTGCGGGGTAGGCACGAACAACAGAGCGCCATTTAGGCTTATTCTTACACACCTCACTTGCTTCTTTGACATTCATAACTCTTGTCATGCACGCTCGTCTATTCTTAAGGCTCCTGACAACACCTTCTGCTAGTACACGATCAATTTGATCATGGAAGGTGTGTCGTGGCCTTCCACGACTTCTGCATCCATCCACTTTTGCATTGTATATCTGTTTAGTGATTCTTTCTAACTAGAAATAAATTAATATAATAAGTTTTTCGTAAGACACATACACCTCAACACAAAAATCAATAAATTAATGTCACACACAAGAACCAAAATAACTAATAAGCGTGTTTAATTCAAAAAATGTAATCTAGAAATTAAGTTGTAAAAAAGGGTACGGAACTCGAGTCCGTAGAGTTGTTAATAAAAAAAAAAACTAAAGAACGGCTGTAGCGATTTGGCTGAAAATTGGTGGGGAGTTAGCTTAGAAACAGGAGACGGACATAGGATACTTTTTATCCCGTTGGAACCGGTAGGTGGCGCTGAGATCGAGTTCTAGATTTTTATTTTTTCAGAGCAGGACAACCTCTGCCGGGACCGCTAGTATTATATAAATAAGAATTATACTTAATAGACACATACATACACCTATTAATATTACCTATGCATACATACACATAAATACATAAAAATCACCATGTTGCAGGCTCTTTTTCGTTATGTTCTTAAGTATTGTTAGTGATTTAGCTTGTCTAACAGTAAGAGGCAGTGCATTAAGTTTAATGTGCGAGCGTTAATTCCCGGTTGCGTTCGGAGCGTTCACTCCGACGCCCAGGGTCCGCTTTCCTACTTTTTCTACTCCACTTCGCGCGGTCTTCAGCATCCCCCGTTTTGAGACCATTGGTACGCATGTCATCCTTCACAACGTCAAGCCAACATTTCTTGGGCCTTCCCCTTCGACCGGGACCTGGCGGAGGCGGCATGGCTAGACATTTGTTCCCCACATAATTAGCCGGTCTCCGTAAAACGTGGCCGTACCAACGTAAGCGACACTCTTGCAATTTGTCTGCTATGTCACGGACATGAAGACTGCCGCGGATGCGGGAGTTCCTGACTCGGTCTTTCCGCGTCACTCCACACATCCATCGCAGCATATTCATCTCCGTGACACGCAGTTCTTGCTTGTGTCGCTCAAGTACAGGCCACGCTTCACTGCCATACAAAAGGACAGGTCTAATGATGGATTTATAGACCTGTCCTTTTAATTTAACCGGCATTTTGGGGTCACAAATGACACCTGTCACCTCACGCCACTTGGCCCAAGCTGCTGTGATACGGGCCTTGACGTCGTGGTCGATATCCCCGGATGCACTAAGTACAGATCCCAAGTACTTAAACTGATCCGTGCGCTCGACCGTATCTTCGCCTATGCGCACGGATGTGGGATCTGTAGTGTTGCAGGCCAAGTACTCAGTCTTCGCCACATTTAGTTTCAGACCGCCGTTCTCTAGCGACCTCTTCCACGCATTTACGCGTTGCACCAGGCGCCCCCTGTCCGAATCTGCCAGCGCGATATCGTCGGCATACATGAGCAACCATGGAGGTTGCTCATGCGCATCTCTGATGCTATTCGACACTTCGTCTAGTATCACGCTGAACAGAAACGGGCTAAGGACAGATCCCTGGTGCACACCTACGGTTATGGGGAAGGGTGTGGTGTCGCCAACAGCGGTCCGAACTATGGAATCGGAATCACGGTACATGTCCCGAATAATGTCAATATAGGTCTCTGGCACCCCTTTGGACCTCAGTGCCCACCAGATCATCACGCGAGGAACACAGTCGAAGGCCTTCTGCAGATCCAAAAACAAGAAATGCAGAGGCGTATTCTTCGTCCTGTATTTCTCCATGATGATCCTTAGGGCAAAAACAGGGTCCATGGTACCATGCCCGGGACGAAACCCATACTGACATCCCGAGACAGTGCACTCCTGCCGGATTCGAGAGTCGATAATGCGCTCAAAGAGCTTCATGGTGTGGGACATTACCTTTATTCCGCGGTAGTTTTCGCACTCCTGCACCGATCCCTTACCTTTGAAGACTGGGGTGATAACACTCAGTCTCCATTGGCTCGGGATGTTTCCGGTGCGGAGTATGCGGTTAAAAAGGTTTGTTAAAACGCCCACACCACGAGGACCCATCGCCTTCCAGGCTTCGATGGGGACTCCATCGGCTCCGACAGCTTTCCGATTCCTCATGCGGCGAAGAGCCCTATGGACTTCTTCAGGCGTTATCGGTGGCACTAGTCCTTGATTCGGAGGGAGGTTTGGTGGCTGTACCTCTTTGTGCTGCTTGTTCAGCAGCTCGTGGAAGTACGAGCGCCATCTCTCCTTCACCGCGAGGTCCTCGCATAACAGGTTACCGCCAGGATCTTTAACACAGCGGCACTTGGAAATGTCCTGTGCCGCTTTGATCCTGGAACGTGCCAACTTATAAATGAGCTTCTGCCCCTCAGACGATTCCAACTTATCGTACAACGATCGAAAGTGGTCTCGTCTGGCTCTGGCTACAGCTCTTTTAGTGGCACGTTTTGCGGCCCTGTATGCGTCACGATCTTCAGGAGATCTGGACGCTTGCCACTTTTTGAAGAGGGTTTTCTTCACCCTCTGGACTGTGTCGTTTCACCACCAAGTCTCCTTGTCACATTTGCGTCCACCCTTAGACACACCCAGCACTGCCTTTGTGTGCATTTACATTTACCTATATGTTTATATTAAGACAGAACATAGGAAAAATATCAAACATTGCATAAAATATGTAATAAAACATAAAATTTGCTATCGATTAGGGGAAAAATCACATTGGAATTCGATGAAAAAATTCCGCGGAATTCCCAGGATAAAAAGGAGCGCAGATTTTAAGTCTAAGAATTAGCTGTCGATCAGTGAAAACCGCATCGAGATCGGCTCAGTAGTTTTTACGTGAATCCCGAACAAACAGGGAAGAAATCTAAAAAAAATTGCATCGTATTCGCCATCGTTTATATAGTCTATTCCGGTTGTTTTTTTTTTGAATCGCTTCAATATACAGCTACAGCTTCAATATACAATATACACGGCTTGTTTAGAATTTTATAATACTATAGATCGATAAGTATAGTTACAAAAATAGTCTACAAAAAATAGTCTATATAAGTATAGATATAAGGCCAATACTGCACATGCACTTCCTCACGACACCAGCATGTAACAGATACACTCTACATTAGTATAAGTTTAGTAATAAAATTAGAATAAATTAATGTAATAAGTTATTCTTAAGGTACACCAAAACATAAAAATTACTACATATAATGTCACATACAGTAACAAAAATAAACAATAAGCGTGTATGGAGGCTCAAATTTTTCATAGAAATTAAGTAGTATAAAAGGGTACGGAACTCGAGTCCGTAGAGATATTAATAATAATAATTTAAAAAAAATTTACTACATTTCATTAAACTTTAACAAACTGCATTATACTATATATTTTGTTGTTGTTATGTGTTGTATTGTCCACCGTGAATTCACTTTCTGGTCTCAGACGGAAGAACAGCGCTAGTCCTTGTTGGCTAGCATTATGCTGAGACTGGGTCCAATTTAGGACTTATTTTGTTCTTTCTTTTTCTATTTATATTAACTTAGTTTTTGTCCTAAATAAAATATGTTCTTTCTTTCTTTCTAAATAATAGACATGACAGTATAACAGTAATTAAATGAAATTAAAGCAACTACACAAAAGTGGCTTATGCAACTTGATTACCAAAAAAACTGAAAACTTATTATATAATGTCATATAAATCAACCTTATTATATACATCAGAATATTGTTATCCATCATATTGTTACGAGTGCGGGACTCGAATTAAAAATGCCGTTGGAATGACTATAGAATTTATTAGAACTATACAAACACGTATAACACAGGTACAAATATAACTGAACAATATCAAGTAATGCGCGATTCAATAACACGCGCAAAGTCCGTCACTATATAGGTTATCGAATGTACAAAAGTCTCGCCTTGATCCTGGTTCTCGCTAGACTGCCGATCTCTCCATTGGGCCTTGCTTTATAATGCACCCATGCAATATGTCTACCTGGAAAGCGTCGACTCAATTTCTCAGAAAACGTAATCCGCACACCTGCGTAATTATGCCTGCGATAAACGAGTACAATTAACGACATAAACGAGTTTTCTAATTAAAATTTTTAAACAAAAAGTAATGAAAGAAGACATTCATAAATAGTTTCATTGTTATTAGCTCAAACGCCGCGGCAGGTAATAAACGTGCTTTGTCTACAGGTATGCAGGTGGCCCAACTTGTAACAATATGCTCACACAAGTTAACATATATTTTTAAAAATAATTTAATTTTAGAGATAACAATTGTTAAGTCAGTTACACACGTACTTGGTGTCCCGCGGTACAAGCTAGTTCTAGTGCGGAACATATGTAAGCATTATTTATGTGTAATTATTTTGAAAATAAATTGTTTTTGATTTGATTTGACCATTTTAATTTATGGATTTTATACTTCACTCTTCACTGGTACTAAGCAATTTATAATCTATATACTAATACTAATATTATAAAGGTGAAGAGTTTGTTTGTTTAAACGCGCTAATCTCAGGAATCGCTGGTACGATTTGAAAAATTCTTTCAGTGTTGAATAGTACATTTATCGAGGAAGGCTATAGGCTATATTATATTTTCAAAAAATTAGGGATCCGTACTAAAAGTCCAATAATGTAACCCAAGGTGTAAAAAAATGACCCGAAAAAATCTTTATACGGCGTGCGCTGCGAAAACTATTAATTATAGAACAAAACAATGTACTACCACTTTGCAGAACATATAATTGTCTACAAAAATATCGCGTAACCATAACTAACGTCTAACTATTGTAGTTATTTCACAATAAGTGTTTTCTTTTATTTTAGTATTAATCCTTATCAAAATAAATTACTCCATATTCAAGACGAATTCAATACCTTTCTAGAACTTTTTGAATTATTCAATTCGGACGTTTCATTCAAAAGATATCGCGATATTTAAAATGTAAATATTAGTGTTGTAGCCAAATATACTAATATTGTTTAAATGAACGCGCTAATCTCAGGAACTACTGGTCTGATTTAAAAAATTCTTTCAGTATTAGATAGCCCATTTATCGAGGAAGGCTACAGGCTATATATCATCACGCTAAGACCAATAGGAGCGGAGCACTAATGAAGAATGTTTCAAAATCGGAGGGTTTTGAAAGCAAATTCCACGCGGACGACGTCGCGGGCACAGCTAGTTCTACATAAATTAAAAAAATAAACTAAGTATAACATTAAAAACTTAATTTAAATTACAAATTACACTACAAAAAAAAACTTAGGAATTAAACATTTTAATTTTAATTTATTTATTAATATTTACAATTTCGGGGGATGTCTTTATGAATAATGCCAATTAAGTAAATGCGTTGTTAAATAGGTTTTAAGCTTAAACCTTCCGGTATCAAACTCATCTGTACTACATATTTTCCAAAAAACTACCTCATAGAGAAACTGCAATAAAATAAAACAAGTTTCAAGACTTGATTCATAAACTATGAATTGTTGAATACTAATAATAACATAGAAAAAGAAAGTTATGTTTGCTTGTATGTCATCGGCACACGACCAAATGTTCCCAAACTTTTTTGGGTAATATTTTTTAAGTCAAGTGTTTTCGTGCTCTATCTTCCTGAAGAAAATTGCAAATTCGATTTTCAGGAACGCCGTCTTTAATGTTTTCTTTGTACATACATACACATACATAACTTCACGCCAGTTCCCTTGCGGGGTAGGCACGAGCAACAGAGCGCCATTCAGGCTTATTCTTACACACCTCACTTGCTTCTTTGACATTCATAACTCTTGTCATGCACGCTCGTCTGTTCTTAAGGCTCCTGACATCACCTTCTGCTAGTACACGATCAATTTGATCATGGAAGGTGTGTCGTGGCCTTCCACGACTTCTGCATCCATCCACTTTTGCATTGTATATCTGTTTAGTCATTCTTTCATTTATTGTACACAAAATATTTACAAATAAAACTACAAAATAGTGATCATGTACAAGGGTGAGCTTAACCCTAATAAGAGTTTTCTGCCAGCAAACCTATGGGTCTAGCGAGAGTGGAAAAAAAGAATAAATAGGTTCTTATACCTAATTCTACATTAAATTTACTTATTGAAAATAAATTTTACATAATAAACTACATACAGAATATATCTATACATTCACATATATTTATACATACATACATAACTTCACGCCAGTTCCCTTGCGGGGTAGGCACGAGCAACAGAGCGCCATTCAGGCTTATTCTTACACACCTCACTTGCTTCTTTGACATTCATAACTCTTGTCATGCACGCTCGTCCGATTTATACATACTTAGTATATCTTATATACATAAAAGAAAGTCGTGTTAGTTACACTATTTATAACTCACGAACGGCTGTAGCGATTTGGCTGAAAATTGGTGGGGAGGTAGCTTAGAACTAGGAGACGGACATAGGATACTTTTTATCCTGTTGGAACCGGTAGGTGGCGCTGATATCGGGTTCTAGAATCCTCCTAATCATCTGGAGCGATTTTGTTTTTGTGTGTTTGAGTGGGTTCCCGGATGGTTTAGATTCACAATTGTAACCGGTAGGTGGCGCTGGGATCGGGTCCTAGATTTTTATTTTTTCAGAGCAGGACAACGTCTGCCGGGGCGCTAGCACATATATAAAATACATATACATATATATCAGTTAATTAGGACTGATAGTGCTCTATAGCTCTTCTTTTAAAAATGGTTTCCAACGGACTATCTCGGATCACACGAGGAGGTCGTTCCATAGTTTGACTGCATGAACTGAAAACGAACTATTATAACATGCCGATGTATGTATGAGGTCTTTAAGAAGAAGACATTTAGACGTTCTGCAATACATGTCTGGGGGAACTAGGAATTCAAATCGTTCGCGAAGGTAAGAGGGAAATTGAGGATTGTGTTATTTTACACAAATTTTCATTTTCATGATTGCATGTTTTGTCTCGATAGCTTTTTTATTTTTACATTTTCGTAGTTTTAAACATTATTTCCAATAATACAAACCTTACACTTACTGTGTTACTTCTAAACGAATGAAACATAAGGGCTATCGCAAGTTTTTGTTGTCTATTGTTAAAAACCTACCACAGGTTACGATATCTTATCATATTTCTCTATTTTCATATCAAAGACTATTTTAATTTTAATAGCAATATTTTTTATATAAAAGTAATTCAGCTTTCAACTCTTTGTACAAGTAGAAATGTATTTCAATCTTATAATAAAAATAAAATAAAATTTCAAGTTTCAACTTTACATAAAAGTATTCCAATCTTTTATAAAAGTGATTCGAATTTCCATGAAAGTATTTCAACTTTTCATAAAAGTTTCTCAACTTTTTATAAAAGTATTTCAACATTTTACAAAAGTATTTCGACTTATGATAAAAGTAATTTTTGTATCAAATGAACGTTGTTCTATTCCCTCGTACCACTTAGTCTTGGCCAAGTTCCGACTTCGATAACTATGCAGTTTAACTTCAAGCGATTTATTATAGTTAAAAAGATAACCAAGCGTTTCTACATTCCAATGTGTTTTTTATTGTAATTTACAGATTCACCCACATAGTTACGGCGATATGCGCCCACATAATCTGACACTTACCTCCATAATAGTGGAGTAGGCTAACGTAGGGCCTTTACGCTTGGACGCCACACCCTTAGACCATTAGAAAGACGGATTCTCGGACTCTCAAAGTGAAGTTATATCAATTCAGTATTAGATAATCTTTTTTTTATTGGTCGTAGTAGGCAAACAGGCAGACGGCCCACTTGATGGAAAGCGTTTACCGTCGCCTATGGACATTTGTAACACCATCCTAAGAAATTTTATAAAAAACCCCATGTCGCAAAGCCCTAGCGGGAAGTTCCCGCTAGATCATTGTTGTACGCGGAATTAATGTTCTGTAGAAGCGTTGCGTAGTTGAGCGTGGGAGCTCCAGGAAATTGGGTGAATATCCCGTCGCTGGCGAGCGGTGCGGTTGTATAAGTGAGTCGTTGGCACCAGATCAAGCAGTTCCTGGGAACGTAAAATAAGCAGAGGGACGCAAAGTCTCTTCGAAGGCTTAGCGATTCTAAACCGCCTGTTAGTATGGGATCGTCGATGGTGCAGACGGCGCGACGCTGGATGGAGTCGAGCGGGTCAGTCTATTAAGCGGGTTCTCCGGCCCATAGATGTGAGCAGTGCTCCATATGCTTTGATTTGCACTTTACAAAGCACAAGCCGTTGCTGCCAAGCTTTTTGAAGGCAAGGTTAGCCTCGCCTTCCTTCAGATGACCCCATAGCTGCACGTCGTTCGTTATAGCGATGCCTAGGATCGCAATACTATTGGAGATAGTAAGAAGTGTTCCTTGGAACTGTGGCGCAGGGATAAATGGGGGGGTTTTTTGGCAGAAAATGCTCAGACCTGTGGGGTGTCGGGCCGGGATAAAGCTGGATTAATTTCCATTGGATACATAACTATTAAACACACAACGTGTATACTACATAAGGTTACACACACGAGTATTAGAAATACATAGTATTAGAATGATACATAATATGGTAATATGTATGTATATTATTATACAAATATCATTAAGTATTTGTATGGTAATTTAAATAAAATTAATAACGCTTTGTTCATAAGTGAATTCCTTGTTATGCAACAACAATTTTTCAAAGCAAGGTTAGTTCTTAATTAGGTGATGTAATGAACTAATTTTTTGAAGTTATTTCTTACATTCGGAATATTTGGAATCTTATCTTTGTTTGGAAGGAATTCTTAAGTAACCTTGTTGAGTAAGTTCAGTTTGAATTGGAGGAATTTGGTTTGCCCTTTCAAAATTATTGTTGTTTTTAGCGATGAATAACCAACCGAAATTTCCAAAATTTAGCCACACGGCTAATATTGATCAAATAGAAAGAAAAACTTTATTTGTAGAAATAGCGGCGTAATTACATTCCTTATACATTATTATACACAGAGCATATTTTGAGAGAGAAGAAACCAGAACGAATGCAAGGATAATGGTCGATGATGTTATGCTAGAGCAAGTGAATGAGTTTGTATATCTTGGATGTGCTTTTAGCAGGGATGGAAGGTACACCGCTGATATAGAAAGAAGAGTGAATTTGGGGAATAGTGTGAATGGAGCGTTAGGTAAACTTCTAGGCGCTAAGAACCTCAGCCAGAAGGCCCAGCTCGCCATACACAACGCGGTGCTGGTACCTACGCTCACGTATGGAAGCGAGAGTTGGGTATGGAAGAGAGAGCATGAATGTAGAGTAAACGCGGTCGAGATGCGAGCGCTGCGCAAAATCTGCGGAGTGACGCTCGCGGACCGCGTTCGTAATACCGAAGTAAGAAAGAGAGTTGGTCTGAAAGAGAGTGTTGGGGTGAAGGTAAGGAAAGGAATGCTCCGGTGGTTCGGGCATGTGGAAAGAATGCATGATCAAAGAATGACTAAACAGATATACAATGCAAAAGTGGATGGATGCAGAAGTCGTGGAAGGCCACGACACACCTTCCATGATCAAATTGATCGTGTACTAGCAGAGGGTGATGTCAGGAGCCTTAAGAACAGACGAGCTTGCATGACAAGAGTTATGAATGTCAAAGAGGCAAGTGAGGTGTGTAAGAATAAGCCTAAATGGCGCTCTGTTGTTCGTGCCTACCCCGCAAGGGAACTGGCGTGAAGTTATGTATGTATGTATATTTTGAGAATTTGTACGCCGCATTTTCAGCAAACAAGGTTTGCATTCATCATATTGTTGTGCCGGAATTATATCCGGTATAACGCTGATTTTCAGTGCAAACCTTCCTTTTGGCGTAAGACCAAAACGACCCAATTTTGTTAAATAATAATAATAATTAATAAAACTAATTCTACTTATGTAATATTTAATTAGTAAACTACTTTGTTACTCCAAAATTAAAATAAAATACTCGTAATATTTTCTTTAGGTTTTCGCGACTTGTATACATAACATGTTGCGAGGCGGTGGTAATTTAGATTAGGCCCCTAAAATAACCATAAACGAAATTAAAACTAAATAATTAAAATTAACAAGTTGGCGGTAGGCTAAATAAAACTTTAACAATACTCGTTGACACTTAACATCTTCGTCTTCCGTGATCACGGCCACTGAAAAGTGGCCGAAACGTCGGAAAAACCAAAATCAAATAAAATTACCGCGCTTAAAACCGTTAAAACGTAGTTTTATTATATAAAATACTCGTGTAACAACAGGCGACGACACACCTTTCATGATCAAATTGATCGTGTACTAGCAGAAGGTGATGTCAGGAGCCTTAAGAACAGACGAGCTTGCATGACAAGAGTTATGAATGTCAAAGAGGCAAGTGAGGTGTGTAAGAATAAGCCTAAATGGCACTCTGTTGTTCGTGCCTATCCCGCAAGGGAACTGGCGTGAAGTTATGTATGTATGTATGTGTAACAACTTATATCGAATCATCTATTTGGATACAATTCGGCAGAGTGATTGCCGAGTATTACCACATTCTGTGTGCCACGTCACTGACATGAGGCAACAATTGACATTTTACTTCATAACCTAGCTGGCTGAAAAACCTACCTAATGGCTATACGGGTGTCGGTAAAATTAAACGATCATATATTTTAAACTGTATTGTTTATATTAGGAATAACTGTTTACATAAGCCTTAGGTACTTAATCACTTAAACTATAATAATATGGACGACAACGTCGCGTTGTTTTGTCTCGCATAAATAAGCTTCCCTGGAGCATGCTGTGGGAGCAATTGCACGCGGCCTTACGGCTTATCGGTATACCCAAGACTGCCTGTCCTCCAGGACTCGGCTACGGGCGGGGTTCGATATCGCGAGAACAAACGAACATTCCCGAGTGCACGTCGGCTGTATTCACCTCGACACAGCTATTTGGCTAATGGGTGAATGATTCGCTAAATGACAGCCGACGGCTAACGGCTAAACCGTTTTGTCAGTAGGGCTTGGAAACCGATAAAAATGTTGAACCGGTTACAGCGTAATTACATGTAAACCTTTTTTCGGTTTTGTTCTAAATTTAACCTCAATCAAACGGTTTTTGGTTTTTATCCGTGCAGGAACGGAGAAAAAATACTTGTAAGAGGCGACAGAACAACCCATAGCCAGGTGGTAGGGCATTTGCCCGACTGGATGGTTACCACCCCTGGTCTAAAGTATGTCGCCATAACAACCTTGAGTTGTGTTCCGGCATTAGTGACCAGGTTCCAGTATCCCTTAAGAGAGCAGCAGCGCATTTGTAGCACCTTTAGTATTGCAAATGTCCATAGGCGATGGTAACTAGTTTCCATCAAGTGGGCCGTCTGCCTCTCTGCTGAACTCCTGCAATAAAAAAAAAATACAAAAACCTCTACAAAAAGTTCATTAAATTCCATAATTTCCATTATTTTTAAGGTGGTCTGGAAGATATCGCCACCGGCGATAAGACCTCCTATTGTATATGTAACTTATGTATGCAATTAAGAACATTCATTAATTCATTAATAAATAGGTTACAGGTTTCCGTGCAGGAATTGATAAAGAATATTAATTCCTGCAGTCGTAAGAGGCGATAAACAACCCACAGCCAGGTGAGGGATCATTTGCCCGACTGGATGGCTACCAGCCCTGGTGTAGAGTATGCCGCCATAATAACTTTGAGGTGTGTTCCGGTATCAATGGCTAGGATCCAGTTTCACTTTCGAGGCCGGGTGCATATTAGTATGCATATTGGTAGAACCTCTGGTATTGGTAATGTCCACAAGGCAAGGTTAGGCGACGGTAACCACTTTCCATCACAGTTGGGCCGTCAGCCTGTCTGTTCTGCTTCAGCAATAAAAAAAATATAGCAAGATTTTCAGTCGCATTCAAACATACGTTTATATTAGAAACGGTTGTCATTGTATAGCAAATAATTCTTGCGTGAGAAACCGGTTAATGCAGGATTACTCTCCGTACGAAATGGTTAACTAAAACGGGTTATAACCCAGTAAAGCGGTTAATTTTAAACCGATTCAAAGCCTTGCTTGTCATTTGTCAGTTTTTTGACATCTGTTACCCAGCTGGCAAGGTCATGGATAACTTTGGCGTGGTTATTTTGTGGACAACCGCAGTTTAGCTGGTGTTTACAATAGCTACCCATCACTAGTTGTGTGATAAAATTTAATAGTATTTGCCTCTGTGTTTTATACTATTTAATATATTTGAAACTTCGTTGGCGTTGTCACGACGTTGTGTTTGTTAGTAGAAATGTGTAACAGACAGACAGACTAAAATTCTCTAAGTTGCATTTTCGAAATCTGTATGCTTTTCAGTTTATACGGTTGTGTGTAAAAAAATGTTTTCTACTTTTTAGTTGCTTGAATAGATTTAGAAATTATATTATAAGCGCCTGTAGAAATTGTAATATTGGTACGCGTATAAAAGTTTTTCTTTTCGAAGAGTATTTAGTGCTCAACGCTTTTCAACAAGGGTTGTTCTCTATTTCCCTTAATCGGATCTAGAGTTCGTGACAACAAAATGACCTCAAGAGTATACTCTTTTGAATAAAGAAATACATTTGAAAATCGGTCCACAATTGACGGAGAAATCGCGTAACAAACATATAAAAAATGTGTACAAGTGTTGTTTCTTTGAAGAATGTAGGCGCTCGACGCTATTAAATAAGGATTACCTTTCGATTCACTCATCAGATCGTGACTTGGTGACAATAGGACCACCTTAAGAGTATATATACTATTCAGAATAAAGAAAAGGTTTTGGAAATCGGTCCACAATTAACGGAATTAAAAAAACCGACTCCAAAAACTAAAAAGTATAAAATAACTTATTTCTAAAGCTATTTTTAATTATGATATCTTATTTTTACTATATATTATCTAAAACATCTTAAAGTCGGTGCTTAGCAATTTTCAAAATATAATTTTACTTCGCACCGACTTCAAGATGTTTTAGATAATATATATTAAAAATAAGATATTATAATTAAAAATAGCTCTACAAATAAGTTATTTTATACTTTTTAGTTTTTGGAGTCGTTTTTTTTATTTGTTAATTTTTAGTGTCTACCTATGGGTAGGCCTACGAAAGGTGCCGCTTTATAAAATATAGGTCCCAAGAAACGGGAACGGAATTTTTTTTTATAAAAAAAATGTTCATATAATGAAAACTACTGGGCCAAAAGATGTTAAATTTTTAGGGATCCAAATGGCAACTATTTCGCATCAAACTAAAAAAGAATCACAAAAATCGGATCATAAATCTCAGCGTAATCGGTGTACAGACGGAACGGAATGAAAAAAAATTTCATAAAATGAAAACTACTAGGCCAAACTATGTTAAATTTTTAGGGGACCAAATGGCAACTATTCCGCATCAAACTAAAAAAGAATCACGTAAATCGGATCATAAATTTAAGCGTAATCGGTGTACATACATAAAAAAAATACCAATCAAATTGAGAACTCTCCTCCTTTGGAAGTCGGTTAAAAATATGGTGATAAGTGAGTGAGATATCAAACTCAATGACTCTTAATTTATGAATATAGGGACTTGGAATATGTAGCCATTAAATGACCCTGAGTGTCGCATTATGACTGTCAAATTCTAAAGACCATTTTCCCGTTAGTTATACACCGTAAAGCGTAACGGACAAGCACACAGACACAGAAAGCAATTGTGCTCATACTTGAGAAGTGTTCAACAATTGAATTGGCTTGGTTACTGGGTTTTTACTTTAATTAATGGGTGCATTAATTTATATGTAATTAGGTTATTTCGCTTTTGACCTGTAAGGCGTTGGTGGCGACATCTCACGTGTCAAAAGTAAGAAATAACACAATAATGTCTGTTCGTTTATGAAAATCACTGCCACTCAACATCAGACAAGCTAAGTCAGTATCCTTTTTTTAAATCATGGTTTTTAATTATTTTTGGTCCTCTCAGATATAATAATGCTGTTAATTCTGTATGTATTATAATCTATCTTATATATAAAATTCTCGTGTCACAATGTTCGTTCCCATACTCGTCCGAAACGGCTTGATCGATTCTCATGAAATTTTGTGTGCATATTGGGTAGGTCTGAGAATCGGACAACATCTATTTTTCATCCCCCTAAATGTTAAGGATAGTCCACCCCTAATTTTGATTTTTACTTTTTAGATTATTTTTTATTTTTTTAGGATACAGCATTAAAAAATACATACAACCATAAATTTTCACCCCTCTACGATCAACCTCTATTTTTTATTTGTTAATTATAAACTTCAATTTTTTTGGCAAGATTTTTAATCTTATTTTGTCATGATTTAGAATTAAAAAAAATATATTACTCTTAATTTTCCACCTATCTACTATCAACCCCTATTTTCCATTCACATTTTTTTTTAACTATCAATCGATCAGTTATCCCCGCTAGATGTCTACCGTTGTCACCTCTCTTCCAGCAAACATCACGGAGTAGAGATGAGTGGTTTCCCGGATGGTTTAGATTCACAATTAGAACCGGTAGGTGGCGCTGAGATCGGGTTCTGGAATCCTCCTAATCACCTGGAGCGATTTTGGTGATTTTATTTTCGTGTGTTTGAGTTGGTACCCGGATGGTTTAGATTCGCAATTAGAACCGGTAGGTGACTCTGGGATCGGGTTCTAGAAATTTATTTTTTAAAGGCAGGACAACGTCTGCCGGGGCCGCTAGTATACGTATATATAATGTATAATAAAGATTTTTATTTACTTATTTCATATATTTTGAATGTTTTACATTGTTACAACCTAGGCGCCGACAAAGACAAATTCCAAGTACAGATTTGTAGAAGCACATTTATTACCCGTCGGCATTTGAAATAATAACATTGAAACTATTGTAATTCTTGTATGATCGTCTTCTTTTGTTTACTTATTTATTGGCATACGTTTCTAGGGAACAGTTTATTGTTGTATTGTAATCATTAGCCAGGTGTTATGGATTTTAAAGTACAAGCTGATTCTAGGAAATGAGGTCCACGTTACAGGGCGGACACATTGCATTTGTGAAGTATAAAACGATGGCCTGATTGAGGGAGGGGGGCAGTCGAGCGAGAACCACGATCAAGACGAGACGTGTGTACCACAATCGGGAATCTAATAGTGACGGACTTTGCGCGTTTTATTGAATTACGACTTTCTTATTAGATATTAGAATTAGGGATGGGCCGAATGAGGTTTGAACTGAATACGAACTTCGGTTTGAGTTCGCCACGCTTTCTCGAAAGCGACACGTCGTGACTTGATAACGACAGCGAATCGTTAGCATTTTTACACCTGCCTCTAATAAATTTTCAGTAGGAGTAAGTGTGGATAAAATAATAGATTTAGAGCTTTGATCAAAAAAATAACACCATTTCATAATTCTAAGTTTTTATGTTTAGTTCGTAAAATAAATGATTTCAAACCAAATTAAAGTTATAATTGCTGACGTCCCTTATAAGAGATTTTTTTAAAATTCAAGATACGCATTAGAATTCGGCAGTTACACTACTTACTGATGTTTGTTGGAGGAATTACGTTTTTGTTTTAATTTGATAAAAGACTCAATTAAGAACTAACTTTATTTAATACTTATCACATTGCAAGTTAATGTTTACATGTTCCTAACCAAAATAAATCACCATAAGTATATAAAGGCCTAATTTTATTTTACGGTTATGATAGATATGATTTCTATTAAATTCAGTCAAAATAGTTTAAGTAGGTATTTTATTTTTTTCTTCCACCGAATGTTCGGCATTCAAACTGAATTTCGGCCGAATGCCGAAGTTCGGCTCAAGATTTTTTTTTAATTTTTTATTGTAGGAGTTCAGCAGACAGGCAGACGGCCCACTTGATTGAAAGCGGTTACCATCGCCTATGGTCATTTGCATCACCGAAGGTGCTACAAATGCGCTGCTGCTTTCTTAAAGGGGACTGGAACCTGGTCAGTAATGCCGGAACACATCTCAAGGTTGTTATGGCGACATACTTTAAACCAGGGGTGGTAGCCATCCAGTCGGGCAAATGCCCTACCACCTGGCTGTGGGTTGTTAAGTCGCCTCTTACGACAGGCCGCCTGGCCGCAGGAAATTGTATTCTTTCTCCGTTCCTGCACGGATAATGCAAGCTGCCGAAATTCGACCAAACCGAATGTGAAACGAATTTCGGCCCATCCCTAGACTAATATACATGACGGAGAACACGGTGCATTTTTTTTTAGATTTCTTGTCTGTTTGTCTTTTTCTCGGTCTGTCTGTTTGTTCGGGATTCACGTAAAAACTACTGGACCGATTTCGATGTGATTTTCGCTGATCGACAGCTAATTCTTAGAATACAAGTCTGCGCTATTTTTTGTCCTGGAAATTCCGCGGAATTTTTTATGGGAATTATTTAAAATAGCCAGATAAAAAAAATCTAATTCCAATGTGATTTTTTCACTGACCAACAGCAAATTTTATGTAATAAAATATGTGATATTTTTTATCATGGGAATCTGGGAATTTTCCGGGAAGTTTTGTGTGTTTCTGTGAGTTTACTTGTCCCGGGGAACTCTCAAGCAATGATGCGCAGGATCAGCGTGGGCGAAACTACGTTCTAAGTCTCACGCTATTCCTACCATGAGCGCGGGTCACATGGGAGGAAAGGGGTGAAGGGGGTGACCCGTATTGGGTGGAGGAGCGAGATGGAATGCTACTCCGTCGGGAGGCTACTGTTGTCCCTCGCAGGCTTAGGCCCATCTGTTATAGTTGAAAATTTGTATATATTCTTTGTATGTTTCGGGAAACGTTTGTGACATCAATTATTGCACAGCGCCATCTATTGGCTTGTAAGTGTTCCACTACATGGGTTTTAGTGAAGTATTAGCCCATGGGCTACCTCTTTAATAGGGGTACCTTGCTGAGTCTCCACACAAGCCGGCAATTGACTTTGTTATCTGCGCTATCTTCAGTGAAATACTCTTATTGCTTTGGTCTAATCCCAATAAAGGATCCGGTAGTGTACGAAAAGAATTCCCCCCGCCTCAAAAAAAAAAGTTTGGCGTGAGTGTAGTAATATGTAATCTGTATAATAAAACGTCACTGTCAATAGTGGTTGACAGCAGTGACAGGTGAATTACCACCGGCCTCCTCGCCCCCTCTTACTGATAGAACACGCAGACATTAACATCGAACAAGACTAAGATTAATGTTTAAAATAATAAGTACTAGGTGTCATCATCATCATCCGAGCGTTAAATCCCGGTTGCGTTTGGAGCGTTCAGTCCGACACACAGGGTCCGCTTTCCTATTTTTCCAACTCCACGTCGCGCGGTCTTCTGCATCAGTCGATCCATAATTACATACATACATACATACATAACTTCACGCCAGTTCCCTTGCGGGGTAGGCACGAACAACAGAGTGCCATTTAGGCTTATTCTTACACACCTCACTTGCCTCTTTGACATTTATAACTCTTGTCATGCAAGCTCGTCTGTTCTTAAGGCTCTTGACATCACCTTCTGCTAGTACACGATCAATTTGATCGTGGAAGGTGTGTCGATCCATAATTGATATGGCGAATTTTGGTTTTAAATGTAGCGGCTGCCGCCCGACCTTCACAACCCGTATAGGGCAACCAGGAATGGATAGTGATTTGTGGGGGGGACCACTGTCACGGAGCAAAGGGAAATAACAGTGGCCGCGTAGAGGACCTCGGGCTTGCGTACCCGTGTGCACTATAAAATGCCGGACAGGCATTTAACAGGAGGCAGCCCCTGAGGAAAATAAGTACTTGGTGTATAATACTAAACTAAATATAATATTATAGTACATTATGGTACTAGTGTGTAACATTGGTGATTACCGCCGAGGCGCCATTGAGACTCGAGCCGTAGGCGAGGGTCTTAAGAGAGCCGAGGACGGTAATCATCAATACACACGTGTATTATACGACGTTTTTCAACACACTTGTGAATAAAATAACAACAAAAACTCATTTTATTTAGTAGATAAAAAAAAAGTTATATATGAGTGAAAGTTTTATTTATTAAACACGTACGAGTTAAAATTATCTATTTAAATAAGAAGTTGCATGAAATGAGCAAGCAATAGGAACATTAATTTATTTGTTCTATAGAACACGACCTTTTTTTTTTGAATAAAAACTTTTTTAAGAACAACTGAACCAATAAAATTAAAAAAAAAATCTATAACTCACTAGTGAGTTATAATGTTTTTTACTCACAGTTTGATAATGGGTGTCATTCTGTGCCTAATTGCGGTGACCATAGAGCCACTTTATGAGCAAGTGTGTTGAAAATATAGTTATAAAGTGTTTCTTAAAATACCACACGACAATACTTATAACCTTATTGAAATCGTAATACTTAAATTAACTGGAACACTTACGAGTTATTATTCAAACCGGTGTGAACAGACATAATCATTTTATCTTATTTTGTGTGTTTTTGGGTTATTAGTATAATGATAACAATGTATGCTTTATATCTTTCGTCTTTTTACCTTGTGTTATAAATCTGATGGTGATGTCAGGAGCCTTAATAACAGACGGGCGTGCATGACAAGAGTTATGAATGTGAAAGAAGCAAGTGAGGTGTGTAAGAATAAGCCTAAATGGCGCTCTGTTGTTCGTGCCTACCCCGCAAGGGAACTGGCGTGAAGCTATGTATGTTATAAATCTATTGGTGGCAGTTGCACCTCGGGTTTGTAAATGAAAATTCGACGTATTAATGGACTGTATGATTATTATTTATAAATGTACATTTAAAGAGTATAACAAAGAGAGTCGAGTACAATATAGCTGAGTGGCTGAATTGATAATTTTTCTTGATGTAGTAGTAGTATCAGCAGTATAATTTTCAGTTTTTTCGGCCTCCTATACCCGCATTCCGTCCGACGCCTAGTTGCTAATCGCGCTAGCTATGGGCGTCGGCGGTATGCGGGGCGCGGAGTGTAGATGTGCTCCGGCGGGCGGGTCAGGGGGGTGCTCTCTGTCCGCAACAAAATCTATGGCGATATTATGTTGCCATGTTCAAAATTACAATTTATGTATTTTTATTTTATTTATGACTAGCTGATGCCCGCGACTTCGTACGCGTGGTGCGGTTTTTTTTAACTATCCCACGGGAACTCTTTAATTTTTCGGGATGAAAAGTATTCTATATGTTGACCAGGGATATGAGCTACCACCATACAAGATTTCATTTAAATCGGTCCAGTCGTTTCGGAGATTAGCCGGTACAAACAGACAGACAAACAGAGAAACAAAAATTTGATAAAATCAAAATTAGTTCTATTTCACTTCTTACATTCCCCTGACTCGGTTTTTAGCATTTTTTTCATTGTACAGAAATTCGACCTCTACAATTTTATTATATGTATAGATGTATAGATAATAAACAGATATACACTAAAGCTACATAATAAAAAAAAGTGCATATCCAACTACATCATCCACGAACTAAAAGATAGTAGTGTACAATACTTTAAAAGAATACGGGACATATACAAAAACTCACGCGCACCCACTCTATCTCTCTCTCTCTCTCTCTCTCACACACACACACACACACATACACACACACACACACAGACACACACATACACACACACACACACATATACACGCGCAACCGAACGCACACATCAACACGCTTATATACATACATAACAGAGATATAAAAATAAAAAAACACAGTAAATTACAATGCCTGATCCTTATTGGCGTTAATAACATATTTTTAAAAAGCACTCAAGGAAAGTGCAAAGATGTCGATGTTTTCAAAATATATATTGTAGTTGTTGACGAGTTGGTACATTGGGGCACGAAGTCCTGCGTTACTACGACAGTGTAATGTGAGTACTGATTGTAAAGGTAGACCAAGACCAAGAAAAAGATGGATGGATTGTGTGAAGGATGATATGTGGTGTGACAGAAGATGTATGTCAGAATAAAAGCGTGTGGAAGGAAAAGACATATTGTGCCGACCCCAATTAATTGGGATATGGTGAAAGAAAAGAGAGATATTTAACCAACTTTAAAAAGGAGTTCTCAATTCATATGCATAAAACATGCAAATTTTTGGATATTCGTCACTTGATTTTTCCCTGAATTGTGAACCGATTTTCAAAATTTTTGTTTTCATCGAAAAGGTATACTCCAGAATTGGTCCCATGGTCACCAAGTCAGGATTAGGTGAGTCGATTTCAGGGAAATCGGGAGTAACCCTTATTAAAGAACGCCAGGTGCCTATATTCCTCGAAAAAGAAGCTTGTATACGCGTGCCAGTATTATATTTTCTACAGGCGTTTAATTTTTTTGTATGCATTTTACGCTATTTCTCCCTCAATAGTGGGATGATTTCAAATTGTTTTTTTTTTATTCATAAGAGTATACTCCCGAGATGGTCCCCAACAAAGTATTTTTTATTTATTTAACAAAAACAAACCTTCAAACTTAAAAGCAAAAATACAATATTTAACCGACTTCTTTCTCAACATCTTGAAGTCGGTTCGAAGTAAAACATAAAAATCAACAACAAATTTGCAAAATATAGTAATTTTCATATTTATTACATAGTTTGACATTATGCCATACTAGGGGAGCGGAGCGGTTTAGAACATGAACTATTTTTTTGCGCACTAGCAATTTTTTATTTTTATTTTTTTTATTGCAAGAGTTCAGCATACAGGCAGATGGCCCACTGAATGGAAAGCGGTTACCATCGCCTATGGACATTTGCAACACCAAAGGTACTACAAACGCTCTCTTAAGGGAGACTGGAACCTGGTCACTTATGCCGGAACACAACTCAAAGTTGTTATGGCGGCATGCTCTAGACCAGGGGTGGTAGCCATCCAGTCGGGCAAATGCCCTACCACTTGGCTGTGGGTTGTTTTGTCGCCTCTTACGACAGGCCGCCCGGCCACGGAAATTGTATTCTTTCTCCGGTCCTGCACACATAAATATTGCACAGATAATATATTAATTTCTTCATTGTTCCTAATTTAACTTAGACTATATATACAGAAACCTTAT
Source organism: Dendrolimus kikuchii (assembly GCA_019925095.2). Taxonomy (NCBI): domain Eukaryota; kingdom Metazoa; phylum Arthropoda; class Insecta; order Lepidoptera; family Lasiocampidae; genus Dendrolimus; species Dendrolimus kikuchii. The sequence goes on from CM034412.1 coordinate 14,794,237, forward strand.
TGTTTACGTGATGTGCACACCAGTATTCTAATGAACATTAAATATTATTATACAAATTTCTGAGATTGGGCAGTTTTACTGATACACAGTGAGCTAAATAGGTCGGTGCCACCGGTGCCCAGGCACAGGGCGTAGACTCTGAGCGGCGCAAGAATGGCCAGACCAGGCAGGACTATTATTTTTTCGGTTTGCCCCTGAGTTCCCGCTGCGCCCCTAGTGCTCGATTTCAACACATGTATGCCAGTATCATCAAAAACGTCGGTTGAATTAGACAAAACATCGCGCTTGTTTTTTTGTGCTAGTTCTTTAAAAAATTAAATTTTTCTTCCGAAATATTAGATAACTGGTCCACCAACACCAAGGTCCTTGTGCGTTATTCTATCACCCTGAATGTAATTAAGTAGGTCTATACATAGCATTGCACTAGCTAGGGTACCTATAATATCTAAAAAATCAAGGACGCAGTTATAGAACCTCGCATAAGATGCATAAAAGGCTATTTATCACACTGTTGATACAAACATGCCCAATCTTTCGGCAACTCTATCAGCGATATCATCTATCTGTATTTACATAGCATCACGTTCATGTATTAACCATAGTCTTTGACTGTGCCAAATTATACATCAATATATTGATGGATGAAACGTGACGCGCCAGTGTCCGGCGATTTTCATGAGATAGTAATAACAGAATTAGACTCCTGTACAATAGGATCTCATTGAGGCTATTAACAATTGAATGAAGTAACGGTGTTAGGAATTTACTTTCAGTAAGTCACAAGTCAAGAACCTCTGAATGGCAAGCGACAGGTGGTGATCACTCAAGCGTGACATTGATCGAGATGATAAAAGAATAACAGCAGCTCATTCTGTGTATTACGGTAATCTGATGAGGCACGTGGAACTATTTCTAGGGTTCCATAGTCATTTTGGTTATATTTGTTAAGCCATTTTCTCTTCTCTTTGCCAGGTGGTAGGGCATTTGCCCGACTGGATGGCTACCACCCTTGGTGTAAAGTATGTCGCCATAACAACCTTGAGTTGTGTTCCGGCATTAGAGACCAGGTTCCAGACTCCCTTAAGACAGCAGCAGAGCATTTGTAGCAACTTTGGTTCCATTGTTCCGCAATACGACTGTAGTAACATTTCAGTAATTATTATAAATCATGACTATATTATCATCTAATTGTGTCGAAGGGAACAAATGAATGCCCGGCTGTTCCCAATATTACAAAGTGCCAACGCAACTGAGCTAACAAATTTAAAGACTTCACACACCACTCAATACACATTGTATTTCCTTAGAAAATAATCTAGGATACCTCTGAAAAATTAATTTCGTTGCCTTTTCTCTTTTAACAATTTAGAAAAGACAGTGGAAATTACAAGATTCTAATTATGTATGTTATAATTATTATATAAAAATTAAAGAACTTAATTTGAATAAACATAAAATATTTTGACTTAACAACCCACAGCCAGGTGGTAGGGCATTTGCCCGACTGGATGGCTACCATCCCTGGTCTAAAGTATGTCGCCATAACAACCTTGAGTTGTGTTCCGGCATTAGTGACCAGGTTCCAGATTCCCTTAAGAGAGCAGCAGCGCATTTGTAGCAACTTTGGTGGTGCAAATGTCCATAGGAGATGGTAACCGTTTTCCATCAAGTGGGCCGTCTGTGTGCTGAACTCCTGCAATGAAAAAAAAAATCCTGGCTACTTTACCCAGTAGCGGAGCTGCCACTTTTAGTTCCTCTATTTTTCGTGAGACTTCTTTCGTGGCGCGGACTCTACAATGTAGTTTGATCGGAAAAAATATTCGTTTCGATACAAAAAAAAAATACTGTTAAAAAAGTTACATACATACATACATACATAACTTCACGCCAGTTCCCTTGCGGGGTAGGCACGAACAACAGAGCGCCATTTAGGCTTATTCTTACACACCTCACTTGCTTCTTTGACATTCATAACTCTTGTCATGCACGCTCGTCTGTTCTTAAGGCTCCTGACATCACCTTCTGCTAGTACACGATCAATTCGATCATGGAAGGTGTGTCGTGGCCTTCCACGACTTCTGCATCCGTCCACTTTTGCATTGTATATCTGTTTTGTCATTCTTTCATCATGCATTTTAGTTTTATTTATATGATTTTAATATTTATTAATAAGATTTTTTATTATTGGCGGTAATAAAAAATATTATATTATAAACGTATGTAACTTTAAAGATAATCAACGGAAATCTCCAATGATGAACACAATGTTCTTACATGTATAATTTCTATGTTTATAAACAAATATATATCACTAACTTTGGTTATTATATCACTTTAAATAATAAATCCGCCAACTGTAACAATTGTTTTGGTTAATTATTTAGTGAATCAAGTAGCGTAACCGATTTCGACAGACTGTTGTTTATAATGTTCACAAGGTTATGTGTTGGCAGTATTGTCAGTTTACCTAAATTAAAATAAATGTATGTATTACCTGGCGAAATCAATGCCAAATACGTTGGAGCCCAAACTGGCAAAATACAATAACACACAACTGGGATTAATACTAGAATAGTGAAAACCGATGTCCACGATACATTTAAAAACCAATAAAAAAAGCATTAGAATAGTCAAAACACTTTCAAACTAACGGTATTACAAAATTCCAGTATAATGTCACAGATTATAAAGTGCAATGGAGAGCAGTAGGGCAAGTTTGTGACACCGCACTTATTTAAGCTGTGGCTCGCTGTATATAAAACATAATAAATTGCACGTTACGCTAAGAAAAATTAAATTAATCTCAGAGTTTTTAATTATGTGTATATTAATTGAGTTTTTGGCAGCCTGTTTGTGGCGAGGCAAATACAGCCGACGTGCGCTCGGGAATGTTCGTTTGTTTCCGCGAACCCCGCCCGTAGCCGAGTCCTGGAGGACAGGCAGTCTTGGGTATACCATTACGCCGTAAGGCCGCGCGCAATCGCTCCCACGCCACGCGCCAGGGAAGCCTATAATTTGCGAGACGAAACAACGCGACGTTGTCGTCCAAATTATTAGTTTAAGTAATTAAGTATTAAGGCTCATGTAAACAGTTACTTCTAATATATACAATACAGTTTATAATATATGATTCGTTTAATTTTACCGACACCCATATGTTAAATAATATACAGTCACGGTTCAAAAGTGTTCGTCAGATTAAAGTCGACGTTTGCTTGCGCGATTACAAGAAACAATACTGCCAAGATTTTAATAAATTTGACGTTTGTAATAAATCGGATCATAAATCTCGGCGTAATCGGTGTACATATGGAACGGAATGGGAAAATTTTCATAAAATGAAAACTACCGGGCCAAACTATGTCAAATTTTTAGGGGAGCAAATGGCAGCTATTTCGCGTCGAAAAAAAAAGAATCACGTAAATCGGATAATAACTCTCAGAGTAATCGGTATACATATGGAACGGAATGGAAAAATTTTCATAAAATGAAAACTACTGTGCCAAACTTTGTCAAATTTTTAGGGGACCAAATGGAAGCTATTTTGCGTCGTACAAAAAAAAAAATCACGTAAATCGGATCATAAATCTCGGAGTAATCGGTGAACATACATAAAAAAAGGTATTCCGACGAATTGAGAATCTCCTCCTTTTTTTTAAAGTCGGTTAAAACTATAGAAACGTGAAAAAAGTAAATTGCAATGTTGACAGTGACAGACGCTGAGATTAACAATAAGAAACAAAGAGGATATAATCACTACGCTTGACATAAATATTAAACTCAATAAAAAGGTTTTACATGTCTAAACAATCTTCATAGACGAGATAGAAAATCAAACAACTGTAATTCTTGCAACAACTCAGAAGGGTTTATGGTAATAAAAGAACAGCAACTGATCACTATATTTATAATGAAGGCCTCTGTAGTTGAGCGGGCTAAGCCTTTGCCGGCTTACCTCACTGCAACGCAGAGGCTCCGGGTTCGATTCCTGGCACGGTAAATTTCGGAAACGAATTTTCTCCGTCATTTACTAGGGTCTGTGTGTCTGGGATCGGCCTCAGAGTAGTCCGTTGTATATTGTCCATAACACAAGCGTAATTCGCTTAATTTGGGGATATACAGTGTGTGTGTTTGTCTGCCGATTTATTATTTATTTATTTATGTATAATCAGAGAACCTTAAGATTTTAACATATTTCTTACACTGACTCTGCACATGGTACGAGTATAAACATTGATAGAACATCTCGATTATTTTTCAATGTCTAACATATTGAAGTATTCAGTTATTAGGAGACTTTTTTTTTATTGGACTTGACTTTATGTTGTTGGTCCGAAGACCTTTCAACTTTACCGGGGTTTTTGCGAAGCGAAGGCGCTCGAGCCCGGGGGGGGCAACTTGCTCGAGGGAGCTCCCTAAGGAGTTTTACCTCAGCTGGACTGTTGCCATGAGAGGGGGATGAATTTAATGATGCCCACCATAGGGCGACACAAAGCACTAATTGAGAACGGGCGACGGGTAATATAAAGCCCGAGGGGAAGGATCCCGGCGGGCCGGGATCGGCGGTTCGCGGCGGCCTACGCTATCTTACTGCCGTTTCGTAGCGTGTTATGGCTGGGAGAGAAGAAACGGCGAAAGAAACTTCCCAGCAACACGCCTAGTCTATCCTGTGGGGGGGCTATGTCTCCTAACGTCCCTCGCAGGGACGTGGAGAGATCTTGATTTGCGGCGCCTGAGACGCCGCCGTATTAGGAGACATTTTGGTTTAAACGAGAGCAACAAAATATTTTCTTTTTGTTAAAATACAAAAGGTTATCAAATCTAACACACCCATAACATAATCTACACATACGTATAATAAATCTGTAGAGGTCGAATGTCTGTACAATGAAAAAAAAAATGCTAAAAACCGAGTCAGGGGGATGTAAGAAGTTAAATAGAAGTAATTTAGATTTTTTTTCAAATTTTCTGTATCTCTGTTTGTCTGCCTGTTTGTACCGGTTAATCTCCAAAACGACGGGACTGATTTAAATGAAATTTTGTGTGGTGGTAGCTTATATCCCTGGTCAACGTATAGGATACTTTTGATCGCGAAAAATTAAAGAGTTCCCTTGGGATAGTTAAAAAATCGCACCACGCGGACGATGTCGCGGGCATCAGGTAGTCTTATATAATAAAAAAACATACATGAGCAAATAATGTACATATGGAATTTATGTAACTTGAATACTTTATCTTTAGATTTTGTGTTAGACCCAAAAATGGAACTTAAAGTTTAAGAAATATGTTTGTACTTACATAAAATTCACGGCATTGAGGCTGGAAACTCAACATTATGCTGGATCAGAAGCAGATTTTCACTTCCAGCTTCCATTAATAATGTATTGATGAAACAATACGTCAATCATAGTTGGTCTTTGATCTTCTGCTATATCTTGAGTCTAAGCATTATCGGAGTTTAAGCCGGAATTTTGTGATCATCACTTGGTAGTTTTTGAAACAAAAGAGAGACGATTATTTGACTTTATGGTTTTTTTTTTGGATTTTATGGCTTGGCAGCAAGGCCTTATTGCCAGATCTTAGATTCAATGTAGTTTCTTCGTTCTCTTAAACCTATGTGTAGCATAGCTGAACTGTAGGTTATCAGCTAGTGCCATTCAACGGAGTTCTTGTGACAACTCAAAAAGCCACATTTGACTTTACAGTTCACATTTGTCACAAAACACATAATACTACTCAAAAACTATCAATATCCTACAACCGTTGTTCATTTTAGAGTGATTTTACACATTTTTGGAAAATAAAACTGCACAGCACAACGTCCCCTTTCAGTTCCCGCCAAAAACTCCGACTTTATGGTTTAATTTTCTTGTCCACAGATAATCTAGAGTATACAATGGGCTAAGTCTACCACGATGAACGAAAGTCGTGAGCGGATTCGGCGCGAGCGGGAGCGAGAGAAGAACACATACACATCGCCCCGTCTCGCTCTTCGGCGGGTCCTCCTGCTGGCTGAAGGGAGGCAGTTCAGGGAAGCCGCGGCTATAGTCTCCAGATTGGGGCCGGGAGTGCTACAGACAGTTGCCTCGGACCTACCCACAGACCTGTTGGTCGAAGCGTTGCCGCATTCAGCGCATTTGATTGAAACTCTGCTAAACAGGTAAGATTTTATTAAAACTAGGTTTTAACTATTTTAAGGGCGTCACGCACACACGCACGCACGCATGCACGCATATCAAGGTTTAATTATGCTTTAATTAATTCATAAACGCAGAAAACACTGGCAGTGCCTCGTAAGAGGATGTGCGCAATTCATGCGTGGACCGTTATTGCTGTAACATTCTTGACAGGCGTTCCCGTGTCAACTTCGCTGGGCGTAAAACATTTTTACTTTTTTTATTTATTAATCTCAATCAAATATAGCCTATCTATTTCTATTCTAAAGAAGTTTCACTTCGTAAACCTATTTTCGGAATTATAAGAATTGGACTATTGAAAAATTTGACACATGAGAACAGACCGCCGTACAAAAAAATCATTTGAATAAACATCAATAACTAAAACTTGTCTTTTACCAAAACATAATTAATTTTTTTTTTTTCAAATCATAATTCATGTAGAGTCATCGTTAATTCATAATTTAAATGAGAAAAAAATCAATGAATGTTTGATTTAGATTGATCTGGCCGATTGCCAGATTTCAAGGGTGCAAGGGTAAGAGGGAATGGAGATAAATGGACTCACCCGTAATAATATGAGCTGAGTAACCGGAGCGTCTGCGATACAGGAGCAGCAGTGCGTGTTCTCTTGTTATATATCTCCCGCTTCACAACTAGATTCACTTGCCACTTATCACCAAGCTCTTGGAACCCGGTTAGTATTGCAATTGGGTGGATATCTCAAATGCGCGCGCGATGCGTGAACATCCTGGGGCCCGGGGAAAAGGTGACGGCTCCCATTTATAGTGCTGACTAAGTGCTGTTGTCGTCGAGGGGAAGACGAGCAATCTTTGTGACTGGTCTCGTTAAGCTGCCATCCTTGGTGCTGAGTTCTACGACTCGGACGACGTCATCCTTTCCGGGCAGAATCTTCTTTATTCTTCCCATCTTCCACTGGAGTCTGGGAAGATTATCCTCCTTTATGAGTACCAGCTCACCAATCTTGGGTCGACTGGTTTCCGTAGTCCATTTAGATCGGGAACCGCGATGTGAGCTACCATTTTTCTGGGTTTTAGACCAGGCAGTACGTGATGACCCAAAGCAGGGGGCATCGTGGGCCAGGTATCAGGTGGGGCCTTGAGCCAAGTAGGCGACCACCATAGGTCATAGGCTAAGAGTTCCTGTGCTGATATTCCCCTGCTAGCACAGTCGGCAGGGTTAAGAGCTGAGGGTACATGTCTCCAAGTAGGGTTACATGGATTGGCTGCAATGGCAGAGACTCGATTGGCCTCAAAGACCTGTAGGGATTGAGAAGGAGTTTTAAGCCAGGCGAGTACGATAGTACTGTCTGACCAACAAAAGTGTTGCTGAATGGTAATGTGGGCAGAAAGTTGAACAGAGACGCGAGAAATGAGCAGCGAAGTGAGGTGTGCAGCTGAAAGTTCCAGCTTTGGTATAGTCTGTCGGGTTTTAATGGGGGCTACCTTGGATTTAGAAACAAGTAGTCTGACGTGTACCTGACCCGTGATATTCGTTTCATGAAGATAGACTGCGGCTGCATATCCGGATTCGGATGCATCGGCAAAACCGTGTAGGGTGTAGGTGGAATCTTTGCTGGTGCAAATTGTTCTGGGGAGTCGAAGAGCAGAGAGTAGAGGTAAGTCTTCAAAAATGTGCTGAAATTGAAATGTGACATCATTGGGAGCCGATTCATCCCAGTCTAACTTTAGAGTCCATAGGTGCTGAATGAGCAGTTTTGCGCGGAAAATAACTGGGCTGATCCATCCACTAGGATCGTATAAACGAGCGATGGTACTGAGTATTGACCTTTTGGTAAATTTTTCCAGTGTAGGTACCGAAATGTGATATGTAAATTCGTCCGTTTGGGGTATCCATTGCATACCAAGTACCTTGATTGCATTGGAGTCGGGTACAACATCAAAATCCTTGGGTATGTCACATTGATCATCCGGGAAGCGTTCTAAAAGCTGACGAGAGTTTGAGGTCCACTTTCGCAAATGAAATCCCCCTAGGGCTAGTAACTCAATGAGTTCAGTCTGCAGAGCTATTGCCTTGTCAACTGAATCATGCCCAGTCAGAATGTCATCCACGAATATGGAGTGCGTAAGAACCTGTGCAGCCTGGGGAAAACGGTGACCTTCATCAGTGACCAGCTGTATAATAGATCGATTGGCGAGGAAGGGGCTGGGTCGTAGGCCATACGTGACAGTGGACAGGGCGTAAGTGAGCAGAGGTTGATCCGGAGAAGAGCGCCATAGAATGAGTTGGAACCGTCTGTGGTCTGGGTGAACTAGTATATTTCTAAACATCATCTGGATGTCTGTACTAAAGACCACTTTGTGAGTACGAAAATTTAGAATGATGTCAGTAATATCACGTTGGAGCGGTGGGCCAGTGTGCAGACAGTCATTAAGACTGACACCATTAGAGCTCTTACAGCTGCCATCAAAAACCGTGCGAAGTTTTTCAGAGTTGGCTTTGAAGATGCCATGATGCGGGACGTAAAAATGGTCTTTTCCTTTGAATGTGCTGGGGTGACAAAGAGCCATGTGGCCCATGTCAATGTATTCCTTCATGAAGTCGATATATTTTGAGCGGAGGGTAGGATCTCTTTGGAGTTTGCGCTCCAAATTAAGGAATCGTCGTAGTGCAATAGCGTGGGTTGCACCGAGCTTAGGTGCCTTTGTAAGAAAGGGAAGGGATACTATGTATCGCCCTGTGGGATCACGTGTGGTGGTAGAACGAAAGTTCTCCTCACACTCGTCAGAGGTTGAGTTGTCCTTTGATTGCACTTCTTCGACTTCCCAGAATCTCTCCAGAGCGGAGTGTATTTCTTTATTTGAGTGTTGGGGTTGTAAACAGTCAATATTTACTAGTGCTGAATTAACTTGAGGCTCAGGCTTTGTGTAGTTTGGATTGATAGGACCTAAAAGAGCGAAATTGAAGATCGTGCCGAAGGCTATTGGCCTGCCGGGGCCCAAAAAAATTTTGTTACCATCCAAAATTTGGCCCAAGACATCAGAACCCATAATCAAGTCAATAGCGGCTGGAAAACGATAAGACGAGTCTGCTAGGGGAAGCTGTGTCGAGTCGAGGAGTGGAACAACGTCAGGTAACATTGTTAATGGTAAAAGACCTGTCAAATCTGGTAGAATGTATGCCTTTGCGCTAATTACTGGGACTTCGGTGTGAATAGGGCGGAATGTGATGGTAGTTGAAGAACTAGAGTTTTGAGTCTGCTGATTACCGACTCCTGTAATTTTTAGTTCTGTGTGCTCGACAGGCAAACGTAATTTTTGTGTCATAGTTTTAGTTAACAAGGTTAGCATGGAACCGCTGTCTAATAATGCTCTTGCCTTATGAAATTCTCCAGCGTTGTCTGCTAGTTCTAGGGACACAGTGGGTAATAAAACTGGTGGATCGTGTACTGTAATGTGCTGAGTATGTGCTGAAATATGACTGTCATTTTGGTTAGCTTTATCAGAGGAAGTAACAGGGCTGCCGGGCAAGTGATTATTATGATAAACTTTATTATCATAGTGCTGAGTATGAAACTGGGATTTATTTTGTTTACGTGATGTAGTGGATGGTGTATATTGTAGCGATGGTATGGGTGGGTGTAGTGTAGTATTGTGTAAGTGAGTAGCAGGTAGTCATTGTTGTGAATTAATAGGTGAATTACGACGAGAAGAGTTTCTTGATTCCGTGGTTGGGCGGGTGTGTTCTTGTCCTCTTAGTTGTGGGGGCAAGAGGTGAGAATTGTCATATGTGGGTGATTCAAAGCCACTGCGATGTAAGGTGGTATGGTGTTTCTCGCTATCACATTCTCTACACCGTCCTGTGGATCTGCACTCGTCAGAGTAATGGGGTCCTAGACACTTACGGCACCGTTCATGAGCTTGGATAAAATCCCAGCGCCCTTGCGTAGGCTGTCTTAGGTATTCACCGCAGTTCAGCAACCTGTGTCCTCTAACGTGACACCAAGGGCAGTAATAATTATTGGTCGGTGCTGGTGGGTGGGCGGAATCTTGTGCTATGGGCTCGAAATATTGTGTAGACTGTGGGTATCCTTGAGCGTACTGTACAGGGTACGCTTGACTTTGTAGAGGATATGCAGGGCGCGTTAAAGGTGGGCGGACGGAAGTAGTGGGCTGAAAACGAACGTGCCGAATTTCTGGTCTGGGTGCAGAAGCGCGTGGTTGGTACCGTGCTGAGGGAGAAGCACGTTCAGTTTGTCTGTATGTCGGGCTGAGGGGAGGGGGGGGTGGGTTATATGTCTCAGTTTCTGTGCAACGTGCATGGTCTTCTAAGAATGTGATTACATCCTTTAAGGTGGGCAGAGTGTCTGAAGACCCATGCGTTCGTTCAAATAATGTGCGAAGCTCGCCCTTTAACTTCCGCACTACTATTGACACTAGGACGTAGTCTGAGTCATGTAGTGGTAAGTTTAGGTTTTTAAGCGCCGATTGGGTTGAAATAAGAGGGGCTAAAAATAACTGTCTGATTTGTGAGCGGGTGGTGATGTGGGGTAACTCTAGTATCATATCTATAAACCTATCAATGAGAACTCGGCGATTTTCGTAGCGATTGGCAAGTGTTGTCATCGCTACATCGTAGTTCTCATCGGTAACCTTGAGGTGTGATACCATACTGAGAGCTTCTCCGGAGAGGCAAGAAAATAAATAGTGTAATTTAACTGCACCTGACAAATTACCGGCAGTGTCCGTAAGGCTTTTGAAAATAGTTATGAAAGATGGCCAATCCTCAAGCTTGGAAGAAAATTTGGGTAGATCTATTTTGGGCAGAACAGTAGACGTGGAGAATGTGGGCGAGCTTGGTTTGATGCTTGAGCTGATGGTGATGTTTGCCACCAAAATTTTTTCATATGCTTCTATAGCCGAGGTGTAGTAGTCAAAGTACCATTTTTCCACTTTGTCGTCAAGGTCTTTAGAGTCCAAGATCTCATAATATACTGTATCCAACTTGCCCTTTATATCGTCCAATTTTGTAAAGCGCCCTATGAAATCGTTTACACTATACTTTTTGTCTCCTTTTAATATAAGGTTAGCTATCTCTAATAGGAAAGTTATGTACTTATGGGTTTGCATAAAGATGGCAGATTGTGATTTGGTAGGCATGACGATGAGAAGTGCACAATAAGAAAAGGAAAAGCAAACGAAAAAAAAAAAAATTTTTTTTTTTTTTTTTACTAATGCTAATAAAGAACACGCAAGAAAGCAGCCAGAGAAACGTAAGAAATACGAAATAAATAAAAATGATTAGGAAAAAAAATATATATCAAACTGTCGTGTGCGCTGAGTCTTAATAAACACGAAGCTATATATAAGCTATAAAAGTTGCACGGCAAGCTAACCACACCGAGTGAAACGAATATAATATTCAATATTATTATATCGATCCGATATCACGTTTAGTGCAAGTATTCGAGAATAGGTGTGCTGAATAAAGTACAGAATACGTACTCGAGGTTATATTAACCTACCTACGTACCAAAAAATAGTTATCGTGTAGCAATTTGCGTAATTATCTGAGGAATGTGGAATGGGTATTCAAATATATAAGGGCAGAAGTAATATGTTTATAAGAAAACAAAAAAGAAAAAACAAGGGCAGAAAACGGGTAAATGGGCAGATTGATAATGATTGTTTATTTAACTTTTTAGGTATGCGAAAATTTACAATTTGGTTTGAATTAACCATAAAATGGCAAAATACGGTTGTTGCAGACTGTATAAATAGGTCGCCAGTTGGAATATCCGGCTCGAAGGACCATATGATCTGGCCGATTGCCAGATTTCAAGGGTGCAAGGGTAAGAGGGAATGGAGATAAATGGACTCACCCGTAATAATATGAGCTGAGTAACCGGAGCGTCTGCGATACAGGAGCAGCAGTGCGTGTTCTCTTGTTATATATCTCCCGCTTCACAACTAGATTCACTTGCCACTTATCACCAAGCTCTTGGAACCCGGTTAGTATTGCAATTGGGTGGATATCTCAAATGCGCGCGCGATGCGTGAACATAGATTTTTTAAATTTATTCTACATTAGAAAGTAAACGTGTTCTATAGACATGAATACAAAATTTATAAAAGATATAAAAAAATAATAATTACCAAAGTGAAAATCGGCTAAGCGCATATTGGACGCCCCTTTGCTTTCCCACCTTCATTCCTACTCCCTTGTCCCATACCTTATGTCATTTTCTTTTTTTTTAGCCAGGGGAAGTCCGATCGACGACCCCAAGCCGCGACAAGCACAGAAGCTTGAGGGGATAGTTCGTGACCCCGGTGTGGGATTCGCCAGGTCGGGGGTGGCACTAGGATACCCAGTCAGAACTGGTGCCATGCTATTACCACTAACACAGTTTTTTTTTATTTTTAACAACTACGGAGTTCCGTACCCTTTTTTACAATGAAATTTAAGAAGTTAGGAAGTTGTACACGCTTATTTGTTACTTTGTTATTGCGTGTGACATTTAATGAATGCATGTTTGTGTTGTGGTGTACCTTAAGAATCACTTATTATATTAATTTATTCTAATTTTAATACTGAACTTATACTAATGTAGAGTATATCTATTACATGCTGGTGTTGTGAGGAAGTGCATGTGCAGTGAGTGCCTTATGTCCACCACATGTCCGTATGAACCACTAACACAGTTAGGGATACCCACTAAAACTCCTGGGTGTTCCGTCCTGCATCTTATGCCAGGGTTACGGGAAAACGGTCCCAACTTCGCGTGCCCTCTTCGTTTCCTGTCCCATAGCCTCTATTCCATTTTTTTTTATTGCAAGGGTTCAGCGGACAAGCAGACGGCCCACTTGCTGGAAAGCGGTTACCATCGCCTATGGAGATTTGCACCACCAAAGTTGTTACAAATGCGCTGCTGCTCTCTTAAGGGTAGACTGGAACCTGGTCACTAATGCCGGAACACAACTCAAGGTTATTATGGCGACATACTTTAGACCAGGGGTGGTAGCCATCCAGTCGGGCAAATGCCCTACCTGGCTGTGGGTTGTTTTGTCGCCTCTAACGACAGGCCGCCCGGCCGCAGGAAATTGTATTCTTTCTCCGTTCCTGCACGGATTTCTGGGGAAACGCGGTTTAGAGTGTGGGACTCTCACCATGTCGGGGTGGCACTAGCACCGCAAGCAAGAAACGCTATTGCCACTCCACGGTCGGGGATACCAATTAAAACAGGACTACGGGAAATTGGAGGCTCGACCAACTGCACGTATTCTGGCAGGCAGAGGCCTCTAGGGCTACATCCACTACCGGGGGGAATCTTGACTCCCGGCATCGTCCCACGGAAGGAGAGATGAGCGAGTGTGGAACACAACGCGCCCTCCTTCGACGGAATTATTGGTGGGTGGGAACTTCCCTAAGGTCAAATCGAAATCCATCCTCCGGCTCTGGCGTGTCCTCTTTTGTCAGGATTAAGCGCTTGTAGGAGAGGACGACGTCCATTTGGTTTCACTCTCAGCTATGGCCCGGACCACGACCGGAAGTATCCCATTTCTCCTATGTGATCCCTCTGCGCTATTCCTTTTATCCCATCCCAGAGACCTGGAAACGCATTGGCTTCGCCCCTATTGACATTAGGTGGCACATCTCCCTTAAAGCCAGTTTCGCGAAAGCAGTTTGTGAAACACATTGTCACAACAATTAAACAATCAATTATAACACCACACAAAGTCACAAACACACAACTAACAACAAAACTTACACACATACCCACACCAACGCGCACTACCACCGCATTGCATTACACGCACACTTCACAAACAAACCAAGACACACAAAGAGCCTAAAAATTAATAACCCAGGCACAGAAAAGAAAAAACAACACACATGGCACTAAGATAATATATATAGGTATAGACATAAGGCACACACTGCACATGAATTTCCTCACAACACCAGCATGTAACAGATATAGTCTACATTAGTATAAGTTTAGTATTCAAATTAGAATAAATTAATATAATAATTTATTCTTAAGGTACACCACAATACAAACATACATTCATTAAATGTCACACACAATAACAAATAAGCGTATACAACTTCTTAACTTCTTCTTAAATTTAAGTGGGAAAAAAAGGGTACGGAACTAGAGTCCGTAGAGTTGTTAATAAAAAAAAAAGCAAGTTTCGCGAAACAAAATTAAGTCATCTTTCTATATAAGAGAGTCAGAATACAGCTAGGTATATCCACCCTCTGTACAGGGTCTCTAAATTAGTGTACGGTGTTCCAGCCGCTCAGTTTAAAATGCTGTCCTGGCAAATTATTTCCATAAATACCCGCTTTTCCTAACCGCGTTATCCAATCACTTATTCCCAGTCGCCATCTTCCGTTCTCATACGCCTATCCTTGTCGTACTTACCGCTGTACTCCACCCCTGTCATCGAAGTAAGTTAGCTCTTCCAGGGGCTTTCTCAGGCACTTATTGCGCTAGGATCGGCGTGGGCGTAACTACGTTCTAAGTCTCATGCCTTTCCTGCCATAAGCGCAGGGCTGTCGGAGGAGGGTTTAGTGGGTATTAGCCATTTGGGCTCGAGTCTCCACTCAAGCCGGTTGATTACTGTTTGGATTGCCCCTTCTGGGAATGCCTCCATGATCAATTATGGTCTAATCCCTTGCAATGGACCCGGTATTGTGTGTAAATAGCATTTCCCCCGCCTGAAAAAAAAAACTTACCGCTGTACTGACACTGCTCATCTTTACGAGTAAGTCTGCTGTCGACCCTCGTCGCACATAATCTGCTGTCCACAGTTGTACGATGTTGTGAACCCCGCACAACGAAGTGGGGTGTGTTCTCCCAGGGCACACTCCAGGCACTTTATTGCGCTGGATCGGCTGGGCGTAACTATGTTCTAAATCTCAGCCTTTACAACACATTCAAAGCGCAGGGTCGTCAGGGAGGAGGGGGTTTTTAGTGGGTATTGGGGTTGCTCGCCCGTGCAGCAACGCTCGGAGTCTTCCACACTATTCTGTGACGTCGATCGCGGACGGAGCGCTGCCAAGAGCATACTATTGCTGCAGTGTTATCGCCCCCGACCGACGCGTGTCGTTCCCCTAGCAACGACCCAGTTTGTGCGTAAATCGGTTAAGCATTTTCCCTCGCCTCAAAACAAAAAAAAAAAACCTCATTTATTTTAATGTCATAGACAAATATTTAATTATTATGTGGAATGTATTTTTTAAACTCACTTCAATAAAAAATTTGTAACTGAGAGCACAATCTTTTTACTTTAAAGATTTTCCAACATACGATAACCCGCACATCTTTCACGCACCAATTGCCTATAACTGCAGTTATACCGCGCCTCGTGTGAACATATAATATCGAAGGCTGCAAGAAGGAGACAAGCCAGGAGATTTGCTGCAAGGCTCACAACTTGGTCTATCCTATCCATAGTAGCAATCCTACCACCGCCATTTGGATACGCGTTCAGTTCCTAATACTGGGCTGTTGCGTTAACATACGGTAATAAGCATTTAAACCAACTCCTGGGTCATAAATCAACAATACGCGTGAAAGTGCGTACTTTTGAGCACATATTTTAAAACAGGTCTAAGGTTGCATGGACAAGTTTATTTTACGGCCTGTTAAACCTTAAATTCAAGTCAATAAAGTTCAATATAACAAACCTTGAGTACATTATCGCCTTGTATTGTTTATTAGTGAGAAGGAAAGGAGATATTATATGTTCTATAATATGAGATTAACTATCAATTACTCTTGATTAATGCCGGGGTTTAATGTTTGTATCGAAGAGCGAGGCCATGGTCTGCCAGACGCTGAAAGCGGCGTCTAGCGGCAATTGACGTTGAACAACGTCTCCGGATTTGGATTATCGTTTTACCAATGATCACCCTGAACCAGGAGAATCTGAAAATGCAATTTTTAGAATTTTTGTCTGTGTGAATGTTCCGGTTAATCTCTGAAACGGCTAGACCGATTTTGATGGGATTTTCACTAACTGCTTTTAAGGATTAAATTAGGCTAATTTTTTTCTTTTTTAGGGTTTGGCGAAAAAATATTAAAACCATTTGATTCGGCTAAAAATTACACGCGGAAAAAGTCGCGAACAGTGCTAGTCTATAATATAATAAATATGTAGAGATAATATTTTCTTACGTTTTCGCGACTTGTATACATAATAAAACTACGTTTTAACGGTTTTAAGCGCGGTAATTTTATTTGATTTAAGACCCAAACCCAGCAAAAACCAGCTGCCAGACCTCAAGACACTGTGAGCTCTTTCTGCGTACAACGGAACACAAACCAACTTGACTGATAATTACTTTTATTTTTCCTTCCACCCATTTTAATATTATATAAAATTATTAGAGCTAGGCATGTTTGCTGAAGAGTTTCTGGCGCCGCTTCTTCTCTTCAAGCCATAACATGTTGCGAAGCGGTAGTAAATTAGATTAGGCTCCCATAGAGTAAATAATAACCATAAACAAAATTAAAAATAAAATTAAATAATTAAAATTAATAAGTTGGCGGTAGGCTAAATAAAACTTTAACAATACTCGTTGACACTTAACATCTTTGTCTTCCGTGATCACGGCCACTGAAAAGTGGCCGAAACGTCGGAAAAACCAAAATCAAATAAAATTACCGCGCTTAAAACCGTTAAAACGTAGTTTTATTAAATATGTAGAGATTTTTTAAAAATGAATAAATTAGGAGATTGTTATAAATTATTTCCGAACAGCAGATTCAGAAAATGCATAAGTTAGAATTTATGTTTGTCTGTCTGTTAGAGCATCACCTAAAAACTATTGAATGAATTTAAATGAGACTCGACACAGAGTCAATTTATATCCCGGGTCAACATTTAGAATACTTTTTTTTTCTCTCTCTCCCTCTATTTTCACTTTCTCGCTAAAGTGGACACTATATATAATAATAATAATAATCGGCAAACAAACACACACATTGTATATCCCCAAATTAAGCAAGTTACGCTTGTGTTATGGGTAATATACAACGGACTACTCTGGGACCGATCCCAGACACCCAGACCATAGTAAATAACGGAGAAAATACGTTTCCGAAATTTACTATACCAGGAATCGAACCCGGAACCTCTGCATTGCAGTGAGGTACGCCGGCAAAGGCTTAGCCCGCTCAACCACAGAGGCCGTTTTTAAACTGATAATTGGCGTTGCTTCCGTGAAATAGACGAATATAGCTACAAAAAAAATCTGCCGCCGTTGCAACCCACTAACAAAACAGTTATGGCAACGCGAGCGAAGTTTCCCTCACATATGTTGGTATAATAAACTTTTTGCTTCAACTATTACGAGCGTATTTTCTTACATTCCTCTCGTTGTACAATATCTTGATAAGCAGTGGACCGCAAACAGTCGATACAAGATAACGGGTTTCTCTAGTGTAAAGTATACGCTTAGCCTATTTTGCACGATATAACATTAATTGTGATGGTTATTTGAATGAATGAATGAATACGCTTTATTGTGTTTTAAAGATACAGTTAACAGAAATGAAATTTTACAATATTATAGGCGGTCTTATCGCTATTAGCGATTTATTCCAGACAAAAAATTTGATAAGAACTATGTGCCATTATTCTCACTGCCGAATCAGAATTGTATATATATTCTTACACACCTCACTTTCTTCCTTGACATTCATAACTCTTGTCATGCACGCTCGTCTGTTCTTAAGGCTCCTGACATCACCTTCTGCTAGTACATGATCAATTTGACCATGGAAGATGCGTCGTGGCCTTCCAAGACTTCTGCATCCATCCACTTTTGCATTGTATATCTGTTTAGTCATTCTTTCATGATGCATTCTTTCCACATGCCCGAACCACCGGAGCATTTCTTTCCTTACCTTCACCCCGACACTCTCTTTCAGACCAACTCTCTTTCTTACTTCGGTATTACGAACGCGGTCCGCGAGCGTCACTCCGCAGATTTTGCGCAGTGCTCGCATCTCGACCGCGTTTACTCTACTTTCATGCTCTCTCTTCCATACCCAACTCTCGCTTCCATATGTGAGCGTAGGTACCAGCACCGCGTTGTGTATGGCGAGCTGGGCCTTCTGGCTGAGGTTCTGAGCGCCTAGAAGTTTACCTAACGCTCCATTCACACTATTCCCCAAATTCACTCTTCTTTCTATATCAGCGGTGTACCTTCCATCCCTGCTAAGAGCACATCCAAGATATACAAACTCATTCACTTGCTCCAGCATAACATCATCGACCATATTACCCTTGCATTCGTTCTGGTTTCTTCTCTTTCAAACACCATAACCTTTGTTTTCTTCGCATATATACATACATGATATAATATACAAACATTAATAAAAATAATACCTATGTTTGTATAGTTCTAATAAATTCTATAATATTTCCAACGGCATTTTAATTCGAATCCTGCAACTCGTAACAATATTATGTATGATGTATTATAGAAAGGTCTGACTTGGAAAAGAGCACTTAATATTAAAATAGCTGTACAAAGCCCCTGACTATGTTATGGGTGAAGAGGGGTTTGATAGGCCCTTATATATAAAAAACATCTTACATAGGAATAGATAGATAGATTTCATAATTACGCTTTATAGATTCAATATTGCATCAATCAATTTAAGAGTATAAAATTAAATATTACGATCGGATCCAATGAGTGATAGTTTACGTCTTGAAGCGAAAGTGGTCGAAGGCTGAACCGGTTTGGAAATAAAAAACTTGAACCTTTCCAGACAGAGCATGAACGGAGAAATTATCGGTCCTTTATAAGATTAATCATCGCGGTGAGTTTCAAGTAAAAGTCTATATGACTTATAAGGGATTGGGCGAACCTTTCAATGTATTTAAATATATGAAATGAAACTTCTTTAGATTTGAAATTCGATGAAACGAAAAAGCGACACTAAAAAGGGATAAACATATAAATCTGTAGGACTACGCCTACGAGCACAGATTAGAGAGTCAATAAGACCGATGATTAAACATCCATTTTATCCGTGCAGGAACGGAGAAAGAATACAACTTCCTGCGGCCGGGCGGCCTGTCGTAGGAGGCGACAAAACAACCCATAGCCAGGTGGTAGGGTTTTGCCCGACTAGATAGCTACCACGCCTGGTCTAGAGCATGCCGCCATAACATCATTGAGTTGTGTTCCGGCATTAGTGACCAGGTTCCAGTCTTCCTTAAGAAAGCAGCTGCGCATTTGTAGCACCTTGGTTTTGCAAATATCCATAGGCGATGGTAACCGATTTCCATCAAGTGGGCCGGCTAGCTCTCTGCTGAACTCCTGCAATAAAAACAACATAGATCCAGTTTTAACGGAAATAAAATTGATAATAATATATTATCTGAACTGCACACACACACATTTTTTTATTGCTGGAGTACCGCAGACACGTTGACGGCCCACCTGATGGAAAGCGGCTACCATCGCCTATGGACATTTGTGACACTGAATGCTGCTGCAAATGCTCTGTTGCTCTCTAAAGGGGACTGGAACCTGAACACCAGTGCCATAAATAGCCTTTTATGCGTCCTATGCGAGCTTCTATAACTGCGCCCTTATTTTTCTAGATATTATAGGTACCCTAGCTTGAGCAATGCTATGTATAGGCCTACTTTATTTCATTCTGGGTGATAAAACAACGCACAAGGACCTTGGTGTTGGTGGACCAATTGTCTAATAATTTGGAAGAAATATCTATTTTTTTAAAGAACTAGAATAAAAAAACAAGCACGAAGTTTTGTCTAATTTAATAGACGCTTTTGATGATACTCGCATGTAGGTACGTGTTGGAATCGAGCACTAGGGGGCAGCGGGAACTTATCAGGAGCAAACCGAAAAAATAATAGTCCTGCCTGGTCTGGCCATTCTTGTGCCCCCCAGAGTCTACCCTGTGACTGGGCACCGGTGGTACCGCCCTATTTACGGCACTGCTGACGACTAATTCCGGAACACAACTCAAGGTTGTTATGGCGGCATAATCTAAAGCAGGAATGGTAGCTACCATTCCTGCTTTAGATTATGCCCGTCTAGATAGCTATCTAGACGGGCAAATACCTGGATGTCGATGTTGTTTTAAAAAAGGAAGCAAATATGTCGCCTCTTTTATTTTTTAGTATATTATATAATAAGTTATAACATATAATCGAATACAATGCAAGACTTATTTGTATTGTATTCTACTCATAGGACTAAGCCAACAAGACAGGTTAAGGTTAAAGGTTTTTAAGCTCTACCCTAATTTTGTACAATTTTCCATTTCAGAGTTTTAAATTTAGAAGGGAACTGTTTCCGCCACTGAACCGGCTGATTTAGACGTGTTTGGTAAATGGGATGCGGCCAACGTGTCTACGTAAGTCGCATCCCACACCAAAGGCTTGCCACGCTGCCAGGGAATTAGAGTCATTCCGTCGGGACGCCTACCATCGTCACGTGCAATACCGGAAAGTTTTTTTAAATATACAAAACAGCAATTAAATTCTTTTCCCATGACAACAAATAAATTGGATGACTGTTATTTATAGCTATGAAACGGCTATTAAACTAATATCCAATTAAAACAATAAAACTTTACATCTATTAGGCAACACTTTATGTAAACCACCGATTTTTATGATCAACTATTTTGTGGTGACGTGTCAATAAATGATCGGTTCCATCTTACCGTAATATACAAAACAACCCACAGCCAGGTGGTAGGGAATTTGTCCGATTGGAAGGCTACCACCCCTGGTCTAGAGTATGCCGTCATAACAACTTGAATTGTGTTCCGGCATCAGTGGCCAGTTACACCTTCGAGGCCAGCAGCATATTCGCAGCACCTTTGTTGTTGCTGTCCTGAGGCGACGGTAACCACTTCCCATGAGGTGG
This sequence comes from Dendrolimus kikuchii, assembly GCA_019925095.2. Classification (NCBI taxonomy): domain Eukaryota; kingdom Metazoa; phylum Arthropoda; class Insecta; order Lepidoptera; family Lasiocampidae; genus Dendrolimus; species Dendrolimus kikuchii. Next base: position 14,815,329 of record CM034412.1, read on the forward strand.
GCCGTCTGCCTTATTGCCCGCTTTAGACAAAAAACTGCCTATTGGAATTATAAGTTGTGTAAAAATGTACCATCTGTAGACAATTAACATCGTTTGCTTATGTCACATTTTAATCACTAATAAAACAAATGAACGGTAAATACGATATAGGAACCGGACATTAATTGTATTTATAATGTTGGTAGCAACCCCGCCGAAACTTTATTCGCAGTGCTATGAAGCTGAGTTTGCTAGTGAAGTGCATCAGCGCAGTGGCATAAAAAAATACGACCGCAGCGCCATCTTTATAGCTGTAATTAGTCTCCCCACGAAAACAACGTTATTTATCGGAATTAAAGTATCCTAAGTGTTGACACAGGATTACCGGGATCCCGGGACCCAGGATCCGGGAGTTAGGTCTGTATCGAGTTTCATTTAAATCCGTTCAGTAGTTTTACGCGATGCTCTAAGAGACAGACAAAATTTCCAAAAGATGTCATGTTACAAAAAGTATGTTAAACTGGAAGATCGTTGGATAAAAAAAAGACCGACCAAGAAAAGAGATGGATGGATTGTGTGAAGGATGCAATGATGATTTGTGATGTGACAGCGGACACACATATGTCAGAATAGAGCAGAAAGGAGAAAAGATATTTGCATTATAACAACAACAATACTCTTTATTGTACATTGAATTCCTTAGGCAGTGTCAGGTTAACATCACGAGAGGACTGCCAAAACCACTTGTCGCAGTTTTTTGATCAGAAGCCCCAAAATTTTTATAGCAATGGGATCACGTCCCTACCTACAAGATGGCAAAAAGTTATCTAACAAAATGGCACGTACATACTTTAGTCAAATGTAAATAAACTTTATAAAAAAACCTTTTGAATTTTTATATAAAATGCGAAGAAACTTTTTCCCCAACCTAATATATTGTTGCGAGCCGATACCAATACTTTGCAGGTGTCTTATTATCCCTTTGAATTTGAATGATCTCTTGTTCGCGCTAATTTCTTTGTACATGTTAAAATGGGGTCGTGTAACTTGGCACTGGCACCTCAGATGTCAAGTTATATTTAATTTTTTTGACACCACGTTTTTCTCATGTATTCTTTTGTTTCGTCATATCTGTCGTCAATCGTGTACCATTCAATTGATTAAATGCCTTTATATATTTCATAGTGCTCATTTTTTATAATTCACATATTCGACCACTGCCGATCCCGAATCGCTACAGTTCACGCCGCCGTAAGACGTCATAAAACCTTCTTTCCTCCGTTTGTATTTTGTGCGAATTTTTAGAAGCCATCAAGCCAGTCGTGTCCTGACTGCGAACGAAGCGTTACCTAGTGTACTTTCAGAGCGATTATCTTATAAGTACGGGCTTTACGCGATTTATGTGATTACGATTTTCTGCTTTGAGGTTTGGTTTTGTTGTATTCGGTTATACTTATAAGAGCTGCGAATTACGTGTGTGTACTCTTAATAAACTTTGTGATAATTCCAACGGCATTTTCGAATTTACATCCTACAAACTCGTAACAATATTGGTGTTGTATTGACCACCGTGACTTCAGTTTCTGGTCCCAGGCGGCAGAACAGCGCTGGTCCTTGTTGGCTAGCATTATGCTGATACTAAGACCAGTTTACTAGCTACTTTTTTTTATTGCCTTTCTATTTATTTTGTCTTTGTGTTTTACCCTAAATAAAATATTTTTTTTCTTTCTTTTTTTCTATTGTGCCGAGTCCAAGTGATAAGATAAGCTAAATGAAAAGAGAGAGAAAAGTTATATATTTGATATTAAATAAAAATTTCATTTGTCCCCAGGCTCTTAACCCTTGAAATATCCCCACGTCCTGATGTCCATTGCGATGCAGTTGCTTGGAGGTTGGTCGGGTTGGTCGGGGGCGACCAGGGCTCTGGTCTCCGGGCGAGGACTGCACGGCTGGCGATGGCCTTGGTTCGATATACGCCTGACACTAGAGATGCTATAGATGCCAGGAGACGGCAGCTGGATGCTGCTGTTCAGGGTAAGTACTGCATTATTTCGAGGTGAAATTTGGTTTTTGTTTGTGACACCTTTAAGGGACCTAAAGTAGGGTGTGTGTTCCTATATCTTACCAGCCGTTCATTTGACTTATTATCGATTAAAATTGAATATAAGCTCTATACTTACAAGTAGCGTCAAAATTCAACCGATGGTAAACCAAGTGAATGAATAGTTAAGCTATAGGAACCGGCCATCAGTCGTTTTCACATTATGCTCTAATAGACGGACACTTTTTCTAAAAATTGTATTTTTGGAATCTGCTCGTTTAGCCCCGAATTAGCCCCGTTGGTATTTTTCTCATTTTTAAATTTATTATATTATTTTTTATTATTAACTTTTCATACTTTGGTATGAATAATAGTTTTAATGAAAACAAGACAAAGATGTAAGTGTCTGTGTCGGAATTAGTATTAATATTTAATTAACCAAACTAAAACTAGATGGCGCTGTACCGTTTTGGAACGCACTATATTTTAAACAATTGTGGAATACAAGTGTTATGTAATTTGAATTATAAACTGAGAAGTACCTGAAACGTCGAAACAATTATCCAATGATGAAATACCGCGCTTCAAATCATTAAAAACATTTCAATACTACGTGAACAATAGTTACCTATCTGCATATTTTGTATTGTTTTCTAAAAGCACCTTTTAGTAGGGGTGGTCTGTAACAGGTAAAATAAGAGTCCTCTTCCAGTGAAAGAACAGTTCCAGTAACCTGTTCCAAAATAACAGACTGTTGTGTTGCAACAGGTTTAAGAAGTAATATTTAACTGCTTTGTTTAGAATATTTTGTTTTTTTTTACGATAACAATCAAAACAAACAAAGAAACAAAATACAAAAATCGGAATGAATCACAGACTAACTACATACTACAGACAGACTTGCAGAGTCACAGACTCAGAGAGGATATGAGGTTCAGAATAGTTCGGATTCATGCTAGGCCTTTCATCTCAGTTAAATGTTTTTACCACCATATTGTCACCTGTCTAATAAATAATCATTATTTTAAAAGTATGTTATCTTAACGATAGATAATGTCATATTTTAAATGATATATAACAGTACATTTATTATTATACACCATAATTTATGCGTGTATCCGAATGTATTTACAATTATTACCAAAATAGAATTGGAATAGGTTGAAGGCATCTTTTTCGTTTACAATATGTGAAAGGAGAAAAGAGCTTGTTCCAAACTGTTTGCTTTGAAACAGGATCATGTATATGCTATCTTTTTCTATTACTGTATGTGAAAAGAGAAAAGAGTTTGTTCCAAACTGTTTCGTTTCGGACTGTTTGCTGTGGAACGGAACATAATGGAACAGGCTAGAACAGGCAGAACAGTTGGAACAGTTGTTTCGGTCTTTAGATAACAGGGCAAAGTTTTTTCATAGAGAAACCTGTTCCGTGTACCTGTTCCGATATATACGCCTCACTCCTACCGTTTAGCACCCACGTTAGAAAAAAACACTACAATGCGTTTAACATGTTTGATAAGATCCGCACATTGAATAGTATAAAATGGCTTTCACACACTCATTCACAAACTTTTCCAATTTCGGGAAAGTTTATGTATACGTGAAAATCGGTTATATGCAAATGTTGGTAGGTTATTAAGTTAATGGGATACATATATTATACTTTTTAGTGTTGTATATTTACCATGGCTTTCAATGCGCTTACCGTCGCGTGAAGTATGGTTTGAAATCCCGTAGAAACTCACACACCTTTGGGGTAAAAATAATTCTATATTCAATATTGCAATCCCTTTAAACCATCCATCCAAGCCTATAACAACATATTATATAAAAAGTTTATAAAGAACTTTGACATTACTTCGTACTGGTCACAAATAATATTTTAAATTTAAAAAATCGATTTCTTTTTTAGAATTTTTTGCTTTTAGAATCATACACTCATCAAGATTATAAAATTATTATTTTGCCACAATTTAAAAAAAAAAAATGGAATGTCTATTTGTTTTTAGCGGGAACTGTTGGGTGATGTTTTTATTTAGGTTTATGGCTTGGCAGCTAGGCCTTTAAACCAGATATAAGATTACAATATAGTTTCTTCATTTTATTCAGCCTATGTATAGCTCTGCTGAACTCTACGTTACCAACTGACGTCATTCAACAGAGTTCTTGTGACAAATTGAAAGGCCACATTTGACTCTACAGTTCACATTTCATACAAAAACACGTAATTACTACTTAAAAACTGTCAATATCCTACAATCACTGTTCCTATTAGAGTAATTTTACACATTTTTAGAAAATAAAACTGCACAGCGCAACATCTTTCAGTTCCTGCCAAACACTCTTAGGATTCCCTTTAAAACCATCCATCCAAGCCTGTAACAATATATTAATTAAAAAATGTATGAAGAACTTTGACATTACTTCGTGCTGGTCACAAATAATATTTTAAATTAAGAACATCGATTTCTTTTTTGGAGTTTTTTGGTTTTAGAATCATACACTCTAGCGTATAAGACTTATTATTGAAAAAGTTTATTTATTGTCTTTAACATTGCTTCGTGCTGGCCACTTTCTTTTTTAAATATGGAACATCTGTTTTTAGCGGGAACTGCTGGGTGATGTTTTGCTATGCAGCCACAGAGTACTCTCCTATATTAATGTACTCTGTGCCAGGGTATATTAATATAATAGGAGAGGGAGTTTTTGGCGGGAACTGAAAGGAGATGTTGTGCTGTACAGTTTTATTTTCTAAAAATGTGTAAAATCACTCTAAAATGAACAATAGTTGTAGGATATTGATAGTTTTTGAGTAGTAATTATGTGTTTTTGTGAGAAATGTGAACTGTATAGTCAAATGTGGCCTGTCGAGTTTTCACAAGAACTCCGTTATACGGCGTCGATTGTAGCCTACAATACATATGCGCCTGGCTTAAAGGCCTAGTTGCCAAGCCATAAACATAAAAAAATATAATAGGAGGAGTTCTTGGCGGGAACTGAAAGGAGATGTTGTGCTGTGCAGTTTTATTTTCTAAAAATGTGTAAAATTACTCTAAAATGAAGAATAGTTGTTGGATATTGATAGTTTTTGAGTAGTAATTATGTGTTTTTGTAAGAATTGTGAACTGTAGAGTCAAATGTGGCCTTTCGAGTTTTCACAAGAACTCCGTTGAATGGTGTGGATTGTAGCCTACAATACAACTGCGTCTGGCTTAAAGGCCTAGTTGCCAAGCCTTAAAAAAAATTATAATAGGAGATGTGGAGTTTAATTTTGTAAAAATGTCTGTAATATTACTTCAAAATTAATAATAATTTTAGGATATTGATATTTTTTGAGTTGAGTTGAATAATAATTATGTGCTTTTGTGAGAAATGTGATTTGTGTTATGAAGTGTGGCTTTTTGACTTGTTACGAGAAATTCGTTTAATGGAGTGACTCGAAAACTTACAATTTGGCCTAGCTATATTAGAGACTTAATACATCAGACAAGGCTGTATGAACCAAGTGCCCTTGTCTGCCATTGTGGCGAATATAACTACTGTCTGTAATTTCTTTTCTCCACTTACGTCTTGATTACATTATGCCCAGTTCCGAGAAGAAAATGGGCAGCGTCAATGTGTAAACACAACATTCGTCCTGACAGTGTCCGATGCTGCCTTAGTTGTAGGTTTTCTTTTTCCCAAAGTTAAAGGACGAGCAGTGGGACTGCGATTATATGTTTATATACTGCTCTCATGCTCACTGTTCTTCTCAGGTCTTGGAACCCACGGGCTGACAGCCGATGCGTCTGGTTCCCTTATATCCCTGCATGTGGCAATAAAGAATGAGCTCCAGAGGCATGTGGAAGTCTACAAACAGGCGTTGCATAAGCTGGAAGAAATGGTAAGTACCGCATACTAAAGCTAGAACTACATTAGGCACATGTCAATTGTCTTCTAGAACATACATACATACATACATAACTTCACGCCAGTTCCCTTGCGGGGTAGGCACGAACAACAGAGTGCCATTTAGGCTTATTCTTACACACCTCACTTGCCTCTTTGACATTCATAACTCGTGTCATGCACACTCGTCTGTTCTTAAGGCTCCTGACATCACTAGAACAGACTTCTATAAATCATTCCATCCCGAAAAGTAAAATTTTTAAACGAAAAGGACACCGAGGTTGGTAGAGCAGTTGCCCGACTGGATGGCTACCACCCCTGGTCTAAAGTATGTCGCCATAACAACCTTGAGTTGTGTTCCGGCATTAGTGACCAGGTTCCAGTGTCCCTTAAGAGAGCAGCAGCGCATTTGTAGCAACTTTGCTGTTGCAAATGTCCATAGGCGATGGTAACCGCTTTCCATCAAGTGGGCCGTCTGCCTGTCTGCTGATCTCCTGCAATAAAAAAAAACCGACTTGAAGAGTAACTAAAAGCGAAAAATAATATATTCAACAATATCTTGAAGTCGGTGCGAAACGATGTTGAAAACAATGCAAATAGAATTAGCGAAATCGGTTCAGAAACAAACAAACACTAAAATATTTACAAAACGAATTAGAAACCTGTTCCTTTTTTGAAGTCGGTTAAAAAAATGAAAAATGTGACTTATCATCTTTTTTATTTTTACCACAGTCCCCGATCACCATAAACCAAGATCCAGCATCATCATCCCACCAACGTCTCCTGGCGTTATCTCATGCTGACGTGGAGAGGCGACTCATAGACAACAAATCCCTGTTGACTATCGTGGACAAGCCGGCGTTACGCCAGCTGCCAACCCTGGTGTCGTCCTTGTCAGCCAGGGTCGAGAGCGACAAGGCAGTGCTGGCTTGCGTTGGACAAATAAAGAGGAGCGATCCCACCCTGGATTTGAGCGATAGCAGGTAAGGCTTTTTTTTATTGCTGTTCTTATTTTCCCGAAAACCACAACTTAGATGTCTTCTAGTCCCTTTTTTTTGATAATGCAGGGAAATGTCTTTTCTTGCGACACACAAGCTTGGCCATGGATATGGCGGAAGGCCAATTGCAGCGTCTAGTGCTGCCTGCACAGGTGCGTGTGGGACTTTAGGGTGACCTGTATAGGGTGAAAGAGCGAGATATATCATGGAATGCTCCTCGCTCTCAAAGGAAGATCTTTCAGCGAGGCTATTGTTGTCCCTCACAGGCACAACTTCTTTCTCAATTATTGTACAGTGCCATCTATTGGCTTGTAAGAGTTCCACTACAGGATTCTAGTATGATATCGGTGCCTCTCCGAATGAAGGGAACGCCGATGCACCAGTCACTAAACCTACCTGCATCCCGATGAGAGAAACCACTTTATTAAGAACACCTTAGGATCTAGAACAGAGTCCGTGACATCCTAGTGTGCAAGATTAGCATAACCCAGGGAAGCAGGGCTGTACCACTACGTACAGCAGAGGTAGAGGTCAACTGTTATCTCCATATATAGCGGCCCTCTGCTACAAGTCTTCAAATCCCCTGTGAATAGGTATCTGCTAGATATGCTTGCTCTATTCTGGTTCATATCTCCGCTCACATTAAACAAGATCATAGTCAAACACGAGCTTAAACTGCAAAACGGAGTGCAGCAGACAGCCTGACGGTCGCTTTGATGGATAATTGACATCGTCGCCTATGGACATTTGCAACACCAAGGATGTCACCAACGCGTTGCCGACCTCTAAGAAATTTTATGACGCCCTTCATATTGAACGCCATGTCATAACGCAAAGGGAAAATCGCGACGGGAAGTTCCCTCCAGATCATTGTGGTACGGGTAAATGTTCTAGAGCACTGTTGCGTAGTTGAGCGTGGGAGCTTAAGGAAATGAGTGTGAATATCCTGTCGCTGGCGAGCGATGCGGTTGTAAAAGTGAGGCGTTGGTACCAGATCAAACAGTTTCTCGGAATACTCCCCATTATACAGGCGGTAAAATACGCAGCGGGACGTAAAGTCTCTTTGAAGGCTAAGCAATTCTAAACCACCTGTTAATATGGGATCGCTGGATTGAGTCGAGGGGGTTAGTCTATAAGCGGTTGCTCCGGCCCATAGATATGAACAGTACTCCATATGCGGTTTGATTTACGTTTTATACAGCGCAAGTCGTTGCCCCGGAGTGAAGTACTGCTTGGACCGGTTTAGCACACTAAGCTTTTTGGAGGCAAGGTTAGCCTTGTCTTCCTTCAGATGACCCCGAAGCTGCACATCGTTCGTTATAGCGATACCTAGGATCGCGATAGTATTGGAGATAGTAAGAAGTGTTCCTTGGAACTGTGGCGTAGGGATAAATGGGGTTTTTTGGGCAGAAAATGCGCAGACATGTGTCTTCTTGGGGTTAAACTGGACAAGATTATGTCGTCCCCATTCAGAAACTCGCTCCAGGGAGTTCTCTACTTCAGACACAAGTCTGACCCGACTCTCTTCTACTAGCGACCGAGGGACATTATCTCGACTGTCATCCGCATAGCAATGAATGTTCATTGTCATTGATGTGCGGGATGAACAGTGTCGGTGACAACACGCAGCCTTGTGGCACGCCAGCATTGATAGGCTTGGTGGATGAGCAGCAGCCGTCGACAGCCACTTTGATGCTGCGACCACCAAGAAAGCTTGATAGCCACTTGCAAAGCCCCTTGGGTTTCCCGTATGATGGCAGCTTCGTGAGGGGTGCGCTATGCCAGACCCGATCAAAGGCCTTAGCGATGTCAAAGCTAACTGCCAAGGCTTATCCCTTGCTCTCGATGGCTTCTGCCGAAAAGAAAAAGAGTTATCTAGCACTAGCACCTGTAGAAATTGTACCTACTACTGACACACATATACAAGTGTTGCTTTTTCGAAGAATGTAGGCGCTCGGCGGTTTCGATTACCCTCGATTTCTCTGGGATCCACTCTTCGGATCCTGACTTAATGACAATGGGATCACCTTCCCAGTACACACTTTCGAATAAAAAACGTGTGCGTCTCGGGACGCCCGACAGATATGATAACTTAAAGTATAATAAGTTGAACTATTTAATATTGAAATTATTTAACTTGAGAAAAGCTTAGGTTACTACTACTTAAATTTGTATATTAATATGATAATGTCAGGAAAGGGTATTTATTCATAAAATCTTTTATTGATTATAAAATATATTTTATTCTTAGTTACAATTCTTGAATATGTACATTAGAATTTTGTGTATGTATATTATTAGTATCATTATTTAATCTAATTACCGAAATACGGCTAGCGCTGTGGGTTAGAGTGAGAGAGGAGGAGCCTGCCTACCGCTGCCGTATGCGTGAGAGAAAGGGAAGCCAGACAGACTGGCGCCGTAACGCGTTACGTAACGAAGTAAAAAAAATAATGAAATTTGGTGCACAAGTATTACTGACGGAGTAATCGCGAAAACCTCGCTTCTCTTGAAAGTCGGTTACAAATAGGTAGTAACGATATATTTGTGGTAATAATGATTAAGGTTCTTAAGAGTTATGCAGTTGTTATTATAATTATAAATATAAGATAATTAGTTAATCTAAAATACTACCTAAATGTTTCGGAAGTTTAATTAACCTTAATAGATATATTATGTCTTTATAATAAATGTAATTATAGATATGTAAAATTAATTACATTGCGATTCAGGATGTTAGTTTAAGGTAATCATACCATCTGCTGCCAGGAACGGGAAACATATGTGCTCTTCTCGTAACGTACTGATTTAAATTAACATTGTTTCGAAATATATCCTTCAGTTTATTATTGTAACTCATTAGTTATTTATTAGTCATTACTAATTACTATGAATTAATACGTGAATCAAAAACACAGCAAAAACTTTGTACCCCTTTTTACGAAAATTACGCCGACGGAGGAGTATGAAATTTCGCACACTTAAGTTTATATAGAGAAGGAGTGCAGAATGCTATTTTTTTTTTAACTTATGCATAAAAAATACATTAAATCAATAAAAAAAACATTACACACACTACCATGTATTTGACACACACACGCATATATATACTCTTTTGTTTATTGTTAAAATCAAATTAACAGTGTAGCCTTGGGGAAATCTGTGATTATAGAAGTATAGTTTGACAACAGAAACTTAATAATGTTCAAATTTATAATTTAAATTTAATTATGGTCGAATTTTGACCAATGGGCGACCACTAGTTATTATAATTAAACATTGTTACATATAGCGGGGTCACATGGTAATGCTGTTAGGAAGATCACAAGCTCATTCTTAATTGTCTGAGTTCAGCAGACAAACGGCCTACCAGACGGAATAGGGTGACTGTTACCTGACCATCAATGCCAGAATACAACTCAAGGTTGTTTTGCCAATATACTTTAGACTAGGGGTGTAGCCATCCAGACGGGTAAATACCCTACCACCTGGCTGTGGATTATATTGTCGACTCTTACGACAGGCCGCTCGGCCGCAGGAAATTGTATTCTATTTCCGTTCCTGTCTGGTTAAAATGTACTCACTTAGAGAGAGAGACAGACAGACAGACAGACATAGAGAGAGAGAGAGAGATACAACTAGTATCCTCCACGCGGATTTCTTTCTAGCGTAAAGTATACCATTTTCCGGGTCGAATGGATTTCATACTATCTATAGCTGATTTCTATATCTTACCGGCCGTTTATTTGCCTTACAATCGTTTACAATTTGACATAAGCTCCTACTTGTCTAGAGCTAATGTCAGATTAATAATATAAAAAATTAGCCGATGGTAAGGCAAGTGAATGAATAGTAAGAGATATAGGTGCGTATATCGTAAATAAACCAATTTGAAACTTGAATTATTCGACATAATACTAAAAGTTACTAGTAACTACCAAAATTACTCTCGTCATGATGTTGGGGTTGCCAGAGTTCAGACAAAAGGTGCGAAAGTGGTGCCGCTATTAATTTCTACCCTGTTTGGCCAACTTGTGTAATTATTTTTATTGCGCGAGTTCAGTAAACAGGCAGACGGCCCACCTGATGGAAAGTGGTTATCATCGCCTATAGATTTTTGCAACACCAAAAGTGCTACAAATGCGTTGCTGCTCTCTAAAGGAAGACTGGAACCTGGCCTCTAATGCCGGAACACAACTCAAGGTTGAAAATAACGTGATAAATGTAATTTTAGTTATTGTTTAAACAATAATTAATCTGCTAATTAACTCCTTAAAGTTCTGACGTTACGACTTGTTACTCTCGTACTAAATCTAATAGGCCGTAGCGTTTTGTAAGACGATAAACTCTACGTTCCATTAGGGAACATCCGTGCAGGAACGGAGAAAGAATACAATTTCCTGCGGCCGGGCGGCCTGTCGTAAGAGGCGACTTAACAACCCACAGCCAGGTGGTAGGGCATTTGCCCGACTGGATGGCTACCACCCCTGGTCTGAAGTATGTCGCCATAACAATCTTGAGTTGTGTTCCGGCATTAGTGACCAGGTTCCAGTCTCCCTTAAGAGAGCAGCAGCGCATTTGCAGCAACTTTGGTGTTGCAAATGTCCATAGGGGATGGTAACCGCTTTCGATCAAGTGGGCCGTCTGCCTGTCTGCTGATCTCCTGCAATAAAAAAAAGGTCTCACAACGACCACGTTCACAACCGCGATTTTTCTCGTTCCACTTGCTTACCGGCGTTACAATCGTAAACCCGGTTATTCGACCCACCTCTTGACATGGGTCGTTGCGAGCGTTGTGTGATCGAAAACGATGACGTCATTAGTGACGTTTTCGCCACGACCACAACGAACGCGGTCGCCTTGTGGAACGGTTAATGAAGCATTTCGGGCGTTGTGAGCTACTAATGAAACGCGCTGAAACTAGTATTATGATTTTGACAATGACAAGTGTCAACTATAATTTTGACATCTTAACACAAAAATTCAATCGTAAATATTTAAAAAGATTACGTAATGTACTGAGTGAAAGTGTTGCTTTCCCAAAAAAGTTACATCACAATAATAATATGTTATTAAAAGTAATATATGTTAAACTGTTACAAATAACGCAATTGGGCGTATCGTGTAGTTACGCCGGAATTTCATTGATGGCGATAAACGGTAATCGTAATTATTGGTATCATGTAATTTTGTTGCATTGAATTATAATAAAGTATGTAATTCAAATTTAAGAAAACAGATAAGGATGTGTACACACATGTTGTTATGGTTTTTATACTTGTAATAGACGAATTTAAAATTACAATCGCAATTACTATGGCGGCGCTAGTGGTAATGATACGAAGTGGCAAAATTGACATTCAGAAAGGCACATCAAAATCTATAAAATTACTTATTTTCAAAAATTGTAGATTTTTTTTATATCAGCTAAAACTACCAAATGACCACAAATCCTCGCAAAAGAGAAGTTTCATACCTAGAGTGATGCGTGACGCTATTGAAAAAAAATAAAACTAAACAGGTGGTAGGGTATTTGCCCGACTGGATGGCTAACACCCCTAGAGTATGCCGTCATAACAACCTTGAGTTGTGTTCCGGCATTAGTGACCAGGTTCCAGTCTCCCTTTTTTTTTCTACGACTTCCTGTCGTACTAACGCAGGACTTCGTGCTCCAATGTACCAACTCGTCAACAACTACAATATATATTTTGAAAACATCGACATCTTTGCACTTTCCTTGGGTGCTTTTAAAAAATATGTTATTAACACCATTAAGGATCAGGCATTGTAATTTTCTGTCATTTTTATTTTTATTTTTGTGTCTCTGTTATCTTTATCCCTCACATATATGAAATGTATATAAGCGTGTTGATGTGTGTGTTTCATTGCGCGGGCGCGTGCATATTCATGTGTGTGTGTGTGTGTGTGTGTGTGTGTGTGTGTGTGTGCGTGCGTGCGTGCGTGCGTGCGTGCGTGCGTGTGTGTGGGTGTGTGTGTGTGGGTGTGTGCGTGCGTGGGTGACCGTGAGTTTTGTATATGTCCCCTATTCTTTTAAAGTATTGTACACTACCATCTTTTAGTTCGTGGATAATGTAGTTGGATAAGCACTGATTTTATACTATTTTTTTTTAGTTTTAATTATGTAACTTTAGTGTACATCTGTTTATTATCCTAAATAAATAAAATAAAATAAAATAAGAGTGCAGCAGCGCATTTGTAGCCTTTGGTGTTGCAAATGTCCATAGGCGATTGTAGCCGCTTTCCATCAAGTGGGCCGTCTGCCTGTCTGCTGAACAATAAAAAAAATACACCCAACTGAATGGTTAACAAGTACCACCTGTTTGGGATCCGATTATCAAAACTATTAAGACCTAAACCCAGCAAATACCATTTTTTTAAACCTCGCACTGCAGTGGTATACTGTTAGGCATTACTTCACTGCAGCGGGTAAGAGAGGGGTTGTTTTCCATTCAATTTCGTCACCAGCCTTTTTGGACATAATTTTGGTCATCATGTTGTTGACATTGTCCCAATTTTGCTCATTTTTAAGCATTATATCCAACATTGTAGTTGCTGTAAACTTTATCGAGACAGCGAAACGCCTTGTAGACGTTTCACGTGACCAAAAGACTGGTCTGTACCTCGGACCACGCAAGCGTTGCGATACAGCGAGGTAATGTGGCCAGTTTTTTGGGCACGTTTCCAACTGACAGCGGTCTGGGACTAGATTTTATAGTTTAATTTTAATTTGTATATATACTTATTTGTAATTTAGTTTAGTCTTTATTTAATTGTTAATAAGTTAGTATAGTTACATATACATATGATATGTATTTAGACGAAATATATCAAAGTTTATTATTTCATCAAATACTAACAAAAGTTGCTGTTATGTTGGCACTTAAATTTGTCTGAGTTGTTTCTCTCGCCTCTTTCCATCTTTCGCATTTTAAACAGTATGCGCTGCGGTGTCCACTTTTTCCAAAAAAAGAAAAAAGAAGGAAATATCAACTGCCAGACCTCAAAACACTGTGAGCTCTTTCTGTATGCACCGGAACACAAACCAACTTGATTGACAATTTATTTATTTTTTACCTCCCACCCACTTTAATATCTATACTAATATTACAAAGAGGTAAAGTTTGTGAGTTTGTGACGTTGTAGGGGGTAATCTCTGGATTTACTAAACCGATTTTAAAAATTCTTATACTTTTAGAAAGCTACGTTAACAAGGAGTGTCATAGGCTATATAACATGACGCTATATACTACAAGCCGCTGGTACTAAAAAAAATATTAAAGATTATTAGAGTTTTTTTGCGCCGCTTCTTCTCTTCAAGCCACATCATGTTGCGGTGTGGTGGTAAATTAGATTAGGCTCCCATAGAGTAAATAATAACCATAAACAAAATTAAAACTAAATAACAAATGAAGGTGTTAGATGGCAGGTGGCGGTAGGCTAAATAAAACTTTAGCAATACTCATTGACACTGACATCGTTGTCTTCAGTGATCATGGCTACTGAAAAGTGGTCGAAATGGCGGAATAATAAAAATCAAATAAATTACCGCAATTAAAATCGTTAAAACGTACTATTATTATCCGCAAAATCTGCAGAGTGATGCTCGCGGACCGCGTTCGTAATACCGAAGTAAGAAAGAGAGTTGATCTGAAAGAGAGTGTCGGGGTGTAGGTAAGGAAAGGAATGCTCCGGTGGTTCGGGCATGCGGTAACTAAACAGATATACAATGCAAATGTGGATGGATGCAGAAATCGTGGAAGGCCACGACACACCTTCCATGATCGAATTGATCGTGTACTAGCAGAAGGTGATGTCAGGAGCCTTAAGAACAGACGAGCGTGCATGACAAGATCTATGAATGTCAAAGAAGCAAGTGAAGTGTGTAAGAATAAGCCTGAATGGCGCTCTGTTGTTCGTGCCTATCCCGCAAGGGAACTGGCCTGAAGTTATGTACATATGTATGGATTATTATCTACGAAATGAATGTACTATGAATAAACATTGATTGCATAGTTTGGTAATTTTCTCTGACATCAATCATGGAACTTGTTTAAATCACAAAATATTGACACAAGTTAGATAATGTATCGACTTTCCATTTTACAGTCCCTTCATCGATGTAATGACAGCTGGTTTATCATAATCAATGATTTACATAACACGTGTTATTAATGCATACTTTAACATTAGTTAGTTATTAATTAGTAGGTTAATTGATTTTTCAAAAATCTGATGAATAGATCCGCTTCAGTTTTCATCAGACTCGAGATTCCTATGAGTATAGAGAAATAATTCTTTCTTGTGCACTTATATAAAAATAAACTTATAGACTAACGGTCTTATTCATATTGAGTTAGAGTAGGTTTGTAGGCTTCTTTAACTCAATATGAATAAGACCGTTAAACTATTAACTATTAATTGTTGTGCACAAAGGGCGATCATATCGCTAAAAAGCGACGTCTTCCAGAGAACCCCAGGAATGAACTGAGATGATAATGGCGACGGCGTTATACGTAAAATTGGAACCAATTATTTCGCTACTATAGATAGATAGATAGATAACTCTTTATTGTACACCAATATAACATGAACTTAAAGACTAAAATTATATCTAGTTATGTACAAAGGGCGGTCTTATCGCTTTTATCCGTGCAGGAACGGAGAAAGAATACAATTTCCTGCGGCCGGGCGGCCTGTCGTAAGAGGCGACTTAACAACCCACAGCCAGGTGGTAGGGTATTTACTCGACTGGATGGCTACCACCCCTGGTCTAAAGTATGTCGCCATAACAACCTTGAGTTATGTTCCGGCATTAGTGACCAGGTTCCAGTCTCCCTTAAGAGAGTAATATACAGCATACAAATACATATCTACAAAATATATAAATGCGCATTTGTAGCAACTTTGGTGTTGCAAATGTCCATAGGCGATGGTAACCGCTTTCCATCAAGTGGGCCGTCTGCCTGTCTGCTGATCTCCTGCAATAAAAAAAAATGGTTCGAGTTTGTATATTGCGTGTAAAAATGCGGAATTTTTGTCTGTTTGTTAAAGTATCAGGTAAAAACTACTGAACAGATTTAAATGAAATTCGAAACGTAGCTAACTTATATCACGGGGCGTAACTTAGGATACATTTTATCCCGATAAATGACGTCGTTTCTGTAGGATAGATGAAAATAGCGAAAAAGATGGCGCTGTGATTACACCTTTTTTGGAAACTAATGAACGGCTTATAACCCGAATGAACACTTAGGATACGTTTTATCCCTACGAAAGACGTCGTTTACTTGGAATAGACTGATTAGCAAAATAGATGGCGCTGCAATTGCGATGTAGACAACCATCGGTATAATTCAATACCCACATATCATTCATTACGTATTAGGTACTTCGAATCAGGTTGGCTACGACTTTCCTATATATTTTGTTGTGCAATTGTCTTTACTAGATTGACTTAGTTTCTTTCTAATTGTAGTGAATTCAACAAGAAATTTAAGTATTGAAAGCTTATCTTTATATATATATAATTCTTCTGTACGTGTGTTGACAGTGAACTCCTCCTAAACGGCTGGACCGATTTGAATGATTTTTTTCGTGTGTATTCAAGTGGATTCGAGGATGGTTTAGATTCACAATTGGACCCGGTAGGTGGCACTGCAATCGGGTTCTAAATTTTATTTCTTCAGGGCAAAACAACGTCTGCCGGGACAGCTAGTTATCTATATATTAATACGTGAAACAAACACTTTGTACCCCTTTTTACGAAAATTGCGCGGACAGAGGATTATGAAATTGCGCACACTTATAGTTTATATAGAGAAGAAGCGACGAATGCTATTTTTTTTTTTAATTATGCATATAAATACATTAAATCAATAAAAAAAACATTAAACACACTACCATGTATTTGACACACACGCATATATACTCTTTTGTTTATTGCTCAAGTCAAATTAACAGTGTAGTACCCTTGGTGAAATCTGCGATTATAGAAGTATAGTCTTTGACAACAGGAGTTTTTGGCGGGAACTGAAAGGAGATGTTGTGCTGTGCAGTTTTATTTTATAAAAATGTGTAAAATTACTCTAAAATGAAGAATAATTATAGGATATTGATAGTTGTTGAGTAGTAATTATATGTTTTGTAAAAAATGTGAACTGTAAAGTCAAATGTGGCCTTTTGAGTTGTCACAAGAACTCCGTTGAATGGCACTAGCTGATAACCTACAGTTCAGCTGTGCTACACATAGGTTTAAGAAAATGAAGTAACTACATTGAATCTAAGATCTAGCTTAAAGGCCTAGCTGCCAAGCCATAAAATCCAAAAAAAAAAGTCTTTGACAACAAATTATTACGCTCGAATTTCGACCACGGGCGGCCAATAATACATATAAAACAGCTAATATTTTTTTATATACGTAACATAGAGCTACCACCTAGGGATTTTCACGCAGCGTAGCCGCAGAGGAAACTGTAGTCTATACATACATACATACATACATAACTTCACGCCAGTTCCCTTGCGGGGTAGGCACGAACAACAGAGCGCCATTTAGGCTTATTCTTACACACCTCACTTGCTTCTTTGACATTCATAACTCTTGTCATGCACGCTCGTCTGTTCTTAAGGCTCCTAACATCACCTTCTGCTAGTACACGATCAATTTGATCATGGAAGGTGTGTCGTGGCCTTCCACGACTTCTGTAGTCTATAATATAATAAATATGTAGAAAAGAAGATTGGGGGGCTAATTACGACCAGCAGATTCCAAAAATGAATCTTAGAATTATTGTCTGTCTGTTACAGCATGCAAACTTCAGAGCGTTAAAACTACTTTACAGATTTGAATGAAAATCGACACAGAGCTAGTTTATATCGCGGATCAACACTTAGGATAATTTATATCTCGTGAAATGAGGTTCTATTTCGTGCCGCTGATGCAATTTACTAACAAATACATCAACGTGGCAACACGAACGAAGTTTCGCCTGCATATACTAGTAATTAAAATAAATAATAGTTAAAAAAAAAATTAAAAATATACGCTTTTATAGAAAATCCAATTAAAAGATAGAAAATAAATTGGAATTAAAAATAGTGTAAGAAAAATGATTTTATTGTAAAAAAAAGCTTGGGGTGCATGGTATCAATAGTTATAAATATTTTATGAACAGATATGAGTAGAAGGGTTATTTTGATAATATCCTGAAAAGCACCCCACGCTTTTTTTACAATAAAATCATTTTTTCTTACACTATATTTAATTCAAATTTATTTTCTATATTTTAGTTGGATTTTCTATAAAAGCGTATGTTTTTAGTTTTTTTTTAAACTATTATTTATTTTTCATTTTTTGTGATTATTTAGTGATATAATTCCCTTCTCCGTGGAAACTTTGAAAACAGAATTAAATACACTCTTATGATGAAATGGAACGTTATGTAAAAATAAGCTTTTTTAAAAAGGTTTTTAAATACAAGCTTTTGAGATCCTGCATATCATGTAGCAGCAGAGTGCTAGCCAAGACAAGTAAAACGAGCCCAAACACGACGGGTCTATCTTGTTTAGTACAGGAGTTCCTATGGCCACCTTGCGACTCCATCATCAGATCAGCTCCATCGTACCATATTATTGCATTGTCATGCGATATACACATACGTGCAAAATTTCAGCCCAATCGGAAACCGGGAAGTCGATCAAATTTAACTTGAAAGATTCCGTTACATACTAACATACGTATGAAGCTAATAAAAAGGCGTATTAATGAATAGAAAGCATGTTTTAGTGGTAACAGTAATATGTAAAAGTGCGTTCAAATAAGTAACAATAGGCCATTTCTTAAGCCCTGAAGTAAAGTAGAAAATGGATACTTTCTTAGCGTTTCCGTGGATAAACAATAAGTCATAAACTGTTTGTATTATTGTGAGTGGTACTAATAATTTACGCAAGATAAAGTTATAAAGCTACATCCACGTCTGTATTACTATAGAAGAAGAATACGAGGAATAGGGATGCGGGCATGACAGAAATAATTTAGTTATGTCTATAGTCGCTTGTTTAAATAATTATATTTTCAAAATAGATTATAACTGGCCAGTCTCTCATACATACATTTTTATTTTCGCAATACTTTCTGAGTGGCAATTTCATATACTTCTGTTGCACTCCATAGGTGACGAGGGACGCATAACAGGGGGGGGGGTGTAGAGAAGTACGAAGGAGGTATTGACGCTTGGGTGTAGAGAAGTACGAAGGAGGTATTGACGCTTAGGTGACAGCGACACTCCCGCTAAGCGGTTCTCCCGCTTGAACACTTCCTTTCACCAACACGTTCATACGTCATCCGTCACTCGCCGACTATGGGAGTCTTACATTACCGGCTTAAATAGACTACCTGTGCTCCTGTCTGCGTGCTGAAAAGTAACACGCTTTATAATCAAGTAATACATATTTCGAAACCGGCTATAATAATCATCATTATAGTCCACAATTATCAACTTTATATTTTTTACCACCAATTTCATATACTTCTTCTATAGTCCATAGCGATGAAAGACGCCTAATAGGATGTAGAGAAGTAAGAAGGAGGTATGGACGCTTAAGTGACAGCGACACTCCCGCTAAGCGACTCTCCCGCTTGAACAATTCCTTTCACCAACACGTTCATACGTCATCCGCCACTCGCCGACGCCGAAGTAGACTACCTCTGCTCCTGTCTATGAATTGAAAAGTAACATGCTTTATAAACAAGTAATACATATTTCGAATCCGACTATAATAATCATCATTATAGTCCACAATTATCAACTTTATATTTCTTACCACCAATTTCATATACTTCTTCTATAGTCTATAGCGATGAAAGACGCCTAATAGGATGTAGAGAAGTAAGAAGGAGGTATGGACGCTTAGGTGACAGCGACACTCCCGCTAAGCGACTCACCCGCTTGAACACTTCCTTTCACCAACACGTTCATACGTCATCCGTCACTCGCCGACGCCGAAGTAGACTACCTCTGCTCCTGTCTATGAATTGAAAAGTAACATGCTTTATAAACAAGTAATACATATTTCGAATCCGACTATAATAATCATCATTATAGTCCACAATTATCAACTTTATATTTTTTATCACCAATTTCATATACTTCTTCTATAGTCCATAGCGATATAAGACGCCTAATAGGATGTAGAGAAGTAAGAAGGAGGTATGGAGGCTTACGTGACAGCGACACTCCCGCTAAGCGACTCTCCCGCTTGAACACTTCCTTTCACCAACACGTTCATGCGTCATCCGTCACTCGCCGACTATGGGAGTCTTACATTACCGGCTTAAGTAGACTACCTCTGCTCCCGTCTATGAATTGAAAAGTAACATGCTTTATAAACAAGTAATACATATTTCGAATCCGACTATAATAGTAATCATTATAGTCCTCAATTATCAACTTTATATTTTATACTACCAATTTCATATACTTCTTCTATAGTCCATAGCGATAAAAGACGCCTAATAGGGTTTAGAGAAGTACGAAGGAGGCATAGATGCTTAGGTGACAGTGATACTCCCACTAAGCGACTCTGCCTCTCTCTCTCTCTATTGTCTTGGATGAAATTTTTCACAGCTAGCACATTTTCTTCCGTAACAGCCGTCAAAGGGCGCCTACTTCTTTCTTCATCTCCCAAAGTTAGTCGTTTGTCGTTTCGAATTCGTTGTATCAATGATACACGGTTGCCTTAGAAGGGCCTTCATCCATAAATGCTATTTGAAGTCTATCGTATGATTCGTCCGGTTTCAGGCGACATTTGAAATGGTAAAAAATCATAGCGCCAAAATGATCCTGGCGCAGATCCATTTTTGAATGAGACATGATAATTTAAATTAGCTCGCAAACTATGTGGAGGGAAATTTTGAAATTGGAACGTAACTATCTTGAGTTATAAATAATCATATTTTCAAAATAGATTATAACTGGCCAGTCTCTCATACATACATTTTTTTTTCACAATACTTTCTCTGACGAGGGACGCATAACAGGGGGGAGGAGTGTAGAGAAGTACGAAGGAGGTATTGACGCTTAGGTGACAGCGACACTCCCGCTAAGCGACTCTCCCGCTTGAACCTTTCACCAACACGTTCATGCGTCATCCGTCACTCGCCGACCATGGGAGTCTTATATTACCGGCTTAAATAGACTACCTGTGCTCCTGTCTGTGTGCTGAAAAGTAACACGCTTTATAAACAAGTAATACATATTTCGAAACCGGCTATAATAATCATTATAACTCCACAATTATCAACTTTGTAACAAAAGATTAATAATACGATGTTCACATACATTTCTCTCGAAGGAAATTTCATTTAATTAATCTCGGTTGAATAATAACTTTTTTTTTTGCAATTTCATAACGAATCTTTCTATTGTTTACAATTTAATCACACGTTTTATTCGATTGTGAACGTTATGTGTTGGATGGGAAAGTTGCTTTTTCAAAGAACTTATGTGATGATGCTTATTTTTAAAATCGATGTAACACTTGATGGTATGGCTTTATAGATAAAATAATGTCTAGATACATGACATTGTTCTGTATCCTACTAGCTTTTGCCCGCGGGTTCTCTACATTTTGTAGACAGAGTGGAGAACCGGTGGCTAGAAGTCTCATACATCCTCCGTAGAAGTCAGGCGAATAGAATTTCATACTCCTTATTTTGAAAATGGCGGGTTTTCATACAAACTTTCATTCCCATTTTCCGCCTCATAAGGGGGTTGAATTTAAAAAAAAATCTTTCTAGAGTAAAGAAAGGACCCGTATGCAAATGTTTACCATCCTAGCTCCAGTAGTTTGCGCTGTGCAATGTTTTATCAACCAGTCAGTGAGGTTTAAGTAAATATATACATAACTAGCTGACCTGCACCCACTATGCTAGGCATCAAAAAAATATATTAATCACAATTAAATATAGGCTATGTCATTCAGAAATAATGTAGCTTTCTACTGGTGAAAGATTTTCATAATCGGTTCATTATTTCAAGAGATTATTGCCTACAAACATACTCATATATGTATACCTGAAAGAAAGCATCCTACCAAGCCTACTAAGTTTCAAATAATCAAATAAAGTTGAACTGTGTGTATTTATTATAAGATATTACGTACCTATGTTATTCAAAATGTAATATTGTTTTGTTGTCCGAAATTTCAGGCCTGTAGCCGGCGTCCTGATGAGCTACTCTCGTGGCTGCGCGGCCGTCCTCAGCCAGATGTCCGAAGGCGACGGACCTAATGAGCAAGTGACTCCAAGGTCTCCCACAGACTCGGCCAGCGATGGCTACCATTCCGACAGTGACGACTCACAACAGCATCCCGACAGGTGAGTGAAATTCAAAACTTATCGGTACGAAGTATACGTGAGAGTTGGGATAATGATGATGAATAATCTCTTGTTCTTCTTAACCGACTTCACTACTGAAGAAGGAGGTTCTCAAATTGACTGTATGTTTTTTGCATTTTTGTTATCCGATTTCTTCATCAATTGTGAACCGATTATCAATTTTTTTTATTGAAAAGAGTATACTATAGAATAGTATAGTAGTATACTCTAGTATAGAATGATGCGTGGGCTATTGAAGTCAAAAAACACCCAAATTTCAAATCGAGAAGATGGTTGGCAAGTACCACCTGTTTGGGATCCAATCATCAAAACTATTAAGACCCAAACCAAGCAAAAACCAGCTGCCAGACCTCAAGACACTATGAGCTTTTTCTGCGTATAACGGAACACAAACCAACTTGACTGATAATTACTTTTATTTTTCCTTACACCCATTTTAATATTATATAAAATTATTAGAGCTAGGCATGTTTGCTGAAGAGTTTCTTGCGCCGCTTCTTCTCTTCAAGCCATAACATGTTGCGAAGCGATAGTAAATTAGATTAGGCTCCCATAGAGTAAATAATAACCATAAACAAAATTAAAATTAAATAATTAAAATTAACAAGTTGGCGGTAGGCTAAATAAAACTTAACAATACTCGTTGACACTTGACATCTTTGTCTTCGTGATCACGGCCACTGAAAAGTGGCCGAAACGTCGGAAAAACCAAAATCAAATAAAACTACCGCGCTTAAATCCGTTAAAACGTAGTTTTATTAAGAGTATACTCCTGAGGGGAGTATCCTCTTGAGGAGAGTATACTCCTGAGGGGAGTATTCTCTTGAGGAGAGTATACTCGTGACGAGAGTATACTCTTGAGGAGAGTATACTTCTGAGGAGAGTATACTCCTGAGGAGAGTATACTACTGAGGCGAGTAAACTCCAAGTCAATATCCGATGGATCCCCGGGAAATCAAGAGCAACCCTCGAATATAATAGACATGTACATGTTTCATATGCTTTTTTCTAAAGCAATTTATTTTAAGTATTTGCGTAACTAAAAAGTAACAAAAAATTCTAGCAGCAAAGCAAAAAAGAGGAGTTGAGCAACTAAAAAGCAAATAATAATAAAAATTCGACAAAATCATAAAGTCGGTGTAAACTGAAAAATAAAAAAACAACAACAGATTTGTAAAATATAGTAATTGTTTATGTTTTATTTCGTACAGATTTCAAGATTTTTGTAGAAAATATTATTTTTTTATAGACATATTAAATAATTCTTGAAAATAACACTTCAAAGTAAGAGCGCCACGCTTAAGTTTCCAACAAAAATTGCGCTACAATCGGAAAAAGTACTATAATTGTTTTTTATGAACTCCAGGAGTAAGTTGGTCTCCCAATACGCGGCGGTGTGGGCCCGAGCTGCTGACGAGACCCTACCCGCTTTGGCAGCGCTGGAGCCACTGAGGCACACGCCACACCTCAAGTACAAGATCGTCTTCTCGGTTGTGGTGGTAAGTATATTATTTGATGTAAAATAGGAGTTAAAAGTATTAAAACTCAAAAGTTCAGCGGATAAAATCAAAGCATGAATAAATTTCTTTATAATCCTACAGCTGTAAAATTCTATATTTTTCAAAAAAAAAAAAAAATATATTTTTAATTGACTTATACACATGATACATTTTATTGACACATGAATCAAATGTACATATTGTATTATTAAATAATTATTAAAGATTTGCATTCAATGCTATATCGGCATTGATTTTGTCGAAGACTATAATAACAGAGGCAGATGTAGAATAGAAAAGATAAAACCAGGCACTTTTGTTATTTTTTCCTTGCGGGAGTTCAGCACAGGCAGACGGCCCACTTGATGGAAAGAGGTTACCATCGCCTATGGACATTTGCTTCACTAAAGGTGCTACAAATGCGCTGCTACTCCCTTAAGGGAGACTGGAACCTGGTCACTAATGCCGGAACAAAACTCAAGGCTGTTATGGCGGCATACTCTCTAGATCAGGGGTGGTAACCGGCAAATACCCTACCACCGGGCTGTGGGTTCTTTTGTCGCCTCTTACGACAGGCCACCCGGCCGCAGGAAGTTGTATTCTTTCTCCATTTCTGCACGAATAACGTAAAAAGATTTATAAAATCGCAATGATACAGGCAACGCAATGGGTCTCATGTGTTGTAGATCTTCGTGCGGTTACCATTTACCATCAGGTGAACTGTTTGCTGTGGTGTCATTGTTTCAACGTGCTGGAGGAAGTCCTACACTACGTTTAACGAGACGCAATCTCCATTCCGATCTGCTTCATGAGTTCTGTGATAGACGTGATCGACCCAATGCAATTTTAACTTATTAATTTTACGAGCTATCTGGATTATCTTGATTCTTTTACGAATATCCTCATTTCGGATTTCATCCATAGGAGACACTCCAAATATAGCTCGTTGAGCGACTTGGAATTTGTGGACCATCAGTGTCAATGTCTCGGTTCCATAAGTCATTACTGGTTGGACGACTTCTTCGAATTCGTTCATTTTGATCTACTGTGGAATATTCGACGGGAAGACTGGATCTCTCTATTAGCTTTCTCCTCCAAATGGTGCCTGTCGCTCCTTGCTCGAAAAATCTTGTCTCGAGCATTGCGAATCAGTCGACGAGAAATCTTGAAGCTTACCGAATGCTGTTCAGCTCAACTGGATCTTCACATTGGCTTCCTCTTCGCAGTAGTGTCTGTCTACCTGAGTTTTCTATTCAAAATATATAAGTTACATGTTGTTCCTGTAATGGTTTCCAGTTGTCCTTCCGCGCGGCGATAAGCCTCCGCGACCGGCGGCTGAGCGAGGTGAAGGCACTGCTCGGAGTCGGCGATGATCTGACCTGCGAGGCGAGTGCGGGCGGCGTCGCGCGGCTCCTTGCCGCTGCCACCCGGGTGCTGCACCACACAGCGCACGCATTCCCGCTGGGGGAGGCCGAGAGGACCGTCGTCAATCAGGTCAGGGCCAATCTTTGTCTATTAGCATTAATCTTTAGATGTATAAATCGTAGTTTCAGGCTAGACGTAAGATAAAAATAAATAAATAGTGATAGATAAATGTAAACAAATAGTGGAGATAAGCAGGCATCGCCTGTAGATGTAAGAAAAGGAAAGAAATAAATAAACTGATACCCCAAATTTTTATTTACTAAAAAAATTAAAAGAAAATTTAGGAAACAACATTAAAAAAGAGGGCAGTACCCTCTTCCCTGACCCAAATGAGGAAAGACCCAAGTAGAGGAAGAGTGAATGAAAAAAAATTGACACTTAAGGGACTAGAGAAAATTTTCAAATTCACAAGAGTTCAAAATAACAGGAGTTTACTACCAAGAGGGAGGAAAAATATCAAGTAAACAAGAGCTTGATCAAAATTCGTGATTTATTTTCAATATTTGTACAATTATTCACAAATTTTCATTTTGAAAAGAAGTTTTTAATTTTCCGTGAGTGAGTGAGTCTATCATTGTCCGATGAATTTTCGATAGTGATGAGAGCTGAGAAGAAATCGTTACTTGTGTTGGTTGTCACGGAGTGAAGCATTGGGTAGCGCTTCAAATTATAGAGAGTAGGGATGCCCGGACTTAAAATGATTGCATGTTTTGGTGGGCAAGATACTATTTCATCAACTTCAATTACCGAGGGGACCAATTAAGATTCATTTGATCGAATGTTTTTCAAGCGACCGGGAAAAAAATTCAAATTATCGATAGATTCAAATTAACGAATGTCAAACTATCGAGAGTCGACTGTATTTGTTTTATTGCATAAGTATAGTAGGTTATCAGCAGTATTCCAACAACGGATACTGAAGTACTTTGACCACATAGCCCGAAAGGATCTACAGAATATGAAGAGACTTGTGGTCATTAGGAAAGTTGAAGCCAAGAGACCTCCTAGTAGATTTCCAAACAGTTGGTTTGACCAGGTTTCTGACCAGCTGAATTTATCGATAACTTCGGTCTTCTACCAGGTTCAAAACCGATCGCGATGGAAGAAAGCCATTATTCACTGTCATCAAAGTCAGGATTACAGCAGTGAACGAACGATATAGTAGAAAGAACAGCAGACAGGCAGACGGCCCACCTGGTGGATAGCGGTTACTCTCGCCTACGGACATTTACAATATCAACTACACCCAACACACTAGTCCAAGCTGGATTAGCGGGTTTGGCATACGTTTATGTCGATGTGCAGGTTTCAACATGATATTTTCCTTCGCGATGGTGATGCAGCACGTGGTAATTGTAACTATATGTACATTCATTCAGAATCAGAATCAGGTCAGAAGATTGTCAAGTAATTCATGCCTTCCGACCAGGATTTGAGCCCAGGCCCTTTGAGTTTGGGACGCGAGTATGCCAATCACAAAGCTTTTGTATATGTTGATTACAGCTCTTAAGGCTGACTCGATTCATATGTAGTGAAACACATAGATGGCGCTGTGCAATAATTGAGGTCGCAAACGATTCCCAAAACGTACAAAGAATATATACAAATTTCCAACAATAATAGATGCGAGGAACAAGAACAACAGCTTCGCTGGAAGATCTCCTTTTGAGACGGAGGAGCTTCCATCTCGCTCCTCCACTCTATACGGGGCGCTCTCTTCAGGTGTGGTACAGTTCGCCTTGAGCTAATCGTATTTTGCGTAATGAGTGAGACTTCCGACAGCCTACTTCTTCTTCCTTCCCACCCTATTAAAATCCCATATTCCATTCTTTGTATCTCGTTCCTTTTCTCTGGTCCCTCTTTCTCTCCCCATATCCCATCCTAAGGGCTGGCAACGCGTTGGCTGGTCCCTGGCGTTACAAACGTCTATGGGCGACGGTAACCACTTTCCATGAATTGGGACGAGTACAATATAGATATTTGGCGAATGTGGTACAGGTGTTAAACACGCTCCGGGAGTATCCGTGCTTGGCGGCGTGCGCGCAGCTGCACGCGCTGGTGGCCGCCTCGTGCAGGGCCGCCTGGACCATCAGCCTCCACTCCCCCCCACTGAAGATCGACACGGACTTCACACCAGGTAACTGATTCATACAAACACTCCAACGTCTACTGCCAGGAAATACTTTTAGAAAATGAAACTCACCCATAGTACGTGACCCGTTTAGGGCGGGAGGTATTTCTTCAAAATACCACATTCGGTCATATCAGGGTTTTCGTCACTTAGTCAATGTCCTTTGGGGAAATCTTGTGCCAACAACTTGTATGGAGCTTATGTCAAATTTTAACCGATAGTAGGACGGTTGGTGAGATATAGGAACCGGGCTTAAAAGGGTTATTCCACTACCTTGATATAAGGACTCTGTGTCTAGACTCTAAACATGTGTGCTGTAATAAGAAAAGGAGAGTCGAAAACTTTAGATGAGTCATGCCCATCCTCAGTAGCGCGTCCCTAAATCAGTGTACTAAGTGTAGTGTAAGAGGGATGTTAAAACCTGCAAGTATTTGTGCTTCTTGTCTCTTTACAATTTGTAATTTATTTTCGCTAAATTATAAAACTTTGTACCCCTTTTTACGAAAATTGCGAAAAAAAAAACTAAAAAAATACGCTTTTATAGAAAATCCAACTAAAAAATAGAAAATAAATTTGAATTAAAAATAGTGTAAGAAAAAATGATTTTATTGTAAAAAAAGCGTGGGGTGCTTTTCAGGATATTATCAAAATAACCCTTCTACTCATATCTGTTCATAAAATATTTATAACTATTGATACCATGCACCCCACGCTTTTTTTACAATAAAATCATTTTTTCTTACACTATTTTTAATTCAAATTTATTTTCTATTTTTTAGTTGGATTTTCTATAAAAGCGTATTTTTTTAGTTTTTTTTTAAACTATTATTATTTTTCAATTTTTAGTGATTATTTAGTGATTTAATTCCCTTCTCCGTGGAAACTTTAAAAAAAGAATTAAATACACTCTTATGATAAAATGGAACGTTATGTAAAAATAAGCTTTTTAAAAAGGTTTTTAAATAAAAGCTTTTGAGATCCTGCATATCATGTAGCAGCAGAGTGCTAGCCAAGACAAGTAAAACGAGCCCAAACACGACGGGTCTATCTTGTTTAGTACAGGAGTTCCTATGGCCACCTTCCGACTCCATCATCAGATCAGCTCCATGGTACCATATTATTGCATTGTCACGCGATATACACATACGTGAAAAATTTCAGCTCAATCGGAAACCGGGAAGTCGATCAAATTTAACTTGAAAGATTCCGTTTCATACTAACACATACCTATGAAGCTAATAAAAGCGTATTAAAAATACATTAAATCAATAAAATAGTACATTATGGTACTAGTGTGTAACATTGGTGATTACCGCCGAGGCGCCATTGAGACTCGAGCCTTAGGCGAGGGTCTTAAGAGAGCCGAGGATGGTAATCATCAATACACACGTGTATCATACGACGTTTTTCAACACACTTGTGAATAAAATAACAACAAAAACTCATTTTATTTAGTAGATAAAAAAAAGTTATATATGAGTGAAAGTTTTATTTATTAAACACGTACGAGTTAAAATTATCTATTTAAATAAGAAGTTGCATGAAATGAGCAAGCAATAGGAACATTAATTTATTTGTTCTATAGAACACGATCTTTTTTTTTTTTAATAAAAACTTTTCAGAACAATGCAACTCAACCAATAAAATTTTAAAAAAAATCTGTAACTCACTAGTGAGTTATAATGTTTTTACTCACAATTTGATAATGGGTGTCATTCTGTGCCTAATTGCGGTGACCATAGAGCCACTTTATGAGCAAGTGTGTTGAAAAAAACATTACACACTCTACCATGTATTTGACACACACACGCATATATACTCTTTTGTTTATTGTTAAAGTGAAACTGACAGTATACCCTTGGCGAAATCTGTGATTATAGAAGTATAGTCTTTGACAACATAACCTTAATCATGTTCGAACTTATAATTTAAATTAATTATTATGGTCGAATTTCGACCACGGGCGACCACTAGTAGTTTATAATTAAGTGAATTGTAAAAATCATTTTATGAGATTAAAGTTCTTTATGCCAACAATGATATCGTTTCCCCCACCCTTTCTGTTTTTTTTTCACCTTCTGCCAATTATTTGGGGTCTTTTCCTTCTGTACGCCTTTATTCTGACATACGTCCTTTATCAATCTCAATCAAGAGAGAAATAAAGACAATATTTATTTCTAAAAATGCGAGACTTAACAACAAACATATTTAAATACGAAATTGTGTGTTGTAATTTGAAAAATGAAGTTAATAATAAATAATAATAATCGGCAGACAAACACACTACGGGCCTTACTTATAATCGTTTCTTAAATTTAAAGAAGCTGCTCAGCAACTGATTAGTGAAAATCTTACCCATAAACTCCTCTTTAGTCGAATATTTTGGGTACAACCTACATTAATCATTCATATTTCGTTTATCTGTGCTCCTCTTAGGTAAACAACGGGTATTACACGTTTATAAGTGAAAAATAAGTATTCATTGATTAGGGTCTGATTCTGATTCTCTTACTTAAGGGATGGCTAATCGTTTCTTAACGAGATTATTATAAGTAAGGCCGATATTGTACATCCCCAAATTAAACCAGTTACGCTTGTGTTATGGGTAATATACAACGGACTACTCTGGGGCCGATCCCAGACACCCAGATCATAGTAAATAATGGAGAAAATACGTTTCCGAAATTTACTATACCAGGAATCGAACCCGGAGCCTCTGCATTGCAGTGAGGTAAGCCGGCAAAGGCTTAACCCGCTTAACCACAGAGGCCGTCGAAGTTTGCACTCAATATTTTGCTGTGCCGAAACGCAGCACTGATTGTCAGTGCCCACATCCTAAATCACATAATTGATTTTTTTATATTTTTTTATTGCATGAGTTCAGCAGACAGGCAGACGGCCCACTTGACGGAAAGCGGTTACCATCGCATATGGACATTTGCAACACCAAAAGGTGCTACAAATGCGCTGCTGCTCTCTTATGGGAGATTGGAATCTGGTCACTAATGCCGGAACACAACTCAAGGTTGTTATGACGACATACTCTAGACGAGGGGTGGTAGCCATCCAGTCGGGCAAATACCCTACCACCTGGCATGTGAATGTACTAATTTCTTGATTATTCTTATTTTCAGTGGTAATGACTCCTGAGAAGCATGTGCGATTCTCAGCGGGCGAGCCCAAGGACCGGCGGTCGGACCTGATCAAGTCGTTTGTGTGGCCAGCGCTTATGGACGGAACCCGATGCGTGTTTAGAGCTGTAGTTCTTACGTGAGAATCAAGTTAATGAGGCTACCGGTCGCCCTCAGAGAGCTTAAGGGTTATTAACCTAATGAGTATACTATACTCTGATTTTTAATTATCTGGACTAAAATGACAGCTGCGATTGACCTTTTCTTATATTGCAAGCTTGGAGCATAGTGTTGTAGTATGGCTCATTCATGAGTGAGTTGTGTGCATCGTTGATTCAAATATATGAGTCAACTCACAATGGTGAGTTGTCGATCCAAATGACACAACTCATTTATGAATGAGCCATACTACAACACTATGCTCCAAGCTTGCAACATAAGAAAAGGCAATCGCAGGTGTCATTAAGGTCCAGGTAATTAAAAATCAGAGTGTAGTAACTAACAATAATAATATCCTTTTTATAGATAAAAAGTTTAATTTTCTTCTTGGTCGAATGTCTTACATCTGTTACTTTTTCAGTTTAATCGTCTTAAGCTCTCTGGAGTGAATGTAATTACTCAATCATTTCTCTTATAATTGTTATTTGAATATGATAAACTATTATATATACGATTGTTGGCACTGTCCGAGGAGAGTGCCCTATGATTGGTACTCTGTTAACTTATTCACAACATTAAGAAATATTAATATGTTTTATTTATGAACATATACAAGTCTACCTTAAAGGTTAAACTACACTATAAAATAAGAACTTCAATAAAAAACTTAAATAATAAAAAGTATTATAAACATATATACCGGTAAATAATGTAGTCCAGATCGCTGTCGGTGGGAAGCGTTCCCAAAATGCTGGTCGCGTTTCCACGCTTTATGGCAACGCTGATGTGTTGCCCAAAACATAGGCTAAATATTTTTTTGTTTTGTAGCCATAAAGTGATATTTCATAGCCAGACGTTATTGTATGGCTACAAAATAAAAAAAAGTAAATAAATATTTTTTTAATACATTGAATAAATTGTCAGGGTGCCAAAATTGGTATAATTTCTCTTATATATGTACGTCTATATATTAGGCAGTTAAACGCACGTAAGACTTTCATGGTCTATGATCCACGGGAAACTCATAACTGCAGGGATGAAGTATAAGGGCGGTAGGAATGTGTAATTGACTCTCCCGCTAAGTTAAAGTAATAAGTTTTAACTACATTGCAAGCGACTTTTTTTTACTCTGATTTTTAATTACCTGGACTAAAATGACAGCTGCGATCGGCCTTTTGTATGTTGCAAGCTTGGAGTATAGTGTTGTAGTATGGTTCATTCATAAGTGACTTGTATGAGTTGAATCAACGACTCACACAACTCACTTATGAATGATTGATGCGAGTTCAACCAATGAGTCGCTTATGAATAAATGACTCGAGCTGAATCAACGACTCACACAACTCACTTTCAGAAAGTTGAATCAATGACTCATACAAGTCACTTATGAATGAACGACTCGATTTGAATCAACCACTCACTCAAGTCGCTTATGAATAAACGACTTGAGTTGAATCAACTGCTCACACAACTCACTTGTGAATGAGCCATACTACAACATTATACTCCAAACTTGCAATATAAACAAAGGTCGATCGCAGCTGTCATTTTAGTCCAAGTAACTAAAAATCAGAGTACAGTAATAATAAGTTCAAAGTAGTGGCGATTATAATTTACTTAATTAATATAAGTAAACTTAGTCTTGAGCTTCTCTGCCGACCGCACTTTGCTTTTCACTCCCATAATATTGAGCCTGATATTGAAGAATATTGTAAGCGACATATATAAAATTTTACAGGAAGGCTACTTAACAATTTATTTTTTAATAATAATAATTTCTTTAATATGGAAATAAATTTCCACATGCAATTAAAATTACAATTGAAGACATAATAAAAAAGGAAGGCATAATCCATAATCCATAATACAAATAAACCTAGCTTAAAAATAAAAATAAAAAAACCTGTATCAAAGCCCGTCCAGCCCCACCAGACCACTGTCGCTGGGCATTGTACCTAGAAGTCTGGCAGCATTACCTCGCTGGATAGAGGCTAATCCTTTGACATAATTCATAAAGACATAATTAAAAACTAATCATCAGGGTATTTCATCTGCGTCATCATTCAGAGAGATTTCTAATGTTTAGTATATTCCTAATGTTGCC
Organism: Dendrolimus kikuchii; assembly: GCA_019925095.2. Lineage (NCBI taxonomy): Eukaryota > Metazoa > Arthropoda > Insecta > Lepidoptera > Lasiocampidae > Dendrolimus > Dendrolimus kikuchii. The sequence continues at coordinate 14,848,101 of CM034412.1, forward strand.
ATTGTCGCAAATATGGGACTAAGTATTTTGTATTGCGCTACAAATTATTTCAGGTATATGTTACAATAAAAAGCGGAATACCTAAATTCTATCATTTCAATGTTTTTTACAACAGGCTTGGTATAATTATCTCCCGTTACTCGCGGACCATGGAAAACTCGTACATGCCGTAAATAAAGTAACAATTATGAACCGAGTGTACATAGTATAGGAAGTATAATTAAATTATAACCTGTGTATCGACTTTTAATAACTTTCTTCACCCAGAACTTAGTTTAATTAATTAAACTTTCGACTTTAAACAAGCTATTTTTATTTCAAGTTATTATAACAGATCGAAATACATTGTTCTGGAAGAATCTGTAATCGAAAATCCGAAAATAATTACAGCCTATGTTAAGTTTACCGGTCTCTAGATTAGCTGCAGAAAGCTGCGCAGTACCTGATTTTGTGTGAAAAACCGCCTACTGCGCAGCTATCTGTTACTAATAATAACAATCATATTTGACTCGGATATTCTATATAGCATTTGCGAGTTATTCTTGTATAAAAATGAACTAAAGGTATAATAATATTAACTCTTAAACGTCTTATTGCTGGATTTGGTCCTCCATGTCATGATATCAGCGTAAAAACCGCGCTTGACTAAGGCTAAGACGATTTAGTCAGTTCAATAATAACAATATACATAAAATATTAGATCAGTTAATTTTTATAAACGGTATTTATGTTCTGTGTAAGGATTCGAACACACGACATAGTTTGAGACGTCTGTACAATGACAGAACCACCACGAGTTTTGATTAAAGAAAGTGCGAAGCGATAATCGATTCTAATTTGTTTGAACGATCGAAAGAATCGCAATCGAGACAAACTTACAATCCAATAAACATTCGGTTATCTTCTCCAATGACCAATCGAGAAATTCGCTAATTGTGTCGAGTGAACTTCTTTGGATCGAAACGCCAATCGTGACTTTTAGTGTAACGACACATCTGCTAAAGGTGTGGTGCCAATTCTTCGGTGACTGCATTATCGGTCTTAGTATTCGGTTGATATGACACATCAAACGTGCCGAACAGTCGGAATTATGCGGCGTGTAGTTCAGTGCGTTACGCGATAGGAAATAGTACGGTACGAATTTTTACCTATCTATTCCTTTAAAGAGTAAAGAAAGAGAGTATCGGGGTGAAGGTAAGGAAAGGAATGCTCCGGTGGTTTGGGCATGTGGAAAGAATGCATGATGAAAGAATGACTAAACAGATATACAATGCAAAAGTGGATGGATGCAGAAGTTGTGGAAGGCCACGACACATGTTCCATGATCAAATTGATCGTGTACTAGCAGAAGGTGATGTCAGGAGCCTTAAGAACAGACGAGCGTGTATGACAAGAGTTATGAATGTCAAAGAAGCAAGTGAGGTGTGTAAGAATAAGCCTAAATGGCGCTCTGTCGTTCGTGCCTACCCCGCAAGGGAACTGGCGTGAAGTTATGTATTAATCAGTGTTGGAAATACGAAGGGGTTGAATTATGTACCTACTTTTAGATCCATAAAAGTATTGTAGCATGTACTAAACTACATTCGCCGAACTTTCGGCTGCATAACATATCGCATGATGTGTTGATTGCTAATCAAAATTATTCGTGTTTTCACGGAAACAGCCGCTAGAAAAAATATTTGGCATTACGCCGAACGCTACGTAATTTCGGCTGATGTGTCGTATTTAACTTAAAAAATACTGCAAGCGTATCTAGCCGAAAATTCAACGCCGAACTATCAACACGTGTGTCGCAACCCTTACTTGTAAATTGCGTTGTTAATCATGCGTTCCTAGATTACAATACTCGAATCGGACTCGTAACTATCGACTATGATTGAAAACAATCGAAACTATTGAACAATCGAAACTTTGAACAATGAAAGAATTGAATATCTCATTATCGCACACCGCTAGTATGAATCATAATATCTGATTAAAACAATAGGAAGTAATGACGTTAAATGATAATTATTTGTAATTCCGGTCAGTAAACACTTTTACGATAAACCTAAATTTAAATAAATTCGAAATTAATTAAGTTTTATAGACTAATTAATATATTTTATTAATATATAATAAAGTGTACAAATGTTATTTTAACCTATGTATCGTTTACTTAATATTGTTTAAATAAAATAAATTATTTAATACTACATTTTGTATGGTTTTAATAGTGAGAACGTTTATATGTGTAATCTTTATATAAGATTATCGTATCACAGAGATGGGTATGCTACGATGGATGTGTGGAGTCAGAACTTCCCGCATTGCCAGGTGGTAGGGTATTTGCTCGACTGGATGGCGACCACCCCTGGTCTAGAGTATGCCGCCATAACAACCTTGTGTTGTGTTCCGGCATTAGTGACCAGGTTCCAGTCTCCTTTAAGAGAGCAGCAGCGCATTTGTAGCACCTTTGGTGTTGCAACTGTCCATAGGCGAAGGTAACCGCTTTCCATCAAGTGGGCCGTCTGCCTGTCTGCTGAACTCCTGCAATAAAAAAAAATCTGCGGCGGTCTTCATGTCCGTGACATAATAGACAAACTGCAAGCCAGTGGCTTACGTTGATATGGCCACATTTTACGGAAATCAGTTAGATATTCGGAGAGAAATATCTAGCCATGTTAACCGCCAGGTCCCAAGTGAAGGGGTAGACCTAAGAAATACTAGCTTTATGTCGTGAAGGATGATGTACGTAACAATGGTCTCAAAACAAGTGCTCCTGAAGACCGCGCGAAGTGAAGTAGGACAACTAGGACAGTGGATTATCTTCGAAGGGAGCCCTCCAGATATAACTTGGATTTAAGTCTCGGAGGCTAAAGATGAATTTTTGAAAAATTACACCGATATACCTTTGAGGTCTATGGCTTAAAGTTCTTAAATGTCCTTTCCACCTACCTTGCTATTGTACGCGGAATATAACTTTCTAGAGCACCAGAATTTAGTTGAGTGTAATAGCTCAAGGAAACGGGGTGGACCTTTTTTTATTGAGATTCTGACAAGACAGACGGCCTATCTAATGGAAAGTGGTTAATTTCCTCTATAGACGTTTTACAACACCGGGGGTGAAGCTAACGCGTGGCCAGACTTTTGAATAGGATAGACAGATCGGACAAGAGGAATTTGTCTAGGTTGATGCAGCTAAGCCTTTAAGCCAGATCTTACGTCTATTTATAGCATGTGTAAAAATGCATGATGAAAGAATGACTAAACAGATATACAATGCAAAAGTGGCTGGATACAGAAGTCGTGGAAGGCCACACCTTCCATGATCAGATTGATCGTGTACTAGCAGAAGGTGATGTCAGGAACCTTAAGAACAGACGAGCGTGCATGACAAGAGCTATGAATTGTCAAAGAAGCTAGTGAGGTGTGTAAGAATAAGCCTGAATGGCGCTCTGTTGTACGTGCTAACCCCGCAAGGGAACTGGCTTGAAGTTATGTATGTATGTATGTATTTATAGCTCAGCTGAACTTATCAACTGACGCAATTCAACGGAGTTTTTGTGACAACTCAAAAGGCCACATTTGACTATACAGTTCATATTTCTCACAATAAAACATAATTACTACTCAAAAACTATCAATACCCTCCAACTTCTGATCATGTTAGAGTAATTTTAGACATTTTTAGAAAATAAAACTGCACAGCACAACATCTCCTTTCAGTTCCCACCAAAAACTCCAGACAAGAGGAATGGACAGGGGATATAATAGAGAGATGAGATAAGGTAATTGGTATACGGAAAGGGTAAGTGTCCCATCGGAAATCTCCTGCTGAATGGGGCTTCTAGAAACATTCTGCCCTTCATTAAATTCAAAGATAAATTGAAAAATACCTTGCTTGAATAGGGATACGGGTAAGGAAAGGAATGCTCCGGTAGTTCGGGCATGTGGAAAGAATGCATGATGAAAGAATGACTAAACAGATATACAATGCAAAAGTGGATGGATGCAGAAGTCGTGGAAGGCCAGGACACACCTATGATCAAATTGATCGTGTACTAGCAGAAAGTGATGTCAGGAGCCTTAAAAACAGAGGAACGTGCATGACAAGCGCTATGAATGTCAAAGAAGTAAGTGAGGTGTGTAAGAAGTAAGCCTGAATGGCGCTCTGTTGTTCGTGCCTACCCCGTAAGGGAACTGGCGTGAAGGTATGTATGTATGTATGTATGTAAAAAGTGATACTACACTATTGAAGAATATTTAAATGACAAAACTGCATTTACGTAGTTACTCGCTCCAGCCTTTTGTACTGGCTTCTGTATAACGTTTATACTTTGCATAATATGTAAGGTATCTATGGAGATTTGTCGCAGTATGAATTCCTAGCATGTCATTATTGCGACGGTAACAATATTTTTTGTTTGTTACAACTCCATTAATTATTTGTAAAGTAATTGTACAACAACTTCTATATGTTTTAAAACAAATAACCTGAGCTATATAGATAAACAATTATGATAAATATTTTTTTTAGCTAAACGTATTGCTAGGGAGTTTCTTGCCGCTTCTTCTCCTTTATCAGCGATAACACGTTGCGAAGCGGTGTCTAAAGAATAAGAAATAGATATAAATTTTGACTTGCGTGTATGACCTTCAAAAAGTGTTCTCCAGTAGAACTTATTTTGAATAAAAACTTTTGAATTTGAATTCCTCGTTGGACGAATGGTAGAATATAAATAAACAGTGTTTTCGAAGGTTGAGCCATTCTAAGTATATTAGTATGCGACAGGAGCGTAGTTACCGTCGTATCAATGATACGGGACCTTCAGGCTACAGGGGCCCCGAAAATTCCTAAAATGTTATCCACAATATTTTATAGGTTAATAACATTTTTGAGAGTAACTGCTGGGCCAATAGACACGGCTATCAGACTTGTCATTATTGTCTATAGAAGCAGAAAATCTAGAAAAACTTAAATCGTCTTCAGCTATGGATGATTTGATTTTTTTATATAGCTGGAGTACAGCTGACAGGCAGACGGCCCACTTGATGGAAAGTGGATAAATAAATTTGGTGAAAAAAAGGCGAAAGTGTATCTTTGATTTTAATTGTTTGTCTAACTTAGCTCCTAGGAGCGTTAAGTATAAGTAATAACTTTAATTAATATTTAATTATTTTAATTTAATAACGAGCATTTTACCCTTCCTTTGGGCCCCCAAACACATTTTGATACTGGGCCCGTCTAAGGCAAGCTACGCCACTAGTATACGACTGTCAATATTATGTAGAACATTCTAAAACCTGTGAACTCAATAAATTCATATGATGAATCGAGCTGTGAATCACTATTTATCGAACGAGCTTATCTGTCGATAAGATTAGCATTCCCTTCATATATAGTCTATAGACTGAAATATCACCAGTGTTCTAGTACAAGTATTTTAGAGTGCGTAGAAGTGCTGTTAAATCTTCTACAACTTTGTGAATCGAAGCAAATTGCAAATTCTGTGGCTGAAGCACTTTTCGTACGCGAACGACTGTTTCTTTTACATCCAAGCAGGAAAATGAGTCACTATCCACCTCCTGGACCTCCTTACTATGGACCTCCACCTCCATGGGGTCCACCTCCTCCCCACTATCCACCGCATCATCCCCCGCATTCCTATCCACCACCTCCTCATCAGCATTCTCAACATCCTCCGCCTCCAGATTACGGGCAAACTACAGCTCCTCCGTACCCCTACTACGTACCAGGAACAGTCATGATTCCAGTACCAATAGCACCAGCGGTCCCAGTATCAACTCCTGCCCCATCTGAACCCAGTCAACCTACTTACATCACAAACTACATATACCACGGAGAAACAGCAGCATCCGCACCATCGGATCAAGTATCAGTGGTGGAGACTTCAGGAGATTTCGATTGGGTCCCAATAACTGCTACCACTGCGAATACTTTGACTGGAAGAGCTGTAGTAGGAGGTCATGAAGGTTGGGATGGAAGTCCCTTGTGGGTGATTAGGTCCTGGCACAACGGAGACCTAATTCCTGGGAAATTGAGCATCAGGCACAGCGCTGCGTCCATCGTGTATGATGGAAAGGAGATTGGTGTCCAGAATATAGAGGTACTTTGTGCAAAGCCAGAAACATTGCGATGGGTGCCAGCGTCTAATGGAAACGTACCTCCTTCAGCAATTCCTGGTGGTAGAACGGCAACTGGCGAGACTCTCTACGTTGGAAGAGCAAGGTATCAGTTATCTGTGACTCCTGGAAAGGTTCATCCAAGCCACAATTCCTGCTATATAGCATTCTCTGGTACCGAAGTAGCTCATAAAATGTATGATGTTTTGTGTAGAGTCAGTTAGTTCTAAAATCTAGAAAAATCTAAATAAATTTAGATTTTTATGATCTAAATAAATTTAGATTTTTTCATAAAAAAACGTTTCTATTTAAATATTTAGGGCCGCTTGCATAACGATCGCCTTTAAATAAAATTAGTTAATCATATTAAACTGCCTAAGTACGTTTTACACAAAACGTATTGACAGTTCTTTAAACGTATTTAGCGGTATATTTTGCGTTGTGCAAGACGCTAATTGTATTTAACGGTGTTAAATACGTTTTGTGTTTCTTAAATATATTTAAGCAACATTATGTAAGCGGCCCTTCGTTTATTAAATTTAAATATTAAGTTTATTTTTTGTATTTTATTGTAGTTTTTACATATTTGAATAAAATAAAATGTTATTTCAAAATCTTAATTTGATTGCTAAAATGTTTCAAATTGAATATTGTTGATTGTTTTCACATTTATATAATAACTTATAAGCAATAATTTTATTGTAACTTGATTTATTGATCATAGGACACAAACGTCATTTTATTATTACATTTTAGTGATTTTTATCTATTGGTGTTTTGTCATCTTGTCAATTTTAGAGATTTAAGATTCTTGTATAATTTTAGGGCATTTGCCCGACTGGATGGCTACCACCCCTGGTCTAGAGTATGCCGCCATAACAACCTTGAGTTGTGTTCCGGCATTAGTGACCAGGTTCCAGTCTCCCTTAAGAGAGCTGCAGCGCATTTGTAGCACCTTTGGTGTTGCAAATGTTCATAGGCGATGGTAACCGCTTTCCATCAAGTGGGCCGTCTGCCTGTCTGCTGAACTCCTGCAATAATTTTTTTTTCCAATAATTATAAGTTTAGAACACATATCTATAACTTGCTCAGGTTAGGAATATATAATACAATCTGTGTGTTTGTTTGTCGATATCGAGACATACTGTGTACGGTTAAACAATTTTATTTTATTTTGTGAATATATAATAGACACTGTTAAATGTTATCTAAGTTGCAAATTATAATTAATTAACAAAAGTTAAAATCACGTTAATATTATGTGTTTACTTTTACAAAATAATTTTACGTAATAATGATTTATCTATGACTTAAGTTTAATGTTTTTAATGTATGTAAAAATATTACTTATTTCAAAAAATATAAAGATTATGATTAAAACCTATTTAATTAGCAGCAAAAATACTACGTTTTAACGCTTTTAAGCGCGGAAATTTTATTTGATTTTGGTTTTTCCGACATTTCGGCCACTTTTCAGTGGCCGTGATGACGGAAGACAAAGATGTCAAGTGTCAACGAGTATTGTTAAAGTTTTATTTAGCCTACCGCCAACTTGTTAATTTTAATTTTGTTTATGGTTATTATTTACTCTATGGGAGCCTAATCTAATTTACTACCGCTTCGCAACATGTTATAGCTTGAAGAGAAGAAGCGGCGCAAGAAACTCTTCAGCAAACATGCCTAGCTCTAATAATTTTATACAATATTAAAAACGCTTAAAACCGTTAAAACGTAGTTTTATTATGTATACAAGTCGCGAAAACTTAAGAAAATATTAAGCAAAAATACTGTAAAATAATTTATTGTAAATTGTAAAAAAAAAACTGGTATATAATGTAAATAAGAAAATATGTATAAATGTATTACGCATAAATATATTTTTATTGCAATCAGTACGTGGAATTCTAGAAGCAATCTATACACAGATGATAAGTTATCATGAGGATTAAGATAAGTTACGATATGTTAAATATTTCTTTGTTGTTTCACTTAATTATAATACAAGTAGTTTGAAATAAATATCCGTGCAGCAACGGAGAAAGGATACAAGTTCCTGCGGCCCGACGGCCTGTCGTAAGAGGTGACTAAACAACCCACAGCCAGGTGGTAGGGTATTTGCTCGACTGGATGGCGACCACCCCTGGTCTAGAGTATGCCGCCATAACAACCTTGTGTTGTGCTCCGGCTTTAGTGACCAGGTTCCAGTCTCCTTTAAGAGCGCAGCAGCGCATTTGTAGCACCTTTGGTGTTGCAAATGTCCATAGGCGATGGTAACCGCTTTCCATCAAGTGGGCCGTCTGCCTGTCTGCTGAACTCCTGTAATAAAAAATATATATATACATACTTGCATGCTATACTTGGAATTTTTTTATCAATATTTTACTTTTTTTTTGGCGCGTCCGGAACTGAAAGGGCGCCGGTTCGAATTCTGGCCGAAAAACAGGCAGAACATAGACAGTGTTATATCCTATTGCACATATTGTTACAATTACCACACGTTTTGACGGTGAAGAAAAACATCGTGATGAAACCTGCACATCGAGGTAATCTATGTGTCAAATCCACCAATCCGTCTTAAACAAGCTTGACGGATCTGTCCCCCTATAAATGGTCCGAGCCCAGCGGTGGGCTGTTTACGGGCTGATATTATTTATAATACAGATTAAATATTTCAAATGTACTTGAATATATGAATCCTTAGAAGCTACGCTATGTATTGGTGTCATAATACATTTGTGTTTTTTTTTTCAAAATCAGCCGCCAGATTCCTAACCAGGGTGACATTGATTGTTCAAAAATCTCATGATACTGCCTTAGTTTTCATCAAAATCGGCTCCGAGATTTTTTTGAGTATATTTCCCTATTTCGTATACTTTATGATTTGACCCTGAATGAATTAATGGATCATCACTTGTAGAAATACAGGTAATAGTTGTACATGAGATGATAATAAAGTCAAATGGTCTCACTATTTGACCTAAATAATATAAAAAATAATACAAACGTTTAAGTACATGTTAATCTAAAGAAACCATAAAAAATATAAATTTGTAAACAAGGCCTGAAGGCCTGAAGGCCTGAAGACCTGAATGCCTGAAGGCTCACTCTTAGCCAAATTCACCCTGTATAATTTTTAAAACTAAAATTGCACAGCAGAACACCACAAGCATACGTATCAAGAAGATGCTGAAGATTAAATAGAATTACTTCACTTGACACTCGTTCGACCTGACCTATTTCTACCATATTTCTTCTTCTACAAATGTAAGCAAAAATCAACTCTATGCGTTTGTTATACGAATAAGACAGCTGCTTTGTAACTTGGTCATGCAATTATATCAACAGGTAGGTATTTGGGTATATGAGAACCTTAATAGCTCTATTTAACCTCGTCAAATACGGTCCTGAGCAAAGAAGCTGGGCGTGGTTTGAGTTCCAGCGGGCTTTTTGCGCTTCTGATTATGATACCGATACCGAGCGAATCACCAAACGCTCATAGAAAGAGGCGCCCGGTAAGCTTTCTGTACTGCGATAAAGTATATCAATTCCGCACTGCTATTGCACTGACAAATCAGAACGCGGCTTAATAACAAAAACTTAATAATAAAAAATAGACATGGATAATCGCCGGTTCACTAACTGGTGATTATCTGTCATCATCCGAGCGTTAAATCCCGGTTGCGTTCGGAGCGTTCACTCCGACGCCGAGGGTCTGCTTTCCTACTTTTTCTACTCAATTTCGCGCGGTCTTCAGTATCCCCCGTTTTGAGACCATTGGTACGCTATCATCCTTCACAAAGTCAAGCCAACATTTCTTAGGCCTTCTCCTTAGACCGGGGGACCTGGCGGAGGCGGCATAATTAGACATTTGTTCTCCACATAATTAGCCGTATCTGTCTTTCTACTTATTTACATTAAATTTGTCGAAGGGGCCTCTACCTCAAAGTCTGTACCATTTTTACGGCCTGTGGTCTTCAACGACATACAAGTAAAAAAATAAATATGCGTGTACAGCTGTACCGTTATTAGTGTCTGTATACGTGCCCGTAAACTATTAACTACATACATACATACATAACTTCACGCCAGTTCCCTTGCAGGGTGGGCACGAACAACAGAACACCATTCAAGCTTATTCTTACACACCTCACTTGCTTCTTTGACATTCATAGCTCTTGTCATGCACGCTCGTCTGTTCTTAAGGCTCCTGACATTACCTTCTGTTAGTACACGATCAATTTGATCATGGAAGGTTTGTCGTGGCCTTCCACGACTTCTGCATCCATCCACTTTTGCATTGTATATCTGTTTAGTCATTCTTTCATCATGCATTCTTTCCACATGCCCGAACCACCAGAGCTAAAAACTAAAACATAAACTATTAAGTACTTTGTTAAAGGCAAATATAATTAAAACGCTATAACTGAGGCCATAATTTTTAGCTCTTATTTTAATCAAACAGTCATCCTAAGTAAACACCGTGAGAAAGTTACACGCATCAAGCGTTGTACTAATGCTTCTTAATAACGCGGTGTAATAACCAAACGTAAGGCGAGACATCAATGTTGTAGGTGTTAGGGTATGACCTACTGAGAGCGGAAAGCGATTTCTATAATCTATACAGATAAATGAAATTGAAGCGTCTGTTTGTAATGTCAAAATATACATTTGAAAAAAATCATGGGGAATAATTTGGACCAGGGGATTCTGAAAATGCAATTTTAAATTTTTTGCAGTCTGTCTGGATGTTCCGGCTAATCTCTGAAACGGCTGGGCCGATTTTAACAGTACTTTCACTGGCAGATAGTTGTTGTTATACCCTATAACTAGTAACTTGGCTACTTTCTTTCTAAGGTTCAACGATTTCAAGATGTAGAAAATTTTATATTATTTTGTCTCTTAATAAACTAAATAATGTTGTGTTCCGGCATTAGTGACCAGGTTCCAGACTCCCTTAAGACAGCAGCAGCGCATTTGTAGCACCTTTGGTGTAGTAAAAGTCTATAGGCGACGGTAACCTCTTTCCATCAAGTGGGCCGTCTGCTTGTCTGCCGAAATTTTACATTAAAAAAAATCTTAGTCAAAAGTTTTTATTAAGTTATTTTATACTTTTTAGTTTTTAAAGTCGGTTTTTTTGTTGATCGATGGCACTTGCCACTGCTACGTAAATGAGTGCTACTGCACACCCAGTTAGATGGATGAGTTTGTTTGTTTTCTGCCTCCTTGCGGCCCGGTAGCAGAGTCCATACTTGAAGTAATTTTGGTATACATGCCCCTTTGACGCCGTGGAGTAGAAACATTGATAAAAATTATAGTGACGCGGGTGTAATGCCCTAGTATTTGTCTTATTAATTAATTGTAGTGCCTTGAATTAATTTGAATATTGATAACATGGAAAGTTTTCTATACTAATATTATAAAGAGGTAAAGTTTGTGACGTTGTAGGGGGTAATCTCTGGATTTGCTAAACCGATTTTAAAAATTGTTTTACTGTTAGAAAGCTACGTTAACAGGGAGTGTCATAGGCTATATAATATGACGCTATATACCACGGGAGCGGGACAGAGCGCGGGTGAAACCGCGCCAGGCCGCTAGTATAATATAAAATTTTCTAATATGGAAATACTCAATTTTCTGAAATAAATGAATAATAATTATTATTCACATATATATTTCATTTCCAAATTTTTTACATTTTTCTTATAAAATATATACATTTGTTTATAAAAAAAATATAAAAAACTGATCTTCGCCGGCAGTGGGGCCTAGGGTCCAGGCTAACGGTGGTTAAGGCCCCAGACACAGGAATCTCCTCACAATACGGGCCGTGTCCAACAGAGCTGCCTTCTGCATCCGACCCTTCAACCAGATACCAAGCGAGAGCCTTTCAAGGTGGCGGTCAAGGCTTTTCGCTATTTTTTTTTTGTATGTCTTTTGAGACCACGGGCCATAAAAATGGCCCTGACATTTGGAAGGCTTGCGTGGGGCCATGGGAAGGCCAGCACGTAGAGGCCCCTTAGCAAATTTAATGTAAATGTGGCGTGACACTGACCGGCGATTATCCCTGTCCACACCATATAGTAAAACACCCAAGGACAAGCCCCGGCCAGTGTAGGACTATTGTGGGAAATGAGGACAAAAAGTACCGGGCTATTGTGGTGAACTGCTAATGGTACTAGGGGTCTGGGAATATGGGGATTATGGCGTCTGCCCGTCGCAATGCTCGGGGAACATGGAAAAATGGGCAGACGGTGACTCGCCACTCCCTGCATGGACCCCAAAAAATGCTATAAAGACAGGGGCAACATGGGTGTGAGTGGCTAAGGGGTGTAGAGAGGTGGGCTGCAGGCTCACCGAAGCTACTTCCGACGTGATGCCATTTATCACTTCCACCCCTGGAGCTTGAGTCTTAGCTCTAGCGATCTCCACTCCGTGCCGGCTGGTTAAGGCAAGCACGGAGGCGGGGGCCTTGCCTTGGCCCCCAGAGTCAGGTACGAGGTGTCGCTACTCACCTAAGGCTTCGCCACAAAAGCCCCCCTGCGGGTATTATTATTATTAATAGTTTTCTACGAAGGTATTTTAAGATTTATTCTTCATCGAATGTTTTTGAGGATTTGGCAGCCAAATGACAAGAAGACATTCGTTGCCCCCTACCGAACTCGGCAACCTGTTCCGAAACACTCTTACCCTGATTTATTTTAAAAAATTTGTCTGGCCTTTAGATTGCCCTAAGTAAATATACCCATCCAACCCTAACAAATTAGCGGAACACCAAATTCAAAGATTCCCCAAAAACTTTTCAAAGTCTACCCAAAGTTACAAGTTCTGGGACATCTTATTAACTGATTGGGCCTATTAGCCGAAAGTTGCTGAAGGGTAAAGTTACAGTTACCGATCGTGCCAGCCGAAATCGGAGCGGAATTTTGGAGGGAATGCAAATGTCCAACCTTTGATTAATTAGCTTGTGGCACAGTGTATTGTAAATCAGCGGGGAAACATTTTTAGCGGAGTGACGCTCGCGGATCGCGTTCGTAATACCGAAGTAAGAAAGTGAGTTGGTCTGAAAGAGAGTGTCGGGGTGAAGGTAAGGAAAGGAATGCTCCGGTGGTTCGGGCATGTGGAAAGAATGACTAAACAGATATACAATGCAAAAGTGGATGGATGCAGAAGTCGTGGAAGGCCACGACACACCTTCCATGATCAAATTGATCGTGTACTAGCAGAAGGTGATGTCAGAAGCCTTAAGAACAAACGAGCGTGAAGTTATGTATGTATGTAACATTTTTAGCGTACCAACACGTTCAAAAAGAACACGTATGTCGCGGCCGAGTAAGATCATATCATCGAGAGATGTCAGCCAGTAAAATAGTAAATAAAATAATGTTATTTTATTTTATAGCCACCTGGTAATTAATTATAGTATAACTAACTGCTGCGGCTCACCGACCCAAAATGAGAATACTCCAACCCTTCCTGTTCAGCGCTGTCTCCTGCCAGTCATCGGTATGAAGCTCGCGCAGATCAGCCTCCACTACGTCCCTCCAGCGATATCTGGGGCTACAAACTGGTCGCCGTCCCGTTGGACTGCCCAGATAGGCTCTTTTCACCGCGCGATCCTCCCCCATTCTGTGAAGGTGGGCAATTAATTATAGTATATTTTATGTAATTTCTTTCCATTCCTTTAAACCTTCCCGCCCGTCCTTATTCTTGCCGCATCAATAGTGAAGATATCACCATTTTGGAAACTTATAATAAAAACATAAGACAAGAGCCACAAGCTCCCGTTCCGTCCGCTCAATCTTGATATACATGCGTGCGTGCGTATGAGTGTGGATGCGACCGAAATAAAACTGGTTAAAATATGTTTAGATTAAAGCAGTGAAAAATTTAAAGTGATACTTACGAATTTTATTTTGAATTTTAATATGTTGACGGATGTAGGCTAAAGGAGTTATATTTATATATATGTAAATTAAGAGTAATTTCATTTGGTTTGAATTTGGCGCGCATAGGGGTATTATCATAGTGTATACGTCAAGTGTCAATGTAATGTCACTTGTCAGAGTTTTTTGTCAGTTAGAACAATAGAACAAATTAAGTGATATTATAAATTCCTAAACGTACTAGATTAATTGAAATTGTGAATTAATCAGGAGCCTTAAGAACAGACGAGCGTGCATGACAAGAGTTATGAATGTCAAAGAAGCAAGTGAGGTGTGTAAGAATAAGCCTGAATGGCGCTCTGTTGTTCGTGCCTACCCCGCAAGGGAACTGGCGTGAAGTTATGTATGTATGTATGTGAATTAATTAGCTTTAAATGTTGTTTCTCTTTTCAGGTGAGTTGCGTAATTATAAATTCACATACAAAAACAGTGTATAGCGTATTGTATTAATAATAAATATTATTATAAAAATTATCCTTTCAGAGCAGCCGTTAGGTTTTTAATTTACGAATAAAAAGTAAATCACATTATATAATAATATGTTAACGAAGAATTATCTTTAAGTATAGTCTCTGAAGTTACACTTCTACTGCGTGTGAACTGCACACACACGCAACCGTGTTTTTTTTGTCTAATTGGGGATTACACAATATATTAAACTAAATAAATAATTTATAAAATATTGTTAAATTTAGTTCAGTCAAAACATCGGTACAAGATTGATGCTTTGGAAATTATTTTACTGTGTACTATCTATAAGTATTCGCTTTGGATATAATTGTGAAGTCATAATTAACGACCAATTAAATTGAATTTTTAAATTATTGCATTAATTCCACCGCCTCGCCAAACGGAGTGAACAAACTGAACGATAAGAGCGAGAAGACTGAAAGAATGAATGGAAGTGTAAGGAACGAATGATCACTTTACATTTATGAAAGTTCAATGTTCATTCAATTGGAAATATATTGTCACAGTATAAATATTGTTAGCAGTGGGTCCACTGCGTTGTTCTGATATATGATTATAAAACAGGGTCAACAGGTTTGATAGACGAAACGACAGCGAGCTTTTATATATTTATTTTTTGTTATCATCATATCTTAGTTTTTACGACTACAGCTGTTAGCCCCCCAAATAAAACAAAATAATAGGAATATTTATAATTATACGTATCTCGATTAAACTACAATATAGTAGTAGTAATCTAAGTAATTTCTGTTTTTAGTATATAATACGCTTACATTATTTTATGAAGAAATATAAAAAATTAAATAGGTACTTACTAGTGTATTGTATTTAAAATTATTGTAAAAAATGCTAATATAATAAATATTTGTTTTTTATATAACAAAGTGAGTATTTTCGCAAGATTCATATTAAATGTTGCGCAGACGAAACTACACGGAAATCTGTGTGAATCATAATGTTACAATACCAGTTTAAATCCCAATAAACCAAGTAACGTCTAGACAGACTCGACTTTGAATTTGCTGAGACTTTGCTATCACCTTACTACGAAATAGAAAGTATTACTATTATGAATGTCAAAGAAGCAAGTGAGGTGTGTAAGAATAAGCCTAAATGGCGCTCTGTTGTTCGTGCCTACCCCGCAAGGGAACTGGCGTGAAGTTATGTATGTATGTACTATTATTGGAGTGGCCTATCAGCATCTGGCATCAACCACCCTTACGCCGAAAATATAAAAATCAGTGTCAAAAGGACAAATCTAATGCGATGAGAGCGCCCTCTGACGTTTCATGTCTAGTGACCGTGCTGTGCGATGTGTTTTTGTTGTTTATATAAAATCAAACAAATAATCTTTAACTATCACCATAATTTGTTCAAAGCAGGGCTTGAAAGCGTTATCAATTACTTTTAAAAATATAGGTAATTACCGGTATTTTCAAAAAAGATACTGCCATACCGGTATATTTTTTTACCGTTACTTGATAACTTTTATGATTTTAACCTCATAATATAAGGTTAAAAATCGTATGTATAACGTTATATAATGCGATTCAAATAAGAATAGGATCGACTTTGCGCCATATTGTGACTTTAAATAACTTTAAATAATTTTAAATAATTAAATATTATATTAAGACAATTTACAACTAATTTAACGTTTTTATTTAAATTTGATGTAAGACTATCTATTATTGATATGCAAATAAGTTTTTTGCAAACCATACTTTTCAAGTGACATTTGACAGATAGAGATTATTGACATTCCTATTCTTATTTGGATCGCACAGTACGTATCGGTAATTTTTACGTTACTTTAAGCGACGTAGCGATTTTTAAGAACTGTCTCTATTACTGCATGTTACCGATACAATTGATAAACACAACTCTAAATATTACGCGTGCTTATAGCACAGTGCTGTTTGACAATCTTCGCGAGTGAAAGAGAGCGACAATGGTAACAAAACATAGTTATAATTGTAAAAGTACCGATAAAAATAGTATTAACGTTATATTTTTTTACCGATAAAATGGCTACAAATAACGATAAGTTTTACAATGATGTTTATTTTTACCGTTATCTGAAATTAAGATATTCAAATTCAAAAGTTTTTATTCAAAATAAGTTCCACTGGAGAACACTTTTTGAAGGTCATACATGTAAGTTAAAATTTAATTTTTACTTCCTATTCTATGTACACCGCTTCGCAACGTGTTGATGCTGTAAAGGAGAAGAAACGGCAAGAAACTCGCCAGCAACACGTCTTTTATACGTTTTGTACAGAAGTATGTTACAGAATTACTTTTTGAAGAATTAATATGTCTCCACAAATTCCTTGCAAGCATGGCAAGATAAAAAAAAAAGTTATACAAAATTTAGTATAAGAGGTTGGAGCGAGCTGCTATGTAAATGAATTTTTGTCATTTAAGTATTCTTCAATAGTGTAGTATCCCCTTTTTAGCAAGATGCTTTTTAATTTAGTTTTAAATTTAGTGAAAGGCAGATCTAACATTTCACTCGGAATCTTATTGAAGAAGCGTATACCAACCCCCAAGAAAGAGGACAGTACTTTTTGTAATCTAAAAGATGGCAATATCAGTCTATTACAATGCCTGGTGTTGAAATTGTGTACATACTTATACTGCTTGTAGGCACTCAAATTATTACGAATATAAATTATATTATTAAAAATATATTGGCAGGCGACCGTCATAATACCGATTTCCTTAAAGCGTTCTCTAAGAGACTCCCGAGGGCCGAGGTTGTAGATTGACCTTACGGCTCTTTTTTGTAAAACAAATATGGTCTCTAAGTCAATAGTGTTGCCCCAAAGTAAAATACCATAGGACATGAGTCATGATAAATAACGATACCATATTTTTACCGGTATTTCAAGCCCTGGTTCAAATTAAACCTGAAGATCCAACAATTGTACTGTCTTTTATACTGTGGCATTGGAAATTAATTCTGCACGTAATTTTATTGCAATATTAATGAAAGTTCCTGAGGCCACGTCTTGGCTACTTAATTCAATTTCAGCACTTTGAATGGTTGACAAGTTATGTTGGCTTTGAAGGAAGATTCTAGCAATCATTTTGATGTTATCGGCTGGGGCTTGTATCAAAATATGTTCTCGATAAATGGGCTATCTAACACTGAAAGGATTTTTCAAATCAGACCAGTAGTTCCTGAGATTAAGCAAAGCGCGTTCAAGCAAACAAACAAACTCTTCAGTATTATATATTAAAGTATAAGATGAAACTAGTTCTTACCTGCGACTACGTTTATTTTTTTTACTTTCTGAATGACATAAAACACAATTATTACGTTGAAACATGTTCTTTATTTCTTTCCAAATTTTATATCTTGAGGAGTTATGGGTTATCCATATAGATTTTCATTAACTTTCATGTAAAGGAACCCTTATAAGCCAATAGATGGCGCTGTGCAATAATTGAGGTCGCAAACGTTTCCCGAAATGTACAAAGAATATAACAAATTTCCAACAGTAATAGATCGGACTAGGCCTGCGAGGAACAACACTAGCCTCGCTGGAAGATTTTCTTTTGAGACTGAGAAGCATTTCATCTAGCTTCTCCACCCTATATGGGGCACCCCCTTCATTCATACATACATACATAACTTCACGCCAGTTCCCTTGCGGGGTAGGCACGAACAACAGAGCGCCATTCAGGCTTATTATTACACACCTCACTTGCTTCTTTGACATTCATATCTCTTATCACGCTCGTCCGTTCTTAAGGCTCCTGACATCACCTTCTGCTAGTACACGATCAATTTGATCATGGGTGGCGTGTCGTGGCCTTCCACGACTTCTGCATACATCCACTTTTACATTGTATATCTGTTTTTTTTTTATTGCAGGAGATCAGCAGACAGGCAGACGGCCCACTTGATGGAAAGCGGTTACCATCGCCTATGGACATTTGCAACACCAAAGTTGCTACAAATGCGCTGCTGCTCCCTTATGGGAGACTGGAACCTGGTCACTAATGCCGGAATACAATTCAAGGTTGTTATGGCGACATGCTTTAGACCAGGGGTGGTAGCCATCCAGTCGGGCAAATGCCCTACCACCTGGCTGTGGGTTGTTAAGTCGCCTCTTACGACAGGCCGCCCGGCCGCAGGAAATTGTATTCTATCTCCGTTCCTGCACGGATAAAAAGTTTAGTCATTCTTTCATCATGCATTCTTTCCACATGCCCGAACCACCGGAGCATTCCTTTCCTTACCGTCACCCCGACACTCTCTTTCAGACCAACTCTCTTTCTTACTTCGGTATTACGAACGCGGTCCGCGAGCGTCACTCCGCAGATTTTGCGCAGTGCTCTCATCTCGACCGCGTTTACTCTACTTTCATGCTCTCTTATTCATAATTTACAAATGTAACAAGGCCGGGCTTACGAACATAAAATTACAAAGTATCGATTTCAGCGATGTCTAGTTAATAAGTTTATGGTTGAAAGTAAATACCCAGATGCTATTGTTCCTCTTCCAACTTCAAACTTCATGAGGCCGGGCTAGGGTTGCCAGAACTCTAATTTATTTAGTCATTAATAAAGTATTAATACTATATATTTAATATAGCTTTGTTGAAAGAGTTAGCGTAAGCCACAAGGAAATTATAAACATGACGCGTTTAGGCAATATCGCTTCAACTACATGAAGTCAGCGTTTATTGAATCTAGCCACGTTTCTATATCTTGTGTGTGTACTACATTGTGTACTTTGACAGTATATTATCTATTTATATCAAATTTTAGCCAGTAGTAAGGCAAGTAGATATATATTGAATATTCGCGACAATTCGACACACAGGGATATATTTATATATACTATATATTTATAGTACCGGTGCTGGTACCTACGCTCACGTATGGATGCGAGAGTTGGGTATGGAAGAGAGAGCATGAAAGTAGAGTAAACGCGGTCGAGATGCGAGCACTGCGCAAAATCTGCGGAGTGACGCTCGCGGACCGCGTTCGTAATACCGAAGTAAGAAAGAGTTGGTCTGTAAGAGAGTGTCGGGGTGAAGGTAAGGAAAGGAATGCTCCGGTGGTTCGGGCATGTGGAAAGAATGCATGATGAAAGAATGACTAAACAGATATACAATGCAAAAGTGGATGGATGCAGAAGTTGTGGAAGGCCACGACACACCTTCCATGATGAAATTGATCGTGTACTAGCAGAAGGTGATGTCAGGAGCCTTAAGAACAGACGAGCTTGCATGACAAGAGTTATGAATGTCAAAGAGGCAAGTGAGGTATGTAAGAATGGGCCTAAATGGCACTCTGTTGTTCGTGCCTACCCCGCAAGGGAACTGGCGTGAAGTTATGTATGTATGTGTGTACTATATATTTATTAGAAAGGTATTGAATTCCTCTTGAATATGGAGTAATTTATTTTGATAAGGGTTAATCCAAGGTACAAAATGAAGAGCTTTTCAAGCGATGGCATTTTAATTATGAGATAACTACAATAGTTAGACATATGGTTACGCAATATTTTTTGTAGACAATTATATGTTATGCAAAGTGGTTGTACATTGTTTTGTTCTATAATCAATAGTTTTCGCAGCGCACGCCGTGTAAGGATTTTTCGGGTCATTTTTTTACACCTTGGGTTACGTTATTGAACTTTTAGTAAGGATCCTTAATTAAAAAAAAATATATAATATAGCCTATAGCCTTCCTCGATAAATGTACTATTCAACACTGAAAGAATTTTTTAAATCGGACCAGCGGTTTCTGAGATTAGCGCGTTTAAACAAACAAACAAACAAACTCTTCAGCTTTATAATATTAGTATAGATATACATCTGCCAGGTGGTAGGGCATTTGCCCAACTGGATGGCTACCACCCCTGGTCTAAAGCATGTCGCCATAACAACCTTGAGTTGTGTTCCGGCATTAGTGACCAGGTTCTAGTCTCCCTTAAGAGAGCAGCAGCGCATTTGTAGCAACTTTGGTGTTGCAAATGTCCATAGGCGATGGTAACCGCTTTGCATCAAGTGGGCCGTCTGCCTGTCTGCTGAACTAATGCAATAAAAAGAAAATGTATTTTTGATCTAACTATTATTTTGTCTACATATAGTTGCTATTAGATAGTTGTTGTTATTGTTGTACAATTTTACACAACTCATAATACCGATCAGCAGTTTTCGTTTACGCAGAAAAGTGCAAACCAGTCTCCGACATGTAAATGATATATATCGAACTTTATTCGCAAGTGGAAAGGTGGCAGAGTGTTACTTGCATTATTACCTCTGTTCCGCTTATACGATTCAAACACTGTCGCGCGCTACTAAAATTGGTGCATTGCGCAGGTATATCGGGAGGAGTCATTAGTTGTGTAAAATTGTACGATATTATTCGATGGGTAGGGCGACATATTCAAGCATCAAACCATTGCATGAGTTGACGCGTTGCGTCATTGTGGCATGAGCTTAATGACCTAACCGCTCTCCAGCAACGACGGACTAATCAAGCTAATTGGAGCCAGTTGTCATTCACACTACTTCACAATAGTGCTCTGTTTCGTTGAACATAGTATTTGTTTTTAGTGCCTCATAAATATTGAAAAGTGCCTTACAAAAATTAGTCATTGATCTTATGAGTATTGTAATTGGGATTTAATTTTGGAAGTGACTTAAATCAGTAGGTATCTATTACTTGACTGCTCTATCTGGGATAATGCTGTAGTTATTGACCGTTTCACAGAGAGTAGTGATGGGTTTAATGCGTTATTTGTGATGCGATATTGTTATTTATTGTTATAATAGCAGCCTATAAATGTCCCACTGCTGGGACACTGCTCGGGCCTCCTCATAGGGGAACAGACTATATACCCACCACGTTTATCCAAGGCAGCTTGGCAGGTTTGACACATAGGTTATCTCGATGAGCAGGTTGCATCACGATGTTTTCCTTCACCGTTGTTAGCACGTGGTAATTGTAACAATATGCATATTAGGTTAGAAAACTGCCTAAGTGATGCATGCGTTCCGGTCAGGATAGAACCCGCGCCCTTTGAGTCTGGGACGCGTGCGCTAGCCATTACGCTACCACGACTTACGTTATTTATTGTTAACGGCGTTAAAAACACTCAATAATAAATCAGCAGGCAAACACACACATTACATGTCCACAAACTAAGCAAGTTATGCTTGTGGTACCAATTACTCTAGGGTCGATCCCAGAAACCCAGACCAAAGTAAATAAAGGAACGTTCGTTTACGAAAACCATGCCAGGAATAGAACACAGAGACTCAGCATCGCAGTGAGTTTGGCCGGCTAAGGCTTAGACCACTCAACCACAAGGCCGTCAAGTATTGACAGAAAACATATGTATATTGTATACAGGCTGAATCTTTCAAGTGGGCCAAATCCTAAACTATGGTAAATAATTGACGGCCTCTGTGGTTGAGCGGGCTAAGCCTTTGCCGGCCTACCTCACTGCAACGCAGAGGCTCCGGGTTCGATTCCTGGTATAGTAAATTTCAGAAACGTATTTTCTCCGTTATTTACTATGGTCTGGGTGTCTGGGATCGGCCCCAGAGTAGTCCGTTGTATATTACCCATAACACAAGCGTAACTTGCTTAATTTGGGGATATACAATGTGTGTGTTTGTCTGCCGATTATTTAAAAGAAAAAAAAAATAAAAAAACAGTGTAAAACACTCAAAGGAGTCTTGAGGCCGGTTTTGACGAAAACTAAAATGGTATTATTAGATTTTTGAAAAAGCAATTATCCATTTCAGGAATCGAATCGGCTGATTTTGAAATATAAATATTTTCTGTATTATTATACCAATCCATAGTTAGTGTAGCTTAATAGGATCAATTTCTGTGAAGGACTGTCAAAAGGGCCAAACTAAGAGAAAGGGCTGCTTTTGAACAAAATTTTCTATTTTCCATAGAAAATAGAAAATTCCTATTTTCCATTCCATATTGAGTAAAATGATTTTATTTTTAATAGGCTATCTATAATATAATAATAATATCAGCCCATAAATGTCCCACTGCTGGGCATGGGCCTCCCATTATAGGGGGAACGGACAGTATACCCGCCACGCTTGTCCAAGGCGGCTTGGCAGGTTTGACATATCGGTTATCTCGATGTGCAGGTTGCATCACGATGTTTTCCTTCACCGTTGTTAGCACGTGGTAATTGTAACAATATGCATATTAGGTTAGAAAACCGCCTAAGTGATGCATGCGTTCCGGTCAGGATCGAACCCGCGCCCTTTGAGGCTGGGAAGCGTGCGCTAGCCACTACGCTACCACCACTTAGCTATCTATCTATGTATAAATTAATATTCGAAACGCATGTTTATATAGGATACACTAATATAGCTATTCGTTAACGGCGTTATTGTTAACGCTATAAATAGACATTGAAACGAAAAAACAACACACATGGCACTAGTTAAGATAATATATATAGGTATAGACATAAGGCACACACTGCACAAGCACTTCCTCACAACACCAGCATGTATCCGATACACTCTACATTAGTATAAGTTTAGTATTAAAATTAGAATAAATTAATATAATCAGTTATTCTTAAGGTACACCACAACGCAAACATCATTGAATAAACGTCACATACAATAACAAAAATAACCAATAAGCGTGTATAAATTCTAAAAACTTTCATCTAAATTAAGTTGTAAAAAAGGGTACGGAATTCAAGTCCGTACAGTTGTTATAAAAAACTATAAATAAGACGTATTTAGCCACAGACAATAATTATAACATCATCCCACACTGCACAAGCACTTCCTCACCACACCACTCCACATTAGTATAATAAGTGTAGTATTAAAATTAGAATAAATTAATATAATAAGTTATTCGTAAGACACATACACCTCAACACAAACATGCATTCATTAAATGTGAAAAAGGGTACGGAACTAGAGTCCGTAGCTGTTAATAAAAAAGAAAAAAAAAGAAACATCATCCCAGATGGAGCCCGAACAAAATAGTTAACTAAAACCGATTGATTTTAAACCAGTTTAAGCCCTGTATGCTCTTGGTCCATATAACAAAATGCTTATAAATTGGAGTCATTATTATAACTAATTTTGATAATCTATCATGTGGATTTGTGTAAGCTTTGTTCGGAACTACGAGTGACTGATTAAGTTTTTAATCACTGTTTTAATGCCTTTAATGTCTTCTGTCGGTAAAATGTTTTGAATCAAAAATTTTGCAAGTGTAACTGTATGTACAACACTTGAGAGAGCTTAATGTAGAATTACAATTACAACTTACAAATAAAGAAAGAAAGTGAAAAACATTTTTTTTTATTGCTGAAGTATAGTAGACAAGTTGACGGCCCGATTGTGATGGAAAGTGGTTACTGTCGCCTATGGAAATTAGCAATACCAGAGGTGCTGCCAATGTGCTGCCAGCCTTGAAGGAGAATCTGGAACCTGGCCACTGATGCCGCAGCACAAAGTTGTTATGGCGGCACTCTAGACCAGAGTTGGTAGCCGTCCAGACGGGCAAATGCCCTACTACCCGGCTATGTGTTGTTTTGTCGCCTCTTACGACAGGCCGCCCGGCCGTAGCAAATTGTATTCTTTCTCCGTTCCTGCACGGATAATAGCAGCCGTTTCGGAGGAGTTTTATAACAAACACCGCGACACGAGAATTTTATATATTAGAAATGATTCAATCTATCGAGTCAATTGCAATCGCACACGAAGGGGACTCAAAATGTATTTAAATTTCAGGTACCTATGTAAGTAGTACAGAAGTACGTAAGCAAATCCTGTTTTTATCAAAGAAGAAATTATGGAGAAGATAGATAAAAGAATTAGTAAGAGGTTAGACGAACTGGATACTGAAGCCTTGGTGTTAATACTGCAGCAATGGAATTTAGAAGAGTTCACAGATTTCGTGAGAAATAAGCATCTGGACGGCAGGAAAGTACTGGTGAGCGCTTTTAACATTTTGGAAAATCTGGGGGGGGGGGGGGTGTTCGACGAAGTGTGGCATTGTGCAACAAGGGATGGGAGGGGTCTTAAATTCCGTGACGTTATGAAACTGCTGTTTTAATTTAATAATTTCTTGATGTAAAATTGCAAAATATGTGATGTCACACTAGGTGACCAGCTGTGACAAGGACATGGGATCGGTTGAAAAATCATGAAATTATTGTGATTTAATTTGTGAATGGCTCCTTATCCGCCACCGTTTACTCAAGGTTGGTGGTTGAAGGTGTAGTTCAAACATTCGTACTGCTCCTTAAGTCTGTAACTTTAATAAAAAAAACTATGCCATAGAAGACAGAGGCAACATGGATATGGGTGGCTAAGGGGTGCAGACAGGTGGGCTGCAGGTTCACCGAAGCTACTTCTGAAGTTATGCCATTTATCACTTCCACCCCTGGAGCTTGAGTCTTAACACTAGTGTCTACATACCATGTTGGCTGGCGAAGGCAAGCACGGAGGCGAGGGCCTTGTCTTGACCCCCGGAGTCAGGTCCGAGGTATCGCTACTCACCTAAGGCTTCGCCACAAAGGGGGGCTTATATTATTGTTACGAGTGTGGGACTTGAATTAAAATGCCGTTGGAATTACTATAGAATTTATTAGAACTATACAAACACGTATAACATAGATAAAAATATAACTAGACACTACTAGTACAAACTGCACGATTCAATAACACGCGCAGAGTCCGTCACTATATCGCTTGTCGTATGAACGTCTTACTCGTATCGTAATACTCGCTCGACTGACTCACCCCTCCGTTTGGGCATTGTTTTATAGTAAACTGTACAATACACAATGGAAGCTCGTGGACTGGGTTCTTCCAAGAAAATGTAATTCGCAGACCTGCGAACGGCCAACAAAGTTGAAAACAATAAGGATTAGTTCGACACTAATGGCGGCCATAAAACAAGTAGAAAACAATAGCATGTTTTTCTTAATTTCAAATTCTAAACACAAAGTAAACAAAAGAATTCCTAAATCCGGGCAAGCAATAGACTGCGCTTTTACGACCGGCAGGTATGCGCATTCTTTTGACGGCATGTAACATTATTATTATCACACTTATTAGTATATTATATTATATATATTATCATCATTAGTATAATCTTAAGCTGCACGACAACAAATTATTGTGTATAAGATCCTTGTCCATCCAAAGGTTGCCTGGATGAGATTGCTTTAAGCAATAATGCCGCCCATTTTACACCTTCTAATTTTAAGATATGAAAATGTATTACTGTTTTTATGTTGGTGTACAATAAAGAGTATTGTTGTTGTTATGCCAGTGCGAGCCAAGATCCATTCGACTGTTGCCATTCCCGCAGTCTGCCTTCCATCATCGGACAATCAGACGCACCGGTAATCAGCATCGATGTATGGACATACTGACATACCTACACGAACGAAGCGCTTTGCGTCCCCTTTCATTATGCGCATCGCAAAAGAGTTGAACTCATTGCTGGCGTCTTTTCCGATACTTACAATCTGGATGTCGGTTTTCTTCAAGTCCGGTATGAATAGGTACCGTCTAGGTATAAGCGTGTTTTATGATAGACCATATCTTTGCTCTACATCAGGCGAGATTATGGTCAACTTATACTACTATAAAAAAACTGACATGGTCAAATATTCATAGACTCTAAAATTCATATTAAATCAGTCTCGGTCAAATCAAGATTTATTTAATATTGAGCCGTCATGGTTTACAGACTAGCAATCGTCGAAAGTTACGATTCCAATTCGATTTGAATGCCAATTTGAGTTACACACTTGGGAGCCCTGGCAACATGTGATAATAAGGCAGTCTCAAAATTAAGTTTGCGAAATTTCTCCAATTTCATGAATTATTATGCCAGAAGCAATGTGACATACAGACCGTTGTCATTGTTGAATTATTTACATCATAGAAACGAGATTTTATACTTACTCCAAATATAATTTTATCCGTGCAGGAATGGAGAAAGACTACAATTTCCTGCGGCCGGGCGGCCTGTCGTAAGAGGCGACTTAACAACCCACAGTCAGGTGTGTGGGTATTTGCTCGACTGAATGGCGACCACCCCTGGTCTAGAGCATATCACTATAACAACCTTGAGTTGCGTTCCGGCATTAGTGACCAGGTTCCGGTCTCCCTTAAGAGAGCAGCAGCGCATTTGTAGCACCTTTGGTGTTGCAAGTGTCCATAGGCGATGGTAACCGCTTTCCGTCAAGTGGGTCTTCTGCCTGTCTGCTGAACTCCTGCAATAAAAAAAATAAAAATATTTTGACTACTAACAAAAATTGTTGAGCAATTGGGTG
This sequence comes from Dendrolimus kikuchii, assembly GCA_019925095.2. NCBI lineage: Eukaryota > Metazoa > Arthropoda > Insecta > Lepidoptera > Lasiocampidae > Dendrolimus > Dendrolimus kikuchii. Next base: position 14,874,966 of record CM034412.1, read on the forward strand.
ACCTGTAAGCATTCCAGATAAACTATACAAGCAGTATATAATCATATATTCTGAGATTTTCAAATAGTCAAATCATCTCGCTAGCGATTTAAGATTACAATCCAATCGCATCGCATGTGAACAATCGAGATGTATTCACAAGTCCTATCAAGTCGTTGACGTTACCGATCGATTACAACGCCCGTGTCAGATTTTATACCTTGACGGTATGGTCATTATCTTTATACAATTGAAACTACCGATTTTAATATTTCGTCATCTCATGTCATTAGTGTGTACATACATACATATTGTCACGCCTATTTCCCATTGGGGTTGGCAGAGACAATGCATTTCTAACTGCTACGATTCTGACAAACATTTTTCGCTTCATCAACTATCAATAATCTCTTCATACATACACGTTTATTTAAACTGCTTTTTGTCTGACCTTTCTTCGAAATATCTTCAATTTGATCATGGTGAGTACGTCTCGGTCTAACGGCACCAACTCTACCAGGGAAATTCATTCTTTCTACATGCCCTAACTACCTTAACATTACTTTTTCAACTCTTGTCACTATATCCTTTTTCAATCTACAACGTTCCCTTATCATATTGTTTCTTATCATATCACTTTCATTAACCTTACATATACTTCTCTTTGCTACTGTATGCTATTATACATTTTGTTTTAAGTTTGCGTTTGACTGAAGTCTGAAATTAATCAAACTCAACAAAAAAGGCATAATATTTCAAAGTTTTTCTAGCCTCTAACTTAAATTACAAATTAATCTTGTAACTGATTTTAATTTTCTTTACAATCATGACATAAAAAGTTATCAAATCCAAATTATGTTTGGACTAAGTAAACTAGCAGATTAAGAAACTTATTTCAATTTACGAAAATATGTCAAAGGAAAATAGCATTAATGTTTCATACGTACGTACACAGCTTGTTTTAAATGAAACAAGTTGTTTCGGACAGTTAATTTGTATGAAACATGATATTAAACCATGACCCATGTCATCTAGTAGTGTATTAATTAGTCTTGTAATTAACTCATTAAAATTCAGATGTATCCAAAGACATGTCTCGATTTTGAATAAAATTTTCAGATATTTTTCTAGTCTGAATGTTACTGAGATTGGCTCTAGAGTTGTTTGTTGTAATCTAATAAGCATAATACGTAATTTGCATATCTTAGGAACAGATAACTTATACGTTCATCACCTGATAAATTAAATTATTATATTTTTTTGTTACAGGAGGTAACAGAAGGCTTAGTGAAATTATGGCGCCCGAGAGCAAATGCAAAGAAATTTATTTCGTTCATTGAAGATTTAAAATTGAATCCAGAGAAATATTTAAGTGACGAAAATAAGAACGGCCTTAAAACTGTGGATCAGATTGATGTAAAGAATGTGGGATTCAATGATAACGATAACTTTGAAGACGCTATTTCTAATTTTGAAATGATAGAACTAATTGACATTGAAAAAGAAGTGACTGATATCATTGAAATAAAGCAGAAAAAGAGTGAAGTCCTTTATAATGCTGACACAGAAATTGTTATTACAAAGAATGCTACTGATATACCATCAATAGAAAGTCAATATCAAACAGTAAAATCTAAAAAAAGCAAAGAAGAACCTAAAGATATCAAAGTAATTAATGAAGAAGAAGTAGAAATCAAAGATACTTCATCTTTAAACACAGTTGAGGAACTTTTAAAGAAGTTGGTACCAGCGAAGAGTTTTCTATATAGGCATCACCCAAAGAAAATAGACAAACTTCCATCTTACCTTCCAATGGATGGTACATCTAAAAAGACTAAGAAATTATTTCGACTTAGTTCATACGAATATCCATTTTTCGACTTGCGATCAAAATTTAATAGAAACGATTCAACAGACAGAGGCTACTATTGTATGAAGAGAAATAGTATCTTCTATTTTAAGACAAAGCGACCTGAAGCGAGAACGAAATATAAATCTTTACCTACTCCTGAGGAAGTAAATATCAAGTACCCAGAAGATCATTTGTATGAGGACTTGAACTACAATGATGTGATTAAAGATACAACAATCTCTAGAAGGAACTCCTTATCAAAACAAGTCGTAAGACCTTGTATTGTGAAGATACAAGAGTTTTTTAATTCGTTCCGTATTCCATTCCTGAAGAAGAACGAAGAAATAAAAGACGTGAAAGAAGTTGAAGAGAAAGAAGTCAGTACGTCAATATATGAGAACGCTGAGAGCATTGCCAATATGTATGATTCTGTTCGTGTTAATCAAGGGACTGGAGAAAGTAAAGAGAGTCAAGTAAGATTTTTATTGTATTATAGTTCATCATGTTTTGTTGACGTTGATAGATTTTATCAGCCATAACAAGCATTTAATTGAAATATTACGATAGACGGACATCAAACCAATTTTTTTACAAAATCTTTGTGCAGCTTTTAAGTTTAGTCAAGAGGTACAGCGGGACTACACTTTTTACGACTTTGCAAGCGAAATTTTCTTATCTATTGAATTTAGTAAAAAAAATTATAATCCAAGAATTTGTTATGATTTTCAAAATTTGGCTAATGATAAAATATGTTGTTCTTATGGTTAGTTCCACGTGTGCTAAATGGCGTTACTGGTATTAATGAATTGGTATCTTCCATTAATGCAATCGAAACTAGTTATTATGCTGTACATATTTATTTACAAATATGTATTTGAGACAGAGATAACACTTTATTGCTCTCCAAAATACCCAATTACAAGTAATGTATAATCAACAATACTTCTTGGCAAAACAATAGCTTATCGCTAAAAGCGATCTCCAGATAACCTAGCTTAAATAGATTCTTAACTAATCTGGCAATGTAGGTGGAGCAGATTTGAATTTGAAATTTAAACAATATATCGTTGAATTAAATAAAGTTGATCAAGACAGTTAAAAAGAAAAAATAAAAGCTGCTCTATGTTTCAGGTAAAAATACCCGTAGAAGACTATCTTGAACCTGTGCAAGTGAACAAGGATTATTGTGATGTGAATTACAGACAGAAAGACGAATCTATACTTGGTTACATCATGAGTATATTTGAAAGTCGCTTCGGTTTGAGACGAGGTAAGATCTGTCTAGTTAAAATAATCGTTTCAGCAGATTCTATTATTGGGAATAAAGTTCCTTATCGTACATTACTCGGCGGATGGGCTAGACGAAAAAAAGTTTTAAAGCGAAATAAAAAATGCTGACCGCTCTATATATTATAAAATTCTAAACATGCCGTGTCTGTACATTAAAAGTTATTTAGAAAATAAAACAATTGGAATAGACGATATGAACGGTGGAGAATACGATGCATTTTATTTTAGAATTTATATCTGTTTGTCTGTTTGTTTGGGATTCATGTAAAAACTACTGGTCTGATTCCGATGCGATTTTTCACTGAGCGACAGTTAATTTTTGCTTTAATAAAAAAAATATCTAATCTAAGTCAACATCGCTTCGCAACATGTTCTTGTTACTACCAGTATATCTTTCATAATAAGGTTCTCCAAAAGTTACCCTTTTAGCCCTCTATATTTTGAGCTTGACTCTATGCTTTTAGCCGAATCGCCATCAGAACTGCAAACACTAGTCACAATGATGAAAGATGACTGTCAGGCGAGAGGTTTACATTTGAATGCGAAGAAAACAAAGGTTATGGTGTTTGAAAGAGAAAAAACCAGAACGAATGCAAGGATAATGGTCGATGATGTTATGCTGGAGCAAGTGAGTGAGTTTGTATATCTTGGATGTGCTTTTAGCAGGGATGGAAGGTACACCGCTGATATAGAAAGAAGAGTGAATTTGGGAAATAGTGTGAATGGAGCGTTAGGTAAACTTCTAGGCGCTAAGAACCTCAGCCAGAAGGCCCAGCTCGCCATACACAACGCGGTGCTGGTACCTACGCTCACGTATGGAAGCGAGAGTTGGGTATGGAAGAGAGAGCATGAAAGTAGAGTAAACGCGGTCGAGTATGTATATTTTGAGACCGCAGACAAACATACATTGCTTTTTCCGTTCCTATTTCGTGAGATATGGAATCGAAATTTTCATGAACGAAACCGCGTTTCAGTGTCTAGAAATGTATAATAAAATAAGTAAATCAGAGTACCTTTGGTGATAAGACATTGTAAGAAATCATATTCGAGGGCCATAAATCAAGGGCCTTGGGCCTTGGGCGCCGAACTGCGTACTGTCTCGGATACGGCGATAATAACGAGTAATCGCATTTCACGTAATTTCCGACACGGTTTTAAGTCGCTGCTGCATTTACACCGAATATTAAATATTAAATATAAACAGATATACAATGCAAAAGTGGATGGATGCAGAAGTCGTGGAAAGCCACGACACACCTTCCATTATTAAATTGATCGTGTACTAGCAGAAGGTGATGTCAGGAGTCTTAAGAACAGACGAGCGTGCATGACAAGAGTTATGAATGTCAAAGAAGCAAGTGAGGTGTGTAAGAATAAGCCTAAATGGCGCTCTGTTGTTCGTGCCTACCCCGAAAGGGAACTGGCGTGAAGTTATGTATGTATGTATTAAATATGAATGATAATGAATGCGTTTACTTCAAAATGAAATAGTACAGGTTACTTATTGTGAGTCATAAGTCTATCACAGCTTACAAATCAAGTTTAGTTACTGTTAAAGAAGAAGCAGCGCAATAAATTCCCCAAGCAACATATCCTAGAGCTCTATGTTACGTACATACAAATTTAATTAGGTGTTTTATATATACAAATCTTAAATACTTTAGTTTCTTGTTGAATTCACTACAATTACAAAGAAACCAAGTCAATATAGTATAGACAACTGTACAGCAAAACATAAAGAAATGTTGCAGCCAACCCGATTTGAAGTACTTATGTAATGATAGACATGTGGGCAATCTGATAACGTATTTGTTATTGAATTACAGCGATAGTTGTCTACATCGCAATTGCAGTGCTATCTGTTTTGCTAATCCATCTATTCCAAGTAAAGGACGTCTTTTATCGGGATAAAACGGTCCTGAGTGTTGATTCGGATTCTAAGCCATCCTGATGTCGAGTTTCATTCATATACGTTCATTAGTTTCCAAAAAAGGCGCGATCGAAGCGCCATCTTTTTCGCTATTTTCATTTATCCCACAGAAATGACATCATTTATCAGGATAAAAAGTATCTTAAGTTACGCCTCGTGATATAAGTTAGTTCCGTTTCGAAATTCAATTAAATTCGTTCAGTAGTGTTTACGTGATACATTAACACACCGACAGATAGACAGACAAAAACAATTAAACATTGTTTTTTTGATATAAGTACCGTATGCATTTATTAAGAGCATGAAAGTAGGGTAAACGCGGTCGAGATGCGAGCACTGCGCAAAATCTGCGGAGTAACGCTTGCGGACCGCGTTCGTAATACCGAAGTAAGAAAGACAGTTGGTCTGAAAGAGAGTGTCGGGGTGAAGGTAAGGAAAGGAATGCTCCGGTGGTTCGGACATGTAGAAAGAATGCATGATGAAAGAATGAATAAACAGATATACAATGCAAAAGTGGATGGATGCAGAAGTCGTGGAAGGCCACGACACACTTTCCATGATCAAATTGATCGTGTACTAGCAGAAGGTGATGTTAGGAGCCTTAAGAACAGACGAGCGTGCATGACAAGAGTTATGAATGTCAAAGAAGCAAGTGAGGTGTGTAAGAATAAGCCTAAATGGCGCTCTGTTGTTCGTGCCTACCCCGCAAGGGAACTGGCGTGAAGTTATGTATGTATGTATGTATGTATGCATTTATTCAAAAGCTGTTATTTTGACATCACAAACAGACACTTCGATTTTCATTATAGAGTATCTATTTTATTTATCAGTATAGATAGATATTAGAATCTATTGTAACATATTTCCGCATCCCTATTCAGCCGCGAAATCACCTGCGAGCCGTAACCGTAACTGTTGCAGTTACTGTAACCAGAAATCATAGTGCGTAAGACGACGGACAACGAGCCGACAAAGCGAGGATCAATGTAAGCGTACACATTAGAGCACGTTACTGTATCCGTTCGGTTACAGTTAATACAATTATACTAATGCATCTCGGCTCGCAGATGAATACGCGGCTTTATATAAATTACACTACGGTGTGATGGGGTGCCTTAATCTCGATGCTCCCGGTTTAGCGCAATGAAATTAGCAAATCGAATAAGTCGTGAACGCGTCCGCTCGTATGTATGTGTATAAAATAACATCTCTCACATATGACGCATGATTTTAATCATCGTAAGGGGCCATCCACAAATAACGTCACACAAATCTCATTGCCAGACGCTGGTTTTCAACTGCACCTTAGGACGGACGGGTGTTGGTTGCACTGTTATTTATTTATATACTAGCTGATCCTTGCCGACTTCGTTGGGCGCCACTCGAGATAAGCCAACACATAATTGCCCATGGAAAAAACACTCCTTCCCGTGCCAACTTTGCTGGGCGCTACTCGAGATAAGCCAGCAAATAATTGCCCGTGGGTAAAACACTCCTTCTCGTGTCAACTTTGCTGGGCGCTACTCGAGATAAGCCATCACATAATTGCCCATGGGAAAAACACTCCTTCCCGTGCCAACTTTGCTGGGCGCTACTCGGGATAAGCCAACACATAATTACACATGGAAAAAACACTCCTTACCATGCCAACTTTGCTTGGCGCTACTCGGGATAAGCCAACACATAATTACACATGGAAAAAACACTCCTTACCATGCCAACTTTGCTGGACGCTACTCGAGATAGGCCAACACATAATTGCCCATGGAAAAACACTCCTTCTCGTGCTTACTTCGCTGAGCGCTACTCGAGATAAGCCAACACATAATTGCCCATGAGGAAAATACTCCTTCCCGTGTCAACTTTGCTGGGCGCTACTCGAGATAAGCCAACACATAATTGCCCATGAGGAAAATACTCCTTCCCGTGTCAACTTTGCTGGGCGCTACTCGAGATAAGCCATCACATAATTTCCCATGGGAAAAACACTCCTTCCCGTGCCTACTTCACTGGGCGCTAATCGACATAAGCCAGCACATAATTGCCCATGGGCAAAACACTCCTTCATGTGCCAGCTTTGCTGGGCGCTACTCGAGACTAGAATCGGTCGAGCCGTTATCGAGTTTTACGCTTAGCAACATTCATTTTTATTTATATAGAAGGATAGACGATATACACATAATACATAGAATAACTATAAACATAAGTCCCCATAGCCTCAGATCCCCAGTTCTAGCAGTTCACCTCAATAGCCCGGTATGTTTTGTTCTCATTTCCTACAATAGTCCTACACTGACCGGGGCTTGTCCTTGAAAGCATTTTGATGTGGTGTAGACAGGGATAATCGTAGGTCAGTGTCATGCAACATTTACATGTAATTTGTCAAGGGGCCTCTATGTGTTGGCCTTCCTATGGCCCCACGCAAGCCCTCCAAAAGTCCGGGCCATTTTTATGGTCCGATGACCATGACAATGAACATAATAATAATTAGTATTACCTGCAGGGGGGCTTTGTGGCGAAGCCTTAGGTGAGTAGCGACACCTCGTACCTGACTCCGGGGGCCAAGACAAGGCCCCCACCTCCGTGCTTGCCTTAGCCAGCCGGCACGGAGTGGAGATCGCTAGAGCTAAGACTCAAGCTCCAAGGGTGGAAGTGATAAATGGCATCACGTCAGAAGTAGCTTCGGTGAACCTGCAGCCCACCTCTCTACACCCCTTAGCCACTCACACCCTTGTTGCCCCTGCCGTCTATGGCATTTTTTGGGGCCGATGCAGGGAGTGGCGAGTCACCGTCTGCCCATTTTTCCATGTTCTCCGAACTTTGCGACGGGCAGACGCCGTAGTCCCCATGTTCCCAGACCTCTAGTACCACTAGCAGTTCACCCCAATAGCCCGGTACTTTTTGTCTTCATTTCCTACAATAGTCCTACACTGACCGAGGCTTGTCCTTGAAAGCATTTTGATGTGATGTAGACAGGGATAATCGTCGGTCAATGTCACGCAACATTTACATGTAATTTGTCAAGGGGCCTCTACGTGTTGGCCTTCCTATGGCCCCACGCAAGCCCTCCAAAAGTCCGGGCCATTTTTATGGTCCGATGACCATGACAATGAACATAATAATAATTAGTATTACCTGCAGGGAGGCTTTGTGGCGAAGCCTTAGGTGAATAGCGACACCTCGTACCTGACTCCGGGGGCCAAGACAAGGCCCCCACCTCCGTGCTTGCCTTAGCCAGCCGGCACGGAGTGGAGATCGCTAGAGCTAAGACTCAAGCTCCAAGGGTGGAAGTGATAAATGGCATCACGTCAGAAGTAGCTTCGGTGAACCTGCAGCCCACCTCTCTACACCCCTTAGCCACTCACACCCATGTTGCCCCTGCCGTCTGTGGCATTTTTTGGGGCCCATGCAGGGAGTGGCGATTCACCGTCTGCCCATTTTTCCATGTTCTCCGAACCTTGCGACGGGCAGACGCCGTAGTCCCCATGTTCCCAGACCTCTAGTACCACTAGCAGTTCACCCCAATAGCCCGGTACTTTTTGTCTTCATTTCCTACAATAGTCCTACACTGACCGGGGCTTGTCCTTGAAAGCATTTTGATGTGGTGTAGACATCGTAATCGTCGGTCATGTCACGCAACATTTACATGTAATTTGTCAAGGGGCCTCTACGTGTAGGCCTTCCTATGGTCCCACGCAAGCCCTCCAAAATTCCGGGCCATTTTTATGGTCCGATGACAATAACAATGAACGTAATAATAATTAGTATTAAATATATAGTGAAGGTTGGATATGGCAAAAGAAATATGAAATTATGATAAATGCAGTTGAAATGAGAGCTTTAAGAAGTACATGTAAGGTTAATGTAAGTGATATGATAAGAAAGAGTGATAAGAGAAGGTTGTAGATTGAAAGAGGATGTAGTGATAAGGGTTGAAAAAGGAATGTTTAGGTGATTTGGGCATGTAGAGAGAATCAATGAAAGCAGAATCACAAAACAAGCATATGACAGTAAAGCCGGTGGTAGAGTCGGTGCTGGTAGATCGAGACGTACTTACCATGATCAAATTGGCATTTTGAAGAAAGGTCAGATAAAAAGCAATTTAAATAAGCGTGTATGTATGAAGAGATTAATGAAAATTGATGAAGCGAAAAGTGTCTATCAGAATCGTAGCAGGTGGAGATTCATACTCTCTGCGTACCCCAATGGGAAACAGGCTTGACAATATGTACGTATGTATGTAATTAGTACGTTCTGGCAGTGAATGAAAACATGATTATGAAATGCAGATGGAGATAATCGATGTGTGAAACCTGCCAAACCGCCTTGGCCAAGCATGGCCGGTATACTTATTATAAGGATTGTGACAGTTTCTCATGATTTTTATTTTTTTTCCTCAATAACATGTGTCATATGGAACCCATCTGTTTAGTGTTGGGTAGTAGGGATTTATCGATAAATATATTTTTATTAGTATCTTGCATGTATCGATCTTACCAAAAAGACATATTCTGCCGACCTCAAATAGTTGGGAAAAATTGAAAGAAAGTCGTGGTAGCGTAATGGCTAGCGCACGCGTCCCAAACTCAAAGGGCGCTGGTTCGATCCTGGCCGGAACGCATGCATCACTTTGGCAGTTTTCTGACCTAATGTGCATATTTTTACAATTACCACGTGCTAACTACGGTGAAGGAAAACATCGTGATGCAACCCGCATGTCGAGATAACCGATGTGTCAAATTTGCCATGGATACACGTGGCGGGTATACTGTCCATTCACCAATAATGGGCGGCCCGAAAGAAAAGAGAGGCGACTGATGTAAAAATTCCATTGAAAATTAATTTAATCGTTTAAAAATACATCTTAAATCTGCATGATTATTAATATATTAAGTAATTAATATTATGTATTTTATGAACATTTTTATAATTTCTTTTTATCTTCTTACACTTTCTGACTTATTTAACTAATTTGAGTTTTCTTATAAATCATATCGTATGTATCATTGATTACTAATTATTTTTCTATAATTTCAATATGAGTAAGACCGTAAAGTTTTATCATAGCTATGCGATAAAGTGTGTTACAATTGTATATATATATATATATATTTGCATAAATAATGTGTTTGCAATATAACTTTTGCAAACTTATTAACAAAAACATATTTATCTGAATTCAATATAAACCAACAATAGTAAAATATATTTATTTAGTCAGTGAAATTGAAGTATTTATTTCAATGAATATAACAATAAATAAAACTGCGATATAAATAAAACCAACTTAAAAATATATATCATTCTAAAATATAATTGTTTTTCTGGTGGTCGTCATATTTACAAAAAAATATTTGCAGTCTACTTTTACAGATACGTAATATAATTAGATTATAAATTAAACTATAATATAAATCATTACAATACATTCAAAATATACATACCATAAAAAAAGAATAAACATATACTGAAATCAGTAAGATAAGTATTAGATTACATGTAAATAAATTTATTATCTTTGTATCGATATCGATAAAATGCTACCAACACTAACCAAGCGGATAGTGCAAGTTTTATATAAAAAAAAGACAATATGTGTGGGATAATTAAAGAATCTTTATTCGCTTTCTTTATTAGTCTCTACACAACTGGGACGCAGTGCATTTAAAAACATCGTGTGTTTTAAGCCGTGGATCGTGATTGTTAACATATTTGTGAGATTAAACCTAGTGATGAGTAGCGTTGTGATGTGTCGATAAAAAAATCATTGTTGATTAAACCAAGTATAAATGGATACGTAGTTTAGCTTGTTTGTTTGAAATGAAACTGACGTTTTATCAAATCTTATACAAATATATAAAGTTGAAGAGTTTACTTCTTTGCTTGAACGTGCTAATCTCAGGAACTACTGATCTGATTTGAAAAATTCTTTCAGTGTTAGATAGCCCATTTATCGAGGAAGGCTATAGGCTATATATCATCACGCTAAGACCAATAGGAGCGGAGCACTAATGAAGAATGTTTCAAAATCGGGGTTGTTTTTTTAACTTACTTTTTTTAACTATTCCACGTGGACGAAGTCGCGGGCAGAATCTAGTACTAATATATAAAGCTAAAGAATTTGTTTGCTTGCTTGAACGCGCTAATCTCAGGAAGTACTGGCCTGATTTGAAAAATTCTTTCAGTGTTAGATAGCCCATTTATCGAGGAAGGCTTTAGACTATATATCATCACGCTAAGACCAATAGGAGCGGAGCACCAATGAAGAATGTTTCAAAATCGGGGGTTATTTTAACTTACTTTTTTTTAACTATTCCACGTGGACGAAGTCGCAGGCAGAAGCTAATCATATACATTTACATTTATTTATAAACGAAAAAAGAAATTAGTATTTATATAATGTTATAATAGTAATGCAAAGCATGCAAAAACTTTCTATGAGACTATATGATTCATCGAGAGACAAATTATAAATTAGATGTGTGTCGAGTTTCATTTAAATCCGTTCAGTAGTTTTCAGGTGATGCTCTAACAGAGAAACAAAAAATAAACCCGCAACAACGTGTATGTTATGACAAGCAACCCCCATCACACAGGCAGGTTTAAATTTATATTTTTTCAATCTGCCAGTTCAAATTAGTTCCCCTGATTTTCACATTTTTAAACGGATTGGGCAAATTCGAACCCGGTACAAATTTATTACTAACTAACCCCTGCCCACTTCGCTGTGCGTCACTTAACTATTATCTACCTTTTAGTCACTGCACTCCGATATATAAACGCATCAATCCGTTTTCGTTGAAATAATTTTTTTTATTAGTTACAACCAAATATAGCCTATAATACCCAGAAATAATGTAGCTTTCTACTAGTGAAAGAATTTTTAAAATCGGTTCAATAATTCAAGAGATTACCTCCTACAAACCAACTCACAAACTATACGTCTTTATACATACATACATAACTTCACGCCAGTTCCTTTGCGGGGTAGGCACGAACAACAGAGCGCCATTTAGGCTTATTCTTACACACCTCACTTGCTTCTTTGACATTCATAACTCTTGTCATGCACGCTCGTCTGTTCTTCTGTCTTTATAATATTAGTATAGATAGAATATTATATTTCATATTGCTAAGCAAAATTTTAAATAAGCCAGGTTGATTAACTAGTGGTTTAATATAATAAAAGCCACAGACAGTGAGTCAGTCTCATCATTGCGTTGCTTTTATCAATTATGACCAATTGACTTGGTCATATTTTGTCATGGCTTTTAATGGGGTACTTGCCGTTGTAGTTTAGAGGTTTAACTGACTCTATTCTTCTTCTTCTGGCTTTGACCGCTTTTTCGGAAATTAATCTATATATATATAAATGAATCCTTTTTTCCCTCGGTGACGCCATCACGCGTGAACGTGAAAAAATTAAGAAAATTGCGCGGAATGTTAGAAAATTTAAGAATACTTAACCACTATTTATAAAATGATTTCTAATCTAACCTTAGTGCTTTGGACAATATAAACTTTTTTAATGTAACCTCATGACGTTTGACATAGAATTGACAGAATGCGCGCTGCAAATTCATAGTTAAGACAGGACAACGTATGTCGGGTCAGCTAGTTTTGATACATAAAACTTCTTAAACTACGAAGAAATTGCTTTAGGGAGATTAAAGCGCTAAAATTTTTATACTGTACCTAGGTTTTTTTTTGTTTTTTGACCCAGGCTCGTCTATCATTGGTCAAGACAGAGGTTCTTGTTATCTTTTTATTTTTTATTTCGTTATTTTTACTTTTATAAAAAAATTAAATTTATATTTTATTACTACTTATTTTTCTATTGACGGCCTCTGTGGTTGAGCGGGCTAAGCCTTTGACGGCGTACCTCACTGCAACGCAGAGGTTCCGGGTTCGATTCCAGTATAGTAAATTTCGGAAACGTGTTTTCTCCTTTATTTACTATGGTCTGGGTGTCTGGGATCGGCCTCAGAGTAGTCCGTTGTATATTACCCATAACACAAGCGTAACTTGCTTAATTTGGGGATATACAATATGTGTGTTTGTCTGCTGATTATTATTATTATTACATAGGTACATACATACATAATTCACGCCAGTTCCCTTGCGGGGTAGGCACAAACAACATTCATAACTCTTGTCATGCACGCTCGTCTGTTCTTGAGGCTCCTGACATCACCTTCTGCTAGTACACGATCAATTGATCATGAAAGGTGTGTCGTGGCCTTCCACGACTTCTGCATCCATCCACTTTTGCATTGTATATCTGTTTAGTCATTCTTTCATCATGCATTCTTTCCACATGCCCGAACCACTGGAGCATTCCTTTCCTTACCTGCACCCCGCCACTCTCTTTCAGACCAACTCTCTTTCTTACTTCGGTATTACGAACGCGGTCCGCGAGCGTCACTCCGCAGATTTTGCGCAGTGCTCGCATCTCGACCGCGTTTACTCTACTTTCATGCTCTCTCTTCCATACCCAACTCTCGCTTCCATACGTGAGTGTAGGTACTAGCCGCGTTATTTATTATTATTATTGATAAATAAATCTTCTGTTAGGATGTTGGATAGGTAGGTAAGGTTAGCATAGATGAGTGAGTAGGAATTTGGGTGGATGGTTGGTAGGATATCATACTTGTTTATTTATTTCTTGTTTTTTACATATTCCTTAATTTTTGTGTTCTTATGTATTTATTACAATAATCTTTTGAATTTATATTGCTAAAAACTGTACTTATGTTAGAAGTCATTTAGAATATGCATCTCATATATGGAACCCACGCTATCATAAATATATAGACCGCATAAAAGCGTTTTATTCAACACTAGCTGTGCCCGCGATACCATCCGCGTGGAATTTGTTTTCAAAGCCCCCCCGATTTTGAAACATTTTTCATTGCTGCTCCGCTCCTATTGGTCTTAGCGTAATGATATATAGCTTATAGCCTTCCTCAATAAATGGGCTATCCAACATTGAAAGAATTTTTCAAATCAGACTCGTAGTTCCTGAGATTAGCGCGTTTAAACAAACAAACAAATTCTTCAGCTTTATAATATTAGTATAGATTAGCGGCCCGGCGCGGTTTCAACCGCGCTCTGTCCCGCTCCCGTGGTTTATAGCGTCATGTTATATAGCCTATGACACTCCCTGTTAACGTAGGTTTCTAACAGTAAAAGAATTTTTAAAATCGGCTTAGTAGAAAGACCGACGAGATATTGCTGACTTTTTACTTCTTCTAAAAATTATCCCTTCCGATATTGATGATCCAGATCTTCTAAGTAAGGTCCACTTTAATATTCCAGCGAAGTTTATACGATTTAATCAACCCATAAATGTACTTTTAAGGTTTACAAATTGCAGACAAAACTCATTTCTAGTGCGAGCAAGTAATTATTTAAATAATGTAAGTAAATACAATGACATCGACCCATTTGCAATCAGTATTTCAAGAGCCAAGCGGTGTCTAAGCCTTAAATTTTTCACGCATCAATTGCACAAAAACGGCCCAAAAACAGTGCACCAAAATTGGTGCACTGGCTTCAATGGCTTCCCACGCCTGTTAGTGTCGTTTCGATTACTTTACTGGTTAGAGCTCTCGCAAAAAAAAAAAATTATGCCGGCCTGCGCTATTAAAATGTGTCGGAACTATTTTAAAACGGGAAAGGATAAGTATGAGATGTCATTTAATCGGAAAACTTAACACTTTTCTCATGATTTCTTTGTAAAAACGTGAAATTTAATTTCGACATTTTCAAGGTTATCGAATTGATTGATGTTGTCAGGTGAGAAGTGTGACTTATTTTCCAAAATTTGGGGACTTTTGTTACGATTTTTTTTTTATTTATGAAATATGAATAATTGAAAGAATCTATAGAAAACAGACATGTAATGTTTGTGTGTCCGGTTTTCTTAAACTAGTTTATATTACGTTTTAGACTTCCTACGGATCCAATTGTAGCATATTGTTGGACAAAGAGATGGATTTTGAAAGGAAGTATTTTGAATCATTTTCGGAGATATTTTTACACTATGTTTTTTATATTTTCTTATCAACGGCACAATTGTATTGAAATAAAGTACCTAAAATAATTATATATGATCGTGACCGATAAGATGTAAGTTGTGTGAAGGATAATTAGAAAATTTAAGAATACTTAACCATCATATAAAATTATTTCTAATCTAACCTTAGCGCTTTGGATAATATAAACTTTTTAATGTAACCTTATGACGTTTGACATAGAATTGACAGAATGCGTGCTGCAAATATCGTCAAAGAGGATGTAAAAAATACTGAATATCGTTTAAAGCAGATGCTTCGGTCGGAGTTATCTGTACTAATATTATAAAGAGGTAAAGTTTGTAACTTTGTGACGTTGTAGGGGGTAATCTCGGGATCTACTAAACCGATTTTAAAAATTATTTTACTGTTGGAAAGCTACGTTAACAGGGAGTGTCATAGGCTATATAACATGACGCTTTATACCACGGGAGCGGGACAGACCACGGGTGAATCCGCACCGGGCCGCTAGTAATATTATAGATAACTCTTTATTGTCATCATTAAGATATTAATTTTGTCTATATTCTGTTAGCTGCATCTCCATTAATTCCTAATAAAGAAATAATTTAATATATTAACATGATAAAAAACAAATTTTAGTTCAGAAAATAATCAAACTGAACTAGTTTGAACAAAAACCTTTGGATATGAATATTTTTATTTCTATATAATAGCCCTTTTCAAGTGGTTTAGTTGCTCTTAAGTCCCTGTATTAAACTATCCCGTGTACCTACCCCGTAGTTCCTACTACTGATATAAACTTTGGATTATACATAAAGCCTACTACCCAATATGAACCTATCGAATCGTTCCAAGTCTACTATTACAAATAATTTCACTGACTTTTAGCGCAGGATAATCTTTGGGTTATAAATAGTCATCTAATAACCTTCGTGAACATGATGTGTAATACAAAAATAATTTGCCATTATGAATAGTTTTTTTAGGATTATTACATTAGTATTGGTAATTAACAGACTTATAAATATATACTAATATCTGTACAGACATTTTATTGCGAATTAAAATTACTACATGTGCTATGAATGTGTTATGAATTTATTTGTGCATGTATTTTTTTATGGTTCGTTCCAAGACACACAACGTTTGTTGCTAATACTTTATTTTAAAAAAAACTGAAACATCTGAGTAATATTAAATTATAACACATAAAGCGATTAAATCATAACGATCATTTAAACTTTTCACTTACATAAAAAAAATATTTAATTATAAAAATGGGGTAATATTTTTTTCCTGATATCCCGAAAACGCAGAGTGAATTTAGCAACGCTTCGCGTTTTTGATGCCGTTTTTGGCGATGTTGTTTGTTAGCAATGCTCTCTCTAGACATGTTATATCTCAATGGTTACATCTAACCTTATTCGTGAAAACCTGTCATTGGTTTTCTTATGTTAATCCTAGTTATCTAATAAAATGTATTTAGCTGTAGGTTTTCCATAATGCAATATGTAATGTAATAACAGCCCATGAATGTCCCACTGCTGGGCTAGGGCCTCCCATTACTGGGGCACGGACAGTATACCCGCCAGGCTTGTCCAAGGCGGCTTGGAAGGTTTGTCACATCGGTTATCTCGATGTGCAGGTTGCATCACGATGTTTTCCTTCACCGTTGTTAGCACGTGGTAATTGTAACAATATGCACATTAGGTCAGAAAACTGCCTAAGTGGTGCATGCGTTCCGGCTAGGATCGAACCCGCGCCCTTTGGGGTTGGGACGCGTGCGCTAGCCATTACACTACCACGACTGTATGTACTGTTTTCCATAAATAAATAAATAATTAAAAAGTCTCTGAATTCCGAAAAAACCTCAAGTGGTTGCCAATTCCATTTCGCCGGAATACTCACATGCATTCTTTTCTCTATAGTATTTTATTTGTCCCAAGTACTCCTGATTACCTTAAACAACGTTTTGAATTTCTTTCGTGCTCTCATAATTTACGCCCTTCTGCTAAACTTAAATTGAACACTCCTGCACATAACTCAACTTTTTACAACAATTCTTTTACTGTTAAGGCTATACAGCTTTGGAACGCGCGTCCCGTTACTGTCAGACAAGCAAAATCGCTAGAGATGTTTAAAACTATGATAAAAAAATAATACTACCTGTCGTTGTAATATGATATTTAAATTCATCTATAAACATTTATATAATTTGTAGATATGTATATTACATATATATCTATGTAATATATAACATTTCTGCATATATATATATATACAGAATGTGGTAATACTCGGGCACGCACTCTAGCGAATTGTATTCGAATAAATAAATTGATTCGATACAAGTTGTTACGAGAGTATTTATTTAAATTTTTGAAGTAACGTATTTATTTATTACGTAGTTTTATTATTATATAACGTATTAATTAATTTATTTATTTTACGTATTAAATATTACAAAGTAGAATTAGTTTTATTAATTATTATTATTATTTTATTAACAAAATTGGGTCGTTTTGGTCTTACGTCAAAAGGAAGGTTTGCACTGAAAATCAGCGTTGTGCCGGATATAATTCCGGCACAGCAATATGCTGAGTGCGAACCTTGTTTGCTGAAAATGCGGCGTATAAATTCTCAAAATATGCTCTGTGTATAAAAATATATAAGGAATGTAAACACGTCGCTATTTCTGCAAATAAAGTCTTTCTTTCTTTTTTTTTTCATATATAATTATTAAAATGTAAGTAGTTCGTACTATATGTTACGTATACCACCATCGCCATTATCATCTCAATTCATTCCTGGGGTTGTCTGGAAGAGATCGCTTTTTAGCGATAAGACCGCCCTTTGTACATAACTCGATATCATTTTAGTCTTTAAGTTCATTTTTGTATTGGTGTATAATAAAGTGTTATCTATCTAAAAAACTTGGAATATGGGGACTATGGCGACTGCCCATCCGCCCATCGCCGGTCTCGAAACTCCTACGAGTGTATTTCGCTATTTAGAATAGATTAGGATTTGGTCCTAAAGGCCCACTTGAAAATCTCACCCTGTATAGATATTTCCATTAATGTTTTTTTTATATATTTTTTTTGTTGTTATTAACATATCTACGGACTCGAGTTCCGTACCTTTTTTACTACTTAATTTCTATGAAAAATTTTAGACTCCATACACGCTTATTGTTTATTTTTGTTAGTGTGAGACATTAATTTAGCGATTTATATGTTATGGTGTACCTTAAGATTAACTTATTATATTAATTTATCTTATTTTTAATACTAAACTTATACTAATGTAGAGTGTATCTGTTACATGCTGGTGTTGTGAGGAAGCGCATGTGCAGTGTTGGCCTTATATCTATACTTATATATAGTCCTATCTAGTGCCATGTGTGTTGGTTTTTTCTTTTCTGTGTCTGGGTTATTAATTTTTAGGCTCTTTGTGTGTCTTGGTTTGTTTGTGAAGTGTGTTCCATTAATGTAATAATAACAATATGACAAATTAAAAATGTGCTGGTGGCTGAAAGTGAGTGTTCCGCTGACATACAACCTAGCAGTGCGAGTTGGAAACAATGTTGCTGATTTCATTTACAGTACTGTTAACTGTTACTGCTTGACAGACGTTGTTACGGGTAATTGTTTTATATTGTTAACTTACAAACTTTTAGTAGGTCTCGTCATTATTATAACAATAATAATAATCTTCTTTCCTCTTACTGTGTCTTTGTCTTACTGAGCATGCACTGTTTGCTACAACTCCATTAATTCTTCTAAAAGTAATTCTGTAACATACTTCTGTATACAACTTTTAAAAAAAGAACTTGAGATATAATTAGAATAAGAGATATAAAGAAAAACAATTTTTAGCTAGACCTGTTGCTGGGGAGTTTCTTGCCGCTTCGTCTCCTTAACAGCAATAGTTGCGAAGCGGTGTACATAGAATAGGAAGTAAAATTAAATTTTAACTTATATGTATGACCTTCAAAAAATGTTCTCCAGTGGAACTTATTTTGAGTATTTATTTTTTATTTATTGCAGGAGCTCAACAGACAGGCAGACGGCCCACTTGATGGAAAGCGGTTACCATCGCCTATAGACATTTGCAACACCAAAGGTGCTACAAATGCGCTGCTGCTCTCTTAACGGAGACTGGAACCTGATCACTAATGCCGGAACACAAGTCAAGGTTGTTATGGCGACATACTTTAGACCAGCGGTGGTAGCCATCCAGTCGGGCAAATACCCTACCACCTAGCAAAATAGTCAAATGTGGCCTTTCGAGTTTTCACAAGAACTCCGTTGAATGGCGTCGGTTGTAGCCTACAATACAACTTCGCTACTATACGAAGACTTTATACATTGTTGGATGTATGGATCAAAGATTCCTTTGCCTACCTTTGTGGTGAATTCTACTACTAATTGATTATCGATTTAAACTGCGCTATGGTCACATAATTCTAATTTCAAATTCAAATCGTGTTCCAGAAACGAACGACGCAAACCAATCAGAGGACTCGGACAATGAATCCAATAAAGTGCCACAAGAGGCCAAATGGGACAGGCCGAGGAAAACCAATATGGCGGACAGGCCTCTGCCTATACCAGTTGAGAATGAAGCTTATTATATGAACATTGACAGATCTGAGGCCGAGAACCTCTTGAAGGGGCAGCCTGACGGGACGTTTGTGCTGAGGCCATCTAGTCAGGTGCGTTTTGTGGTTTTCTATTAACTTATTATTGTACTTTTTCATTTCTAATATTATACTGATAGTACTCTTGGAGTGCTTCCGCAATGCTTGAAGACAAAAGCCTTGCGAGCAGTGCGTCCTCCCCGTCCTGACCTACGGGGCCGAGACTTGGACACTTACGGCAGGATTGGTCCACAAGTTCTAAGTCGCTCAACAGGCTATGGAGCAAGCTATGTTGGGTGTTTCTCTTATGGATAAAATTAGAAATGAGGATATCCGTAAGAGAACCAAGGTAACCGACATAGCTCGCAAAATTAGCAAGTTGAAGTGGCAGTGGGCCGGTCACATCTGCCGCAGGACCGATGGCCGATGGAGCAAACGAGTCCTGGAGTGGAGACCGCGTCTCGGTAAACGTAGTGTCGGACGCCCTCCAGCCCGATGGGCCGACGACCTGTGCAAGGTCGCCGGCAGGCGCTGGCTGAGGAAATCGGAGGACAGGGATGAGTGGCGCCGTCTTGGGGAGGCCTACGTCCAGCAGTGGACTGCAAATGGCTGACGACGACTCTTGGAGTTGCCTAATCACAGGGATGAAAACAGCACTTTCGTCTCTGGGAAACGATTCTCCCTACTGTCAAAAATTTATAAAATATGCAAACCATAGATAATACGTGCAACTCATGTCCCAACCTTTTTACAGCCACTGTTAAATCGCGACATATATTGTAATAAAAAAATATCTACAATGTCTTTACATCATTTTGTGTTTATAAATTACTTTTCACTAAATTATTATTTAATTTACATACATTTGAGCTAACAAAAAATACTGGCTGGTAGAATGCCACAGAGAAAAACAACTTGACGTTTCACTTGTGACGTACGTAATGACGTTTCATCAGATTTAAATATATACGAACTTAACGCCTGATTTTATTAGAGAAGTAGTCGTTTGTTTAACTAATAAGTTTTTATTTACTTCTCTCATATTCGAAATGAAAATCAGAGTGTTAACCTCTGGTGAAAGGCCTATTTAGGCACTAGAATTATTAGCACCCCCGCTGCACTCATGCGCCAAACCATCTCGTGCCTAAATAAGTCACTTTCCTAAAAGTCTCAGTTGCTTGCTGACGCGTCGGTCCCGTCAGTCCGCAAGACAAAGTCTCAGCGTGACGAGCTCCAATAGTTCCTATTCCCTACGTTTTAGAAACACTCCATTTACTTGCAACACTATTTGTGCCTTTGTGTGCGTGTCAGGGAATGTAATTACATGGCGCTTACGCACACATCAATTAGTTTTCTGCTTCAACTGTGAATGTAATTTTGTAGGAAACTGTTTCTAGTAATTATTACTCTATGATACTCTACTCTACTCTACTTTACTCTACTACTCTCCCTCTTTCAGCAGGGATGGAAGGTACACCGCTGATATAGAAAGAAGAGTGAATTTTGGGAATAGTTTGAATGGAGCGTTAGGTAAACTTCTAGGCGCTAAGAACCTCATACACAACGCGGTGCTGGTACCTACGCTCATGTATGGAAGGGAGAGTTGGGTATGGAAGAGAGAGCATGAAAGTAGAGTAAACGCGGTCGAGATGCGAGCACTGCGCAAAATCTGCGGAGTGACGCTCGCGGACCGCGTTCGTAATACCGAAGTAAGAAAGAGAGTTGGTCTGAAAGAGAGTGTCGGGGTGAAGGTAAAGAAAGGAACGCTCTGGTGGTTCGGGCATGTGGAAAGAATGCATGATGAAAGAAGGACTAAACAGATATACAATGCAAAAGTGGATGGATGCAGAAGTCGTGGAAGGCCACGACATACCTTCCATGATCAAATTGATCGTGTACTAGCAGAAGGTGATGTCAGGAGCCTTAAGAATAGACGAGCGTGCATGACAAGAGCTATGAATGTCAAAGAAGCAAGTGAGGTGTGTAAGAATAAGCCTAAATGGCGCTCTGCTGTTCGTGCCTACCCCGCAAGGGAACTAGCGTGAAGTTATGTATGTATGTATGCATGTACTGTCTCTAGGTATTATTACTCTATGATACTAATATTAAAAACGAAAATTTGTGAGCATAGATGGATATTATTATTTCTTCTTAGGTCTGCAATTTACTGAATTGATTTTGATAATGCTTTGCAATAACATACAAAGAATGAGAGGCTTTATTTGAAGAAATAAGCAACACATTTACATTGTTTATATATTTTGTGACGTAACTCTATAATATTATAAAATTTTAAACATGTCGTGTCTGGACATTGAAACTATAAAAAAAAATATTTTTTACGAAACATTTGTAATTTCACTGTTAAGATTGGTGGAATAAAAATTTGTAAATTCTGACAATTTATTTCTTCAATAATAATATGCAAGCGATCTAAATTTATCAAAGACTAGCTGACCCGGCAAACTTCGTACCGCCTCAGAATCAATAAATAAAAAAGCTGAATGATAATTGCAGAATGTTTCAACTTTAGTAAAAAATGTGCTCAAAACTCAACCGGAACGAACATCAAACGTTTGACATTCAAAACCAAAAAATTGTAGAAAAAACTTCACTTTTAAATTTAATTTGATTCCTGAACGACTTATAAATTTAATTAATTTCTAAACGACGCGACGAACATCAATTGTTTGACAGATAGGAATAGTTTGTAAGGGAAAGCGAAATTGTTGTTTTTACTATATTCCAAGCTTTTTTTTCATATTTACTTACCTTTTAAACCTTCCCTGGACTTCCACAAATAATTCAAAACCAAAATTAGCCAAATCAGTCCAGCCGCTCTCGAGTTTTAGCGAGACTAACGAACAGCAATCGATTTATATATATATACATTATGATTTTATATGTATAATCTATGTCAGCCTAGATTACAGTCCAATCATGCCCTTATATCATCCGCCTTTCCAGAATTGTAACAATATGGCCGAAGCATTGCGTTATATTCAATGTAATCAATGTGCCATATTCGAGATTACGGGCCTTGTAAATCTTTATGGGTAATTACATATTGGGTTCCGTACATACTAACACACAAATGATCAAATCGCTTATTGAAATGTATATGTGTGTGTATATATGTATATATGTATGTATGTGTGTATGTATATATATATAGACATAGACATAGACATAGACATAGACATAGACAACACTTTATTGTTCACCAAAACAAAAATTACAAAAAAAAATGTACAACAAGACAATAGTTACTAGGTAAAACAAAAGGCGGCCTTATCGCTAAAAGCGATCTCTTCCAGGCAACCTGACTCAAAGGAAATTCTTAAATTATCTGTAATTATTATGCAACAAAGAAAAGGAAAAAAGAAAAATATGACATACATGGACAGCAGATTACAGTCTATTGTAAACTAGCACATACATTATTGCGCAAGACTTACATAATGATTCCTAAGTGAATTTTTAAATATGGCAAAGGATTTAGCTTTTCTGACATCAGTGGGCAAAGAGTTCCAAAGTAAGACAGCCTGCATGCCGAAGGAGTTGGAATATATATATATATATATATATATATATATATATATATATATATATATATATATTATTTAGGATTCACTTCATGCTTTGCAATGATGTAATATCTGCCGTGACAGTACCTTAAGGGCTCAGCTGGTCTTAAAAGACCAGCATATTGCTGAGTCTGATGCCCCTTTCAGGACAAGATTATGTTGCTAGTTTTAAATTTGTTAACAATTATACCTACACTACACCAATGTAATATCTTCCTGAATAAAATGATTTTCTTTCTTTCTTTCTGAAATGTTAAAGTAATTTGAAATAATGATAACTAATTGCTAATTTAGAATAGAATAGAATATCATTTATTGCATAAACTGTCACACACATATAATTAGAAGATAGAGAAGATGTTGTGTTCTTTGTAGGAACGACAGTTTGTTCTTTCGAACGTACAATACAGGCAATTTATAATGTTGCCATTATAATTCTGTCCTTTTTGTACTTTTTGCTGGTATGTAACACACTAATGTTGTTGTTGACTATGTAATAAAGATTTATTTATTTATTTATAATACTATTATCATCATTTGATCGTGTACTAGCAGAAGGTGATGTCAGGAGCCTTAAGAACAGACGAGCTTGCATGACAAGAGTTATGAATGTCAAAGAGGCAAGTGAGGTGTGTAAAAATAAGCCTAAATGGCACTCTGTTGTTCGTGCCTACCCCGCAAGGGAACTGGCGTGAAGTTATGTATGTATGTATGTATGTATGTACTATTATCATCATGTTATTAAATTTTTCTGTTACTCATCACAAAAATAATACAAAAAAATATCATATTGTTACGACCTAGGTAGAAACACATTTTATTACCTTTTTACCATTTGGAATTCTTTTGTTTACTTTGTGTTTAAAATAAGTGATTTGAAAAACAGCCCATTGTGTATTGTAATCTTTTATGGCAGTCATTAGTCAGGTGTGACTCTAGGAAATTCGGTCCACGCAGCCGAGCATACGTATTGCATTCGTGCAGTATAAAGCAATGCCTCGATTGATGGACGAGGCAGTTGAGCGATAATCACAAGCGAAGCAAGACGTGTGTACATTCGGTAATTTATTTAGTGACGGACTTTGCGCGTGTTATTGAATTGTTCATTACGTTGGAACTGGTTGTGTTCAGTTATATTTGCACCTATGTTATACGTGTTTATATAGTTCTAATAAACTCTATAATAAGTCCAAAGGCATTTTAATTCGAGTCCTGCGACCGGTAACAATACTATTAAAAATACTTATACAAGTCTAACATTAGTTATCTGGTCAATTTAAAAGAAAATCAAATAAATTTATACAGTTTATATTGTCGTGGAAGGCCACGAGTACTAGCAGCACTACAAATTGATCGTGTACTAGCAGAAGGTGATGTCAGGAGCCTTAAGAACAGACGAGCGTGCATGACAAGAGTTATGAATGTCAAAGAAGCAAGTGAGGTGTGTAAGAATAAGCCTGAATGGCGCTCTGTTGTACGTGCCTACCCCGCAAGGGAACTGGAGTGAAGTTATGTATGTATGGGTAGTTTTATAAGTGCCGGTGGTCTTCGGTCTCGCCGCCATTGCGTGGTGACGAAGCTAGTTTCCAACGGACGCGAGGTCAGTACAGATGTTCCGTTTTTTCCATGCTAAGACCAAGTGAACGTTTCACAATACATTCTTCAATATCTTATTGAACTGTATATACAATCCTTGCTAGCTTTGGTGTGAGTTTGCCATAATTCGAAGACCTAAGTGAAACCCGAGGACTTGTTAGTGCAGTGCCCTCTCCGGCCCTGTCTAGCTGCCCCACTGGTTAATGGTGCTTATTACCCCATTGGTTTTTGTGCTGGATTTGGCATACCTCTCACTCCCATATATCAATTAATTATAACTCACAGGCCACTAAAAACTACTCGAAACAGCGAAGCTGTGTGGAATCTGTGATCCAGCATAGCACATAGATAAATTAAAGGATATATTAGAAACCATTAACGGCCTGGCCACAGTTTCTGGCGGTGCGTTGGGAGGCGCGGTGGGCGGCGTGATTTGCGGTGGTATGCCACAGCTAGACTAGTTGCGACCGCCGCGGCGTCAACGGTGCACGTATTTAGAGAACGGCTAAAATGCCCCTATCAAAAGTGGCACGATATTGCCTTGAAACAAATGCGTTCTTAGCTGAAGACATCATTCAGTCAAGAATAGGAGCACACCCAGTTAACCAGGGAAGCCTATATGCCTGTATTTAATGCCTATATTTATGCCTAAACAACATACCTATATTTATGATGTGGATATTTTGACATCCATATTGCTGGTCTACTCAGTATTTCACTAATGAATTGTTTCATATCCATTATTTGTTGGCTCATAGGATAAAAACAAAATTATTTGTTTCGGTCGCGCGATGCCTCAAAGCGTCCACCGATGCCGCCGCGCGCGCCGCTCTGAGCTGTGGCCGCCTCGATATTGGCTAGTACATTTGTTTCACTCGCACATCGCGCAGCTCGTCGCCGCCGCCTGCCGCGCGCCTCTTGCCGCGCCGCAAGTCGCACCGCAGTACGCGTCGCCGGTAGCTGTGGCATACTTCATAGGTTGTCTACTATTTGATTTCGCCGCTCACCGCTTGACGCGCCGCAATCCGCACCGCTCTTGGCTGTGGCCAGGGGGTAACATAGTGTACAGAAAAACATTTGGTATCGCAAACAACTACTGTAGTATACTGTGTTGCAGTTGTTAGCGCCCATTTCCAGATAATTCGTTTGTTATACAATTTTAAAAAGAAAATTATTTTAAAGTTTATACATTTGGAAATTTTCGTGTTCATATTTGTAATGTAGGTATGTATGTATAGATTTTTTTAAATTAATTTATCAAGACAACAAAATGATTACAACTCGTCGAATTATACATAGCACAGAAAACCTCTGGGGTTATATTATATGTGTGAATGGGTGTGTATATGTATGTTTGTATATATGTATGTGGTGTGTATATGTGTGACGAGTGAGTGTGTGGTTACAGACTTATTAGACTAGTGTAGTCAGTTAAGTAAATTCTCAGTATCTTCATAAGGGACTTCTATTAGCCAGTTGAAATAATACTTGTCTGTATAAAAAAAAATATGGCTTACTTCTCAGACTAATAACAGTAATAGACGGTGCCCACGGGAATAAAAGCGTCAAATGAAGTAAAGTATTTTTTACAAACTTGTGACGTAATATTGTGGTTTGGGTAATAGTGATGTATCCACTGGAAACTATTTCACGGCCTCTTTAGTTGAACACGCTAAGCCTTTGCCGGCTTACCTTTATAGTGAGGCTCCGGGTTCAATTCCTGGTGTGGAAAATTTCGGAAACTAATTTTTTCCGTAGTTTACTATGGTCTGGGTGTCTTGGTACGGCCCCAGAGTAGTTCGTTGTATATTGCCTATAACACAAGTGTAAATTGCTTAATTTGGGGATATACAATATGTATGTTTGTCTGCCGATTATTAATATTTATTTTATTTAATTATTATTTCGATTTATTATTTTGTAAGACATTGCGATGCGATCAGCTTTTTATCCCAAAATCGGCTTCCTTGGGCCTGCTTCACTCTGCGACAAAGCTCGAGGCTCGGTATATTGATTTTGTTCGTCTGAAGCTTACTTGAACCATATAATTTCAAATCCTAGATATTGTATTTATTTGCATTGTTTATAGTATACGGTATTATAATTAACAAATAACATATGTTAATAACTTTCAATATATCTATGTATATATGCAGATATCACAGATATACATTATATAAAAACAATGTACTCGTATATCTATAAAGATAATTATGTGAAAGCGGACAAGATGGCCGAAATGTGGCTGTGTTGCTGCTATAAAATAATAATGTAGTGGCCTGGGCACGTAGCTCGGCGCTTTTTTATTGAAATAAAAGTTAAAATATTTATCTTAATTAGGTTTTTTAGTTAGTAATTCAGACAGGGTATTCATTAGTAATTTAATATCCTGCCTTTTAAAAGCTACATAAAATTCCTTGCGACTTTAGTTTTTTTTACTTTTAAATGAGGTTAAATAATAGTAGGCATATTTTAAAAAAGTATCGGCTTATTTTGACAGTTGACACTTATAAGTATTCTTTGAATAAAAATTGAATGTAAAATAGTATTTGTGAGTAAAGAAGAGTAGTTGAAAGTATATGAGAGGAGAGAAGAGGAGAGTATAGTAGATTAATATTGTTACATGCCGACAAAAAGTTTATGCACATCTGCCTGTCATAAACCTGGTTTTTACCTTTCTGGACTTCTTTTGTTTAATTTGTGTTTAAAAATTGTAATTAAGAAAATAATTCTATTGTTATTGTACTTGCTTTATGGCAGTCATTAGGCAGGTGTGTCGAACTAATTCTTAGAATTTATTGTTTTGCGTCAAGGCATATTGTATTTGTACAGAATAAAAGGAACGAACGGGGGGGGGGGCAGTCAAGTGAGGATTACGATACGAGCAAGACGTACATTCGATGTGCGATATAGTGACGGACTTATTGTACCTGTATCATCCGTGTTCGTAAAGTTCTAACAAATTCTATAGTAATTCCAACGGCGTTTTAATTCGAGTTCCGCACTCGTAGCAATATATACTTGTTGTGTATTATTTATATAATTAGGATATGCCCGCGACTTCGTCCATGCTTGACTTGAAATTCCCCCGGATTACCGGGACACAAAGTACCACAGCATTTAGAAACGAATGTAAGCTATAGTTTTAATGAAAACTGTGTCGGAATAAGCTAATTATTATGCACCCGAACAACTAGAAACCGTTCCCGGGATAATTCCTGCGGAATTCCCGGGATAAAAATTATCACACATTTTATTACATAAAATTTACTATCAATCGGTGAAAAATCGCATTGGAATTGGATTTTTTTTTCAATCTGGCCATTTTAAATCAGTCCCAAAAAAATTCTTGCAGTATTCCCGGGATAAAAAGTAGCGCAGATTTTGAGTTTAAAAGTTGTCTATCAGTGAACGCATCCAAAATGGACTCAGTAGTTTTTACGCGAATCCCGAACAAAAGACAAACAGACAAGGAATGTAAAAAAATTGCATCGTGTTCTCCATCGTTTATATAGTGTATTCCAGTTGTTTTTTGAAGTGAAACTTCTATATAAACGGGGGGTCTTAGGATTTTTCTGTCACGAAAAAACGTTACGGCCTCGTGGACCGTTTGAGGACTAAGTCGCGACAGGCACAGAAGCCTGGGGGGATATTCGCGACCCGTGTGAGTGTGGGATTCGCCAGATCGGGGGTGGCACTAGCGTGCCCGGTCAGAACCGGTGCCACGCTATTGCCACTCCCCAGTTAGGGATACCCACTAAAACCCCTGGGTGTTCCGTCCTGCGCCTTATGCCAGGGCTACGTGAATGCGGGATTCCCAACTCCGCGTGCCCTGGCAGGCGTGGGCCCCCCTCACTGGGCCTCTTCCTATGCCAGGGGACGTATCCCCCGGCTACTACTAGGTCTAATCCATGCGTGGGGCGGTTTGTAACGCGCCCCACGGGAAGAGAGATGAGCTCGCGCGGAACACTCGCGCTCTCATCTCGACGGCACGTGCGGGTGAGTGAGAACCCCTATACCCCTAGGGGCCCCACCCGCGCCGCCCGCTTACGGCGGCCGAAGGTCACTGTCTGACCTCCGGCGTCGGCGCGTCCTCCTTTGGCGGGAGCGGAGCAGGGAATTACGCTCACGCTCCCGTTCCGCCTCCTCCTTCGCGAACATGACTTGCTCGCAGAAGGAGGAGACGGCGTCCCATCCGGTGGAGCTCCCGACCATGGTACGTACCACGGCCGGGAGCGAGGTGTCAAGTCCGGTATGGGCGACGAGCTCCCGGCGCTGCTCCGTCCAGGCTGGACATTCCTGGAGAGTGTGCAGCGCCGTGTCCTCGTCGCCCGTGTCACAATGATGGCACCCTGACGTGGCCTCGCGGCCGAGGCGACACAGGTACCTTCCGAAGCAACCATGCCCCGTCAGGACCTGCGTCAGCCTGAACGTCAGGGTGCCGTGACTTCGTCTAATCCAATCGTGCAGGACGGGCCTCACCGCCTCAATGGTGGCGGGGCCCGCGCTGGGGCGTCGTAGGCGATCTTCCCAGACCCCCACGGCTACCTGATGGAGCTCCGACCTGCACGCCTCGATCTCGCGAGGCGCGGGTCTAGTGCCCCTGGCCAGGGCCTCTTTGCGCCACACATACAGTGACGCCAGGACCCTGGCTTCCAGGTCCCATGGGGGGGATCCGGCCAGTAGCGAGGCCACTTCGAAGGACACCGTACGGTATCCTCTTATTGCCCTGACGGCCAATATGCGTTGCGCTTGACGCAACAGCGCCGCGTTTTTGGCCGTCAGGTGGTCCGACCATACAGGGGCCCCGTAAAGGGCCATCGAACGTACGATGCCTTCGAAGAGTTTCCGGCACGTGGCGTTGGGCCCCCCGACGTTGGGGAGCAGGCGCGAGAGCGCACCGGCTGCCCCCTTGAGTCTGGGGAGCAGCTGCCGAAAGTGTGCCGAAAAATCCCATCGGCTATCGAGGACCAATCCCAGGTATTTCATGGTTCCACCGATGCCGATGCGGATGCCTCCTACTATGATGCAGCTGTCCGGAGGTGGACGATTACGAGGACCGTGAAACATCACGGCCTCGGTCTTCTGTAACGCCACCTCCAGACCAAGACGCCGGATCCTGCCTACTATTGTCGACACCCCAGCCGTGCCTAGAAGGCACGCCTGCCGATGGGTCCTCCCACGCGCGGCGATCAGCGTGTCGTCTGCGTAACATACGACGCTGACGCCCGGGAGGACTGACAGCGTCGATTGTGGAGCGCCCTGTGCGGAAACCGAACTGGTTGTCCGCCAGGTCCGGCCCCGTCGTCGATAGGTGCTGGACGAGGCGGTCGACGATGATACGCTCGAAGAGCTTGCCAACCTCGTCCAGCAACACAATGGGCCGGTAGGCGGACGGTGAGTCCGCAGGGCGCCCCTCCTTACGCAGCAGGACCAGCTTTCCGGTCTTCCACCGTTGCGGGAACTGGCCCTGCTCTAGGCATGCGCCAAAAAGCCTCATCAGTCGGGGCTCCAGGGCGTCGTAGGACAGAACCCACGCACGCCCTGGTATGCCGTCAAGGCCGGGGGCGGTGTTCTTGGCCTTTAGCCGTAGCATAGCCACCCCCAGCTCTACCCGGTCCACAGTGGGCACAGGGTCTCTATCCGTGCTGGGATCCGCCTCTGGCGGTGCCATAGCAGGAGGCATGTGCTCAGCACGTGAAGGGAACAGAGCGCCAACTACGTCGAGTGATTAAAATGTACCTAACCTAACCAAATCACAATTTGCAGTAAACCTGCGAAAAATCGAAATGTGTGCTGGGACATTTAGAAGTGAAACTTCAACGGACAAGTGGCAAAACGAATCGCAACACCATTTTATCTTGAAGTTTTACGGGCTGGTTGTCAAATTGGACAAGTACATTAACAATCTGGCCACGACACACCTTCCATGTTCAAATTGATCGTATCTAGCAGAAGGTGATGTCAGGAGCCTTAAGAACAGACGAGCGTGCATGACTAGAGCTATGAATGTCAAAGAAGCGAGTGAGGTGTGTAAGAATTAGCCTGAATGGCGCTCTGTTATTCGTGCCTACTCTGCAAGGGAACTGGCGTGAAGCTATGTATGTATGTATGTATGTAACAATCTGCCCGTAAAACACATTTCAAATTTTTTAAAGCTTCAATTTAAAAACACGGTATATTTATAATTTTGTAATATTATAGATATATCTACAGTACAGATTAGAAATAGGTTGCCAGGTGGTAGGGCATTTGCCCGACTGGATGGCTGCCACCCCTGGTCTAAAGTATGTCGCCATAACAACCTTGATTTGTGTTCCGGCATTAGTGACCAGGTTCCAGTCTCCCTTAAGAGAGCAGCAGCGCATTTGTAGCATCTTTGGTGTTGCAAATGTCTATAGGAGATGGTAACCGCTTTCCATCAAGTGGGCCGTCTGCCTGTCTGCTGAACTCCTGCAATAAAAAAAAGGTGCAAATTAGCGGCTTATCCTTGATAGCGATTTCTTGTCTAGTTGTAGTTTAGAATAGATTACAAAGTGTAAAACATCAGGCTTAAATTCTATCTGGAAGACGAGGTATCTTAAAATTAAGGTAACAATTTAAAAAAACACTGTTATCTTTTTAGAATCTGGGTCCAAGAACGCACAAAAGTGTTCCCGTCTCCTTTACACGAGCAAAGCAATCGAATAAGGTTTAACTAAGAAATATAGTTTAGTAACAATACTATGATTTCCCTAGACATTATTTCGGCTGTTAACAACTTAAAGTTAGACAAGTTAAGTCTATTTCTAAGAATCTTGAATGTTAACTAAGGGATTAACTACTAATCTTATAGTCTATACAAATAAACAAAATCGCGTCTGTTTGTAATGTCAAAATGACAAAATAAAACTACATTTTAACGGTTTTAAGCGCGATAATTTTATTTGATATTGGGTTTCTGACGTTTCGGCCACTTTTCAGTGGCCACTTTATTATGTATACAAGTCGCGGAAACTTAAGAAAATATTATCAAAATAACAACTTTTTTTATAAATGCATGTGATAGTACTCGTATATGCGGTACTTATATTATAAAATCAAATTTTAAAATGTTGACTGATGGTTTGTTCTGAAACGGTTAGACCGATTTCGACAGGACTTTCATTGGCAGATTGCTGATGTTATAAGAAGTAACTTAGGAAAGAAAGAAAGAAAGAAAGAAAGGAAAAACTATTTGAAGAAATAGCGACGTACTTACATTGTTTACATGTATCTCAAAAAATAAAAGCATATTTTGAGAATTTGCACGCCGCATTTTCAGCAAACAAGGTTTGCGCTCAGCTTATTGCTGCGCCGGAATTATATCCGACACAACGCTGATTTTCAGTGCAAACTTTGCTTATAGTGTAATACTAATACGACCCGGATATTTAATTTGTAAATAAATATATACTTGCATAGAATAAACAGTATAAATATCTCCGTAACTTTATGATTTATATAATTTTTTTTTTTTTTTGTAGGAGATCAGCAGACAGGCAGACGGCCCACTTGATGGAAAGCGGCTACCATCGCCTATGGACATTTGCAACACCAAGTTGCTGCAAATGCGCTGCTGCTCTCTTAAGGGAAACTGGAACCTGGTCACTAATGCCGGAACACAACTCAAGGTTGTTATGGCGACATACTTTAGACCAGGGGTGGTAGCCATCCAGTTGGGCAAATGCCCTACCACTTGGCTGTGGGTTGTTAAGTCGCCTCTTACGACAGGCCGCCCGGCCGCAGGAAATTGTATTTTTTCTCCGTTCCTGCACGGATAGAATATAACGCGTGCTTGTCTATATTGTAACATGCTTGTATGTATATTGCGCATAACAAAGTGTATCGATTCATCTAATTGACTACGATTGTCTAATTCCACGTCACTGAAATGAGGCAACAATTCTCTTTAGTATAACCTGTAAATGTTTGATGTGATATCTAACTGTAGGAGTTTTTGACGGGAACTGAAAAGAGATGTTGTGCTGTGCAGTTTTATTTTTTTTAATGTGTAAAACTACTCTAAATTGAACAATAGTTGTAGGATATTGATAGTTTTTGAGTAGTAATTATGTGTTTTGTGAGAAATATGAACTCTAAAGTCAAATGTGGCCTTTTGAGTTGTCACAAGAACTCCGTTGAATGGCACTAGCTGATAACCTACAGTTCAGCTGTGCTACGCATAGGTTTTAAGGAAATGAAGAAACTACATTGAAGCTAAGATCTGGCTTAAAGGCCTAGCTGCCATGCCATAAAATCTAAAAAAAAAAATCTAACTGTAACAGAAACATTATCTTTATATATATATAATTCTTCTGTACGCGTGTTGACAGTGAACTCCTCCTAAACGGCTGGACCGATTTGAATGAATTTTTTTGTGTGTGTTCAAGTGGATTCGAGGATGGTTTAGATTCACAATTGGACCCGGTAGGTGGCGCTGCAATCGGGTTTTAAATTTTATTTCTTCAGGGCAGAACAACGTCTGCCGGGACAGCTAGTAAATTATAAAACATTATAAAAAAGTATCGTTAATACGGAAACCGTGTGTTTGAACCTTTTAATTTCATTTCAGGACCTTGTTTTTTTTTTATTGCAGGAGATCAGCAGACAGGCAGACGGCCCACTTGATGGAAAGCGGTTACCATCGCCTATGGACATTTGCAACAGCAAAGTTGCTACAAATGCGCTGCTGCTCTCTTAAAGGAGACTGAAACCTGGTCACTAATGCCGGAACACAACACAAGGTTGTTATGGCGACATACTTTAGACCAGGGGTGGTAGCCATCCAGTCGGGCAAATGCCCTACCACCTGGCTGTGGATTGTTAAGTCGACTATTACGACAGGCGGCCCGGCCGCAGGAAATTGTATTCTTTCTCCGTTCCTGCACAGATAAAAAATTGCATTAAAAAATACATATTTACAGTCCGCTGCACTTTGTCTAATAGGTCTATGTGACCCCCTATAAACAGCGGTTCAGTTTAGCAACAGTTTCATCTCGAAAAATGTCGTTAAATAAAAAATGTATTAAATACTACATATTTAATGGTCTTTAAAGCCAAATGGCATGACACGTCATAAATCACACCGGCCGTAGAACCATTATCTTAACAGCAGTTCACGCTTGGCTAATTCTTTTCGTCGAAACCATGCCTCTGATACTAATCATTGAACGACTATGGGGAGGACTTAGGATAATTATCTACAGTCTATTAGGTATACGTATGTTATACATGCAAGGATAATGGATGTTATGCTGGAGTAAGTGAGTGAGTTTGTATATCTTGAATGTGCTTTTAGCAAGGATGGAAGGTACACCGCTGATATAGAAAGAAGAGTGAATTTGGGGAATAGTGTGAATGGAGCGTTAGGTAAACTTCTAGGCGCTAAGAACCTCAGCCAGAAGGCCCAGCTTGCCATACAGAAGGCGGTGCTGGTACCTACGCTTACATATGGAAGCGAGAGTTGGGTATGGAAGAGAGAGCATGAAAGTAGAGTTAACGCGGTCGAGATGGGAGCACTGCGCATCGTAATACCGAAGTAACAAAGAGAGTTGGTCTGAAAGAGAGTGTCGGGGTGAAGGTAAGGAAAGGAATGCTCCGGTGGTTCGGGCATGTGGAAAGAATGCATGATGAAAGAATGTCTAAACAGATATACAATGCAAAAGTGGATGGATGCAGAAGTCGTGGAAGGCCACGACACACCTTCCATAATCAAATTGATCGTGTACTAGCAGAAGGTGATGTCAGGAGCCTTAAGAACAGTCGAGCGTGTATGACGAGAGCTATGAATGTCAAAGAAGCAAGTGATGTGTGTAAGAATAAGCCTAATTGGCGCTCTGTTGTTCGTGCCTACTCCGCAAGGGAACTGGCGTGAAGTTATGTATGTATGTATAATGTTAACGTAAAAAAATCCACTCTACTTTCTGTAGTAATTTTATAGCATTCAAATCACAGTTGTGAGTTGAATCAGTGACTGACATAACTTACTTGTGAATGAGTCATACTACAACACTATTCTCCAGGCTTGTAACATGAAATAGATCGACCTTTTTTATGTTACAAGCCTGGACCAACACGCAGCTGTCATTTTAGTTCAGGTAATTAAAAATCAGAGTATAGATATATTGCTGGGGAGTTTGTTGTCACTTTTTGTCCATAAACAGTGATAACGTTTTGCGAAGATATATAAGATGACTATGACTTATATGATTATTGGTGGCAGTTGCTTCTTGTTTTTGGAAATTAGAACTCGATGTAATAATGGACTGTATGATTATTATTATTAAATTAGAAATATACATAGAATGAGTGCAAAATATACAAGAGAGTCGTCGTTGAGTACAATATATGAATGGCTGAAGAATGTCTGAATTAATCTGAATGAATGTCTTTAATTTTTTTTTTTTTTGGAGCTGGACCCAGCTGAATAGCCGCAGATGGCTGTTTCAGCGATACCGTACTTTGGGGGCTTCCCGACTCCGTGGGAGCGGAGGCGTTCAGCCCGGAAGCAGCACGCTCGAGGAGGCACCTTCTGTGAGGTTCGACCTCGGCTCGACCGCTGCGGGCGATTGACTCTATATTGAGAATTAGCCGTTAAAGGCTGAAAGAGCTAAGCCAACAGGCTGAAGTGATTGTTTTGGGGACCAATTATCGACTCCGCCGGCGGAGCCGATCCTAGTCTATCATTACTACCGCTTCGCAACGTGTTATAGCTGGAGGAGAAGAAGCGGCGGAAGAAACTCTCCAGCAACACGCCTATGCTAATCGAATGTCTTTAATGGGCAATTTTTGCCTCCTATATCCCGCATCCCGTCCGACGCCTAGCTGCTAATTGCGCCAGCTATGGGCGTCGGCGGTATGCGGGGCGCGGAGAGTAGGTGTGCTTCGGTGGGCGGGTCAGGGGGGTGCTCTCTGTCTGCAACAATGACCTTCAAAATATTCTCCAGTGGAGCTTAGAATAATATAATAAACAGCCCATAAACGTCCCACTGCTGGACTCGGCCTCCCACAATTAGGGAACGGACAGTATACCCGCCACGCTTGTCCAAGGCGGCTTGGCAGGCTTGACACATCGATCATCTCCATGTACGGGCTGCATCACGATGTTTTCCTTCACCGTTGGCACATGGTAATATACGTTACGTTTGTACGTTGTATTGTAAAACTTACATCGAATAAAAAGTTTTGAATTTGAATTTGAAATTATATTTGAATGTGTTATTTGAATTTGAAATTTGAATTTGAAATCTGAATTTAAATATCTGAATTGGAAATCTGAATTTAAATATATGGATTTGAAATTAGAATTTGGAATTGGAATTTGGATTTGAAAGTGGAATTTGAATCTTTCAGCCTAACCACGCCTATACACTGAGCGTCGCCTGCTCAAATGCTGTCCATAACGTCGGGATTCGGCGTCGACCTGATGGAAGACTAGCTCTTGGCTTCGCGAGAAAGGGGGAGAGAAGTTTCACCAGTATAACTGCTCTGTTACACCATCATAAGAAGAGAAGACTGCTGCTGGTAGCAGCTGGTGGGATTATTGGAGCAACAACGCTGAATGAAGCGCCTCAGTATTATCAGACGCCGAGTAGTCTACCTGTTTGTAGTATGTAGTTTAACTAAGGTCTCGTTCACATGATGCGGTTAACCCTAAGTGCAATCCATCGCAGTATGCGGTTAAGAAACCGCTACGGATTGCGGCCATATCGAACCATGTCAAAAATGGACGTAAAATAACTAGCAGCTATTTATTATAATTGTGAAAGTTATATAAAGAAAAAAAGCGTGTTAGTAACAAGATGAAGAAATACGTAATCTCATTTTCTTACATAACTAGATGGCGCTATAGGTCAGTTTTCTCCCGCTTTTTGAAGTTTTATTGTATTTTTTTTAATATTTACAATTACTCTCTATGTCAAACAAGGGCATTGAGAGTAGTGAAAAGTATGCCCTTAGTACGTAACATTAGAACGTCATTTAAATAATAAAATGTTATTTGAAAATTATGTAAATAAATAGAAAAGCATCGTGAATTTAAATATAATGTCACTTTTACACAGTAAGAATTATTAGTTTATTTCTATATATGTAATTAAAATTTGTATCTAATTCATAGGTCAAGTATGAAATATTGCTACAAGTTACTAGTGTTGGGCAGTACATGATTTTAAAATGAGCTTGTAAGAGTAACATGACGTTTTGTATTGGACCAGTACAATGTACTAGTTCAAATGAGGCGAGGACGTTTGTACGGGTACGCGGCAGTACATTTGAAGCGATGAGGCCTGTGAGGCGGTGAGCGTCATTACCTCATTTGTCCCGTTCAAAACTAGTTCGGAAATGTTCGTGCTCTGTTCGGCCTCGGTCACCTCATTTTACTAACAGTTATATGACATTGTCATGTTGTCCCACTCACCCCAATATCCGTATAGGTGTAATTGTATTGTTATAACATAAGCCTCGTTTCGTCCTTCCTCTTAATTTTGAGTAGTAGCGCGACAAAAATTATAAAGTGGTACATTTCAAATTTCGAGCTGAGTACAAATGTGCTGGCTCACATGTGTATTGCTCATCGCTACAAGTTACGTTCTATGGGATGTGTCAACCATACGCCGTCGTATTTGAGATGGTCAGAAATCAAGATTCATGACATCTAGTGAATACGTTAGAAGTTATCGTCATGACAATACATTAATAATACTGGAATTATAATTTCTAATTTTATTTCTCTCATTTCTCAAAACATACTAATTTTGTAATTTAAAATAAGAGTTTTATGAATAATAAACCATTATTTTGACTGTTTTACTCTAATAATTAATTTATAAGTAACTTTGCAAATGTAAATATAATTTGATATTGTTTAAAAATTTGAAATGTATCCATAACACTTTAATACCACTGTGTGTTTATCTACTTAATAAAATTAATATGTACATAAAACGCCTGAATTAATTTTAACAGCAATTATCCGCAGAGCAAACATTTAGTGCGAAGCGAAAAGTGTAAGCGCTTTTGAGTTGTTCGGTGATTATTTTAACCTTCTGTTTCTGAATTTAATTATCTTAATTAAATAACAAAAGCACTAACAATGACTTTGTATTATATTCCAATAATCTTTCCACTAATGAATAATTAAAACGAACAAAAAGATCTTTTATAAAATACCAAATCAAGGATATTGCCCATTGATTGTTCTATCGCAATTCAGCCTAATTTATCTTCCCCTCTTGCCTTTTGTCTCCTTGTTACTTTCAATCTAGTGAAGACTGTAAAAAGTCGGGACGAAAGCGTAAATAAGTACATTTAATAAAATAAAAGGTTATTTATATTTATTCTTTGTTTATTGGTTTTGAATACAACGCCTTTGGCATCGATTTTCCTATTGTCTTGATTATTCTGATTTCTGTCGAAATAAGATGAAAATAAGAAGGGTGGAAGGTTAATGAAGAAGAGAAGACTATTTCTAACTTACATTTTACAATTTACCAAATGGTTTAAAAGCGGTGTGGACTGTAGGTACTGGTTTTGTTTTGGTTGGGAAATGCGTTTGTGTGCGACTTACGTGATTTGTGATGCTGCGATCTTCTTTGGGCCGGCCCGTGTTCTTTCTTCTTCCAAGATGAAAACACACTGGACTGGATTGAATCACGGATAAGGCACTTTAAATTATTATTTTATATTATTTTTAACTTGCGAGAGCGGGCAGCGGAAGTAAAATCAACGCGGGCGCGGGAAGAAGGAAAGGGGCGGGATACGCCAAAAGACATTCATTACAAGACGTCACTGTCAATGACAATTTTTTTTTTTTTATTTTACGCGGTAAGGCTTTGGCTTTAACAACAAATTTAAAAAGATTTAAGTAGGTCCTTCAATATGTGAGTTAAATAATACGAAGTTAATTGAAAGCTTTACTAATAAAATAAAAAAAAGGACTGGCGGCCCAACTGTGACTGCAGAGTGTGTGTGTTAGGATTTTTTTTATTTATTGGGCAATTATTATTGTCATTTCTTTTCCATGTATATTTATTTTATCTACTTCTTGAATGAGTTCAACAGACAGGCAGACAACCCACCTGATGCAAAGCAGTTGCCTTCGCATATGGATATTTTGTAATAACAAAGATGCTACCAATGTGCTACCACTCTCTAAAGGGAGACTGGAACCTGGCCAGTAACGCCCGAACACAACTCAGTTGTTGTGGCGACCAAGGGTGCTTGCCATCCAGACGTGCAAATATCCTACCACTTGGTTGTGGGTTGTTTTGTCGAGACTTACGCCATGACAGTTGGCTGTAAGAAATTGTATTCTTCCTCCGTTCCTATACGAATAAAATTATATAGTACATATACTAGGATATGCCTGTAATAGCTAACAAAATATTTTCAATTTCTAAATAGTTGCTAATTTATTGGTACATAATTTATAAATTATTAGTTCAAACATAGTAACAATTGTATTTTTAACTCAATTCAAAGTGGTATAGGTAAATAATAAGAACAAAATTGGTGGGAAGGTAGCTTAGAACCAGGAGACGGACATAGGATACTTTTTATCTCGTTGCAACCGATAGGTGGCGCTGAGATCGGGTTCTAGAATCCTCCAAATCACCTGGACTGATTTTGTTTTTGTGTGTGTTGAGTGGGTTCCCGGATGGTTTAAAACCACAATTGGAACCGGTAGGTGGCGCTGGGATCGGGTCGTAGATTTTTATTTTTTCAGAGCAGGACAACGTCTGCCGGGGCCGTAAATAATAAAACTACGTTTTAACAGATTTAAACGCGGTATTTTATACTTTAACAACATTCATTGACACTTAACGACCTCTTTGTCGTAGGTGATCACGGCTACTGAAGTGGCCGAAACGTCGAAATAAAAACCAAATAAAATACTGCGCTTAAAACTGTTAAATCATATAATATTTTCTTAAGTTTTCGCGACTTGTATACATAATAAAACTACGTTTTAACGGTTTTAAGCGCGGTAATTTTATTTGATTTTGGTTTTTTCCGACGTTTCTACGGTATTAAGACCCAAACCCAGCAAAAACCAGCTGCCAGACCTCAAGGCACTGTGAGCTCTTTCTGCGTACAACGGAACACAAACCAACTTGACTGATAATTACTTTTATTTTTCTTTCCACCCATTTTAATATTATATAAAATTATTAGAGCTAGGCATGTTTGCTAAAGAGTTTCTTGCACCGTTTCTTCTCTTCAAGCCATAACATGTTGCGAAGCGGTAGTAAATTAGATTAGGCTCCCATAGAGTAAATAATAACCATAAACAAAATTAAAATTAAATAATTAAAATTTAACAAGTTGGCGGTAGGCTAAATAAAACTTTATTAATACTCGTTGACACTTGACATCATTGTCTTCCATGATCACGGCCACTGAAAAGTGGCGGAAACGTCGGAAAAAACCGAAATCAAATAAAATTACCACGCTTAAAACTGTTAAATCATAGTTTTTTATGTGTACTAGTCGCGAAGTCGGCCAGGTCTCACCCACTTATCTTAAAAGTCCAGAGCCGTTTAAACCCTTAAGACTATTATCGATATACCAAAAAGCCGCAAGACTAACAATATCACTATCTCGTAATATACCAAGAAAATATACCCGTTTCATACAAATCATACAACTCCTATATAAACAGAGTGAGACAACAAGACATTTAACGATCACGTGCACAAACGCGATCTGCACTGATTGGGTGGATCAAGAGCTATCTTCAACCCATAGATCCCTATGTCCTAAGTGTCACTGTAATCGAGATAGATTTTGCCAATCTGTAAATAAAATTTAATTAAAACGTCTTAAAATACAAACAAGGTGTTTTCTTTATTCTTTTTTTTATTGCAGGAGATCAGCAGACAGGCAGACGGCCCACTTGATGGAAAGTGGTAACCATCGCCTATGGACATTTGCAACATCAAACCCGCATGTAACAGATACACTCTACATTAGTATAAGTTTAGTATTAAAATTAGAATAAATTAATATAATAAGTTATTCTTAAGGTACACCAAAACAGAAAAATTACTACATATAATGTCACATACAGTAACAAAAATAAACAATAAGCGTGTATGGAGTCTCAAATTTTTCATAGA
Organism: Dendrolimus kikuchii; assembly: GCA_019925095.2. NCBI lineage: Eukaryota > Metazoa > Arthropoda > Insecta > Lepidoptera > Lasiocampidae > Dendrolimus > Dendrolimus kikuchii. The sequence goes on from CM034412.1 coordinate 14,916,021, forward strand.
AATTAAGTAGTAAAAAAGGGTACGGAACTCGAGTCCGTAGAGATATTAATAATAATAATAAAAAAACATCAAAGTTGTTACAAATGGGCTGCTGCTCTCTTAAGGGAGTCTGGAACCTGGTCACTAATTCCGGAACACAACTCAAGGTTCTTATGGTGACATACTTTAGACCAGGGGTGGTAGCCATCCACTCGGGCAAATGCCCTACCACCTGGCAAATTCTGACACTGGTTGAGTAATACCTTGTTTTGTGATCACATGAATAATCTCAAGGCCATGTGGTATATCGTTGGAAAGGATATTAAGTACAAATTTTGTTTAAATCAAATGCAATTCCTAATACCTTTCAGTTTTTTTTTTAATTAATTTTGAATTTGACGTTGCTAATATTTAAAAAAAAAAAATTGAATAAAAGAATTCATTAAATCAATAAAAAAAAATTTACACACTCTACCATGTATTTGACACACACACGCATATATCGCCTGTCCCTATTAACAATGTAGGATATGCAATTTTCGACATTTTGGTTTTATTTCACTAATGACCCTAAAAAAGCATTGTTTTTCAATAGCAGCAACAAAAAGGTAATTTTTCCTCATAGTTTTTAAAATAGCCACATTAACAATGTCATATATGCCACCATCTCGCATTAACAATGACAAATGTTAACTTCCGACGTTATTAGCGGGGCGCGAGGGGGGTATGCGGGGTATAATTTTGTAAGAAAGAAATTACTAAGACTGATTATCTAAGTTAATGAAACCTGAAATGTGATTATTAAGTGCCATTCATACAGGTAGACTTTATAATTAATGATTTTAACAAATTGTATGGCAAAGATTGTTTTCATTTTGTCCCTAAATTGTCAATTATGTTTGATTATTTGTTGTTTGTGAAACAAATTTATTAAAAATTGGATTTAATTTATAATATCAATTTAAATACGACATAAACTTAAACAGGATTTACTAGTGACAATGTTGTATGTGGCACTTCTTACAAAGAATAAATATGTTAGTCCATGTAGCTTTGTTGGATATGACAGATCCGACAAATCATGATGACCCATGTACGGATAACAAAGCCATTACTAGTTTTTCAAACATTTAGATAAGTAAAAATGTTATTTAATTGCATTGCAAATAAGCTCTCGAACATATATTAACATATAATATTTTTTTTGAAAATTTAATTCTTGTAGTAAAAAAAATATAAGCAATTCAAAGCGCTCTCCTGTAAAGTTGCTGATTTGCAGATCTGACTCTGTTAATAGGGACAGGCGATATATTCTTTTGCTTATTATTAAAGTCAAATTAACAGTTTAACTTTGGCCAAACCTGTGATTATAGAATTATAGTTCTTGACAACAGAACCTTGATAATGTTCAAAATCATAATTTAACTAGTCTAATATCCTTGGGCTTATTCAAAGCAACCATTTTAAAATTCACCAGCCTATCCTTATATAAAATAAAAATGTTATTTAATTACTTTAACAGCACGGATGGCCACGGATTATTAAGAATACAAAATATCAAATAAAATAGAATCAAGGCTTTATCTCGACCGTGAATAAATTAAGTTGGAGCAATTAGTTTTCTTTTTGACGGCGACATTATTTACATAAGGGCCCCTCGTTACTGGAAATTTTATGAAATTTCACGGCCGGCCGTCGAAATTAGCGCCCATCAAGTTCTCTTTTTAATTGTGACGTCTTTTGAACAAATTATAATGAATATTCATTAGATAAACTGGGCTTTGTTGCCCGGCTTTGCGTGCCGTTAATCAGTTGATTAGTTAATTGAAGAACTTTATTAGGTATGTTAGTAATATATAAATAACTACCTGATCCGGCGAACTTCGTTCCGCCTATTTTCTGATTTTCTAAAAGACTTTGTTCCATGACATAAAAACAAAATCACCAAAATCGCTCCCGGTGATTAGAGGGATTCTAGAACCCGATCTCAGCGCCATCTACCGGATCTAATTGCGAATCTAAACCATCCGGGAACCCACTCAAACACACAAAAACAAAATCGCTCCCGATGATTAGGAGCATTCTAGAAACCGATCTCAGCGCCACCTACCGGTTCTAATTGCGAGTCTAAACCATCCAGAAACCCACTCAAACACACACACAAAATTTCATCAAAATCGGATGTATAGTTTACGAGTCTATAAAGGACATACACACAAACATTCATTTTTATATATCAAGATGAGGAGATAAAGACATTTTACACGCCACCAAACTACGCAGGTTAGGGTTATATTATGGGTAATATACAATCAACCACATCGGGAGTAAGATAATAAATAGTAAGAAAACTGTAAATACATACATACATACATAACTTCACGCCAGTTCCCTTGCGGGGTAGGCACGAACAACAGAGGGCCATTTAGGTCCATTCTTACACACCGCACTTGCTTCTTTGACATTCATAACTCTTGTCATGCACACTCGGCTTTTCTTAAGGCTCCTGACATCACCCTCCGCTAGTACACGATCAATTTGATCAAAACTGAAAATAAAATGTAGTAAATCTATATATATATATATATATATATATATATATATATATATATATATATAAATCTATTGCTGTTCGTTAGTCTCGCTAAAACTCGAGAACGGCTGGATTGATTTGGCTAATTTTGGTTTTGAATTATTTGTGGAAGTCCAGGGAAGGTTTAAAAGGTGAGTAAATATGAAAAAAATGCTTGGAATATAGTAAAAACAACAATTTCGCATTCCCTTAGAAACAAGTCTTAGCTGTCAAACATTTGATGTTCGTCCCGTAGTTCAGAAATCTAATTAAATTTAAAAGTGAAGTTTTTTCATTTTTTTGGTTTTCAATGTCAAACGTTTGATGTTCGCCCCGTCGTTCAGAAATCAACGTTTTTTATTTATTGATTCTGAGGCGGTACGAAGTTTGCCGGGTCAGCTAGTAACAGATAATAATATAATAGTGTTAAGAAAGTAGCATCAAATATTGTATAGTAGAACTAAGAGATTGGGAATGAAAAGTAAGAAAGAAAACTAAAAATAAACAAATAGCATTCTAATCTCCTACTCCTTACAGTAGTTGTGTGTTAAATAAAAGAAGATATAATGAAAAAAACCCTCTATCATAACATAAGGCTTACTATAGGTATTATTAGGGGCAGTTGCTTCATGTTTTGGAAATTAAAACTCGATGTAATAATGGACTGTATGATTATTATTATTGAAGTTTGTATATGAATCTAAATTAAGTACAAATAATTATGCAAGAGAGTCGTCGTTGAGAATTATAGTACAATTGTGAAGAATTATAATATATCAATGGCTGAAGAATGTTTGAATTTTTTTTTTTTGGAGCTGGAACCAGCTGAATAGCCGCAGATGGCTGTTTCAGCGATACCGGACTTTGGGGGCTTCCCGACTCCGTGGGAGCGGAGGCGTTCAGCCCGGAAGCAGCGCGCTCGAGGAGGCACCTCCTGTGAGGTTCGACCTCGGCTCGACCGCTGCGGGGGATTGATTCTATATTGAGATTTAGCCGTAAAAGGCTGAATGAGCTAAGCCAACAGGCTGAAGTGATTATTTGGGGACTAATTATCGACTCCGCCGGCGGAGCCGATCCTAGTCTATCATTACTACCGCTTCGCAACGTGTTATAGCTGGAGGAGAAGAAGCGGCGTAAGAAACTCTCCAGCAACACGCCTAAGCTAATCTTGTATGGCTACTTGTGTCTGTAGTGAGTGAGTGTGATTGGTGGGTCTTACCTTTGTGTAAGAGGATCCGAGCCGGGGGCTATCCGGCGTCTGTTTTGTTGTGTCTGTTATGCCAGGCTGATGTTCTGAGCCTCGGGGGGTTCATGATCGCGGTTTGAATTACTGGCCAATTTTTGCCTCCTATATCCCGCATCCCGTCCGACGCCTAGTTGCTAATTGCGCCAGCTATGGGCGTCGGCGGTATGCGGGGCGCGGAGAGTAGGTGTGCTCCGGCGGGCGGGTCAGGGGGATGCTCTCTGCCCGCAACAGGTATAGACATAAGGCCCACACTGCACATGCACTTCCTCACAACACCAACATGTAACAGATACACTCTACATTAGTATAAGTTTAGTATTAAAAGTAGAATAAATTAATATAATAAGTTATTCGTAAGATACATACACCTCAACACAAAAATCAATAAATTAATGTCACACACAAGAACCAAAATAACTAATAAGCGCGTTAAATTAAAAAAAAATAATCTAGAAATTAAGTTGTAAAAAAGGGTACGGAACTCGATTCCGTAGAGTTGTTAATAATAAAAAAAATAACCCGCAGGGGGGCTTTGTGGCGAAGCCTTAGGTGAGTAGCGACACCTCGTACCTGACTCCGGGGGCCAAGGCAAGGCCCCCGCCTCCGTGCTTGCCTTAACCAGCCGGCACGGAGTGGAGATCGCTAGAGCTAAGACTCAAGCTCCAGGGGTGGAAGTGATAAATGGCCTAACGTCGGAAGTAGCTGAGGTGAACCTGCAGGCCCACCTCTCGACACCCCTTAGCCACTCACACCCATGTTGCCCCTGTCTTCTATGGCATTTTTTGGGGCCCATGCAGGGAGTGGCGAGTCACCGTCTGTTCATTTTTGCATATTCCCTGAACATTGCGACGGGCAGACGCCATAGTCCCAGACCCCTAGTACCACTAGCAGTTCAGCCCAATAGCCCGGTACTTTTTGTCCTCATTTCCCGCAATAGTCCTACACTGTCCGGGGCTTGTCCTTGGTTGCATACTATATGGTGTAGACAGGGATAATCGCCGGTCAGTGTCACGCCACATTTACATTAAACTTGTCAAATGGCCTCTACGTGTTGGCCTTCCCATGGCCCCACGCAAGCCCTCCAAATGTCCGGGCTATTTTTATGTCTTCAAAGAAAAAAATAAAAATAATATCTGCAATGTACAGACGCGGCAATTATGTAAATTTTATAATATTTTAGAAGTTAAAAATGAACCAGTAAAAAATAATAAAAGCCATGGAGTCTATTTGCAGGACTACTCCAAAATTATATTTATTTTCCTTAAAATTAAGAGCCTTTGAGGTATAACGCATTTAAGAAAAAAATATAAGACAGGGAAAAAAATATTTGTCAAAAACCCTTCTCGACAGAACATGGCGAGAGAAATGAGGTAATTTGATTAAACAAGATGTCAAAGAAAGACAAGGATTTTGATGAATTTTTTTGGGTACTAATTAATTTATTTTTATCATTATTGATCATGCTTTTATTTATATTAAAACACATAAATTACAAACGTAATTACGTTTGACATCTATCAAAGTGGTTTTGGTAACCATTGCAGAAGTAAAAGGCCACGACACACCTTCCATGCTCAAATTGATCGTGTACTAGCAGAAGGTGATGTCAGGAGCCTTAAGAACAGACGTGCGTGCATGACAAGAGTTATGAATGTCAAAGAAGCAAATAAGGTGTGTAAGAATAAGCATGAATGGCGCTCTGTTGTTCGTGCCTACCCCGCAAGGGAACTGGCGTGAAGTTATGTATATATGTATGGATTATTATCTACGAAATGAATGTACTATGAATAAACATTGATTGCATAGTTCGGTAATTTTCTCTGACATCAATCATGGAACTTGTTTAAATCACAAAATATTGACACAAGTTAGATAATGTTTCGACTTTCCATTTTACAATCCCTTCATCGATGTAATGACAGCTGGTTAAACACCTACCTACTACCTACCTACACCTTAAAGACTAGGGTACATATATATAAGGAGAAGCCATTGATAAGCCTCAACAAATGGCAGGAAAAGATTGAAATAGATATTTAAAATAAGGTTAAAAGGAAAATTATAAACTAAAATGTAACTCCTGAGTGATTAACTCAAAAGATATATATCCGACGTGAAGAGTGATTAGATCTGTATATCACTTGCGTTCAAAATGTGTCTTTACATCTTTAACTCTTTAGTTCATTCCTGTTCCACGCGATGACTATAGATCCGAATGAGAAGAATCTAGACTAGTAAGAAAAGAGAAAGAATTATTAGCTGATTGGCGTAGATAGAACGAGGAAACTGAATAAAATACCAAGCCAAAATAAATCGTAACACTATAGTTTTATGGTGTAATTTTGTTTTAATGTAATTAATTTTATTATATTTTTTCACTCTGTTTATATTTTTTTCATATCAGTTTATCAGTATTCAGTATATCACTCACAGATAATAACTCATCTTGTCTGCAATTGACACTGACACTATTCACTGTAAAGATAAAGAGTTAAAGATATAAAAGAGTGATATATATCTTTGTATCAAAAAGATATATATCACTCTTTTCTTCTTGGCGAGTGATTTTTCCCACGACTATTCAATAACACACACACCTTTGGTGAAATACACAAAATAATACATTGTAAAGATTATCACGTTTCAGTATTGAACAGCGACATCTAGTAGGCGATCAAACAAAACACTTTCTCTATTAATTTAATGTGGAGCGTTTAAGAATGAGACTCGCACAGTCAATTTTGTACTGAGCAATTTTTACCAAGAAATGTATGTCAGCAATATTTCTTCGAACTTTAAGATGCAAGAGATGGAATGAGGTACAGCGCTTAATATAACTTCTACGTGGTATTTTGAACTTGAAACTGATGTATCTCGTGAATTTCTTTTGAATAAGTTCCAGTCTATTAGAATGAATTTCAAAAGAAGGATTCCTTGGCTTGTATATTCGAGATGACTTGATACGTGTGGGCGAAGCCAACGCGTTGAGGGATTGCCTTGAGTTGTGTTCCGGCATTAGTGGCTAGGTCCCAGTCCCTCTTTAGAGAGCGGCAGCGCATTTGTGACGCCTTTGGTGTTGCAAATGTCTATAGGAGATGGTAACCGCTTCCCATCAGGTGGGCCGTCTACCTGTCTGCTTAAATCATGCAATAAAAAACCGCAATTAAATCGGCTATTAGTAAGAAACACGACTAGCTAAAGTCTAACCGACATCGATCAAGCCCGCCCTAAAAGCTGTAATCAAAATGACGATTTCAGCATGGTTCTACCACATCAAAAAAATCGAAATGTGTGCTGGGACACATATTAGAAGTGAAACTTCAACGAACAAGTGGAAAAACGAATGGCAACGGATAAGCGGCAAAACGAGTCGCAAAAAGTTTTTAACTTGAAGTTTTACGGGCAGATTGTTAATGTACTTGTCCAATTTGAAAACCTGCCCGTAAAACTTCAAGTTAAAATTTCGTTGCGATTCGTTTTGCCATTTGTCCGTTGAAGTTTCACTTATACTATATGTCCGTTTTTATCCGTGCAGGAACGGAGAAAGAATACAATTTCCTGCGGCCGGGCGGCCTGTCGTATGAGGCGACTTAACAACCCACAGCCAGGTGGTAGGGCATCTGCCCGACTGGAAGGCTACCACCCCTGGTCTAAAGTATATCGCCAGTTTCCCTTAAGAGAGCAGCAGCGCATTTGTAGCAACTTTGGTGTTGCAAATGTCCATAGGCGATGGTAACCGCTTTCCATCAAGTGGGCCGTCTGCCTGTCTGCTGATCTTCTGCAATAAAAAAAAAAAAGTCCAAGCACACATTTCGATTTTTCGCAGGTTTACTGCAAATTATGATTTGGTTAGGTTAGGTACATTTTAATGAATGCATTTTTTGTTTAAACATATTTTATTTTATCAAACAAAAAAACTGAATTCGATCCGGAAACAAAAAACGCATCCGACGTCTAGTCTAAATTTATGCCGCTCCTCCACGCGGCCGTAACGCTTTTTCGTGGCAGAAAAATCCTAAGACCCCCCCATTTATATAGAAGTTTCACTTCAAAGATTCACCCAATTTGCCTTTATTCAATTATATTGGGGTAACAAAGAAAACAACTAGGATGACCATAACAAAATGTTTTCTAAAGAAAAGAAGACAGTGTCGAAGTTCAAAAGAGATATTGACATTATTTCAACCACATGCTGGCGTAAGATATTATAATAATAAATAAGTTTTTTCATAATAAAAATGTTCGTTCAGTAATCCGCTTTGGGAGATTCGTTTCGTGCTTAAAAGGTCCGGTGTCAATGCGAGCGGTTTTAACAAGAATACATCTATACTAATATATAAAGCTGAAGAGTTTTTTTGTTTGAACGCGCTAATCTCAGGTACTACTATCTGATTTAAAAAATATATTTAAGTATTAGATAGCCCATTTAACGAGGAAGGCTATAGGCTATATATCATCACGCTAAGACCAATAAGAGCGGAGCACTAATGAAGAATGTTTCAAGATTATAAGATCCAGTACTTTTACATAACGTTTTAAAGTTCCACTCTTACCTAAAATAGCTCCTTAACGTACGTATTATTTATAAATATTTTCACCTTCTACATAAACAAAGTCGCGGGTTAAAGTTAGCGTTAGCCCAAAGTAACTAATCCACGCGGACGAAGTCGCGGGCAGAAGCTAGTTTTTAAAATAATAATAGATAATCTGTATAATTAGTTCAATTTTTTGCCGCTGGACTTTTTATCATGAGACACATTCTAATGTATTATTTCTGAAGGTTTTTTTTTTTAATAATTGAATATCTCTATATTCAAATGATTCGAATAAAAACTAAAATCCAATAAAAAAAAAAAATGTTGTAAAAACGCTGTGTTTAATATGTTTTCTATGGTTTTTGTTATTTATGGTGAAATAGAGAGTTTTTGGCGGGAACTGAAAGGAGATGTTGTGCTGTGCAGTTTTATTTTCTAAAAATGTGTAAAATTACTCTAAAATGAACAATAGTTGTAGGATATTGCCAGTTTTTGCGTAGTAATTATGTGTTTTGTGAGAAATGTGAACTGTATAGTCAAATGTGGCCTTTTGAGTTGTCACAAGAACTCCGATGAATGGCACTAGCTGATTACCTACAGTTCAGCTGTGCTACATATAGGCTTAAGAAAATGAAAAAACTATATTGTAAACTAAGATCTGGCTTAAAGGCCTAGAGCTGCCAAGCCATAAACCTAAATAAATAAATGGTGAAATAGAAATGTTGTGTGATTACAGTCCACATGAGATTTAAAAAAAAGAGTAAAAATATACATTTTCCGAGTGAGGCGTACGTGGTTTTAATTAAAATAATAATTCCACAAAAAATTGTTGGAACTTGTTGATAAATATAAGAAAACAGTGTCTATCGTGTAAACATACATACATACATAACTTCACGCCAGTTCCCTTGCGGGGTAGGCACGAATAACAGAGTGCCATTTAGGCTTATTCTTACACACCTCACTTGCCTCTTTGACATTCATAACTCTTGTCATGCAAGCTCGTCTGTTCTTAAGGCTCCTGACATCACCTTCTGCTAGTACACGATCAATTTGATCGTGTACTAGCAGAAGTGTGTTTACACGATCAAATCGTGTAAACACGCTGTAATACAGACCCCAGGGCTAAACTGAAAATGGGCGCGCCCATCATTCTGTGGAAATTCCTAAAACTTGCTAACTTCTTGTTATTCCTTTTGATAAATTTATTTCCTGAGATAAATATTCAATTTGCGAACATTTTAATCGGTTTTGTCGGTTTTACGATTGTAATCCTGGTTTAAGCGGATCTATAACTGTAAAGAATTTTATAAACACGACTTGGATGGGTTATTTGACGCTTGTGACTGTTATTATGTTCAAGATTTATAGAGTGAGAGCCCGTGACTGCTAGACCATCGTTATTTTATAAAAGTTGAATAGTAGACAAAGCAAACCACAGCCAGGTGGTAGAGTATTTGCCCGACTGGATGGCTACCACTCCTGGTCTAGAGTATGCCGCCATAACAACCTTGAGTTGTGTTCCGGCATTAGTGATGAGGTTCCAGTCTCCTTTAAGAGAGCAGACACGCATTTGTAGCCTTTAGTGTTGCAAATGTCTATAGGCGATGGTAACCGCTTTCCATCAAGTCTGCCTGTCTTCTGAACTCATGCAATAAAAAAATAATAAAAAAACGCATATCCCCAACTCAGGTAGGTTTTTTTTTTGCTTTTTTTATTGCTTGACTACAGGCAGACGGCCCACCTGAAGCGGTTACCATCGCCTATAGACATTTGCAACACCAAAAGTGCTACAAAAGCGCTGCTGCTCTCTTAAGGGAGATTGGAACCTAGTCACTAATGCCGGAATACAACTCAAGGTTGTTATGGCGACATACTTTAGACCAGGGGTGGTAGCCATCCAGTCGGGCAAATGCCCTACAACCTGGCGGTGGGTTGTTTTTTCGCCTCTTATGACAGGCCGCCCGGCCGCAGGAAATTGTATTCTTTCTCCGTCCCTGCACAGATAAAATTAAATAAAGTTAATACAATGTAACCTGTGGTGGTAACCTCTTTAAACAAGAGGCTTGCACTAGGGGTAATCTCTAGTATACTTATATAATAGCAATAGAAATTATTATACACATTGGAAAAGTAATGCTTCTGAGCCTGATTATGAAAGCACGGTAGGTATTTGCTTTGTCTTATAGCAATAGGTAACTAAATCCAGAGAGAGCCTGGACAATGAAAGAGTTATTACAAAAACAGGACATGTTTGCTGGTGTATTTGTTCTGTATTTAGTGGAGGGACGCAAATTATGGGAGCTAAATACATAGAGAAATTCGATAAGTGTAAAAGGTGTAAAATGAGTCCACTGCGTTGCGGTCTCACCAGCTAGTTTATAAATGACTCGCTCAGCTCGCTCTGCTCACTCTTCTGTTTCATTTCTCTTTCTTGCTGGAAACGCAATACTTAATTACTCTTGCGTAGTGGAAACCAGGCTTTAGGATAAGAAGGTAGGCCAGTGACGGAATGTTCACCCCCATTTCTCTAAGCTCCCAAGCTCAACTACGCAACGGTTCTGCCAACGCGGCAGCCCAGTAATAGGTACTGAACGCGTATCCAAAATGGCGGTGGTAGGATTGCTGGTATGGATAAGAAGGGAGACTAACCTGCGTGCCTCTAGGCTGCACTAACTATGCGTGCTTATCACCAAGTCGTGAGTGAGCCTTGCAGCAAATCTTCTGGCTTGTCTCCTTCTTTCTGCCTTCGATAATCAATTGTACACACACGGCGCGGTATAGCTGCACTTATATAATAAGTTGTGGCGGGAAAGATTGCGGGTTGTCGTACGAGGGGCGACAGTAGACTACTTGCGACGAGGGTCGACAGCAGACTGTCTCGTAAAAACGAGCAGTATTAGCACAGCGGTAAGTACGACAAGGATAGTCGAATGGAATGGAAGATGGCGACTGGGACCAGGTGATTGGATACGCGGTTAGGAAAGCGGCTAGTTGTGGAAATAATTTCAAGTGGATAGGATTTTAAAATAAGCGGCGCGGACAGGTTCTCTAGAACATTAACTTATTCAGCGTACAACCAATCTGGAGGTAACTTCCCAATGTGGTTTTTCCATTGTGCTATGACATGGGGTTCTTTAATCAGGGTGTTATATAATTTCTTAGAGGTTGTTCGGTCCTTGCCTAGTATGAAGTAGGTAGAACATCGCTCCATCAATTTTGCTGTCTACCCTCCTTCTGCGTGAGGCGACGGCCAATACAGAGCAGGTTAGGAGCAGCCATTTTTGAACACTCACTGTCGACGTCTTAACGAGACTACAACGCGCCGTGCGCTCATAATTTTTGAATACCATTCATTATACTCATTGTGATTACTGGCCGTGCCAAGAACTTACTACATGTACTTAGACTTTATTGAAAGTGTTAGCTCTAATGTGGAGATTAGTGCCGTGTGCTGTTCCTGTGTGTAACCTGAACCGAGCCAGGAGAGGACGGATCTCAAGGTTGGTGGAGCTTCTGCTTTTCTAGTGCAAGGATCTTGGTCATATTTCTCTCATGCAGTCCATTACAAATTGAACCCGCATTTTTTTCGTAGGCTACAGCGTTCCACAGAGGTCAGCAACGCATTAGCGGCACCCCTGGTGTTGATAACGTTTGCCTGTTTGCCTGCTTTAACCAATAACAAACAGTAGTAAAATTATTTGTTTGACGGTTTTAATCGTCATACGGCACATCCTGATAGGTGCGAACGACGCTTACCCTCAAGGAGGAGAACCAGCTTTTAGTAGCGGAAAGGAAGGTTCTCCGTAAGATCCTGAGTCCAACAAAGAGAGAGGATGGTAACTGGAGGGTCCGAACCAAACTCGAAATTGTGAATCTCGTGGCCAAGCCTAATATAATAGGAGAAATAAAAGCTCACCGCCTCCGCTGGCTCGGTCACGTAGAACAGATGGGAGAGGATCGCAGCGTGAGGAAAGCGTATTTGGGACGGCCGGTAGGTCGGCCGTCCCAAATATCGTTGGAAGAACAGAGTGGAGAGGCTGATAAGAATTGGAAGGAAACTGCGCAGGATAGAGAAAAATGGCATGCTCTCGTTTCGGAGGCGAAGACCCACTTTGGGTCGCTGAGCCAGCGGAGTAAGTAAGTAGATTTAGTAATATGAGCCTGGTTACTTGATTCATGATGATTTGCCAGGTGGTAGGGCATTTGCCCGACTGGATGGCTACCACCCCTGGTCTAAAGCATGCCGCCATAACAACCTTGAGTTTCGGCATTAGTGACCAGGTTCCAGTCTCCTTTGAGAGCGCAGCAGCGCATTTGTAGCACCTTTGGTGTTGCAAATGTCCATAGGCGATGGTAACCGCTATCCATCAAGTGGGCCGTCTGCCTGTCTGGTGAACTCCTGCAATAAAAAAAAATCATGACAAAAATAACTTGTTCTGAAGAGGGAGTAAATCGTTTCGCTATTTAAAATGTTGGCCGCTATCGGATTGTGAATAAACACAACGCTTAAAATCCAATCATTACATAGATTCGATTTAGGAGGCTATCGCAGACGAGCGTTTTTGCTCTTTAAGCCTGATTTGGGTATTTTTCATTATAATAATCACAAAATACAAAAGCCTGATTTGACACTTAGGAATGTCAATAGAACGTAACTTCGAATGAAATTAACAAAAATGAAAACCAGAAAGATTATTTTCTTCCAAATAACGAAATAACATGAAATTTTTATTAATTCTATTATGGCGTTATTGCGGACAGAGAGCACCCCCCTGACCCGCCCGCCGGAGCTCATCTACACTCCGCGCCCCGCATACCGCCGACGCCCGTAGCTAGCGCGATTAGCAACTAGGCGTCGGACGGAATGCGGGATATAGGAGGCTGAAAAAACTACAACCCTGAACACGAGTTTCTTCCGCCGCTTCTTCTCCTCCAGCTATAACACGTTGCGAAGCGGTAGTAATGATAGACTAGGATCGGCTCCGCCGGCGGAGTCGATAATTGGTCCCCAAATAATCACTTCAGCCTGTTGGCTTAGCTCTATCAGCCTTTAACGGCTAATTCTCAATATAGAGTCAATCCCCCGCAGCGGTCGAGCCGAGGTCGAACCTCACAGGAGGTGCCTCCTCGAGCGTGCTGCTTCCGGGCTGAAGGCCTCCGCTCCCACGGAGTCGGGAAGCCCCCAAAGTCCGGTATTGCTGAAACAGCCATCTGCGGCTATTCAGCTGGGTCCAGCTCCAAAAAAAAAAACAACCCTGAACAACAACAGGATGAATTCAGCCACTCAGCCATTCATATATTGTACTCGACTCTCTTGCATACTTTGTTCTACTCATTAAATGTATATTTATAATTTAATATTAATCATACAGTCCATTATTACATCGAGTATTAATTTCCAAACACAAGAAGCAACTGCCACCAATAGGCGTATTAATCTATGATGAAGTTACAAAACAGTTACGTTCTAAGGCGTTTCATTAACTCAATATGATTCAAGAAAAAACTGTATGCATATTTATTCCAAAATCTTAGATTATTTATGTATTTATACTTAAACAATACTACATAATTATACACATATGTATTGAAAACAAAAAATATTGAGTAAATATATTTTTCAACACACTTGCTCATAAAGTGACTCTATGGTCACCGCAATTAGGCACAGAATGACACCCATAATCAAACTGTGAGTAAAAAAAATTATAACTCACTAGTGAGTTATAGATTTTTTTAAAATTTTATTGGTTGAGTTGCTTTGTTCTTAAAAAAGTTTTTATTAAAAAAAAAAGATCGTGTTCTATAGAACAAATAAATTAATGTTCCTATTGCTTGCTCATTTCATGCAACTTCTTATTTAAATAGATAATTTTAACTCGTACGTGTTTAATAAATAAAAGTTTCACTCATATATAAATTTTTTTTCAACACACTGGCTCATAAAGTGGCTCTATGGTCACCGCAATTAGGCACAGAATGACACCCATTATCAAACTGTGAGTAAAAAACATTATAACTCACTAGTGAGTTATAGATTTTTTTTTAAATTTTATTGGTTGAGTTGCTTTGTTCTTAAAAAAGGTTTTATTAAAAAAAAAACAGATCGTGTTCTATAGAACAAATAAATTAATGTTCCTATTGCTTGCTCATTTCATGAAACTTCTTATTTAAATAGATAATTTTAACTCGTACGTGTTTAATAAATAAAACTTTCACTCATATATAACTTTTTTTATCTACTAAATAAAATGGGTTTTTGTTGTTATTTTATTCACAAGTGTGTTGAAAAACGTCGTATGATACACGTGTGTATTGATGATTACCGTCCTCGGCTCTCTTAAGACCCTCGCCTACGGCTCGAGTCTCAATGGCGCCTCGGCGGTAATCACCAATGTTACACACTAGTACCATAATGTACTATTATCTACTAAATAAAATGAGTTTTTGTTGTTATTTTATTCACAAGTGTGTTGAAAAACGTCGTATGATACGCGTGTGTATTGATGATTACCGTCCTCGGCTCCCTGAAGACCCTCGCCTACGGCTCGAGTCTCAATGGCGCCTCGGCGGTAATCACCAATGTTACACACTAGTACCATAATGTACTATTATACGGATGAAATCACACTTCGATAGATTAATTGTAGTTCTATATTGGACAAAATTAAATTACAATAGCAATTAATAAAATAAAATTACATATAATCGATTACAATGCAAGAAAACTTAACCTATTTGTATTGTATTCTACTCATAGTCCCTCTAGACTATAAGTAGAATACTGAGCCCAGATCACCGTCTTCTATGGGTAAGGTGCCCAGAAGGCTGGCTACGTATTAATTGTAGTTTGTGATAAATGCATACGGTACTCGAAAGGCGATGTGAGACAACACTGTCGCCCTCCATAACGATTTTGTCAGGTATTTGTGCGACACAAAAAGTAATTAACTTAAAATAATCAAACAATCACAGAAAAAATCAGGCGACATAATTCAGACCAGGAGTTTACGAAAATGCCATTTTTTACAATTTTTCTCTGTCTGTCCGTCTGTTAGAGCATCACGTGAAAACTACTGAACGGATTTACATGAAACTCAACATGGAGTTAGTTTATATCCCGGGGCATAAGTTAGGATACTTTTATACCGATAAATGACGACGTTTCCGTAGGATACGCGAAAATAGTGAAAAAGATGGCGTTGCGATCGCATCTTTTTTTGGAAACTACTGAACATATATGAATGAAACTCGACACGGTACTTGGTTATAACCCACAATAACACTTAGGACATTAGACACTTCGACGGCCTTTGTGGTTGAGCGGGCTAAGCCTTTGCCGGCGTACCTCACTGCAACGCAGAGGTTCCGGGTTCGATTCCTGGTATAGTAAATTTCGGAAACGTATTTTCATCGTTATTTACTATGGTCTGGGTGTCTGGGATCAGCCCCAGAGTAGTCCGTTGTATATTACCCATAACACAAGCGTAACTTGCTTAATTTGGGGATATACAATATGTGTGTTTGTCAGCCGATTATTATATTATTATTATTATTTTATCCCGATAACTGTAGTCGTTTGTTTAGAATAGACGGATTGGCAAAATAGACGGCGCTGCAATCACGTTCTTTCAATTCACTAACAAATAGCTACGTTATCATAAACACCACGTCATTAGTTGTATTACTTCAAATCAGGTTGGCTTCGACTCCCCTTTATGTTGGCTGGAGAGTTGTTGTGACCAGTTGTCTAGACTATATGGACTTAGTTTCTTTGTTATTATTACATACATACATACATAATTTCACGCCAGTTCCCTTGCGGGGTAGGCACGAACGACAGAGCGCCATTCAGGCTTATTCTTACACACCTCACTTGCTTCTTTGACATTCATAACTCTTGTCGTGCACGCTCGTCTGTTCTTAAGGCTCCTGACATCACCTTCTGCTAGTACACGATCAATTTGATCATGAAAGGTGTGTCGTGGCCTTCCACGACTTCAGCATTCATCTATTTCTGCATTGTATATCTGTTTAGTCATTATTTCATCAGGCATTCTTTCCACATGCCCGAACCACCGGAGCATTCCTTTCCTTACCTTCACCCCGACACTCTCTTTCAGACCAACTCTCTTTCTTACTTCGGTATTAAGAACGCGGTCTGCGAGCGTCACTTCGCAGATTTTGCGCAGTGCTCGCATCTCGACCGCGTTTACTCTACTTTCATGCTCTCTCTTCCATACCCAACTCTCGCTTCCATACATGAGCGTAGGTACCAGCACCGCGTTGTGTATGGCAAGCTGTTTGTTATTATTATATGTAACATATTATAGCGCGGCCAGTATGTAAAAGCGCTGGAAGTATATGTGTTAGGGACACCGTATCCCCGATGCGGGCCCCCGCTCCACCCTCGCGGCGTTCGGGTCACCCGACCCGCCTGCCGGCCAAACTACTCAGTTAATCATGCAACCTTGTGATGTACGAATGTATGTAGGAACTCACGCGCCGGCCTGCGCGCCGCGCGTTCGTGATAACCGTTCAGTAGGTTTATTCATTAAAACAAGTTTACCATAAAATCAAGTCGTATTATTTCAAGTGCCCGCTATAATATCAAATTAAATTTTTGTGTAAGTAAAATGAAGTTACTGCCTAGGGTATAACACGCGGCGCAAACTCTAGTAGACAATATATTTAGGAATGTGATACAGCGTTCGCTTACGAATAAAACGCTCGTCTACGTTCTTTCTAAATCAAGCAACTCCCAGAAGATTGCAGTAGCCCTCTTAGAGGGGGCAAGACGAGGAGGGAGAGGGTAAACGAAATCGCTTCAACTCCGCCAACGAAATATCAATTTAACTTATCTACTTTTGTAGGAAAAAGTTTAAAGTGCTACCTTACTTTCGCCTTAAGTTAAATTTTGATTAAGTACCCCTTTTTCATTTAGTTCTAGTTTTTAATATAGTATAGTTTGTATTGGTGGCAGTTGCTTCTTCCAAATAAAACTCGATGTGGACTGTGTGACTTGTTATTACGATATTTACAAACATTAATTCAAAACTATACATAGGCGAGTAACAGATAGGGATGCAAACAAAACATCGATGTTTTAACATCGATGTTGAAACCAAAACATCGACAATACATCGTTGTTCAAGATCGATGTTTTATGAACGATGTTTTATCCTACATAGACATAACGCGCCATCTTACGCTCTATCTGTGATCTACACAGATTTTCTTCATATTATTTTTTCATAAATTTTCTTATTGCCAATAAAAGTTGATTGTTATGCTTTTTGTCTGTTTGTTTGTTTTGTTGGATAAAGCAAAAGACATGTCGGGTTCACGCCGGGAGCGAACGAATGACGCTCCAAGAATAACACAATAATAATCTGAAATATTATAATCAAAACTTATTACACCAGAATTACCACAATTACGATACTAAATATTGCACACTAATACACAGAAATATAAGGACAACTCCAAGAGTCGCATCCACGCTTGTCAGGTGTCGAGCAGCAATTTGCCCTCCAAGAATACTACTATTATCAAGCAGCCATTATCGACCACATTATATTATGTGCTCCTCCCCCAAGACCACCAATGCAGACTGTCGGTCGAAGACTCGTAGACTATCGGTTTAAGACT
Source organism: Dendrolimus kikuchii (assembly GCA_019925095.2). Classification (NCBI taxonomy): domain Eukaryota; kingdom Metazoa; phylum Arthropoda; class Insecta; order Lepidoptera; family Lasiocampidae; genus Dendrolimus; species Dendrolimus kikuchii. The sequence goes on from CM034412.1 coordinate 14,934,007, forward strand.
GCCAGTTGAAGACCGCCACTCCTCTGCCCGAACACCCAGTATTTATAAGGTCCTCGTAGCACGCCGCAGTGACTCCATCCGGTCATGCTGTGGCGCCACTTCACACTTCCTTCATAAAACCAACTTCCGCCATACGTATTAACTTCCAACATCCGGTTACTCCATTTCCGATATCCGTTTGCTTAATAATAAATCCTTCTACGTTGACATCCGGTTATACGACTTCCAATTACTACGTGAAAGAATACTCTATCCGGTTATTGACTACTTCCGTCATATGGTTATTTTATAATAACAAATAGGATTCCTACAGACATATAAATAGAATAAACATAACATAAGGTGTGCTAAGGTGGTTTTGGGCGATACATCGATGTTAAAAAAAACGAGGTTTCATTTGCGTCTCAGGAACAAGCGTCAAAAGTTTATGTAAATGGTGATAAAAAAAAACATCGATACATCGTTCATAAACATCGATATTTTCAACATTGATGTTTCACTTTTGAAAACGTCGATATCCTAACATCGATGTTTTTTATGAGCGATGTTGCATCCCTAGTAACAGAGAATATAATGCTGAATGGCAGAAAGAGAGTAGTGCGATTAAGTGCAAGTGCTTCTGCAATCATCCATCAGGTTTTTTTTTTGGAGCTGGACCCAGCTGGGTAGCCGCAGATAGCTGTTTCAGCGATACCGGATTTTGGGGGCTTCCCGACTCCGTGGGAGCGGAGGCGTTCAGCCCGGAAGCAGCGCGCTCGAGGAGGCACCTCCTGTGAGGTTCGACCTTGGCTCGACCGCTGCGGGGGATTGACTCTATATTGAGAATTAGCTGTAAAAGGCTGAATGAGCTAAGCCAACAGGCTGAAGTGATTGTTTGGGGACCAATTATCGACTCCGCCGGTGGAGCCGATCCTAGTCTATCATTACTACCGCTTCGCAACGTGTTATAGCTGGAGGAGAAGAAGCGGCGGAAAAAACTCTCCAGCTACACGCCTATGCTAATCATCATCCATCTGGCCTAGGGGATATACACCCTAGGTACACAACTGTGACGCCCCTACGCCTGGTAACTCCTCGAGTGACCCTCAGAGAAGGCCAACCTCTTCATCACCTTGAGTCCGCGGGTTCGTCACCTCACTTCAGCTAACTTCACTTCACTTTACTTTTACTTTCTACTGGGCGCTAGTCATTTGTCATTTCTTTCATATTATGTGTTGTCACGTGTCTGTTATTACTTATCCACGTTGCGCACGTCAGCCCTATACTGGCACATTAACACCCCCTTATTGTAGTCAAAGAAAGCTCGTGGAAATACAAGGATATAACATAATAAGCCTCTAAAAGGCGTCTCGTACGTGTCAATTGAATTTCGTCAGTTGTTTGCCGAGGAATCCTGGCTTTTGTATCTGCTTATTCCGTATATAGCCAACGTACGACTTTGTTCGTTTATTTAAGTTATTACTATTTTATTTATTTAGTTTTATGGCTTGGCAGCTAGGCCTTTAAGCCAGATCTTAGTTTACAATTAAAAAAAAATTAAATAGTTTCTTCATTTTCTTAAGCCTATGTGTAGCACAGCTGAACTGTAGGTAATCAGCTAGTGTCATTCATGGGAGTTCTTGTGACAACTCAAAAGGCCACATTTGACTATACAGTTCATATTTCTCATAAAACACATAATCACTACTCAAAAACTATCAATATCCTACAACTATTGTTCATTTTAAAGTAATTTTACACATTTTTAGAAAATAAAACTGCACAGCACAACATCTCCTTTCAGTTCCCGCCAAAAACTCCTTATTACTATTTACTACGAATAATATACAGACTACAACTGATAAGAACAATTAATTTAGCAAATACGATTATATTGTGAAAGTTAAATATTTGAATTTTATATATTTCTTTTGCATATATTGCTGGAATACAACTCAAGGTTGTTATGGCAGCATAATCTAGACCATAGGTCCCCAAAGTAGTCCATATGGATCCCTGGGGGTCGATATCGAACTTCAAGGGGTCCCCGTCAGCGAAAATGAAGTCTGTAACTTTAAATTTAATAAGTTAAATAAGTTGGAAGATATAGACTTAGACCTATTTACTAATAGTGTAGCATTGTTTAGCGCAAAGTTGGTCAAGTTGTATTCAAAGTCGGATTTATCAATTTAAGTACCTTATATATGTGCAAAGAATGACTAAACAGATATACAATGCAAAAGTGGACGGATGCAGAAGTCGTGGAAGGCCACGACACCTTCCATGATCAAATTGATCGTGTACTAGCAGAAGGTGATGTCAGGAGCCTTAAGAACAGACGAGCGTGCATGACAAGAGCTATGAATGTCAAAGAAGCAAGTGAGGTGTGTAAGAATACGCCTGAATGGCGCTCTGTTGTTCGTGCCTACCCCGCAAAAGAACTGGCGTGAAGTTATTTATGTATGTATATCTATGCACATTTTTGTTACTGTTTCTTTGTTTAATTTTCATACTTTTTTCTCTTTTAATTTTTACTGTTATCTGTGGAGGCTTATTAATAGCTTCTCTTAATCTAGCTTATTTTTAGTTATTATTAATGATAGCTTTTAGCCCCCCAAATAAAATAAAATAATATAAATAGCTTTGGCTTCGCCCCTCGTGTTGCAAACGTCTATAGGCGACGGTGACCACTTTCCATGAGCTAGGCCGTCTGTCTGTTTACCAATTTAACAATAAAAAAAGTACATACATACATACATAACTTCACGCCAGTTCCCTTGCGGGGTAGGCACGAACAACGGAGCGCCATTTAGGCTTATTCTTATACACCTCACTTGCATCTTTGACATTCATAACTTTTGTCATGCACGCTCGTCTGTTCTTAAGGCTCCTGACATCACCTTCTGCTAGTACACGATCAATTTGATCATGGAAGGTGTGTCGTGGCCTTCCACGACTTCTGCATCCATCCACTTTTGCATTGTACATCTGTTTAGTCATTCTTTCATCATGCATTCTTTCCACATGCCCGAACCACCGCAGCATTCCTTATAAAAAAAGTGTTGGGTAAAAACAATTGCACCGGAGCAAAGTCGCGTGATGGTGTAGTATATGAGCCCTCGCATCTTCAGCCGAATCTCATAATGCTATTATGACCAACCAAATGTCTTTTCTACATCTACTTGCACGTTCTGGATTTGTTGTAAGTTCCTGTTGATTTTAAGCGAATGTTTTTTTAACCGACTTGGAAAAAGGAGGTTTTTTTATTGCAGGAGATCAGCAGACAGGCAGACGGCCCACTTGATGGAAAGCGATTACCATCGCCTATGGACATTTGCAATATCAAAGTTGCTAGAAATGCGCTGCTGCTCTCTTAAGGGAGACTGGAACCTGGTCACTAATGCCGGAACACAACTTAAGGTTGTTATGGCGATATACTTTAGACCAGGGGTGGTAACCATCCAGTCGGGCAAATGCCCTACAACCTGGCAACAGTCCTGGTTCTCAATTTGTCGTATGACGATTTTTAAATTTATATATGTTCAGCCATTGCTCCTTGTTTCTAAACTGATTTTGATGATTATCTTAACGTGGATTCAGCAAAGCTTCGAAATAGTTCCATATAAATTTTATTGCTATTGGACTTTGGGTTCCGAAGATATAGCTGAAAATTCATTAAAATCAGGCAATCAATTTCTCAACCGATTTTGATAATTCTTTTTGTGTTGGATTTAATACAGGTTCAACATAGTTTCGTATAATACTGTGACGGATACGCGTAGCGGAATTACTTCCCCTTAAGAAAACAGTGCGTAGTCTTCGCCTTAACAATAACACAATACAATGTTTCATATACAAAGTAACACGAAAGAGCAGGATAGAAATATAGGCCAGACAAATGTTGAAACGAGATAGATGTAGTCCGGAAGAAACTGGAATAAACTCGTACTAAGTAACAAGGACAGGAATATTTGTTGGACAAGGATAGACATATAATCGAATGACGTAATAGGATTCATTTTAGAGTATCTACCGGATATATAAGCGCGACATTGTGGGCACGGAGTCAGTCTCGGAAGGAGTCTCGAAGCGAGCGAGACTTGCAGTAGGAGCGGGAGTCAGGAGAAGAAGAGGACAGCCCAGCTGAGCGGAAGGGGAGCCTCGGAGGTAAGTATCGGTCTACGTGCAGGGGCTGCAGCGAGTTGTCGGTGGTTCGATGGGCAGATTAAGAAGACCCTGGTACGAGTTTCGGAAGCGAGTGCCGGTAAGTGCGCTGAAGCTGCGGCATGATCGATAGAGGTGGCGCTGTGCGGATTACGGTGTAGTGTTGCAGACGGGCGTTGTGGGCAGTCTGCGAGCGTCGTATTGGGAAGCGCTGGAGGTGTCACGCGGAGGTAAGGACGGGTGGACTTTGGAACGAGTCTTGGAGCAGAGCACCATGGGTGCAACGAGGCTACGCATTGGGTCATTGGGAAAAGCATCGGGCATCCTCCTAGTATCGCATCAGTGAGGGAGCGCTGGAGTGGCCATGTGCGAAGGTGGAGTCGCGTATGCCAAGGAAGAAGACTTGTCGTCGTGGAAACATTGTAGGAGTCATGCATTGGAGTTAAGCAACCTGCACCGGATAAGGATAAAGAAGCCTATGAGCTGATTTGTGTTGTCATCGAGTGTAGCTTTATCCCAGACTTGGACAACGTATCGGACTGATTGTTTTTTTATTTATTTTTTATTGCAGGAGTTCAACAGACAGGCAGACAATCCACTTGATGGAAAGCGGTTACCATCGCCTATGGACATTTGCAACACCAAAGGTGCTACGAATGCGCTGCTGCTCTCTTAAGGGAGACTGGAACCTGGTCACTAATGCCGGAACACAACTCAAGGTTGTTACGTCGCCATGCTTTAGACCAGGGTTGGTAACCATCCAGTCAGGCAAATGCCCTACCACCTGGCTGTGGGTTGTTTTGTCGCCTCTTACGACAGGCCGCCCCAACGCAGGAAATTGTATTCTTTCTCCGTTCCGTGAGTTACACTTGCATTAGCTTAAATAAAACATATTCTTTTAGATCGGATCGGTGTTTCCTTCCAATACCGATACCCACAGCACGTAACAATACTAAGGTTCGATGGGATTCTTTATCGCAACAAAAGATTGTGGTACAAGGTACAAGCCAAGAGATTGCTATCCATCATACAACACCACCATAAAGACTTCATACAGAGACTATTATAATCCGACTGGGTTTGGAAAAAGACGATCACATTTATGGCCATTTTCGTCTTCGGAAATCTCGGCACATTTCCTCCGAGCATAAATATGGTTAGGGTTCTGAGATTCATAGATTAAATGCATTACGCAGAGACGTCGTAAATAATCAGCGTTTTATACCTATTGGTGGCAGTTGCACCTCGGGTTTGGAAATGAAAATTCGACGTAATAATGGACTGTATGATTATTATTAAGTTATAAATGTACATTTAAAGAGTAGAACAAAGTATGCAAGAGAGTTGAGTACAATATATGAATAGCTGAGTGGCTGAATTCAAAGTTGTTCTTGATGTAGTAGTCCCTTCAGGCTTTTTCAGCCTCCTATATCCCGCATTCCGTCCGACGCCTAATGTCTAATCGCGCCAGCTATGGGCGTCGGCGGTATGCGGGGCGCGGAGTGTAGATGTGCTCTGGCGGGCGGGTCAGGGGGGTGCTCTCTGTCCGCAACAATACCTAATATTTTGTAGAACTACTTTGACGCCAATTAAATTTTATACATATACAGATTTAAATATATTTACATACAAATTCATTATATTTTATCCGTGCAGGAATGGAGAAAGAATACAATTTTATGCGGCCGGGCGGCCTGTCGTAAGAGGCGACCAAACAACCCACAGCCAGGTGGTAGGGCATTTGCCCGACTGGATGGCTATTACCCCTCGTCTAGAGTATGTCGCCATTACAATCTTGCGTTGTGTTCCGGCATTAGTGACCAGGTTACAGTTTCTCTTAAGAGAGCAGCAGCGCATTTGTAGCAGCTTTGGTGTTGCAAATGTCCATAGGCGATGGTAACCGCTTTCCATCGAGTGGGCCGTCTGCCTGTCTGCTGAACTCCTGCAGTAAACAAAAAAAAAATGTGCAAGTTTGTATATTTAAATTGTACAGTCCTATCTTTTTTCTGCTTCACCTACATCGTCAGATTAGTTAAGAATTTCTTTTAAACTAGGTTGCCTGGAAGAGATCGCTTTGAGCGATAAGGCCGCCTGTTGTTTGGCCAAGAAGTAAGTGTAATTATACATTTTGTTTTTGTATTTGTTTATTTTGGTGAGCAATAAAGTGTTATCTATCTATCTATCTACATTTCTGGAAGCTTACTGATATTTAACATGTTTCAGATTTTCAGAGCTAAAAATAAATGACAAAATGAACTAAAATTTAAAAAATATAGAATAGAATAGGATATTCTTTATTGCACACAAAAAAATAATACGAGTATACATGAGTTAACAATCGTATAGCTAGTGCAATCGGCGGTAACTCTACGAGGGGGTCGTACGATCCATGGCCCTATACGGGGCCCCGATATGGGCGGAGTCCCTGACGGCCAAGAACGCCGCGTTGCTGCGACGTCCGCAGCGCGCGCTGGCCGTCAGGGCTATAAGGGGGTATCGTACGATCTCCTTCGAGGCGGCCTCCCTCCTAGCCGGATCCCCACCATAGGACCTAGAGGCGCGCGTCCTTGCGGCCGTGTACGATTGGCGTAAGGACGCCCTCAGTCGGGACTTCCGTCCTGCGCCTCGGGAAATCGAGGCTAAAAGGGCGGAGTTCCGGCAGGATCTCATGGTGGGATGGCGGAACCGACTTGCGCACCCCAGCGCCGGTCATAGGACCATAGAGGCAGTAAGGCCCGTCCTGCCACAATGGATTGACCGGAGGCACGGCACCCTGACGTTCCGCCAGACGCAGGTACTGACCGGGCACGGATGCTTCGGCCGGGACCTGTGTCAGATAGGGCGTGAGTCGTCGTCAGGGTGCCAGCACTGCAGCGCCAGCGTCGAGGACACGGCGTTGCACACTTTGCAGGAGTGTCCAGCCTGGGATGGGGAGCGCCGTGTCCTCGGCGCAAACATCGGACCAGACCTGTCGCTCCCGGCCGTGGTCCAGGCCATGGTCGGGGGCCAACCTGAATGGGACGCCGTCGCCTCCTTTTGCGAGGCCGTCATGTCCGCAAAGGAGGCGGCGGAGCGGGAGAGAGAGCGAGCAGCCGCGCTCCTCTCCCGCCGCAATAACCGGTCTCGCGCCGGAGGAATACGGACCTCCGGCCGCCATGAACGCGCGGCGCGGGTGACGGTCAGGGGAGGCTATAAGGCCGTCACCCGCATCTAAAGCCGCCGAGTAGGGGGCGCGTCAGTGCCCGCGCGCGCCCCTCTGAATTTGAGTACGGAGAGGCCTGCCCCAGTGCTGGGGTGGGCCCACGCCAGCCGGGGTCGCGGAAGAAAAGCTCACGCATATCCCGTGACCCCGGCTCATGGCGTCAGGTGGCACCAAGGGGTTTTAGTGGGTATTCCGGCTCCTCTAGCCGGCGAGTCCCACACTCCCCCGCCGAAGTCCTCCCGGCGGGGGGTCCGCAAACGGATTTCCCCTTGTAAAAAAAAAAAATTAGCTGTGCCCGCGACGCCGTCCGCGTGGAATTTGTTTTCAAAGCCCCCCCGAATTTGAACCATTTTTCATTGCTGCTCCGCTTCTATTGGTCTTAGCGTGATGATATATAGCCTATAGCCTTCCTCGATAAATGGGCTATGCAACTCTGAAAGAATTTTTCAAATCAGACCAGTATTTCCTGAGATTAGCGCGTTTAAACAAACAAACAAAGAAACAAAGTGTTCAGCTTTATATATTAGTATAAGATTATAATTATACTATACTAATATTATAAAGCGGTAAAGTTCGTGAGTGTGGATGTTCGGGATAATCTCCGGTACCACTGAGCCGATTTTGAAAATTCTTTCACCAGTAGAAAGTCACATTATTCCCGAGTGACATAAACTATATTTGAGTGTGAATAATAAGTCAGAAAAGTAATAATGTTTTACGCCCAGCAAAGAGGGCACGGGAACGTCTTTCAAATGTGTTACAGCTACAGTGACAGTCACGTTCCACGCAAGAATTGCGTACATCCTCGCAAGAGGCACTGCGAGTGCTTTCTGCGTTTATGAATTAATTAAAGCTTAATTAAACTTTCATATGCTTGCGTGTGTGCGTGAGTGCATGTTTATTTTTAATGCGCCTGTTATATATAACATGATATTTAAAATCCAAACATGCATAATTACTCACCCATATACATACAGACATCACACACGTTCTTTTTCTTTGTAATAGATATATAATTCAGCTATAGTCCGTCATTATGTGAAGAGTGGAATCTTCTGACATAGACTTTTTATCCGTGCAGGAACGGAGAAAGAATACAATTTCCTGCGGCCGGGCGGCCTGTCGTAAGAGGCGACAAAACAACCCACAGCCAGGTGGTAGGGTATTTTCCCGACTGGATGGCTACCACCCCTGGTCTAGAGTATGCCGCCATAACAACCTTGATTTGAGTTCCGGCATTAATGACCAGGTTCCAGTCTCTCTTAAGAGAGCAGCAGCGCATTTGTAGTACCTTTGGTGTTGCAAATGTCCATAGGCGAAGGTATCCGCTTAACACAGGTATTTCATACTTACAAGAAGGTCCCACCACGAAGAAGAATTAATAATGTAACGACAAATATTCTTCAGAAAGAAAGAAAAACTTTATTTGAAGAAATAGCGACGTAATTACATTCCTTATACATTATTATACACAGAGAATATTTTGAGAATTTGTATGCCGCATTTTCAGCAAGCAAGGTTTGCACTCAGCATATTGCTGTGCCGGAATTATATCCGACACAACGCAGATTTTCAGTGCAAACCTTCCTTTTGGCGTAAGACCAAAACGACCCAATATTGTTAAATAATAATTAATAAAACAAATTTATGTAATATTTGATTAGTAAATCAAATAAATACATTTTAATGAAACCAATAATAAAATACTTTTCAACACACTTGCTCATAAAGTGGCTCTATGGTCACCGCAATTAGGCACAGAATGACACTCATTATCAAACTGTGAGTAAAAAACATTATAACTCACTAGTGAGTTATACTTTTTTTTTTTAAATTTATTGGTTGAGTTGCTTTGTTCTTAAAAAAGTTTTTATTCAAAAAAAAAAGATCGTGTTCTATAGAACAAATAAATTAATGTTCCTATTGCTTGCTCATTTCATGCAACTTCTTATTTAAATAGATAATTTTAACTCGTACTTGTTTAACAAATAAAACTTTCACTCATATATAACTTTTTTTATCTACTAAATAAAATGAGTTTTTGTTGTTATTTTATTCACAAGTGTGTTGAAAAACGTCGTATGATACACGTGTGTATTGATGATTACCGTCCTCGGCTCTCTTAAGACCCTCGCCTACGGCTCGAGTCTCAATGGCGCCTCGGCGGTAATCACCAATGTTACACACTAGTACCATAATGTACTATTGTTACTTCAAAATTAATATCAAAAATTTTATCCGTGCAGGAACGGAGAAAGAATACAATTTCCTGCGGCCGGGCGGCCTGTCGTAAGAGACGACTTAACAACCCACAGCCAGGTGGTAGGGCATTTGCCCGACTGGATGGCTACCACCCCTGGTCTAAAGTATATCGCCAGTTTCCCTTAAGACAGCAGCAGCGCAAAGTTTGGTGTTGCAAATATCCATAGGCGATGGTAACCGCTTTCCATCAAGTGGGCCGTCTACCTGTCTACTGATCTCCTGCAATAAAAAATAAAAATAAAATAAAATACTCGTGTAACAACTTGTATCGAATCATCTATTCGAACACAATTCCTAGGGTGATTGCCGAGTATTATCACATCCTATGTGCCACGGTCTTCTATGCATCAATGTCGTAAATGAATACAATAATTCCATTCTACGCTAACAAATCTTTGGTAGATAATCCATTGGGCCAATTTCCAATAACCATTTGCGGTGCGGCGGTAGTGGCGGCTTGGCCAAATAGTTTATATGCCACGGGTAGACCTTTGGACTGCGCGTCGGTTGATTTGTCACCACGCAACGGTTATTGAGTCATTGAACCGTACGTAGCACTATATAGGACTTGCACAAGACCTTTTCAAGTGAAACTTCTTTATAAGCGCTGCGCTTTAAAACTCGATGAAACGAAAAACTGACACTATAAATATAATGAGATATAAATTTCATTTCGAGTCGATAAGAGCGATTATTAAACGTAGGTCCAATTTGGACCGAAATACAACTGATAATAGTATTTTTTAGACTTCAAAAACAAAAAGTGTATTATAGTAGTTTTTGAAGTCGGTTTTTTAAACGAAGTTTTTTTTATTTGTTCCTTTTTAGTGTCTAGCTAAGGATAGACCTACGAAAGGTGCCGCGTGTTTAAAAAATATAGGTCCCAAGAAACGGGAACGGATATTTTTCATAAAAATATGTTCATAAAATGAAAACTACTGGACCAAACTACGTTAAATTTTTAAGGGACCAAATGGCAACTATTCCGCATCAAACTAAAGAAGAACCACGTAAATCGGATCATAAATCTCAGCGTAATCGGTGTACATACATACATGTGTCCTCCTTTTCGAAGTCGGTTAAAAACAGTGAAAAATTTAAAGTAATACTTAAGAAGTTTATTTATAATTATAATATGTTGACGAATGTAGGCTAAAGGAATTATATTTACGAGGGTGAATCAAAAAGTTTTTGGAATCAATATTAAAAAGTACAAAATTTTAATCAAAATTATTTTATTTTTGTACATAATCTCCCTCCAATGCAATGTATGTATATATATGTAGAATAACGCGTTTCTAACTTAATTATTCCTTGCGAAAAAAAAATGTTTTTCTTGAATATCGAAAAACTCTTCTACGGCAGCCATAATCATTATCGTGAAATTTAGTTCCACGAATTTCTTCTTTTCATTTTGGAAATAAGTGAAAATCACTTGGAGCTAATTTCGGAGAATATGGTGGTCAAGGAGATTGAAGCCAGCACAGCGGATTGCGTTGAGTGCAACTTCCGATCGGGAGCGTTATCGTGAAGAAACAACACGCCCAACGAAGTTTACCACGTTTTCCTTTAATCGCTTCACGTACTTTCGGAATTAAATTTGCTTAATAGGGCCCAGTAATCGTCTGGCGTTTTGGCATGTAATCAATAAAAAGGATTCTTTCACTATCCCAAAACAGCCAGCGGTAGGAGCAACTCGAAATTTCTTAATGGATGGAGACGATGATCGTTTCCAAGACATGCTTTAATAATAATAACCCGCAGGGGGGCTTTGTGGCGAAGCCTTAGGTGAGTAGCGACACCTCGTACCTGACTCCGGGGGCCAAGGCAAGGCCCCCGCCTCCGTGCTTGCCTTAGCTGGCCGGCATGGAGTGGAGATCGCTAGAGCTAAGACTCAAGCTCCAGGGGTGGAAGTGATAAATGGCCTAACGTCGGAAGTAGCTTCGGTGAACCTGCAGCCCACCTCTCTACACCCCTTAGCCACTCACACCCATGTTATCCCTGTCTTTATGGCATTTTTGGGGCCCATGCAGGGAGTGGCGAGTCACCGTCTGCCCATTTTTCCATGTTCCCTGAACATTGCGACGGGCAGACGCCATAGTCCCCATATTCCCAGACCCCTAGTACCATTAGCAGTTCACCACAATAGCCCGGTACTTTTTGTCCTCATTTCCCACAATAGTCCTACACTGGCCGGGGCTTGTCCTTGGCTGCATTGTTATATGGTGTAGACAGGGATAATAGCCGGTCAGTGTCACGCCACATTTACATTAAATTTGTCAAGAGGCCTCTACGTGTTGGCCTGCCATGGCTCCACGCAAGCCCTCCAAATGTTCGGGTTATTTTTATGGCTCGTGGTCTTGGAAGACATACATTATAATAATAATAATCGGCAGAAAATCACACACACTGTATATCCCCAAATTAAGCAAGTTACGCTTGTGTTATGGGTAATATACAACGGACCACTCTGGGGCCGATCCCAGACACCCAGACCATAGTAAATAATGGAGAAAATTCCTTTCCGAAATTTATCTTTGTCCCTCTGCCTTTGTCTCTTAGTTTCAAGATCGAAATGGTGGACCCACGTTTCATCAGTATCGGTATCGTCAAATAATAAAAATATAGCATAAAGTATAATATTTTTTTTTATTATTGCATGAGGTCAGCACACAGGCAGATGGCCCACCTGATGGAAAGCAGTCATCATCGCCTATAGACATTTGTCATACCAAAGGTGTTACAATTGCGCTGCTGTTCTCTAAAGGGAGACTGAAACCTGGCCACTGACGCCGGAACACAACTCAAGGTTGTTGTGGCGGCATACGTCCGTACGTCCGTCCGGCATAATCCGTGCAGGAACGGAGAAAGAATACAATTTCCTGCGGCCGGGCGGCCTGTCGTTAGAGGCGACTTAACAACCCACAGCCAGGTGGTAGGGCATTTCCCCGACTGGATGGCTACCACCCCTGGTCTAAAGTATGTCACCATAATAACCTTGACTTTTGTTCCGGCATTAGTGACCAGGTTCCAGTCACCCTTAAGTGTGACGTGAGTAACTGTCGTGTTGCAAATATCCATAGGCGATGGTAACCGCTTTCCATCAAGTGGGCCGTCTGCCTGTCTGCTGATCTCCTGCAATAAAAAAAAAACTCTACACCAGGGGTGGTAGCCATTCAGACGGACAAATGGAATGTCAAAATAAAAATGTGAAAATATCAGGGGGGATAATTCGGACGAGGATATTCCGAAAATGTAATTTTTAGATTTTTTGTCTGTCTGTTCATCTTTCTGGATGTTTCGGCTAATCTCTAAAACGGTTGGACCGATTTTGACGGGACTTTCACGGGCAGATAGCTGATGTTATAAGGAGTAACGTATGCAATTTTTTTAGGGTTCCGCGAAAACAACACGACGCGAGCGAAGTCGCGGACACAGCTACTTCTAAATAAACATTTTTTTCTTTCTTTCTTCTTTATTTATTGACGGCCTCTGTGGTTGAGCGGGCTAAGCCTTTACCGGCCTACCTCACTGCAACGCAGAGGCTCCGGGTTTGATTCCTGGTATAGTAAATTTCGGAAACGTATTTTCTCCGTTATTTACTATGGTCTGAGTGTCTGGGATCGGCCCCAGAGTAGTCCGTTGTATATTACCCATAACACAAGCATAACTTGCTTAATTTGGGGATATACAATATGTGTGTTTGTCTGCCGATTATTATTATTATATTTCAAACTATGAGCATTTTTAATTTATGCGAGGGACGTCCCAAACAATAGCTAGTTTAGTAGGTATATAGATACATTAATAAACACTAATGGTCGCCCGTGTCGAAATTAGACCATAATAGTTAATTTAAATTATAAGTTTGAACATTAAGGTTCTGTTGTCAAAGACTATGCATCTATAATCACAGATTTCGCCAAGGCTACACTGTTAATTTGACTTTAGCAATAAACAAAAGAGTATATATGCGTGTGTCTGTCAAATAGATGGTAGTGTGTGTAATATTTTTTTATTGATTTGGATGTGAAGCATGGACAATGACACAAAGAGATCGCGATAGATTAGAAGCATTCGAAATGTGGTGTTGGAGACGCATGAAGAGAATAAGTTGGAAAGAAAAGAAGACGAATGAAGAAGTACTGGATATGGTAAACGGGAAACGCACAATTTTAAAAACTCTGGAGGAAAGAAGGGGGAGGATGTTTGGCCATTTGTTACGACACGACACCTTCTTATGCACGTTAATCGAAGGTAAATTGGAAGCAAGGAGAGGGAAGGGAAGACCAAGGCGAGCATACATGGATCAAATAAAAGAAAAAGTGGGTGTCGTGTCTTACATAGAAGTAAAACAACTGGCCCATAATAGAGAAGATTGGAGGAGGCTCCACCGACAAGAGCATAGCTCTTAAATGATAGATAGAACAAACACACACATTGTATATCCCCAAATTAAGCAAGTTACGCTTGTGTTATGGGTAATATACAACGGACTAATCTGGGGCCGATCCCAGACACTCAGACCATAGTAAATAACGGAGAAAATACGTTCCCGAAATTTACTATACCAGGAATCGAACCCGGAGCCTCTGCGTTGCAGTGAGGTAGGCCGGCAAAGGCTTAGCCCGCTCAACTACAGAGGCCGTCAAATTTCATACTCCTTCGTCCGCGCAATCTTCGGTACAAAGTTTTTTGCTGTGTTTTTGCGTCACTTATAAATATATAGATGTATAAACGAACATATATGGATATTAAATGTTTAAACGGCCTAATTACATGTCTTCCCTGTCGCAATTAACCCGAGTGAATGCAAGATAATGTTGCAATAGATTAGATAGGCAGCGGGTCAAGGTTTCAGGTTGAGTATGAGACAAAACAAACCAACAAACGTACTGTTACGTAACTTATAATGATATACTTCGCTACTAACACGTGGTAGCTTAATGGTTAACGCACTAGTGTCTCAGACGAAAAAGACGCGCGTTCTAAGCCCGGTCAAAAACGAATGCAACTCTTAGACTTTTTTTTTATGGAAAGAATATATTTTTTTTTAATTGCAGGAGATCAGCAGACAGGCAGACGGCCCACTTGATGGAAAGCGGTTACCATCGCCTATGGACATTTGCAACAAATGCGCTGCTGCTCTTTTAAGGGAGATTGGAACCTGGTCATTAATGCCGGAACACAACTCAAGGTTGTTATGGCGACATACTTTAGACCAGGGGTGGTAGCCATCCAGTCAGGCAAATGCCCACCTGGCTGTGGGTTGTTAAGTCGCCTCTTACAACAGGCCGCCCGGCCGCAGAAAATTGTATTCTTTCTCCGTTCCTGCACGGATGATTCAGGACAAATTATATAAATACAGTATAATTGCTAACAAATGTAAAAACTAGAGTAATATAATTTTGACCCAAAAGAGGCATCGGTCTCAGCATAATGCCGGTCGGTTAAAACCAGCGCTGATCTTCCGCTGTGCGCTTGAAGTATCGTAACTAGCTGATCCGGCAAACTTCGTACCGCCTGAGAATCAATAATTAAAAAACCTGAATGATAATTGCAGAATGTTTCAACTTTAGTAAAAAATGTGGTCAAAACTTAACCGGAACGAACATCAAACGTTTGACATTCAAAACCAAAAAAATGAAAAAAAAATCTTCACTTTTAAATTTCATTTGATTTCTGAACGACTTTTAAATTTAATTGATTTCTAAACGACGGCACTAACATCAAATGTTTGACAGGTAGGAATAGTTTCAAGTTTCTGTTGTTTTTACTATATTCCAAGCATTTTTTTTATATTTACTCACCTTTTAAACCTTCCCTGGACTTAACACAAATAATTCAAAACCAAAATTAGCGAAATCAGTCCAGCCGTTCTCGAGTTTTAGCGAGACTAACGAACAGTAATTGATTTATATATATATATATATATATATATATATATATATACTAGCTGTCCCGGCAGACGTTGTTCTGCCCTGAAGATATAAAATTTAGAACCCGATTGCAGCGCCACCTACCGGGTCCAATTGTGAATCTAAACCATCCTCGAATCCACTTGAACACACACAAAAAAATTCACTCAAATCGGTCCAGCTGTTTAGGAGAAGTTCACTGTCAACACACGTACAGAAGAATTATATACATAAAGATATACACACATACATATATAGTACATACACAATATTTATAGCTACAATACAGCAAACAAACTCACAGCCCATTTGATGCAAAGCGGTTACCGCCTTCCAAAACTGAGAAACCGGTTAAGGAAGTCGAACTGGTTTCTCTTCGGTTTTGTTTTAATTGCCTGAAGTAGGTAAACAGGCAGACGGCCCACCTGATGGAAAGTGGTTACCGTCGCCTATAGACGTTTGCAACAGCAGAGGTGTCGCCATCGCGTTACCGACCTCTAAGAAATTTTATAATGCCCTTCTTAAAAAACCCCATATCATAACGCAAGGAAAAAGCCGTGGCTGGAAGTTTCTTCCAGACCATCATTTTACGCAGAAAGTTCTAGAGAACCATTGCGTAGTTGAGCATGGGAGCTCTAGGAAATGGGGGTGAACATCCCGTCTTTGGCGAGCCCTGCGGTTGTAGAAGTGAGGCGTTGGCACCATATCAAACAATTCCTTCGAACACTCCCCGTTATACAGGTGGTAGAATACGCAGAGGGACGCGAAGTCTCTCCGAAGGCTATGCGTTTCTAAGCCGCCTGTTAGTATGGGATCGTCGATGATGCGAACGGCTTGACGTTGAGTACATACATACATAACTTCACGCCAGTTCCCTTGCGGGGTAGGCACGAACAACAGAGCGCCATTTAGGCCCATTCTTACACACCTCACTTGCTTCTTTGACATTCATAACTCTTGTCATGCACGCTCGTTTGTTCTTAAGGCTCCTGACATCACCCTCCGCTAGTACACGATCAATTTGATCATGGAAGGTGTGTCGTGGCCTTCCACGACTTCTGCATCCATCCACTTTTGCATTGACGTTGAGTACTGTCCCATAAGTGTGAGCATTACTCCATGTGCGACCTCGCCTGGGATTTATAAAGCACAAGTCTTTGCCACGGAGACAAATACTGCTTAGACCTGTTTAGCACTCCCAGATTCTTGGAGACAAGTGTTGTTTTGCCTTCAAGGTGGCCCCTGAACTGTACATCGTTTGCAATGTCAACACCAAGGAGTCCTTGTACTGTTAAAGGTGGTAAGGGGTGTTGCTTGGAACTGAAGTACATTAGGATTTCCTTGCTATCGTGCAATTTTTTTATTTACTTATTTATTAGTAGCGACCCCGGCAGACGTTCTCCTGCTCTGAAAAAATAAAAATCTAGGACCCGATCCTAGCGCCATCTACCGGTTCAACTTGCGAATCTAAACCATCCGGGAACCCACTCAAACACACAAAAACAAATTCGTTCCAGGTGTTTAGGAGGATTCTCGTACCCGATCTCAGCGTCACCTACCGGTTCTAATTGTGAATCTAAGCCATCCGGGAACCCACTCAAACACACAAAAACAAAATCACCAAAATCGGTCCAGGTGATTAGGAGGATTTTAGAACCCGATTTCAGCGCCACCTACCGGTTCCAACGGGATAAAAAGTATCCTATATCCGTCTCCTGGTTCTAAGCTACCTCCCCACCAATTTTCAGCCAAATCGGTACAGCCGTTCTTGAGTTAAATTTAAGTGCATTTGCCATTGAATGTTCCATTTATTTCTATGTTACACTGACTATATTATTGTAGTTTTAAAGAAATAAGAAAGAAAGAAATAAGAAATATTTGTTCTTCCCTTCTTCTATCTAAAATTTCATTGACTCTTTCGGACTGATCGGACGAAACGAACGACCAAAAGGCGTTTGAAAGTAAAGCCCCTATATCGGCTACGACTCGCGGGTGACTACCCGGCTTAATAACAGACCCTGTCCATGACAACGTTAATACTGTATATTTCTAGAACATTCATAATTGCACTTATGTAAGTAGTATATAAAAGTTGTTATCGGTATTTCGAAACAATATATTATTGTAAAAATACATTGTTTTAATTAAATCACTGTATCATTTTATAAACAGAGTGAAAGGTTGAAAAGTTCATTTCACAATAATTGATTTTTTGACATTTGAAGTAATTTATCGCATGCACCTAGATTAGCTTAGCTTACTTCTATCTATTGGTGGCAGTTGCTTCTTGTTTGGAAATTAAACTCGATGTAATGGACTGTATGATTATTATTATTGAACTTTTTACATGAAGCCTAAATGGCGCTCTGTTGTTCGTGCCTACCCCGCAAGGGAACTGGCGTGAAGTTATGTATGTATGTATGTGTTTTTACATGAATCGAAATATACATAGAATAAGTACAAATTATCAGCCCGGAAGCAGCACGCTCGAGAAGGCACCTCCTGTGAGGTTCGACCTCGGCTCGACCGCTGCGGGGGATTGACTCTATATTCAGAATTAGCCGTTAAGGGCTGAAAGAGCTAAGCCAACAGGCTGAAGTGATTATTTGGGGACCAATTATCGACTCCGCCGGCGGAGCCGATCCTAGACTATCATTACTACCGCTTCGCAACGTGTTATAGCTGGAGGAGAAGAAGCGGCGGAAGAAACTCTCCAGCAACACGCCTATGCTAATCTTGTATGACTACTTGCGTCTGTAGTGAGTGAGTTTGGTGGGGTCTTACCTTTGTGTAAGAGGATCCAAGCCGGGGGCTCTCCGGCGTCTGTTTTGTCTGCGTCTGTTATGCCAGGCTGATGTTCTGAGCCTCGGGGGGTTCATAGTCGCGGTGGAGACGGGTGATTTCATCGGGCTCGTCAATGAGTATATTGCGAGGGCGACGATTTCTCATGGGAGCGTTCGGTGTGGGTTTGTAGTTGACCGTTTCCGGTTTATTTATTTTTTGGCATTTGTTCGCCCATCAACAGCGTGTTCCATTAGTAGCTCACAACGACCATGTGCACGACCGCAATTTGTCCCGTTCCACTTCCTTGCCGGCGTTAGAATCGTAAACCCAAGTGGAACGGGTATTCGACCCACCTTTTGACATGCGTCGTTGTGAGCGTTGTGTGATCGAAAATGATGACGTCATTAGTGACGTTTTCTCCACGAGCACAACGACCGCGGTCGCCTTGGGGAACGGCTAACGAAGGATTTTGGGCGTTGTGAGCTACTAATGGAACTTGCAGCAAGTTGGTCAAAAATATTGACAAAGAAACTCAATTTTCACAGAAAAACGAATTTGTAATACTTTAGGATCAATGATCGACCTGTCAAAAATAAATCAAATTATTGCACAATAATTAATAATAATATCAGCCCATAAATGTTCCACTGTTGGGCGCAGGCCTCCAATTAGGGGGATCGGACAGTATACCCGCCACGCTTGTCCAAAGCGGCTTGGTAGGTTTGTCACATGGGTTATCTCAATGTACAGGTTGCATCACGATTTTCCTTTACAGTTGTTAGCACGTGGTAATTGTTATAATTGTTATCCGTGCAGGAACGGAGAATATCCGTGCAGGAACGGAGAATATCCCTGCAGGAACGGAGAAAGAATACAATTTCCTGCGGCCTGGCGGCATGTCGTAAGAGGCGACAAAACAACCCACAGCCAGGTGGTAGAGTATTTGCTCGACTGGATGGCGACCACCTCTGGTCTACAGTATGCCACCATAACAACCTTGTGTTGTGTTCCGGCATTAGTGACCAGGTTCCAGTTTGCTTTAAGAGAGCAGCAGCGCATTTGTAGCACCTTTGGTGTTACAAATGTCCATAGGCGATGGTAACCGCTTTCCATCAAGTGGGCCGGGCCGTCTGCCTGTCTGCTGAACTCCTGCAAAAAAAAGAATTGTAACAACATGCACATTAGATCAGCAAAATTGATTAGTTGCATGCGTTCCGGCCAGGATCGAATTCGCGCCTTCTGAATTTGGGACGTATACGCTTGCCATTACGCTACCACGACTATAGGTTGCACAAGGAATAGGTTAATACAGATTAATTTAACTTGTTTTCTTATACCTTCCTGTTTATTAATAAACCGATCATACGATCGGTCATTCATGATCAAGTAATTAACTCCAATAACTAATTATCAATAGACGGTTAATTTATTACACTTATCTAATGCAATTTACGCCTAGTACGCATATCAATTTGACATTTGTGAACTCGACATGCATAAATGTCGTCTGTCTGGGATGTTGTTATTATATAGCAGCTTTAATTGTTATACTCAGAGTCAGATCGTACTTCTTTATGTATATTCTAAGTTATATAAATACATACATACATAACTTCACGCCAGTTCCCTTGCGAGGTAGTGACGAACAACAGAGCGCAATTCAGGCTTATTCTTACACACCTCACTTGCTTCTTTGACATTCATAACTCTTGCCATACACGCTCGTCTGTTCTTAAGGCTCCTGACATTACCTTCTGCTAGTACACGATCAATTTGATCATGGAAGGTGTGTCGTGGCCTTCCACGACTTCTGCATCCATCCACTTTTGCATTGTATATCTATTTAGTCATTCTTTCATCGTGCATTCTTTCCACATGCCCGAACCGCCGGAGCATTCCTTTCCTTACCTTCACCCCGACACTCTCTTTCAGACCAACTCTCTTTCTTACTTCGGTATTACGAACGCGGTTATATAAATAGTTTAATAATAATCATACAGTCCAATTTTATATCGAGTTTCATTTCCGAAGAAGAAGCAACTGCCACCAATACATCGTATACAATTATTTAAATAGTTACATATATTCGCTTAAATTATGCCTTCATTATATGAGTAACTAGAGTTTACCCCGCGGCTGCGCCGTGGGTCAACCTCTAGTGCGTATCTCTTGTTTAAAGAGCTAGTGGTACAGGTTACATTGTATTAAATTTTTATGTATTTGCCCCCGAAAGATTCACTTGATTTTATATCGCAAACTATACCACTCCCGTCTATATGTCAACTACATAAATGACAAAACTTGACAAAAGTGACAAAATAGATAACATGGACCAAGTAGACCAAGTAGGCTGTGTTCCAAAAGGACCCAGTGGACCAAGTGGACCAACTGGACCCGGTGGACAAAGTGGACCCAGTGGACCCAACGGACCTAGTGGACCAAGTGGACCCAGTAATCTAAGTGGACCCAGTGGGCCCAGTGGACCCAGTTGACCCAGTAGGCTAAGTGTTCCAAATGGACCTCGTGGACCGAGTAAACTCAGTGGACTAAGTGGATACAGTGGTCCAAGTGGACCCAGTGGACCAAGTGGACCCAGTGGACCCAGTAGACCCAGTGGACGAAATGGACAAAATCACAAAACCAGTCCTAGTTTCCGGGATAAACTTTACATAAATCTATCCCAAAATGTATCCCATTATCCGGGTAAAAAGTATCCCTTGGCCGCTCTCGGTATTCAAATAATATATGTACCGAGTTTCAGCCAAATCGGTCCAATAGTCTTTCCATAAAAGGATAACAAACAAAAAGACATATATATTTCTTTCCCGGAAACTATCCCATTTTTCGGGATAAAAAATATCCTATGTTCATTCTCGGAATCGAAAATATATATATACTGAGTTTCAGCCAAATCGGTCCAGTAGTTTTTCCGTGAAAACGGAACAGACAGACAGACAGACAGACAGACAGACAGACAAACAGACAAACAGACAAACAGAGAGACAGAGTTACTTTCGCATTTATAATATTAATAGGGATTACTACAACTATATATATTAGCTGCCATATATTTTAGGATGCCAACAAAATCAAATAAAGTGCCGAATTTAAAACAATTAAAACGTAGTTTTAATTAACTAATCAACAGAATTTATTCAGCCCAATTTTCATGTAAGTATCTTTCAAGTTTTACCATATTTCAGAAACTTTCGGCTCACAATTCACAAGTTATACGCTGTGGAACCTTAAAAATAAATGGATGTACGTAAAAAGTATTATTACGTCTAAATGACATCACTGTCTAGTCTTGAGAAATAGAGCAGGACAGAGTAGAATACAGTGTTTGTCTCTGTCACAGTGGAGCCGGTGAAGGCGGTCGCTTAGTTTCAGCAAAAAGTCTTTGTTATCTAACTGACACTTGCCTAATCTCTCTAAGCGTGACATCAGTCAGTTTTTGGGGGTCCATATCCGTACATTTTGAGAACGCAGTTCCTTATCGCATCTGACTCGACGGATGGGAGCTAGACGGTTAAAAGTGTTAACCGCAATGAAAAATGCTGACCGCTGTATAGTGTAAGCCTTTTTATGCCATCTGTGTAGCCTGTAGTTTGATGTTGGTTGTATACTAATCCCTATTAATATTATAAATGCGAAAGTAACTCTTTCAGTTACGCTTTCACGGAAAATCTTCTGGACCGATTTGGATGAAACTCGTTATATATGTATTGTCGATATCGTGGACGATTGTTGGACTTTTGACGCTTTTTCATACATTGATCTTCGAGTACTTCGTTCCAACTAGGTGTCCCAAAGACAACTCATTAGTTTACTTGTTTGTTATATCTAGTAATTTATATAGTAAAATAAAGCAGTAGAGAATTGGAGTTTGGTTTGTACAATCAATTTAAAAATAAGTCCAAAAGATTCCAAAAATGCAATTTTCAGATTTTTTGACTGTCTATATATCTGTCCGTCTGTCTGTTCATTAGAGAATCACTAATTTAAAAAAAATTGAATATTTAAGAAAAATACCTCATCTTATCTAAAAAGACTAAAAAGTATTTTTTTAATTTTTATTGCACAAGTTCAGCAGACAGACAGACGACCCGCCTAATGGTAAGCGATTACCATCGCCTACGGACATTTGCAACACCGAAGGCGTTACAAATAGGCTGCTGCTCTCTTGAGCTAGTCTGGAACCTGGCCACTAATGCCGGAACACAACTCAAGGTTGTTATGGCGGCATACTTCACACTAGGGGTGGTAGCCATTCAAACGGGCAGATACCCTACCACCTGGCTATGGGTTGTTATATCGCCTCTAACGACAGGCACCCGGACGCAGGAAATTGTATACTTTCTCCGTTCCTACACGGAACATTTAAATATAACCTAAATTAACTAAAAGTGCATTACTAAGAAAATGTCCATTAACCCTTTTAGTCCAGCATCACTATTGAGCAGATTTAAATTAACCTCGACACAGAGCAGGCTTATAGCCGAGTCGACACTTAGGATAACTGCTTTTTATCCGATCAGCGTTCTTTTGTAGTGGAACACTTACAAGTCAATAGATGGCGCTGTACAATAATCGAGGTCGCAAACGATTCCCGAAACCTACAAAGAATATATACAACTAGCTGTTCCGCGCGGCAGACGTTGTTCTGCACTGAAGAAATATAATTTAAAACCCGATTCCAGCGCCACCTACTGGGTCCAAATGTAAGCTATCCTATCTTTCAAGTCGGATCAAACTGCACACGGTGTGCAAATTTGATTAAAATCGGTCAAGTAGTTTAGGAGTCCATCGCGGACAAACAACGTGACACTTAAAATTAAGATTTTCAACAATAGTACAAGATCTTCCTTTGAGACGGAGGAGCATTCCATCTCGCCCCTTCACCCTGTATGTGGGTCATCTCTTCACTTCTCAGTCTATGCCGTCTCTTTTATTAGACATGGGCGATATCAGCAGTTTTTGGCAACGCGTATCTAGCCGATATTTGGTTTCAATACCGGTATTGATAACCGTTGCCGAGTATCGGTATCAAGTTATCAACGCAGGTTCTCAACTAATACGCGCATCGTTTTTGTTTGTAGTCAATAATGTAAATAAGGTTGGCCTCGGTTCATAACAATATTCGCGAAATGTTGCTAATCTCTCCTTAGTCTGTGCGTTGCTGGATAATGGCGATTAAGTTGCTAGCCAATACTCGCGTCTTCTCTATTTTGCAAGTTAGGAATCATTTACAAAGAGAGAGAAGGCATAATTATTTTGGTTATTATCGTTCGATCGGTTACCAACGTAGCGAAAACGGAATCACTGAATCTAACCAGCTTGTTGCGGACAGAGAGCAGCCCCCTGACTACACACACACATCTACACTCCGCAATAGCTAGCAACTAGGCGTCGGACGGAATGCGGGATATAGGAGGCTGAAAAAAGCCTGAAGAGACTACTACATTCGGAACAACTATGAATTCAGCCACTCAGCTATTCATATATTGTACTCAACTTTCTTGCATACTTTGTTCTACTCTTTAAATGTATATTTATAACTTAATAATAATCATACAGTCCATTATTGCGTCGAATTTTAATTTCCAAACCCGAGAAGCAACTGCCACCAATACAGCTATTGTGATTATTCGTGTTATTATCAGTTGGTTGGTAACGTGACGTCATCGTCAGTTGTTTGTACCTAGATATTAGATAACTGATAGCCGTTACTAGCTGTATCAATACCGACCGTCAAGCGTTTTCAGTAACGATTTGCTATAGCGGACACATGCTTATTTCTTATCCTATCGCCGCATTCCAGTCGCTTATCCCTTTCCCTTTATCCCATTCTTCCTGTCTGATCCTTTTATTCTATACCCTGATCCTAATCTCCTTATCCCACTGTTACAACTGAAGTTTCGAAGAGTCGAAATCCATATAATTCGCGCAGGAACGGAGAAAGAATACAATTCCCTGCGGCCGAGCGGCCTGTCGTAAGAGGCGACAAAATAACCCACAGCCAGGTGGTAGGGTATTTGCTCGACTGGATGGCGACCAACCCTGGTCTAGAGTATGCCGCCATAATGTGACTTTGAGTTGTGTTCCGGCATTAGTAACCAGGTTCCAGTCTCCCTTAAGAGAGCAGCAGCGCATTTGTAGCTCCTTTCGTGTTGCAAATGTCCATAGGTGATGGTAACCGGTTTCCACTTTCTAAATGAAATGAAAATTTATTTGCATACGGCATGGTACATAAAATTTATACAGGTCTTTAATTATACATATATGAGTCCAGATGTCATTACCAACAGCGTGTGCAAATATTACATTGTCTTATATGTTACCACGGAAAATTAAATTATACTAGAGTATTGTTTTATATTAAAAGATAATAAGTCAAATAGCAGGGATGGAAGGTACACCGCTGATATAGAAAGAAGAGTGAATTTGGGGAATAGTTTGAATGGAGCGTTAGGTAAACTTCTAGGCGCTAAGAACCTCAGCCAGAAGGCCCAGCTCGCCGTACACAACGCGGTGCTGGTACCTACGCTCACGTATGGAAGCGAGAGTTGGATATGGAAGAGAGAGCATGAAAGTAGAGTAAACGCGGTCGAGATGCGAGAACTGCGCAAAATCTGCGGAGTGACGCTCGCGGACCGCGTTCGTAATACCGAAGTATAAAGAGAGTTGGTCTGAAAGAGAGTGTCGGGGTGAAGGTAAGGAAAGGAATGCTCCGGTGGTTCGTGCTTGTGGAAAGAATGCATGATGAAAGAATGACTAAACAGATATATAATGCAAAAGTGGATGGATGCAGAAGTCGTGGAAGGCCACGACACACCTTCCATGATCAAATTGATCGTTTACTAGCAGAAGGTGATGTCAGGAGCCTTAAGAACAGACGAGCGTGCATGACGAGAGCTATGAATGTCAAAGAAGCAAGTGAGGTGTGTAAGAATAAGCCTGAATGGCGCTCTGTTGTTCGTGCCTACCCTGCAAGGAAACTGGCGTGAAGTTATGTATGTATGTATGTAAGTCAAATAATTAAATTCAATACAAATGTCATACAGCCTCATGTATGTCTTGTACCAATTAAAATAATCATACACCGAATAAAAACATTTTTTTTAATAACCAATTGTGATGACTGATTTTAAATAGATTTAAATGAGCATTTTTTATGTCAACGGGCAAATTATTAAATATTGTGGCGAGTGATGGTGGAACCATTTAGTTGGTTTAAGAAGTTTTAGAAAAAGGTAGAAGATTCTGGAAGGAAAAGACAAGGACAGATAGAAGTTTAGAAAGGGATAGATGGTAAATAAAATAATAACGAAAAGAAGATCGTAATTATGGGTTCCAGAAGATTCTTCCGGGTATATAAACAGCGTAAGGCACGCCTACGAGAGATCAGTTCAAGACACGGAAGCGACAAGTCCGATACGAAAGAGTTGGAAGAGAAGTTTAATAGAAGGCAGTGAAAAGTTCAGTGATGAATTTACTGAAAAGCTTAGTGGACAGTTCAGTGAAGAAGTGTAGCGCAGTTTGAGAGAAGATCCAGAAGCGAACTACACGCGGTAAATTCGGAGGTGAGCACTGCAACAGCAGGAGGTGGTCTACGCAATATCGGCGACGGTATTGTGAGTGAGACATCTTATCGTCAGTGTACGATTATGTAAGTTAATAAAAGCGTTTAGTTAAAAACTGGTATTTCCTTCCAATCCTAAGTGCGTACCTCTGCTCGCACGTAACAGGCCAGCTATGCATTAAAAAATTCCTATAACATTACATATAGGGAACCCTTGGTATTTGATGTAGTTCCCCTTGTCCAATTTTTCTGTGCAACCGATAAAATCCTCAAGACAGACTCGTCCCCAGTGCGCACCTTTGATAACTGACAACGACCTTCTGGGATATATAATACGGACATAAACCCGAAGATTCGTCCCACAGGAAAAATATTAAGAGAATGTATTATATTAGGAGATATGACCACTACTGCGGTGCTTTGGGAAATGTTTTTTATGAAGAATATGATTCATGAATTTATTACTTATTTAATTTATTCCTGGGGTATAGCAGACAGCCTGAAAAAGATCGCCTGGAAGAGATCGCTATAGGTGATAAGTCTTAATGCAAATGTTTAAGGAATTTATGGAATTTATTTTATTTTATTGCAGGAGTTCAGCAGACAGCCAGACGGCCCACTTGATGGAAAACGGTTACCATCGCCTATGGAAATTTGCAACACCAAAGGTGCTACAAATGCGCTGCTGCTCTCTTAAGGGAGACTGGAACCTGATCACTAATGCCGGACCATAACTAAGGTTGTTATGGCGACATACTCTAGAACAGGGGTGGTAGCCATCTAGTCGGACGAATGCCTCTTACGACAGGCCACCCGGCCGCAGGAAATTGTATTCTTTCTCCGTTCCTGCACGGATAAAAACTGAAAAAGTGACTTAACCAAGCGGGTAAAAAAATTTTGCGATTTAATCAATTTTCTAGAGAATCTTTGATATTGAACTGATGTATGTAAACATGTTTGTATAGCTGTTATAAAGATACGCACGGGGTTACCAGACGAGCTAAGGGTATCAATAAACAGGGATCGATAACATTTTTTTGTGATGTCTTAAAAATATAGCATTAAAATTACAATCTAATCTTGAAAATAAGACTAACGAGTAATTGAAATATGAACTAAAATAATTAGAAGTAATTTATAATAAGATACAAATATTCTTTCGAGACCACGGGCCATAAAAATGGCCCGGACATTTGGAAGGCTTGCGTGTGGCCATGGGAAAGCCAACACGTAGAGGTCCTTTGACAAATTTAATGTAAATGTGGCGTGACACTGACCGGCGATTATCCCTTTCTACAACATATAACAATGCACCCAAGGACAAGCCCCGGCCAGTGTAGAACTATTGTGGGAAATGAAGACAAAAAGTACCGGGCTATTGGGGTGAACTGTTAGCGGTACTAGGGGTCTGGGAATATGGGGACTATGGCGTCTGCCCGTCGCAATGTTCGGAGAACATGGAAAAATGGCAGACGGTGACTCGCCACTCCCTGTATGGGCCCCAAAAAATGCCTTAAAAACGGGCAACATGGGTGTGAGTGGCTAAGGGGTGTAGAGAGGTGGGCTGCAGGTTCACCGAAGCTACTTCTGACGTGATGCCATTTATCACTTCCATCCCTGGAGCTTGAGTCTTAGCTCTAGCGATCTACACTCCGTGCTGGCTGGCTAATGCAAGCACGGAGATGGGGGCCTTGTCTTGGCCCCCGGAGTCAGGTACGAGGTGTCGCTACTCACTTAAAGCTTCGCCACAATGCCCCCCTGCGGGACAATATTCTTATTATTACGACATGTGACGGTGAAGAAAACTGTTACACCAGCCGCTCACCGCGCCATCAATGAATAATTATTATAACCTCGACGAATTCAAAAGTACAACCATTCAACTGGTTTATTCATGCAAATGACATTTTTAATTTTCCATGTTATACACTATTCTATGAATAACAGTTATCCGGTGATTGCAAAATCGACCTAAAATAAAACAAATAAATCTATCTATCTATAATATATATCGTCTATCTATCTATCTATAATATATTGTTACGAGTTGCGGGACTCGAATTAAAATGCCGTTGGAATTATTATAGAGTTTATTAGAACTATACAAACACATATAACACAGGTACAAATATAACCGAACACAACAAATCCAAACGTAATGCAGAAGGTCGTAATTCAATAAAACGCGCAAAGTCCGTCACTAGAGTTCCCGATTGTAGTACCTACACAAGTCTAGTCTTGATTGTTGTTCTCGCTCGACTGCTTGCTCCCACAATTGGGCCATTGCTTTATACTGCACAGATACAATATGTCCTTCCGGCCGCGTGGACCGAATTCCCTAGAATCAGTTCGTACTTTAAATCCGTAACACCTGGCTAATGATCACAATACAATAATAGGCCGTATGCCAATAAGTAAGCAAAAGAAGATGACCATAAAAGAATTTAAATGTTATTAGTTCAAATGCCGACGGGTAATAAATGTGCTTTGTTTCCGATATGTAGGTGAGGATCTGCTGGGGGTGTCTAGTTTCTACAATTAGTTTATGAATGTTAAAAAAATCAGGGTGGCTAATTTCGGAAATGAAACTCTTATAATTTTCGTCTATCTTTCTTTTAGAGAATCACGTGAAAGCTACTGAACGGATTTAAATGAAACTCGATTTAGTGCTAACTTAAACTGTGGATTAACTTAACATACTTTTTATCCCGATGAATGACGTCATTTTCTTGGTAATAGACGAAGCAAAAAAAAATCACTAACAACAAACACTTCGACGTAGCAACGCCGACGAAGTTTCGCTAACACTACTAAGTTCCATTCCCTTTATCCTATCCTCCCTATGACATCCTAAAGAGAGCTAACGCGTTGGTGTGGGACGGTAACCACTTTCCATCAGGTCTGTTTGTCCACTTCAGGCGATACAAATATTATATCTTCCATTTTAATAATGTTTAAAGAGAACAAACTTTGCAGTAAGCAACGGAGCGTACTTCGCGGGCTGTTGACTTCTAACACGATTCCCGTTTTACAGACAGACGCTATAACGCGTATTTTATATAGCGATTGAATTAAGCTTGTCATATTTCAGCACCAACATTTCATTTATAACTAAAATTTCATCTAAACTAATAACAATTAAGATAATTAAAATACAACTTTGGCAAAACTTGTAGGGTGTCTGCCCGTCTGGATGGCTACGACCCCTAGTCTAGAGTATGCCGCTATAACATCCTTGAGTTTTGTTCTGGCATTAGTGACCAGGTTCTAGACTCCCTCAAGAGAACAGCAGCGCATTTGTAACGCCTTTGGTGTGGCAAATGTCAGTAGGCGATGGTAACCGCTTACCATAACGTGGACAGTCTGCCTGTCTGCTGAACTCGTACAAGAAAAAAAAAAGTTATTAACCTGACTAAATTCAAAAATGCAACAATTCCACTGTTTTATTCGTGCAAGTGTCATTTTTAATTTTCTCATGTTATGTTTAATTTTTTAGAATAATTTTTATATTTGTAAAACTGCAGGCGATCAATTTTGAATGTGAAATGATCCTGACCTACGCGGCCGAGACATGGAAACTTACGGCAGGATTGCTCCAAAAGTTCCAAGTCGCTCAACGGGCTATGGAGCGAGCTATGTTGGGTGTTTCTCTTATGGATAAAATTAGAAATGAGGATATCCGCAAGAGAACCAAGGTAACGGACATAGCTCGCAAAATTAGCAAGTTGAAGTGGCAGTGGGCCGGTCACATCTGCCGCAGGACCGATGGCCGATGGAGCACACGAGTCCTGGAGTGGAGACCGCGTCTCGGTAAACGTAGTGTCGGACGCCCTCCAGCCCGATGGACCGACGACCTATGCAAGGTCGCCGGTAGGCGCTGGCTGAGGAAATCGGAGGACAGGGATGAGTGGTGCCGTCTTGGGGAGGCCTACGTCCAGCAGTGGACTGCAAATGGCTGACGACGAGGCGATCAATTTTAGTATGCAATATATTTTCTAATTTCTTTGTATTGTGTGAGTTGCCATTGGAAATAAGCATTTTCTTTCTTTCTTATCTTCTGAAAAATCGGCCCTTAACGAACAAAATTTTTTTTGCGAAGCTAACAACCAGGCAGACGTCCCAGCTTATGGAAAGTGGTTTCTGTCGCCTATACACGTTTGCAACACCAGAGACGAAGGCAACGCGTCGCTAGACTTTTTATTTCTTCTTTGTTATCGCCATCTCTAGGGCAAACGTGTTAATATTGTTACGAGTTGCAGGACTCGAATTAAAATGCCGTTGGAATTATTATAGAATTAGAACTATACAAACACGTATAACACATGTACAAATATAACTGAACACAACCAGTCTAAACATAATACACGATTCAATAACACGCGCAAAGTCCTTCACTAAATATATTACCGAATGTACACAAGTCTTGCTTCGCTCGTGGTTATCTCCTGACTGCCGATCTCTCCATTGGGCCATTGCTTTATACAACACACTGCACAGATACAATATGTCTGCATGACCGCGTGGACCGAATTTCTTAGAATCAGTCCGACACACCTGGATAATGACTGCTATAAAAGATTACAATACACAATGGGCTGTTTTATGATCACACATTTTAAACACAAAGTAAACAAGAGAAGAGTGTAGTGGAGCAATTACCACGACCAACCCAAACCGACCGTGTGGTAACCAGGATCGTGGTATATTTTAAACAAATATAATATAAAACTCCAACTAAACGTGGTAAGTGCATCCACTACAAGTCCAAATGCCGAAAGGTAATAAAGTGTGTTTTATGGTATGCAGGTGTGAATCAACTTTTGTCGGCGTGTAGGTTGTAACAATATTTTAAAAAATTCGACTTCAAACTAAAAAGCGTATTTTTACTTGGCACCAACTTTAAAATGTAGGAAGTATTATTTTTTTATTTTATATCGAAGTCAGTTTTGTTTTTGTTAAAAGAAATATATTTTCTACACTTTTTAGTTGTTGCTTGAATAACTTTAGAAATAATATTTTAGGCGCCTGTACAAACTTAACTACTGGCACGGGTATACACAAGTTTCCCTGGGATCCACTCATTAGGTTCTCTACTTGTTGGCAATGGGACCACCTCAGGAGTATACACTTTCGAATAAAGAAAAACACGATAATCGGTTGACAATTGACGCAGAAATCGCGTAGCAAACAAAAAAAATGTGTGTGTGTGCAGTTCACACACATTAGTAGTGAAACAAAGTGTGACAAGGGGTGGGAGATTCTAAATTTCGTGACGTCACATTAGACATATAGTATACCGTTATAATATATTTAAGCTTTATAACACTAAATTTGAAGTATTAACGAAAAACTTCAAAACATTTCCAAATCTATCTGTATGAGCATAGTGTTTAAATGATTAAATATAATGTATTCCATCTCAATCTCTCGCAGGGTTAGCCCTATAGATTTATGTATATAAAATATCAGCACATAAATGTCCCACTGCTGGGCTCGGGCCTCCCATTATAGGGAACGGACTGTATAACTGCCACGCTTGTCTAAGGCGGCTTGGCAGGTTTGACACATCCGTTATCTCGATGTGCAGGTTGCATCACGATGTTTTACTTCAACATTGTTAGCACGTGGTAATTGTAACAATATGCACATTAGATCAGAAAATTTACTAAGTGGTGCATGCGCTCTGGCCAGGATCGAACCCGCGCCCTCTGAAATTGGGACGCATGCGCTAGCCATTACGATACCACGACTTATGTGTTTAGATTATGTGTTTAGATTATGTGTTTATAGATTTATGTGTTTATCTCTTATTAGCGGCCCAGCGCAGTTTCATCCGCGCCCTGTCCCGCTCCCGTGGTATATAGCGTCATGTTATATAGCCTATGACACTCCCTGTTAACGTAGCTTTCTAATAGTAAAAGAATTTTTAAAATCGGTTTAGTAGATCCCGAGATTACCCCCTACAACGTCACAAATACACAAACTTTACCTCTTTATAATATTAGTATAGATTAGTGTAGCTTTTTTTTGCAGGAGTTCAGCAGACAGGCAGACGGCCCACTTGATGGAAAGCGGTTACCATCACCTATGGACATTTGCAACACCAAAGGTGCTACAAATGCGCTGCTGCTCTCCTAAAGGAGACTGGAACCTGGTCACTAATGCCGGAACACAACACAAGGTTGTTATGGCGGCATACTCTAGACCAGGGGTGGTCGTCATCCAGTCGTGCAAATACCCTACCACCTGGTTGTGGGTTGTTTAGTCACCTCCTACGACAGGCCGCCAGGCCGCAGGAAATGGTATTCTTTCTCCGTTCCTGCACGGATAAGATTTTTTTTTCATCGAGTTTCAAATCACAACGATTCTAAAGAAGCACTTTTTATCCGTGCAGGAACGGAGAAAGAATACAATTTCTTGCGGCCTGGCGGCCTGTCGTAAGAGGCGACTAAACAACCCACAGCCAGGTGGTAGGGTATTTTTGCTCGACTGGATGGCGACCACCCCTGGTCTAGAGTATGCCGCCATAACAACCCTGTGTTGTGTTCCGGCATTAGTGACCAGGTTCCAGTCTCCTTTAAGAGAGCAGCAGCGCATTTGTAGCACCTTTGGTGTTGCAAATGTGCATAGGCGATGGTAACCGCTTTCCATCAAGTGGGCCGTCTGCCTGTCTGCTGAACTCCTGCAATAAAAAATAAATAAAAAAAAAGCACTTCAAAAACGTACACATAGTCCTCCTTATTTTGTAGTTGATTAAAAAGGAGCCAATGGTGCCCCAGACCTGTATTTGGCCTATAGCATCCCACCCGATTCTGGTTATCAGGATCATGCTATTGAGTCAGACCATACCGAGATACAGCTTTGCTTGCTCATTTTAATTACCCGTTTAAGTTTTAGTGAAGTTATTTATAGAAGACAGTAAGTTGTTTTTTCTTATTTTTTTTTAATAGTTGACAACCATTATCTAGATAATCGAAACTGTCATTTTCTTTTCCTTTTTAAAATATGGCTCTGTACAATTTGTGTATTTTACCAGTGTCAAGTAAGAATTTTGACGTCTTAGAATAATTACAGCAATAAAAAAAAACGTTACAATGATTGTATTGTATGCAAATCGAAAAGGCATATTTCACTAAACGATTCAGTTTATCAACGTAAATGCAGTTAATTATTAAAACGATCAATATTAGATATACAACTAGTCCGCATCTGTTGTTGACTGGGCTTAGCTTTTTTCGGCCTAGCGCAAAAAACGCAGAATTTACTACGGTCTGGGTGTGTGGGATCGGCCTCAGAATTGGTGTGTTATATATTACCCACAACACAATAACTTGGTTAGTTTGGGGATATACAATGTATGTTTGTATGGCTTATTAATTTATTTATTGTTAATCACTTTTAACTTAGTTATGTTTTTCCCCCCTTTTCCGGTCTTTTTTACCTTTTATATTTAGGTACTATTTTTTATTTATTTTATCATTTTTGTATATTTTTTATCTTTTTTCATTTATCTTTTCGAAAAACTTAGTATTTTTTTATTGCAAGAGTTCAGCAGACAGGCAGACACTTGATGAAATGCGGTTACCATCGCCTATGGACATTTGCAAAGGTGCTACGAATGCGCTGCTGCTCTCTTAAGAGAGACTGGAACCTGGTCATTAATGCCGGAAGTCAAATCAAGGTTGTTATGGCGGCATAATCTAGACCAGGGGTGGTAGCCATCCAGTCGGGCAAATGCCCTACCACCTGGCTGTGGGTTGTTTTGTCGCCTTTTACGACAGTCCGCCGGGCCGCATGAAATTGTATCCTTTCTCCGTTCCTGCACAGATAAAAGGACATTAGGTCCTTATACCTATTAATTTTACTTATTTGGTTCTATATTTGTTTTACATTTATTATATCTGTGCTTATATTATTTATATATGCTATGTTTATTAATTTACTTGTTTACTAAATATTTATAACAGTTATATATCTATATATTAATACATGAAGCAAAAACTTTGTACCCCTTTTTACGAAAATTGCGCTGACGGAGGAGTATGAAATTTCGCACACTTATAGTTTATATAGGGAAGGAGTGCAAAATGCTAATATTTAAAAAAATATATACATACATACATAACTTCACGCCAGTGCCCTTGCGGGGTAGGCACGAACAACAGAGCACCATTCAGGCTTATTCTTACACACCTCTCTTACATTCTTTGACATTCATAGCTCTTGTCATGCACGCTCGTCTGTTCTTAAGGCTCCTGACATCACCTTCTGCTAGTACACGATCAATTTGATCATGGAAGGTGTGTCGTGGCCTTCCACGACTTCTGCATCCATCCACTTCTGTATTGTATATCTGTTTTAGGTATATTTGGCTCAAATATAGGTAATAATGTAGGAAATAAAGGGGTGGACAATTACAAGTCATGCACTCAGTGATGTTATTTTAATTTAATAATGAGCAGGTTTATTTATTGTACTAGCAGAAGGTGATGTCAGGAGCCTTAAGAACAGACGAGCTTGCATGCCAAGATTTATGAATGTCAAAGAGGCAAGTGAGGTGTGTAAGAATAAGCCTAAATGGCACTCTGTTGTTCGTGCCTACCCCGCAAGGGAACTGGCGTGAAGTTATGTATGTATGTATGTATCTATGTCTGTACGTATGTATTTATTGTACTACCACAATTGCAGATATCGAATTAATTGTAGATTTTACTCTTTTAATATTATTTAATACTAGCTGACCCGGCAAACTTCGTACCGCCTCAGAATCAATAAATAAAAAACGTTGATTTCTGAACGACGGGGCGAACATCAAACGTTTGACATTCAAAACCAAAAGAATAAAAAAAAACATCTCTTTTAAATTTAATTCGATTACTGAACGACTTTTAAATTTAATTGATTTCTAAACGACGGGACGAACATCAAATGTTTGACAGATACAAATAGTTTCTAAGGGAAAGCGAAATTGTTGTTTTTATTATATTCCAAGCATTTTTTTTCATATTTACTCACCTTTCAAACCTTCTCTGGACTTCTGCAAATAATTCAAAACCAAAATTAGCCAAATCAGTCCAGCCGTTCTCGAGTTTTAGCGATACTAGCGAACAGCAATTGATTTTTATATATGTAGATTAAATTAATTTGTGTGTAATATACTTATAAATGGCGTAACCATAGAGTACTTTTAATTTTTGACGGCCTCTGTGGTTGAGCGGGCTAAGCCTTTGCCAGCGTTTTTCACTGCAACGCAGAGGTTCCGGGCTCGATTCCTGGTATAGTAAATTTCGGAAACGTATTTTCTCCGTTATTTACTATGGTCTGTGTGTCTGGGATCGGCCCCAGAGTAGCCCGTTGTATATTACCCATAACACAAGCGTAACTTGCTTAATTTGGGGATATACAATATGTGTCTTTGTCTGTCGATTATTATTATTATTATTTTTATTTATTACATTTTAATTTCAATGTAATGTAACTCTGGTTATCTCGAAAACTCTCTTGTCTTTTCTTTAAATAGAATAAATTCCCGTCACTCGAAACTTGACTGCTGTATGTACATTTGTTAAAAATAATATTGCATAGTTAAATATCACTGTTCAATTTGCAACTAAAAATTCAATAGTCGTTAAAAGCGTTGAAATCTTTTAAAATGCAGTCACAAGCGTTGCAACAAGGAATTGCTTGCAAAGCTTAAAATGTAATCAGACTTGAACGTTTTCTAGGAGATTTCTGGGCTTAAGGTGTAAGGTGCTGGGCTCAAATCAAATTTATTTTTTTAAAACATGGTTAAACCAGTTGGTATATATGTTAAAATGTACACATATATTGCTCACATAGGAGCATATAAATATCTTATATAGTCTATAATAATAAATAATAAAGATAAATAAAATTGAAGTGTCTGTTTGTAATGTGAAATCAGAAATGTGAAAAAGTCAGGGCTATAATTCGGACCAGAAGATTTCGAAAATACATTGTAGTGGAACACTTAGAAGCCAATAGATGGAGCTGTGCAATAATTGATGTCACAAATGTTTTCCGAAACATACAAAGAATATATATAAAATTTTAATTATAACAGACGGGCCTAGGCCTGCGAGGGACGACATTAGCCTCGCTGGAAGATCTTCCTCTGAGACGGAGGAGCATTCCATGTCGCTCCTCCACCCGATCGGGGTTCCTCTCAAAATTTTTTAGAATTTTTGTCTGTCTGTCTGGATGTTTCGGCTAAACTCAGAAAGGGTCGAATCGGTTTTGACGGGACTTTCATTGGCTGATAGCTGACGTTATAAGGAGTAACTTAGGCTACTTTTTTTTAGGGCTCTGCGAAAAAAAAATCCACGCGGGTGAAGACGCGGGCACAGCTAGTTCATAATAAATGCTTTAGATATTTCATTCTTTCTTCTTATAAAAATAGCTTTGAATAATATCCGTCGAGTAGTTTAAGAAGGATGGGATAGAGGGGTAAGAAATCAGATAAGAGGAATGGATATATTAATTAAATTAATTGAATTAATAAATTAATTGAATTAATAAATTAATTGAATTAATAAATTAATTGAATTAATTAAATTAATTAAATTAATCGAATTAATTAAATTAATTGAATTAGTGTGAGTGGGTGTGTGTGTGTGTACATATTTATGCCTACTGTTGCAGTGAAAAGCTGCTTCTTAGACGATTTCGTAGGTAAATATAGAAACACCTGCCATAATTATAATTCCTTCAACGCTGTCAGCAAAATAACTCCTCTATTGTTGTAAATGTCAAATAAAATTTCTCACCTTATCCATTCTTGTAACACCACACATCCATCTCAACATTCTCATCTCAGCTGAGTGGAGACGTTTGTAGTTTATCACTTTAGTGGCCCAACATTCCGACCCGTATAGCATGACTGGTCGTATGATAGATTTATATATTTGACCTTTTAGTTTCAGTGGCATTAGTTTGTCGCACGTCACACCGGTTACCTGTCTCCACTTCAGCCATGCTACATTTATTCTTCTCCTTACATCTCTCTCTATATCACAATTATTCTGCAGTAGTGAACCAAGGTATTTGAATTCGGGGTTACATGGTAGTGTGGCTGATTGTAGTTTAAGAGGCACAGCACTAGAGGTCCCGCCGGAATCACAAAACAGGTATTCGGTTTTGGTTCTGCTGATTTTTAATCCAACGATATTATCACCAAATGTGTTGGATACGTTTATCATTTTTACTACAAACACGAGTGAAAGAGAAAGATTGATGGCGTCCGGCTATAAAGGAGTGTTTACATTACACTATATGACTCGAAAAAGGATTTGTGACTGTTTATGGGTGATATCAACAATTCAACTTATACTAGTGGTCGAAATTCGACCACAATTAATTTAAATTATTAATTTGAACAATATTAAGGTTCTGTTGTCAAAGACTATACTTCTATAATCACAGATTTCGCCAAGGCTATAACGTTAGTTTGACTTGAACAATAAACAAAAGAGTATATATGTGTGTGTGTGTCAAATACATGGTAGTGTGTGCAATTTTTTTATTTTTATTGATTTAATGTATTTTTATGCATAATTTAAAAAAATATTGGCATTCTGCACTCCTTCTCTATATAAACTTTTTTTTTTTTTTTTTTTTTTTTTATTGCAGGAGATCAGCAGACAGGCAGACGGCCCACTTGATGGAAAGCGGTTACCATCGCCTATGGACATTTGCAACACCAAATATGCTACAAATGCGCTGCTGCTCTCTTAATGGAAACTGGAACCTGGTCACTAATGCCGGAACACAACTCAAGGTTGTTATGGCGACATACTTTAGACCAGGGGTGGTAGCCATCCAGTCGGGCAAATGCCCTACCACCTGGCTGTGGGTTGTTAAGTCGCCTCTTACGACAGGCCGCCCGGCCGCAGGAAATTGTATTCTTTCTCCGTTCCTGCACGGATAAGAAACTATATAAAAAAAATATATAAGTGTGCGAAATTTCATACTCCTCCGTCAGAGCAATTTTCGTTAAAAGGGGTACAAAGTTTTTGCTTTACGTATAAATATAATGATTACAGTTGGAAAATTATAATGTAAATAGATTTTTAAAAGAAACACGTTTTGCGTGTGCATAACATTTTACGGTAACTAAGGAAAAAACCAAATGAAAAAACAAACGAAAAAGTAACAAATCAGGGCGTAGACGCGAAGCTAGTGTTGCGCCACTGAACTAGCTAGTGCTGCGGCGTAAAAGTGACCAGTGACTAATGTTAGCAGACTTTCATTTAGGATAAGTATTTATGGTTTAGACATTTTTTGTATGTACTTTTTTATTACAAAGTATTGTTGTTAAAAATATCGTCGAATATGTTAGAATTCATTTAACAGTTTAAATCGAGTAAAAGAGATGGATATATTGCGTCCATCTTTAAAGGAGTGTTTACAATGCACTTTGTGACTTGAAAATTGATTTTGACTAGTGACTATTGTACCAGACTTTGCTTATGGATTTTTTTTATTTTAGCTGTATTAATTTTAGTAGATTTTAAAAGGATTTAGAGACTTTTAGCATGTATTTTTTTCACCCAAATAACGTCAATTTACTGTCAATTTGATAACAATATCGTCATAAATGTATATTGGAATACATTTATCAATCTTACTACTGAACGAGTGTAAGGGAGGGATGCATAGTGTCCATTTTAAAGGAGTGTATATGCTACGGTAAAAGTATTAAACCGGTAATTATATTATATAATAACCGGTTTGTTTACATAATTCCTAGGACGTGATGGTACATACCACTACGAGTATGTATACGTTACACTATATGACCTCAAAATTAATTCTTATTATGACTATTGTTGCCAGATTTTACTTTGAGTACGATTGAAAAAAGTACTTTTTTGTGGTTTCTGATAATTCTAATTAGAGAAAAATAAGTAATTTATATTCTTATCATTTTCTTTTCTATATTTTTTTCCTGATAAGAGGTTCTTTGTTATATTCCTTATAATATATGTAAAGAAATTAAATACTTTCGTTTAGTTAAATTCCTACGCTTTGATAAAACTGTGCGGTTACCTACGAAGAGGGCGCTGCCCAATACAAAGGAGATCAATAAAACAGTTTTGAAGAAGGTAGATAAAAAATATCTTCCGAAGTGGTTTTACTTAAATAAGTTTATGAAAAGAATATTGTGTGATTTGACTTGAAATGTCGTTACTTTGTTGTATATGTAAGTTTTGTATTAAGTATGGTAATGTATTCATTGCATTTATAATCTGCAATAAAACTTTATTTTAGACAGTAACACATATTTTTTTATTGTGCCAATTACTTTGAATATACAAAGAATTGTCTTATACATACACACTTGCATCAAATATATACATAATAGTGCTGTTAAGTGTTTTACACTTTCTGCCAATTTAGTTTTATATTATAACTAGCGGCCCCGGCAGACGTTGTCCTGCCTTTAAAAAATAAAATTCTAGAACCCGATCCCAGAGCCACCTATCGGTTCTAATTGTGAATCTAAACCATCCGGGTATCCACTCAAACACACAAAAACAAAATCACCGAAATCGCTCCAGGTGATTAGAAGGATTCCAGAACCCGATCTCAGCGCCCCCTACCGGTTATAATTGTGAATCTAAAAGAGTAATATAATTTTTTTTATTCTAAGTCATGACAAAATAAGATTAAAAATCTTGCCAAAAAATTAAAGTTTATAATTAACAAATAAAAAATAGGGGTTGATCTTAGAGGGGTGAAAATTGAGGATTGTATGTATTTTTGTATGTTGTATCATAAAAAATAGAAATTAAAAATTTTGTCTAAAAAATAAAAAAAAAATTAGGGGTGGACTACCCCTAACATTTAGGGGGATGAAAAATAGATGTTGGCCGATTCTCATAGATACCGGATAAGCACAAAAAATTTCATCAAAATCGGTCAAGCCGTTTCGGAGGAGTATGGCAACGAAAACTGTGACACGAGAATTTTATATATTAGATATTAGCTGCTATCGCTTCGCGTGCTGATAGGAAGGTCCATATCAAATTTCAAGTCTATAGGTATTATAGTTACTGAGATATCGTGATGAGTCACTATATACGTGGATTTTAATTATATATATTATTATATTATATTGTTACGAGAGTGGGACTCGAATTAAAAATGCCGTTGGAATTAGTATGGAATTTATTAGAACTATACAAACACGTATAACACAGGTACAAATATAACTGAACACAATCAGTTCAAACGTAATGCGCGATTCAATAACACGTGCAAAGTCCGTCACTCTACAGGTTATCGAATGTACACAAGTCTAGCCTTGATCGTGATTCTCCCTAGACTGACCATCTCTCCACAGAGCCATTGCTTTATAATGCATCAATGCAATATGTCTACCTCGACGCAATTACCCAGAAAACGTAATCTGCACACCTGCGTAATTATGCCTGCGAACGGCCATAAACGAGTACAATACACAATATGGTGTTTCCTAATTACAAATTTTAAATACAAAGTAAACAAAAGAAGATAGTTGTATTAGTAATTCATGCTTTGTAATAAGATTGTAGTTAAAAAAAACTTGTTTACGTTGCTTAGATGCATTACTTATAGATTATTATTATTTTAATGATTAATAAATGTAATTTATATTTTAAATTGTATTGATTGTATGAAATGTTTATTTGTAAGTCAACATTGTAATAATAATTTTACACGCCCAATTATGGGCCGAATGCATTGATACTGTACAAACCGTAACATTTCTGTACATGCTTTACATACATTGTATTCTTACTTATTAAGTTAGATTATTAGAATTCAAGTCACAAAGTCTATTATAAACACTTCTTAAAATGCAGTTCTTAGTTATCGTTGTTATTTTAAACCATAGTGCTGATACATTTAGGGTTCAAATTATTTTACGTCTTCCAATTAAATATGAATGTATTTTTTTAACCATTCAACTCTGTGTCCGATTCATTGCATTTAACTACATACGCTATCAGACGGGTTGAATGAATGACATAGTTCAAAGTTTAATTGGAAATTTTGTTTATCAAAATAATTTTAGATTAATTTCATCCGTGCAGGAACGGAGAAAGAATACAATTTCCTGCGGCCGAGCGGCCTGTTCTAAGAGGCGACAAAACAACCCACAGCCCGGTGGTAGGGCATTTGCCCGACTGGATGGCTACCACCCCTGGTCTAGAGTATGTCGCTATAACATCTTTGAGTTGTGTTCCGGCATTAGTGACCAGGTTACAGTCTCCCTTTAGAGAGAGGCAGCACATTGGTAGGTAGTATACCTCTGTTGTTGCAAATGTCCATAGGCGATGGTAATCGCTTTCCATAAAGTGGGCCATCTGCCTGTCTGCTGAATTTATGCAATATATTTTTTTACAAGCTTTTATTTAACTTGCAATGGGTGTACCTATGTATGTATGTAAGTTCGGGTGGAATCTTGCAAGTTAAATTTGACCAACTTCCCGGTTTCCGATTGAGCTGAAATTTTGCACACATATATACATCGCGTGACAATGCAATAATATGGTACCATGGAGCTGATCTGATGATGGAGTCGGAAGGTGGCCATAGGAACTCCTGTACTAAACAAGATAGATCCGTCCTGTTTGGGCTCGTTTTACTTGTCTTGGCTAGCACTCTGCTGCTACATGATATCCAGGATCTCAAAAGCTTGTATTTAAAAACCATTTTAAACACACATGGCACTAGATACGACTATATATAAGTATAGATATAAGGCCAACACTGCACATGCACTTCCTCACAACACCAGCATGTAACAGATACACTCTACATTAGTATAAGTTTAGTATTAAAATTAGAATAAATTAATATAATAAATTATTCTTAAGGTACACCAAAACAGAAAAATTACTACATATAATGTCAGATACACTAACCAAAACAAACAATAGGCGTGTACAGAGTCTCAAATTTTTCATAGAAATTAAGTATTAAAAAAGGGTACGGAACTCGAGTCCGTAGAGATATATATAATAATTAAAAAAAAAACTTTTAAAAAAAGCTTATTTTTGTTATTATTTCCAGTGGACGAGCAAAGCACGTCGACGGTAGACGCTGAGACCGCGCAATCAAGCAGTCCAGACCCAGCTGACAGTCAAAATGGGAAACCCAGGGTTCTGCAGAGAATGGAAACTGTTCCTGATATCAAACGAGATACTTCTGGAATTACCACACAGTATATCGGCACTGGGATAGGTAAGAAATAAATACTCAAATATCACGTCATAATTGAGCTACACTTAAATCTATCTTAAACTAAGGGGCCATTCCTAAATTACGTCATTTCATGACGTCACATTTCAAAGTCTAATATATATTTAAGCTAATTACGGAACTGCTGTTTTAATTTAACAATTTCTTGATGTAAAATTGAAAAATATTTGATGTTATAATTAGGGAGGCAAGAATCTCACGAATGTGACCAGCGGTGAGAAGTATGGGGGAGGGGTCAACAATCATGTAATTTGTGAATGGCCCTTAAGTTTGAGTTTGACGTCTGAGTTTAATTGAAGTCCCAATAGCTAAAATGCCAGTGATGTCTTAATTTATGTCTGCATAATTATTAAAGCTTAAACTTTGTCGTGGTAGCGTAATGGCTAGCGCACGCGTCCCAGATTCAAAGAGTGCGGGTTCGATTCTGGCCGGAACGCATGCACCACTTAGACAGTTTTCTGACCTAATGTGCATATTGTTACAATTACCGCGTGCTAATAACTGTGAAGGAAACCGTGAGATAACCGATGTGTCAAACCTGCCAAGCCGCCTTGGATAAACAAGGCGAGTATACTGTCCGTGGTGCGGCGGCGCTGGGTTTAGCGAGAAGCGAACTGTGTCAATTTTGCGGGAAAAGATGTCTGGGACAATTTGGACTGGAATTTGAGAATGAGCACGCACTTACCGGGTTAACGGGAACGAAATGCAGCTGCTCCTCTGCTCCTCAGTCCACTTCACTTTATTTGTTATAATATGGTTTTCAACACACTTGCTCATAAAGTGGCTCTATGGTCACCGCAATTAGGTAGAGAATGACACCCATTATCAAACTGTGAGTAAAAAACATTATAACTCACTAGTGAGTTATAGATTTTTTTTTTTATTTTATTGGTTGAGTTGCTTTGTTCTTAAAAAAGTTTTTATTCAAAAAAAAAGATCGTGTTCTATAGAACAAATAAATTAATGTTCCTATTGCTTGCTCATTTCATGCAACTTCTTATTTAAATAGATAATTTTAACTCGTACGTGTTTAACAAATAAAACTTTCACTCATATATAACTTTTTTTATCTACTAAATAAAACGAGTTTTTGTTGTTATTTTATTCACAAGTGTGTTGAAAAACGTCGTATGATACACGTGTGTATTGATGATTACCGTCCTCGGCTCTCTTAAGACCCTCGCCTACGGCTCGAGTCTCAATGGCGCCTCGGCGGTAATCACCAATGTTACACACTAGTACCATAATGTACTATTATATATTTGCATTTGCGGAACGTTTTTAATTTATTTTATGATATGATGTCATGAGATGAATGATTGACGTGACGTGCGAAACGGGGAACGCGCCGTCCGATTTAAAGGAAGAATTTAAATAATAAAGAAAAGTTCGTATATGCCGAAAGGTTACTTAGCGATACCGATTTTATCCGTGCAGGAACGGAGAAAGAATACTATTTCCTGCGGCCGGGAGGCCTGTCGTAAGAGGCGACCAAACAACCCACAGCCAGGTGATAGGGCATTTGCCCGACTGGATGGCTACCACCCCTGGTCTAAAGTATGTCGCCATAACAACCTTAAGTT
Source organism: Dendrolimus kikuchii (assembly GCA_019925095.2). Lineage (NCBI taxonomy): Eukaryota > Metazoa > Arthropoda > Insecta > Lepidoptera > Lasiocampidae > Dendrolimus > Dendrolimus kikuchii. Next base: position 14,977,750 of record CM034412.1, read on the forward strand.
GTGTTCCGGCATTAGTGACCAGGTTCCAGTCTCCCTTAAGAGAGCAGCAGCGCATTTGTAGCACCTTTGGTGTTGCAAATGTCCATAGGCGATGGTAACCGCTTTCCATTAAGTGGGCCGTCTGCCTGTCTGCTGAACTCATGCAATAAAAAAAAAAAAAGAAAATACCAGTCTGTTTCCCCTATAGTGGGAGGCCCAAGTCCAGCAGTGGGACAATTATGGGCTGTATTACATTACTATTACTAAACTGTGAGCAATCTATGCACTAGTGATAGTAGTCCTTGTATGAATGTTTTTTTTTTAAATCGATTTCCAAAAAGAGGGGATTCTCAATGCCGCTGCATCTTTTTGTATGTTTCCTATTTTATTTTTATAGCTTGAGTTCCGCAGACAGGCAGACGGTCCACCTGTTGGAAAGCGGCGTCGCCTATAGACATTTGCAACACCAAGGTCCTACAAATGCGCTGCTGCTCTCTAAAGGGAGACTGGTACCTGGTACAGAAATCAAGGTTGTTATGGCGGCATACCCTACCACCTGAGTGTGGGTTGTTTTGTCGCCTCTTACGACAGGCCACCCGGCCGGAGGAAATTGTATTCTTTCTCCGTTCCTGCACGGTTAGATGTTAGGCGATTTCTCCGTCAATTTTGGACCGATTTAAAAGAAAAAAATGTTTTTTTTTTATTGCAGGAGATCAGCAGACAGGCAGACGGCCCACTTGATGGAAAGCGGTTACCATCGCCTATGTACATTTGCAACACCAAAGTTAGTACAAATGCGCTGCTGCTCTCTTAAGGGAAACTGGAACCTGGTCACTAATGCCGGAACACAACTCAAGGTTGTTATGGCGACATACTTTAGACCAGGAGTGATAGCCATCCAGTCGGGCAAATGCCCTACCACCTGGCTGTGGGTTGTTAAGTCGCCTCTTACGACAGGCCACCCGGCCGCAGGAAATTGTATTCTTTCTCCGTTCCTGCACGGATAAATGATGATTCAAAAGGGTTATAATTTTGAGGTAGCTCCGTTGTCACCAAATCAGGATCTGTAGACTGGATTTCAGGGATATCGAGAACAATCCTTGAATATTATAGGCATGTACAACGTGTTTTATTAACATATTCTGTGTTTCTTAAGCTATTCAAGTATTTGCGTAACTAAAAATTAAAAAACAAAAAACTTTTTTAACAAAAATCAAAACAGACTTCAAAAAAATTATGGCCAAGTAAAACATGAAAAACACAAGAAATTAGCAAGGTATAGTTAGTATTTTTTATGTATTACATCATACCGACGATGACAAGTATGTATGTATGTATGTATGTATTCTACTTATATATTGTTACACGCCGACAAAATTAGATTCACACCTGCATACCATAAAAGCACACTTTATTACCTTTCCGCATTTGGACTTCTATTGTTTACTTTGTGTTTAAAAGTTGTGATTAGAAAACAGCCCATTGTGTATTGTAATCTTTTATGGCAGTCATTAGCCAGGCCACGACACACCTTCCATGATCAAATTGATCGTGTACTAGCGGAGGGTGATGTCAGGAGCCTTAAGAACAGACGAGTGTGCATGACAAGAGTTATGAATGTCAAAGAAGCAAGTGAGGTGTGTAAGAATGGAATGAAAGGGAACTGGCGTGAAGTTATGTATGTATGTATGTATGTATTAGCCAGGTGTGTCGGACTGATTCTAAGAAATTCGGTCTACGCGGTCGGGCGGCCACATTGTATCAGTGCAGTATAAAGCAATGGCCCAATGGAGAGATCTGCAGTTAACGGCTTTTTAATTCGAGTCCTGCAACTCGCAACAACATGATATTATATTTTACTAGCTGATACCCGCCCGCTTCGCGTGCCGTAAAATATAAATTTCGTAAAATTCGTACTTAGCTGACTTGGCGAAAGGAAGGTCCATGTCAAATTTTAAGTCTTTAGGTATTATAGGTTCCTGAGATATCGTGATGAGTCACTATATACGTGGATTTATATATATATATATATATATATATATATATATATATATATATATATATATATATATATATGTATGTATATATATATATATATTGTTAATTTATATTTGTAGTAAACCTTGGAGCCTTCGCGGCTGGCGTTTGTGTGGCTTGGTCTTCATCAGCATTGCCTTTACTTACTTCCGGAGCAGTTGAGGTAAGTATTTTTTTTTTAGAAATATAATACAAAATTAATTGTCTAGGTTTAAGTTATGGTGAACAATAAAGAGTTTTCATTCATTCATTTATTTATTCATTCATTTTTAATGGAACACTTACAAGCCAATAAGTCTCATCATCATCATCCGAGCGTTAAATCCCGGTTGCGTTCGGAGCGATCACTTCGACGCCCAGGGTCCGCTTTCCTACTCTTTCTTCTCCACTTCGCGCGATCTTCGGCATCCCTTGTATTGAGACCATTGGTACGCATGTCATCCCTCACAACGTCAAGCCAGCATTTCTTGGGCCTACCCCTTCGACCGGGACCTGGCGGAGGCGGCATGGCTAGACATTTGTTCCCCACGTAACTAGCCGGTTTCCGTAAAACGTGGCCATACCAGCGTAAGCGACTCTCCTGCAGTTTGTCTGCTATGTCACGGACGTGAAGGCTGCCGCGGATGGTGGCAGTTGCACCTCGGGTTGTAAATGAAAATTCGACGTAATAATGGACTGTATGATTATTATTTATAAATACATTATACATTTAAAAAGTATAACAAAGAGAGTACAATATAGCTGAGTGGCTGAATTGATAATTTTTCTTGAAGTGGTAGTATCAGCAGTATGTTCATTTTCAGTTTTTTCGGCCTCCTATACCCGCATTCCGTCCGACGCCTAGTTGCTAATCGCGCTAGCTATGGGCGTCGGCGGTATGCGGGGCGCGGAGTGTAGATGTGCTCCGGCGGGCGGGTCAGGGGGGTGCTCTCTGTCCGCAACATCCTCCCCCCGGCGCAGATCCTCGAAGCCATCTCTTCTCGTCAGGACGATGAGCCTCCTTACTGGTCTCCTGAAGATGCCTCCCCGCGTTCGCACGTCCGCGCTCCGTATTATGTTGTCCGGTCCGCGATAAGTGCGCTCGATTTGACCCCGGGGCCATACGTTACGTGGCAACAGACCGTCCGCAATGATAACGACGTCTCCAACACGTATGCTTTCCTCACGTCGTCTTACGTCGTCCCTCGGTGCCAATGTAGGTAAGTACTCGCGTAGCCAACGAGTCCAGAACATGTCCGCTAAAGCTTGAGTGGCGATCCATGTCTTCCTGTCTGCTAACTCGTTCGTTCCCGTGATTGGCAAGCCCGTCGCCGACCCGATTAGAAAGTGGTTCGGGGTGAGCGCTTCGTCGTCTTCAGGGCTCACCGACACGTGAGTTAGCGGGCGCGAGTTTACGGTATGTTCTATTTCCGTGATGACAGTCGTAAGTGTTTCTTCTCTGGGAGCTTGTTCCGCCAATGTTGCGTGGAGTGCCGTCTTCACCGACCGAATTAACCGTTCCCAAGCTCCCCCCTGGTTCGGTGCGCCGGGATCGATGAAACGCCACGCTAAGTGTCTCCCTTTTACGTGATCTGGCATCTCTTCCTTCCATCTCGCGTACGCCGTTAGTAACTCTGTGTCCGCTCCATGGAAATTCGTTGCATTATCAGACCATATCACTTGAGGCCAGCCGCGTCGTGCTCCCATCCTTCTTAGGGCCATGATAGCAGAGTCTGTGCTAAGGCTTGCTATAAGTTCCATATGAATGGCACGAGTCACCATACATGTAAACAGCATTCCCCATCGTTTTTCTTTGCGACGTCCTATGGTCACCCATATGGGGCCAAAACAGTCAATTCCGCAATTGGTAAAAGGCCGTGCGTAGGCAGCTAGACGGTCCTTTGGCAGGTTTCCTTTCACCGGTACTGTCGGCGCAGTCTTCTTCAAACGACAGACCGTACATTGCCGCAGGATGTTTCGCACCGTAGGTCGCACTCGTAGCACCCAGTATTTTTGCCGGACGTTGTTTACGACATGTTCTCTCCCTATGTGATGATGCTGTTCATGTTCACCTCTTATAATCAGCCGAGTGAGGTGATGTGACCCGTCTAAGATCGGTGGGTTGCCGGTAAGCTCGCGCAGGGTGGCCGCATTGATCCTGCCGTTTAGCTTTATTACCCCGTCCCCCCCGTATTCGGGGTCGAGCTTATAAAGCCGGCTGTCACGTGACACGCGTTCTCCTTTCTTCAAACGCTCGTAATCCTTCGGGAAGCTTTCCTGTTGCGCTTGACGAATGAGTAAACGTTCAGCTCTCTCTATGTGTCGCGTTTCCATAGTGCGAGTCCTTCGTCTGCACTTGTCGATAAAGGCGAGCGCGTAGGCGGTCGCTCGTAGCAATTTTCCGTATGACGAAAATCTTGTGACGTCAACGAGTGGCTTTTCATCGGTCGTGTAAGTTACCACGACCTCGTCATCTTCGGTTTCCGTCGGTTCTTCTTTCGGCCAATTCGTCGGGGGTCCATGGAGAAATTCCGGGCCTTTAAACCAGCGGTCGTCCGTTTTCATACTCGAGACGTTAATCCTGGTTGCGTCGTCGGCGACGTTGTAACTTGTCGGCACCCATCGCCATTGCTCAGACTCGGTTATTTCGCCGATTTCGCTCAGTCTGTGTGCAACGTATGGGGTATATCGTACCGAGTCGTTTCTTATCCAGTGAAGAACGGTCTTCGAGTCGCTCCAAAAGATGACGTCATAACGCTTGAAACTATGTTCCTTTTTTATTTCCGCCGCTAACCTGGCTCCTATTAGCGCGGCTTGTAGCTCCATCCGCGGGATGCTTTGCGCCTTCATCGGGGCCACTTTCGCTTTTCCCGCGATTAAAGTGACGCCGACGTTCCCGTTGCGCTGCTCAAAGCGCCAGTAAGCCGCTGCTGCGTAGGCCTGTTCGCTGGCGTCCGTAAAGACGTGTAATTGTACGTTCACGACGTCTTTATTCCATCCATGGCACCTTCTTTTCATCTTGCGCTCGTTCCTGCGCATACGGCGTGACGCCGCGTCGTAACTCGGCGGCGTAACGACTCCGTCTTGTTGCCATGGCAGTCTGCATTCAATGAGACTGTTCATTTTCGTAGCAACCTGGGCAAACTCGTTCTGTGCCCATATTACATTCGCTGTAGTTTCCGTCACGGTAATCTTTCCTTCCCGGAATCTGTACGGGATTCCGCGTACGGCGCCTAGTAAGTCTTGCCCAACCAGTAAGGCATCATTCATGCACCCCCCGTTTGAGCGAGCGGTGGCGTCTAATACCAGTCTCACTTTGTCAGGCTTATTCGGGTTCGTAACGGCGAAGTGAGGCATGTACCACATGCGTTGGTTTCCTTCGTGGCTTCGTTCGCAAGGCTCGGCGTATCCTTTTGCTAGTAGCCTGTTGACCTGGGCTGTGTATGCTTGTTTAAACTGCGGCGATTTGTACACTGTGCACTCGATCCCGCACAGACGACGCACCGCTATGTCATAGCTCGGTGGCATGGTGACGTCATCGTTTCGCCAGGGCAGTCTAACTCCGAAGCGGCCGTTGATTTTCTTCACGGTTTCTGAAAATATCTTCAGCGCCCGTTGTTCTTCCGCTACAGGTTTCACCTTGTTCGATATACCGAGTGCGTCGATATCGAAATGAGACTTCACTATTTCGAATAATTCGTCCTTTTCCCGCGGCTCTTTATCTTGCCACGTTCGGACGTGTAATACTCTGCCGTTTCCCGTCTTCACTGCTTTCCCGGGAGTGATGCCGTGTACGGCCCACCCCATGAGTGTCAGGGAAGCGGCTGGTTGGCTCTTCTTTCCTGCCAACAGTTTTCTAGTCACGATCAGATGCCAGTTGTCAGCTCCAATCAATACGCGTGGTTTAGCGTTCATAAAACACACATCGTCTGTATGAAGCGTCTTCAAATGGTGTAACTGTCGTATGACTTCAGACTTAACGGAGTGAGTTCCCAGTGCGAGTTTCTTCACGGTGCGCGCCTTGATAGGATGGTAGTGCGGTTGCGCTCTTCCGCGCACCGCGACGCTCACCATCCTACTTTCCGCTTCCCGCTGGCTCGACGTGATGCCGTGAATGTTCAATGGCCTCCTCGGGCCATCTGCCCCTAGCATCCCGGCTATCTCCTCGTCGACGAGCGTGATCGTGGACCCTTCATCCAGCAGCGCGTACGTGCTCACTTCCTTTCCGTTAAGCCCCTTGACGGTAATCGGACACACCTTCAATAACACTCTTCTCTCGGTGTTAGAATTGTGTGCCGATGCCGTCATGACCGACTCCTCTCTGTCGGCCGGTTGACTGACCGACTCCGCTCGGTCGATCGGTCCACTGACGGCTCCAGTTTCCCTTCGTTGGTGTAGAAGTGCGTGATGCGGCTCGCGGCATTCATTAACACCGCACTTCCTCGCCTTACAACGGAACCGTCTGTGTTTACTTAGTAGGCACAAAAAACATATTCTCGTTTCCTTGGCCCACTCCCATCTGGCTGGCAACGACATCGAAGCCAGCTTGCCGCACTGCGTTGTCTGGTGCTCAGCTCCGCAACAGTAGCACACGATCTTGGCTTCCGTTGTAGCATACACACGGCGACGCTCGTTCATCCTCGGCGGCTTCACTTTATTTTCTTTAGTGACGTTTACACTCGTCGTAGGCAGTGATGACGTCATGAAAGAATACTTCATTGCTCTGTCTGCTTCGCCCGTTAGAAATTTCGATAGTGTCATAATCTCCGGCTCGTCTCGGCTCGAGAATTCATCTGCAAAGTCGCACCATTTCGTTCGTAGATGCGGGCTGAGCTTCTCGACGACTTGTCGTGTCAACATAGGGTTAAGTAAATATCCCTTGTTGTCGACACACGAGATGACCGTCACTATATTCTGCAGTTTGGTGGCTAGGCTGTTGAGTTCGCTGGCAGACGAACCCGATCGTGGCAACTTCTTGATGTCTTCCAATGCGCGACTGATTATGATCTCTGGACGTCCATAGCAGCGCTCCAGCGTCTTCATAATGATCGCAGGGTCCACGGCGGTATACAGCAGGGCTGTCACGCACTCCCTTGCTTCGCCTTTAAGGCAAGTGCGTAGACGGCCTAAGTTCTCCGCAGGTGAAAATCCGTGTAAGCTCGTCGACTCGCGCATTGCAGCTTTAAACGGTAGCCACTCTCCCGGGGCCCCGCTAAAGGTAGGCAGCTCCTGGCACTGTCGCGGCGTCGGCCTGTTGCGTGTCATGCGCTCCAGTACGTCTGCTAGACGGTCGATTCCACGATCCCTGGATCTGGTCGGCGTCGGCGATCTTGCGTTGCGCGGCGTTCTGAACGTCACACGAGCGGTCTGGTCGTTCGTTTCTGCAGACCGGTCCCGCGCCATTGGATACTCTTCCCTTGCTCTTCCCGCAGCGTCTAACGGTGGTCGCGGTCCGGCTCCTCTCGTTCCGGGCTCGGTCCTGTCGCCTGCGCTCGGCGACTCCCCCCGTATGCGGGTATTCTTCAACCACTCTGTTATATTTCTCTCTGTTTCCACCCCATCGTCTTCACACACGCTGTTCCCGTCTGTCTGCTCCTTGAGGGCGGCTATGTTCGCAGCGACCCTCTTCTTGATCAGCGACACTTGTAACCGGAGCTCCTCCCGACGGATTGCGGCGATTTGTTCTTCTGCTTCCAGTTCCACTTGCCTCACCAAAGTGGCGGCGCTGAGCTGCGAACGGTGTGATCGGACGGACGGTGATCGCGATTGGCGTTCAGTACGAATCGCGGTGTGTACTTGCGCGGTCGTCGTCTGTTGCATTCCGGGCGACGCGGGTCGCGATACGTTCGGCGCGGACGCGGACGCGGATATATGTACGGACGGCGACGCGGGGGGTTCTTGATACGCTCTCTGCACTCTGTCTTCGGCGGTCTTGCTCCTGGTGTTCGGCATCTTCGGTCCTTGCCTTAGCCTAACACGTATGACCGACTACCCTGACCAGTGTGTATATATGTGTGTGTATAACCGACGATCCTAATTTACTACACTAAACACTAAACACTGAGACCTTTGACCGACCTAACTGGAAACAGCGCACCGTCTACGACTTTGTGAACTGGCCGTTTGGCACCGTTAGGTGGACAGTCACTCGGTCACGGTACGAAGTAACGTTATTCTTTCTTCCGGTCTTGATCCTGCAGACGCGTAGCCTCGGCGTCCGGGGCAGGAACTCTTGGTCTCCTGGTACGTAGTCCGGCAGGAACTCTTGGTCTCCTAGTACGTAGTCCGGGCTGCCCACGATGATCTTCTATAATAATCTTCTTTCTTCTTTAGGGTGCCGCTACGAGACCGTATAGAGTTGGTCTTTCTTCTTTCTTGAGGTTTCGATGGAGCAAAAGACACTGCTCGTTTCTTCTTTGCGATTCTTCTATCCGGCGGCGAAGTACCAAAAAACTATTGGTGGCAGTTGCACCTCGGGTTGTAAATGAAAATTCGACGTAATAATGGACTGTATGATTATTATTTATAAATACATTATACATTTAAAAAGTATAACAAAGAGAGTACAATATAGCTGAGTGGCTGAATTGATAATTTTTCTTGAAGTGGTAGTATCAGCATTATAATCATTTTCAGTTATTTCGGCCTCCTATACCCGCATTCCGTCCGACGCCTAGTTGCTAATCGCGCTAGCTATGGGCGTCGGCGGTATGCGGGGCGCGGAGTGTAGATGTGCTCCGCGGGCGGGTCAGGGGGGTGCTCTCTGTCCGCAACATATATTTTGTTAAATATAAACTTTAATTTTTTGGCAAGATTTTTAATCTTATTTTGTCATGACTTTGAATAAAAAAAATATTACTCTTTTAGATTCACAATTAGAACCGGTAGGTGTCACTGAGACCGGAGAGGCCTGCCCCAGTGCTGGGGTGGGCCCACGCCAGCCGGGGTCGCGGAAGAAAAGCTCACGCATATCCCGTGACCCCGGCTCATGGCGTCAGGTGGCACCAAGGGGTTTTAGTGGGTATTCCGGCTCCTCTAGCCGGCGAGTCCCACACTCCCCCGCCGAAGTCTTCCCGGCGGGAAAGTAATTTAAGTATGTTTATTTATGATATCCCTAATAATCTGCACCACCTACATCGCCAGATTAGGTTAAACTATTCCTTAAGTTAGGTTGCCTGGAAGAGATCGCTTTAAGCGATAAGGCCGCCTATTGTTTCTACCATGACAATATTGTAATTGTGTATTTTTAAAATTGAATATTTGGTGAGCAATAAAGTGTCATCTATCTATCTATATATATATATAAAAAACTCATGACACGATGTATGTCTGGGATAAACTCTGATGTTTCTAACTTCGTGTAATTTGGTGTAGCTTATAAGATATAATGTGCCGACGATAGAATCCTTTGTAAGAACGGCCCGCTCGGTGTTGTCTGTAAAATTAAATAAATTAGAAAATTAAATACAAATTAAATTAAAAATAAATATATCATTACATTAATACGTGAAGCAAAAACTTTGTACCCCTTTTTACGAAAATTGCGCGCACGGAGGAGTATGAAATTTCGCACACTTATAGTTTATATAGAGAAAGAGAGCAGAATGCATTTTTTTCTAATTATACATAAAAATACATTAAATCAATGAAAAAAACATTACACACTCTGCCATGTATTTGGCACACTCGCATATATACTCTTTTGTTTATTATTCAAGTCAAATTAACAGTGTGCCTGGGTGAAATCCATGATTGTAGAAGTATAGTCTTTGACAACAGAACCTTAATAATGTTCAAGCTTATAATTTAAATGAATTATGGTCAAATTTCGACCACTAGGCGACCACTAGTACATATATAAAAAGACGATATGTAATATTTTGTGCACTTACCTATATGTGTTTTTAGTAATAAATAATAGCTGAGTGCATAGAGAACAGCTGAACGCACGTACTTCACTCGGGATTGGCCCGCGACTACCGGCCGTACTATATATACGTGCCATACATTCGATTATCTCAAAGCACTCAACGGCTAGCTTTCAAATCCCCAAAAACCTTGGTTTCATTCTCCTTTGTACGATTGAACGTTGTGTCCGTTACAGAATGGTTTAGATTCATAATTGGATCCGGTAGGTGGCGTGGTGATAGGGTTCTAAATTTAAATTTTTAATTCTATTTATATATCAGTTCTTGCAGACAGAGAACATCCTCTGACCTGCCCGCCGGAGCATACCTTCTTTCTACGCCCCGCATACCACCGACGCTGATAGCTCGCACAGTTAGCAGCTAGGCATACATATGGCACCAATACGCACTATTCTACTCTCTGCCATTCATCACTATATTCTCTGTAACACGTCTATGTATAGTTTTAATTTAATTGTAAATAACGCCAATAATAAGTCGTATAGTACACATCGAGTCTTATTTGGAAGAAGCAACTGGCCGCCAATATAAGTCATATAGCAAGTAAGAGTCTTAATTGAAATAGAAATTTGTTGCAGATATTTGATATTTTCTTGAAGTATCCTATTTGGCTCTGAGTGCTAGGGGACAACGGACAGTATTGTGTTTCTTGCAATTAACAGAAACTTGACTTCTCAAGGAAATTATACGGTGTCGTTTGTCGGTTTTATTTATATTATACAAGCAAGTATAAAAATGTTCCCAAATTAATCGAATTATTTGTTGACACCGAGCTGTTACGTAATATTTGCATAGTAACGTTAGTAACCAATTATATCCAATTGTAACTCTGAACCTTTCAGGGTACCACCCAAATACACACAAAATTTTTAACAAATGGCCTGGAACCCAATTATAGCACCATCTACTGGGATATTTGGACTAACACACACTCACATTTATAATATTAGTTAAAATTCATACTTTAGCTATATATTTTTTTTTTCTTTTTTTTTTTATTGCAGGAGTTCAGCAGGCAGACGGCCCACTGGATGGAAAGCGGTTACCATCGCCTATGGACATTTGCAACACCAAAGGTGCTACTAATGCACTGCTGCTCTCTTAAAGGAGACTGGAACCTGGTCACTAATGCCGGAACACAACTCAAGGTTGTTATGGCGGCATACTCTAGACCAGGGGTGGAAGCCATCCAGTCGGGCAAATGCCCTACCACCTGGCTGTGGGTTGTTTTGTCGCCTCTTACGACAAGCCGCCCGGCCGCAGGAAATTGTATTCTTTCTCCGTTCCTGCACGGATATAATATAGACCTGTACATGACATTGAAATTATGGCCTTGAGATAATTTCGTAATAAATTCTGTTAATGAAAATGAAAAAAAATGTATTTATTTCAATCTGGAATCTTGTTTTTTTTTATTGTAGGAGTTCAGCAGACAGGCAGACGGTCCACTTGATGGAAAGTGGCTACTATCGCCTATGGACATTTGCAACACCAGAGGTGCTACAAATGCGCTGTTGCTCTCTTAAGGGAGACTGGATCCTGGTCACTAATGTCGGAACACAATTCAAGGTTGTTATGGCGACATACTCTAGACTAGGGTTGGTAGTCATCCAATCGGGCAAATGCCCTACCACCTGGCAAAAAATAGTTGCGAAAGCTTAAGAAATTACTATTTAACAAAGTAGTTTATGTGAATGATTACTGAAGAGCTTGGTGGCGATTGCATTATAAACCGTTCGGTGTGGTCATGTATAAAGTCTCTCTTCGTATATACCTTTCTCGGACAAACCTTGCTATTTTTTAAATTCATTTATTGCAAGCTCTTAAATGTTGTCTGGGATTTTGTTGTATAGTTGTGTTGTGTCGTTACTGCCAAGACTGCCATAATGGCTGCATAACCTTGAAAATACATACATATAATACGATTCAAATGAGAATAGGATCACTTTTTGCGCCATATTGTGACTTTTTTATTATTATTAACAACACTACGGACTCGAGTTCTGTACCCTTTTTTACAACTTAATTTCTAGATTTAATTTTTAGAATTTAACACGCTTATTAGTTATTTTGGTTCTTGTGTGTGACATTAATTTATTGGTTTTTGTGTTGAGGTGTATGTGTCTTACGAATAACTTATTATATTAATTTATTATACATAAAGGCGGAACCCGAAAATTATGCGTTTTTTTTATATACAAGATTATAATTATGGTTTGCTATGGTACAATAACGAAATTAAAATTGTCGGAAAGCCTTCATTTAGGCACATAATTAATAAACAATACAATTACCTTAGAATATACACAGACTGCCTACTATGCTAATATTATTATTGTAAAGTAATAGGGCACGTTGCTAAACACTTATGATTTTGAGCACAAACACATAAGTTAACTTAAAAACAATCAATATCTTACTTTATTAAATTTTAAAGCACATTTTATTAGGTTAAAAACTACAAAACACTTCCCAGATAAAACCGCCATGCTACATAAAGTAAACTACACTGCTAAAGACAAATCTTTTTGTTGTAATTTAGTTCATCAGAGTGGCAGGCAAAGGAAATAAATCCATACAGCGTTGTCTGATGTATTCTTAATAAAAAATAGGCTGTTTGGATTTATTTCCTTTGCTTGCCACTCTTTAGGTTGGGTTAGCTTCACACTAGAGCTCAAATATGCAATGCCAATGTTAGCAACACAAAAAATAGGTTGTGAGGAGCGGTTGAAGGTTGCGACCAATGAGAAGGTCAGTGGGTTAGGTTAGGTTAGCTTCAGACCAAAGCCGCAGGCAGAATCGACTTTAACCATAATTAATGGTAAGCAGTCGGTTCTGCCACTTTGCTACTTGTTAGGCAAAGACACTAAATCCATACAGCATGAATATCAATATTTTTCAATCAATCTGAAGATCATTGAATGACATGAAAGTATGGAATTTTAGATTTTTCACATTATTGTAACTAAGATAATTAATATATTTTTCTAGTTTGTATATATAAATACTGACTACATGCAATACCAATGTAAGCAGAACAAAGTATAGGTGTAAGGGGTGGTCGAAGGTGTAACCAGTGACAAGGACAGTGGGTTAGGTTAGGTTATCTTTAGACCAAAGCCCACGAGCCGAGCGAGCGAAGCGAGCGTGCCGCGGCAGCGGCCGGCGAGGGGCAGAACCGACTGGGTTCCATTTATTCGTTGATAATTTTAATAAAAGTTGAAGTCGGTTCTGCCACTCGCCGGCCGCTTCCGCGGCACGCTCGCTTCGCTCGCTCGGCTCGTGGGCTTTGGTCTAAAGATAACCTAACCTAACCCACTGTCCTTGCCATAACCTTCGAACACCCCTCACACCTATATATTGTTTGTCTAACATTAGTATTGCATGTTGTCGGTAATTATATATACAAACTACAAAAATATAATAATGATCTTAATCACAATAATGTGAAAAATCTAAAATTCCGTATTTTTATGTCATTCAAAGATGTTCAGTTTGATTGAATAATATTGATATTCATGCTGTACGGATTTAGTTCCTTTGCCTGACATTTAGCAAAGTGAGGTAAAAACTTTGTCTCTCAATATTATTAATCTGAGGTTTTACTTACAAATTACAAAATGTCGTGATTTTTTAGCAATGCCGTAATATTTGATTTTATAATTATTAATTATTTTGATCATGTCATATATGTTACATTTGCAGACTAATCCCAAAATTAAAATAATTGTGTTTTTATTATAATTAGTAGGTAAGTCGTCACGCTAAAATTGAACATTATTTCTAGCGATATATTTCTAATGCACGTATTTCGTACCTAATTAATTGTATTGTTTATTAATTTCTTGCCTAAATGATGGCTTACCGATGATTTTAGTGTCGTTATTGTACCATAGAAAACCATATGTAAAGTCTTTGAATACAAAAAATGAGGGTAAAGCCTCCACGATCAACTATGGTCTAATCCCTTGCAAAAGACCCGGTATTGTGCGTAAAGAGCATTTCCCCCGCTTTGAAAAAAAAAAAGCGGTTTGCCCTATGGTTTGGAATAAATGTTTAGCCGTAGACTTTGTGCCAAACTTAACAAATATTATAACTATGTAAATGCGACTGTGGGGTTCCTTGTTTATGACGCTTTCACGGCTTAACAACGCAATATCGTTATGAACAAGCAGATCTCGCACTTGATCGCCTTTTAATAAGCCTGGTTGAGTCTTTTTCATAGTTATAGTTTTTTATTATTTTTTATTGTAGGAGTTCAGCAGACAGGTAGACGGCCCACTTGATGGAAAGCGGTTACCATCGCCTATAGACATTTGTAACACCAAAGGTGCTACAAATGCGCTACTGCTCTCTTAAGGGAGACTGGATCCTGGTCACTAATGCCGGAACACAACTCAAGGCGGTTATGGCGACATACTTTAGACCAGGGGTGGTAGCCATCCGGTCGGGCAAATGTCCTACCACCCGGCTGTGGGTTGTTTTGTCGCCTCTTACGACAGGCCACCCGGCCGCAGGAAATTGTATTCTTTCTCCGTTCCTGCACGGATGAAGTTAGTTAGTTCTATTTTATTTAATTTCTTTTTGTTCGTAACGTACTTATTATTATTTTTCAAAATAATTATTTTCAAATTTCAATAATTATAAAATAACATATTATGTACTTATATTAAATTATTCAAAATATGTCTATTCATTGTTTCATGGTGTTCTAATTATAAATAATATTAAATGAACGCTGAACTCATGCAATAAAAAAAACATATACATCTTCATAACAACGACAGTGACTACGTAATTTTAATCCGTTATCCGAGGTAGGAAGCAGCCCTTTGGTGACCTGAAGAGTCGTTTTGGCATTTTGAGAGTTCTTTGTAGAAGCTCCTGGCCTCAGAAACCATTAACCAAAAAGAAACCAAACCACTATTTACTACTGGGATGATTTAAATTCAAATTTGAACCAGGTAAATGGCACTGCAATCGGGTACTTGAATTTAGGTGTTTTTTTTGTTGTTGGTATGTTTTCAAGTTTGTCCCGTAATGCTTTAAATTAACGATTTGACCCAGTAGGTGGCGCCGCGATACTCCTCTTAAACGCTGGACCTGATTTTGATAAAAAAATTTGTTTGCTCAAGTGGATATGAGAATAGTTTAGATTAACATTTGGTTCCGGTAGATGGCGCTGGAATCAGGTTCTAGATTTTTATTTTGTAAAGGCAGAACAACGTCTGCCGGGTACAGCTAGTATATTATGGACATGTATTTTTATACACGTGCAGGTGACGTAGATACAAACCGAGGAAAACTTTGTTAAATGCATCTTAGCATCCACGACGCACAATTTTATTTTCTAGTGTGACTGACATAGTTAACCGAACCATTTATGTTATATATTGTTAATAATACTACTAATAATGTAAATGTAATTTTTTGGAAAATAAACTGAAATAAAATACTTTGGTTAATAGAAAACTTTTATGTGGCAACATTCGACTGCACCTTGCTCGTTCGAAATTTGCGATATCGCGAGTAACTTCTTAATTTATTAGACTTTAAAGTGGACGGTGGGAGTTAGCAGCCACATGTGCCAGTCGGGACGCAATTGGCAATTTGGCTGCCAAATTTCAGTTTGGCAATTATGCTGATTGTTTTTATGGAGGTTCAGGAAGGAAGACCTGTTGGCACGGTATAGGCATTAAACATAAAGGTGCCCTGTACATGTAAAATATCGTGATATAGCGTAAACTCTATGTAACGTCACTCGTTTTAAGGGCAAACTCCCTTAAGCGTCGAGATCACTTGGCTTTGGTTGGTTTAGCGGGGCCTTTAGCTTGCTAGAAGAGCAAAGGAACTTCTACCCCCGCACAACGAAGTGGGGTGTGTTCTCCCAGGGCACACTCCAGGCACTTTATTGCGCTGGATCGACTGGGCGTAACTATGTTCTAAATCTCAGCCTTTTCAATACAAACAAAGCGCAGGGTCGACAGGGAGGAGGGGGTTTTTAGTGGGTATTGGGGTTGATCGCTCGTGTAGCAACGCTCGGAGTCTTCCACACTATTCTGTGACGTCGATCGCGGACGGAGCACTGCCAAGAGCATACTATTGCTGCAGTGTTATCGCCCCCGACCGACGCGTGTCGTTCCCCTAGCAACGACCCAGTTTTTGCGTAAATCGGTTAAGCATTTTCCCTCGCCTCAAAAAAAAAAGCGTGTTTTCCATACCGTCTCAAAAGGAGGCCGCGGAACGAGATAGGGAGAGAAGTGGAATTGCGCGTATTTATGCGCCTCCTCATGGGCACCGGCGTCAGCCGGGAGCTCGGAAGCGCAGATATGCGCAAGACTTCCCTCCCTGAAAATACCGCTTCAGGGGCCCTCTCGCATCAAGGGAGCGGAGGAATCTTCACCCCTGTCGTCGACGTGAGTTAGCTCTGATTCCCGGGGCACTCTCAGGCACTTGTGTGCAAGGATCGGCGTGGGCGTAACTACGTTCTAAGTCTCATGCCTTTCCTGGCATAAGCGCGGGGCGTCGGAGGAGGGTGGTTTTAGTGGGGTATTAGCCCCTGGGTATTTGCCCATCGGTTCGAGTCTCCACACAAGCCGGTGAATTACTGTTTGGATTGCCCTCAGTGGAATGACTCCATGATTGACAACGGTAAATCCTTAGCAAAGGACCCGGTATGTGTGAAATGTATTATCCCCGCCTGAAAAAAAAAACGTGTCTTCCATACAATGATACACTCTATATAGCATTACACCCACTCTCAATAACGACAACAATTAGGTAACAAAAAGTACCTTTTAAGTTGCCAAAATTAGAAAAACTGCGCACGGCCCACTTGACCTAAAGCGGTTATCATCGCCTATTGTCATTTGCAACACTAAAGGTGCTACAAATGCGCTGCTATTCTCTTAAGGGAGACTGGAACCTGGTCACTAATGCCGCAACACAACTTAAGGTGTTCATGGCGGCATACTCTAGACCAGAGGTGGTAGCCATCCAGTCGGGCAAATACCGTACCACGTTCCTGCACGGATAGAAAAAACCTTGGAATTATATAGCGCCTCTAGAAATTGTACTACTGGAATGCGTATACAAGTTTGCCTTTCGAAGAGTGTAAGGCGCTCTTTAACAAGGGTTGCAGTCGATTGCCCTAGAAACCACTCATCAGTTCCCGAGTTGGTATCATTGGGTCTTCTGAAATATACTCTTTCGAATAAAAAAATCGGTTCACAATTAACGGAGAAACCGCGTAATAAATGTACAGTCCAATTAAGAAATTCCTGCTTTTGGAAGTCGGTTAAAAACATACAAAATTTTTCAACACAATACAAAGATAATAAGTATTTCGCTATAATTAAATTTTAATTATAAGTTTGAACATTATTAACGTTCTGTTGTCAAAGACTATACTTCTATAATAATAGATTTCGCCAAGGCTACACTGTTAATTTGACTTGAACAATAAACAAAAGAGTATATATGCGTGTGTGTGTCAAATACATGGTAGTGTGTGTAATGCTTTTTTATGCATAATTAAAAAAAAATATGAGTATTCTGCACTCTTTCTCTATATAAACTGTAAGTGTGCGAAATTTCATACTCCTCCGTTCGCGTAATTTTCGTAAAAAGGGCTACAAAGTTTTTGCTTCTATAATGATGTATTATATGATTTTGCATAAACGCATTTGTTTATAGTAAAAGTAGTTTATTAAACTTTCAAAAGCAGAAAGTATCGCCGGTGATGTAGTTGCGGAAATTGGATTTGTCAAAACCACACAACTTTTGCAATAACGACCCCGAGGAAAGCATAATTGCATGCACAACTCCAGCGCCGTATGTAAAACTTCTGACATTACACGAATTCTATCCATTAATGTATAATTGCAAAAGTTATTAACAAGTCTTTTTTCCGTGCAGGAACGGAGAAAGAATACAATTTCCTGCGTTGGGGCGGCCTGTCGTTAGAGGCGACTTAACAACCCACAGCCAGGTGGTAGGGCATTTGCCCGACTGGACGGCTACCACCCCTAGTCTAAATTATGTCGCCATAACAACCTTGAGTTGTGTTCCGGCATTAGTGACCAGGTTCCAGTCTCCCTTAAGAGAGCAGCAGCGCATTTGTAGCAACTTTGGTGTTGCAAATGTCCATCGGTGATGGTAACCGCTTTCCACCAAATGGGTCGTCTGCCTGTCTGCTGATCTCCTGCAATAAAAAAAAAATCTACGGACTCGAGTTCCGTACCCTTTTTTACAACTTAATTTCGAAGAATTTTTAGAATTTATACACGCTTCTTGGGTATTTTTGTTTTTTTGTGTGACATTTATTCAATGATATTTGTTTTGTGGTGTACCTTAAGAATAACTTATTATATTAATTTATTCTAATTTTAATACTAAACTTATACTAATGTAGAGTGTATCTGTTACATGCTGGTGTTGTGAGGAAGTGCATGTGCAGTGTTGGCCTTATATCTATACTTATATATAGTCCTATCTAGTGCCATGTGTGTTGGTTTTTTCTTTTCTGTGTCTGGGTTATTAATTTTTAGGCTCTTTGTGTGTCTTGGTTTGTTTGTGAAGTGTGCGTGTAATGCAATAATGTGGTACCTTTTTGTGATTATAATAATAAATAATAATAAAAGAATTTAATTGTCACCAAAAATATAACAAACTTTGCCTTAAAATTAAGACTAGATACTAACACCTAGACTAGGCCGAGCCTGTATCCTAGGTGTTAGTTGCTTCCAGTGACGTAATAACTAAATTTTATAACAAATTAAATGTTCTACATTACAAATAAAAATTACAACAAAAAATTGGAGGTAGTTCTGAAATTGTTAATGTAGCGGCTTGATAAACATAAACTTGAATTGTCTACAGAACGGGAATTCTGTATTCTGGGGACTTAGGAACATTTTTCTTTATATACTACTTATATTATTTATATACTTATGAACAATATATATATATATATATATATATATATATATATATATATATATATATATATATATATATATATATATATATATTAAACTATAAAACCTAAGTACTTATTTGAAATGCGACATTTTTAATGACGTTAAATATTGACAGATAACGTATGTGGCATACATTAATGTGGCTATACGCCAACGTGACTTTTTGACGCTTTATATAAAACGCATCCGGCCACAGCCTAAACTTTTAATAGTAACGCAGATGAAGCCCCAGCATTACACGGCGTTGCGGGTATTTATGATTAGGTACTTTGAATTTGAATTTGACGGCGTCTGTGGTTGGGAGGGCTAAGTCTTAGTCGGCCGAACTCGTTGGAACGTAGAAGCTCTGGGTTCGAATCCTGACATGGTAAATTTTGAAAACGGACCTCTGTTATTTACTATGGTCTGGGTGTCTGGGATGGCCCAGACACCCAGACAATAGTAAATAATAGATCAGCCCCAGAGTAGTCCGTTGTATATCACCCATAATACAAGCGTAACTTGCTTAGCCTGCGGATATACAATGTGTGTGTTTGTCTGCCGATTATATATTAAAAAAAAAAATTATATTAAGAATTCTAACTTGCCCACTTCATCCATTATTAAAGAGAGCTAAATCGCAGGTAAAAGCTAGTTTATCTATAGATTGGTTTTGGATTATAGTGCGGAAAGTCTATAAGGTTATTACGATCATCAGTTCACGATATAATCTCATATAACCACATCAAGCAATACAGAATACGCCTTTCAGCCACGAAATTATCATAGACTGCATTTGTTATATATCCCTTATTAATGCGAGCTAAATCGCGGGTAAAAGCTAGTTTATCCATAGATTGGTTTTGGATTATAGTGCGGAAAGTCTATAAGGTTATTACGATCATCAGTTCACAATATAATCTCATATAATCACATCAAGCAATACAGAATACGCTTTTCAGCCACGAAATTATCATAGACTGCCTTTGTTATATATCCCTTATTAATGCGAGCTAAATCGCGGGTAAAAGCTAGTTTATCTATAGATTGGTTTTGGATTATAGTGCGGAAAGTCTATAAGGTTATTACGATCATCAGTTCACGATATAATCTCAAATATTATAATCATATCAAGCAATACAGAATACGCCTTTCAGCCATGAAACTATCATAGACTGCCTTTGTTAAATATATCATGGTAATTAATCAAACAGCTCAGACAGAATTGGGTGTCTCGGCGACTTTACTAATGTTCGCAATGTAATGACGTCAGATAGCGCTTAATCTTAAATCTGCCACTTTATTCTTACCGTTTAAATTCTCGAAATCAACAGTTTTACATCAATTAACAGTGTATTATTCATTTATAATTTGTATATTTGCAATATTAAATACACTGGTAATATTTTCTTGCGGTAGAAAATTTATTATTAAATATTCATTAAGTTTATTATTCGCAATACTTTTCCGGCATGTCAACTAATTTAAACACGAAAAGATGTGCAAAAGAAAATAAATTAAAAATAAATCTTCATTGGTGTCAAGACACACACGTTTTATTAGTAGGTAAAAATATACTCACTCTCGCTCAATCATTCACTCTCACTCACTCATTCTTTCACTCACTCACTCACTCACTCACTCACTCATTCACTCACTCACTCACTTTTTATTTTTTTTATTGCAGGAGTTCAGCAGACTGGCAGATGGCCCACTCGATGGAAAGCGGTTACCATCGCCTATGGATATTTGCAACACCAAAGATGCTACAAATGCGCTGCTGCTCTCTTAAGGGAGACTGGAACCTGGTCATTAATGACGAAACACAACTCAAGGTTGTTATAGCGACATACTTTAGACCAGAGGTGGTAGCCATCCAGTCGGGCAAATGCCCTACCACCTGGCTGTGGGTTGTTAAGTCGCCTCTTAGGACAGGCCGCCCGCCCGGTCGCAGGAAATTGTATTCTTTCTCCGTTCCTGCACGGATAACGCAATCATTCTTTCACACACTCACTCAATCAACCACGCACGTATTCAAACACTAATTTATACATACACTCAACACACATTACACTTCACTTGCATCTCCCTGCGTCAATTCCATTCTGAAATTGTCAAAATTATATGACTAGTTACTTTTTTTTTACAACATTTTTGATTTTTTTTAGGTTTTTATTGTTATGACTAAAAATACAATTTAAATTTTATCCGTGCAGGAACAGAGAAAGAATACAATTTCCTGCGGCTGGTCGGACTGTCGTAAGAGGCGACAAAACAACCCACAGCCAGGTGGTAGGGCATTGCCCGTCTGAATAGCTACCACTCTTGGTTTGGTATGCCGCCATAACAACCTTGAGTTGTGTTCCGGCATTAGTGGTTAGGTTCCAGTCTCCCTTAAGAGAGCAGCAGCGCATTTGTAGCACCTTCAGTGTTGCAAACTTTTTTTCTTTTATTGCAGGAGTTCAGCAGACTGGAAGACGGCCCACTCGATGGTAAGCGGTTACCATCGCCTATGGATATTTGCAACACCAAAGATGCTACAAATGCGCTGCTGTTCTCTTAAGGGAAACTGGAACCTGGTCACTAATGCCGAAATACAACTCAAGGTTGTTATGGCGACATACTTTAGACAAGGGGTGGTAGCCATCCAGTCGGACAAATGCTCTACCACCTGGCTGTAGGTTGTTTTGTCGCCTCTAATATAACGCAAATGTCCATAGGTGATGATAATCATTTTCCATCTGCCTGTCTGCTGAAAAAAATGTATTCTCCTTATTTAAATTTATTTTATAAAGCAAAATCCATTAATGGTTTGTGTGCTGATTTAATATGTACTGATTATTAAATGGGCCGTGTTAATGCTTTTGTGGCCATTTTGCAATAATACAATTATATTTGGTAACTAAGTTTTTGTATTAAATTTATTTTTCTCTTTCTTGAAGATGAGCACTGCCAGAGTAGTTGAAATATCATCAGCAGAGAACATGACAGACATCATGGATGTGGCACATCCTAAATTAACAGTAAGTGTATTTTTGTTATTATGTATGTATTTCTTGGACCGATGCCTTGAGAACCACCGGTCACCGGTTGGGGCTTGATGAGAAAGGCAGAGGATCAAGACATGAATGTGGCATGAACTAGGGAAGGCCTAATTCCAGCAGAGGAGAATCATTTACTGGTCTTGTGGTTTAAGATATGGAGAAGGGAGATATTGGGAACGCTAACACGTAGAAGCTTATTTCTAAAGCTAATATAAATGTGGTGTGAAGAATTGGAAGGTGTGTCGTGGAAGGCCACGACACACCTTCCATAATCAAATTGATCGTGTACTAGCGGAGGGTGATGTCAGGAGCCTTAAGAACAGACGAGTGTGCATGACAAGAGTTATGAATGTCAAAGAAGCAAGTGAGGTGTGTAAGAATGGGTCTAAATGGCGCTCTGTTGTTCGTGCCTACCCCGCAAGGGAACTGGCGTGAAGTTATGTATGTATGTATGTATGTGTGAAGAATTAGCAAATATTTGAAGTAATAGATAACAATGTTATAACACTGTTAGTAGATAAAACCCAAAGCAAACATAATGTTAGAAATAAGAGACAACTCAGATTTTGAGCAAACTTAGTAACTTAAACTGATACTAAAAAAATATCTTCAGCCGTAAATATCTTCATTTTCTCGTTAATGAACGGCTGCTTATAAAATCCCCCTAAAAGCAAATTATGCGAATTTGTAGGACAAATTTTCACCAAATGAGATTTTTACACTCAGCTGATTGCTATGCCAGAATTATTATGTACGTTGCTTTAATTTAATCTATGTCTGTTTCTTAGTTAACGTCTTCAGAGGCATCCTGGGCTGCTTCTCTTCTGTGTTTGGGTTCCTTGTGGGGAGCAGTACCTTCTGGACTGATATCGGAATACTTCGGCAGAAAGAAGACACTGCTTTATTTGGCGTTACCATTGGTGATATCTTGGATACTTGTTGCTTCTAGGTAAAGAATTATAGGTTTAAAATTATTTGTATAAACATTTTTCTAGACATCGATTTAAAAATTATATTAAACTAGAAATAACTGTTAAATTCGATATACTATACTAATATAGGTATTCGTTAATGGCGTTATTTTTAATAATAAACAAGACGCATTTGACCTCAGCCAAAAACTATGATATTATCCCAGATTGAGCTTGAGTGTAGCCGCAGATCTAATTGTACATTAACTAATTCGTTTGGCCGTGTATAAGTATATATTGAAGAGAAAATTATACATATTATTCTTGTAGTAAAACATATTTTTGTTTTATTTATTGAAGTTGGTGATGAGTTTTTTAAAAATGTACATATTAATTTTTTTTCTGTTTTTCAGTCCAAACGTGTACGGTCTTTATGTGGGACGCTTTGTTGGTGGAGTAGCTGTGGGTGCTTTCAGTGTTGCTATACCGCCGTATGTGGAAGATATAGCAGAGAAGCAATTACTACCGACCTTAGCTAATTTCTACCATGTGCATTTTAGCTGTGGTGTATTGTTTGGTTATATTATTGGTGAGTGGTTTTATAAATATTTTCGTCTGAATATACTCCTTACAGATAAATATATGAATGAGTATAGTTATGAAAGTAATTTTCTTTAGATTTTATAATTTCCTATTTCATGACGTTTAAAAAGAACCAATTATTATGAAATACGGTAAATAATGAGCTTTTGATGAAGGTTACGGTGTTTTTAATATGGTAGATGAAGAAATTGTTCATCCTGGATATAGGTCCGTAGATGATGTGAGGAAACCATATAGAATAAAAAGATATAAGTGTATTGAGCTGAAATTCGGTAAGGCATAAGAATTACAAGATACACACAACGTTATTAATAATACGGAGTACAATAATACACAGACTGTCTTACAGGAATCTCTGGTTCCCGTTCTAAATCTTTTTGGAGTGGCAGACCAAATGAAGTTTTCTTCCGTTAAAAATTTTCCAAATCCATAAAATAGATGTAATGTAAAAATACTGTAATGCATTTTTTTTAATATGTCTAAAATACAGAATATTAAAAATTAACAAATCCTAATTAATATCTTTTCAGGTATGGTAGAAAATACGTCCTGGCTGTCTGTACTCTGCGCCAGTATACCGATATCTTTCTTTATAGCCTTCATATTCTTACCGGAATCACCAGCTTATTTGGTATCGCAAGGGAAATCTAATGAAGCAAAAGCTGCTCTAAGATACTTCAGAGGCATTGACAACGATATTGACTCGGAAATCAAGGGATTAAAGGAATACGTGCTTGGTACCCCTAAAAATAGAATAACTTTCAAAGAACTCTTCACAACCAGAGCAACCGTGCTGGGACTTATCGTTTCCTTTGGTCTTATGATATTTCAGCAATTAAGTGGCATTTATCCTGTGCTGTTTTACGCTAGGAAGATATTTGAAACGTTTTCTATCTCCCTAAATCCACCAAACGCTGCAATAATATTAGGTTTCTGTTTAGTCTCTTCAACATATTTCTCCACAATGTTACTAAAGATGTTAAGGAGAAGAGTTCTATTGATGCTATCATTTTCTTTAATGGCAGTTAGTTTGGGATGTCTAGCTATATACTATCATTTAAAGGCATCAAGTTTATCAACCAGTTGTACATGGATACCTTTATTAACTTTATGTTTGTACGTAAGTCTGTATGCTGCTGGTGTTGGGCCAATTCCTTGGTTGATGTTAAGAGAAATATTTCCTCCAAACGCGACTCGACGTGCAACTGCGATTACTGCAGGTGTGCATTGGTTCTTAGCTTTTGGTGCTACGAAATTGTATCAAAATTTAGTCGACATGGTTGGTCCAGGATGGACACTATGGCATTTTGCCGTAACTTGTGTGATAGCAACAATTTTTGTTTATTTCTTTGTACCAGAAACAAAAGACAGGACTCTTGAAGATATTCTGAGCGAGTTTGAAGGTATACATAAAGGAAGAAAGCATAGACATGTATATGAAGTTGAAGCAATTTGAGAAACAGAAAGCTTATTTGTGAACCTAATTGTGTGTAATGTATTTATTGTTCGGAGCTATGTGATGAAAAAGATATCGGTTAGTGTGAATATTTTGCTTTTACAATAATGAATTTGATAATTTAACTTGACATAGAGGAGAAAGTATCATTTTGCCTTGTATTTTTTTTACTATTTTAGGCCAGTTAAAATTAAATAAAATGAAATGCTATTTAACTTAAACCTTATTTGTAACCTGAAAGCTATAAAATAGTAGTATATTGTTTAAGAGTTAGGTTGCTTAATATTGCCTTACCAGAATTATTTCGGCGCCTGATATTGATTTCAACACTACACCAAACGTAAGACTTACAATGGGAAGACCACAGACTACATTAATATAGTAGGAATATTTTTTTCTATGCGGCTGAGTAAAATTTGTTTCTTCTTAAAAATATTTGTATGATTTTTGTGCGTGTTTGAGTGGTTATTTATAATTTATTAAAGAGGGAGACATACATTTTTAATTAGGAATTATCTAGTAACGTCTGGTCGATTACAACGGGAGACCGGAAGGCTGGAGCTTACCTCGCTCAAAGGATTGACCCTGTATTCAGCGAGGTAATGCTGCCAGCCTTCTAGGTATCATGCCCAGCGACAGTGGTCTCTGGTGGGGCTGGACGGGCTTTAGTATAGGTTTTATGTTTTTACTATTGTGTATATATATTATTAAGTTAATTTTGTTTATAGGATAGTTTTATTTTTAGCAAATCAATATTTTACCAATATAGTTCATTAGTAATCATAAATTAATAATATATTGATTTATATGAATGTTTTACGAAAGGAACAACTAAGTTAGAAATATCTTTTTTCATCAATTTTAACAAACTTATTGAACATCAAAAAATGTATTATATGACATTATTAAACCTAAAAGATCAAAGCAAATAAGTGAGTTAGAATTTCACAGTTAATAAAATTGAAGAAACACGATTTACATTAAAATACTTAATTTTTTGTGTTTTAAAAACATGACTTTATATTAGCTTGTAAGTTTAGAATTAATTTATTGATTAAAATCCTAGAAAGATGTTATTGAAAAGTGGTTTTCAATTCTTTACCCGAATTTTTATTTCTAGTTTAAGGGACTATGGGAGCTGCATACGTCTAGTCATCCCAGTGGACAATGAACAACTACTGGCTAGCGCAATGCGAGAACGCACATAATAGTTGCTCTATCTCGCTTGCACTTCATACGTCCCGCTCACACCTTGCGCTATATATTGTACTAGCTGTACGACTTAATATTTGTACTTAAGGCACTGTTTCAAAAATAAATTAGTTTACATCAGCACTCGACAGTGAATACTACTCTTTGCCATCTGAAATATCATTAAACATCTACTTCTCGCTGCTACAGAACTAAGACATGCTAGTAGAAAATAAAATGAAAGTTTACACTAGAAAAAATATTTTGTTTTCGCTTTTCAAAAGAATTCGGTTTCCCAAACTCTCCTAGAATATCGTCTGCGTTTAGGGAAATTGCGCTGTAATATGTCATCACGACGCAGCCTGTAGGGGAGAGACTGTAACGACAGCGGGTCACACGTGACTAGAATTTAGGTAAGGTAATTTTGTTTTTTTGGTATATAGTGTACGCTTGTAGAAACAGTTTAGTAGTTCTTGGAGTTCCAAAACAATTAAAAAATAATTATTATAAAGGAGAAATTTGTTTGTGGGTTTGTTTGTTACCAAATGACTCAAAAACTACTAAACAGAAGTAGACCATATACATTCTACATATACAGCAGTCGTACTTACAGCCATGACGATTGTGTAAGGGTATTTTTGAAAAATAACTTTTTAGTAGTTCCGTTAATGTTGAGGATCACAAAACTTTGATGGTAATTAAGTGATTGCTTTGGAGGATTATTTACAAACGTCAGGTATGTTTCCGTATCTGAACGGGAAGCTCCCGAACGAATCAATTTGCAAGCCGACGGAACGTGAAACAGACACACGTGACATTGTGTTTCCGACAGGATATTTTAAATAACGTTTCACGTTCCGTCGGATTGGAAATTTATTTATTCGGGAGATTTCCGTTCGGACATGAAAAATTACCTGACGTTTGTAAATAATCCCACTGATCTCACAAGATCGGCTTTGAGTACGATGTAAGGCTGAATGTCTGGTTGATCAGCAACCTGGCCAATCCAGCTATTAATTGGAGATCTATCACGTCTCTTGCCATTAACATTCCTATTAACCACAAGTCTCTCTATATTGTCTGGATTCTTTCGTGCTATGTAGTAAAAGTGTTTCAGTATCTGTTGTCGGTATACTACGACAACCTTTGGTTATCCCCAACCTCAAAACTTTTCAAAATCGAAATGCATTGTAGTCAAAATGACTACGAAATACTTAAAATCTTCTATAAAAATATAGTACTGTAATCCTAGTCACGAATTACGACTGTCCCAATGATCAAAATAAAAAAGAAACAAATCCAAACCAAAATACCAACGTCACTTGACGGACATAAATCTAGCTGTCAGAATTTTCATAATGTCTAAAAATATATTACTTTCGGCTCGTAAACTTTCCATGTGACGCCATATTGATTTCCCAGTGGTACAAACCTTAAAGTGAACGAGGTTTTAATATTCGTCCTTAATATTGGAATAGACTAGTGCAGTTCTACGATATTACGTTCCGTCACGATACGATAATTTTCGAGATAACAGTCCGATAAAGATTTGATTTTGGAATTTTATAAGCAAGAAATAGAAAATGTATGACTGTCGAGACACAATGAAAAGTTTAGTAAGGTGACTAATAATGTCCATTGATTTGGCTACGGTATCGTAGAAAATCATTTGATCGTAAATAATTTATTTTATATTTCAAAAAATGCTCATCGGAAATTATTTCAACTAAATGTATATTACTTTCGCCTCGTAAACTTTACATGGGACGCCATATTGATTTCCCAGTGGTACAAACCTTAAAGTGAACGAGGTTTTAATATTCGTCTTTAACATTGGAATAGACTAGTGCAGTTCTACGATATTACGTTCCGTCAAGATACGATAATTTTCGAGATAACAGTCCGATAAAGATTTGATTTTGGAATTTTATAAGCAAGAAATAGAAAATGTATGACTGTCGAGACACAATGAAAAGTTTAGTAAGGTGACTAATAATGTCCATTGATTTGGCTACGGTATCGTAGAAAATCATTTGATCGTAAATAATTTATTTTATATTTCAAAAAATGCTCAACGGAAATTATTTCAACTAAATCTATATTACTTTCGCCTCGTAAACTTTACATGGGACGTCATATTGATTTTCCAATGACACAAACCTTAAAGTGAAGCAGGTTTTAATATTCGTTTCTTAACATCGCAATAGCTAAGTGCAGTTATACGATATTTCGTTCCGTTACGATATGATAATTTTTGAGATAATAGTCCGATAACCATGTTAGTTACATTATCAATTTTAGAATAAAAAAAACTTCTTTATAAATCTGTTCAGATTTGAAGGTTTCCTGTAGTCCCATTTAAAACCTATGTCCAGCATCCGTCAATTCATCTGCCTGTATGTCATAGTCGTTTTTATCGGAATATACATATATTTGCATTTAAATCAATTTGCTTAGTGCAGGGTTCTATCAGGAGGCATATCTCACTCAGACTTTGAAAACCAGGAAACTTAAGATTACATATGTATATGCACGCCCCACTGGTGGACTCGGACCTCCTATTATAATAGAACGGACAGTATGCCCGCCACGCTTGTCTAAGGCAGCTTGGCAGGTTTGAAACATCGGTTATCTGGATGTGTAGGTTTCATCACGATGCTTTCTTTCATCGATGTCATAACGTGGTAACAATTGTACTGTACTACGTGGCACGCAGTAAAACGATAGCTAACATTATTTTTTAAATTCTGCGCTACTTTGTGTCGTAGGAATTTTCCACGTAAAACGTGGATGAAGTCGCGAGTATATCCTAGTATTGTATATTTTTTTATGTTTATGGCTTGGAAACCAGGCCTTTAAGCCAGGCGCAATTGTATTGTAGGCTACAATCGACGCCGTATAACGGAGTTCTTGTGAAAACTCGAAAGGCCACATTTGACTATACAGTTCACATTTCTCATAAAAACACATAATTACTACTCAAAAACTATCAATATCCCACAACTATTGTTCATTTTAGAGTGATTTTACACGTTTTTAGAAAATAAAACTGCACAGCACAACATCCCCTTTCAGTTCCCGCCAAAAACTCTATTGTATATTAAATCGGAGTCAATAATCTTTGTCGCTCCATTCGGTTCCGATACGATTCGTTACTCGAAATTAGTTTATTTCCCATCACTAACGTAAAGGCCGAGTGCGGTGTATTTGCATATTATTGTAACATTACATAACGTAAAGAGTTGTATGATTATGGTATAGTAATGGTTGTCTATGAAGCAATAGGTTTATTAGTCTTTGTGCAAGAACAACACTTACACTACAACTAGTGTATAATCTACGTCGTCCGCGTGGAATTTGCTTTCAAAACCCTCCGATTTTGAAACATTCTTCATTGGTGCTCCGCTCCTATTGGTCTTAGCGTGATGATATATAGTCTATAGCCTTCCTCGATAAATGGGCTATCCAACACTGAAAGAATTTTTCAAATCAGACCAGTAGTTCCTGAGATTAGCGTGTTCAATCAAACAATATAATTAGTATATATTTGGCTACAACAATAAATACTTACATTTTGAATATCGCGATATCTTTTGAATGAAACTTCTGAATTGAATAATTCAAAAAGTTCTAGATAGGTATTGAATTCATCTTGAATATGGAGTAATTTATTTTGATAAGGATTAATACCAAGGTACAAAATAACGAGTTTTTGAAGCGACGGCATTTTAATTATTTAAAAAAATAAAAGAAAACACTTATTGTGAGATAACTACAATAGCTAGACATATGGTTACGCGATATTTTTTGTAGACAATTATATGTTTTGCAAAGTGGTAGTACATTGTTTTGTTCTATAATCAATAGTTTTCGCAGCGCACGCCGTGTAAGGATTTTTTCGGGTCATTTTTCTACACCTTGGGTTACATTATTGGACTTTTAGTAAGAATCCCTAATTTATTTGAAAATATAATATAGCCTATAGCCTTCCTAGATAAATGTACTATTCAACACTGAAAGCATTGTTCAAATCGGACCAGCGGTTCTTGAGATTAGCGTGTTCAAGCAAACAAATAAACTTTTCAGCTTTATATATTAGTACTAGATTCTGTTAAAAAAAACCCCGATTTTGAAACATTCTTCATTGGTGCTCCACTCCTATTGGTCTTAGCGTGATGATTTATAGCCTATAGCCTTCCTCGATAAATGGGCTATCTAAGACTGAAAGAATTTTTCAAATCAGACCGGTAGTTCCTGAGATTAGCGCGTTCGATCAAACAAGTTTATATATTAGTATAAGATTAACGAATAAGGTACACTGGTTAGAAACACAAACGCAAAAATATGTATGTGGGGGTGGTCGTGGTTCTTAGAAATTGGCTCGTTTGGATTAAAACAAATCTTCAAATAAACACTTTAATTTATACACCTTAGAAAACACTTATAATTAACACACGCACCCAAGCACCCTCTTACGCTCTTAACTCGCTTCAGCCAGATCACCGTTCATTCCAAATCAAATCATCATTCATCTCATTCAATTTATTTGCGTTCCGATACAGATCCAACCAAATTTTAACATTCTTACATACATACATAACTTCACGCCAGTTCCCTTGCGGGGTAGGCACGAACAACAGAGCGCCATTCAGGCTTATTCTTACACACCTCACTTGCTTCTTTGACATTCATAACTCTTGTCATGCACGCTCGTCTGTTTTTAAGGCTCTTGACATCACCTTCTTACATGTATGTCGTTTTTCTTGTTCTCTAGTATCTAGTACCATAGCAGAAATAACAATAAGCTCGTTTTCGAAATTTACGATGCCAGAAATTAAACCTGGAGCCTCTAGGCATCAGTGAACTGGGCAAGGTCATTAAACCACAGAGGAGGTCCAAAGAAATGAACTTCCAATATTTCGTCTGGTCTCAAATTTGTTCCTTCCATTAGACTAAATATATCTAAAACAAAGACCTCAGTTTCCTGCCACGCACGACGAGTGCAAGACCTCGTGCGGATTAACAATTCGTAGAAGGGCGTTGGTAGGCGCAAAGTTGGTTTTAGTGTTACCAGATACATTAATTTACAACGAATGTCCCAGCTTTTAATCGACCTCCAAAAAGAGCAGGTGTTCAATCTCAATTCAACTATATGTTTTTTATTATTGTTTCTCCTTCAATTGTGCACCAATTTTTTTCTTTATCAAAAGATTCAGGTGATCCCATTGTTACCAAGTCAGGATCAGATGAGTGGAGGCCAGATAAATGAGAGCAACCTTATAATAGGCACGTACAACGTGTTTCGTATATCTTTTACTAAAGCTATTCAAAAGTATTTGCGTAACCAAAAAGTAGAAAAAAAATTAAAACCGGCCTAAAAAAAAAATTCTACATAATAAAACTACGTTTTAACGGTTTTAAGCGCGGTAATTTTATTTGATTTAGGTTTTTCCAAAAAAAAAAAAATTAACAAGTTGGCGGTAGGCTAAGTAAAACTTTAACAATACTCGTTGACACTTGACATCTTTGTCTTCCGTGATCACGGCCACTGAAAAGTGGCCGAAACTTAAGTCGCGAAAACTTAAGAAAATATTAAATTTCTACATGTTGGTTATGGATCGGGAAATAATACAGCACATATTATGAATACCAGGAGAGTTCTATTCTTGCATTACTACAATAGACGCAAAGTCGTACTATATTCTACTATAATTTAAATATAGAAAACGCCCTACAAAAAGGTTCTTGTTGATATGAGAGGTTTATTTCAACACTACATCTTATATCTCTTTATTTTCCTACAGACGAAGCTTTGTACAACGCAAATCTTTCTAGATAATGGACGGGACATACCCTCTCTGCAGATATAGGTACCAATTTGAATGGATACCTATACAGGTTTATATTAGTGTAATCCTTTCATGTATTTTTAATGTTTATAATTTGTAAGTGCCACTGAATTTCCAATTTTATAAGCTTTACCAAAGTTTTCCAAAAATGGTAAGACCTAACCTAATTATGCGAAGGTTAGAATTTCTTTATTTTTATTTAAACTATGATAAAGTACAATAAAACCTTTATAAGTTGAACTTGAAGGGATACGCCGAAAAATTCAAGTTATAGAGTTTTCAAGTTATGGAGGATTTCGGCTTAAGTGAATTTTGTAAGGAAACATTCGACTTGTAGATATTGCTATGTTCAAGATACAGAGGTCCAATTTATTTTTTCGAGTTATAAAGGGAAAATAAGTATTTAATTAGCTTATAGGGACTCACTAATCATTGCTCCGGTGGTTCGGGCATGTGGAAAGAATGCATGATGAAAGAATGACTAAACAGATATACAATGCAAAAGTGGATGGATGCAGAAGTCGTGGAAGGCCACGACACACTTTCCATGATCAAATTGATCGTGTACTAGCAGAAGGTGATGTCAGGAGCCTTAAGAACAAATAAGCGTGTATGATAAGAGTTATGAATGTCAAAGAAGCAAGTGAGGCGTGTAAGAATAAGCCTAAATGGCGCTCTGTTGTTCGTGCCTACCCCACAAGGTAACTGGCGTGAAGTTATATATGTATGTATGTATGACTTAAAGAGGTTCTACTGTAAACAGACATAATTATGTTCATGGTTGTTTACAGGGATGTACATAAAGCTCATCAGTTTTTTTTTTATATTTTGCACAAAGATGGTTTCCCTCGCGTGAACTTAGAAACCGCATCTTGCGAAAACTATGCCGATTTGCAGGAAAATTATATGTTTATTTCTC
This sequence comes from Dendrolimus kikuchii, assembly GCA_019925095.2. Taxonomy (NCBI): domain Eukaryota; kingdom Metazoa; phylum Arthropoda; class Insecta; order Lepidoptera; family Lasiocampidae; genus Dendrolimus; species Dendrolimus kikuchii. The sequence goes on from CM034412.1 coordinate 15,010,606, forward strand.
TGTCATGAAAGTATATTGTCATAAATAATTAGTAAGAAAGAGGGTAGTCTAAAGGTGACATCAGTCGCGTGCTGTGATTGGAGTTGTGGGAGTGAATTCGGCTATAAAAGGTGGTAACAGCACCACCGTACGTTCATTTCGTGCTTGAAATTCGAGCGAATCACATGTCTGTTACACTCGCCATACAAATGTAATGGATGTATTGTAAATAATATCTTAACCTAACACTATCCCACAATCTATGCATTTTTGTGGTACACTACTGAAAAACTTTCAGACTTGGGTTTTGACATAGTAATTTCAATTTATTTCTAGATGTGTTATCTATCATGAAAATATTATTTTATACACATTAAAAAATAGAAGATATTACAATTTTTATTAATTAGAATTTTACTGTATTCCTAACGCCATCTATCGAAAATTATAAAACCAGTAAGACATGTGTATTATCAACTGGACTGTTACTACTAACGCCATCTGTTCGAAAACCAAAGAACTAATATCGATGTAAACGTGTAAACAAAATGTTGTTTAATTAAAAATACGACGGATTTTCTTGTTTAAATACAAATGAATAATCAGTAATTAGTTAATTAATATTAGGTAGAAAACTTCGCAAGCGCTTCTAAAGCACGGGTTTTTGCTAGTTTTATAGTACGTTTAATCGTCTTTGCTTGATTCCAGCATGACTCCCACATCATAATCAAGTCGAGTATCTATATTTGACGGCCTCTGTCGTTGAGCGGGCTAAGCCTTTGCCGACCTACCTCACTCCAACGCAGAGGCTCCGGGTTCGGTTCCTGGTATAGTAAATTTCGGAAACGTATTTTCTCCGTTATTTACTATGGTCTGGGTGTCTGGGATCGGCCCCAGAGTAGTCCGTTGTATATTACCCATAACACAAGCGTAACTTGCTTAATTTGGGGATATATAATATGTGTGTTTGTCTGCCGATTATTATTATTTATTTATTATATAAATTTTTATCTATTTTAGACTTTTTTCGCCGTAATGCTAATTGGTTTAAATACCTGGCAACACAAGCTTTCACTCTCGCATACAAATCATTGGTTACAACATTCACTTTGATTCTGGGAAGGTTCTATTGTTTTTGGCTTAGGGTAAGCTGAAGGCCTTTTAAATTAAGTAAACTGGAACGCAAAAGAAGTTGTGTGTGCCCTTTTAGTTCTGTGGGCGGTGAGTGGGTTACATAAATGATTTCAAAATCAAAGTTTTATTTGAGGATATTTACGGGTTTCATTGATTAAAAAAAAACAACGACTGAGTGGAGACTTGGCTGAGATGAGAATGTTGCAATGGACTTGTGACCTTACAGGAATGGATAAGGTGAGAAATAAGTACTGTAATACTTGCAACAACTCAGTAGGGTTGATGGTAATTCACTCTGCTCCCCGGGGTGGCCCAGTTACAGAGCGTAGGGGCGTCATGGTGCAGTTACTCTGTACGAGATCCCATGACGCCCCGTAAAAGCGCTATAAATGGGACGCAGGTTTAGGTTTAGTGGGTAGTTTGGCGGCCGTTTCTTGCGACAGCTTCTTTTTAGAAGCGAGCGTGGGGGACCGGTCGCTGAGAGTCCCACACACCCTCGATGCAGGCCTTATGTCTGCATTTTGGCCCTTCCCCCGAAGGACCCGAGGATGGCGTCGAAAGACATTCCCTCTGCGTTATCAAAAAAAAAAAAGGGTTGATGGTAATAAAAGAACAGCAACTGGTCACTATCAGGGCGTTCCATTAGTAGCTTACAACGCCCAAAATGTTCAGTTAGCCGTTCCACCTGGCGACCACGGCCGTTGTGGTCGTGGCGAAAACGTCACTAATGACGTCATCATTTTCGGTCACACAACGCTCACAACGGTGGGTCGAATAGCCGTTCCACTTGGGTATGTAATTGTAACGCCGGCAAGCAAGAGGAACGGATAAATCGCGGTCGTGAATGTAGTGGTTGTGAATCCCTAATGGAACATTTTTTTATTTTTTTTTATTGCAGGAGTTCAGGCAGACGGCCCACTCGATGGAAAGCGGTTACTATCGCCTATAGACATTTGCAACACCAAAGGTGCTACAAATGCGCTGCTGCTCTCTTAAGGGAAACTGGAACCTGGTCACTAATGCCGGAACACAACTCAACGTTGTTATGGCGACATACTTTAGACCAGGGGTGGTAGCCATCCAGTCGGGCAAATGCCCTACGTACCTATAGGTACTTATAATCAGAGAACCTTGCGGTTTTAACACATTTCGTACACTGACTCTACACAAACATTTTTAGAAGACCTCGCCATCCCTCCAACAATTTCACAGTACAAGAAACTTAGCAAATTGGCACAACCGATAGCAGATTGAAGTCAATTGATGAACTATTTTAATTAAAAGGGTTATGAATAATAAGAATTTGATAGATTATTGTTTGGAAATTTTAAATTGAATCACTCAACCGGTGCAAATATGCAACCCTCAGTGAGACTTATAGTTTTGCCGTTTGCTGTTGAGACACTTGGACCGTGGGGTCCTGAGGCCATGAGCCTCTACCAAAATTTATCAAAACAACTCATTGACTCTTCTGGTGTGGCGATCCAGCGAGGAAACATAGCCAGCCTTCTGGGCACCTTACCCATAGAAGACTGTGATCTAGGCTCAGTATTCTACTTATAGTCTTGAGGGGCTATGGGTAGTATACAATACAAATAAGTTTAATAAATGATCTGTTAATATTTCATATATTATACTTGATAATTTATATTTAGAGTTTTAAATATTAAACTACTAAAAATAAAAGTATTTTAAAAATATATATACAATAATAAAAATCTGTACTAAAGTCTGTCTAGCCCCACCAGGCCACTGTCGCTGGGCATTGTACCTAGAAGGCTGGCAGCATTACCTCGCTGGATACAGAGGCTAATCCTTTGAGCGAGGTAAGCTCCAGCCTTCCTTCCAGCCTTATGTATTTTGAAATATATTATTTTATATATATGACTATTTTAACTATGTATATATGTATTTGTTGCCTTTTTCCTGCTCCACCTACATTGCGTCTTTTTTTATTGCAGGAGTTCAGCAGACAGGCAGACGGCTCACTTGATAGAAAGCGGTTACCATCGCCTATGGACAATTGCAACACCAAAGTTGCTACAAATGCGCTGCTGCTCTCTTAAGGGAGACTGGAACCTGGTCACTAATGCCGGAACACAACTCAAGGTTGTTATGGCGACATACTTTAGACCAGGGGTGGTCGCCATCCAGTCGAGCAAATACCCTACCACCTGGTTGTGGGCCGCAGGAAATTGTATTCTTTCTCCGTTCCTGCACGGATAGATCCTGTCTGTTTTTGTAATTGTATATTTTGGTGTGCAATAAAGTGTTCTCTCTCTCTCTTTCTCTCTATGTATTTATAGTACTACCTTTCGTGGCAGAGATAAGAATTCAAATTTATTTAACCAAACTTCTCATTACATGACATAGCTATAACAAAAGATTGTGCTAAGTTACCTTATCCTGGTTGTCACGTTCTGAGCGAGATATGACTCCTAAAGAACCCTGCACTAGGCAAAGCCTGTACCGCAGGGATCATATCATTTATATATACATAAAATGAAATATTATTCAATACATATTTATACATATTTTTTCTGATGCCGCGTTCGTAATACCGAAGTAAGAAAGAGAGTTGGTCTGAAAGAGAGTGTCGGGGTGAAGGTAAGGAAAGGAATGCTCCGGTGGTTCGGGCATGTGGAAAGAATGCATGATGAAAGAATGACTAAACAGATATACAATGCAAAAGTGGATGGATGCAGAAGTCGTGGAAGGCCACGACACACCTTCCATGATCAAATTGATCGTGTACTAGCAGAAGGTGATGTCAGGAGCCTTAAGAACAGACGAGCTTGCATGAGAAGAGTTATGAATGTCAAAGAAGCAAGTGAGGTGTGTAAGAATAAGCCTAAATGGCACTCTGTTGTTCGTGCCTACCCCGCAAGGGAACTGGCGTGAAGTTATGTATGTATGTATATTTATAGTATGGAAGTGTGAGCGCTTGAGTGTGTTGCGTCTGTGTGCGTGCATTGGTGAGTATGTGTGTGTGAGTGTGCATGTATTTGTATATATTTAAGACACAATACGCAGTTGTACCTTATCTTCCAGAAATGCAAATATATCATTCCTTTATCCAATATTGGCAGCAATAAGGACATTTTAACTCGGCTCCAGGGGACATTTACATGTGAAAGGGAGGCAAGAGGCACCTGCCTTCATTTAGACATAGGGAAAGAAAAAACTTTGTTACAGACAGACTTTTTCTTTGAATTTTGATGAGCCACCGCATTTTTGTTACATACTGCGCTCACGTGCAGCAAGTATGGTAACTTACATATTACCATTTTACTATTTCAAACTCGTAGCTTAAAAAAATATTGGGCCCCAATTTCCAAAGAATACTTTAAAAATGCTTCCGGGCATCCGAATAATATTTTTTTCATTTTTTATTGCAGGAGTTCAGGAGACAGGCAGACGGCCCTCTTAGTGGAAAGCGGTTACCGTCGCCTATGGACATTTGCAACACCAAAGGTGCTACAAACGCGCTGCTGCTCTCTTAAGCGGTATTAGAACCTGGTCACTGATGTCGGAATACAACTCAAGGTTGTTATGGCGACATACTTTAGACCAGGGGTGGTAGCCATCCAGTCTTTTTTTTATATTGCAGGAGATTAGCAGACAGGCAGACGGCCCACTTGATGGAAAGCGGTTACCATCGCCTATGGACATTTGCAACACCAAAGGTGCTACAAATGCGCTGCTGCTCTCTTAAGAGATACTGGAACCGTATTACATCCGCTAGCATTTCACTTACACAATCACATCAATATAAGTAGAATAGTTCATTGGTCCGGCCTTTTGATATTGTCTTTTTTAATATATTCACATGAAGTTCACAATACGATGGCTCGTAACAAAGTCTTGCAACCGCCACGACTCCGCTGCACTTCGCGCGTCCACCGTGTTGGGGGGAGGGAGATAGACATATATACACATTACTATAGTCAGAGAGAGAAGAGTATAGTATGTAATGTATGAAAGTTGAAAGCCTGGCAACCGCGCTTGAAATTCCCGCTTAAATAATAAACAAATTTACAGACGAATTTAAAACCTTCCGCCTTTTTGAAGGTGGTTAAAAATAAGATTTTCAGAAGAATAAAAACAAGCTATTTTACGTTATATTATATTTTAGATTGTAAACCGTTGATTCCGTCCTCCAAGTGTCGCCGTCTCAACTGCTGAGAGAAATACAGTGCAGAGACTCACTGAAAAGTTAGTGTTTCTTTTGGTTTTTTGTTTTCATTTAGGGTATAAGACTTTTGTTGGGAATAGAATGATATGCATTATAATCATAAAAAAAATAACCATTGCCAAAAACCACATGAAAAATGTCTAAGGTCACGTATCCCATATGCGAGGTAGTCCTTTTTAACCGACTTCAAAACGGAGGAAATTCTCAATTCACTTGTATGTATTTTTTTCAAAAGTATCGACTCACCTAAAGGGGCTAAAGAGGTAATTTCCACTGAGTCATACGATGAACATGACAAGTATCAACATAACGTGGAATTATATGCCTTGTCTTACAACTACCAATATATCCAGACACGTGCCAACTTTAGGCCCTCTGATCAGCTTAAAATATACATATAATAAACAATATTTATATACTTTATGTAAAGTCTTTAAATTGGAAATGGACAGGACATAAAAGTTGGAAAGAAGACAACAGATGGACACAGAAAATCTGTGATTGGTTACCCAAGGATGGGAAGAGAGAAAGAGAAGGCCCAGAAAGAGAAGACTTTCGCAAATAGAGATAGAAAAAATTAGAGAAGAATAGCCGGAAACAGGGAAAATATTGGGGAAGGCCTACGCTGCAGAGACGTCTTGCATTATTTAATATAAAAAAAAATATTTATCATTTTTATAATAACTGTAATGGTAGAAATAAAGCTGTTTATTTTAATTTATTTATATATTTTAAAATGTATTTAACACCGCTAAACTACATATTTCTGCAAATTTCAATCAAAATTTCAAATAAACTTTCCATCGATACGTTCTTTATTTTTTATTGCTGAAGCACAGTACACAGGCTGACGGCCCAACTGTCATGGAAAGTGGTTACCATCGCCTATGGACATTACCAATATCAGAGGTGCTGCCAATGTGTTGCCGGACATGAATAAGAAACTGGGACCTGGCCACTGATGCTGGAACACAACTCAAAGTTGTTATGGCGGCATACTCTAGACCAGGAGTGATAGCCATCTAGTCGGGCAAATGCCCTACAACCCGGCTGTGGGTTTTGTCGCCTCTTACGACAGGCCGCCCGGCCGCTGGAATTTCTGGTCTTTCTCCTTTCCTTAAATATCTTTCTATGGTTGTACTAGTGTTTATTTTTTTTTAATCAATACGATATCAAGTATCATATTCTGTTCGCTAGTTTTTCAAGCCGTATGTCAGACATGTAACTAAAGCTCGCGCTACACTCTTGTCGGTACGCGTTGGCATTCAACATTCTCTCGCTTTGAGTGGATTTACACCTCATCGTGTATTCACCTAACAGGATGATGATATTTAATACAATAGTAACTCACGGATAAAGGGCCTTTGAGAAATATACAGAGGTACTTTTTCGTACTTTGCAATGTTAGCATATTTGCTGCGGGTTTTGCACCTTATAAAATTGAAAATTTTAGATTACTCCCATTTACCAAACACGTCTAGATCCGCCGGTTCGGCGGCGGAAATAGCTGAATTACTCAAGCGCAACTATGCAACCCTCTATGAGAGTTATATGTTTAGGCCGTTTGCTGTTGAAACACTTGGAGTGTGGGGTCTTGAGGCCCAGGGCCTTGACAAAGAAGTTTCTAAACAACTTATTGATTCTTCGGGAGATCCGAAGGCTGATTCCTACCTCGAATATAGGATCACTAAGGCGATCCAGCGAGGTAACGTAACGTAACGTTCCCAGCCTTCTGGTAACCTTACTCATTGACTTCGATGACCTAGGCTCAATATTCTACTAACCGTGGGCAGAAGGTTAGATTTTTTTGTCTGTTTGTCGTTTTATATACTTCTTCCGGGTTCACGTAAAAACTACTAGGCCGATTTCGATGCGGTTTTTGCTGATCGATAGCTAGCTCTTAGACTAAACTCTGCGCTACTTTTTATCCTAGGAATACCGCCAAAATTTATCTACAAATGACTTAAAATGGCCAGATTGAAAAAAAATCGAATTCCAATGTGATTTTTTCACTGATTGATAGCAAATTTTATGTAATAAAATGTGCGATTCTTTTTATTCCAGAAATCCCGCGGGATTTTTTTCCGGGAGCGGTTTAAAGTTGCATGCGGATGCATAAAAATTGGCTTATTCCAACATAGTTTCCATTAAAATGATAGCTTACATACTTTCTTTAAATGCTGCGGGACCCCCGCGGTAATTTCGTGAACGAAGTCGTGGGCAAATCCTAGTCACATTAATTTTTTTTATCCGTGCAGGAACGGAGAAAGAATACAATTTCCTGCGGCCGGGCGGCCTGTCGTAAGAGGCGACAAAACAACCCACAGCCAGGTGGTAGGGCATTTGCCCGACTGGATGGCTACGACCCCTGGTCTAAAGGATGTCGCCATAACAATTTTGAGTTGTGTTCCGGCATTAGTGACCAGGTTCCAGTCTCCCTTAAGAGAGCAGCAGCGCATTTGTAGGACCTTTGGTGTTGCAAATATCCATAGGCGATGGTAACCGCTTTCCATCAAGTGGGCCGTCTGCCTGTCTGATGAACTACTGCAATAAAAAAAATATGTTTATAGAACAATGAAGTTTTCCTGCCAATGAAAATTTATCAGGTAGCGGTTAGCCGCGTAGAGTTAACATCGATAGTAACGCGAAGCGTGGTAACCCGAATCCTTACCGTAGTCGTAACAAGGGTAACTTTCAAAACTTACTATTGGTTCAATTTTTTTTATTTTTTTATTGCAGGAGTTCAGCAGACAGGCAGACTACCCACTTGATGGAAAGCGGTTACCATCGCCTATGGACATTTGCAAGGAGACTGGAACCTGGTCACAAAGCCGGAACACAACACAAGGTTGTTATGGCGGCATACTCTAGACCAGGGGTCGTCGTCATCGAGTCGACTCTACCACCTGGAAAAATTGACATAAACTCCATACATCTAATGTCAAAATTGAGCCGATGATAGGGCAAGTGAAAGAATAATAAGGCAGGAACCGGCCAAATTATGAGGAAGATGGTGTGTGCGATGGGCCTTTTAATCTACAATAGACTGCCAAATAAAATAAAAGCATATATTAAATAATTATCGTATATTTTATATAATTTCTTTCCATTCCTTTAAACCTTCCAGCCCGTCCTTATTCTCGCCGCATCAAAAGTGAAGATATCACCATTTTGAAAACTTAGAATAAAAATTAGTCTAACTATTATAGTTATGCCACAATAAGTGTTCTTTTATTTTAAAAATCTAATTAAAATGCCGCCGCTAGAAAAGGCTCTAAATTTGTATGTTGGTATTCATCCTTATCAAATTAAATTACTTCATATTCAAGACTGCTTCAATACCTTTATATAACTTTTTGAATTATTCAATTTGGACATCCCATTCGAAAGATATCACGAGTTTAAAAATGTAAGTATTAGAACACGCGACCGTGACGCTTTTTCGTGAGCGAGAAATCGTAAGACCCCGTCTATATAGAAGTTTCACTTCAAAAACGCTACGACAAGAGCCGCAAGCCCTGTTCCGTCTCAGTACGTTGTTCGCACCACACGCTTAAATTCCATCGCTCTGCCGTTATAAAAAAAACCGTTCTTACAATCAAGACTGTGCGCAACGTCTCGCGAAGTAACAATATAAATATAATAATAGCTGTGCCCGCGACGTCGTCCGCGTGGAATTTGCTTTCAAAACCCTCCGATTTTGAAACATTCTTCATCGGTGCTCCGCTCCTATTGGTCTTAGCGTGATGATATATAGCCTATAGCCTTCCTCGATAAATGGGCTATTCAACACTGAAAGAATTTTTCAAATCAGACCAGTAGTTCCTGAGATTAGCGCGTTTAAACAAACAAACAAACTCTTCAGCTTTATAATATTAGTATAGGTAACATAAATCTTTGGTGCCATGGAAGACGGGGCGACCATTAGTTTGGGACGCAACGTGCGTTGATACTTTGGCAGCGTCCCATCTTCCCGATACGGCTGTGGTAGCTGGTCCAGCTGCCGCCCGGCAACAGGACCTAAAACGCCTCAAATATGCATCCGTTGGTAGTGGATACATATTTGTGGCTTTTGGTGTCGAAACTCTAGGGTCATGGGGTCCAGAAGCCCATCGCCTTTACATACATACATACATAACTTCACGCCAGTTCCCTTGCGGGGTAGGCACGAACAACAGAGTGCCATTTAGGCTTATTCTTACACACCTCACTTGCCTCTTTGACATTCATAACTCTTGTCATGCAAGTTCGTCTGTTCTTAAAGCTCCTGACATCACCTTCTGCTAGTACACGATCAATTTGATCATGGAAGGTGTGCCGTGGCCTTTCACGACTTCTGCATCCATCCACTTTTGCATTGTATATCTGTCGCCCATCGCCTTTATCGAAACTTATCAAAACGGTTGATATATATCTCATGAGACCAAAACGCTGACCTGTACTTTGGGCAACGCATAAGCGCCGCCATACAACATGGTAACGCGGCCCGCGTTTTTGGACCGTTCCCTACTCACGGTGATTTAGGACCCATTTACTATTTGTAATTTTTATCTTTTGTAAATTAATTTGTGTAATACTTAAAGAAATATAAAAACTCGTCGGACCTGTTCTGGGGCTGAAGAAAAAAAGAGCAGCAGCATACGGTGAGTTCCTTCTGCTCCCAATATTGAACCAACTTAGTATACAGTTCATGACCACCCCTAATCAAATGGTGAATTAATTTTCCCATCAGAATCGGTCTGTGATGTCAGAGAGGTTGCGACTTGGGACCCCGTTACGTACTACGGAGATTTACGCAAGATCTTTTTACTAGCCCTTTCTGCAATACATCAACTTTTGCTATGACTGCTAGTATCCATAAAATATGACCAAATAAAGTAACATAAATCTTCATGCGTTATGAATAATATAACACAGATGTTCCCACCGTGCCCTAACGCGATGAATTTTTGATGAGACTCACTCACCTTTATGAGATTTAAATAGCCCCACTCCATTCATTGACCCCCAAAATTAGTTTTGCGGATGATAACAGAAAAGTCAAGATTTTTTTATAGCTGGAGTACAGCAGACAGGTTAACAGTCCACCTGATGGAAAGCGTTTACCGTTGCCTATAGAGATCTGCAACATCAGAGATCCCTCTACACCATTTCATCTTCAGATTACAGGACGCTCTGGTCTACACCATCGTTTCACAATGGAAACGCTACCAGTGCGTACTAAACGTTTCGCCTTCACGTTCCTTCTGCGTACGGCAGGATTGTGGAATGCACTACCAGAGTCCGTGTTTCCCGAAAAGTACAATCCGGGTGTCTTCAAATCTCGTGTGAATAGGTACTATCTAGGCAAGCATGCTCCATCTTCGACGGCATCATCGCCCGGCATTCGACGTGATCGTGGTCCACCTACAAACCTATTTAATAATAAAATAAGAGATGTTGCCAACGCGCTGCCGGCCTCGAAGAAATTTTATGACACTCTTTTTGAAAATGTCCATATCGTAGCGCTGTGGGAAAACCTCGGCTGTAAACTCATTCCAAATCCCAAAGGTATGCAAGAGAAACGTTCTACAGAACCGTTGCGTACATGAGCGAAGCGGCTCAAGGAAATAGGGATGAATTCTAAACCGATGGCGAGCGGTGCGATGGTAGAAAGAGGACGAAGGCACCATTCTAAACAGTTCATCGGAACACTCCCCGTTATACAGTCGGTAAAATACGCAGAGAGAAGCGAAGTCTCTCCTAAGGCGAAGCGTATCTATACCGTCTTTGAGTATGAGATCATCAACAACGCGAACGGCTCGACGTTGAATACAGTCCAGGGGATCAAGCTGGAAGAAATTGGAAGAATTTTTATTATTCCACTAATTTCACACAGCCTTACATTATACATTTAGAAAGGCGACATATTTTAAAAACAGCACATGAGCCAATAATAGATCCTACTTTGTAGACCAAACTTATACAAAGAAATGTATATATATATATACATATATATATATATATATATATATATATATATATATATATATATATATGTGTGTGTGTAGTTTCTGCCCGTGACTTCGTCCGCGTGGAGTAGTAAAAAAAGTAAGATTAACCCCCCCTCCCCATTTTGAAAAATTCTTCATTGTTGCTCCGCTCCTATGGGTCTTAGCGTGATGATATACAGCCTATAGCCTTCCTAGATAAATGGGCTATCTGAGACTGAAAGAATTTTTCAAATCAGACCAGTAGTTCCTGAGATTAGCGCGTTCAAACAAAAAAACTCTTCAGCTTTATATATTAGTATAAGATATATGAGTTCTAAAAACTGGATTAAGCTCAGCAAAATGTCCATCTGTTAAACCAACGCTGATCTTCCACTTGAACCTAGAGCCTAGAGCGAAGACACTGCAAACTATACATTTATTAATAAATTATTGAGATGACAGTGTATAATGTTTCTATCCGTGCAGGAACGGGAAAAGAATACAATTTCCAGCGGCCGGGCGGCCTGTCGTAAGAGGCGACAAAACAACCCACAGCCAGGTGGGTACTTGCCCGACTGGATGGCTACCACCCCTGGTCTAGAGTATACTGTCGAAACAACCTTGAATTGTGTTCCGGCATCAATGGCCAGGTTACAGTCTCCCTTAAGAGAGCAGCAGCATATTTATAGCACCTTTGGTGTTTTTTTTATTTATTTTTTTATTATTATGTATATCTCTACGGACTCGAGTTCCGTACCCTTTTTTAATACTTAATTTCTATGAAAAATTTGAGACTCTGTACACGCCTATTGTTTGTTTTTGTTAGTGTATGTGACATTATATGTAGTAAGTTTTCTGTTTTGGTGTACCTTAAGAATAACTTATTATATTAATTTATTCTAATTTTAATACTAAACTTATACTAATGTAGAGTGTATCTGTTACATGCTGGTGTTGTGAGGAAGTGCATGTGCAGTGTTGGCCTTATATCTATACTTATATATAGTCGTATCTAGTGCCATGTGTGTTGTTTTTTTTCTTTTCTGTGCCTGGGTTATTAATTTTTAGGCTCTTTGTGTGTCTTGGTTTGTTTGAGGAGTGTGCGTGTAATGCACCTTTGTTGTTACAAATGTCTATAGGTGATTATAACCGCTTTCCATCAGGTGGGCAGTCTGCCTATCTGCTGAACTCTGCAATAAAAAAATAGTTACATTTTACAAATAATTATGACAAAGTTCATGTATGTACACCCCCCAAGAATATTAATCACGTATATAATAGATTTAAAAATATATTCTTCTGGTAGAGATATGATGGTGTTTTCTTCTTTACTAGTGGCCCGCCCCGGCTTCGCATGGGTATCTAAAAAGAACTTTTTACTTTTTATTAAAGCCTATATCAACCGGGCATAGTGTAGCTTGTCAACAGTAATACCGCTTCGGGGGGCCTTTAGCTATCAAGGGAGCAAATGATTCATCACCCCCGCTGACGAAGTGGATGTGTTCTGATTCCCGGGGCACATTCAGGCACTTTTTGCGCTAGATCGAACTGGGCGTAACTACGTTCTAAGTCTCAGCCTTTCCTACATAAAATGCGCGGGGCACATGGGAGGAGGGTGGTTTTAGTGGGTAGTGGTTGTTGCTCGTGCAACTTCTCGGAGTCTCCACACAAGCCGGTTGATTACTGTTTGGATTGCCCATTAAATTAAGGGAAAAGCCTCCATGATCAACTATGGTCTAATCCCTTGCAAAGGACCCGGTATTGTGCGTAAATAGCATTTCCCCCGCCTCAAAAAAAAAGGCTTGTCAACAGTGAAAGAATTTTTCAAATCGGTTCAATAGTTTCGGAGCCTATTCAATGCAAACAAGCAATCAAATCTTTCCTCTTTATAATATTAGTATAGATAACATCGAAAAACAAGCAAGCTAGATGTAGGTAATTTTTGACGGGTTCTCATTTTAACCCTTAAGACAATTGTCGATATACCAAAAAGCCGCAAGACTAACACTATCACTATCTCGTAATATACCAAGAAAATATACCCGTTTCATACAAATCATACAACTCCTATATAAACAGAGTGAGACAACAACACAATTGACGATCACGTGCACAAACGCGATCTGCACTCTCATCGCGGACACATATGTGCTAATAGTGAGCTAAAGGCAAAACAGATGATGATGTTGAACCGTCTGCCAATTTGCTTATTTGAGAATATTAAAAAAAAAAACATATTAACTATCTCTGTACGCTAGTTTGTAAACTTTAGTTTGTAAGATCACAGCTGTTAACCTCCCAAATAAAATAAAATAAAATAAAATAAAATAAAATAAAATAAAATAAGACGCCAAAGATTAATCATGCAGAGAATGCGTCAAGGTGTAACGCATACGCCCTAATGGTGTTTACTCCGATAGAAGGAAAGCTCGTTTCGGGTAATGGCCTGTGAAAATTACAGTAATCAAGAGCCCGCGATAATGACAGAGCGACTTTTCCCTGAATTGAGTAGCGGCGTGAATGGCCTGCTTTATGTGTACAGACGGACATTTAAAGGTTATGTTCATTGTTTCAAACACAGTTACCTATAGGACTTTGTTCAGGTCACAGTGGGATGCTCAACAGGCCTAAGTAGCACTTCACACCGGCCGGACTGGTTGTACTATACTCGTATTGTATTACCAAAAAGTACAAGTGTAGGCAAGGCTTAGAACCGGTTTAAAATAAACCAGTTTTAATCTGTTATAACCGGTTTTAGTCAAATATTTCGTTCGTAGTGTAAACCTTAAAGAGAGTAATAATACTAATCGGCAGACAAACAAACATTCATATACAATGGAAAACTTTGAGTTCGATCCCAGACACCCAGACTATGCTAAATACATACATACATAGCTTCTCGCCAGTTCCCTTGCGGGGTAGGCACGAACAACAGAGCGCCATTCAGGCTTGTTCTTACACACCTCACTCGTTTCTTTGACATTCATAGCTCTTGTCATGCATGCTCTTCTGTTCTTAAGGCTCCTGACATCACCTTATCACTATGGTAAATAACGGAGAAAATTGGTTTAAAAGTTAAGCGTGCCAGGAATCGAACCCGGAGCTTCTGCGTTGCAATGAGGTAAGCCATCAACGGCTTAGCCTGCTCAACCACATAGGCCGTCGAGAAAGTATTATATTGTTACGAGTTACAGGACTCGAATTAAAATTCCGTTAGAATTACTATAGAATTTATTAGAACTATACAAACACGTATAACACAGGTACAAATATAACTGAACACAATCAGTTCAAACGTAATGCTCGATTCAATAACACGCGCAAAGTCCGTCACTGTGTAGATTATCGAATGTACACACGTCTTGTCTCGCTAGTGGTTATCGCTTGACTGCCGATCTTTCCATTGGGCTATTGCTTTATACAGCACCGATACAATACGGCTGCTCACCCGCGTAGATGGAATTTCTTAGAATCAGTTTGACACCTGTCTAATGACTGCCATAAAATATTACAATACACAACAGGCTGTTTTTATAATTACAAATTTTAAACACAAAGTATACAAAAGAAGTCCAAATGCGGAAAGGTAATAAAGTGTGTGTTTTATGGTTTGCAGGTGTGCGTCCACTTTTGTCGGCGTGTAATAATATAAAGCTGAATTAACCGCTTTATTCCACGAGAAGAGGACGTGTCACTCTATTTCAATGTGTTCATATGCAATAAAAACATGCTGTACCGTCTGGCACCATATCCCATCTCTTCTATCCTTTTCCTCTTTTGTCTGATTCCTCTTATCCCACTACCCTCTTTATCCCATTCTAAAAGCATTGCGTTGGCTTCGCCCCTGGTGTTGCAAACTTCTATAGGGAACGGTAACCATTTTCCATTAGATAGGCTGTGTACCCGTCTGCCAGCTTCGTGATAAATAAGAAATTGTCAGGTAACGTACGTATTTGTATATGCACTTGGTGCGTACAAAGAGGACCACCATGACCCCCTTGCCGGAGGACATCTTTTCCCTACCCCGCATACCGCAGACGCCCATAGCTCACGCAGTTAGTGGCTAGACGTCGGACGGAACATACATACATACATAGCTTCACGCCAGTTCCCTTGCGGGGTAGGCACGAACAACAGAGCGCCATTCAGGCTTGTTCTTACAAACCTCACTCGCTTCTTTGAGATTCATAACTCTTGTCATGCGCGCTCGTCTGTTCTTAAGGTTCCTGACATCACCTGCTAGTACACGATCAATTTGATCATGGAAGGTGTGTCGTGGCCTTCCATGATTTCTGCATCCATCCACTTTTGCATTGTATATCTGTTTAGTCATTCTTTCATCATACATTCTTTCCACATGCCCGAACCACCGGAGCATTCCTTTCCTTACCTTCACCCCGACACTGTCTTTCAGACCAACTTCTCTTTCTCTTCTTACTTCGGTATTACGAACGCAGTCCGCGAACGTCACTCTGCAGATTTTGCGCAGTGCTCGTATCTCGACCGCGTTTACTCTACTTTCATGCTCTCTTTTCCATACCCAACTCTCGCTTCCATACGTGACTGTAGGTACCAGCACCGCGTTGGACGGACCGGACGGAACATGCCACACAAAAAGCAGCCTTAGAGGCTGGAACTACCAATTGACTACTCTATTTCACCATTCGACTACTACACTCGCTACTATTCAAATTTGTTGTATCGTAATAATAAGAACAGAGAGAGATAGAGTAAGAAGAAATACAGTCCATATCGAGTTTTACGAAGTATTTATGGAAGAAGCAACTGCCACCAACAACACTAACACAATTAATAACACAGACATACTAACTACTACTACTAGAGCAGGAATATAAGACGTGTTATGGCGAAAAATCAGAAGCTGAAGTTATGGCTTCTTTATCATAAGAACAACTTGTTCCCAACCTGGTATTATTTTCGTTCAATACATTTATAGTGGTGTATGGATAGTCCATTCTATTCTCGTCACGTGAAGGCCTTTTGACCGTGGGCGCCCGTATTGTGGACAGGGGCCAAGAGCCTCTTCAATGTCCCAGCCAGATATCTTAAAAGCATGGAGTCGATTTTTTATTGCAATAAATTACCATTATTTTATCCATACTAAAATTATGATTTTATTTACTGGTTAAAATGTAAATTATATATAATTAATAGAATAAATTTGTGGAGGAATCGGTTTGAATTAAGGCATGGAACCGGTTTTAAATTATCAGATTTTAATCGGTTATAACCGGTTTAAGTCAAATATCTCATTCCGAGTGTAAATCATAAAGAGTATATAAATCTGAATCAACCGGTTTATTCCGGGAGAAAAGGAAGTATCGTTCTATTTCTTTTAACATGTGTGTTGTGGACAGAGAGCACCCACCTGACCCGCCCGCCGGAGTAGACCTCTTCACGCCCTGCATAACACCAACGCTCATAGCTCGTACAGTTAGCAGCTAAGTGTCGGACGGAACGTGGTACATAGGAGCGGCCTTGGAGGCCGTGCTCACTTCCTCATTCGCTTTACTTTGCTCACATACATATAGCACAAACACTCTCTGTATTTCTTCTATGTATAGTTTAATTATAAATAACGCCAATAATATAATATAGTCCACATCGAGTTTTATTTGAAAGAAGCAACTGCCATTAATAACGTGCGACCGAAAATTAGTTATACCATAGGGCTGTGTTTTGAAGGTATGCTGTAAAAACCGTTCAAAACCAGTTTATTCAACAAAACCTATTTAACGAACTTTTGTTACAAAAAAATTTAAAATATAATTATTCATATATATATATTGTAACGGTAGAAATTCTAGATAAGTTTGAACTCGTATAAATTCTAAGGATAATTATTTATTCGTGAAATAAATTTGTTTTGGTTCTACTTTTTTCTGGCTTCGTTTGCAGCCTCAGGTAATCAGATATTATTCAAAAAAGTTCTTCATGTTCGAATTGTATTTTTGAGAACGATTTTCCTTCTTTCCTTTACGAAAATTTCATCTCCGTCCGTCTGTGTTTGTCTGTTGTTACGTCACGTACATGGAATAATTTATTGCTATATAGTCGGCAAGGTTCAAACTGAGTAGTCCATGTACGTGCCAAAATCTGCTAATAAAGAAAACAGAAAACTTTCGTAGATGCATCTACGAACATGTTTAGGTTTTACATATTTTCACGTAACACTTAAAATTCTGTAGTCTTATAGATAGAGATCTCAGTCACCCCAGACTTACGTGATTTTAGGAAAGATGAAATTTTTAGGATCGGTAGTTTAACATAAACTTAGAAAGGAATGTATACTCGCTATGCTGAAAGCGGGGTCGGTTTTCAAGTAGCAGCTATCAAAGGTGGAAAATAACCATGGGAAGATGTTTGGTCCGTCAGATTTGTCTGGCTCATTGGAAAATATTTTAAAATATTATACTTGATAATATATATATAAAATTCAGCCTTCCTAAAATGACGTAAGTTCCCTTTTTTTAAGTGTCTGTCGAAAGTTATGGCCCACAGGAAATGTCTGGCAACTGTATATCTTCGTTTATAACAATATCATATATGACATATATAAAAACTAGCCTTGCTACTTTGACGTAAGTTAGCATGGTTATTTTCCACCTGTGATAGCTGCTACCTGACAAACGGCCCCGCTTTCAGCTTAGCGAGTATCCATTCCTTTCTAAGTTTATATTATACTATCGATACTGAAAATTTCATCTTTCCTAAAATCACGTAAGTCTGGGGTGACTGGGATCTCAATCTATTAAGTTTAATATTAAATTATATAAGCAATAATTACAACTACAGTACAGATAAATTAGCTTCCAGACGTTTTTGCGTTTGCAGTAGTGTACTGTCAGCACATAACTGAATGAACGAATACTTTTTATATATTTTAATAGACACGTACTTACTAATAATATTAAATACATACATACATACATAACTTCACGCCAGTTCCCTTGCGGGGTAGGCACGAACAACAGAGTGCCACTTAGGCTTATTCTTACACACCTCACTTGCCTCTTTGACATTCATAACTCTTCTCATGCAAGCTCGTCTGTTCTTAAGGCTCCTGACATCACCTTCTGCTAGTACACGATCAATTTGATCATGGAAGGTGTGTCGTGGCCTTCCACGACTTCTGCATCCATCCACTTTTGCATTGTATATCTGTTTAGTCATTCTTTCATCATGCATTCTTTCGACATGCCCGAACCACCGGAGCATTCCTTTCCTTACCTTCACCCCGACACTCTCTTTCAGACTAACTCTCTTTCTTACTTCGGTGCAGTGCTCGCATCTCGACCGCGTTTACTCTACTTTCATGCTCTCTCTTCCATACCCAACTTTCGCTTCCATACGTGAGCGTAGGTACCAGCACCGCGTTGTGTACGGCGAGCTGGGCCTTCTGGCTGAGGTTCTTAGCGCCTAGAAGTTTACCTAACGCTCCATTCAAACTATTCCCCAAATTCAAATAATATTAAATGATATTAAAATAATGAATATTAATATTAAACATAGCTTTTTATACTAAATATCAAGTTTAGAAGTCCTGTAAATATACAAACGCAAAAACGCTTCGAAGCTAATTTACCTGTACAACACTCGTTGTCTTATTTTGTACACTCTTCTCGGACGATTGTGCGACCTCATGGCGCGTCACCCTTTTTTTTGTCAGGGGAAATCCAATTGAGGACCATAGTCCGCGACAAGGGGAGAACCTTGGAGGGATAGTTCGCGACTCGTGTGTGGGATTCACCAGGTCGGGTGTGGCACTAGCATGCTCAGTCAGAACTGGTGCCATGCTATTAGCACTCTCCAGTTAGGGATACCCACTAAAACCCCTGGGTGTTCCGTCCTAAGCCAGGGCTACGGGTAGATGACCTAGCCTCTCCGCTAGCTCTGGCAGGCGTGGGCCACTTCCACTGGGCATCTTCCATGTCTACTCAAGCGTGGGGTGGTTTGTAACTCGCTCCACGGGAAGGGAGGTGGGCGCGCGCGGAACACACCACAGCCCCATCTCGACGGCATAGGTGAGAAAATAAAATTGAACGTCGGAATAACCAAAATCAAATAAATTACCGCGCTTAAAACCGTTAATAGGTTCGCGTTTGACTACTGTCTCACCTGATGTTGAGGGATGACGCAGTCTAGGATGAAGCTTACCTAGAAGACACCTATTCACTCGTGCCGTGAAGACTTCAAGATTGTATTTGTCAGGAAAAACAGACTACGGCAAATTATTCCACTCTTCGGCAGTGTGCACCAGAAAAGGTGAAGCGAAACCCTTGGTTCTGACTGGTGGTGTTTCCATCATGTAACGTTGGCGCAAACCGGTGCGTCTGGTTGTCCGATGATAAAATTGGGATGGTGGAATCAGCTCGTGCAATTCTAATGAACACTCCCCGAAATTTATCCGACAGAAGAAAGTTAGCCCCGCAACCTTGCGTCTATGCTCTAGACTCTGAAGTCGAGCACAAAGAAATAACTATAACTGGCCACGTTGTCTCGCTGAATGGCAACGCTAATGCGTTGCCCGAGGTATAGACCAGTCTTTGGGCCACGCGAGACATCCACCAGACTCTTGACTATCTCTCGATTTTTTTTAATTTTTATTGCAGGAGCTCAGCAGACAGGCAGACGGCCCACTTGATGGAAAGCGATTACCATGGCCTATGGACATTTGCAACACCAAAGGTGCTACAAATGCGCTGCTGCTCTCTTAAGGGAGACTGAAACTTGGTCACTGATGTCGGAAAACAACTCAAGGTTGTTATGGCGACATACTTTAGACCAGGGGTGGTAGCCATGCAGTCGAGCAAATGCCCTACCACCGGGCTGTGGGTGGTTTTGTCGGCTCTTACGACAGGCCGCCCGGCCGCAGGAAATTGTATTCTTTCTCCGTTCTTGCAGCGATAAAAATGTCTCGATAAAGCGTGTATCTTAGATCATTACAGACCGAATTATGAAAATACATTTTTCATGTCAGGCATAACCGAACGATCCGTCTCCACACCAGGCTTTCAGCACAATGAATGAAAATGAGGTTTTAATGGCGGCCTGAAAGAGCTCCATCTCGGGTTGCCCCGCCCGACATTCACCGCAATATTATAATTAACACTGAATAATGGATTTTATCAAAAAGCTACTCAGAATTAGGGCCATTTCTGTACCTATACTTTTATGTATTTTTTGAAAATTAATGCTTTTTAACCGAACGTAAAATAATCTATTTCTGGCTTTGCCTAGTTGATCCTAGAAGCGACTAAGGCAGACTCGGTCAGGCATCGATTCGTACTGCACTTGTTAAATTGTTGTACCACTTGCCAGGTGGTAGGGCATTTGCCCGACTGGATGGCTACCACCCTTGGTCTAAAGTATGTCGCCATAACAACCTTGAGTTGTATTCCGGCATTAGTGACCAGGTTCCAGTCTCCCTTAAGAGAGCAGCAGCGCATTTGTAGCAACTTTAGTGTTGCAAATATCCATAGGCGATGGTAACCGCTTTCCATCAAGTGGGCCGTCTGCCTGTCTGCTGATCTCCTGCAATAAAAAAAAAAAAAGTTTAATGACTGTATAAATATATATAAACTTGAGCGGCTTCAAAACCTTTGCATTCGTTTCATATTTGGGCTACGCAAATATGATCATATATCTGAATTTCGCATTAAGCTCAAGTGGCTTCCCATCCGCCTTCGCCGGAATGCGCATATCCTGTCTCTTCTTCACAACATTTTGTTTAATCCCAAGTCCCCTGATTATCTCAAGGAACGCTTTCAGTTCCTTAATTACAGTGATTCGAGATTCTTTAGGTTGTCAGAGAATTTGAAACTGAAAACGCCTGTCAACAGAACCAGTTTTTACAACAAGTCTTTTATTGTCCAGGCCATTCAACTCTGGAATGCACTACCACTAAACATCAAGCACTTCTGGGCACCTTACCTATAGAAGACGGTGATTTGGGCTCAGTATTCTACTTATAGTCTTCAGGGACTATGAGTAGAATACAATACAAATAAGTTAAGTTTTCTTGCATTGTATTCGATTATATGTAATTTTATTTTGTTAATGTCATGCTCACCGCCTCCGCTGGCTCGGTCACGTAGAACGGATGGGAGAGGATCGCAGCGTGAGGAAAGCATATTTGGGACGGCCGGTAGGTCGGCGTCCGGTCGGCCGTCCTAAATATCGCTGGAAGGACAGAGTAGAGGCAGACCTGTCGGAGCTAGGAGCCAGTAATTGGCAAGAAACCGCACAGGACCGAGAAAAGTGGCATGCTCTCGTTTCGGAGGCCAAGACCCACTTTGGGTCGCTGAGCCAACGGAGTAAGTAAGTAAGTATTGTACAAGTGCGGGTTTAGCAACTACCGACTTTTGTTGTCCTTCTATACTCCATCCAAAGGTTGTCTGGAAGAAATCGCCATGGACGATAAGACCGCCGATTGTATTTGTATATTAATGTTCTTGATTTTATGTTACATTTTTGTACAATAAAGTATATTCTATTCTATTCTAAATCAGTTACTCCTAAGTAAGACAAAAATTCGTTAGTCAAAGGCAGAAAAACTTCATTGATTTGGACTTTGACTAAGGGTCAATTTACACTAGCGTAGAGTCGAGGCGCATCGAAGCGTCTATCCAAAACTGAATATAACAAATTCAACCTCGACTCCACAGCGTAACGCACACATTACTTCTGAGATTTTAAAAAGACGCGCGTATTCTTCGGAATTCGCGCGTGAAAAACGCTGATTGGTGCGCGTGCATTCTCGCGTATCCATGCGCCCACTAGCGAACCTATGCGTCATCAGTCGGAAATTGGCCTGCGTCGGTGTTGAATACGATCAACTTCCGATATAAGTAATACCATAGCAAGATCAATGTCAACCATTTTACACACGTTTCAGCTACGAGAGCCAACTGGCAAGTAATTCAATAGCACTGCTGTTGATGCCCATTACTACACGTAAAAGAGTGCGCGCGAATTCGTGCGGCTTCGCTTTAGTTGTAAAGAATTTGACGCTTCGATGCGCTTCGACTCTGCGCCAGTATAAATTGACCCTAAGACTATGTCAAATCTGAGGTTTGACTAGTCAAACCTAGAAACGCCAGGGCTTCGATGTTTGACTATAACATAGATATGGATTACTTTGATTGCTTCGTCCAAATTGTCAGACACCTGTGACACACCAGCACCACCAAATGCCTTTATTAATCAAGTAAAGAACGCTGTTATATTTTAATTGTTGTTTTTGTTTAATTTGCCATATTGTTTATATCTGGTTTACATCTTGTTGTTATTTCAGCATTGACCTAAATTACATTTGAAACGAAATTAATTGTAATTCTCGCAAGCCGTTTCCCACAGATTTGAACCATAATATTTACTTTCGAAAAAGATTTGCATTTTTGGGAATAAACACTATTTTATATTCCTTTCCAGGGCTTGGAAATTTTTTGATATTAATTCAGCTTTTTTTTTTTTATTGGACTTGACTTTATGTTGTTGGTCCGAAGACCTACAACTTTACCGGGGTTTTTGGGGCGAGTGCCTTCGCGAAGCGAAGGCGCTCGAGCCCGGGGGGGCAACTTGCTCGAGGGAGCTCCCTAAGGAGTTTTACCTCGGCTGGACTGTTGCCATGAGAGGGGGATGAATTTAATGATGCCGACCATAGGGCGACACAAAGCACTAATTGAGAACGGGCGACGGGTAATATAAAGTCCGAGGGGAAGGATCTCGGCGGGCCGGGATCGGTGGTTCGCGGCGGCCTACGCTATCTTACTGCCGTTTCGCAACGTGTTATGGCTAGGAGAGAAGAAACGGCGAAAGAAACTTCCCAGCAACACGCCTAGTCTATCCTGTGGGGGGAGCTATGTTTCCTAGCGTCCCTCACGGGGACGTGGAGAGATCTTGATTGGCGGCGTCTGAGACGCCGCTGTCTGTGTCTGTCTGTCGGTGCCTGCCAGCCTACCGTTCTAACCGTGGGCGGACTGATCCGGGCCAGCCGTTTCGTAATAACGTCGACTGTGTCCGTTAGGACGTTACGCGGTCGTCGAACAAGAGCCTTTCGACGAGGCTTATAATCGGACGAGATTAATTCAGTGTCATCTTATTCTCTATATTCATCTATCCTACGAAAATGAAGTCATATTATATAATCTAGCTCTATATTAAGTTTCATATAAATTCGTTCAGTAGTTTTCACGTGATGCTCTAACAGACAGACAGGCATTTTCAGAATTTACTGGTCCTAGTTAGTCTGCTTCATATTTCTTATTTTTAAATTCAAACCCGAGACCTCCAATAGATTTATTATGAAACTTATTTATGATGTTAAAACTTTCTTCTAAATAGTGGTTGGTACCCTTTGAATAAATTTCCATCGATTCCCCTTTTAGTGATAGATTTCAATATCCTCCTGAATACAAATAGAGGCGCCGACGGGGCTGCTTAGGCCGAGGCACGATTCCCAAATATATGCGAGACATACAAATAAAAGTTTTAATCTGGGCTTTTGAATATATTAACTTAAATCTTTCGTCTGTTACTTATGTGGATTTAGTTGAGTAATTCCATTTATCGATTGTTGTTCGGCTTTTGATAATCATCATCATCATCATCCGAGCGTTAAATCCCGGTTGCCACTTCGACGCCCAGGGTCCGTTTTCCTACTTGTCTTTCTCCACTTTGCGCGATCTTCGGCATCCCTTGTATTGAGACCATTGGTACGCATGTCATCCCTCACAACGTCAAGTCAGCATTTCTTGGGTCTATCCCTTCGAGCGGGACCTGGTGGAGGCGGCATGGCTAGAGATTTGTTCCCCACGTAACTAACCAATTTCTGTAAAACGTACCAGCGTAAGCGACTCTCCTGCAGTTTGTGTGCTATGTCACGGACGGGAAGGCTGCCGCAGATGCGGGAGTTCCTGATGCGATCCTTTCGTGTGGCTCCACAAATCCACCGAAGCATATTCACTTCCGTGGCACGCAACTCCTGCTTGGGTCGCTCAAGTACAGGCCACGCTTCATTGCCATATAAAAGAACAGGTCTGATTATGGATTTGTAGACCTGTCCTTTTAACTTAACCAGCATTTTTGGGGTCACAAATGACACCTACCTTACGATAAATTTAAGGCAATGTTTTAATAGGTGCTAGATTTACATGGGATAAATGATTGCATGTGTTCAGCAGATACGCGGACGGCCTACCTGATGGACAGCGGTTACCATCGCCTATAGACATTTGCAACACCAAAAGTGCTACAAATGCGCTGTTGCTCTCTAAAGGAAGGTTGGAATCCAGCTACTAATGCCGGAACATATTGCGTCACGTTTCATTTACCAATATAGGTATTATAATTTAGCACAGTTAAAGACTATGGTTAATGCATGAACGTTATGCTGAAATAAATACAGATATTAGATATCGGTGTTAGAGCTGTTGATAAGATTGGTCGTTTTCTATATTGTTACGAGTGCGGGACTCGAATTAAAATGCCATTAGAATTACTATAGAGTTTATTTAGAACTATACAAACACGTATAACACAGGTACAAATATAACTGATTTAATAACACGCGCAAAGTCCGTCACTATATAGATTATCGAATGTACACAAGTCTTGTCTCGCTGCTGATTAACGCTTGACTGCCCCGCTCTCTCCATCCTGCCATCGTTTTATACTTCACAAATACAAGTGTGCCCACCCGTATTGTCGACTTAATTCCCTAGAAATCGTAATCCGCACACCTAACTAACTATGCAAATGGCCATAAACGAGTACAATAGGCTGTTCTCCACAATAACCAATAATTAAGTAAACAAAAGAAGACAATCATAAAGGTATTACAATTGGTTCAAATGCCGACAGGTAATAGCGTGCTTCGTGGAAATTGACTTTGTCAGGGGGGCTAAGTTGTAACAATAGCATCAAAAATATCCAATCTCATAAACGTGTAAATTTAATATTTAATATTGATTAGTGTACTGGTGTGCACATCACGTAAATGATGAGAATTCT
The DNA here is from genome assembly GCA_019925095.2 of Dendrolimus kikuchii. Classification (NCBI taxonomy): domain Eukaryota; kingdom Metazoa; phylum Arthropoda; class Insecta; order Lepidoptera; family Lasiocampidae; genus Dendrolimus; species Dendrolimus kikuchii. Next base: position 15,035,920 of record CM034412.1, read on the forward strand.
GTATATATAGTCTAAGTTAAATTAGGAACCATTAAGACTGCAAGGGTACAACAACTTGTCATCTTATTTTGTACTTCCCTCTCGGGGGATTGAGTCATAGGCTCTCGCCAGTGGTGCGTCTCCCTATTCAACGGGGTAACCAGGTTTGCCAGTTGGTAGGGCATTTGCCGGCTGGATGAGTACCACCCCTGGTCTAAAGTACGTCGCCATAACAACCTTGAGTTGTGTTCCGGCATTAATGACCAGGTTCCAGTCTTCCTTAAGAGAGCAGCAGCGCATTTGTAGCACCTTTGGTGTTACAAATGTCTATAGGCGATGGTAACCGCTTTCCATTATGTGGGTCGTCTGTCTGTCTACTGAACTCCTGCAATAAAAATAAATAAAAAAACCATCATCGACGCACCACACAACTTATATAAATTCCCACAGAACATAAGTCAAGGATGTTATGGTGGCATATTCCATACTAGGGGTGGTTGCCTTCCAGTCGGGCGAATACCCTACCACCTGGCTGTAAGTTCTTTTGTCGCCCTTACGACAGGCCGCTCGGCCGGAGGAGATTGTATTCTTCCTCCATTCCTACAAGGTATGAAGAGATTAATATATGTAGATGACAACAGCTCGCGGACCGCGTTCGTAATACCGAAGTAAGAAAGAGAGTTGGTCTGAAAGAGTGTCGGGGTGAAGGTAAGAAAAGGAATGCTCCGGTGGTTCGGGCATGTGGAAAGAATGCATCGGATGGGACGCCGTCTCCTCCTTTTGCGAGCACGTTATGTTTGCGAAGGAGGAGGCGGAGCGGGAGCGTGAGCGTACGTCCTTGCTCCACTCCCGCCAAAGGAGGACGCGCCAACGCCGGAGGTCCGAGTTCGACCTTCGGCCACCGTAAGCGGGCGGCGCGGGTGGGGCCCCTAGGGGTATAGGGGTTCTCACTCACCCGCACATGCCGTCGAGATGAGAGCGCGAGTGTTCCGCGCGCGCTCATCTCTCTTCCCGTGGGGCGCGTTACAGACCGCCCCACGCATGGAATAGACCAAGTTGTAGCCGGGGGATACGTCCCCTGGCATAGGAAGAGGCCCAGTGAGGGGGGCCCACGCCTGCCAGGGCACCGCGGAGTCGGGCAGCCCATTTCCCGTAGCCCTGGCATAAGGCGCAGGACGGAACACCCAGGGGTTTTAGTGGGTATCCCTAACTGGGGAGTGGCAATAGCGTGGCACCAGTTCTGACTGGGCACGCTAGTGCCACCCCCGATCTGGCGAATCCCACACTCACACGGGTCGCGAACATCCCCCCAGGCTTCTGTGCCTGTCGCGGCTTAGTCCTCAAACGGATTTCCCCTGGCAAAAAAAAAAAATGTGGAAAGAATGCATGATGAAAGAATGACTAAACAGATATACAATGCAAAAGTGGATGGATGCAGAAGCCGTGGAAGGCCGCGACAAACCTTCCATGATCAAATTGATCGTGTACTAGCAGAAGGTAATGTCAGGAGCCTTAAGAACAGACGAGCGTGCATGACAAGAGTTATGAATGTCAAAGAAGCAAGTGAGGTGTGTAAGAATAAGCCTAAATGGCGCTCTGTTGTTCGTGCCTACCCCGCAAGGGAACTGGCGTGAAGTTATGTATGTATGTATGTACTACAATTACTTCTCGAGGGTATAATCAAGTTGTAGCATGTAATGGTCCGACACGCACTTAGCTGAGTTTTATTTCACAATAGTTTCAGAATTTGTTTCCGAAGGCCCACTTTAAAAATTCACGAAACATTTTACGAGTTGATAGAACAATCAACTTTTTGAATGAAAACCTACCTTCATATAGAATTCTATCCAATCCCAACCGTTGTTTGCCTTACAAACAGACGGCTATCACATTTGCATATTAATAACCAGGGGGTGCTTGAATGGAGCACACCCTTTCAAGGTCAACTGTGAGTTATCTGCCTTTCCAGAGCAAGGCTTCATGGGGCTTTACTTTCTTACTTACATTACCATGCAAGTTTTGTGAACCATGGTGAGTAAGTCGTGGTAGCTTAGTGATTAGCGAACTCTCAAAATCAAATTCAAAAGTTTTTTTTATTCAAAATAACTTTTCAAATTCAAAAGTTTTTATTCAAAATAAGTTCCACTGGAGAACACTTTTTAAAGGTCATACATGTAAGTTAACTTCCTATTCTATGTACACCGCTTCGCAACGTGTTGATGCTGTAAAGGAGAAGAAGCGGCAAGAAACTCCCCAGCAACACGTCTAGCTAAATATTGTTTTTCTTTATATTTCATGTTCTATTTATATCTCAAATCCTTTTTTTTTATAAGCTTTGTAGAGAAGTATGTTACAGAATCACTTTTTGAAGAATTAATGGACTTGTAGCAAACGATGCATACTCAATAAGACCAAGACAATAAAAGGAAAGAACAATAATATTATAGTTATAATAATGACATGACGTGCTAAAATGTTATGCTGCAATATGTCTCCACAAATTCCTTACAAGCATGGAAAGATAAAAAAATAAAAAAAAACGTTATACAGAATTTAGTATAAGAGGTTGGAGCGAGCTGCTATGTAAATGAATTTTTGTCATTTAAGTATTCTTCAATAGTGTAGTATCCCCTTTTTAGCAAGATGCTTTTTAATTTAGTTTTAAATTTAGTGAAAGGCAGATCTAACATTTCACTCGGAATCTTATTGAAGAAGCGTATACCAACCCCCAAGAAAGAGGACAGTACTTTTTGTAATCTAAAAGATGGCACTTTCACTAGAAAACATTTTTTTCAATATAAAACCCAAATCTCATGGCAATAAAATTAATATTGGACTATTTTGAAGCTATATTGAATGCAATGCAAGAAGAATCATCAAAATCGATTCGAAAGTAGGGGGTTATATGCTCAATATATGGGCATCCTTTATAACCCAATTAATTCGTATCCGTGCAGGAACGGAGAAAGGATACAATTTCCTGCGTTGGGGCGGCCTGTCGTAAGAGGCGACTTAACAACCCACAGCCACGTGGTAAGGCATTTGCCCGACTGGATGGCTACCAACCCTGGTCTAAAGTATGTCGCCATAACAACCTTGAGTTGTGTTCCGGAATTACTGACCAGGTTCCAGTCTCCTTTAAGAGAGCAGCAGCAGCGCATTTGTAGCAACTTCGGTGGTGCAAATGTCCATAGGCGATGGTAACCGCTTTCCATCAAGTGGGCCGTCTGCCTGTCTGCTGATCTCCTGCAATAAAAAAAAATCAATGTTAGTTGATAGATAGATACTCTTCTTCCAGTTAAAAGGCTCTGATACTCCATACCTACCTATATGTATACTCAATTTTCTACCAATGATAAGGAAGGCAATGAATGTGCATTAATAATAATACAATAAATAACCCGCAGGGGGGCTTTGTGGCGAAGCCTTAGGTTAGTAGCGACACCTCGTACCTGACTCCGGGAGCCAAGGCAAGGCCCTCACCTCCGTGCTTGCTTTCGCCAGCCGGCACGGAGTGGAGATCGCTAGAGCTAAGACTCAAGCTCCAGGGGTGGAAGTGATAAATGGCATCACGTCAGAAGTAGCTTCGGTGAACCTGCAGCCCACCTCTCTACACCCCTTAGCCACTCACACCCATGTTGTCCTTTTTTAAGGCATTTTTTGGGGCCCATTAAGGGAATGGCGAGTCACCGTCTGCCAATTTTTTCATGTTCCCCGAACATTGCGACGGGCAGACGCCATAGTCCCCATATTCCCAGACCCCTAGTACCACTAGCAGTTCACCCCAATAGCCCGGTATGTTATGTGTGGTGTAGACAGGGATAATCGCCGGTCAGTGTCACGCCACATTTATATTAAATTTGTCAAAGGGCCTCTACGTGTTGGCCTTTCCATGGCCCCAAGTAAGCCTCCAAATGTCCGGGCCATTTTTATGGCTCGTGGTCTTGAAAGACATACAATGAAATAATATCACCCATATTTCTGGCTAGGTTTCAACTTATATATCTTACTAAGTATACATATATTTAGTAAGATATATAAGTTGAAATCTAGCCAGAAATATGGGTGATATTATTTCTTTTATTTCGATAAATATGAATGGACTATATATTACTTGTATGCCTCATAACATTACATAAACTGTAATACAAAGCAGTGGTGGTTAAAGTTGGAAATCTTGGCACAGTGTAAATACTTTCAGTAGTAATCCTACGCGTTTTCGAGGGGTTCTACATTGTCTTGATGGTGCCTGAGTTTTGTCAGATCCCGGCGATTGACTCTGGTGGCTGCGCTATCTTCAGTGACTTCACCTCTCATCGCTTTGGTCTAATCCCTAGCAAAGGACCCGATAGTGTGCGAAATGCGGAGAATTACCTCTCAAACAATTTAAAAGAAAATTATTGTCATGGCTGGTTGAGAAATGTTTTTATCGGGTAGCCGAATTGTTTAGTTACATCAAATGAAATTTATTTATTTTATTACCAACATGCGATAATTATTCAATATATTCGACAATTCATTATTATTAATAAAGTGACATTCATAAAATATATAATCGTATTTAACTTTGACATAAAGGTGACAAAATTGTGCAACAAATTGTAATGATCATACACGAACAATGAATGTTTATAAACCATATTAGTTTTTAAGAAAATTTGTGTGCCAGCAGATGGCGAAACATGTTCTCATTATACCATAAGGCCTTGTTATCCATGTTTCATACAAATAAAGGTTTCATACAAATAAAGATTTCATTTCATTTCATGCATTTTCTACCGCCTCAAAAAAAAACAAATTAAATATGTCAGATTAGTAAAATTTGAGTATTTCATTTATGAATACAGAAATTAATACATGGTAGTTTTTAACCAGCGTGATCTTTGTTTTTCATAGAATGCTTTTTTTATTCATATCTCAACTTTATTTACCTATTTTAATATACTGCATGATGAAAGAATGACTAAACAGATATACAATGCAAAAATGAATGGATGCAGAAGACGTGGAAGGCCACGACACACCTTCCATGATTAAATTGATTGTGTACTAGCGGAAGGTGATGTCAGGAGCTTTAAGAACAGAGGAGCGTGCATGACAAGAGCTTTGAATGTCAAAGAGGCAAGTGAGGTGTGTAAGAATAAGCCTGAATGGCGCTCTGTTGTCCGTGTCTACCCCGCTAGGGAACTGGCGTGAAGTTATGTATGTATGTGTATGTATTTTAATATACTAAGTAAGTATGTATTTCATTATAAGTTCCTGGACTAAGGAGAATTTAAATACTTAAAAAATAAAAATTTCACATTGTCATAAGTCTTTATATTATTTACTAGCTGTGCCCGCGCCGTCGTTCGCGTGGAATTTGTTTTCAAGCCCCCCGATTTTGAAACATTCTTCATTGATGCTCCGCTCCTATTGGTCTTAGCGTGATGATATATAGTCTATAGTCTTTCTCAATAAATGATCTATTTAAAACTGAAAGAATTTTTCAAATCTGACCAGTAGTTCCTGAGATTAGTGCGTTCAAACAAACAAACTCTTCAGCTTTATAAGATAATAGTAATTTACGCTGCAGTGTATTTAAAACTCTCGCAAATAGTTCCCTACCTCAATTTACTTTTGTCTATGGTTTATTAGCTTGCCTGTAAAAAGACAGTTCGGCTGTAACACGGCGGCGTGTAACCCAAATAATGTTCATTGTCTACAAATGGTAAGACATGAGTATAATTTTCATAACTTGCTTTAATGTTAGGATACTGGTTATTTTACGCGCGAAACTACAATTCATAAGAACTAAACAAACTCCCAAGTAAACATATCAAAAAATAAAACAAAAGTTAAAGTCTGTAAGATCAGATTAAAAAAAAAACCATTAAAAATTAATAACTCAAAAACCAAAAAAATGTAAGACATACATACGTGATTCAGGAACCCCTCTATATGAATTAATTACATCTGGGCGTTACTGCTTTGGCCGCTGAGTTAAATTCGGCACAAGAGACGCCGTGTAACTACTGGTAGTAATGTATCAACTGTGGTCTTGGCATGAAGACGCTACGACTGATGTATGCGACGCCGGTCTGGGCGCCGACTGGTCTGGAAACAGGAGACTGGCTGCCACCAAGAAATATGTTTGTAGAACTAACATTATGCTGATATGCACCGTCATACTATACCGCCATTAGTTATTGGCTAAAGTGTATTACGTAGATTCATATAATATTGCGACGACGTAGTGGCTCCGTTATATTTTCTAACCAGTCACATACGTACATATTCACGCCTGTTTCCCATTGGGTAGGCAGAGACGATGGACCTTAACCTATTACCATCCCGACAAACTCTTTTCGCTTCATCAACTCTCATTAATCTTTTCATATTGTTGGCATACTAAAATATATGGCATGTTTTTTTTTTTGCAGGAGTTCAGCAGACAGGCAGACGGCCCACTTAGTGGAAAGCGGTTACCATCGCCTATAGACATTTGCAACACCAAAGGTGCTACAAATGCGCTGCTGCTCTCTTAAAGGGGACTGGAACCTGGTCACTAATGCCGGAACACAACACAAGGTTGTTATGGCGGCATACTCTAGACCAGGGGTGGTCGCCATCCAGTCGAGCAAATACTCTACCACCTGGCTGTGGGTTGTTTAGTCGCCTCTTACGACAGGCCGCCGGGCCGCAGGAAATTGTATTCTTTCTCCGTTCCTGCACGGATACGATTTATATAAGTATAGTAAATAAATAGATAAGTAATAAACGTTGGAATGATCACAAAACTTATTAGAAGTACACACACGTAATTCTTAGTTCTTACAAGTATAGCCGAATACAACAAAACCAAATTGTAGGGCAAAAAAATTTGTAATCACATAAATCACGCAAAGTCGTTATAAGATATTCGCTCCGAAACTGCACTACGTAACGCTTCGCTCGCAGTCGGAACACGACTAGAGCATTTCCCGACTGACCGACTCTCATCTATTTGTAAATGATGACATAACATAAGATATTAGAAATAAGTTTGGAAAATGTATAAAAGCAAAGTAGATAAAATATGTGTAAATTAAAAATTAGCAGTAGTGGAAATAATGTAAGAAAACAATCGATGAATAAGACGAAAGTAGTATAAAGGTCAAAATATATTACATTGTATAATTAAGCAAGTAAAACTAATAATTGTTAATTAACCCTAAGTCCGTAGGTTCCCGATGATCTAACACTTTATGGAGACATTGCCACACGCCTGGTAGACGTCTCATGTGCTGACCTTTATTTTAGCCAAAGAATTAGCACGGCTATGCAATGAGGTGGCGTTACCATCGTTTTGGGAACCTCCACAAGAAATGACAGTGGTTTGGGACCAATTTTTTCTCTATAGTTTTTTTTTTAATTCTTTATAACGGACACACTTTTGATAATAGAATAGACAACAATAGAATAGAGTAGAATATAATATAAATATTCTTTATTGTACAATAAAATTTAAGAAACAATACTCAAAACAGCTTAGAAATAAGTACAAATGGCGGCCTTATAGGGAAGCGACCTTTTTCAGACAATCTTGGGATGGACAGATAAAAATTGCACAAAAGCTAAAGTAGGGTTTTATTTGCATAATATTCTTTAAAAAATTTTTATTAAAAAATACATATTAATATACATAGATACATAAATATACATATAGATTTAATACTGAAATACAAAGTTTTCTTAAGTACTATCCGCAAGAGTTAACTTGAGACCTGAGCGCAGTGCGCGCTTGTCCCCGACTCCCACATTCTTACGGCTCTCGCCATCGACGTGTGAGTACCTCGCGCTTACGTCATCCGTGCAAAGTCTCAAGTTAACTCTTGCGGGTTGTAGTTTATTGAATAGCTACTCCCACTCATATCTCAACAATTTTTCCATGGTTCATTGAGCTGGATATTTATATAAATAACATTTATTGTCGAAAATGACATAGGAGACGACATAAATTACATCTTCATAGATTTTAAACCAATACTTAAGAGTAAAAATTGATTAGTACTGACAAAATGGCGTTGCATATCAGTGGCAATACGTCACAGCGTAGTATGCGTGTTTTTCAAATGATTTTGCTTATTACTACCCCCACATTTTCTCGCAGCTATTCCTGCAAAGAAAATAAAAAGTACTTTCGCCATCGTGTCAAAGTACAGCGAATAACAGTAAGTCAAAGTGTTTATTGCGTAAAAAAACACGGGCAGAGAGCACCCCCCTGACCCGCCTGCCCGAGCACATCTACTCTCCGCGCTCCGCATATCGCCGACGCCCATAGCTGGCGCAATTAGCAACTAGGCGTCGGACGGAATGCGGGATATAGGAGCCTGACTCCTGAACAACTATTCATTCAGCCATTCATATATTGTACTCAACTCTCTTGCATACTTTGTTCTACTCATTAAATGTATATTTATAATTTAATAATGTTCATACAGTCCATTATTACATCGAGTTTTAATTTCCAAAAACAAGAAGCAACTGCCACCAATAGTACCCATGTCCAATCTTGATAAGTCATATATCGTTGGATAGCTTTTTTTAAAGTAAAGAAAATAAATACTATGATTACAAACCCGTATATATTATCCGATTTGAAATATATATATCTAATGTGACATAGTCTACGTCCGACCGCTGTTCGCGTCGCTGCTTCGCGAAAATCTCGCCGCGTTTTGTATGTTGTGCCGCATTTTACACCCGCTTTTATCAACCCGCGTGCTGGAAGGTACCCGCTGTGCCGTACCTGGCTGATCCGCTCGTCGAAGGAACTGCAAGACATGAAGAAAGAATCACGAGGAAGACGTGCCTGCCGCTGCGAAGACCACATCGGTCGTAGCGTGTCTGGTGCGGCGACCTATCCTGTCAGTCCTTTCCTTCTCTTTTGACCCGCTCCCGCCGCGCCATCATATACCTTTCAGCAAATACTAGATTTATAGCTGAATATATAACTAAAAGGAATTGTTGCGGACAGAAAGCGCCCCCCTGACCCGCCCGCCGGAGCACACCTACTCTCCGCGCCCCGCATACTGCCGACGCCCATAGCTGGCGCAATTAGCAACTAGGCGTCGGACGGGATGCGGGATATAGGAGGCAAAAATTGCCCATTAATAATTCAGATTAATTCAGACATTCTTCAGCCATTCTTATATTGTACTCAACGACGACTCTCTTGGATATTTTGTTGTACTCATTCTATGTATATTTGTAATTTAATAATAATCATACATACATACATACATAACTTCATGCCAGTTCCCTTGCGGGGTAGGCACGAACAACAGAGCGCCATTTAGGCCCATTCTTACACACTTCACTTGCTTCTTTGACATTCATAACTCTTGTCATGCACACTCGTCTGTTCTTAAGGCTCCTGACATCACCCTCCGCTAGTACATGATCAATTTGATCATGGAAGATGTGTCGTGGCCTTCCACGACTTCTGCATCCATCCACTTTTGCATTGTATACCTGTTTAGTCATTCTTTCATATCATAATAATCATACAGTCCATTATTATATTGAGCTTTAATTTCCAAAAACAAGAAGCAACTGCCACCAATAGGAATCGTATTTCCGGTTCAGTTTGACCGATTTTGATGACATTTGCGCATATTCAAGCAAGATTTTTATTATTATAACTGTTAACCCTGAGTGTAAGTTAATAGATGACTAGTAATGCAGGAACCGGTTAGATCCTTCCCCTGCTCCTGGAAGCAGCGCTGCGGCTAGCGTGGGGGGGCAGGCATGATGAGGTGCTTTATTAATAATAATAGTTATGGACCACAGGGGGAACTTTGTGGCGAAGTCTTAGGTGAGTAGCGGACACCTCGGACCTGACTGCGGGGGCCAAAGTAAGGCCCTCGCCTCCGTGCTTGCCCTAGCCAGCCGACACGGTGTAGAGTTCGGTAGAGCTAAGACTCAAGCTCCAGGAGTGGAAGTGATAAGTGGCATAACATCGGAAGTAGCTTCGGTATACCTGCAGTCCATCTCTTGACGTAATCCAGTTATTTTTTTTAATAGCTTCACGGAACAGATCCGGCATTTTTAGAATTATATAATATTATAGATTTCAAGAAATACAACATAAGTACTGAGAGTAAAATATTTATGCAAGCGTTATATGATTATCGTGGGAAAAACTTCTATATAGACGGGGGTCTTAGGATTTTTCTGTCACGAAAAAGCGTTACGGCCGCGTGGAGGAGCGGCATAAATTTAGACTAGACGTGAGAGGCGGCATAATTTTAGAGTATACTATGGATGCGTTTTTTGGTTCCGGATAGAATTCAGTTTTTTTGTTTGATAAAATAAAATATGTTCAAATAAAAACCTGCGAAAAATCGAAATGTGGGCTGAGACATAGTAGACGTGAATCTTCAACTTACAAGTGGAAAAACAAATCGCAACAAAATTTTAACTTGTAGTTTTACGGGCAGCTTTTCAAATTAGACAAGTACATTAACAATCTCGACAAAGGCGACAAAACAACCCACAACCAGGTGGTAGGGCATTTGCCCGACTGGATGGCTACCACCCCTGGTCTAAAGTATGTCGCCATAACAACCTTGAGTTGTGTTCCGGCAATAGTGACCAGGTTCCAGTTTCCCTTAAGAGAGCAGCAGCGCATTTGTAGCAACTTTGGTGTTGCAAATTTCCATAGGCGATGGTAACCGCATTCCATCAAGTGGGCCGTCTGCCTGTCTGCTGAACTCTTGCAATAAAATAAAAAAAATGTGTCTCAGCACACATTTCGATTTTTTTTGTATCATTGTAATATGCGTAATAATAATAATAATCGGCAGACCAACACACATATTGTATATCCCCAAATTAAGCAAGTTACGCTTGTGTTATGGGTAATATACAACGGACTACTCTGGGGCCGATCCCAGACACCCAGACCATAGTAAATAACGGAGAAAATACGTTACCGAAATTTACTATACCAGGAATCGAACCCGGAGCCTCTGCGTTGCAGTGAGGTAGGCCGGCAAAGGCTTAGCCCGCTCAACTACAGAAGCCGTCAAGCCGTATACATATACCCTTTGTACACCACAATTGGCCTACCAAAACTAAACTATTGGCTGGAGTTAACCAGCGCATCCATTACCATTAGCGATTTGTAGCGGCAATATATCGTGGAATATCCTAGTTATTTTAGCTCGAATTCTTCGCATATACATATTGTATCCGTGTAGGAACGGAGAAAGAATACAATTTCCTGCGGCCGGGCGGCCTGTCGTAAGAGGCGATAAAACAACCCACAGCCAGGTGATAGGGTATTTGCCCGACTGGATGGCCACCTCCCCTGGTCTAGAGTATGCCGCCATAACAACCTTGAGTTGTGTTCCAGTCTCCCTTAAGAGAGCAGTAGCGCATTTGTAACCTTTGGTATTGCAAATGTCAAATGTTTGCCTATCTGCTGAACTCATGCAATAAAGAAATCATACAGTTTACTTAAGAATTAGTTTACTGACATTTAAACTCGACTATCACGAGTTTCCTTAACGAAAATATGTTATTAAAAATTCTTTCGCATAAAATTTGACGCGATTCCGCCGTAACCAGGCGCCGCTCATAATATCGTAGTCTCATTAAAAGAAAAATCACTCTCGGGCAACTGCCCTTTTCCGTATTTAGTTAGAGAAATCTTTTTAAACTTTGCCACTTTACGCCCTGACTGGCATCTTAACCGTAGAAATCTTTCTCCTATTCATATTATATTATCATAATAACCTGTTTCTATTAATTGATGCAAAAATAACAATAAGCATTTTTAACCAGTTACAGAGAAGAACCCCCTTAATAATTAATCTATGCACATTTTAATTTTTATTATTGTTTCTTTGTATAATTTTAATTTTTTTTCTCCTCTTATTTTTACTGTTATCTGTGGAGGCTTATTAATAGCTTCTAATATAATAATCTACCTTATTTTTAGTTATTAATAATGATAGCTGTTAGCACCCCAAATAAAATTAAATAAAATTAATAAAATATCATTTCAAAAATAAAATAAAAGAGAAATAAACACCTGCTTTTCCCATAGACTAAAAGACATACATACATACATACATAACTTCACGCCAGTTCCCTTGCGGGGTAGGCACGAACAACAGAGCGCCATTTAGGCCCATTCTTACACACCTCACTTACTTCTTTGACTTTCATAACTCTTGTCATGCACACTCGTCTGTTCTTAAGGCTCCTGACATCACCCTCCGCTAGTACACGATCAATTTGATCATGGAAGGTGTATCGTGGCCTTCCACGACTTCTGCATCCATCCACTTTTGCATTGTATATTTGTTTAGTCATTCTTTCATCATGCATTCTTTCCACATGCCCGAACCACCGGAGCATTCCTTTCCTTACCTTCACCCCGACACTCTCTTTCAGACCAACTCTCTTTCTTACTTCGGTATTACGAACGCGGTCCGCGAGCGTCACTCCGCAGATTTTGCGCAGTGCTCGCATCTCAACCGCGTTTACTCTACTTTCATGCTCTCTCTTCTATACCCAACTCTCGCTTCCATACGTGAGCGTAGGTACCAGCACCGCGTTGTGTATGGCGAGCTGGGCCTTCTGGCTGAGGTTCTTAGCGCCTGGAACTTTACCTAACGCTCCATTCAAACTATTCCCCAAATTCACTCTTCTTTCTATACCAGACTAAAAGAATACTGTTAAAACCTCGGCGCCGACAAAGACAAATTCCACGTACAGATTTGTAGAAGCACATTTATCACCCGTCGGCATTTGAACTAATTGTAATCTCTTTATGATCGTCTTCTTTTGTTTACTTATTTATTGGCATATATTTCTAGAGAACAGCCCATTGTCGTATTGTAGCTCAGTAGCATCATTAGCCAAGTATTACAAGCTGATTCTAGAAAATTCGGTCCACGTTGCCGGGCGGGCCCATTGCATTTGTGCAGTATAAACCGATGGCCTGATTGAGGGAGAGGGCACAAAGCGAGACGTGTGTACTACAATCGGGAATCTAATAGTGACGGACTTTGCGCGTTTTATTGAATTACATCCTTTTGCATTACGTCTGGACTTGTTGTGTTCGGCTATATTTGTACCTGTGTTTTATGTGTTTGTATAGTTCTAATAAACTCTATAATAATTCCAACGGCATTTTAATTCGAGTCCTGCAACTCGTAACAATACAATAAAGAAAGATCTTTGTCCCGTCCAGAAACAAAGGATGGCGAATCATAAAAAATAACCTATTCCTATAAATACTACGACAATAATAATCGGCAAACTGATTATCATTTAGACACACATTTTTGAACTTAAATCAAGTCATACATTAAATGTCCTAATTAGCTTCTTTTTAATTTCAATAATTTATAAAATTCCCAAAACCTAGGATTGGCCCCAGAGTGGTCCCATATTACCCACAACACAAGCGTAACTTATTTAGCTTGGGATATACAATGTGTGTGTTTGTCTGCCGATTATTATTATTTAAAACACATTTTTAAACTTAAATCAGTCATAAATTGAAAGACCTATTATGTTTTTTTTAATTTTAAAAAATCATGAAATTTGCAAAATCTGGAATCGGTCCCAAAGTGGTCCCGTATTATCCGCAACACACGTGTGTGTTTGTGTGCCGATTGTTAATATTATTTAAAATAAATTTTTAAACTTAAATCAGTCACAAATTGAATATCCTAATTAGCTCCTTTTTAATTTCAAAGAATAATGAAATTCGCAAAATCTGGGATCGGCCCCAGAGTGGTCCCATATTACCCACTACACAGGTGTAACTTATTTAGCTTGGCATACACAATGTGTATGTCGGTCTGACAATTATTATTTAAAACACATCTTTAAACTTAAATCAGTCACAAATTGAATATCCTAATTAGCTCCTTTTTAATTTCAAAGAATTATGAAATTCGCAAAATCTGGGATCGGCCCCAGAGTGGTCCCATATTACCCACGACACAAGTGTAAGTTATTTAGCTTGGCATACACAATGTGTATGTCGGTCTGACAATTATTATTATTATTTAAAACACATTTCTAAAATTAAATCAGTCACAAATTGAATATCTTAATTAGCTCCTTTTTGATTTAAAAAAATCATGAAATTCGCAAATTCTGGGATCGGCCTCAGAGTGGTCCCATATTACCCACTACACAGGTGTAACTTATTTAGCTTGGCATACACAATGTGTATGTCGGTCTGACAATTATTATTTAAAACACATCTTTAAACTTAAATCAGTCACAAATTGAATATCCTAATTAGCTCCTTTTTAATTTCAAAGAATTATGAAATTTGCAAAATCTGGGATCGGCCCCAGAGTGGTCCCATATTACCCACTACACAGGTGTAACTTATTTAGCTTGGCATACACAATGTGTATGTCGGTCTGACAATTATTATTTAAAACACATCTTTTAACTTAAATCAGTCACAAATTGAATATCCTAATTAGCTCCTTTTTGATTTAAAAAAATCATGAAATTCGCAAATTCTGGGATCGGCCTCAGAGTGGTCCCATATTACCCACTACACAGGTGTAACTTATTTAGCTTGGCATACACAATGTGTATGTCGGTCTGACAATTATTATTTAAAACACATCTTTAAACTTAAATCAGTCACAAATTGAATATCCTAATTAGCTCCTTTTTAATTTCAAAGAATTATGAATTTCGCAAAATCTGGGATCGGCCCCAGAGTGGTCCCATATTACCCACTACACAGGTGTAACTTATTTAGCTTGGCATACACAATGTGTATGTCGGTCTGACAATTATTATTTAAAACACATCTTTAAACTTAAATCAGTCACAAATTGAATGTCCTAATTAGCTCCTTTTTGATTTAAAAAAATCATGAAATTCGCAAATTCTGGGATCGGCTCCAGAGTGGTCCCATATTACCCACTACACAAGTGTAACTTATTTATCTTGGCATACACAGTGTGTATGTCGGTCTGACAATTATTATTATTATTTAAAACACATTTTTAAAATTAAATCAGTCACAAATTGAATATCCTAATTAGCTCCTTTTTAATTCAAAGAATAATGAAATTCGCAAAATCTGGGATCGGCCCCAGAGTGGTCCCATATTACCCACGACACAAGTGTAAGTTATTTAGCTTGGCATACACAATGTGTATGTCGGTCTGGCAATTATTATTATTATTTAAAACACATTTCTAAAATTAAATCAGTCACAAATTGAATATCCTAATTAGCTCCTTTTTAATTTCAAAGAATAATGAAACTCGCAAAATCTAGGATCAGCCCCAGAGTGGTCCCATATTACCCACGACACAAGTGTAACTTATTTAGCTTGGCATACACAATGTGTATGTCGGTCTGACAATTATTATTATTATTTAAAACACATTTCTAAAATTAAATCAGTCACAAATTGAATATCCTAATTAGCTCCTTTTTAATTTCAAAGAATAATGAAATTCGCAAAATCTGGGATCGGCCCCAGAGTGGTCCCATATTACCCACGACACAGGTGTAACTTATTTAGCTTGGCATACACAATGTGTATGTCGGTCTGACAATTATTATTTAAAACACATCTTTAAACTTAAATCAGTCACAAATTGAATATCCTAATTAGCTCCTTTTTAATTTCAAAGAATTATGAAATTCGCAAAATCTGGGATCGGCCCCAGAGTGGTCCCATATTACCCACGACACAAGTGTAAGTTATTTAGCTTGGCATACACAATGTGTATGTCGGTCTGACAATTATTATTATTATTTAAAACACATTTCTAAAATTAAATCAGTCACAAATTGAATATCCTAATTAGCTCCTTTTTGATTTAAAAAAATCATGAAATTCGCAAATTCTGGGATCGGCCTCAGAGTGGTCCCATATTACCCACTACACAGGTGTAACTTATTTAGCTTGGCATACACAATGTGTATGTCGGTCTGACAATTATTATTTAAAACACATCTTTAAACTTAAATCAGTCACAAATTGAATATCCTAATTAGCTCCTTTTTAATTTCAAAGAATTATGAAATTTGCAAAATCTGGGATCGGCCCCAGAGTGGTCCCATATTACCCACTACACAGGTGTAACTTATTTAGCTTGGCATACACAATGTGTATGTCGGTCTGACAATTATTATTTAAAACACATCTTTAAACTTAAATCAGTCACAAATTGAATATCCTAATTAGCTCCTTTTTAATTTCAAAGAATTATGAAATTCGCAAAATCTGGGATCGGCCCCAGAGTGGTCCCATATTACCCACGACACAAGTGTAAGTTATTTAGCTTGGCATACACAATGTGTATGTCGGTCTGACAATTATTATTATTATTTAAAACACATTTCTAAAATTAAATCAGTCACAAATTGAATATCCTAATTAGCTCCTTTTTGATTTAAAAAAATCATGAAATTCGCAAATTCCCCACAAAATATATTACCCACAACACAAGCGTAACTTGCTTAGCTTGGGATATACAATGTGTGTGTTTGTCTGCCGATTATTATTATTATTTAAAGACAACAAATACTTTTACCACCAAAAAATAGTTTGTGACCCTAAAAGCTCTCTTATTAAAGATATACTGAACACTATAAAAACAAAACTTGTACCAAAAGAATGTTGAAAATAAATTAGTCATATCTGTTTTAGTCTTGTTTGCACTTTTAGATTGAATTCAAACATCAAAAATGTATGAAAACTTTCATAATTACAATTTAATCTTATATCTTATCTTATACTAATATATAAAGCTGAAGAGTTTGTTTGTTTGAACGCGCTAATCTGAGGAACTACTGGTCTGATTTGAAAAATTCTTTCAGTGTTAGATAGCCCATTTATCGAGGAAGGATATAGGCTATATATCATCACGCTAAGACCAATAGGAGCGGAGCACCAATGAAGAATGTTTCAAAATCTGCTACTTATTTTTTTTAAACTATTCCACGCGGACAAAGTCGCTGACAGAAGCTAGCATAAGATAAAACACTTGTTAACTCTCGTAGATACCATTGTAATAATAATTGACATTTAACAGAGAGCCTGTCTAATTTAATTTACTTTTTTTAATACGTTCAGAAATAAGTACATCGATACAAAAAATAGTAAATCATCATCAAAGGTATGTACGGTTTTATCCGTGCAGGAACGGAGAAAGAATACAATTTCCTGCGTTGGGGCGGCCTGTCGTAAGAGGCGACTTAACAACGCACAGCCAGGTGGTAGGGCATTTGCCCGACTGGATGGCTACCACCCCTGGTCTAAATTATGTCGCCAGAACAACCTTGAGTTGTGTTCCGGCATTTGTGACCAGGTTCCAGTCTCCCTTAAGAGAGCAGCAGCGCATTTGTAGCAACTTTGGTGTTGCAAATGTCCATAGGCGAGGGTAACCGCTTTTCATAAAGTGAGTCGTCTGCCTGTCTGCTGATCTCCTGCAATAAAAAAAAATGTACAACGTGTTTTTCTGTCGGTTATTTTATAAAATAGAATTTAATAAACGTTTTCAGTTTTATTTCAAAAAGTTTCATAATTTGAGAAGTTTTCTTAATTTTCATACAAAGTACGTGTGATGTAGAAGATTTTCAATTAAACGTGTTGATTATTTAGTTTATGACAGTTGTCGAGATCGCTGCCACTTCGCCCTTCGCTATTACACCACTTCTAAACTATAAAGTTTTACATACAAATAAAGTTAAGGAGTTTTCACATTTATACGGCCAAATTAAAACTAATGATCGTCTTGAATGATATTAGAAAACTTTGTTTTATCTTCACAATTACTTTTAGATAAAGAGAAACACACGCATTGTTTTCACCGAGCTAAGCAAGTTAGGCTTGTGTTACGGGTTACGGCCGCCCAAGGCTGTGGCCATTTCAAGATGCTAGACAATAGCAAATACCGCAAAGTTCATTTAATGAAATTTACCACGCCAGGAATCAAGTCTATATAAAAATGTAAAGTTAGATAAGTGCCTGACATAGCCATAAAATAATCTGAATTAAAATTGTTAAATAGGTTTAGTAATTTTGAAAGTTTTTTTAAATTTTTTATTGCATGAGTTCAGCAGGCAGGCACTCTTGATGGAAAGCGGTTACCATCGCCTATAGACATTTGCAACACCAAAGATACTACAAATGCGCTGCTGCTCTCTTAAGGGAACTGGAACCTAGTCACTAATGCCGGAACACAACTCAAGGTTGTTATGGCGGCATACTCTCAGACCAGGGGTGGTAGCTATCCAGACGGGCAAATGCCCTACCAGCTGGCAAAAATGTAAATGTATGTTTGTTATATACGTTTAATAATTAAACTTACACAGCATTTTAAAATGTTAAATTAGCTTAATAAATATTAAATTAGAAAAATTATTATTTTACACAGTATGAAAATGATTGAATGTATAGAGCTATAAATGTAATTGTAATAACATATATATATTATTTTCTAGTATAATAAAAATATTATTAATACAATAGGACTAACAGGCGCCCAGTAAAAAACATTATTTTAACAATAGTGTTTATAAGTACTTAGTTGCCGCGCTTTAGAACCAAAAACTAGTGCAGCAACCACCGCTAAAAAATTGTAACCTTAATTTTAACTGCTGTAATTAAAATATGAATAGTCTGGTCAATTTAGACATCCAAGGGTACATTAATTCGCTCCTAGCTGAAAATTCGGCGTGGAAACGTGTGCATATTATGACGATTACAACTATCCCAACTTTTTGAATCGTTATATCTCAAAATTGGTGGCTCTTAGGAAAAAAAGCATTGAGAATTTTTTCTAGATATTTATCTTATCTACAATTATTGTCAGAGCTAATTTTATGATAAAACTTAGCGTTTTGCTGAAAATCGCGAATAATCCGTTTTTGTGACCTTTGACCCCAGATAATTTTTTTTCAGGTATTGGATCGATGAGGACTTTTTAAATTTCATTTATAATGGTGTTTTGAACAATGCTACCAATTTTCAGGTGGGCGTTTTTTCGTCTAATTTGACCGGACTATGAATAGGTTTTAATTATATAATATATAAGGCCTGGAAATAATGTTGTTGAAATAAATGAATTTGAAATATTTCTCAGTGTATGCGTTGCTTAGAAGTAGCCCGAAAACTGACGGAAAAATGTGACACCTACCGAAAAGGCCTAAACATGAAAGAGGGTTTTCGTATATTAATCAAAGTTGTGCACAAGTTTCAGGGAGGCTTTGTGCGCTCATATTTATGGTCGGGGTTTGTTTGTTCGCCAACTAACTAACTGTCACTCTATCTGGAGTATTTTTATTGTGACGGTTTGTTTGTATTTTAAGAGGTAAAGGTATTCATTGCTATCCAAATAGCTTGTATTGGATTTGGACTTAACCTTATAAATTTCTTTTATTATTGCTCGTTTAGGCATGTCCCGACTAGGTAAAGGAGCGAGATAAAATCCTCCTTCCTTTGAGACAAAAAGAAGATCTTCCAGAGAGGTTATTGTTGTTCCTCGCAGGCCTAGGCCCATCTATGACTGTTGGAAATTTGTGTATTCTTTGTACATTTCGGGTATCGTTTGCGACCTCAATTATTGCACAGCGTCATCTATTGGCTTGTAAGTGTTTCACTACACTTGAAAAGTAGAATAGTTTTAATAAAATAATTAATTGTGTAGATAATACAAAATTATTTTTTCATGTCACAACAATTAAACAATAAATTATAACACCACACAAAGTCACAAACAAACACACAATTAACAACAAAACTTATACACATACTCACACCAACGCGCACTACCACCGCATTGCATTACACGCACACTTCACAAACAAACCAAGACACACAAAGAGCCTAAAAATTAATAACCCAGGCACAGAAAAGAAAAAAACAACACACAAGGCACTAGTTAAGATAATATATATAGGTATAGACATAAGGCACACACTGAACATTTACTTCCTCACAACACCAGCATCTAACAGATACACTCTACATTAGTATAAGTTTAGTATTAAAATTAGAATAAATTAATATAATAAGTTATTCTTAGGGTACACCACAACATAAAAATCACTAAATTAATGTCAGACGCAATAACAAAAATAACCAATAAGCGTGTATAAACTCTAAAAACTTTCTTAAAAATTAAGTTGTTTTTTTTTTAATTGCAGGAGTACAGCAGACAGGCAGACGGCCCACTTTGTGGAAAGCGGTTACCATCGCCTATAGACATTTGCAACAACGAAGATGCTACAAATGCGCTGCTGCTCTCTTAAGGGAGACTGGAACCTGGTCACTAATTCCGGAACACAATTCAAGGTTGTTATGGCGACATACTTTAGACCAGGGGTGGTAGCCATTCAGTCGGGCAAATGCCCTACCACTTGGCTGTGGGTTGTTTTGTCGCCTCTTACGACAGACCGCCCGGCCGCAGGACATTGTATTCTTTCTCCGTTCCTGCACGGATATCAGACAGAAGTTGTGAAAAAGGGTACGAAACTCGAGTGCGTAGAGTTGTTAATTTTTTTTTGTGTATATAGGTCATAACGTGAAGTTGGCAAACAGGCAGACGGCCCAACCAGTAGAAACATTAGGGACGAAACCAACGCCTTGCCAGCCTTTAGGATGGAACAGGAGGAACGGAATAAGGGTTAAGATAGGGAAATTGGGGCAGAGAAAGAGAAAAATAGGTCATCAAAACTCTTTCTCAACAAGGAAGAAGAAACACGATTAACTCAACCTTTTTTCTTTTTTTAACGAGAGGAAATCTGTTTGATGATTATCCACCGCGAGGGAAACATGGTGGGCAGTATGGGAGTCGCCACGTTGAAGTGACACCACCGCAAGAAAGAAATGCTATTGCCAGTGGCAGGGTCGAGGATATCCACTAAAATCCCTTGATGTTCCGTCCTTAAGCGTTATGCCAGGGTCACAAATACTTTCCATCCGGGCTGGAGATGAATGTGCGAGTGAGTCTACAGCCCGTACAAAGGACACTCGAGGATCGGACAGGGGTTTTAGTGGATATCCTTAACTGCGGCGTCGCAATAGCACTTCACACATGAGGTGTGAGTACCACCCCAACCTGACGACTCTCACACATGGGCCGGGAGCTGTTCCAATCAAATGGAGTTCCCCTGTATAAAAACAGGGTCTTAGGTAAAACAAATTAGCCTTACCATTTTGATGGACCTGGCAGACGTCGACCTAAAAGCCTCCACTGTCTGGAGGAACTAAGCCCCCGGCGACTTCGGAGGTGAGTGCGTGTGGAACACCCACGCGCTCCCATCTCGGCGGCATTAACAGCGGGTGGGAGAACACTTTTCCAGGGACAGCTCGCGATTTGTAGAGGTCCAGATATGCCCTCCGGTGCCGACGCATCCTCCTTTGGTGGACGCGGAGTAAACTGGTATGCTCACGCTGTCGATCCGCCTCCATCCGGTGTTGCTCCTGACCTTGAAACCATGGGGGAAAGATGTGGGCGACAAGTTTACAAAGCTGCTCTGCTTAAGCAGGGCAACACCTGGAGGGGGGACTGCAGCAATTAGCTCCTGCCATCTGCCTGTATGCAGGCAATACAAAATGAGCAAACATAACAAGTCTAAAAAAGCAATCAAAACAAAGTTTTTTGAACTCGAAATATTTTCCAAGCTATGTCGGATATTTTTTTCCTAGTAACATTTACGACCATCTTCGGTGATTTCCCTACAGCCTTTTCCATAAAGTATCTCTTTCATGGGAAAAGGCATGGGGAGATATTGAAAAGTATAGAGATACCCATAACTCTGTTCGAATACACGCGTAAAATATTTACATAGAGACTTTCAGTTTTATTTGCGACCGGAAATTTTTCCCATCGCCCGGATGTTAAGGATTGGCCACACCAACATGACGCGGCGATAAAACCTTTAAAGGACCTTTTATCCGTGCCGGAATGGAGAAATAATACGATTTCCTGCGGCCGCGTGCTCTGTCGTAAGAGGTGACTAAAGAACCCACAGTTAGGTCTCCCACCTAGCTGTGGGTCCATGTCTCAATCTCATATATTCCCTTAAATATAACTCTTAGTTCACTAAACAATTACACTAACCAGCGAAGCTGTGTGGGATCCATGATCAAGCATTGCGCAATGATCAATATAATTTTAATTATCCGTGCAGGAACGGAGAAAGAATACAATTTCTTGCGGCCGCGTGCCCTGTCGTAAGAGGCGACTAAAGAACCCACAGCCAGGTGGGAGGGTATTTGCCCATCTGGATGGCTACCACCCCTAGTCTAGAGCATGCTGCCATATCAACCTTTAGTTGTGTTCCGCCATTAGTAGCCAGGTTCCAGTCTCCCTTAAGATACAAGTCGCGCATTAGTAACGCCTTTGGTGTTGCAAATGTCAATAGGCAATGGTAGCCACTTTTCATCAGGAGGGCCGTCTGCCTATCTGCTGAACTCAGGCTATAAAAAAAAGGATATGAAGTCGTGCCGCGACCTGTCGCCAATGCCGGGTCTTTTATATCTTATCATTCATTCGTTATCTTACATATGGTTAAAATTTAATATAAACTCGATACAAATAAGGTAAATTTTAGAGGGATACACCAAATTCAATCAATATGGTTGAAATACTCAGAATTAAAAGGAAGTAACAACATTGAAGGATATTGATTGAGTTGTTTTATATTTACATGGTAATTGTTATAAATTTGATTTTTATTTCAATGAAAGTCGTGGTACCGCAATGGCTAGTGCAAGCGTCCCAAACACAAAGAGGAGCAGGGGTTCGAAACCTGACTGGAACGCATGCACCACTTAAGCAGTTTTCCGACCTGATTGTTGCAATTTCTACGTGCTAACAACGGCGAAGGAAAACATCGTCATGAAATCTGCACATCGAGATAACCGATGTGTTTACTGACGTCGTCCTCCCTATAGGGGGGTTCACGAGCTATTATTATCATTGTTAACGCCATCAGTTAGTTAGTAGATAATTCTATGTACACTGCACATGTAATCTATCGCACCAACTCGTTCCCGGTATTTTTATCCAAAACTGCAGTCCAGCGACCTACACCTGTTAGCGAATCTGGTTAGTGCCCGTCTTTCCTTACTTTTCCCTACAATCTTATTATTGATATACAGAAATTAACTATCTAATTTCGGCTTATAGTAATAATAGGTAATAACACTATGTAAATAAATGATGGATTGATGTAACCACGATTCAGTGCGGCACCACGGTTTAATATATGGTACTGTGCCATGGTGGTATTTCGGCAAGGCATTGCAACGTTAGTATTGTTCAACAAAGATCATTATTTATTTAAGCACAAAACAGATTACAATAATTAAAAATGAATCAATAACAATTTAATATATAGGGCTAGATCATAATCCAAACTATGTTCTAATTAAATTAATGAAACAGTAGATATTCTATTGAAAGTTGTTCATATATATTTTAGGAATAATATAAATAATATGAGTGAAAAATCGACAATAGATATTAATACCGATTGTGTGAGAGAACTTTTTTGCATTTATTCATAAACTTAAATTATCATATTTGACATTGACAATCGATACATTTTTAAAACTTTACATGTGCCAATAATGGAAACTACTAATAAACCTCAATTAAAATAAGTTTTTTTAAAAAGGATGTT
Organism: Dendrolimus kikuchii; assembly: GCA_019925095.2. Lineage (NCBI taxonomy): Eukaryota > Metazoa > Arthropoda > Insecta > Lepidoptera > Lasiocampidae > Dendrolimus > Dendrolimus kikuchii. Next base: position 15,059,569 of record CM034412.1, read on the forward strand.
AAATACAAGCTTTTGAGATCCTGGATATCATGTAGCCGCAGAGTTCTAACCAAGACAAGTAAAACGAGCCCAAACACGGCGGGTCTATCTTGTTTTAGTACAGGAGTTCCTATGGCCACCTTCCGACTCCATCATCAGATCAGCTCCATGGTACCATATTATTACATTGTCGCACGATATACATATGCGTGCAAAATTTCAACTCAATCGGAGACTGGGAAGTTGGTCAAATTTCACGTGCAAGATTCTCCCGAGCTTACATACATCATACATATATCCATTTCAAGTTAAATAAAAGCTTGTAAAAAGAATAAAAATAATAATAATTAAAAGTTCTGTTTCATCGATAATAATACACATGAATCGTGTACACGCGCACACATATGCACATGCAGGCTTGTACACATGGCAGCGAGCGCTCCTTATTTGCATGACATGAAAACGTAGTACTGATGTGGCCAAACCTTTAGGGATGGGACATAAATTGACTATTTGTCGATAATGCTGTTTAGCTTTTCAACGCTTAGTAAAATTTTAACTATTACAAATACACATTTTACATAGTCTAATAGTTTCTATAAAGAAATAAGAACATGAGTAATTACAACCTCAATACTTTAATATATTGCTGTCATGATTGGTTTCATGAATAAACAGATATACAATGCAAAAGTGGATGGATCCAGAAGTCGTGGAAGGCCACGACACACCTTCCATGATCAAATTGATCGTGTACTAGCAGAAGGTGATGTTAGGAGCCTTAAGAACAGACGAGCGTGCATGACAAGAGTTATGAATGTCAAAGAAGCAAGTGAGGTATGTAAGAATAAGCCTAAATGGCGCTCTGTTGTTCGTGCCTACCCCGCAAGGGAACTGGCGTGAAGTTATGTATGTATGTATGTATGTATGATTGGTTTCACTTTCTTCACTAAATGTCACTAGAATCGATTCATCATAATTATTATGTAATAGTGGTCGCCCGTAATCGAAATTCGACCATAATAATTTGTTGTCAAAGACTATATATATTTCTATAATCACAGATTTCGCCAAGGCAACAATAAAGAAAAGTGTATATATGCGCGTAATGTATTTTCTATGCACAATTTTAAAAAAATATTAGCATTCGTCGCTTCTTCTCTATATTAAACTATACGTGTACAAAATTTCATACTCCTTCGTCCTCGCAATTTTCGTAAAAAGGGGTACAAAGTTTTTGCTTTACGTATTATTATATAGATGTAACCATCTGTGATGATTTAATTCTTTACTTCTGATACGCTGTTAAAATATATTTTGAAAATGTTCTTAGCAATTTTCATGCAACTTTTGAACAGAATGTTTCAACTATATGATAAAAATGTAAAGAATTTAGATAGCGCGTAGGTTTTATTAATGTTGTCTTGTTTGTTTTAGTAATCTACAATTTACCCGTTTTCAGAACAAAATTCAATACGTCACTAAAACCAAATCGCCTTGTACATCGATATGGAGTAGGTATCGAAATATCGACAAAAGTAATATCGACACTTGCCCACCACTGTATAGAATCATCTAAATCTACATTTTTCTAACACGACAAAAAGTTTGATCTATTATTTGTTCGCACTCCAATTTTTCACGCGAACGATTTTTAAATAATCGAAAGCTTTTATATTCCTACGAAAGTTTTACTACCTTTTTACTTTTGTCTTTAACTCTCTATTTTCTTTACAAAAGCTTTTAGTTACTTTTGGTTTAATCTATACTATAATAAATGTGTAAATGGTTCGAGTTTGTATATTGCGTTTAAAAATGTGAAAAAAATTAGGGCGGCTAATTCGGACCAGGAGATTAATTTTTTTTTAAATTATTGTCTGTCTGTTAGAGCATCACGTGAAAACTACTGAACGAATTTCAATGAAACTTGACACAGAGCAATCTCATATCCCGGGACGTAACTTAGGATACTTTTTATCCCGATAAATGGCGTCGTTCCCGCGGGATAGATAACAATACCGAAAAAGATGGCGCTGCGATCGCATCCTTTTTGGAAACTACTGAACGTATATGAATGAAACTCAACACAGAGCTGGCTTATATCCCGAATCAACACTTAGGATACTTTTTATTTACATTAGAATATATTAGCTAAACAGATGGCGCTGCAATCGCTTTTTTTCAATTCACTAACAAATACCTACGTTTTGTATTACTTCTCGAATCAGGTTGGCTTCGCCAGATCTCTATGTTTTGCTGGGCAGTTGTTTAGACGGACTTAGTTTCTTGGTTATTATTATATATGTAAAAAACGGAATTTAGTTTTTGTGTAAGTCAAATAAAGCTACTGCCTAGGGTTTGACACGCAGCGCAGTCACGGGGCAAACTCTAGTATAATTTAAATTTGTATCCAACAGACCTTGATTAAAAGTAATAATAGCCTTAAGGGATTATTGATAAAATACAACAAAGTGGCATTAATACAATGAACAAAATTTAACCTAAACAAACCTAGTTAAGGTTTGTTCGGGTTAAATTTTCTTCATTGTGTACAATTTATAATTTACTAGGATATATATAGGTTATTAATCAAATTTATCCACGATCAAATTGATCGTGTACTAGCAGAAGGTGATGTCAGGAGCCTTAAGAACAGACGAGCGTGCATGACAAGAGTTATGAATGTCAAAGAAGCAAGTGAGGTGTGTAAGAATAAGCCTAAATGGCGCTCTGTTGTTCGTGCCTACCCCGCAAGGGAACTGGCGTGAAGTTATGTATGTATGTATGTATATATAGGTTAAGGGTATAGAATAGCACATAGGGTACTTTTTATGCTGAAGAAAAAATACTATTTTCGAGTGATAGACTTTTTTTCATCATGGTATAAATTTGAGCGTTTGACAGCTATGTCACCTGATGTTAGGTGAAAAAGCGATCTATTGAAAAAAAATTGTACTTCAGTTTATTTTTATTGCAGGAGTTCAGCAGACAGGCAGACGGCCCACTTGATGGAAAGCGGTTACCATCGCCTATGGACATTTGCAACAGCAAGTTGCTGCAAATGCGCTGCTGCTCTCTTAAGGGAGACTGAAACCTGGCCACTGATGCCGGAACACAACTCAAGGTTGTTATGGCGACATACTTTAGACCAGGGGTGGGAGCCATCCAGTCGGGCAAATGCCCTACCACCTAGCTGTGGGTTGTTTTGTCGCCTCTTACGACAGGCCGCCCGGCCGCAGGAAATTGTATTCTTTCTCCATTCCTGCACGGATATTCAGTATATAAAGTAGAAGTTATAAGGTGTAGTTTAATGCAATCCACGAGAACGTTGCCGACAAACTGCGCTGCAGTTTGGCAATGTAATTGTTTATAAAATCTTGTAACTTTTTATTGAAAAAAAAAAGGATGGAGCCGCTTACTTAGAATACCTATTCACTCGTGACTCGAAGACCACTAGTTTATAAGACTCGGGGAACACAAACTCCGGCAAATTATTCCATTCGATAGCGGTGCGCAAAAGAAAGATAGAGGGACCAATGGTATGCCTACCATGTAATGATGGGCAAACCGGTGCGTCTGCTTGTCCGATGCCGGACAAACCTGCTACCTTGCGGCGATGTTCAAGGGCTTGAAGCTGAGCATCAAAAAGAGTATCATCGCCAACCAGCATCCTGGCTCTCCTATCAATGCGTCCAACTGGTACTTAGGTGTAGAGTTGGATAGGACATGATTATAAAATGAGTTTGTAAGAGTAACATGACAGTTTGTACTGAACCAGTGCAATGTATCACTTCAAATGAGGCCGGGATATTTGTATGGTTTGTACCGCGGCAGTACATTGGAAGCGATAAGGCCAGTGAGGCGATGAGCGTCATTTCCTCATTTGTCCCGTACAAAACTTCTAGTTCGGAAATGTTCGTTAAGAATCGAACGTGATCGGTCTCGGTCACCTCATTTTACTAGTAGTCATACATGTACATGTCATGTTGTCCCTGTTTGTCATGTGAATATGCGTCGAGGCGTTATTGTATTGTTGTCCTCGTTCCATCCTTTCTCTTACATTTGACGCGTGAGTAGTAGCGGGACAAAATTTTTGAAGTAGTACAAATTTATTTTTTGAGCCGCATCAGTACAAATCTATTTTGTACGGGACAAATGTACTGCCTCACGCGTGTATTACTCATCACTACTTAGGTGAGCCGTCCCAAAGGCGATTATATCAAAACCGGTGGCGCTTTGAATATAAAATTACACAGCAAAATAACACCTTCAATTTCCCAAAATCATCACAATATATTCCAAATAAAATCAAATAATTTTATATGAAAATACAACCTTTTGAATATTTACTGAATATTAATTCAATCACTCAGTGTTTTCCGGTGGTTGGATTAATGAAATTATTTTCACGTGGGAGTTGGGAACGCGGTCTCATTGATTACATTATGTAAAAAAATTTAGCAGCAACGCGTAGGGGATTCGATTAATTATAACAAAATGGGAGTCGGTGTATGGGAAATTGGGAGAGACGTGTGTAAGGCTCATACGGAGCGTTTACACCTGTATTTTGTTATTATTCAACACATTTATTAAAAAATGTGTTTACGAAGCATGCATACATTGTTGGAAAATTAAAAATTACGCACCGCACAATGGAACGTGCGGTTTTTTTTTTAATATTGAATAGGTTCGCGTTTGACTGACATTGCACCTGACGTCAGGTGGAAATGCAGTCTAAGGTGGAGCACGCTTACCTAGGAGATACCTGTTCACGCGAGACTTAAAGACACCTAGATTATATTTTTCAGGAAAAACAGACGACGGTAAAGAGTTCCACTCTTCAGCGGTGCGTATGATGAAAGAGGAAGCATAGCGTTTCGTCCGCTTCGTTGGTATTTCCACCATATATCGGTGGCGTGAGTGTGTACGTCTGCTTGTCCGGTGGTAGAATGGTGAGGGAGGAACCAATTCATGTAATTCCGTGGCACACTCCCCGAAGTGTATCCTATAGAATACCGACAAACTGGCGACCTTACGTCGATGACTTAGGCTCTGAAGCCTGAAATAACCTAAGTACCTATTTCACCGCACGCTGTGCGGTAAATATATATATATATATATATATATATATATATATATATATATATAATATCAGCCCATAAATATCCCACTGCTGGGCTCGCTCTATACCCGCCACGGTTGTCCAAGGCGGCTTGGCAAGTTTGACACAACGGTTATCTCGATGTGCAGGTTGCATCACGATGTTTTCTTTCACCGTTGTTAGCACGTGGTAATTGTAACAATAGCACAATAGATCAGAAAACTGACTAAGTGGTGCATGCGTTCCAGCCAGGATCAAACCCACGCCCTCTGAGTTTGGGACGCGTGTGCATTTCGCTACCACGACTTCATAGGTAAATAGATACTTAGGTAAAAAAATAAAAAAAAGAATTCCACCAAGGAGTTTCACATTACGAGAATAAATAAGCTGAATAATCGAACCTCCTTGGAAGCGTTTTTGATCAATTCATTTATCTCACTTTAATACTGTAGAGAAAATGAGACGAAAGATATAGTTTTAATTTTTACTATGTGCACGTGGCACGCGCATTTGCAAATACGTGCCATTTTCATATTAAAAGTATCAAAGATTGCGACTTTCCAACTAATGTTTATGTGTGTTTCATTGCCTATTGTACTTTTTTCTCGCAAATGTGTTAAAAATAGTTGTATGACCCATGTGCGGTTGTTGGTTTTTACAAACTCGTCACTATGGTAACGAGTTCTATCATCTATCATCCGAAGCACAATCAAGGTAAGTAATAGAATCAGCGAAATCAATCGTCCCAACAACTATATTAAAAGTCCTTTAAAATAAAATATTGAAAGTGCAACCTAAGTAACAAAAGATAATCGTTAAAAGGCACCATCCATCATTCGAAGCACAATCGAGGTAAGTAATAGAAACAGTAAAAAATATCGCCCTAGCAACTGTATTAAAAGTCTTTTAAAAGAAAAGATTGACAGTGCAACGAAAGTAATATAAGATCATTTTTAAAAGGCACAACGCGTCACTCGAAGTACCGTCGAGGTAAGTAACAGAAACAGCGAAAAAAATCGCCCCAATAATTGTAACAAAAGTCTTTTAAAAGAAAAGAATTATAGCACAACAAAAGTAATAAAAGAACATCTTCAAAAGACTATAATCATGAATAAAACACTGCGTAACAACACGCGATAGGAAGGAATTGAAATATGTACATTTAATTAATACCTACTGTTTTTATGAAGTTCCTTAAAGAATTTTAATAAGTATTTTTTAGGATTTTGTAGACATTTTAACAAAAATGGATGCTGATAATACATGCTCGTCTGTCTGTCTTTGGATGTAATTTTATTCGAAAAATTCTGAGTCTATTTGAAGGGAAATTTCAAGATATCACAGGTTCATGAAACCATTATGAGTAAATTTTTATAACTAATAAAGAAGGAAAATGTATTTATTTCAAAATGGAAGCTGGCAGGTTAATTATTGAAGGTCATGAGTCTACCACCGATTCCAAAGCAATGCTTTGGAATAGGCTTGGGCGTCTATGTGTTTGACACATTCGCAAAAAAAAAATATAACTTATAGGAGAGTTTTTGAAAAAGAATCTAACGCAATCTATAGGAATAAAATAGTGCATGTATTAAAAGTCGCGGGTAAAAGCGAGTATATTATAAAAATAGGGAGAATTTAATTAAAATACATTTTTAAAGCAATTTTCCCTCCAATTGAACGTGGCAATTAATCATCCCGAATAGCGAAGAGTACTCAACGCCTCGCCATTCAAATGCTAATTAACTTTATCATACATCTCTTCGCAGCCGTATTTTTGCGCCGAAATGAGCTTAAAATTGAATTTTATGCACATCGACGTGATGGAAAGTGACGTATTGCATCATTATTATGAACATATTATACTATATTCTTCTATCATTTCAGGAATGGAAAAAGAACACTAATTCCTTCGACTGGGCGATTTGTCGTAAAATACGACAAAACAACCCAGTAACAGGTTACTAGACCCATACTGGTCAGTGATCATGTGTAGAAATTTAGAATTGTATAACTTGCCTGATTATCAAGGGGAGAAAGTTCCGGAAGTCAACAGCTTGTATGCCAAAAAAAAACCTACGAAGGACGAACTGTGTTTAGATATAGAAATGTAGAACTGGATAACTTGTCTGATAGTCAAGGGGAGAGAGTTCCGCAAGCGAACAGACTTCGCGGCAAAAGAATGTCCTACGAATGACGAAGTGTGTTTAGGTATCGAAATATAGAATGTAGAATTGGATAACTTGTCTGATAGTCAAGGGGAGAGAGTTCTGCAATCGAACATCCTTAGCGGCAAAAGAATGTCCTATTAAGGACGAAGTGTGTTTAAGTATCGAAATGTAGAATGTAGAATTGGATAACTTGTCTGATAGTCAAGGGGAGAGAGTTCCGCAAGCGAACAGCCTTAGCGGCAAAAGAATGTCCCATTAAGGATGAAGTGTGTTTAGGTATCGAAATGTAGAATGTAGAATTGGATAATTTGTCTGACAGTCAAGGGGAGAGAGTTCCGCAAGCGAACAGACTTAGCGGCAAAAGAATGTCCTATTAAGGACGAAGTGTGTTTAGGTATCGAAATGTAGAATGTAGAATTGGATAACTTGTCTGATAGTCAAGGGGGAGAGTTCCGCAAGTGATCAGCCTTAGCGGCAAAAGAATTTCCTATGAAGGACGAAGTGTGTTTAGGTATCGAAATGTAGAATTGGATAACTTGTCTGATAGTCAAGGGGAGAGAGTTTCGCAAGCGAACAGCCTTAGCGGCAAAATAATGTCCTTCGAAGAACAAAGTGTGTTTAGGTATCGAAATGTAGAATGTAGAATTGGATAACTTGTCTGATAGTCAAGGGGAGAGAGAGAGTTCCACAAGCGATCAGCCTGTACAGAAAAAGAATGTGCTTCGAATGACGAAGTGTGTTTATTATTGCATTTTTTATTTAACATATTTTATTTTATCAAACAAAAAAACTGATTTCGATACTCTACTCTAAAATTATGCCGCCTCACCACGTGGCCGTAACACTTTTTCGTGACAGAAAAAAATCCTAATAACCCTTGTTGGAGCACGCACGGGGAGAGACGCGCAGAGGAGGAGGGGCCACCCCACGACCACGGCTGGGCCGCAGGCGGCGGCTGCCGTGGGATCGCGGAACACTCACCCGCACGACGGCTAGTGCGACGGACGACTATAAATTGTATATTATAACTACCAATAAACCAGCATCTATCTTATTCTACAGTCCACAATAATTAAACCACCTCAGCAGTGTGTCTGCTAGATAGGCATACTCTTCTACACCCCCCCCCCCCCCCCCCCCGGTCTGTATAGAAGTTTCACATCAATAATAATATGTACTTAAGTAATGTCATTACGTCCCTATTTTTTTCAAATAAAGTCTTAGTAGCTCTTTCTTTCTTTCCGATTCTGTACAACACCTTTATTGAAATTGCGTATAATATCAGGACCGGTTTGTATAGCTAGATTTATTTTCTCGGAATTCCAATGGTACTCGTTATTCGGTTGGTTGGCTTCGAGCGAGAGATAGCTCGGCGCGTGTAAGTGAGTAATTGGCATCTCCCCGCATAAGTTTTGGCACGCATTCGTACGAAACCACACGATCCTGTAAACGGTTTAAGGCGAAGCATTTAATAGGTGATATGAGGGTATTCGATAATAGTACATTATGGTACTATTGTGTAACATTGGTGATTACCGCCGAGGCGCCATTGAGACTCGAGCCGTAGGCGAGGGTCTTACGAGAGCCGAGGACGGTAATCATCAATACACACGTGTATCATACGACGTTTTTCAACACACTTGTGAATAAAATAACAACAACAACTCATTTTATTTAGTACATAAAAAAGTTATATATGAGTGAAAGTTTTATTTATTAAACACGTACGAGTTAAAATTATCTATTTAAATAAGAAGTTGCATGAAATGAGCAAGCAATAGGAACATTAATTTATTTGTTCTATAGAACACGATCTTTTTTTTGAATAAAAACATTTTTAAGAACAAAGCAACTCAACCAATAAATTTAAAAAAAATCTATAACTCACTAGTGAGTTATAATTTATTTTAGTCACAGTTTGATTATGGGTGTCATTCTGTGGCTAATTGCGGTGACCATAGAGCCACTTTATGAGCAAGTGTGTTGAAAATAAAGTTATGTATTCGCCGACACACTGTGATTTTAAATTGACATTGACTGAGACACACTGTGATTTTAAATTGAAGGTACTTACGTTTTTTCTTAAAATATCTGCACTTTGAGTAAGTAGTGTGTTTGAGCTTAATAAAAGTTCGTTGTATTTATATTGTTAAGTACTTTATAAATGTTTTTCGGACTTTTAATAACCTTTGTAATAAGTTTTAGATTACAAGATTGTTTAAATGTGAACACTGTGTTGTTGGTTCGACATATAAAAGGAGGTGAAATCGCCTAATGCGGGACATTCTACATTCGTCAGGCGAACAGTGCGATAGCTGTGTTCAATATAATCAAGCAGTAACTATGGTGACTGCTGGTGCTGGAAGTGGACGAAGGTTATGTATATAAGATTCTTGTTATGTTAACTTGCTTTTAATAGAAATATCTAAATTAAAGCAAAATATTTTCAGGCCCGGTTTCCACTAAAGCAGAGAGGAGAGGAGACGAGAGGAGATGTGTTTGAATAACCAATCAGGTTTCGTTATTTCCACATCTCCTCTCCGCTTAGCTTCGTTGGAAATAGATCAAGCGGAGACGAGAGGAGATCTCTTATTTTTCTATAGAATTTTGTGACGCAAGCGAGCAAGCGGCGCGGCAGAGCGGAGACGTGTGTAGTCGGGCGGTCGGGCGGCGCCCGCGCTAGCGTGCCTCATTCCCCACTGCCTTCAGCCCGCGCCTCGCACGCCCGAAGGCGTGTTAACATCTCCTCTCCGGTACTCTTCTCCTCTCCGCTTCGATGGAAATAACCTGCCAGCTACGCAGCACATATCCTCTCGTCTCCTCTCTTCTCTGCTATGGTGGAAACCGGGCTTCAATGTTGTGAAATCAATAAAATGCTTTGCCAATATATGAATTAAACATTAAATATGTGTATATTTTTATATAATACCCAATCAAAAATCTGACACATTCATGTTTGATTTATGCACAGCACGGCCCTAAAACTGATATATGGCCAAATATTTGTGATTTTTAAAATTCATCACATTAAATCAGTCTCGGTTAAATCTAAATTGATTCAATATTAAGCGGAGATGATTTACAGACTGAATACTTGCAACAACTCAAAGGGTTTTTGGTAATAAAAGAACAGCAACTGGTCACTATACTTATAATCGGAGAACCTTACAGCTTACATATATTTCATACACTGACTCTACACAAATATTTCTAGAACACCTCGCCATCCCTGCAAGTTCTTACAGTATCAGAAACAGGAAATTCGCACAACCGTTAACGGATTGAAGTCATTGATAAACTATTTTAATTAAAAGGGGTTATGAATGACAAGAATTTAATACATTATTGCTTGGTAATTTTATATAAGATATTATATTTAAAGTTTTACGTGTAATAAAATAATTCGAACACAGTAAAAATCTATCGCGTCTGCCAACATGAAAATAAAATGTAGCGAATAGGTCTAAATTTAATTGAGAGATTTTGAATTATAATCTACACAATTACCACATCATATTAGAGATATATATCGTTACATAAAATTATGGAAAACTACTCTATACAAAACAGTCGCTAATCACAGAATAAATAAAAATATAACATTATTATTCAATTAAGGAAATGGCCGATTGTATCGTTTATACATACATACATACATACATAACTTCACGCCAGTTCCCTTGCGGGGTAGGCACGAACAACAGAGCGCCATTTAGGCTTATTCTTACACACCTCACTTGCTTCTTTGACATTCATAACTCTTGTCATGCACGCTCGTCTGTTCTTAAGGCTCCTGACATCACCTTCTGCTAGTACACGATCAATTTGATCATGGAAAGTGTGTCGTGGCCTTCCACGACTTCTGCATCCATCCACTTTGTCTGTATCGTTTATAAACTGGTTATTAAGGCTGCCTGTCCATTGAAGCGGAGCGAGGCTGTGGAACGGAGAAGCGGAGAAATATTACCCAATAGCATTGCATAAAAATGGCGTCAATGGACAGGCAGCCAATTCTATTGGTTAATATTTCTTCATATCTCCGCTCCGCAGCCTCGCCCCGCTTCAATGGACAGGCAGCCTGAAGAAATGTTTTTACTCGGTGCATGATTATTTTAATTGGAACACGACATATATGAGGTTGTACGACATTTATATGAATTAAATTATTTCACATTATTATCTTTTGACATACAACAATACTTTAATTTTCCGTGGTCAACGTAAATAATATTTTAATTTAAGACGATGTAATATTTGCACACCCTATGGGTAATGATATATGGACTCATATATGCATAACTTAAGACTTGTATTTTAATTTACCACTAGCTGTGTGTGAATTTGTTTTCAAAGCCCCCCCGATTTTGAAATATTTTTCATTGCTGCTCCGCTCCTATTGGTCTTAGCGTGATGATATATAGCCTACAGCCTTCCTCGATAAATGGGCTATCCAACACTGAAAGAATTTTTCAAATTAGACCAGTAGTTCCTGAGATTAGCGCGTTTAAACAAACAAACTGTTCAGCTTTATATATTAGTATAAGATGTCATATACAAATGAACTTCATTTCATATCAAATAAGAGGGTACATAACGAAATTAATTATTATTATTGTACGCTCTAATAGGATCAACTGTTGCTTCTTCATTCTATTTATTGTAATACTTACAACAACTCAGAAGGGTTTATGGTAGTTGTAGGGTTTGCTATTAAACGCTTGTATTTAAATTCCCGCGATTCGAAAATGCTCGTCTAAAACGTCACTGTAAATTCGTGAGTGTCAATCAAATCGACAATTCAACACGTCTACGAGTGGCGCCACCGTCCATACGATACTGCATTTCACTCTCTTCAAAAATCAAAATCTACATCGAGCTATCGGTGAGTGGAATCTAACTATTTACAAGCACATTTTTCAAAATATCAAACTTTCAATCGAACAGTAGTAAAAGAACAGCAACTAGTCACAATGATTTATAATCAGAGAACTTTACGGTTTTAATACATTGCATACACACATCAACTCTCGACAAGCATTTTAGAACAACTCGACATCCCTCCAATTTTTCAGTATACGAAACTTAGCAGTTGGCACAACCGATAGCGGATTGAAGTCATTGATAAACTATTTTAATTAAAGTGTTATGAATGAAAAGAATTTAATACATTACTGTTTGGAAATTCCAGATAATATTTTATATATGATAGTGTATAAAATATTATACTTAAATTTTTTTTATTGCAGGAGATCAGCAGACAGGCGGACGGCTCACTTGATGGAAAGCGGTTACCATCGCCTTTGGACATTTGCAACACCAAAGTTGCTACAAATGCGCTGCTGCTCTCTTAAGGGAGACTGGGACCTAGTCACTAATGCCGGAACACAACTCAAGGTTGTTATAGCGACATACTTTAGAGCAGGGGTGGTAGCCATTCAGTCAGGCAAATGCCCTACCACCTGGCTGTGGGTTGTTAAGTCGCCTCTTACGACAGGCCGCCCGGCCACAGGAAATTGTATTCTTTCTCCGTTCCTGCACGGATAAAAGTTTTATATGTGATAAAATAAACTGAACACGGTATAAATCTATCGCGTCTGCCAACATGAAAATAAAATGTAATGAATACATACATACATACACACATACATAACTTCACGCCAGTTCCCTTGTGGGGTAGGCACGAACAACAGAGAGCCATTTATGAAAATAAAATGTAATGAATACAGAGTATAGTAATAGATTTTGAATTATAATCTACACAGATACCTCATCATATTAGAGGAATATTCTTATATAAAATTATAGTCAATTATAGACAACTACTCTATATAAAACAGGCGTTAATCACAGAAAAAATAAAAATATAACATTATTATTCAATTAAGGAAATGGCCGATTGTACCGTTTAGAAATAAGAGGGTACATAACAAAATTAATTATTACCTTTAAAAAGAAACATGACACGGACAACTATGCTACTCAATAACTGTAACATTATACCACCTTTATGTTATCCGTGCAGGAACGCCTCTGGCCATGACGAGAGTGTCATCCGCGTAGCAGAGAACTCTCGCCCCTGTCGGGACGGGCTCCCGTAAGAGCCAATCGTAGCTGATGTTCCACAGGATCGGCCCCAATACCGAGCCCTGTGGAACTCCGCACGCCACTCGACGTCGTCCAGCTACATGGCCGATTTTGCCCTCCCAAAAGATGAACCTGTCCTGGAGGTATGCCTTCAGCAGCCTCCTCAAGTCCGGGGGCACTTGCATGAAGCGAAGTGCCTCCCGGATAGTTTCAAATGGGAGACTTGGTTACGGTCCCGTGGCGTCTCATTATGATGCGGAGGGACGCTGGAAGGTTTAGTGGGTAGTCTGGCGGCCGGTGCTTGCAAGCTATAACGTTGAAGCTTATGTGCAACACCAGCAGCCGGGAGTCCCACATACCCCTTGGTGGCATCCCCCGGGGCCCGAGGATATGAGCAAATGCATTCCCCCAGCGTTGTCAAAAAAAAAAGGAACGGAGAAAGAATACAATTTCCTGCGACCAGGCGACTTGTCGTAAGAGGCGACAAAACAACCCACAGCCAGGTCGTAGGGTATTATCCCGACTGGATGGCTGCCACACCTGGTCTAGCGTATGTCGTCATAACAACTTTGAGTTGTGTTCCGGCATTAGTGACCAGGTTCCAGTCTCCCTTAAGAGAGCAGCAGCGCATTTGTAGTACCTATAGTGTTGCAAATGTCCATAGGCGATGGTAACCGCTTTGCATCCAGTGGGCCGTCTGCCTGTCTGCTGAACTCCGGCAATAAAAAAAGAACATAGTGTAATTATTCTATTCTATTCTGGAGTGCAGTCATCCAAACCAACAAGTATTCGCCTTAAATGAAACTTACAAACTTAATTACTTATACGAGAAGCGAGCCAGAAGTAACCCCACGCGTACGGCGCCCGCACCCACACTTGTTAATGAACATCAAGTTTACTCTAATATTCATTAACACAATTACCTTTCTGTGCTCAAATTTAAATATATTTAACGGACTAAATTTAATATTTCATACTTGAGAAAAACTGGTAGGTACCGGGTGCCGTGGTCTTTTGAATACTTGAAGGAAACTCTGGATTTTTAACCGACTTCAAAAAAGGAGGAGGTTCTCAATTCGTCGGGATCTCTTTTTTTGTTTTTTTTTTTTAATGTATGTTCACTGATTACTCCGAGATTTATGATCCGATTTACGTGATTCTTTTTTTGTTTTATGAACATTTTTTTCTTGGGACCTATATTTTTTAAGGAGCGCGGCACCTTTCGTAGGTCTACCCGTAGGTTTAGAAATAAGTTATTTTATACTTTTTAGTTTTTGAAGTCGCTTTTTTTAAACGAAGTTTTTTTACAACTCAGCAATAAAAATTAAAAATATATGTATATAAGAGTCAATATTGCTTATACAGCGTATTTTACATATAAATACGCAACAAACAATGTACTAAGACAGACGTATTAACATCACTTGTGCACTGCATGTTGTGCGTCTCAAGTCATCATACGACCTTAATAAACATCATACAACAACTCAAGGTGGTTTGGCTTGGCAACACCCTTCAAACGGGGTTCATCGTTAACGACCATTAAGCCCAGCATCTTTGAAAGTGTACAAACCGTACAATGTAAGTAATATATTATAATACTAGTGGTCGACCATAGTTAATTAAAATTAAAAGTTTGAACACTATTAAGGTTCTGTTGTCAAAGACTATACTTCTATAATCACAGATTCCGCCAAGGCTACACTGTTAATTTGACTTGAACAATAAACAAAAGAGTACATATGCGTGTGTGTGTCAAATACATGGTAGTGTGTGTAATGTGGTTTTTTTTATTGATTTAATGTATTTTTATGCATTATTTAAAAAAAAATTAGCATTCTGCATTCCTTCTCTATATAAACTATAAGTGTGCAAAATTTCATACTCCTCCGTCCGCGCAATTTTCGTAAAAAGGGATACAAAGTTTTTGCTTCACGTATTAATATGATGAGATTAATATGAGAGAGCATGAAAGTAGAGTAAACGCGGTCGAGATTCGAGCACTGCGCAAAATCTGCGGAGTGACGCTCGCGGACCGCGTTCGTAATACCGAAGTAAGAAAGAGAGTTGGTCTGAAAGAGAGTGTCGGGGTGAAGGTAAGGAAAGGAATGCTCCGGTGGTTCGGGCATGTGGAAAGAATGCATGATGAAAGAATGACTAAACAGATATACAATGCAAAAGTGGATGGATGCAGAAGTCGTGGAAGGCCACGACACACCTTCCATGATCAAATTGATCGTGTACAACAGAAGGTGATGTCAGGAGCCTTAAGAACAGACGAGCTTGCATGACAAGAGTTATGAATGTCAAAGAGGCAAGTGAGGTGTGTAAGAATAAGCCTAAATGGCACTCTGTTGTTCGTGCCTACCCCGCAAGGGAACTGGCGTGAAGTTATGTATGTATGTATGTATTAATATGATTAACTAGCTGTGCCCGCGACGTCGTCCGCGTGGAATTTGCTTTCAAAACCCTCCGATTTTGAAACATTCTTCATTGGTGCTCCGCTCCTATTAGTCTTAGCATGATGATATATAGCCTATAGCCTTCCTCGATAAATGGGCTATCCAATACTGAAAGAATTTTTCAAATCAGACCAGTAGTTCCTGTGATTAGCGCGTTCGATCAAACAATATTAGTATATTTGGTTACAACACTAATACTTACATTTTAAATATCGCGATATCTTTTGAATGAAACGTCCGAATTGAATGATTCAAAAAGTTCTAAGAAGGTATTGAATTCGTCTGGAATATGGAGTAATTTATTTTGATAAGGATTAATACCAAGGTACAAAATAAAGAGTTTTTAAAGCGACGGAATTTTAATTATTTAAAAAAATAAAAGAAAACACTTATTGTGAGAGATATATATTTTTTACATTTAAATGTTATTGTATAATATGTGAATTTTTATATGTATCTATCAATATATTTTATTTAGATATCTCTGTATGCATATGTATCTGTTAATATGTATGTATGTATAAGTATAAGTATGTATTTCTTTCACTTGTTAACTTACGTATATAATTATTGTATTTTTACACAAATTTAATTCGCTTGTTTGTTCGTAATTTAACTGTATAGAAAAAACCTTATTAGCCCTACATTTTAAGTTTTTTCTTTCAATATTGTAATAATATTGAAAATATTGTAATAATATTGAAAATATTGTAATAATATTGAAAATATTAGGTAAATATCTAGTACACATTTTTACCGTCTCTCTTCCGAGAGTTTGCCCAGCTTTGTGCTATATACTCGATGTAGGCTTTATTCTGTCACACCACAAATCATCATATCATCCTTCACACAATCCATCCATCTCTTTTTTGGTCTACCTTTACATTTGTACCCATCGATCTTGCAGTTTAACATTCTTTTTTTCACGTGTCTTTGATTCCTCCTCATTACATGCCCATACCACCTTAATCTTCTTCTTCTCAATCTTTCAGTCACGGGTGCAACCTTCAAAGATCTTACCTTATCCGTTCTTGAAATACCACACATCCATCTCAACATTCTCATCACAGCTGAGTGGAGTCGTTTGTGGTCTATCACTTACTGGCCCGACATTCAGACTCGTATAACATGACCGGTTATTTACATACATACATACATACATACATAACTTCACGCCAGTTCCCTTGCGGGGTAGGCACGAACAACAGAGCGCCATTTAGGCTTATTCTTACACACCTCACTTGCTTCTTTAACATTCATAGCTCTCGTCATGCACGCTCGTCTGTTCTTAAGGCTTCTGACATCGCCTTCTGCTAGTACACGATCAATTTGATCATGGAAGGTGTGTCGTGGCCTTCCACGATTTCTGCATGCATCCACTTTTGCATTGTATATCTGTTTAGTCATTATTTCATCATGCATTCTTTCATGCATGACACTCTCTTTCAGACCAACTCTCTTTCTTACTTCGGTATTACGAACGCGGTCCGCGAGCGTCGCTCCGCAGATTTTGCGCAGTGCTCGCATCTCGACCGCGTTTACTCTACTTTCATGCTCTCTCTTCCATACACAACTCTCGCTTCGCACCGGTTATTTCTATTGTTATATCCTATACTTCTATATTCATATTATAAATGCGAAAGTTTGTATGGATGTTTGTAATACAATCACGCCAGAACAGCTGAACTCCTCTGGATGAAACTTGAAATACCACATGGGCTACTTTTATCCCGGAAAAACGTACGTTTCCTGTGGGTTAATGTGCATACTTTAGTCCTTCAGATATAAGGTAAGAAAAATATTAAGTATTAATAGTAAGAATGGATGGATGTGTGTTTGTTACTCTTTCACGCAAAAACTTTTTTTTTTATATTGCAGGAGATCAGCAGACAGGCAGACGGCCCACTTGATGGAAAGCGGTTACCATCGCCTATGGACATTTGCAACACTAAAGTTGCTACAAATGCGCTGCTGCTCTCTTAAGGGAAACTGGAACCCGGTCACCAATGCCGGAACACACTTCAAGGTTGATATGGCGACATACTTTAGGTAGCCATCCAGTCGGGCAAATGCCCTACCACCTGGCTGTGGGTTGTTTTGTCGCCTCTTACGACAGGCCGCCCAGCCGCAGGAAATTGTATTCTTTCTCCGTTCCTGCACGGATAGACTACTCAATGGATTTTGATGAAGTTTTCCAATAATAGAGCTTACACATCAGAATAACACATAGGCTATAATTTATAAAGATATGGTGTGAATTATCCAAAATATAACGATTTTCCATCACCACGCGGGTGAATCCGCGGGCACAGCTAGTTGTAAATAAAATATTTTGTACAATTCTCACGAATCATCAAAATAATGATGTAAAACAATCGCTCAGGCTTCCCAAAGTGTTTTGAGTAAAAACAATTTCTTAGAAATGCCTATCTTGTTTAGTTTAAAAACGAGACGAAATGCTTTAGTCGGATTCTGTGGTATCTTATTTATACCCTTTGTGATTTGAGAAATTTCGTATTTATTTTAATAACGAGACCATTACTGTTTTCATTGGTTTCAGTGAGTTTCCATAGTTGATATATTAATGAGTAAGTTAAATCTTATTATTGAGTAAAATCTTTACGTGAAGCAAAAACACAGTAAATACTTTGTACCCCTTTTTCCGAATATTGCGCGGACGGAGGAGTATGAAATTTCGCACACTTATAGTTTATATAGAGAAGAAGTGCAGAATACTAATATTTTTAAAAATTATGCATAATAAATAATAGTTTAAAAAACTTAAAAATACGCTGTTTAGTTTTTTAAACTATTTATTTTACATCTTTTAGTAATTATATAGTGATTTAATTCCCTTCTCCGTGGAAACTTTGAAAAAAGAATTAAATACACTCTTATGATAAAATGGAACGTTATGTACAAATAAGCTTTTTAAAAAAGGTTTTTAAATACAAGCTTTTGAGATTCTGCATATCACGTAGCAGCAGAGTGCTAGCCAAGACAAGTAAAACTAGCCCAAACACGACGGGTCTATCTTGTTTAGTACAGGAGTTCCTATGGCCACCTTCCGACTCCATCATCAGATCAGCTCCATGGTACCATATTATTGCATATATTACCATTTATTTGACACTCACAGCTGCTGCACAACAGGAGGCCTTAAAACGCCGCAAATACTCGGCCATCGGAAATGGCTACATATTTGCGGCTTTTGGGGTCGAGACCCTGGGACCATGGGGGCCTGAGGCGCACAAGCTTTATCGGGACATAGTCAAACGTCTGGTGGATGTCTCACGTGACCAAAAGACTGGTTTGTACCTCGGACAACGCATCAGCATTGCCATTCAGAGAGGCAATGTGGCCAGTCTTTTGGGCACGTTTCCGACTGACAGCGGTCTAGAACTAGATTTTATACTTTAATTTTAGTTTGTATATATAGTTTATTTTTAGTTTAATTTATTGTATAGTTTAATGTATTTATAATTTAGTTTATTTATAATTAGATTCACAAATATACAAATACTCACACGCATATATATCTACTCTTTTGTTTATTGTTCAAGTCAAATTAACAGTGTAGCCTTGGCGAAATCTCTGATTATAGAAGTATATAGTCTTTGACATTAATTATTATAGTCGAATTTCGACAAGAGCGACCACTAGTTTAAATAAATAGGCAATTAATTAAGAATTAAATTTAATTACAATTATATTAATCCTAATATAATTGTGTGGGATCCATGATCAAGCATTGCGCAAGGATTTGCGCAATGCTTGATCATGGATTCCACACAACTTTGTTGGTTAGTGTAATTGTTTAGTGAACTATGAGTTATATTTAAGGGAATATATGAGAGTGAGACATGGATACTGACAGTGGAACTTGTCCACAAATTCAAAGTCGCTCAACAGGCTATGGACCGAGCTTTATTAGGTATTTCTCTTATAGATAAAATCAGAAATGAGGACATTCGTAAGAGAACGAAGGTAACCGACATAACTCGCAAAATTAGGAAGTCGAAGTGCCAGTAGGCCGGTCACATCTGTCGCTGGACCGACGGCCGATAGAGCAAACGAGTCCTGGGGTGGAGACTCACATCTCGGCAAACGTAGCGTAGGACAACCGCCAGCTGGCCGAGATATGTGGCGCATACTTGGGGAGGACTACGTCCAGCAGTGAACGGAGATTGGCTGAAGAAGAAGAAGATCAGACTCAGGTATGCCAAGTCCTGCACGAAAACCAATGAGGTAATAAGCACCACTAACCTTGGAATGCACCTCCAATAACAAATCCTCGAGTGGCACTTAGGTCTTCGTATTATGGCACGCTCACACCAAAGCAAGCATGGCTTGCATGTAATATTCAATGAGATATTGAAAAATGGGATGTGAAACGTTCAATTGCTCTGAGCAAGAAAACTGAACGTTCGAACTGAGTTTTTTTAATTTTTTTATTGCAGGAGTTCACCAGACAGGCAGACGGCCCACTTGATGGAAAGCGGTTACCATCGCCTATGGACATTTGCAAAACAACAGGTGCTACAAATGCGTTGCTGCTCTCTTAAGGGAGACTGGAACCTGGTCACTAATGCCGGAACACAACTCAAGGTTGTTATGGCGACATACTCTAGACCAGGGGTGGTCGCCATCCAGTCGAGCAAATACTTTACCACCTGGCTGTGGGTTGTTTAGTCGCTTCTTACGACAGGCCGCCGGGCCGCAGAAATTGTATTCTTTCTCCGTTCCTGTACGGATAAAAGACGCAGTTTGCGGGCGTTGGAGATAAGCTTCGCCACCACGCAATGGCGGCGAGACCGAAAACCACCGGCACTTATAAAACTACCCACATCAGTATAAATTGTGAGAATTCAACAAACTTACTGCAACAACATTTTAACTATGTATATATATTGTTTTTATTTTTAATCAAGGTCCTACAGAGTATATTGCTTACAAAACAATATTTGTAGGTACAACCTTTATTTAATGTGGGGTAAATAGAACAAACAGTAAGACAATAACAGCCACAAGCGATGGAAGGAAAAAATATTAAGCACAACATTTCCCCAGCGGCACAATAAAACGTGTAGCATTACTGTTATAGTTTGGTGACTCGTTCACTTTGGCATAGTGGCTTGACTAATCTACTTAACTGTCATAAAGCCTATCGGTTTTATCGAGTCCTATCATATCGCTTGATAGAACTCGCACGTGACCAAAACGATGGCATGTACTTAGGGAAACACATTTTAATTTTTCTCCGTGCAGGAACGGAGAAAGAATACAATTTCCTGCGGCCGGGTGGTCTGTCGTAAGAGGCAACAAAACAACCCACAGCCACGGGGTATTTCCCCGTCTGCATGGCTACAATCCCCGGTCTAGAGTATGCCACCATAACACCATTTTCGAGGTGGTCGGGCATTTGCTCGACTGGGTGGCTACCACCCCTGGTCTAGAGTATGTCGCCATAACTACCTTGAATTGTGTTCCGGCATTAGTGACCAGGTTTCAGTCTCCCTTAATAGAGCAGCAGCGCATTTGTAGCACCTTTGGTGTTGCAAATGTCCATAGGCGATGGTAAGTGTTTTCCATCTAGTGGGCTGTTTGCCTGTCTGCTGAACTCCTGCAAAAAAACAACAACCTTGAGTTCTTCTTGAGTCCTTCCTTTAGAGAGCGGCACTACATTGTTATCACCTTTGGTGTTTCTAACACGCATAGGCGATGGTAATCACTTTCCATCAGGTAGGCCGTTTGTCTGTCTTCTGAACTCAAGCAATAAAAAAACTATCCAGCATCAGAATGCGGCCAGCGTTTTAGGCACGTTTCCAACCGGTAGTGATTTGACTTACTAATTAACTTCGTTGGCTCAGCGACCCAAAATGTGTCTTGGCCTCTGAGACAAGAACGCCACCTGTTTCTTTCCTGTGTGATTTCTTGCCAGTTATGGGCTTGAAGCTCACACAGGTCAGACCCCACTCTGTCCCTCCATCGGTATATGGGGCGTCGCCCATGCGATCGTTCCAAATAGGCTCTCTTCGCTCTTCGAACCTCTCCCATCGGTTCCACGAGACCAAACCAACGGAGGCGGTGAGATTTTATCTCTCCTATAATGTTAGATTCGGCCACGACATTCTCAAGTTCGACATTGGTTCTCCTTGTTGGGCCCAAAATTTTACTGAGAACCTTTCTTCCAGCCACTAACAGCTGGTTCTCTTCCTTTAGGGTTAGCGTCCAGGCTTCGCAACCATACATCAAGATGGCCGTATGACGGTTTTACATATCCTGATTTTGGTTTCCCTGCTTAGTAGCCGAGACACCATTACCTTATGTAAGGCGGAACAGCACCTCAGGGCGTTTTGGTAGTGATTTGGGACCAGAGAGTTGGTCTGAAAGAGAGTGTCGGGGTGAAGGTAAGGAAAGGAATGCTCCGGTGGTTCGGGCATGTGGAAAGAATGCATGACGAAAGAATGACTAAACAGATATACAATGCAAAAGTGGATGGATTCAGAAGTCGTGAAAGGCCACGACACACCTTCCATGATCAAATTGATCGTGTACTAGCAGAAGGTGATGTCAGGAGCCTTAAGAATAGACGAGCGTGCATGACAAGAGCTATGAATGTCAAAGAGGCAAGTGAGGTGTGTAAGAATAAGCCTGAATGGCGCTCTGTTGTTCGTGCTGACCCCGCAAGGGAACTGGCGTGAAGTTATGTATGTATGTATTTGGGACCAATTATTATTTGTAATTTTTTTAGAAAATTGGTTTGTAGTTGATGTTATTACATGGCACATAACGACGAAATATAATTATACTGTCATAATTTATGCTGTCAATTCCTTATACCATTTTTCCATAGCTATCTAAATAAATAGAGTTTTCTATCTCGGTCGTATATTGACAGATTTTTAAAGATACAAATTGACAGAATTTAATAAAACTACGTTTTAACGGTTTTAAGCGCGGTAATTTTATTTGATTTTGGTTTTTCCGACGTTTCGGCCACTTTTCAGTGGCCGTGATCACGGAAGACAAAGATGTCAAGTGTCAACGAGTATTGTTAAAGTATTATTTAGCCTACCGCCAACTTATTAATTTTAATTATTTAATTTTTAATTTTGTTTATGGTTATTATTTA
Organism: Dendrolimus kikuchii; assembly: GCA_019925095.2. Taxonomy (NCBI): domain Eukaryota; kingdom Metazoa; phylum Arthropoda; class Insecta; order Lepidoptera; family Lasiocampidae; genus Dendrolimus; species Dendrolimus kikuchii. The sequence goes on from CM034412.1 coordinate 15,082,498, forward strand.
ATCTATGGGAGCCTAATCTAATTTACTACCGCTTCGCAACATGTTATAGCTTGAAGAGAAGAAGCGGCGCAAGAAACTCTTCAGCAAACATGCCTAGCTCTAATAATTTTATATAATATTAAAATGGGTGGAAGGAAAAATAAAAGTAATTATCAGTCAAGTCTAGGTATGAAACGATTCTCTTTCGCGAGGATTTGTGGGTTATCGAATCTGATGTAGTGGTTGGGTTTATCCAGCGTGTGTTCACTGATCGCAGACTTCGTAGACCTTGTGTGTTTCATGTCAGCAATGTGTTCTTTTACTCGTGTTTTTATGCTCCTCTTTGTTTGCCCAATGTATGACAATCCACACTCACAATCAAGCTTGTAAACCCCTGCATCCTGGAGTGGGATATTGCATTTCACAGGTCTCAGAAATTGGGTAATCTTTTTCTGCGGCTTGAAATATGTTTTGATTGAAGCTCGCCTGAGGATGTGACCAATTCTGTCTGTGACCCCCTTGATGTAGGGTAGGGTAGCAGGGCACCGCTCAACTGAAGGTGGTTTGGGGCCTTTGTGACGTTGGTGTGGAGTCTTCAGCTGATTGCGTTGTAGAACTCGCTTGACATGCTGAAGCTCTCCAGCTATGTGGTTCTCGTCACAAATTTTCCGTGCTCTCTGAAACAAAGATTTGCCCACGGTAGCTAACTGACTAGGATGGTGGTGAGACGAACCATTAAGGTATTTATCTGTATGGGTAGGTTTCCTATACACCGTATGACCAAGAGTATTGTCAGGGTTCCTTAGGATGAGCACATCCAGAAAAGCTAATTTATTATTTGCCTCTAGTTCCATAGTAAATTTAATATTACTGCTAATGGAATTGAGATGATCTAGAAATGCAGAGACTTTATCGTTTGGGAGGACGGCAAAAGTATCGTCTACGTACCTTTTATACATCTTCGGCTCAGCCGGAGCGGTATCCAGTGCCTTCTGCTCGAAGTCTTCGCGCAAGGAGATGTTGTTTTTGTGAATTTTAGGTAACCCATACAGTTTAGGCGCTTTGGCGCAAGATGGTGTGAGTGCGGATACGTCTAAGCTTAATTTTTCGGAGTGTTTTTTCATAACCGCGATTGTTTGTTTGGTTACTTTATCCGTGGGGTCAGTTTTGACCTTTTTATAAGTGCTTTCGTCCGATAAAAGATCTTGTATTTTACTATTGTAATCAGACGTATCCATGACGACAGTCGCGTTACCTTTATCTGCACGGAGCACGGTTATTTCTGGTTTATTGCGAATGTTTTTTAAGGCAATATATTCAGCACGAGTGAGATTCGGTTTGGGTAGACGACTACGGCGTAAAACCGATGAGATATCTTGTCGTATAGCTTCCGCATCCTCTTTCTGCATGCTGTTCCTTACCAGACATTCCTCTACGTTGCAGATTATGTTTTCAAAAGGTATTTTTCGCGGGGTTATTGCGTAATTAAGGCCTTTTTCTAATACCGAAACGGTGTTTTTATCGAATGTTTGTTTTGACAGGTTAACCACCGACAGTGACATATGATTAGTGGTCGCGTTTCCGTGCACATCAACAATTGCTTCACAATGGAGCTCAGGTATATTTTTTTGCGCGTTCCTTGTACCAAGATGTTTGTTTTGGTTTGTTAGCATTTGGTTGTATTTTGAAATTTGGCGGTTTTTTAGTTGTTCATATTTGACCTTTGCTCTCTTGTTAACAATATCAATGTAGTTTTGGAAATCTTCTGTCGATAGTATTACCTGTATTTCATTGTTTTGCGTCTCGATAGCTCTATCTACGTGGTTCAAATTTAAACGGTGTTGGCGGATAAGGCATCTTAATAACTTTAAGATTAAGCAATTGTTGTGAAGCAATTGTTGATGTGCACGGAAACGCGACCACTAATCATATGTCACTGTCGGTGGTTAACCTGTCAAAACAAACATTCGATAAAAACACCGTTTCGGTATTAGAAAAAGGCCTTAATTACGCAATAACCCCGCGAAAAATACCTTTTGAAAACATAATCTGCAACGTAGAGGAATGTCTGGTAAGGAACAGCATGCAGAAAGAGGATGCGGAAGCTATACGACAAGATATCTCATCGGTTTTACGCCGTAGTCGTCTACCCAAACCGAATCTCACTCGTGCTGAATATATTGCCTTAAAAAACATTCGCAATAAACCAGAAATAACCGTGCTCCGTGCAGATAAAGGTAACGCGACTGTCGTCATGGATACGTCTGATTACAATAGTAAAATACAAGATCTTTTATCGGACGAAAGCACTTATAAAAAGGTCAAAACTGACCCCACGGATAAAGTAACCAAACAAACAATCGCGGTTATGAAAAAACACTCCGAAAAATTAAGCTTAGACGTATCCGCACTCACACCATCTTGCGCCAAAGCGCCTAAACTGTATGGGTTACCTAAAATTCACAAAAACAACATCCCCTTGCGCCCTATAGTTAGCCAGCTTGACTCACCAACATACAGACTGGCACAACATCTCGCGAAGACACTCAACAATCTCCGCGGCAACACACCCTACCATGTCAAGGATTCCTTCGACTTCATCAGCGCAATTGAAAATTTGACATTGGCTGAGGATGAAGTACTAGTCAGTTTTGATGTCCAGTCCTTATTTACCAGTTTACCAGTGGAAGACTGCATTGAGATTGTCAAAAGGAAGCTAATAGATAATAACATGCCTGAGGAATATGCAGATCTACTAAAACATTGCCTCACATCTGGCTATTTCGTGTGGGACTACGGCTTCTACGACCAAATCAACGGTGTAGCCATGGGCTCACCGGTGTCTCCTGTCGTAGCTGACATTTTTATGGAAGACTTCGAGCAGAAGGCACTGGATACCGCTCCGGCTAAGCCGAAGATGTATAAAAGGTACGTAGACGATACTTTTGCCGTCCTCCCAAACGATAAAGTCTCTGCATTTCTAGATCATCTCAATTCCATTAGCAGTAATATTAAATTTACTATGGAACTAGAGGCAAATAATAAATTAGCTTTTCTGGATGTGCTCATCCTAAGGAACCCTGACAATACTCTTGGTCATACGGTGTATAGGAAACCTACCCATACAGATAAATACCTTAATGGTTCGTCTCACCACCATCCTAGTCAGTTAGCTACCGTGGGCAAATCTTTGTTTCAGAGAGCACGGAAAATTTGTGACGAGAACCACATAGCTGGAGAGCTTCAGCATGTCAAGCGAGTTCTACAACGCAATCAGCTGAAGACTCCACACCAACGTCACAAAGGCCCCAAACCACCTTCAGTTGAGCGGTGCCCTGCTACCCTACCCTACATCAAGGGGGTCACAGACAGAATTGGTCACATCCTCAGGCGAGCTTCAATCAAAACATATTTCAAGCCGCAGAAAAAGATTACCCAATTTCTGAGACCTGTGAAATGCAATATCCCACTCCAGGATGCAGGGGTTTACAAGCTTGATTGTGAGTGTGGATTGTCATACATTGGGCAAACAAAGAGGAGCATAAAAACACGAGTAAAAGAACACATTGCTGACATGAAACACACAAGGTCTACGAAGTCTGCGATCAGTGAACACACGCTGGATAAACCCAACCACTACATCAGATTCGATAACCCACAAATCCTCGCGAAAGAGAATCGTTTCATACCTAGAATGATACGTGAGGCTATTGAAATCAAAAAACACCCAAATTTCAATAGAGAAGATGGTTGGCAAGTACCACCTGTTTGGGATCCAATTATCAAAACTATTAAGACCCAAACCCAGCAAAAACCAGCTGCCAGACCTCAAGACACTGTGAGCTCTTTCTGCGTACAACGGAACACAAACCAACTTGACTGATAATTACTTTTATTTTTCCTTCCACCCATTTTAATATTATATAAAATTATTAGAGCTAGGCATGTTTGCTGAAGAGTTTCTTGCGCCGCTTCTTCTCTTCAAGCTATAACATGTTGCGAAGCGGTAGTAAATTAGATTAGGCTCCCATAGATTAAATAATAACCATAAACAAAATTAAAAATTAAATAATTAAAATTAATAAGTTGGCGGTAGGCTAAATAATACTTTAACAATACTCGTTGACACTTGACATCTTTGTCTTCCGTGATCACGGCCACTGAAAAGTGGCCGAAACGTCGGAAAAACCAAAATCAAATAAAATTACCGCGCTTAAAACCGTTAAAACGTAGTTTTATTATGTATACAAGTCGCGAAAACTTAAGAAAATATTATGTTGACAGAATTTACTACGACAAATCTTTATTATACAAATACATCACTTATGGGAGTATTACACAACACACACATATACAAACACTTTCATACACAAACTCACCCATGTATCACATATATGTTATTATATTTATTATACATTATTCATATACATAATTACAATTATATAGCGTACGTAAGTTCATCAATATTAAATATAAGTATATATCGACACGACCCAACTTTATGATCAAATATCGTTGGTCGTAAGGCATCATCGGTCGTGTCGTATAAAGGTGGCAATAACCTCTGCTCGCGCATGCGCAGATCAACTGCGCAGGCGCACTAGCGCCGCGAGTGGCTCGCCCGTAAAACTTAAGACTACAATGAAGTTGGCAGTTCCTTGCGAGGTGACAGTTGTTAAAACAAAACCCGCCGAATATACATTTTGAAACTTTACGCATTTCAAATGTTAACAAGTATTGTTTTGTTATAAATCGAGCAATATTGTAATTAAGATAATACAAGATTGGTGATGAACTGTTGTTTCCTTTATTGACTGTGCATCAAAAAGACGGCGCTCAAATAAATGTGAGGTGGGTATGTAAACATCATATATATCTCTCACACACTTAACAGTAAAATTGCGAATATTTCACAGAAATTTTATTTTGTTTCCATATATACTTTTCTTCCAATGACTGAGTTAGAGGCTGGCGACGCTGCTTCAAAAGCTGAAGTCTGAAACGGCGCAAATATGGAACCTTAGGCAGGGGTTACATATTTGTGTCGTTTGGAGTTGAAACATTAGGTCCGTGGGGTCCGTCGGCAAAGAGTTTCTTCAAAGAGATTTGCAAGAAACTTTTTGATGCCACCCGTGATCAGAAGGCTAGCTCATATTTCGTCCAACAAATAAGCACGCTCCCATCTGGCAGCGATTTGTTACACAGTCTATAATCGCTTGTACTTTTATTTACATCGTAATTGTACTAATTATAATACTTATAATAATAATTGGCAGGCAAACACACACATTGTATATCCCCAAGCTAAACAAGTTACGCGTGTGTTATGGATAATATACAACGCACTACTCATACCAGACACCCAGACCAGATTAAATAACGGAGAAAATTCGTTTTGAAAATTTACCATACCAGGAATCATAGCCTTTACGTTGCAGGAAGGTTAGCCAGCAATTTTATCCGTGCAGGAACGGAGAAAGAATACAATTTCCTGCGGCCGGGCGGCCTGTCGTAAGAAGCGACTTAACAACCCACAGCCAGGTGGTAGGGCATTCGCCCGACTGGATGGCTACCACCCCTGGTCTAAAGTATGTCGCCATAACAACCTTGAGTTGTGTTCCGGCATTAGTGACCAGGTTCCAGTTTCCCTTAAGAGAGCAGCAGCGCATTTGCAGCAACTTAGTATTGCAAATGTCCATAGACGATGGTAACCGCTTTCCATCAAGTGGGCCGTCTGCCTGTCTGCTGATCTCCTGCAATAAAAAAAAAGGCTTAGTCCGCTCAACCTCAGCGGCCGTCATTATGTCTTATTTATTGGTGGAGACGCAATCAGGCAAATCTCCGCGGGTTATGTGCTCAATGTATGGCCATCCCTTATTCCCCAATTAAGAACTGGTGCCCGGAGAATATAGAACCTTGCACTTACCTCGCAGTCAGCCACCAGCCCACGACAGCGCTGGTTCAGGGTTCTGCCGGTGCTTCTCACGTGGCGATAAAGGTGGCAAAGTCCTTCTACACGAGCCCCGGGGCGCAAGGGATGCAGATACACTGATCACTTAAATTTATTATTGGTTGAGGCGAATCTCCTAGTAAATAGCTACTGGACGCGGAAATCTTCGATAGCTAATATTGGTATTTATGCGGGTGCGATACTACTTTGTGTGCGTCGCGGTAGCGTGGCGTTTGGCAACGTACTGAACTCACGCGCCGAGCGAGCGGCGGCAACATACGGGGTTGCAAGACGCTATAAACCCAAGACACAATTGGTAATTGGGAAATAAGTGGCGCCAACAATTGGTTTGGTGTGTTACAAAAAACTACTTGCCAATTAACTAATCAACTAGCACTGCCCTATTAATACTTCAGTCTAAACGCTCCTCCTCCCTTGTAGATAGGTACATAAACTCGAAAACAGAATAACAAAGTACTATAAAAAGCGGAAACGGCTCAACTTCCGTTCAAAACTACCGGTAACAGGCCAAGTTGAAATAATCTACCTTTTCGGATCGACTGATGGACGAAAATGGCTAATGCTAATATTTAGTATTCTCTGGAACATATTAACATGGAGTAAGCTTAAGAAAACAAATCCACGACGATATCAGGGTTGCCAACCTAGTGGCAATAAAACTGGAGTGCTCCAATTCAATTCTGAAGTGCCATATCGAGTGGACATGAATAATTCAGGGCCTCCCAGCATCAGCCGTCGAAGAGGCATTTCAGGTTTATTCAGAAACCATTTGACCTCCGGTTTCAGTCAACGAACTCTTGAGTTAATATTTTCTTAAGTTTTCGCGACTTGTATACATAATATAACTACGTTTTAACGGTTTTAAGCGCGGTAATTTGTTTTGATTTTGGTTTTTCCGACGTTTCGGCCACTTATCAGTGGCCGTGATCACGGAAGACAAAGATGTCAAGTGTCAACGAGTATTGTTAAATCATCATCAAAACTATTAAGACCCGAACCCAGCAAAAACCAGCTGCCAGACCTCAAGACACTGTGAGCTCTTTCTGCGTACAACGAAACACAAACCGACTTGACTGATAATTACTTTTATTTTCCTTACACCCATTTTAATATTATATAAAATTATTAGAGCTAGGCATGTTTGCTGAAGAGTTTCTTGCGCCGCTTCTTCTCTTTAAGCCATAACATGTTGCGAAGCGGTAGTAAATTAGATTAGGCTCCCATAGAGTAAATAATAACCACAAACAAAATTAAAACTAAATAATTAAAATTAACAAGTTGGCGGTAGGCTAAATAAAACTTTAACAATACTCGTTGACACTTGACATCTTTGTCTTCCGTGATCATGGCCACTGAAAAGTGGCCGAAACGTCGGAAAAACCAAAATCAAATAAAATTACCGCGCTTAAAACCGTTAAAACGTAGTTTTGTTATGAACTCTTCAGTCTTACAGCATTTAAAAAGGAAGGTCAGTGACTTAAATTTTCTTACAAGAAAACCCTTAGCCAGCAGCTGTATCTCATTTCCAATTCACTATACTTACTACTGGTTAAAATTTAACTGTGTACAAAAAATGTCAATTTTCTATTAACGGTAATTCAAACTTTTTTTTAATTGCATGAGTTCAGCAGACAGTCAGACGGCCCACTTGATGGAAACCTGTTACCATCGCCTATAGGCATTTGTGACACCAAAGGTGGTAAACACAACTCAAGATTGTTATGACGGCATACTCTAGACCAGGGGTGTTAGTCATCCATTCGGGCAAAACCCTCCCACCTGGCTGTGGGTTGTTTATCGCCTCTTACGACAGGCCGCCCGGCCGTAGGAAATTGTATTATTTCTCCGTTCTTGCACGGATAGAAGTAAAGTATAGAAAATAATAAAATTAAATTCATTCAATTGAAGAAGATGAAAAGGAATCGCAAGGAGGAGTAAGAAGGAGAATTTAAGTTTAAAAATGTATTCTGAATAATAATCTATCTGAATAATATATGTTTATTGAAAGTGATTGCAGAATTCTTTGACTTGATTGCAGAACTTAGTTTTTATAACTTTATTGCACATACATTAAAGTAAGTTTTTGATTGTACTTGCAGTGTGTTACGAGTTAGGTTGTTTACTAGGTGATTTTATTCCTCAATAATCATCTTTCATACATACATACATAACTTCACGCCAGTTCCCTTGCGGGGTAGGCACGAACAACAGAGCGCCATTTAGGCTTATTCTTACACACCTCACTTGCTTCTTTGACAATCATAGCTCTTGTCATGCACGCTCGTCTGTTCTTAAGGCTTTTGACATCACCTTCTGCTAGTACCCGATCAATATGATCAATCATCTTTCATGCCTTAGATATATAATGCCAGAATGCATCTGTTAGTTTGTCAGCGCTAGAAAGCGGTTACCATCGCCTATGGACATTTGCAATAGCAAAGTTGCTACAAATGCGCTGCTGCTCTCTTAAAGGAGAGTGGAACCTAGTCACTAATGCCGGAACACAACACAAGGTTGTTATGGCGGCATACTCTAGACCAGAGATGGTCGCCATCCAGTCGGGCAAATGCCCTACCGCCCGGCCGCAGGAAATTGTATTCTTTCTCCGTTCCTGCCTTAATATTTCTGTAGTGCGGTAGCTTAGTGGTTAGCGCACGTGTCCAGAAGGGCGCGGGTTCAAATCCTACTTGGTACCACTTATGCAATTTTATGAATTAATATGCATATTGTTATTATTACCACGTGTTAACGGTGAAAGAAAACATCATGATGAAAATACACGTCGAGATAACCGATGTGTCAAACTATAAAATTGGAACACTTGTGCCCAGCAGTGGGACGTTTGTGGGCTTATTAAGGTCAACTAGTGTGTAAATGCCCTGTCATAAATATGCCATCGCCTTTCTGTACGGCGCTTTATATTCATAATGAAACCGAGTTTCTTATTAATTAACCCTTCATTAATTATTATGTAAGCAAAGAATATAACCTAATATTACAAAGAGGGGCGTGTTTTCTTTCTTCATTAGTTTAATAGACTCATTAACAAAACCAATGATGAATATTATGTTTCTTAAATGTTTCATTATTAGCTGACGCACACAGAGTCTTGGAAATTATTTCACGTCTTTCTACAGTGAAACCTTGTTATAAAGAACCTCAATATAACGAATTTCTCGATTTAACAAATTTTTAGAAATATCTTAGAACCAAACGTAAGATTTAATACAGAATATACCTTTACATTACAAATAGTTTTGTGTAAAAATCTCACTGTAATGAATTTTCAATCATTACAAAACATTAATCGATAGATTAGAAAGTATAAATAACCTCTGTATAACGATTTTTGTCAAACTACCACCTTAGCATAAAGTATTCTTCTGATCCATTCAATAAAGATTCATACCTCGACACGTTGAAACCTATGAGTTTACAGTAAAACGAGCGAAGAATTTAAATTGTTATAATAAATTAAAGTTTAGTGTTGTAAGGTAAAATAATTATAATTTTACGGTTATTACAACGTATTTTTTATTTTTTATTTTGAGTTTGCTTAGCTTGCTCAAATGAATCTTGACAAACTAACCTCTATATAATCTAAATCGTAACAAATATTTCGTATAACGAATATTTTCAAATTTGTTATGTCAATGTCACGCTGTGTAAATACGTTTGGGTTCCTACTCATTCAAATTTAAGATATAGATACTCCTTATTCCTAATATTTTCTACCAATGTTATAACGTTTAAGACTTATTATTATTAGAGGGCAGTCTTTCAGATAAAAGCGGAATAGTTTCCAGTGAATACACCACTAGTACCAACAGAGACACAAACCACGTGTATGCTACATAAGTTTACAAACAGAAGTTGTCTAAACAAATGCTTAACTTCATTAACGCTTTCGTTGACATAGCTTCTGACTATATTTTCATTCTTCTAAGTGAATAATTAATACCCTTTTGGATAAAGTATAAATACACCTTCTGATTTACGTCAAAAGTCCTAAAAATGAAACTGTGTTATTTAATAAAATATCCAAGTTTAGTATTTCAAAGCTTTTAAACCAGGCACAACCCACGCAGTGGAATGCGAACATTATTCAGTCCCGTTTTATATTAAAGTAATTTAATATTATTGTGTCAATTGAAATAGCAACGACTAACCCACCGGCTTCTGGTTTCAATGACGTAAGTTCCAAATCTTGGTTATGAGTTAGGTTGTTTACTGGGTGATTTTTATTCCTTAATAAACATCTTTCGTGGCTTAGATATATATAAGTACAATGCCAGAATGCTTCTGTTAGTTTGTCAGTGCTTTAAATTGTTCTGTACGAAAAAATCAGGCCTCTGGGCCTTAATAGTTGTATAGTGCGGTAGCTTAGTGGTTAGCGCACGTGTCCCAAAGGGCGCAAGTTCAAATTCTACTTGGCACCACTTATGCAGTTTTATGAATTAATATGTATATTGTTATTATTAACACGTGTTAATGGTGAAATAAAACACCCTGATTAATAGTTGTCTGGGTTAGTATTGTCAGTTAGTATATTTAGTTATTTGTGCTAGTTAGTTGTGTGAGTTAGTTGTGTGGGTTCGTTGTGTTAATTAGTTGTGTAAGTTTTGCGAAGTATATATTTGGGTTGGTTATGTTAGCTAAATTAGTTATGTATGCAACGCTTATTTTTATAGTTCCATAGGCATCCTATCGTTCATTTTCGGTTTTAGTTTGCCCCTACGGTACACTTAAATGCGCGTAGATCGACACGCACTTGGCTCATTTAGTTAACGAGTTCTCGCATTCCTTAGTTTTAGATATTTCAGTCCAAACAACATATACACATAGTAAACATAACAGAATAAAGTAAAATAGAAATTGTCTTTAAATGGTGTTTTATATAACAGCTACGTTTATTTAAGTTAGGTACGTTGGTTTGTCTGCCAGTTATCGTTAAGACTGTCAGAAATGGCGCAAGAGTTAGGCTGTTGCGATCATACATTTTAACACGTCCTTATGATTTAGGATAACCGAATAGCAATAGATATGCCGCTTTTATTCTAAAGCTAGCAAACAAACAGACGGCGCTCCTAATGGGAAGTGGTTATTATCGCTTATAAACACGTCTGCAACGTCAGGAACAAAACCAACGCGTTGCGAAGAAACTCCTCAGCAAGACGTGTAGCTAAAAAATGTTTTCATCATAATTACGTATCAGGCTCTTTTTTAATATATATGGAAGTTGTTATACAATTACTTTTCAGATAATTAATGGAGTTGTAACAAACAAAAAATGTTGTTACCTTCGTAATAATGACGTCATTATTACGACAGTAACAATATTTTTTCACTAGCTCGTGCGTCAGAAACAATTTAAAGAAAGAAAAATTTACCAATCTACCGAAAGAAAACTGTCGTTAATTAAACTAATCTTAAACTATTGAATGTACTTAATTAAAATATTGACTACTACGAAAGAAGTGTTAGATCTGCCCTTCAGTAAATTTAAAGCTAAATTGAAAAGTAACTTGCTTAGAAAGGGATATTATACTATTAAAGAATATTTAAATGAGAAACTGCATTTACATAGCTGCTCGTTCCAGCCTTTTATACTATCTTCTGTATAACGTTTATATATTGAATAACATGCAAGGAATCTATGGAGATTTGTTGCAGTATGAATTCTTAGTATGTCACTATCGCAAGAGATAATATTTTGTTTGTTTATTACAACTCCATTCATTTTTTGTAAAATAATTGTAATAAAACTTCTATATGTATTAAAAAAAAGTGCCTGAGATAATATATAAATAATTATGATGAAAAAATTTTTTTTGGCTAGACGTGTTGCTGGGGAGTTTCTTGTCGCTTTTCTTCCTTTGAACAGCGATAACACATTGCGAATCTGTGTAAATAGAACAGGAAGTAGATTTAAATTTTGACTAACATGTATGACCTTCAAAAATTTTCTCTAGTGGAACTTATTTTGAATAAAAACAATTGAATTTCAAAAATATTTATTTACTTATATTTATTTATTTATTATATGAGTTTAGCAGACAGGCAGATTGCCCACCTGATGAAAAGAGGTTACCGTCAGCTATGGATATTTGTAACACTAAAGGTGCTACCAATGTGCTGCCGGTCTCTAAGGGGAGACTGGAAACTGGCCAATATTTCCGGAACATAACTTAAGGTTAATAGGGCAGCATACTATACCATGGGGTGGCAGCCATCCTGACGGGCAAATTCCCTACCACCTAGCTGTGGGTTTTTTGTCGCCTGTTACCATAGGCCGCCCGGCCGCAGGAAATTGTATTCTTTCTCCATTCCTAAACGGATAAAGCGGTTTGTACACATTTCATGAAATCGGGAAGTAAAATCGCCACAGCAAGCATTTCGGGCTCAAGCACAGAGAAAATCGAGTCAGTCCTATATAATTTGATTGGGCCCTCGATCGAACGTGACGGAGTTGCCAACGTGCCAGTTTTTGTCTGTCTGCCAAAGCTGACGTGTGTTACAAACTAAAATCTCTTAAACAGCCGATATTTGGGCGAACGACGCAATGTTTATTGTATAAGTGTGAAATTGGTTTTGTTGGTTCTTCCTGCTGGAGCTCGGGAATGAAACGATTATTGTCATTCCATTTGATATATAAAATTATTTTTCCTTTTTCATGGGATATGACAGGAAGGATAAGATGAAGGAGATTTCCAGGAAAATTTCCAAGGGATTCCCGAGATGAAAACTACCGCAGATTTTAAGTCTAAGAGTTTGTTATCAATCAAAGAAAGCCACATAGATATCGGTCTAGTAGTATTTTATGTCAATCCCAAACAAACCGACAAACAGACAAGAAATCTAGAAATTTCACTCGTAGGACTGCATATCAGAAGTGAAAACTGTATCTGAGTGTGACGATCACGCGAGTTTAATGCTTTTGTCCCGTACCAAAAGTACCCAACGTGCCCAGTGCCAAAGTGCCAAGAAGATTTCACTTCAAAAAATTGGTTCTCCATCGTTCATTTACTTTATCCCAGTTTTTTATTTTTTTAATAGTGTCAATGTAGAGCCACGGTATTTCTATAATTTTCATAATAAAGTGAAACCTTAATATTACGAACCTCTTTATAACGATTTTCTCGATTTAACAAATTTTTAGATATCCCCTAGAACCAGTCGTGATATTTAATACAAAATATACATTTAAATTACGAATACACTTTTGTAAAAACCTCCTTATAACGCATTTCAACCATTACAAAACATTAATAGAAATATTAGAAAGCTTCATTAACCTTTGTATAACGATTTTAGTCAACCTTTGTATAAAGTATTCTACCAATCCATCAAACAAGAATTCATGTCTCGACAGATTCAAACATATTCGTTTAACATAAGACAATCCAGGAAATTAAACATTCATAATAGACTAATGTTTAGTATTGTAAAATAACTAAATACTAAAGTGTGTACATTAACAACGTGTTTAGCTAAAACAAATTGGTTAGGCGCCTTATATTACCTACCTTTCCTCTCCTTCCCGCAAATCCGCATGCTGGATAGATACAGGCGGTGCCACCTGTCGGCTGACCACGACTCGTGCAGGCGGGCGGCCCAGTACGTCGACGGTCTAGCGAGCACCGCACGCGCATAAGTGATTTGTATAGAACGCTTTTACCAGTAATACCGCTCCTGTTGTTGGTGTGACTATACTCAACCCCTGAAGACGTGCTTTACGACGAGGATTGGGGTCCGCAGGTGAGTGCCGCTTATATTCTACCCGGCTGTGGATTTTGCCTCCTTCCACCACCAACAAATTCTACCTTTGTCCCCCGCACCACTACAAACATTAGTCCAAACTAACCTCTATATAACAACAGTTATTGTAACAAATTTCTTGATATAACGAATATTTTATAATATCTTTCAGATTTGTTATATCAAAGTTATACCTACTGTGTTCTAGATTTCTAATTCACATCTTTGTTACATACCCCATTTAACATTGTACATGTCCAACATGTTAACGGAATGTAACAAAAATAAAGATGGCAGAAACAACTGATGACACGCTTGGGACTCAATCGTCAAAAAAAGGCTTGTTTGGTATCCAAGTCATTATTTAAATTATTGTGGCGAGTGTTGGTGGAACGATCTGGTTGTTTTTTTTTTATTGCAGGAGTTCAGCAGACAGACAGACGGCCCACTGGATAGAAAGCGGTTACCATCGCCTATGGACATTTGCAACACCAAAGATGCAACAAATGCGCTGCTGTTCTCTTAAGTGAGTCTGGAACCTGGTCACTAATGCCGGAACACAACTCAAAGTTGCTATGGCGACATACTTTAGACCAGGAGTGGTAGCCATCCAGTCGGGCAAATGTCCTACCACCTGGCTGTGGGTTGTTTAGTCGCCTCTTACGACAGGCCGCCGAGCCGCAGGAAATTGTATTCTTTCTCCGTTCCTGCACGGATAAAACTCAATCGTTTTCTTGGCTTCGGCTGTCAAAGGCATGTTTGGTATCCAAGTCATTATTTAAATTATTGTGGCTAGTGCTGGTGGAACGATCTGATTGGTTTAATAAGTTTTCGAAAAATGTAGAAGATTCTGGAAGTAAAAGACAAGGACAGATACATTTTAGAAAAGGATAGATGATGAACAAAAATTCTAGAATAGAAGTTTCAGAAAGGACAAGACAGAGATAGATAGATGTTTAGAAAGGGATAGATAGTAAATAAAAGAATAATGAAAAGAAGTTCGAAAGCGTAAGGCGCGCCTACCGGAGGGTTCAGTTGAAGACAGCGAAGCGACAAGTGCGATACGAGAGAGTTGTAAGACAAGTTTAGTGGAAGACAGTGACGAGTTTAGTGGTGAGTTTAGTGAAAAGTTTAGTGGGCAGTTGGGTGAGGGAGAACTTTAACATAGTTTAAAAGGAGATCCAGAAACGAGCTTCGCGCGGTAAATACGAGGGTGAGCACCGCAGCAGCAGGAGGTGGTGTACGTAATATCGGCGACGGTATTGTGAGTTAGACATCTTATCGTCGGGACTGTGCGTCGTTAGTTGTGCGTGTTGGGGCTGTGTAAGTTAATAAAATCATTTACATACATACATACATAACTTCACGCCAGTTTCCTTGCGGGGTAGGCACGAACAACAGAGTGCCATTTAGGCTTATTCTTACACACCTCACTTGCCTCTTTGACATTCATAACTCTTGTCATGCAAGCTCGTCTGTTCTTAAGGCTCCTGACATCACCTTCTGCTAGTACACGATCAATTTGATCATGGAAGGTGTGTCGTGGCCTTCCACGACTTCTGCATCCATCCACTTTTGCATTGTATATCTGTTTAGTCATTCTTTCATCATGCATTCTTTCCACATGCCCGAACCACCGGAGCATTCCTTTCCTTACCTTCACCCCGACACTCTCTTTCAGACCAACTCTCTTTCTTACTTCGGTATTACGAACGCGGTCCGCGAGCGTCACATGCTTTACACCAGGAGTAAATGCCCTACCACCCGGCTGTGGGTTGTTTTGTCGCCTCTTACGACAGGCCGCCCGGCCGCAGGAAATTGTATTCTTTCTCCGTTCCTGCACGGATAAAATGTTTGAAATATGATGTTTGAAAACATCGATGTTTTGTTTGCATCCCTAGACACACTCCGTTAACTGCATTTCGAGCCTATTTCAACTGCGATCGTTTCAAGCGCGCTGTTTATGTAGTTCCCTTTGCCTTATTTGGTAGATATGGTAGATACGGTGATATTATTTTATTGTGTGAACTCCATTCTTCCTTTGAAAAGTAATTGTAATACAACTTCTATATGTATTGTTACGAGGGCGGGACTCTTTTTATCCGTGCAGGAAAGGAGAAAGAATAGAATTTCCTGCGGCCGGGCGGCCTGTCGTAAGAGGCGACTAAACAACCCACAGCCAGGTGGTAGGACATTTGTCTGACTGGATGGCTACCACCCCTGGTCTAGAGCATGTCGCCATAACAACTTCCAGTTGTGTTCCAGCATTAGTGACCAGGTTCCAGACTCACTTAAGAGAGCAGCAGCGCATTTGTAGCAGCTTTGGTGTTGCAAATGTCCATAGGCGATGGTAACCGCTTCACATTCAGTGGGCCGTCTGCCTGTCTGATGAACTCCTGCAATAAAAAAAACCTAAATTTAACAATACTCATTGACACTTGACATATTTGTTTTCCTTGATCATGGCTACTGAAAAGTGACAGAAACGACGGAATAATAAAAATCAAATAAATTACCGCGCTTAAAACTGTTCAAACGTAGTTTTAATTTTTTTTAAAGCAATTACTGTTGAAGTCGGTTTCTTTGATAGTTTTTATTTAAAAATCTATATTCTGCAACTGTTGTTTGTTTTCATCGAATTTAATTTTTTTTTTAAACTGCATAGCAAAACATCTCCACTTGAAATTTGCACCGCATAGTCGTAATAAGCTCTATATAAATACACTAGCTGTGCCCGCGACGTCGTCCGCGTGGAATTTGCTTTCAAAACCCTCCGATTTTGAAACATTCTTTATTGGTGCTCCGCTCCTATTAGTCTTAGCGTGATGACATATATCCTATAGCCTTCTTCGATAAATGGGCTATCCAACACTGAAAGAATTTTTCAAATCAGACCAGTAGTTCCTGAGATTAGCGCGTTTAAACAAGCAAACAAACAAACTCTTCAGCTTTATAATATTAGTATAGATAGTATATTTATGGCAGTCGTAAACAAGTATATACGATTGCACTTAAAATGAAAATGTGAAACGAATTGTGCGCGCAGTGCGGCGAGCACTCGCCACAACAATACAGCGCAGACAGACGAGCGGACATGCAAGCAGAAAAGTGCTAAGAATTATTATCAAAATTGAAAAAAAATTATGACAGATTGAGAGAAACATAAAGAGTGTGAAGAATTTTTTGTATATCTATATCTCTATAAATCAATCGCTGTTCGTTAGTCTCGCTAGAACTCGAGAATTGATTGATTTGATTGAGATTTGGCTAATTTTGGTTTTGAATTATTTGTGGAAGTCCAGGGAAGGTTTAAAAAGGTGAGTAAATATGAAAAAAATGCTTTTAATATAGTAAACACAACAGTTTCGCTTTCCCTTAGAAACTATTCCTACCTGTCAAACATTTGATGTTCGTTCCGGTTAAGTTTAGACCACATTTTTTAATAAAGTTGAAACATTCTGCAATTATCATCCAGCTTTTTTATTTATTGATTCTGAGGCGGTACGAAATTTGCCGGGTCATCTAGTATTATATAATAATTCCAGTTTGTAAAATAGACAGCCATAAATGTACCACTGCTGGGCTCGGGCCTCCCATTATAGGGGAACGGACAGTATACCCGCCGCGCTTGTCCAAGGCGGCTTGGCAGGTTTGACACGTCGGTTAAAACGATGTGCAGGTTGCATCACGATGTTTTCCTTCACCGTTGTTAGCACGTGGTAATTGTAACAATACTTGTACATACCAATAAAAAAATTAAATTATTATACGATTGTTATCTGTTGCGTCACGTTCTATCCACCAATTTATTGATGTGATGCAACGTGATGCTGTGTAAATACAGACAGATGATATCGCTGTTAGAGTTGCCGATAATATTGGGCATCTGTCTGAATCATCAAAAATGTCAAATCTCATAAACGTGTAAATATAATATTTAATACTGATTTGAATATGTTGGGGGCTAAGAAGACGTGATTATTGAATACGAGAGACGAGTTGCCGAAACCAGAAGCCTTGAAAATTAAAATATTGGAAGAGCATGAATCCAGAGATGCAAATAAAAATCTGGATGAAGGAGTTTCGTACACGACTGCGAGAAGGTATCCTAAGAAAGGCGCAAAGGATAGATGTACAGTTGAAGTTTCAAACTGATTCAGATATGAAAGGGACTCAAAAGACAAGTTTTAGGTTCAAATGTTACAAATGTCACAAACGTGGACATAAAGCATCGAAGTGCAAAATTAAATTAGGTAGAAAAGCACAGAAAGCAGAAGAAGCACATTGTATTAATAATATTCTAACCACTTGAAAATATATCTCGTAACAACGTAGACCTCTCGTATATTTATTAATCGCGACTTCTTAGGCCCCAACAGAATACTTATGTGCACATCACGTAAACAATTAGGTTTCTGTATATATAGTCTAAGTAAAATTAGAAACAATTAAGAAATTAATATACTGCAAGAGTACAACAACTCGTTGTCTTTTTTTTGTGCTCCCCTCTCGGGCGATTGAGCTATGGGCTCTCGCCGGTGGTGCGTCACCCTATCTAACGTGGTAACCATCATCGACGCATTCCACAACTTGAAAATAACTCTTACATTATACTATAAATTTCTAATAGAAATATAAAGTTAGAAATATAATAAAAATACAAATAGAAGGTTCCAACACTATAATATTTGTATGTTCATTAATACAGATAATCAAAACTACATCCAACACAGATATCACTATTGAGTTTGGGTTTCTTAATTTTGACTGAATGAACATTACAACTACCACGAGAGTCCAAGGTGGATGTAAATGGAAATGAATCCACAAAATATCGCAAACAGTTCTGGCATAAGAAACCGTGCCAGGAGTCACGAAGTTGGTCAGGCTGTTTTCCCATGGCCTTGGCATAAGGCTGTAGTTTCGCTCAGGACCTCCTTTTTTTCCAACACAGCCGCGGGCACATGGGACACAGGTTCAGATTTAGCGAAGTAGTTGGGAACGACTATACCAGAGTCTTCGCACACGCTGGGCGGAGTTCAGCAGACTGGCAGATAACCAAACTAACACCAAAGGGGCTACAAATGCGCTGCTGCTCTCTTAAGGGAGACTGGAACGGGGTCACTAATGCCGGAACACAACTCAAGGTTGTTATGATGACATACTCTAGACCAGGGGTGGTAGCCATCCAGTCGGGCAAATGCCCTACCACGTAGCTGTGGGTTGTTTTGTCGCCGCTTACAACAGGCCGCCCGGCCGCAGGAAATTGTATTGTTTCTCTGTTCTTTTGATTTATTTTTATTGCAGGAGTTCAGCAGACAGGCAGACGGCCCACTTGATGGACAGCAGTAACCATCGCCTATGGACATTTGCAACACCAAAGGTGGTAGAAATGCGCTGCTGCTCTCTTAAGGGAGACTGTAACCTGGTCACTAATGCCGGAACACAACTCAAGGTTGTTATGGGGACATACTTTAGACCAGGGGTGGTAGCCATCCAGTCGGGCAAAAGCCCTACCACCTGGCTGTGGATTGTTTAGTCGCCTCTTACGACAGACCGCCCGGCCGCAGGAAATTGTATTCTTTCTCTGTTCCTGCACGGACGATATTCCCCGTGCGTTAACAAAAAAAAGGGTGAAGTGATGAACACTGGGGGATTTTTGTTGGTATCCTCGACTCGGATGCGCATAGCACTTCTCCGGGGATACTATTACCATCCCAACGGGGTGATTCTTCGCCATCGTGTTTGCTCCGCTGTGGGTAGACCTCGACTGGATCTCGCCGCGTCAAAAAATAGAAAACTGGTCGAACACTTTTCTCCTCGACTGTACAGTCTCGGTAAGTTTTATGCGTCACAAAGCCCGTTGCATCTCCAAGCATCTAAACCCGGTCCATTCAAAACCTTCAAATGTGTTTTATGTGGAAGGCTGTGTATATTTCAACCACATTAAATTTAATTCTAGTTTACTTTAAATTTATTAACAGTCGCTATCAGAATAGGATAATGATTCATTAACTTTAAATAGTGACAATATATACCTAATATTTATTATACTAGGATATGCCCCTTATTTAAAGCATGTTGCCATAACAACCTTGAGTTGTGTTCCGGCATTAGTGACCCGGTTCCAGTCTCCCTTAAGAGAGCAGCAGCGGATTTGTAGCACCTTTGGTGTTGCAAATATCAATAGGCGATGGTACCCGGACTGAACTCCTGCAATTAAAAAAAAAATGCCTGCGTTCAGGTGACACAAAGCTTTACGGCATTTATGAAACAATGTAAGGTATCTTCTTAGAGGAAACTTTGTAGGAGTAAGCTAATTCTTATGCACCCGAACAACTTCGAACCACTCCCGGGAAAATTCTCCCGGGAATCCCGGAATAAAAAATAACATATTTTATTACATAAAATTTGCTATCGATCAGTGAAAAAATCACATTGGAATTCGATTTTTTTTTCAATCTGGCCATTTTAAATAATTCCCAGAAAAAACTCCGCGGGATTCTTAGGGTTAAAAGTGCCACAATTCAGACCAGAGTTCACCCGAGTACAGTGCACGATAGGGCGTCCCCCGCAGGCGACGCTCACCGATGCGCCCCCGTCGGTGTGGATTCTCGCGCATGCGGCGAAGGGGGCCGCCACCCTTCACGCAGCGCCAAACCTGGCGGGTCGAGAGGAGCAGAGTGCCGTATAGGCACGTGGAATGTGAGAGGTGGAATGAAAGATAAGATGGACGAAATGATTGATATAATGAATGAGAGAAGCCTGGATGCCTTATGTCTGACAGAGACAAAGCGGAAGGGGTGCGACGTCGATGACCTCCCCGGTGGCATGCTTGCTCTGTGGTCCGGCGTGGACCTGGACGAGCGTGCGAGTGGGGGGGTAGGTGTCTTACTCTCATCCCGCTTTGTGTCTGGAGTAAAAGCTTATTGTCTGGTGAACCCGAGACTTCTCTGGGTCCGCCTAAAACTGGGGATCACGCGAGTTTTTCTGGTCGCAGCTTATGCTCCCGTAAGCTCAGCGGATCCCCAAGAACTCGAGAAGTTTTGGGAGTCTGTGAGAGAAATTCTGGATCTGGCTGAAGGGAACGAAAGACTAATTATGTGTGGTGATCTTAATGGCTGGGTGGGGACCAAACGAGACGGCCTTGAGGCTGTCCTTGGACCCTATGGTGACAAGAGAGTGAACGATGCTGGTAGGCCAATCATAGACGTATGCATGGAAAGAAACTTGCTTGTGTCGAACACCCTATTCCATCATAAGGATATTCACACGTATACATGGAGAATGAATGATCAGAAAAGTATGATTGATCTGATTTTAATTGATAGTCGCCTCCGAAACACAATAATGGATACAAGAGCCTACAGAGGCCCCACTCTTGAAACGGACCACTACCTGGTGATAAGCCGGTTTGTGGGCCTTTTCAAGAAGTGGAGGCACTGGCGAGTGCGTACCAATTTCGGGGAGCTTGAAAGAATAAAGTGTGAAAAATTGGAAGATGTTAGTGTAAGGAGTATGTATGCGCGCCTAGTCGAAGAAAGGCTTGCAAAAGCGGACTTCTCCGACTTAGATGTGGATAATGACTGGGATAGTATGAAAGAAAGTATAGTGGAAAGCGCAAAAGAAGCATGTGGATGCGCGAAGAGGCACATAACAACGAAAGGTGATGAATGGTGGGACGCGGATGTTAAATCCAGCGTAGAGAGAAAGAGAAAAGCCTGGCTGGATTATGTTGCTTCCTTGCAACAGAATGACAGTATGAAAGAGATGAAGAAAGAAATTTATCGCCTCTGCAAGAATGAAACCAAAGCTTTAGTGAAAGAGAAGCGTGAAAGAATAAAATTGAAAGAAGAAGAGAAGCTGACGGAGAACTTCGAGGCGAATACCAAACTCTTTTGGAGAGAGGTTAAGAAGTCTCGGGGTTGTTCGTCAGCTTCCAGAATGGAAAGAATAAAATCTAAAGCAGGGGACGTTCTTGCTAACCCACAAGAGGTATTAGCGCGATGGAGTGAATATTTTAGAGAAATGTATGATAATATCCCGGATGCTGGCACCACGACTGAGTCTGTGACCGACTCCGAGGAGTCAGCATCCGAGATCACTTTGGAAGAGATCGAATGGTCGATAAGAAGTCTGAAAAATGGAAAGGCAGTAGGAATCGATAGTGTGTCTGCTGAGATGATCAAATATGGTGGAACCTGCGTCCGGGACGCTTTCCTGTCCTTATGCAACTTGTGCTGGAGGACGGGAAAAGTTTATGGGCCGGAAGGTTTTCTGCGGTTTTGTGGATCTAGAGAAAGCATTTGACAGGGTTGTGCGGAAGGACCTCTGGGACATATTGCCCGGATATGGGATTAATGGCCAATTGATGCGTGCTGTGCAGTCCACTTACGAGGGCTGTATGGCATGCGTGCGAGTGGAAGGCAGCCTGTCGCCCTGGTTTGACGTCAATATTGGCGTCCGCCAGGGCTGCGTGCTGTCGGCTTTGCTGTTTATCCTATATCTGGACGATTGTCTCCAGAGAATAAGATTGATGGATGTTGGGGTGCGGATGAGTGATCTAGTTGTAAGCACCTTGCTTTATGCGGATGATGCCGTGCTTTTAGCCGAATCGCCATCAGAACTGCAAACACTAGTCACAATGATGAAAGATGACTGTCAGGCGAGAGGCTTACATTTGAATGCGAAGAAAACAAAGGTTATGGTGTTTGAAAGAGAAGAAACCAGAACGAATGCAAGGATAATGGTCGATGATGTTATGCTGGAGCAAGTGAATGAGTTTGTATATCTTGGATGTGCTTTTAGCAGGGATGGAAGGTACACCGCTGATATAGAAAGAAGAGTGAATTTGGGGAATAGTTTAAATGGAGCGTTAGGTAAACTTCTAGGCGCTAAGAACCTCAGCCAGAAGGCCCAGCTCGCCGTACACAACGCGGTGCTGGTACCTACGCTCGCGTATGGAAGCGAGAGTTGGGTATGGAAGAAATAGCATGAAACTAGAGTAAACGCGGTCGAGATGCGAGCACTGCACCGAAGTAAGAAAGAGAGTTGGTCTGAAAGAGAGTGTCGGGGTGAAGGTAAGTAAAGGAATGCTCCGGTGGTTCGGGCATGTGGAAAGAATGCATGATGAAAGAATGACTAAACAGATATACAATGCAAAAGTGGATGGATGCAGAAGTCGTGGAAGGCCACGACACACCTTCCATGATCAAATTGATCGTGTACTAGCAGAAGGTGATGTCAGGAGCCTTAAGAACAGACGAGCTTGCATGACAAGAGTTATGAATGTCAAAGAGGCAAGTGAGGTGTGTAAGAATAAGCCTAAATGGCACTCTGTTGTTCGTGCCTACCCCGCAAGGGAACTAGCGTGAAGTTATGTATGTATGTATGTAATATTATAAAGAGGTAAAGTTTGTGACGTTGTAGGGGGTAATCTCTGGATCTACTAAACCGATTTTAAATATTATTTTACTGCTTGAAAGCTACGTTAACAGGGAGTGTCATAGGCTATATAACATGACGCTATATACCACGGGAGAGGGACAGAGCGCGGGTGAAACCGCGGGGACCACTAGTAGATTATATAAGGAAAAGTAACGTTTCTCAGGTTTTCTTTCATGGATAAGTCAAGCCACGAAAATATTTGGATATATTTGTATTATTAAACATAGCATAAGCAAAAATAATGCCTTGTACGTTGAAGGCATATATTTTTTTAAATATTTATATATATTCTATCCATGCAGGAACGGAGAAAGAATACAATTTCTTGAGGTCGGGCGGCCTGTCGTAAGAGGCGACAAAACAACCCACCGCCAAGTGGTAAAGCATTTGCTCGACTGGATGGCGACCACCCCTGGTCTAGAGTATGCCGCCATAACAACCTTGTGTTGTGTTCCGGCATTAGTGACCAGGTTCCAGTCTCCTTTATAAGAGCAGCAGCGCATTTGTAGGACCTTTGGTGTTGCAAATTTCCATAGGCGATGGTAACCGCTTTCCATCAAGTGGGCCGTCTGCCTGTCTGCTGAACTCTTGCAATAAAAAAAATAGTAGTATAGGTTCACGTTTGATCATGACCTCGCCCGATGTGGAGCGAAGACATGGTCTAAGATGGTGCATGCTTACCTAGAAGGTGCATACATATGTGCAGGAACAGAGAAAGAATACAATTTCCTGCGGCTGCGAGGCCTGTCGTAAGAGGCGACAAAATTAACCAAAGCCAGATGGTAGGGCACTTGCACGTCTGGATGGCTACCACCCCTGGTCTAAAGTATGCCGCCATAACAACTTTGAGTTGTGTTTATTACCCATCATCATCATCATCCGAGCGTTAAATCCCGGTTGCGTTCTGAGCGTTCACTTCGACGCCCAGGGTCCGCTTTCCTACTGATTCTACTCCACTTCGCGCGGTCTTCAGCATCCCCCGTTTTGAGACCATTGGTACGCATGTCATCCTTCACAACGTCAAGTCAACATTTCTTGGGCCTTCCCGTTCCACCGGGACCTGACGGAGGTGGCATGGCTAGACATTTGTACCCCACATAATTAGCCATTAGTACCAGCATAAGCGACACTCTGGCAGATTGTCTGCTATGTCACGGACATGAAGACTGCCGCGGATGCGGAAGTTCCTTACCCGGTCTTTCTGCATCACTCCCCACATCCATCGCAGCATATTCATCTCCGTCACAGTTCTTACTTGTGTCGCTAAGTACAGGCCACGCTTCACTGCCATACAAAAGGACCAGGTATAATGATGGATTTATAGACCTGTCCTTTTAATTTAACCGGCATTTTGGGGTCACAAATGACACCTGTCACCTCACGCCACTTTTTTATGTTTTTGAGGCGAGGGAAAATGCTTAACCGATTTACGCACAAACTGGGTCGTTGCTAGGGGAACGACACGCGTCGGTCGGGGGCGATAACACTGCAGCAATAGTATGCTCTTGGCGGTGCTCCGTCCGCGATCAACGTCACAGAATAGTGTGGAAGACTCCGAGTGTTGCTACACGAGCGAGCAACCCCACTAAAAACCCCCTCCTCCCTGTCAACCCTGCGCTTTTGTTTGTATTGGAAAGGCTGAGATTTAGAACATAGTTACGCCCAGCCGATCCAGCGCAATAAAGTGCCTGGAGTGTGCCCTGGGAGAACACACCCCACTTCGTTGTGCGGGGGTAGAAGGTCCTTTGCTCTCCTAGCAAGCTAAAGGCCCCCCGACCTCACGCCACTTGGCCCAAGCCGCTGTGATACGGGCCTTGACGTCGTGGTCGATATCCCCGGATGCACTAAGTACAGATCCCAAGTACTTAAACTGATCCGTGCGCTCGACCGTATCTTCGCCTATGCGCACGGATGCGGAGGAATCTAAAAAAATACTAGAACATGTACTCTCATACCTCTTCATCTCATCTCTCTCCATATATTCTATATCATGCATGCCTCATATTAGATTCCAGTCTAGAAACTGACAGCATATTGACATTTCCCCGGCGTTTTATATTCCCATAGGCGTCGGCAACCACTTTCCACTAGGTGGACCATCTCTGTTTATTCGCTTCCAGCATTAAAAATATACAAACTTGGCATAAAAGCGTAAGGTTGATAAGAGCAATATCTGTTCTTGATCAATTTGAATTAATTAAGGATTGTTGACGCGCGCTGTCCGTCGGCTGCCGCCATCACAAATTGAATTCAAACTGTTGGTATTACATTTGCATATTTATTGTAAGTAACGTCCAATTTATATTTCAAGACGGGAATTATTTACGATGAATAAGGCTTATGAATGCGTTGTTCCTGTCAACTAAGTTTTGACTTGATTTGACATGTAATCTTGGTTAGATTAAAAATTGGCCAGAATAATTGTTTCCAGAAAAAACTTGAGAGGTGTCAAGGGACACCCGGATGGAACGAAGTTCCTTCTATAAAATAACTAATTCTACTGCATTACTACTGTGATCTTCACTAGAAGCTACGTAAGGTGAAAATAGTACGACCACCAGTCGAAGCTGCATATGGTAAAAAATAAAAAGTGTCGTGACAACTTTTCGTAAGAATTTTTTCCGTCTAGCCCCCTTTCACAACGCGCGATAAGGAACTTCGTTCCAAAAAGCAGTCCCAACATATCCAAAAGGTGGCGAAGTCCTAATCAACGAGGCTCGATGAACTCCTTGAAAAATAAGGAAAACCTATGATAACGATAAACTAATTTTTACGGAAATTTTTGAGTAAACAGTTAATATATGCGCACCGCCAAGGAGTGGAACTCGCTGCCGGAGTCTGTTTTCCCAAAACCTACAACTTGGGTATCTTCAAGTCCCATGTGAATAGAGAGACAGAGAAAGAGAGACAGAGATATAGCACTTTATTATACATCATTACAGAAAATAGAAAAAATACAGCCTAAAAATATTCTAAACTGGTTAACCCGGCAAACTTCGTATCGCTTCGTATTTCTGAACGACGGGACGAACATCAAACGTTTGACATTGAAAACCGACCAATGAAAAAAAAACTTCACTTTTAAATTTAATTTGAATTCTGAACGACTTTTAAATTTAATTGATTTCTAAACGACGGGACGAACATCAAATGTTTGACAGGTAGGAATAGGTTATTTTTACTATATTCCAAGCGTTTTTTTTTTTCATATTTACTCACCTTTTAAACAATTTAAACCTTCCTTGGACTTCCACAAATAATTCAGAACCAAAATTAGCCAAATCAGTCAATCAGAGACTAACGAACAGCAATTGATTTTTATATATATAGATGTACACATTGGGCGGTCTTATTGCTATGAAGCGATCTCTTCCTGGCGAATAAAACGGATTCAATTCGTCAAAGGTATACATAAATATCGGAATAGGTACCGTGGTGGGAAATAAAATTACCATTTGATTTTGGGGGTGTTTGTGGACTGTATAGGTTCAATTTGGAGTGGAAGGAACTCACCGGATGCAGCTGCTCTTGGTTCTCTTCTGCTTCAAAGTCAGCAACACGTCCGAAGAGTTTTTAACTTATTTATGTTTTTTTATTTTATTATTATTGCACGAGATCAGCAGACAGGCAGATGGCACACTTGATGGAAAGCGGTTACCATCGCCTATGGACATTTGCAATAACAAAGGTGCTACAAATGCGCTGCTGCTCTCTTAAGGGTCACTGGAACCTGGTCACTAATGCCGGAACACAACTCGAAGGTTGTTATAGCGACATACTTTAGACCAGGGGTGGTAGCCATCCAGTCGGGCAAATGCCCTACCACCTGGCTGTGGGTTTGTTAAGTCGCCTCTTACGACAGGCCGCCCGGCCGCAGGAAATTGTATTCTTTCTCCGTTCCTGCACGGATGACGAATGTATTTACTTCGCGAGACGTGCGCACAGTCTTATTTGTAAGAGCGGTTTTTTATACTGCAGAGCGATCAAATATATGCGTGTGGTGCGTTTTTAATATAATTTTTTAAATCACTTTGATTCGGTGAGAATATGGGCGGGAAGGTTTTGTGGAATGAAGGAAATCAAAAATAAAAAATGCGATAATTAATTACCATACCTCTTCTTATTTTTTTTTTTTTATTGCAAGATATCAGCAGACAGGCAAATGGCCCACTTGATGGAAAGCGGTTACCATCGCCTATGGACATTTGCAACACCAAAGGTGCTACAAATGCGCTGCTGCTCTCTTAAGGGAAACTGAAACCTGGTCACTAATGCCGGAACACAACTCGAAGGTTGTTATGGCGACATACTTTAGACCAGGGGTGGTAGCCATCCAGTCGGGCAAATGCCCTACCACCTGGCTGTGGGTTGTTTTGTCGCCTCTTACGACAGGCCGCCAGGCCGCAGGAAATTGTATTCTTTCTCCGTTCCTGCACGGATAATTCTATTCTATTCTTCTAGGAAATGTGCTCCATTTTAGACCATACCACGGTTCGTAGTCGGGCGAGATATTTTTCAAATATGTAATATAGAAAATAAGGGGAATAATGTTACAGAGTTAGTGAGAATGGATAGTAAGGGAGGAAAACCCATAAATCAAGGTGCGGATCTTAAGGATCTGGTGTGAGTATCAAATTCCAGTATCATTCTAATGATTATTATTAGAATATTATGACGAAATTATGAAATCATTATATTTTTATCAAAGTCAAAGTAATTTATTTGTTTGAAACATGGATATTTGCAGATGTTATGCTAAGTCTCGAGTTACATGTTTCGCCTTGACAGGCATACAAACTTTTTGTAGTTTCGGTTACAAGCCGTATGTTGTCTTTATGACTACATAGATTTTATGATTATATTATTTATTATATAACTCATTATGATGATCTTAGTTAAAATTACAACAAATATTTAATATACAATTATGTCTCTTTTAGTTAATATATTATTTATAAAAACAATTAAATTAAAACAATATAATTAAAATTTTTATATAATTTAGTCAATTCATTATTAAGTTCTTATTACTCGTCTGTTTAAAATTAAAATATTCATCGGTGGTATAAAATGCCATGCATATCAGCCACTCTAGTACTTTTATTTTAAAATATTTTAAGGGTCCCCGGGTCATCGGTCCTTTACGTGAAAATTTTCAAATTAACCACGTAACTGGAAATGAATGAAAATAACAATGAACTATTTTGCGAAGCTACTTGAAAGGACTATGGCCTTAAATTCAATTTTGGATAATTATGATTCTGAAATGGAGCCTTAAGAACAGACGAGCGTGCATGACAAGAGTTATGAATGTCAAAGAAGCAAGTGAGGTGTGTAAGAATAAGCCTAAATGGCGCTCTGTTGTTCGTGCCTACCCCGCAAGGGAACTGGCGTGAAGTTATGTATGTATGTATGATTCTGAAAATAGCGTTGGGATTCACAACACCCAACGCGACAATTTAAAGGATTTTTTCGCCTGCTTCTCTGTCATTTTCAAAGTTAGAGGATCTTATATTTTTTATTACTTCTTTACTTTTCTTTTAAATCTATCCTAAAATACTAGCATCTATTACTATACATTTTCTATATTGCTATGTCTAACACTATCAGTCTAGCCTATGAATACAGTTCCTTATTCTATTGACCTAATACTAGCAAGAGTATAGATAGATAACACTTTATCGTACACCATTACAGAAAAAACTTACGAACTAGTATTAGTCTAGTTGGGTACAAAGGGCGGTCTTATCGCTAAAAAGCGATCTCTTCCAGACAACCCGTGCCAAGAATATTCTGATTAGGAGTGACACGTAATTTATATATACACCTATATATAAATTACGTGTCACGTTGTTTGTCCGCGATGGACTCTTAAACTATTTGACCGATTTTAATCAAATTTGCACACCGTGTGCAGTTTGATCCGACTTGAAAGATAGGACAGCTTACATTTGGACCCGGTACGTGGCGCTGCAATCGGGTTCTAAATTTTATTTCTTCAGGGCAGAACAACGTCTGCCGGGACAGCTAGTACACCTTTTTTTTATTGCAGGAGATCAGCAGACAGGCAGATGGCCCACTTGATGGAAAGCGGTTATCATCGCCTATGGACATTTGCAACACCAAAGTTGCTACAAATGCGCTGCTGCTCTCTTAAGGGAGACTGGAACCTGGTCACTAATGCCGGAACACAACTCAAGGTTGTTATGGCGACATACTTTAGACCAGGGGTGGTAGCCATCCAGTCGGGCAAATGCCCTACCACCTGGCTGTGGGTTGTTAAGTCGCCTCTTACGACAGGCCGCCCGGCCACGCCCATAGCTAGCGCGATTAGCAACTAGGCGTCGGACGGAATGCGGGTATAGGAGGCCGAAAAAACTAAAAATGAACATACTGCTGATACTACCACTTCAAGAAAAATTATCAATTCAGCCACTCAGCTATATTGTACTCTCTTTGTTATACTCTTTAAATGTACATTTATAAATAATAATCATACAGTCCATTATTACGTCGAATTTTCATTTACAAACCCGAGGTGCAACTGCCACCAATAGTTTTTTGGTACTTCGCCGCCGGATAGAAGAATCGCAAAGAAGAAACGAGCAGTGTCTTTTGCTCCATCGAAACCTCAAGAAAGAAGAAAGACCAACTCTATACGGTCTCGTAGCGGCACCCTAAAGAAGAAAGAAGATTATTATAGAAGATCATCGTGGGCAGCCCGGACTACGTACTAGGAGACCAAGAGTTCCTGCCGGACTACGTACCAGGAGACCAAGAGTTCCTGCCCCGGACGCCGAGGCTACGCGTCTGCAGGATCAAGACCGGAAGAAAGAATAACGTTACTTCGTACCGTGACCGAGTGACTGTCCACCTAACGGTGCCAAACGGCCAGTTCACAAAGTCGTAGACGGTGCGCTGTTTCCAGTTAGGTCGGTCAAAGGTCTCAGTGTTTAGTGTTTAGTGTAGTAAATTAGGATCGTCGGTTATACACACACATATATACACACTGGTCAGGGTAGTCGGTCATACGTGTTAGGCTAAGGCAAGGACCGAAGATGCCGAACACCAGGAGCAAGACCGCCGAAGACAGAGTGCAGAGAGCGTATCAAGAACCCCCCGCGTCGCCGTCCGTACATATATCCGCGTCCGCGTCCGCGCCGAACGTATCGCGACCCGCGTCGCCCGGAATGCAACAGACGACGACCGCGCAAGTACACACCGCGATTCGTACTGAACGCCAATCGCGATCACCGTCCGTCCGATCACACCGTTCGCAGCTCAGCGCCGCCACTTTGGTGAGGCAAGTGGAACTGGAAGCAGAAGAACAAATCGCCGCAATCCGTCGGGAGGAGCTCCGGTTACAAGTGTCGCTGATCAAGAAGAGGGTCGCTGCGAACATAGCCGCCCTCAAGGAGCAGACAGACGGGAACAGCGTGTGTGAAGACGATGGGGTGGAAACAGAGAGAAATATAACAGAGTGGTTGAAGAATACCCGCATACGGGGGGAGTCGCCGAGCGCAGGCGACAGGACCGAGCTCGGAACGAGAGGAGCCGGACCGCGACCACCGTTAGACGCTGCGGGAAGAGCAAGGGAAGAGTATCCAATGGCGCGGGACCGGTCTGCAGAAACGAACGACCAGACCGCTCGTGTGACGTTCAGAACGCCGCGCAACGCAAGATCGCCGACGCCGACCAGATCCAGGGATCGTGGAATCGACCGTCTAGCAGACGTACTGGAGCGCATGACACGCAACAGGCCGACACCGCGACAGTGCCAGGAGCTGCCTACCTTTAGCGGGGCCCCGGGAGAGTGGCTACCGTTTAAAGCTGCAATGCGCGAGTCGACGAGCTTACACGGATTTTCACCTGCGGAGAACTTAGGCCGTCTACGCACTTGCCTTAAAGGCGAAGCAAGGGAGTGCGTGACAGCCCTGCTGTATACCGCCGTGGACCCTGCGATCATTATGAAGACGCTGGAGCGCTGCTATGGACGTCCAGAGATCATAATCAGTCGCGCATTGGAAGACATCAAGAAGTTGCCACGATCGGGTTCGTCTGCCAGCGAACTCAACAGCCTAGCCACCAAACTGCAGAATATAGTGACGGTCATCTCGTGTGTCGACAACAAGGGATATTTACTTAACCCTATGTTGACACGACAAGTCGTCGAGAAGCTCAGCCCGCATCTACGAACGAAATGGTGCGACTTTGCAGATGAATTCTCGAGCCGAGACGAGCCGGAGATTATGACACTATCGAAATTTCTAACGGGCGAAGCAGACAGAGCAATGAAGTATTCTTTCATGACGTCATCACTGCCTACGACGAGTGTAAACGTCACTAAAGAAAATAAAGTGAAGCCGCCGAGGATGAACGAGCGTCGCCGTGTGTATGCTACAACGGAAGCCAAGATCGTGTGCTACTGTTGCGGAGCTGAGCACCAGACAACGCAGTGCGGCAAGCTGGCTTCGATGTCGTTGCCAGCCAGATGGGAGTGGGCCAAGGAAACGAGAATATGTTTTTTGTGCCTACTAAGTAAACACAGACGGTTCCGTTGTAAGGCGAGGAAGTGCGGTGTTAATGAATGCCGCGAGCCGCATCACGCACTTCTACACCAACGAAGGGAAACTGGAGCCGTCAGTGGACCGATCGACCGAGCGGAGTCGGTCAGTCAACCGGCCGACAGAGAGGAGTCGGTCATGACGGCATCGGCACACAATTCTAACACCGAGAGAAGAGTGTTATTGAAGGTGTGTCCGATTACCGTCAAGGGGCTTAACGGAAAGGAAGTGAGCACGTACGCGCTGCTGGATGAAGGGTCCACGATCACGCTCGTCGACGAGGAGATAGCCGGGATGCTAGGGGCAGATGGCCCGAGGAGGCCATTGAACATTCACGGCATCACGTCGAGCCAGCGGGAAGCGGAAAGTAGGATGGTGAGCGTCGCGGTGCGCGGAAGAGCGCAACCGCACTACCATCCTATCAAGGCGCGCACCGTGAAGAAACTCGCACTGGGAACTCACTCCGTTAAGTCTGAAGTCATACGACAGTTACACCATTTGAAGACGCTTCATACAGACGATGTGTGTTTTATGAACGCTAAACCACGCGTATTGATTGGAGCTGACAACTGGCATCTGATCGTGACTAGAAAACTGTTGGCAGGAAAGAAGAGCCAACCAGCCGCTTCCCTGACACTCATGGGGTGGGCCGTACACGGCATCACACCCGGGAAAGCAGTGAAGACGGGAAACGGCACAGTATTACACGTCCGAACGTGGCAAGATAAAGAGCCGCGGGAAAAGGACGAATTATTCGAAATAGTGAAGTCTCATTTCGATATCGACGCACTCGGCTTATCGAACAAGGTGAAACCTGTAGCGGAAGAACAATGGGAGCTGAAGATATTTTCAGAAACCGTGAAGAAAATCAACGGTCGCTTCCGAGTTAGACTGCCCTGGCGAAACGATGACGTCACCATGCCACCGAGCTATGACATAGCGGTGCGTCGTCTGTGCGGAATCGAGTGCACAGTGTACAAATCGCCGCAGTTTAAACAAGCATACACAGCCCAGGTCAACAGGCTACTAACAAAAGGATACGCCGAGCCTTGCGAACGAAGCCACGAAGAAAACCAACGCATGTGGTACATGCCTCACTTCGCCGTTACGAACCCGAATAAGCCTGACAAAGTGAGACTGGTATTTGACGCAGCCGCCCGTTCAAACGGGGTGTGCAAGAACGATGCGTTACTGGATGGGCCAGACTTACTAGGCGCCGTACGCGGAATCCCGTTCAGATTCCGGGAAGGAAAGATTACCGTGACGGAAACTACAGCGAATGTAATATGGGCACAGAACGAGTTTGCCCAGGTTGCTACGAAAATGAACAGTCTCATTGAATGCAGACTGCCATGGCAACAAGACGGAGTCGTTACGCCGCCGAGTTACGACGCGGCGTCACGCCGTCTGCGCAGGAACGAGCGCAAGATGAAAAGAAGGTGCCATGGATGAGATAGAGACGTCGTAAACATACAATTACACGTCTTTACGGACGCCAGCGAACAGGCCTACGCAGCAGCGGCTTACTGGCGCTTTGAGCAGCGCAACGGGAACGTCGGCGTCACTTTAATCGCGGGAAAAGCGAAAGTGGCCCCGATGAAGGCGCAAAGCATCCCGCGGATGGAGCTACAAGCCGCGCTAATAGGAGCCAGGTTAGCGGCGGAAATAAAAAAGGAACATAGTTTCAAGCGTTATGACGTCATCTTTTGGAGCGACTCGAAGACCGTTCTTCACTGGATAAGAAACGACTCGGTACGATATACCCCATACGTTGCACACAGACTGAGCGAAATCGGCGAAATAACCGAGTCTGAGCAATGGCGATGGGTGCCGACAAGTTACAACGTCGCCGACGACGCAACCAGGATTAACGTCTCGAGTATGAAAACGGACGACCGCTGGTTTAAAGGCCCGGAATTTCTCCATGGACCCCCGACGAATTGGCCGAAAGAAGAACCGACGGAAACCGAAGATGACGAGGTCGTGGTAACTTACACGACCGATGAAAAGCCACTCGTTGACGTCACAAGATTTTCGTCATACGGAAAATTGCTACGAGCGACCGCCTACGCGCTCGCCTTTATCGACAAGTGCAGACGAAGGACTCGCACTATGGAAACGCGACACATAGAGAGAGCTGAACGTTTACTCATTCGTCAAGCGCAACAGGAAAGCTTCCCGAAGGATTACGAGCGTTTGAAGAAAGGAGAACGCGTGTCACGTGACAGCCGGCTTTATAAGCTCGACCCCGAATACGGGGGGGACGGGGTAATAAAGCTAAACGGCAGGATCAATGCGGCCACCCTGCGCGAGCTTACCGGCAACCCACCGATCTTAGACGGGTCACATCACCTCACTCGGCTGATTATAAGAGGTGAACATGAACAGCATCATCACATAGGGAGAGAACATGTCGTAAACAACGTCCGGCAAAAATACTGGGTGCTACGAGTGCGACCTACGGTGCGAAACATCCTGCGGCAATGTACGGTCTGTCGTTTGAAGAAGACTGCGCCGACAGTACCGGTGAAAGGAAACCTGCCAAAGGACCGTCTAGCTGCCTACGCACGGCCTTTTACCAATTGCGGAATTGACTGTTTTGGCCCCATATGGGTGACCATAGGACGTCGCAAAGAAAAACGATGGGGAATGCTGTTTACATGTATGGTGACTCGTGCCATTCATATGGAACTTATAGCAAGCCTTAGCACAGACTCTGCTATCATGGCCCTAAGAAGGATGGGAGCACGACGCGGCTGGCCTCAAGTGATATGGTCTGATAATGCAACGAATTTCCATGGAGCGGACACAGAGTTACTAACGGCGTACGCGAGATGGAAGGAAGAGATGCCAGATCACGTAAAAGGGAGACACTTAGCGTGGCGTTTCATCGATCCCGGCGCACCGAACCAGGGGGGAGCTTGGGAACGGTTAATTCGGTCGGTGAAGACGGCACTCCACGCGACATTGGCGGAACAAGCTCCCAGGGAAGAAACACTTACGACTGTCATCACGGAAATAGAACATACCGTAAACTCGCGCCCGCTAACTCACGTGTCGGTGAGCCCTGAAGACGACGAAGCGCTCACCCCGAACCACTTTCTAATCGGGTCGGCGACGGGCTTGCCAATCACGGGAACGAACGAGTTAGCAGACAGGAAGACATGGATCGCCACTCAAGCTTTAGCGGACATGTTCTGGACTCGTTGGCTACGCGAGTACTTACCTACATTGGCACCGAGGGACGACGTAAGACGACGTGAGGAAAGCATACGTGTTGGAGACGTCGTTATCATTGCGGACGGTCTGTTGCCACGTAACGTATGGCCCCGGGGTCAAATCGAGCGCACTTATCGCGGACCGGACAACATAATACGGAGCGCGGACGTGCGAACGCGGGGAGGCATCTTCAGGAGACCAGTAAGGAGGCTCATCGTCCTGACGAGAAGAGATGGCTTCGAGGATCTGCGCCGGGGGGAGGATGTTGCGGACAGAGAGCACCCCCCTGACCCGCCCGCCGGAGCACATCTACACTCCGCGCCCCGCATGCCGCCGACGCCCATAGCTAGCGCGATTAGCAACTAGGCGTCGGACGGAATGCGGGTATAGGAGGCCGAAAAAACTGAAAATGATAATGCTGATACTACCACATCAAGAAAAATTATCAATTCAGCCACTCAGCTATATTGTACTCGACTCTCTTTGTTATACTCTTTAAATGTACATTTATAAATAATAATCATACAGTCCATTATTACGTCGAATTTTCATTTACAAACCCGAGGTGCAACTGCTTTTTTTCAAATTTTTTATTTTGTCCGTTTGTCTGTTTGTACCGGCTAATCTCCGAAACGACGGTACCGATTTAAATGAAATTTTGCATGGTGGTAGCTTATATCCCTGGTCAACATATAGGATGCCTTTGATCCCGAAAAATTAAAGAGTTCCCGTGGGATAGTTAAAAAACCGCACCACGCGGACGAAATTGCGGGCATCAGCTAATTATGAAATAAAAGACTAGACCAAAAAGTCCGTTGGGGACCATTTAAGGGTTATGTTTTGATAATATATTAAACTAAGCTCTGTTTTGATTTCTGTTACGTATATTTTATGATTTCACAGTTTTTTGTGTGTTAAGATTTATTGAGCACGACAAGAGTTATGAATGTCAAAGAAGCAAGTGAGGTGTGTAAGAATGGGTCTAAATGGCGCTCTGTTGTTCGTGCCTACCCCGCAAGGGAACTGGCGTGAAGTTATGTATGTATGTAGATTTATTGAGACAATTTTGTGTTATTTATGTTAGACGTATGTAGAGTGACATGTGTGATTTTTAATAATACAATGTAATGCGGTTTCATGAAAAGAAGAAGTTGCGTTATTCGCAAACAGGTTATGTTTTTATTATTGTTACGAGTTAGCGGGACTCGAATTAAAATGCCGTTAGAATTATTATAGAGTTTATTAGAACTATACAAACACGTATTACACAGGTACAAATATAACCGAACACAACAAATCCAAACGTAATGCAGAAGGTCGTAATTCAATAAAACGCGCAAAGTCCGTCACTATTAGATTACCGAATGTACACACGTCACGCCCGTGTCGTAGTTGTAGCTCAACTGACCTCTCTCTCAATCAGGCCGTCGTTTTATATTTCACAGTTTTTTTTTTTTTTTTATTGCAGGAGTTCAGCAGACAGGCAGACGGCCCACTTGGTGGAAAGCGGTTACCATCGCCTATAGACTTTTGCAACACCAAAGGTGCTACAAATGCGCTGCTGCTCTCTTAAAGGAGACTGGAACCTGGTCACTAATGCCGGAACACAACACAAGGTTGTTATGGCGGCATACTCTAGACCAGGGGTGGTCGCCATCCAGTCGAGCAAATACTCTACCACCTAGCTGTGGGTTGTTTAGTCGCCTCTTACGACAGGCCGCCGGGCCGCAGGAAATTGTATTCTTACAGATGCAAAAATACGCCCGCCCAGCAACGTCGACACAATTTCCTAGAATTAGCTTGTAATTGTAATCCGAAACACCTGGCTAATGATGCTCCTAAGCGAGTACAATAGAACAATAGCCTGTTCTCCACAATAACTAGAAACGTATGCCAATAAATAATTAAACAAAAGAAGACGGTCATATAAGGATTACAACTAGTTCAAATGCCGATAGGTAATAAAACGTGTTTTTACAGATCTGTACGTGGAATTTATGTTTGTCGGGGCCTAAGTTGTAACATTATGTTTTATTTTGATATAATACCGGGTTTGGAAGATTTTGAATTTAAACTCAAAGCCAACCAAGTGTCGGCCATAGATTTAAATATAAACTGACAAGTTGTTAATAAGCCATGAAACGTGCGTGTCTCATGGGAAATATATTATCTCCGGAAGTTAGTGATTCATTCCTGAAATATTAACAGCGTGAGAATTAAGCCATTAATATTAATATAATTTAAATTTATTCATGTGGAAAGAATGCATGATGAAAGAATGACTAAACAGATATACAATGCAAAAGTGGATGGATGCAGAAGTCGCAACGTGTTATGACTGGGAGAGAAGAAACGGCGAAAGAAACTTCCCAGCAACACGCCTAGTGTATCATGTGGGGGGGCTACGTCCCCTAGCATCCCTCGCGGGGACGTGGAGAGATCTTGATTGGCGGCGCCATGAACACCGTCTAAACAGCACTACGCCTTTTATACGAAAATGCTACCCTACAAAACAATAATATTGCTAAAAATAGCAATTACATCACAGTGTTGCCAGGATCACAAAAACAATAATAATAATTAGTTAATGATGCACTAAATTATCTAGACGATAATTTAGTGTGCTTATAAAATTAACCAGTAGAAAAATTTGCCAGGTGGTAGGGCATGTGCCCGACTGGATGGCTACCACTCCTGGTCTAAAGTATGTCGTCATAACAACCTTGAGTTGTGTTCCGGTGTTAGTGACCACGTTCCAGCCCCTCTCCAGCCCCTCTCAAGAGAGCAGCAGCGCATTTGTGGCACCTTTGGTGTTGCAAATGTCCAGAGGCGATAGTAACCGCTTTCCATCAAGTGGGCCGTCTGCCTGTCTGCTGAACTCCTGCATAAAAAAAACAGATGACAGAAATTATGTCCAAAAAGGCTCGTGACGAAATTGAAAGAGAAAAATTCCTCTCTTCCCCGCTGCAGTGAAGTAATGCCTAACGATATATCACTGCAGTGACACGTCAATAAAAAAAAATATATTTATCAATTGATAACTTGTCTTCCAACTCTAAGATTTGTAGCGACGAATCAGTACTGAAAGTACTACATTTTTCGAAGCAATACTTTCTCTTTGAAGGTGATGTCAGGAGCCTTAAGAACAGACGAGCTTGCATGACAAGAGTTATGAATGTCAAAGAGGCAAGTGAGGTGTGTAAGAATAAGCCTAAATGGCGCTCTGTTGTTCGTGCCTACCCCGCAAGGGAACTGGCGTGAAGTTATGTATGTATGTATGTATGTACTTTCTCTTTGATAAAAATTGACGTTTAAAATTATATCTAATATATAAAATTCTCGTGTCACAGTGTTAGTTACCACACTCCTCCGAAACGGCTTGACCGATTCTCATGAAATTTTGTATGCATATTGGGTAGGTCTGAGAATTGGACAACATCTATTTTTCATCCCCCTAAATGTTAAGGGCAGTCCACCCCTAATTTTTTATTTTTAGATTAATTTTTTTTTTTTTTGATATAATAATAAAAAATACATACAACCCTAAATTTTCACCCCTCTACGATGAACCCCTATTTTTTATTTGTTAATTATAAACTTAATTTTTTGGCAAGATTTTTAATCTTAGTTTGTCATGACTTCCTCTCTACTATTAAACCCTATTTTTCCATCGCGATTTTGTTATTTTATTCTTCTTCTTCTTATTTTATTTTAACTATCAATCGATCAGTTATCCCCGCTAGATGTCTACCGTTGTCACCTCCAGCAAACATCACGGAGTAGGGATGAGTGGGTTCCCGGATGGTTTAGATTCGCAATTAGAACCGGTAGGTGGCGCTGAGATCTGGTTCTGGAATCCTCCTAATCACCTGGAGCGATTTTGGTGATTTTGTTTTTGTGTGTTTGAGTGGGTACCCGGATGGTTTAGATTCGCAATTAGAACCGGTACGTGGCTCTGGGATCGGGTTCTAGAATTTTATTTATTAAAGGCAGGACAACGTCTGCCGGGGGCGCTAGTTTTATATAAAACAAACTCGTACGGCGTACTAGTTGGGAAAATTTAAGTCGATAAATAAAAGATGGCACGTCAAAGGCGGTTCAAAGTTTACAGTAAAAATCAACTAGACCGTAGCCTGCAAGGATGAACGTTACTGCCTTATGGGGCTATGAAACTAGCGATATCATTTCATATTATCTATATATTAATTTTATCCGTGCAGGAACGGAGAAAGAATACAATTTCCTGCGGCCGGCGGCCTGTTGTAAGAGGCGACTTAACAACCCACCGCCAGGTTGTAGGGCATTTGCCCGACTGGATAGCTACCACCCCTAGTCTAAAGTATGTCGCCATAACAACCTTGAGTTGTGTTCCGGCATTAGTGACCAGGTTACAGTCTCCCTTAAGAGAGCAGCAGCGCATTTGTAGCAACTTTGGTGTTGCAAATATCCATATGCGATGGTAACCGCTTTCCATCAAGTGGGCCGTCTGCCTGTCTGCTGATCTCCTGCAATAAAAAAAAAAAACAATAATAATAAGTGAAGTGAAAAACTTTGTACCCCTCTTTACGAAAATTGCGCGGACGGTGGAGTATAAAATTTCTTACACTTATAGTTTACTAGCTGTCCCGGCAGACGTTGTTCTGCCCTGAGGAAATAAAATTTAGAACCCGATTCCACCGCCACCTACCGGGTCCAAATGTAAGCTGTCCTATCTTTTAAGTCGGATCAAACTGCACACGGTGTGCAAATTTGATTAAAATCGGTCAAGTAGTTTAGGAATCCATCGCGGACAAACAACGTGACACGTAATTTATATATATTATAAGATATAGAGAAGAAGCGACGAAAGCTAATATTTTTTTTTAATTGTGCATAAATAATAGAAACACAACACGTATTTGACACCCTTAAATACAATTAGCGTCTTACACAACGCAAAATATGCCGCTAAATACGTTTAAAGAACTGTCAATAAATACGTTTTGTGTAAAACGTGCATCTTCGAAGATTTTCTGTATTGACAGATTTTGGCACTTACATAAACTATTCAGTTACCTTGCTACTTATTTACCAATAAATTATTCCATTTACGTGACGTAACATTTTTTTTTAAATGTGCTAAATAAAGTAAGTTTTTATAATAGTTTGCACACGATGAAAATGGTACAATGTTTTGAGCATCTCATTGTTACCTTTTATCATAATAGATCATAAAATTATCTTTAAATATGTATCAATACTTTTTTCCTATTAGCCACTGTATCTAAGATATAACGATTCAAAAAGTTGTAAAAGTTGTTATCGTCATAATATGCATGAGTACGCCACGTATATAAATCTCTCGAGTTGTTATATATTTTACAACTTTTTAAATCGATATATCTTAGAAACAGTGGCTCGTAGGGAAAAAAGTATTGATACATTTTTTATAGATAATTTTATGATCTACAATTTTTATCTGAAGTACTTTTATGATCAAACTTACAGTTTTACTGAAAATGGCGAAAAACTCATTTTTTTGACCTTTGACCACGAGTAAAAAAATCCATACACGGGAATGACGGGGAACTTAAAATTTTTATTTATAATTAATTATGATTTGAACAACATGCACCTTCACTCTCATTTTTTGGTCTTTTTTTATTGCAGGAGTTCAGCAGACAGGTAGACGGCCCACTTGATGGGAAGCGGTTACCATCGCCTATGGACATTTGCAACACTAAAGTTGCTACAAATGCGCTGCTGCTCTCTCAAGGGAAACTGAAACCTGGTCACTAATGCCGGAACACAACTCAAGGTTGTTATGGCGACATACTTTAGACCAGGGGTGGTAGCCGTCCAGTCGGGCAAATGCCCTACCCCTGGCGTATGGTCTAGATCAACCGGACTATATATTTAATTTTGCAGACCTATTAAAAAAAATAGCACAATCGAACGCTATTTTTATAGCCCAATTCATCCATTATGAGCGGTCCCTATTGCCAGCGTTGCAAGTTACTCCTGATACTGTTGCAGCGTTCGAAACAACTAGTCTGCAAGAATTGAAAAAGCTCAAAGAGGACCCGTCTTTGAGCTAGCTAAAAGCGAATTTGATTACGCGATCAAGATAGCAAATGTTTTATAACATTCAAAATTATAATGCATTTTTTTTATCACCTATGTATAATTAAAAACGTGGTCAGTAAAGTTAATTATATTTATTAAATGAAATATTTATACAAGAACAACAAACATAACAT
Source organism: Dendrolimus kikuchii (assembly GCA_019925095.2). NCBI lineage: Eukaryota > Metazoa > Arthropoda > Insecta > Lepidoptera > Lasiocampidae > Dendrolimus > Dendrolimus kikuchii. The sequence continues at coordinate 15,123,675 of CM034412.1, forward strand.
CAGAAGGGTACCTAATTTAGAAGAGAATGTTGCCATGGTAGAAAAAACATATTATAACAAAATTACCACAGTAAAAAACTTAAATTATATGTTCGGAAATAAATCGAACAACCTATAGATAACTTTCTTTTTGTGAGGCGCTGTAGTAGCCTACGAGATAAACCTGTATGCCCCTGGGACATATTTGCTGCTATATACTCTCCCCTGTAAAGAGATGTATATCTTCTTCTGCAAAGCAGGCGGTTTCCTCAACTTGGCGACGTTGCTCCTACTTTGCATACGAGGGTGGATGACGAACTAATCCATCCTGTTCAACTCTTTTATTTAAACTCCGTTTTTTTCATCCGTGCAGGAACGGAGAAATAATACAATTTCCTGCAGCCGGGCGGCCTGTCGTAAGAGGTGACAAAACAACCCACAGCCAGGTGGTAGGGCATTTGCCCGACTGGATGGCTACCACCCCTGGTCTAAAGTATGTCGCCATAACAACCTTGAGTTGTGTTCCGGCATTAGTGACCAGGATCCAGTCTCCCTTAAGAGAGCAGCAGAGCATTTGTAGCGTCTTTGGTGTTGCAAATGTCCAAAGGCGATGGTATCCGCTTTCCATCAAGTGGGCCGTCTGCCTGTCTGCTGATCTCCTGCAATAAAAAAAAACTCAACTTTTTTATTTTATTTTATTTTGTATCTAATTTTCCAATATTGCATCAAATTTAATATAATTTTTTTATGGTTATATGAGCCAAATGCGTAACAAGAATTATTTTTTTAGCGGAAACTTAGTTGATATGTGTATTAAGTTATGTGTTTTATATTGTAAGAATTATAATTATTGTATGTTTCCCAATTAAATTAAATAAACTCCTCCAGGAAGTCCACCAGCTTCTTGACGTTGTCGAACAACTCCCGAACGTTACCGAGAGCGTCTAAGCAGCACTTCTTTCTGTAATTGGCTATCCTTATTATTCAAATTCAAAATAAGTTCCATTATTATTTATTTAAGTTTATGGCTTGGCAGCTACGCCTTTAAGCCAGATCCTAGTTTACAGTATAGTTTCTTCATTTTCCCAAGCCTATGTGTAGCACAGCTGAACTGTAGGTAATCAGCTAGTGCCATTCAACGGAGTTCTTGTGACAAATCAAAAGGCCATATTTTACTTTACAGTTCACATTTCTCACAAAACACATAATCACTACTCAAAAGCTATCAATATCCTACAACTATTGTTCATTTTAGAGTAATTTTACACATTTTTAGAAAATAAAACTGCACAGCACAACATCTCATTTCAGTTCCCGCCAAAAACTCCGAAATAAGTTCCACTGGAGAACACTTTTTGAAGGTCATATATATAAGTTAAAATTTAATTTTACTTCCTATTCTATGTACATCACTTCGCAACGTGTTATTTCTATTGAGAAGAAGAAGCAGCAAGAAAGTTCCTAGCAACACGTCTAGCTAAAAAATATTTTTCGATACATTTCTTATTTCTATTTATATATCAAGTTCTTTTTTTTTATAAGCTCCATACAAAAGTTTTTTTTATTTTTTTATTGCAGGAGTTCAGCAGACAGGCAGACGGCCCACTTGATGGAAAGCGGTTACCATCGCCTATGGACATTAGCAACACCAAAGGTAGAAAAAGGCCTTAATTACGCAATAACCCCGCGAAAAATACCTTTTGAAAACATAATCTGCAACGTAGAGGAATGTCTGGTAAGGAACAGCATGCAGAAAGAGGATGCGGAAGCTATACGACAAGATATCTCATCGGTTTTACGCCGTAGTCGTCTACCCAAACCGAATCTCACTCGTGCTGAATATATTGCCTTAAAAAACATTCGCAATAAACCAGAAATAACCGTGCTCCGTGCAGATAAAGGTAACGCGACTGTCGTCATGGATACGTCTGATTACAATAGTAAAATACAAGATCTTTTATCGGACGAAAGCACTTATAAAAAGGTCAAAACTGACCCCACGGATAAAGTAACCAAACAAACAATCGCGGTTATGAAAAAACACTCCGAAAAATTAAGCTTAGACGTATCCGCACTCACACCATCTTGCGCCAAAGCGCCTAAACTGTATGGGTTACCTAAAATTCACAAAAACAACATCCCCTTGCGCCCTATAGTTAGCCAGCTTGACTCACCAACATACAGACTGGCACAACATCTCGCGAAGACACTCAACAATCTCCGCGGCAACACACCCTACCATGTCAAGGATTCCTTCGACTTCATCAGCGCAATTGAAAATTTGACATTGGCTGAGGATGAAGTACTAGTCAGTTTTGATGTCCAGTCCTTATTTACCAGTTTACCAGTGGAAGACTGCATTGAGATTGTCAAAAGGAAGCTAATAGATAATAACATGCCTGAGGAATATGCAGATCTACTAAAACATTGCCTCACATCTGGCTATTTCGTGTGGGACTACGGCTTCTACGACCAAATCAACGGTGTAGCCATGGGCTCACCGGTGTCTCCTGTCGTAGCTGACATTTTTATGGAAGACTTCGAGCAGAAGGCACTGGATACCGCTCCGGCTAAGCCGAAGATGTATAAAAGGTACGTAGACGATACTTTTGCCGTCCTCCCAAACGATAAAGTCTCTGCATTTCTAGATCATCTCAATTCCATTAGCAGTAATATTAAATTTACTATGGAACTAGAGGCAAATAATAAATTAGCTTTTCTGGATGTGCTCATCCTAAGGAACCCTGACAATACTCTTGGTCATACGGTGTATAGGAAACCTACCCATACAGATAAATACCTTAATGGTTCGTCTCACCACCATCCTAGTCAGTTAGCTACCGTGGGCAAATCTTTGTTTCAGAGAGCACGGAAAATTTGTGACGAGAACCACATAGCTGGAGAGCTTCAGCATGTCAAGCGAGTTCTACAACGCAATCAGCTGAAGACTCCACACCAACGTCACAAAGGCCCCAAACCACCTTCAGTTGAGCGGTGCCCTGCTACCCTACCCTACATCAAGGGGGTCACAGACAGAATTGGTCACATCCTCAGGCGAGCTTCAATCAAAACATATTTCAAGCCGCAGAAAAAGATTACCCAATTTCTGAGACCTGTGAAATGCAATATCCCACTTCAGGATGCAGGGGTTTACAAGCTTGATTGTGAGTGTGGATTGTCATACATTGGGCAAACAAAGAGGAGCATAAAAACACGAGTAAAAGAACACATTGCTGACATGAAACACACAAGGTCTACGAAGTCTGCGATCAGTGAACACACGCTGGATAAACCCAACCACTACATCAGATTCGATAACCCACAAATCCTCGCGAAAGAGAATCGTTTCATACCTAGAATGATGCGTGAGGCTATTGAAATCAAAAAACACCCAAATTTCAATAGAGAAGATGGTTGGCAAGTACCACCTGTTTGGGATCCAATTATCAAAACTATTAAGACCCAAACCCAGCAAAAACCAGCTGCCAGACCTCAAGACACTGTGAGCTCTTTCTGCGTACAACGGAACACAAACCAACTTGACTGATAATTACTTTTATTTTTCCTTCCACCCATTTTAATATTATATAAAATTATTAGAGCTAGGCATGTTTGCTGAAGAGTTTCTTGCGCCGCTTCTTCTCTTCAAGCCATAACATGTTGCGAAGCGGTAGTAAATTAGATTAGGCTCCCATAGATTAAATAATAACCATAAACAAAATTAAAAATTAAATAATTAAAATTAATAAGTTGGCGGTAGGCTAAATAAAACTTTAACAATACTCGTTGACACTTGACATCTTTGTCTTCCGTGATCACGGCCACTGAAAAGTGGCCGAAACGTCGGAAAATACCAAAATCAAATAAAATTACCGCGCTTAAAACCGTTAAAACGTAGTTTTATTATGTATACAAGTCGCGAAAACTTAAGAAAATATTATAACACCAAAGGTGCTACAAATGCGCTGCTGCTCTCTTAAAGGAGACTGGAACCTGGTCACTAATGCCGGAACACAACACAAGGTTGTTATGGCGGCATACTCTAGACCAGGGGTGGTCGCCATCCAGTCGAGCAAATACCCTACCACCTGGCAAAAAGTATGTTACAGAATTACTTTATTAAGAATTAATGGAGTTGTGGCAAACAGTGTATTCTCATGAAGATAAAGACATAGTAAAAGGAAAGAAGATTATTATCATTATTATTATCATAATGACGAGACGTACTAAAAGTTTGAACTGCAACATATCTCCATAAATCCCTTACATGTTTGGCAAAATTAAAACCTTATACAGACGATTGTATAATTTCTAAAATTCTAAAAGTATATTATCTGTTAGACTATACTTATTAGATATATAAGTATAGATATAAGGCCAACACTGCACATGCAGTTCCTCACAACACCAGCATGTAACAGATACACTCTACATTAGTATAAGTTTAGTATTAAAATTAGAATAAATTAATATAATAAGTTATTCTTAAGGTACACCACAACATAAAAATCACTAAATTAATGTCACACACACTAACAAAAATAAACAATAAGCGTGTATGGAATCTAAAATCTTTCATAGAAATTAAGTAGTAAAAAAGGGTACGGAACTCGAGCCCGTAGAGATGTTAATAATAATATTAAAAATAATAAGCCCCCGCAGGGGGGCTTTGTGGCGAAGACCCGCAGGGGGGCTTTGTGGCGAAGCCTTAGGTGAGTAGCGACACCTCGTACCTGACTCCGGGGGCCAAGGCAAGGCCCCCGCCTCCGTGCTTGCCTTAGCTGGCCGGCACGGAGTGGAGATCGCTAGAGCTAAGGCTCAAGCTCCAGGGGTGGAAGTGATAAATGGCATCACGTCAGAAGTAGCTTCGGTGAACCTGCATCCCACCTCTCTACACCCCTTAGCCACTCACATCCATGTTGCCCCTGTCTTTAGGGCATTTTTTGGGGCCCATGCAGGGAGTGGCGAGTCACCGTCTGCCCATTTTTCCATGTTCCCCGAACATTGCGACGGGCAGACGCCATAGTCCCCATATTCCCAGACCCCTAGTACCACTAGCAGTTCACCCCAATAGCCCGGTACTTTTTGTCCTCTTCCCACAATAGTCCTACACTGGCCGAGGCCTGTCCTTAGGTGTATTGTTATATGGTGTAGACAGGGATAATCGCCGGTCAGTGTCACGCCACATTTACATTAAATTTGTCAAAGGGCCTCTACGTGTTGGCCTTTCCATGGCCCCACGCAAGCCCTCCAAATGTCCGGGCCATTTTTATGGTCCGTGGTCTCGAAAGACATACAAATAATAAAAAAAAGGGTATTAGCAGCTCTTTCTCCAGCCTCTAAGTAAGTTCTGCACAGGGTTTAGTCGATGAGACCTATGTTGAAAATATGCCTGCTGCTATGACGAGTGGTGGCATTGATAGCTAGTCTCAGCCGGGATCACCTGAGCTTTAGAACCGAACTGGGGATACGCAAGTTGGCTCGGAGAATTGCCAAATTGACGTACATTTCTCATCCGGAGAGATATTTGAAAGTGATACTTGTTGAAAATTAGAAGTTCAACTAACCTTGAGGTTTGCCTCTCGGTTTAAGTTTGCTGCTCGCAGAAGAACAATTAAAAAGCACGAGTTTCACATCACAATTGATGTTTTCAGAGTATTAAGTAAAAAGAAAGAAAGAAAAACTTTATTTCAAGAAATAGCGACGTAATTACATTCCTTATATATCATTATTAATATTACGCAGAGCATCTTTTGAATTTATATAATATAATATATATATATATATATATAATATACAATGCAAAAGTGGATGGATGCAGAAGTCGTGGAAGGCCACGACACACCTTCCATGATCAAATTGATCGTGTACTAGCGGAGGGTGATGTCAGGAGCCTTAAGAACAGACGAGTGTGCATGACAAGAGTTATGAATGTCAAAGAAGCATGTGAGGTGTGTAAGAATGGGCCTAAATGGCGCTCTGTTGTTCGTGCCTACCCCGCAAGGGAACTGGCGTGAAGTTATGTATGTATGTATCTTTTGAATTTGTCCGTCGCATTTTCAGCAAACAAGGTTTGCACTCAGCATATTACTGTGCCGGAATTATATCCGACACGACGCTGATTTTCAGTGCAAACCTTCCTTTTGGCGTAAGACCAAAACGACCCAATTTTGTTAAATAATAAATTATAATAATTCATAAAACTAATTCTACTTATGTAATATTTGATTAGTAAAACAAATAAATACATTTTAATAAAATCTAAAGTAAAATACTCTTTGTTACTACAAAATTAAAATAAATACTCGTGTAACAACTTGTATCGAATCTTCTATTCAAATACAATTAGATAGAGTGCTTGCTGAGTATTATCACATTCTACATACATTTAATTTTAGAACAGACGAGCGTGCATGACAAGAGTTATGAATGTCAAAGAAGCAAGTGAGGTGTGTAAGAATAAGCCTAAATGGCGCTCTGTTGTTCGTGCCTACCCCGCAAGGGAGCTGGCGTGAAGTTATGTATGTATGTATGTACATACATTTAAGTGTAGCACAACCAATATAAGCAACTAGGATATGGTATGCAAGTACACGCGACGTGTAATACTCACTACTACTTACCACTCACTAATCTATACTCTATACTAATATATAAAGCTGAGGAGTTTGTTTGTTTGAACGCGATAATCTCAGGAACTACTGGTCTGATTTGAAAAATTCTTTCAGTGTTAGATAGCCCATTTATCGAGGAAGGCTATAGGCTATATGTCATCACGCTAAGACCAATAGGAGCGGATTACCATTGAAGAATGTTTCAAAATCGGGGGGTTTCGAAAATAAATTCCACGCGGACAACGTCGCGGGCACAGCTAGTATTTAAATAAATTACAGTCCACTAATAATTACATATGTATATTTAAAGAAGTGATTTACATTAATACTAGGGTAGGAGCAAACTGTCTTCACTAATTCAAACGTTAAATAGCTTGTAATAATGGGGTAAGATCGTTGAAGGATTTGATTAGGCGGGATGTTAATTACCATTTGATGTTGGGAAGCGTGTGGTTTGGTATCTGTTTATTTAACGTACTAATAGTGATGTAATTTAGTATTCGATTAAACTGTTCATTAAGGTATAATTATATAAGTATGTCAGAATACGACAATCATAGGTCAAAAATAATTAGCATTATTGATAATAAAACTACGTTTTAACGGTTTTAAGCGCGGTAATTTTATTTGATTTTGGTTTTTCCGACGTTTCGGCCACTTTTCAGTGGCCGTGATCACGGAAGACAAAGATGTCAAGTGTCAACGAGTATTGTTAAAGTTTTATTTAGCCTACCGCCAACTTATTAATTTTAATTATTTAATTTTAATTTTGTTTATGGTTATTATTTAATCTATGGGAGCCTAATCTAATTTACTACCGCTTCGCAACATGTTATGGCTTGAAGAGAAGAAGCGGCGCAAGAAACTCTTCAGCAAACATGCCTAGCTCTAATAATTTTATATAATATTAAAATTTACTTATTAAATGTAAGTGGCATGGCACTTGGCACACCTAAATGGCACTCTGTTGTTCGTGCCTACCCCGCAAGGGAACTGGCGTGAAGTTATGTATGTATGTATGTATGTATTTACTTATTAACTAATTTAAAATTACCGCGCTTAAAACCGTTAAAACGTAGTTTTATTATTCTAATGCTTTCGTCATGTATATCCATTTCTTTGTATATCTCAATCGCAGGCAGACAAACCACGTGATGGAAAGGGGTTACCATCGCCTATGGTTATTTGTAACTTCAAAGTTGCTACGAATGTGCTGCCGCTCTCTAAAGGGAGACTGGAGCCTGGCCAGTAATGCCGGAACACAACTCAAGGTTGTTATGGTGGCATGTTTTAGACCAGGGGTGATAGCCATTCAGTCGGGCAAATGCCCTACAGGCCGCCCGGCCTCAGGACACTGTATTCTTTCTTCGTTCCTGTATGGATAATTGAACTTTAACTGTGAGGCTATATGAATATTTTATCCGTACAGGAACGGAGAAAGAATACAATTTCCTGCGGTCGGGCGGCCTGTCGTAAGAGGCGACTTAACAACCCACATCCAGGTCGTAGGGTATTTGCCCGACTAGATGGCTACCACCCCTGATCTAAAGTATGTCGCCATAACAACCTTGAGTTGTGTTCCGGCATTAGTGACCAGGTTCCAGTTTCCCTTAAGAGAGCAGCAGCGCATTTGTAGCGACTTTGGTGTTGCAAATGTCTATAGGCGATGGTAACCGCTTTCCATCAAATGGGCCGTCTGCCTGTCTGCTGATCTCCTGCAATAAAATTTTTTAAAAAATATCCACATGAAACGGTCAGCCTTGAGGTAAAGGTGATTATTTCGATGAGAGTTTCTCAGGCCTCCTCCCAACACCTCTAATTATATTCCCTCTATCCCATCCTGAAGTCTGGTAATGCGTTCGCTTCACCCTGGCGTTGCAAACGTCTATAGGTGACTGTACCTTCCATCAGGTGGGCCGTCTGCCTGTTTGCCTGCTGCGCAATAAAAAAATCCTCGTATGTGGAGTTTGAAAAAATATAGTCGTGTAGCTGTAGGGCATTGCTAGTAAAATATAGAAATATCTTTGTTGCGGACAAGGAGAACATCACTCCGCGCCCCGCATACCACCGACGCCAATAGCTCACACAGTTAGCAGCTAGGCGTCGGACGGAACATGCGATATAAGAAGCGAACTTGGAGGTTGGAAGTATTTAATTGCACTTGACTTCACTTCGAAATGACTACTAACTACTCTCTCTACCATTCAGCATTATAATCTCTGTTACTCGTCTATGTATAGCTTTAAATCTTTTTTTCTAATTGTCGTAATAATAAGTCACACAGTCCACATCGACTTTTATTTAAAAGAAGTAACTGCCACCTAGTTTGTAGGAGGTAATCTTATAACAGAAAATAATTAAAAAGTCACAAAAATTGTATCCCCGGTCATCCTTACATTTGAACTATAAAATAAAAAAATCCTTAACAAAACATGGGATTAAAACTTTAGAAATACTTTGAATGAAATAAGTACGGTACCTTAAAATTAATCATTCATGTCTATAACAGTTTTTGTGTCGAAAATGCTGTCAGTTATAGGAATACAAAGAGCACTAGACTGCAGCTAAAGACACTGGGGCACATTACCGCTGCCATCTTGAAGTGATGTGACATGAGCGAAGCACTTATTCCATTTAACCTCTTTGCACTGAAACGAGCGAAGACACATTTTAGGATACCAAATTCTAAGCTTCGTTAATATTACATACATACATAACTTCACGCCAGTTCCCTTGCGGGGTAGGCACGAACAACAGAGCGCCATTCAGGCTTATTCTTACATACCTCACTTGCTTCTTAGACATTCATAACTCTTGTCATGCACGCTCGTCTGTTCTTAAGGCTCCTGACATCACCTTCTGCTAGTACACGATCAATTTGATCATGGAAGGTGCGTCGTGGCCTTCCACGACTTCTGCATCCATCCACTTTTGCATTGTATATCTGTTTAATCATTCTTTCATTATGCATTCTTTCCACATGCCCAAACCACCGGAGCATTCCTTGCCTTACCTTCACCCCGACATTCTCTTTCGGACCAACTAAACTAAAGAGTAGTCAATAGTATTTCCTACACATAATTTCCAAATTAATATTAACGGTTTTAAGCGCGGTAATTTATTTGATTTTGGTGATTCCGAAGTTTCGGCCACTTTTCAGTAGCCGATCGAAAACTGGCGTATGTGCTAATTTGATATTATTATTCTGTATTTCGAACAGACTTCGTTCTTTTTTTTTATTACAGGAGATCAACAGACAGGCAGACGGCCCATTTGATGGAAAGCGGTTACCATCGCTTATGGACATTTGCAACACCAAAGGTGCTACAAATGCGCTGCTGCTCTCTTAAGGGAGACTGGAACCTGGTCACTAATGCCGGAACACAACTCAAGGTTGTTATGGCGACATACTTTAGAGCAGGAGTGGTAGCCATCCAGTCGGGCAAATGCCCTACCACCCGGCCGTGGGTTGTTTTGTCGCCTCTTACGACAGGCCGCCCGGCCGCAGGAAATTGCATTCTTTATCCGTTCCTGCACGGATAAAAACCTTTTACCTGACATTGTGGCGAATAAAACACAAATACGTAATTCTTCGGTCAAAACAATAAATATCGTACATTTTCTCCGTGCAGGAACGGAAAAGAATATTAATTCATGCGGCCGGGCGGCCTGTCATAAGAAGCGACGAAACAACCCACAGCCAGGTAGGGCATTTGCCCGACTGAATAGGTACTACCCCTGGTCTAGAGTATGCCGCCATAACAACTTTGAGTTGTGTTCCGGCATCATTGCCCAGGTTCCAGTTTCTCCTTCAAGGCCGGCAGCATATTGCCAGCATCTCTGGTATTGTTAACGTCCATAGGTAACCACTTTCTTAAAACACGAAACTTGAAGTATTAACGAAAAACGTTTCAAAACGTCTCCAACTCTATTTGTATGAGCATAGTGCTTAAATTACATACATACATACATAACTTCACGCCAGTTCCCTTGCGGGGTAGGCACGAACAACAGAGCGCCATTCAGGTTTATTCTTACACACCTCACTTGCCTCTTTGACATTCATAACTCTTGTCATGCAAGCTCGTCTGTTCTTAAGGCTCCTGACATCACCTTCTGCTAGTACACGATCAATTTGATCATGGAAGGTGTGTCGTGGCCTTCCACGACACACGCTTAAATTATTAAATATAATATATACTATCTCATACTCTCGCAGGCTTAGTCCTATAGATGTATGTGTTTATCTCTTTTCAGAGTCGCTTTTTTGTTTCATCGAGTTTCAAACCGCAACGTTACTGAAGAAGTTTCGCTTCCAAAACGATTCTATTAATATTTTCTTAAGTTTTCGCGACTTGTATACATAATAAAACTATGTTTTAACGGTTTTAAGCGCGGTAATTTATAATATGTGATTTTTGTTATTCCGACGTTTCGGCCACTTTTCAGTGGCCGTGATCACGGAAGAACGTAAATAAAAACACACCCAAATTTCAATAGAGAATATGGTTGGCTAGTACCTCCTGTTTGGGATCCCATCATCAAAACTATTAAGACCCAAACCCAGCAAAAACCAACTGCCAGACCTCAAGACACTGAGCTCTTTCCGCCCGCACCGGAACACCAAACCAGCTTGACTGATAATTTCTTTTGTTTTTCCTTCCATCCATTTTAATCCCTATCCCTATTAATATTATTGGACTGATTTGGCTGATACTCGGTACATATGTAATTTGAATACCGAGGGTGGCCAAGGGATATTTTTCATCCCGGATACTGGGATAGATTTTGGGATAGATTTATGTAAAGTTTATCCCGGAAACTAGGATAGGTTTTTTATTTGTGGTTGGCCATTTTCGTCATTTTGTTTATTTTGGTCAATTTGGTCGTTTAGGTAGTTTTGTTTAGTTTAGTTGTTTTGGTAGTTGTGGTAGTTTTGGTTGGTAGTATTGCTATTTTCGGTAGTTTATGCTGATCGTTTCGGTTGTTTTGGTAGTCGTGATAGTTTTGGTAGTTGTGGCAGTTTTGGTAGTTGTGGTAGTTTTGTTTTGTAGATTTGGTAGTTGTGGTAGTTTTGGTTGGTAGATTTAGTAATTGTGGTAGTTGTGGTAGTTTTGGTTTGTAGATTTGATAGTTATGGTAGTTTTGGTTGGTAGATTTGGTTATTTTGGTAGTTGTGGTAGTTTTGGTTGGTCGATTTGGTATATTCGGTTGTTTTGGTAGTTTTGATAGTTGTGGTAGTTTTGGTAGTTGTGGTAGTTTTGGTAGTTGTGGTAGTTTTGGTAGTTGTGGTAGTTTTGGTAGTTGTTGTAGTTTTGGTAGTTTTGATAGTTGTGGTAGTTTTGGTTGTTTTGATAGTTGTAGTAGTTTTGGTAGTTGTGGTAGTTTTGGTAGTTTTGATAGTTGTGGTAGTTTTGGTAGTTTTGTTAGTTGTGGTAGTTTTGGTGGTTGCGGTAGTTTTGATAGTTGTGGTAGTTTTAGTTGGTGGATTTGGTAGTTTTGGTTGGTAATTTGGTAGTTTCGGTAGTTTTAGTACGTGTGGTAGTTTTGGTCTTTTGTGTAGTTTACACAATATTTAGTTATATTTAGTTATATAAATAAAACTAGAACGGGTTGAAATAGGATATTAAAGTTTGTATGGGGGACCAATCATTTATTAAGTTTATAGATATAAAAATTCATAATCTTTAAAAAAATGCGACTTTCACTCGATCTGTCTATCTGAATATCGAAAATGGACATAGATACTATTCATCCCGGTAGATGGGATAGTTTGCGATATAAAATGAAGTAAATCTTCCGAGGGCAAATAGCACCAACATAAAAATACAATACAATATATCCTGTATTAACGCCTGCTCTTAAAACAAGAGGCACGCACTAGAGTTTGACGCGTGGCGGAGCCGCGGGGTAAACTCTAGTATTATATAAAATTATTAGTGCTAGGCATTTTTGCTGAAGAGTTTCTTGCATCGCTTCTTCTCTTCAAGGCACAACACCTTGTGAAGCGGTGGAAATTAGACTAGGCTCCCATAGAGTAAATAATAACCATAAATAAAATTAAAACTAAATAATTAAAATGAACAAGTTGGTGGTAGGCTAAATAAAACTTTAACAATACTCGACTCTATTCTTAACACTCTAAATAATTTGTGTTCAACCGTTCGCAACATCCAAAACATTCATTAACTTGCCACCAACAGCATTACAAATAGTGTCGTCATAAAATCTTGCGCATAGTAAAACTATGATTGATGTTTCCGTCAAACAATAAACATTAAACAGGTGGTTTGAAATGTCAAAAGCGAAATACTACTATATAGTACGTACTAAAGAGTACATACATACATAACTTCACGCCAGTTCCCTTGCGAGGTAGGCACGAACAACAGAGCGCCATTTAGGCTTATTCTTACAGACCTCACTTGCTTCTTTGACATTCATAACTCTTGTCATGCATGCTCGTCTGTTCTTAAGGCTCCTGACATCACCTTCTACTAGTACACGATTTATTTGATCATGGAAGGTGTGTCGTGGCCTTCCACGACTTCTGCATCCATCCACTTTTGCATTGTATATCTGTTTAGTCATTCTTTCATCATACATTCTTTCCACATGCCCGAACCACCGGACAATTAATTAACAATTAATATTAACGGTTTTAAGCGCGGTAATTTATTTGATTTTGTTTACTCCGACGTTTCGGCCACTTTTCAGTAGCCGTGGTCACGGAAGACATAGATGTCAAGTGTTAATGAGTATTGTTAAAGTTTTATTTAGCCTACCGCCAACTTAAATTTTGTTTATGGTTATTATTTACTCTATGGGAGCCTTTAAAATTTGAACTAAATAATTAAAATGAACAAGTTGGCGGTAGGCTAAATAAAACTTTAACAATACTCGTTGACAATTGACATCTTTGTCTTCCGTGATCACGGCTACTGAAAAGTGGCCGAAACGTAGGAATAACCAAAATCAAATAAATCACCGCGCTTAAAACCGTTAAAACGTAGTTTTATTATGTATACAAGTCTCGAAAACTTAAGAAAATATTATAATATTAACGGGCTAGGTAGACGTTGTTCAGCATAAAAAAAATCATCAAAATCGGTCCAGCGATTCAAGAGTTCAGTGATATACACGCGTGCAGAAGAATAGAGGAGCGGAAAACAACTGAGATACGTTTTATAAAATTATAAAAACATCGCAGCCTTATAGATTTTTTACGAGCGTACCTGCTTATGACGTCGTAAGTATGTACGAGCGTACATACTTATGACGTCATAAGAAGGTATAAGTAAAAGGAGTCATATTTCGCATAAATTATTGTTTGAACAATCATTTAAATTACTTCTATTATAATATTTTAATAATTACATTATAAGATGTCATTTTAATGTTTTCTCTTTTATATAGAATAATATTATTTATTTATATAATATTATTTATAATTTTTGTGTCACTAGTTGTGCCGGCAACTTTGTCCGCCTGCTTTTTTTTCGCAGAACCCTAGCCATGGCCTAAGTTACTCCTTATAATAGATTATAAGGAGTAACTTAATAACTTATAAGCTAGAAAGCTGACAGTTGCCAGCGAAAGTGCCGGTAAAATCGGTCAAACCGTTTCAGAGATTAGCCAGAACATCTAGACAGACATAAATTTAAAAAAAATCTTTTTTGATATAAGTACTGTATATACCTTCATACACATTTAGTAAAAAGCTGTTATTTTGACATTACAAAAAGACACTTTAATCTTATTTATCTGTATAGATTACTATAGATGTTACAGTCAAACATTGAAGCTCTGGCGATCCTAGGTTTGACTATTCAAACTTCAGGTCTGACATAAAATCTTAGTCAAAGTCCAAATAAATTGGAATTGTCTAGCCTAGGAAAGACTAATTTATACAGTCATTAAACATATAACAAGTGCAGTACGAATCGACGTTTGACCGAGTCTGCCTTAGTCGCTTCTAAGATCGATTAGGCAAAGCCCAAAACAGATTATTTTACGTTCGACATTTGACTAAAATACTTGAGACAAAGGCCGAAATTGGAATTTATTTCGGGTTTTGTCTAAAGGTCTTGGTGAAACCTTATGATAAACCAGACATTCCGGGAAAAGACTGTATATCGACCTTTGACTATAACATAGATATATAAGATATTAGCTGTCGGTCGTACATACGCTTGTGTAGATTAAAAACAGTCAGAGTTTGAGCAAACTGCAAGATTGACGGCTTCAAATGGGTAGGTCATATGGATGGATGAAGGATGACAAGTGATTTGTGGTGTGACAGAGGACGTATGTCAGAAAGGAGGAGTACGGAAGGTAAAGACATACGAGTATTGTGCCGACCCCGAATAATTCGGGGAAGGTGAAAAAAAAAGAGCATGTATCGGTTTTCTATCGGATATATTTTGGAGAGTATCCATTGGAGCTTTTCAATTTTATCCTGTCGTCTCCCTTCCATCATTTTTTTTTATTGCACGAGATCAGCAGACAGGCAGACAGCAGCAGGCAACACCAAAGGTGCTACAAATGCGCTGCTGCTCTCTTAAGGGAGACTGGAACCTGGTCACTAATGCCGGAACACAACTCAAGGTTGTTATGGCGACATAGTTTAGACCAGGGGTGGTAGCCATCCAGTCGGACAAATGCCCTACCACCTGGCTGTGGGTTGTTAAGTCGCCTCTTACGACAGGCCGCCCGGCCGCAGGAAATCGTATTCTTTCTCCGTTCCTGCACGGATAGGATCATCGGACAACCTGACGCACTGGCATGCGGCACCGCTATATGTTGGACATACCACTTCTACGAACGAAGTGCTATGAGTCCACCTTCATTATGCGCACCGCAAAGGAGTGGAACTAAATGCCGGAGTCTGTTTTTCCCAAAACCTACAACCTGGGTGTCTTCAAGTCCCGTGTGAATAGGTACCTTCTAGGTAATCGCGCTCGATCTTAGACCATATCTGTGCTCGATCTTAGATAATATCTGTGCTCGATCTTAGACCATATCTGTGCTCGTTCTTAGACCATATCTGTGCTCGATTTTAGACCATATCTCCGATCGAAATCGAACGAGATAATAGTCAAACGCGAGCCTATACAGTAATAATAAAAATGTATGTACATCAATCATAACTAATATTGACGTCTTTATATTGAAGATGTGCTTCTAAAAAAAATCAAAAAGTTAATACCCTCCGGAGACACGCAAATCGTGAATAACTGCCCTTAAGATAATTTAACATTCAAAGTAGAATTTTCCGTTTAACCAATTCCTACTCTAGAGTACAATGAATAAGGTTGACATTTGAAGAACAGTCCTTCAGTCCAAGATCACGTCAAACATATGAAATAACGGGAGACGTGACCTAATCCGTATTTCAGAACGTACCGCCGATATCTTATGTAGAATGTAAAAGTGGCGTATACTGCAAAGGAGGAGATAGATTCTGAACGATCTTGTGAATTTTTATTCTTTAAATGAATCAACAAACGGTGAAATCTTTTGTACATTCCTAACTGAGCAAACAGCACTACTAAATCAAATGATCAAGGACTGGTTTTTACCTCGAACAACAGATCAGTATGGCAATACAGATACGTAGCTAGCCTACCCATTAATTTCGATGACCTAAGCAAAATGTTAATTGTTGCCTCATGTCGGTGATGTGGTAATACATACATATATACATAACTTCACGCCAGTTCCCTTGAGGGTTAGGCACGAACAACAGAGCGCCATTTAGGCTTATTCTTACACACCTCACTTGCTTCTTTGACATTCATAACTCTTGTCATGCACGCTCGTCTGTTCTTAAGGCTCCTGACATCACATTCTGCTAGTACACGATCAATTTGATCATGGAAGGTGTGTCGTGGCCTTCCACGACTTCTGCATCCATCCACTTTTGCATTGTATATCTTCTATTTAGTAATTAAATATTTCATAAGTAAAATTAGTTTAACAAAATTTGGTCGATTTAGTCTCAGACCAAAAGGAATGTTTGCACTGAAAATCAGCATTGTCTCGGATATGATTCCGGCACAGCAATATTAGCGATATTTTATCCATCCATGCAGACATGGAGAAAATATAAAATTTCCTGCGGCCAGGCGGCCTGTCGTAAGAGGCAAGAAAACAACCCACAGCCAGGTGGTAGAGTATTTACCAGTCTGGAAGTCTACTACCCCTTGTCTACACTATGCCATAATTTGTGTTCCGGCATTAGTGGCCAGGTTCCCGTCTCCCTTTAAAGTTGCAAGTATCCATAGGCAATACTAACCGCTATCCATCAGTTGGGCTGTTCGTCTGTCTGCTGAACTCGTACATTAAAACCATTTTTGATATTTGATGTGGTTACCACAAAAAGCTGCACCGTCTGCCTGTTTCCCAGCTTCACAATAAACAAAAAGAAGAAATATCCCAACAAAGTGACTTGACCATTTATATTGGTATAGATTGGACATGAAAAATCTCCGTCCATCCTCTATGGAGTCCGCATAACAAGTGCGGGTGATATGACAGCAGGCGATTCGTCCCCCAAGCCCATAAATCGAGGGACATGTTAAATGTTCCGGAAGAATTAGGGACACGGAATCAGCGGCAAAACATCGGCCCAAGGAGAGTCTTACGTAGACTGGCGATTTTTGTATATATGTTACAGTCATAGTGATTAAATAGCTATTATACATAATGATTGGTCATTATATATAATAGCGAAATTGACTAGACAATCTGATAAATTAATCACTTTATCCGGATATTATTCATAATAGCGGGTCAAAGTTACCCCAAAGTAATAAATACGGTCTAACTGAGTTGCTACCCCTCTATAAATAATAATTATGACCCAGATAATTCATGTCAGTTCATTTTAAATATTTTATTATTGTAGTCTTAAAAGAGTTATCCGTGCAGGAACGGAGAAAGAATACAATTTCCTGCGGCCGGGCGGCCTGTCGTAAGAGGCGACTTAACAACCCACAGCCAGGTGGTAGGGCATTTACTCCTGGTGTAAAGCATGTCGCCATAACAACCTTGAGTTGTGTTCCGGCATTAGTGACCAGGTTCTAGATTCCCTTAAGAGAGCAGCAGCGCATTTGTAGCAACTTTGCTGTTGCAAATGTCCATAGGCGATGGTAACCGCTTTCCATCGAGTGGGCCGTCTGCCTGTCTGCTGATCTCCTGCAATAATAAAAGAGTGATACCAAATACTTGTTTTTTGATCTCTGTGTTTTTTTATTATTTTGTTTTATGGCTAGTGAGCTTTATTACTTTATAAATTAAAGTTAAATACCTTTATAACAATGTTAATTAATGTAGAATTATTATCAATGGCAATAATAAAACCACGTTTTAACGGTTTTAAGCGCGGTTACTAACACTAATAATAAAACTACGTTAAAAACGTAGTTTTATTATGTGTACAAGTCGCGAAAACTTAAGAAAATATTATCAATGACAATGTTATTTTATTTCTTAGGCAAATTGAAATATAATTTTGTAATCTTTACCTATACCTACTTGTTTTATTACATTATCCAAGTCTTCGAAGATATTATATAAAATTGCTGGTTAATGTGATTAATTCTGTGTCAATTATCACTTTATTTAAATTGAGTAGACATTATAAATAATGGCTAGATAATATATATAATATCCGGTTTTATTACTTTGGCTGTAACATATACATCAAGATTTTTGTGTGCCGCATGCGATCATTTCTCTCCCCATGAAGTGAGTTATAAACAGCTCCACTTTGGACTTGAGAGGGATGATGTCGGAGGCTATGCTTCCCCCAGCACTGGATGTGACCCTTGGAGCTTGCATTTCCGCCGGCCAGGGCACACGGAGTATCTATTATTCCTGCTTTTCCTTACCCCTGGCATAAGGCGAAGAATGAAACACTAAGGCATCTTATTGAATTATTTATTCTTGCATAAATGTAATTATACATATATACATAACTTCACGCCAGTTCCCTTGCGGGGTAGGCACGAAATGTAATTATATACATATGTTATTCCTAGAAATACATGGTTCAGAACATTTTAACCCTTGTAATGATGTGAAAGTAACCAGGATCTTAATCGTCAATTCTTACAATTACCACGTGCTAATAACGGTGAAGGAAAACATCGTGATGCAACCTGCACATCGAGATAACCGATGTGTCAAACCTGCCAAGCCGCCTTGGACAAGCGTGGCGGGTATACGTCTGTTCCCCCTATAATGGGAGGCCCGAGCCCAGCAGTGGGACATTTATGGGCTGATATTATTATAATCGTCAATATTTAAATAATTACATACATACATAACTTCACGCCAGTTCCCTTGCGGGGTAGGCACGAACTTAAATAATTAGTTCCTATTTATTTCATTAAGTACCTTTTAAGTTTTTTTTAATTTTTATTGCAGGAGATCAGCAGACAGGCAGATGGCCCACTTGATGGAAGGCGGTTACCATCGCCTATGGACATTTGCAACACCAAAGGTGCTACAAATGGGCTGCTGCTCTCTTAAGGGAAACTGGAACCTGGTCACTAATGCCGGAACACAACTCGAAGGTTGTTATGGCGACATACTCTAGATCAAGGGTGAAAGCCATGCAGTCGGGCAAATGCCCTACCACCTGGCTGTGGGTTGTTAAGTCGCCTCTAACGACAGGCCGCCCGGCCGCAGAGTGTTCCTGCACGGATAGATACACTGTTGAACCTGATTCCCCCTACACCATTTCATCTTCGGACGTCAAGGCGCTCTGTTCTATGCCATAGAAGAACGGTAGAACGAAACCTTTTGCATCTGCGTTCCTTCTACGTACGGCAGAGTAGTGGAAAGCACTCCCAGAGTCTGTGTTTCCCGACAAGCATCAGGTATCTTCAACTCTTGTGTAAGTAGGTTCTATCCAAGTAAGCGTGCTTCATCTTCAACCGCATCATCGTCCGACATTTGGCGTAATCGTGGTCAAACACGAGCTTATTTATTAAAATTAAAAAACTTCGTTTAAAAAAACCGACTTCAAAAACTAAAAAGTATAAAATAATTTATTTCTAAAGCTATTATTATTAATATATATTATCTAAAACATCTTAAATTCGGTGCTTAGTAATTTTCAAAAAAAATATAGTAATTTTTATGTTTTACTTTGCACCAACATCAAGATGTTTTAGATAATATATATTAATAATAATAGCTTTAGAAATAAGTTATTTTATACTTTTTAGTTTCTGAAGTCGGTTTTTTTAAACTTTAAACGAAGTTTTTTAATTTTATTTGTTACTTTTTAGTGTCTAGCTATGTATGGGTAGACCTACGAAAGGTGCCGCGCTTCTTAAAAAATATAGGTCCCAAGAAACTGGAACAAAAAAATATTCGTAAAATGAAAACTACTGGGCCAAACTATGTTAAATTTTTAGGGGACCAAATGAAAACTATTCCGCGTCGAACAAAAAAAGAATCACGTAAATCGGATTATAAATCTCAGAGTAATGGGTGAACATATATTTAAAAAAAAAAGATCCCGACGAATTGAGTACCTCCTCCTTTTTTTGAAGTCGGTTAATAAAAAAGCAATTGATATGTGCAACTAATGCGACTAATAGTCGCTCGTCTAACAGAAATAGAAGGCGGTTATTATAAGGGCCTGTGAAAGTGTCGCCATAGCCGCTAAGCAAACCATCCGAAAAGTGCGGAAAAAATGCCATTTAGAAGAAATATCTAGAATGCCTAAAATATCTTAAAGACTTATATTTCTACTGTAGTATGGAATATGGTTTTGCTTGTATAAATTCAATAATAATTATTGTACTCTCAACAACAAACATCTATCCAAACCTTCGCATTTATAATATTAGTACATACATACATAGCTTCACGCCAGTTCCCTTGCGGGGTAGGCACGAACAACAGAGCGCCATTTAGGCTTATTCTTACACACCTCACTCGCTTCTTTGACATTCATAGCTCTTGTCATGCACGCTCGTCTGTTCTTAAGGCTCCTGACATCACCATCTGCTAGTACACGATCAATTTGATCATGGAAGGTGTGTCGTGGCCTTCCACGACTTCTGCATCCATCCACTTTTGCATTGTATATCTGTTTAGTCATTCTTTCATCATGCATTCTTTCCATATAATATTAGTACTCCTATAAATTAAGTTAGGATTATAGACAGGCACATTGATATAGTAAATGGCCGATTCTTATATTATACCAACCGTTCATTTGACATACTGTCGGATAAAATTGGACATAACCTTACAAGTAATAACAAAATTGAACCTATGGTAAGGTAACTGAATGTATACCAAGATACAGGAACCAGCCATAAGACAATTGAATTTGAACCATTAGATTAATTGACCATTATCCGACTCTGACTGCGGCAGTAACCTTACCTTATTGTATTTTTTACCTCAAAAGTTATTTCTATCTCTCACAAAAGATCGAGAATCCAAACACCATTGTCAAACACGTTCGAATTTTGAATGTCGTCCCGGTCCTTTCATTCGGTCACAATAGAATCGGCTCCATTGAACGAATGAAAGAGCGGATTGATTAATTTACTTGATTGTGGTGATTGAATTGTGAGTGGTATTCCATCTGTTATTATTATTACTTATTTAATTGTGTTTAATTGATGATTTATGATTGATATGAGAAACGGCCAAGTGCGTGACAGTACAATACAGTGAAGGGTTTGGTAGATATAATAAATGTTAACTGTTTATTTTTTTGTTTGGTTAAAGAACCCGGTCAGACGTCCGGTTGACCGCAGTATGCGGTTTATATGCGGCTACCCGGATTGCGGCAACCGAAATCTCAATACATGGTTGGGTATAGACCACACACTGAATCGCATCGTGGGTGGTAGCAACCGTCCGGTTCGACGGGAGCCGCTACGTAGTGCGTATTTATTTACATAATTTATTTACTTAGCTGCGGCCAGCCGGATGGGTAACCGGACCGCGGCTAATTGCATGAGTCGCGAGATAAAAATCCAATATGATAGAATTTAAAAAATATTTAAAAGAAATCAAGAGTTAGAACGGGTTATTTATCAAAATTTGAATTTTTTATATGCATTTCGCTTAAATGTCACTTAGAAACATGTAAGATCAAGTCACCATTAAGTGATTTAGAAGCGAATTGTTATTAGTTTTCATTGATTTGCTATATTAAAATAAATCCGCAACACAAGATTTGAGCCGTTTTTGAAATACTACTTTTTTAATTTTTTTGACTACTCAAACTATGACTTCTACACGATCGAAGCCGCTGGCAAAAGCTAGAGAGAGTTACATATTTTATATTGTTTTTTTTATTGCAGGAGTTCAGCAGACAGGCAGACGGCCCACTTGATGGAAAGCGGTTACCATCGCCTGTGGACATTTGTAACACCAAAGGTGCTACAAATGCGCTGCTGCTCTCTTAAAGGAGACTGGAACCTGGTCACTAATGCCGGAACAGAAGACAAGGTTGTTATGGCGGCATACTCTAGACCAGGAGTGGTCGCCATCCAGTCTAGCAAATACCCTACCACCTGG
Organism: Dendrolimus kikuchii; assembly: GCA_019925095.2. Lineage (NCBI taxonomy): Eukaryota > Metazoa > Arthropoda > Insecta > Lepidoptera > Lasiocampidae > Dendrolimus > Dendrolimus kikuchii. The sequence continues at coordinate 15,145,829 of CM034412.1, forward strand.
CTGTGGGTTGATTTGTCGCCTCTTACGACAGGCCGCCTGGCCGCAGGAAATTGTATTCTTTCTCCGTTCCTGCACGAATGATTGCCACGCCTACTTCATTAATTATTTCCATGACTCTAATTCCCTGGAGGCGTGGCAAACTTTTGCGGCCAACGTGTCCACGCAGGTCGCATCCCATTTACTAAATACGTCTAGATCGGCCGGTTCGGCGGCGGAAACAGCTGAATCACCCAATCGGCGCAAATGTGCAACCCTCGGTGAGAGTTATATGTTTGTGCTGTTTGATGTTGAAACGCTTAGATCGTGGGGTCCTGAGTCTACAAATATGTTTCACAATATATAGTATATAGATATAGACATACATACATACATACATACATAACTTCACGCCAGTTCCCTTGCGGGGTAGGCACGAACAACAGAGTGCCATTTAGGCTTATTCTTACACACCTCACTTGCCTCTTTGACATTCATAACTCTTGTCATGCAAGCTCGTCTGTTCTTAAGGCTCCTGACATCACCTTCTGCTAGTACACGATCAATTTGATCATGGAAGGTGTGTAGTGGCCTTCCACGACTTCTGCATCCATCTACTTTTGCATTGTATATCTGTTTAGTCATTCTTTTATCATGCATTCTTTCCACATGCCCGAACCACCGGAGCATTCCTTTCCTTACCTTCACCCCGACACTCTCTTTCTTGTCTAAAGATATAGACATATCTTTATATATATAATTCTTCTGTACGTGTGTTGACAGTGAACTCCTCCTAAACGGCTGGGCCGATTTAAATGAATTGTTTTGTGTGTGTTCAAGTGGATACGAGGATGGTTTAGATTCACAATTGGACCCGGTAGGTGGCGCTGCAATCGGGTTCTAAATTTTATTTCTTCAGGGCAGAACAACGTCTGCCGGGACAGCTAGTAAACTATAAGTGTGCGAAATTTTATACTCCTCCGTCCGCGCAATTTTCGTAAAAAGGGTGTCAAATACGTTTTATGTTTCTAAAATAAATTTAAGCAACCTTATTCAAGCGATCCTTAATATATTATTAATGCACAATTAAAAAAAAATATTAGCTTTCGTCGCTTCTTCTATATATCTTATAATATATTACGTGTCACGTTGTTTGTCCGCGATGGCCTCCTAAACTACTTGACCGATTTTAATCAAATTTGCACACCGTGTGCAGTTTGATCCGACTTAAAAGATAGGATAGCTTACATTTGGACCCGGTAGGTGGCGCTGCAATCGGGTTCTAAATTTTATTTCTTCAGGGCAGAACAACGTTCTATTCAACGTTCTTCTTCTATCCGTGCAGGAACGGAGAAAGAATACAATTACCTGCGCCCCGGCGGCCTGTCGTAAGAGGCGACTAAACAACCCACAGCCAGGTGGTAGGGTCTTTGCTCGACTGGATGGCGACCACCCGTGGTCTAGAGTATGCCGCCATAACATCCCCTCGTGTTGTGTTCCGGCATTAGTGACCAGGTTCCAGTCTCCTTTAAGAGAGCAGCAGCGCATTTGTAGCACCTTTGGTTTTGTAAATGTCCATAGGCGATGGTAACCGCTTTGCATCAAGTGGGCAGTCTGCCTGTCTGCTGAACTCCTGCAATAAAAAAATTAAAAAAAGACGTCTGCCGGGACAGCTAGTATCTATATATAGAATAGATATATGATAGTGTAATTAGGGCCTTAAGGTATTATCGGTAGAATATAATATAAGTGAAGTTTCCTTCACTATACTAAGTTTAAAAATTATATTAATATTTAGCATGGATAAAGAAGAATATATTATTTGTATATACCAACAAAAATCATAAAAAAAAATCAAGAACATCCTTTTGGGTTATTCGTTTTTGTAGGGTTAGTGTATATAAGTTTGTATTACGGATGGGAGAGGGTCGCAGCGTGAGGAAAGCGTATTTGGGACGGCCGCTAGGTCGGCGTTCGGTCGGCGTTCGGTCGGCCATCCCAAATATGGATGGAAGGACACAGTGGAGGCTGACCTGTCGGAGCTACGAGCCGATAATTGGCAAGAAACCGCACAGGACAGAGAAAAGTGGCATGCATGCTGCTCGGAGTAGGTACTACGGGTCACTGAGCCAACTAAACAAGTAAGTAAGTATTCTATCTATATATATAAAAATCAATGCCACTTTTCGTTGTAATTTTATAACTTGAGAACGACTTTACCGATTTTGATGAAATTTTTGTGTATGTTTGAGTGGGTCCCGGAATGGTTTAGATCCACAATTGGAACCGGTATGTGGCGCTGAGATCGGGTTCTACAATTCTCCTTATCACCTGGAGCGATTTTGTTGATTTTGTTTTTGTGTATTTGAGGGGGTTCCCGGGTGGTTTAGATTCGCAAAAAGAACCGGTAGGTGGCGCTGAGATCGGGTTCTAGAATCCTCCTAATCACCGGGAGCGATTTTGGTGATTTTGTTTTTGTGTGTTTGAGTGGGTTCCCGGATGGTTTAGATTCACAGTTAGAACCGGTAGGTGGCGCTGAGATCGGGTTCTAGAATCCTCCTAATCACCGGGAGCGATTTTGGTGATTTTGTTTTTGTGTGTTTGAGTGGGTTCCCGGATGGTTTAGATTCACAGTTAGAACCGGTAGGTGGCGCTGAGATCGGGTTCTAGAATCCTCCTAATCACCGGGAGCGATTTTGGTGATTTTGTTTTTGTGTGTTTGAGTGGGTTCCCGGATGGTTTAGATTCACAGTTAGAACCGGTAGGTGGCGCTGAGATCGGGTTCTAGAATCCTCCTAATCACCTGGAGCGATTTTGGTGATTTTGTTTTTGTGTGTTTGAGTGGGTTCCCGGATGGTTTAGATTCACAGTTAGAACCGGTAGGTGGCGCTGAGATCGGGTTCTAGAATCCTCCTAATCACCGGGAGCGATTTTGGTGATTTTGTTTTTGTGTGTTTGAGTGGGTTCCCGGATGGTTTAGATTCACAGTTAGAACCGGTAGGTGGCGCTGAGATCGGGTTCTAGAATCCTCCTAATCACCGGGAGCGATTTTGGTGATTTTGTTTTTGTGTCATGAAACAAAGTTTTTTAGGAATTCAGAAAATATGGCGGTACGAAGTTCGCCGGGTCAGCTAGTAGTGTATATAATTTGTTTTATTTAGAATTCCAAGTATTTTTGTGCTAGCAGCGATTGCATTTAAAACGCACCCATGGGAGACAATTCTAAAAGCCTATCGATAACTGTTAGAGTTCATAATAAATTATTAAGTGATCGTAAATTTGTCTAACGGTCGACATTGTATCGGACGTAAAAAAGATAAACCTGATTTAGATGCATAAAATTCAAATGTAGGTACTCCATTGTATTTAAAAATAAAAAATTAGCACATTGTGTAACGAAAAACGTGTTGTTCCTGTGAATTATGTTATTAGGCCAGATTTTATAACAGACCTGCTGGCAAAGATCATTAGAAACTCTTTAAAAATTTGGTGAGAAAGTGTATCGAAGAATTCAGCGGGATGAAATAAATGTATGAATAAAATATGTGAAACTTCACCCTAACTAAATCTTAATATATATAAATTACGTGTCACGTTGTTTGTCCGCGAAGGACTCCTAAACTATTTGACCGATTTTAATTAAATTTGCACACCGTATGCATGTTGATCCGACTTGAAAGATAGGATAGCTTACATTTGGACCCGGTAGGTGGCGCTGGAATCGGGTTCTAAATTTTATTTCTTTAGGGCAGAACAACGCCTGCCGGGATAGCTTGTAATATACAAAAACTAATCGCTTTTTATTGCAATGTTGTGACAAGAAGTGTTTAAAAATGTAGTCAACCTCTTATGTATATATGTTAAGTATATATCTATTTATGTATATTAAGTATATATCTACTTAATATATTTAATGTCTATATATATTTAACATTTTTTATATTACACGAGTTCAGCAGACAGGCAGCCGGCACAGCAGCCCACCTGATGGAAAGCGGTTAGCATCGCCTATGGACATTTGCAACTCTCTCAGGGGAGACTGGAGCCTGGCCACTAATGTCGGAACACAATTCAAGGTTGTTATGGCGGCTTAGTTTAGATCCGAGCTGAAAGCCATCCAGACGGGCAAGTGCCCTACCACCTGGCTGTGGGTTGTTTTGTCGCCTCTTACGACAGGCCGCCCGGCCGCAGGTAATTGTATTCTTTCCCCGTTCCTGCACGGATATATCTATATATCTAGGATATATCTATCTATCTATAATCTTTTGAACTGATGCCCCTTTTAGAACAAGTTCTATTTTAAATACATTTCTTTAAGAGGTGGTATATTTTCGAGTCTGACAGCTATCTCACCTGATGTTAAGTGAAGATGCGATCTAAGATGGCGCACGCTTACCTAGTTACTTAGTTTTATATTAGTGTAGCTGACTTAAATAAAATTATTTTTCTTTCTTTCTTTCTTCAGTGGAACTCGGTTTGAATAAAAGCTTTTGAATTCCATTTCATGACTTTAAATATACCTGTGAGATGTTCTGCCATTACGAAGACCCTCATCATCACGACGTGTCAGGCATCACCAATCGAGGTCCCTTCCACCGGCAAACCGACGGAGGTGTTAACTGCCATTTATTTGCATCAACGCCGGTTTTCGGACGGCGGCTGGGAAACGGATGTAAGTCATGAATATTAAAAAACCCGGTTGAAAATTTTGCTACCATTTTTATTTTATTTTTTTCATTGGAAATTTTCAAGTGGATTGGTCGCTTAATCTCTGGAGCCATGGAAAGTAACCCCTTTTAGACTTAATAAGTTTGTTGTATAACTTGTTTGTTTCAGATTAATCTATATTACATATTAAACTCACCGGCAGACGCTTTCTGCCATTCCAGCGCCACCTAACGGTTATAATTGTGGATCTAAATAATCCGGGGTCCCACTCAAACACACAAAAAATTGTGTGTTCACACGCAGTAGAAGTGAATCAAATTGTGACAAGGGGTGCGAAGGATTCAAAATTTCGTGACGTCACATTTTATATTGTTACAAGTTGGGCCACCTGCATACCTATTGTTACATACCGAAAAAGAAATGCTGCGCACCTTGTTGATTGCCCCTCCCGCATTCGGAGTTCTTTTGTTTACTTCGTGTTTAAACTTTAAAAACATCTATTGTTATCGTACTTATTTTATGGCTGTAATTAGAGTCGAACTAATCCTTTTTTTATGGCCGTCGAAGGTTGCCAGGTGTGCGGGATTAACTCGGGGAACGCGATCCTTTGTTCTATTATACACTTTAGTATAAAAAAATGACCGAACGGAGGGGTGAGGCAGTCAAGAGACTACTACGATACGACTAAGACGTGTGTAGTACTTTCGATTAGCGACATAGTGACGGACTTTGCGCGTGTTGAATTGCATTGAATCGTGAAGTGTGAACTGGTTGCATCCAGTTCTATTTTGTACTTGTTTCATACGTTCTAATAAACTCTATAGTAATTCCAACGGCATTTCTTTTAATTCGAGTCCTGTAGCTCGTAATAATATATAATATATTTGAAATATATTTAAGCTTTAGGAAATAAGAAGAAGGGGTTGAGTTTATAAAATTCATTTGTAAATTAGGACAGTGACAGTCAACTGACTCTGTCGTACATCCTGTATTGTTCTAAGTGTATTCTCTCTTCAAAAAAATGTATAATAAAGCAAATTAATGTACGATAAGATATAGCTACTAATAGTAGAGCAGTAGTTAAAAGACATAATAATCCTGAAGTCAAGGTACCTCCGCTTTAAGGAACAGTAAAACCGGTCCTTTCATTGGGCTAATTTAATTGACAGATCTCCCGAACCAACCTTTTAGAGATTAACAATTATTCATCTCATGGCACGGGGCTAATATGGAAACATTTAGATATTATTTTCAGTCTTTTCTTTTAAATAGGAATTGTGAACTGTTGTAGGAGCATCTATATACGAGGTGTGCCAGAAAAGTAATGAGACTGGCAACACTGCATGTATATGCCCGGATCTCCACAGAATACTTAAGGACTGTATCCGGGTATCAGAATAAAACCGCTGGTTAGCAAATAGCTCAACTTTGGGCGTCCGTAGTTGTGTATTCAAAAAGTAATAAATATGAATACGTATAATTTACATAGCACGTAGTTTACATCTGCTAGCACGCCGCACTTTACACAATCACAGAAAATGTAAGTTCAAAGTTCACTGGGCCGGCCTTTGATATTGTTTTTATATTAAAAGTATGTTGAGAAGTTTAGTGTCCCAGGGTTCGAATAGAAGTGTTGCAGCCGCGCCGTCGCCGCTGCATTTCGCGCGTACTCGGTGTTGGAGGGAGGGAGATAGATATATATACACATTACTATAGTAGAGAGAGAAGAGCATACTATTAAATGTATGAAAGTGTAATCTGACAACCATGCTTGATTTTCCCGCTTAAATAATAAACACTGCAAGTGTTTTGACAATACTGCACTCTTGTATTTGTTCGACCTCGTGTATCGTCCTGATTTACGGGGACGAGACCTGGACACTGACGGTAGGACTGTTCCACAAATTTCAAGTCGCTCAACGGGCGATGGAGCGAGCTATGTTGGGTGTTTCTCTTATGTATAGAGCTAGAAATGAGGGTATCCGTAAGAGAACCAAGGTAACCGACATAGCTCGCAAAATTAGCAAGTTGAAGTGGCAGTGGACCGGTCACATTTGTCCATGGCCGATGGAGCAGGGAGTCCTGGAGTGGAGACCGCGTCTCGGTAAACGTAGTGTCTGACGTCGTCCAGCCTGATGGAATGACGACCTGCGTAAGGTCGCCGGTAGACGCTGGATGGGGAAGGCAGAGGACCGTGATGAGTGACGCCGACTTGGGGAGGCCTACGTCCAGCAGTGGATGGTTATTGCCTAACGACGACCTCGTGTATTAGTACCTTCCAATAGCTCAGTTAACTGCGTGATTTTTATGACTGCTATTAACTAAGTTGGTTGTGCGTCACGCAAAATGGAACACCGAAATTTGGAGCAACATTGTGCCATTAATTTTTGTGTTAAGCTTGGAGAATCGGCAAGGGTGTTCCTCCAGGACAAACTGTTAACCAAATTTTTTTATAAAGACGTCCTTAAAAGTCTCAGAAAAGGTCATTTGTGTAAGACCAGACATTGCAGACAAATGGATGCTCCTCAACGTCCCATGTCACACTGCCTTCTCCATAGCAGAATTTTTGACCTCAAAAGGTAATCCTGCGGTTCCCTCAAAGGATATAAAAGACAGGATATTTCTAAAGTATAAAATTCTTTTAAAATATCGCATGCTTTGATAATACTAACCAATCGAAATAAAATACGTATTGCCAAAACAAGTTCAGGATTCTCATTGAATGATTAATGCCGTTAAAATCAATACTTCAGCGTTCTCGTATCTGTTTATTGTATAAGATTTTTACACGTGCGATGAATCGTGATAAATACTTCTATTAAAAAAGTAGGCTAATAAAATTATGGGAAATATAATATATAGATAAATATTATACATATTATGTTGTTTTCTATTGGCCGCAGGCAAAGAGATAGACGGCCAGCTACCGTAAACCGTAGTTTACCGTCGCCTATGGATGATTGCAATATCAGTGACGTTGCTAGCCTATAAGAATAGCTCACCAGCGACGGAATATTCACCCCCATTTCCATGAGCTCCCACGCTCAACTACGCAACGGTTCTCTAGAACATTTCTTCCGGATACAACGATGATCTGGAGGGAACTTCCCGCCACGGTTTTCCTTATGCGTTATGATATGGGATTTTTTAAAAAGCCTTTATAAAATTCCTGATGTGAGACACCCCTGGTGTTGCAAACGTCTATAGGCGACGATAACCACTTTCCATCAGGTGGGCCGTCTGCCTGTTTGCCTACTTCAGACAATAAAAAGAAATGATAACGCCCTTCGTAGACAATCCCATGTCGCAGCGCAGAGGGAAAACCTTGGTGGGAAGTTATCCGTGCAGGAACGGAGAAAGAATACTACTTCCTGCGGCCAGGCGGCCTGTCGTAAGAGACGACAAAACAACCAATAGCCAGATGGAGAAGCATTTGGCAGTCTGGATGGCTACCACCCCTGATCTAACGCATGGCGCCATAACAACGTTGAGTTGTGTTCCGGCATTAGTGGTCAGGTTCCAGTCCTATCTACGAGTTCGCAGCACATTGGTAGCACTTTTAGTGTTTCAAATGTTCATAGGCGACGGTAACGACTTTCCATCACAGATGGGCCGCCAGCCTGTCTGCGGCACTCCAGCAATAATAAAAAAAAGGATCTTCTGTCCAAATTATTATCGTACACCTAAAAACGTTTCGCAGTTGAGCGTGGGAGCTCCTGGAAATGGGGATGAACATCCTGTTGATGGCGAGCGATGCGGTTGTAAATATGAGGCGTTGGCACCGCATCAAACAATTCCACGGAACACTCTCCATTGACAGGTGGTAGAATACGTAGAGACCCAAAATATCTCGGAAGACTAAGCGATTCTAAGCAGCCTATTAGTATAAGATCGTCGACTATACTACTATGCGAGAGCGAAACGTAACAGCTAAAGTGGATGGATGCAGAAGTCGTGGAAGGCCACGACACACCTTCCATGATCAAATTGATCGTGTACTAGCAGAAGGTGGTGTCAGGAGCTTTAAGAACAGACGAGCGTGCATGACGAGAGTTGTGAATGTCAAAGAAGCAAGTGAGGTTTGTAAGAATAAGCCTAAATGTCGCTCTGTTGTTCGTGCCTACCCCGCAAGGGAACTGGCGTGAAGTTATGTATGTATGAAACTTAACAGCCGTTACAACTTTTTTAAACTATTGACAGTGACGTAGTTGGCTAGACATTAGTACTGTCAATGGCTATATCTATATGTTTTTTTACAAGCTTTTATTTAACTCGCAATGGATGTACCTATGTATGTATGTAAATTCGGGTGGAATCTTGCAAGTTAAATTTGATCAACTTCCCAGTTTCCGATTGAGCTGAAATTTTGCACGCATATGTATATAGCGTGACAATGCAATACCATGGAGCTGATCTGATGATGGAGTCGGAAGGTGGCCATAGGAACTCCTGTACTAAACAAGATAGACCCGTCGTGTTTGGACTCGTTTTACTTGTCTTGGCTAGTGCTCTGCGGCTAGATGATATCCAGCATCTCAAAAGCTCGTATTTAAAAACCTCTTTAAAAAGCTTATTAATGGTGTAAGTGCAACGTTACAACACGACTACGCTTACACTGATGGCGCACTACTAAAATTGATTAACTGCGCAGGTACATCTGTAGCACTGAATGGAGGCATTTTTACGCTTCAGTCCAAAAATATTGGACGGAATACCAGAATTCCATTTAACAAAGTAAGGAGTAGTACTCCTTTGGGATTAACAACGAAATGGATTTTCCATTTCAAGGAAATAAGCTTACTTCGTGAAGAAAAATTGTGGGAAAATACACTTGTGCGTAATCGGACAAATTTCAAAAGTCTACTTTGTAATACATAAGGATTTTTGCAGATAAATGTTATCATAAACTGTTTAAAAAAGACAGAATACAGTTTCGATTAAGGCTACGTTCCACAAGTGACTCACAATGATCACGTTCACGACCGCGAATGTTCCCGCTCCGCTTGCTCGCAGGCGTTAAAGTCATAAACTCTAGTGGAACGGATTATGGAGCGTTGATGTCATTAACGACGAATTACATAAATGTCATTGGTTGGTTTGAAAATCTTCCCACTTTCTTAAAGGACGTTCTATTAGTAGCTCAGAACGCCCAAAATGCTCCGTTAGCCGTTCCACAAGGCGACCGCGGTCGTTGTGGTCGTGGCGAAAACGTCACCAATGACGTCATTACTTTCGAGGGTCGAACAGCCGCTCCACTTGGGTTTATGATTGTAACGCCGGCAAGCAAGTCGAACGGGAAAAAGCGCGGTCGTGAACGTGGTCGTTGTGAGTCCCCAATGGAACGTAGCCTTAGTCGATAGAGAGAATTAATGATTTGTGGTCAACGCTTGTTAGCGCTGTGTGATCGCAAATAATGACGTCATTAGTAACGTTTTCGCCACGACCATAACGACCGCGGTCGCCTTGTGGAACAGCAGATGGAGGATTTTGGGCGATGTGAGATACTAAAGGAACGCTCCCTAAGTAGTCTACTCGATGACATTTCGTATATAGACGCGTAATACTTCAATGTTGTTACACATTAATCATTCAAGATTGATGTTGTTACACATCAATCTTTGCCAGGTGGTAGGGCATGTGCCCGACTGGATGGCTACCACCCCTGGTCTAGAGCATGCCGCCATAACAACTTTGAGTTGTGTTCCGGCATTAGTGACCAGGTTCCAGTCTCCCTTAAGAGAGCAGCAGCGCATTTGTAGCACCTTTAGTGTTGAAAATGTCTTTAGGCGATGGTAACCACTTTCCATCAAGTGGGCCGTCTGCCTGTCTGCTGAACTCCTGCAATAAAAAAAATCAATATTAATTTTTGTCTTCAAAATTCATATAATATTTTCTTAAGTTTCCGCGACTTGTATACATAATAAAACTACGTTTTAACGGTTTTAAGCGCGGTAATTTTATTTGATTTTGGTTTTTCCGACGTTTCGGCCACTTTTCAGTGGCCGTGATCACGGAAGACAAGGATGTCAAGTGTCAACGAGTATTGTTAAACAAAATTAAAATTAACAAGTTGGCGGTAGGCTAAATAAAACTTTAACAATATTCGTTGACACTGGACATCTTTGTCTTCCGTGATCACGGCCACTGAAAAGTGGCCGAAACGTCGGAAAAACCAAAATCAAATAAAATTACCGCGCTTAAAACCGTTAAAACGTAGTTTTGTTATTTATTCAAAATTCATATTTATTTTCAAGTTCTTATTCAAATTGAGTTCCAGTGGAGATAATTTTTTGAAAGTTATATAGTAATAGTGATATAGTAATAACAGCCCATAAATGTCCCACTGCTGGGCTCGGGCCTCCCACTATAGGGGGAACGGACAGTATACCCGCCGCCTTGGACAAGCCCAAGGCGGCTTGACAGGTTTGACACATCGGTTATCTCGATTGGGTATGCAGGTGGCCCAAATTGTTAAAATATTATAGATTAGATTAGTCTACTTCAAGATCTTTTTTTATATAAGTTCAGAAGTAAGTTATACAATTACTTATACTTCCTAATATACTATAACTAGCTGTGCCCGCGACGTCGTCCGCGTGGAATTTGCTTTCAAAACCCTCTGGTTTTGAAACATTTTTCATTGGTGCTCCGCTCCTATTGGTCTTAGCGTGATGATATATAGCCTATATCCTTCCTCGATAAATGGGCTATCCAACACTGAAAGAATTTTTCAAATCAGACCAGTAGTTCCCGAGATTAGCGCGTGCTATCAAACAATATATTAGTATATTTGGCTACAACACTAATACTTAAATTTTAAATATCGCGATATCTTTTGAATGAAAGGTCTGAATTGAATAATTCAAAAAGTTCTAGAAAGGTATTGAAATCGTCTTGAATATGGAGTAATTTATTTTGATAAGGATTAATACCAAGGTACAAAATAAAGAGTTTTTACAGCGACAGCATTTTAATTATTTAAAAAAATAAAAGAAAACACTTATTGTGAGATAACTACAAAAGTTTTACATATGGTTACGCGATATTTTTTGTAAACAATTATATTTTCTGCAAAGTGGTAGTACATTGTTTTTTTCTATAATCAACAGTTTTCGCAGCGCACGTGTAAGGATTTTTTCGGTTCATTTTTTTACACCTTTGGTTACATTATTGGACTTTTAGTAAGGATCCCTAATTTTTTTGAAAATATAATATAGCCTATAGCCTACCTCGATAAATGTACTATTCAACACTGAAAGAATTTTTCAAATCGGACCAGCGGTTCCTGAGATTAGTGCGTTTAAACAAACAAACAAACTCTTCAGCTTTATAATATTATAGTATAGATAGGAAAGAAGTTCCACTATTATAATTGCTTGTGTTAAATTGTCCAGAGTGAAATTATAAAGAAAAAACATCTTCCGCTGACCTTGCCCAGGTTTCAAACCCTTGGTAAAGAAATTAAATACATACATATATGCCTAGCCCACAAAATTGTTGCTTTTGGAAATCTGAATTTATGGAGCAGACAGGTAAAAAGCCTAATTCTTAAAATAATATATAACGCGAAGCATATACCGCGCCTGCGTGAATTTTCCCACTTCAGTGCTCCAATGTAATCTGGTGAGATTGCGCGTCTGTCAGTCGTCAGCTACGACGATATATCGGCAAAAAGTTCGAAATTTAAATTTGAATTATGAATTCTTTTTTTTTTTAATTAACCGGATTAGTGCGGTTTGTGGACAGGAGTTTACAATATCGGGACATTTATAACAGTTTTTAAATTTGAAGTTAGAAGTTCGAATTTATTTTTTTAATATAGTGCAACATCGTGTTGACATTTATACTTTTTGGTCAGTTTTTTTTACCGTAGTTTATTACAGTGTGGAATATTGTTGTGAATTAAACTGAATTTTTTTTATAAACAATTAGTGCAATTATTTATTAAATATATAAAATTGAAGCTAAAATATTTAGAAATTACTTATATGACATTTTTTTAATAAAATTGAAACCTTTTTTTGAAGGCAATTAAGACAGAAAAAAAACGATTTTTTGGTAATATTAATTTATTAGACAACGGTAAAAGTGTATTAGCGTTTATAAATTTAAATTAAGTGTAAAAGTGATTTCATAAAGTTTATTAATTCACTGAATTACGGTTACTTGTGTTGAAATATTGAGCTTTAGAAGTTTTTCATTTTATAAAAGAGTATTGTGCTGAAGTAGCGACCAGAAATAATACGAGGTAAGTTTTTAAAGTCTTTTAAAATACAAATGTTATAGTTATTTGGTGATGTCTGCCATTAAACGAAGTCTTAGTTATTTTTGTAATAATTAAATTATTAATTAGGTCATATTAAATAATATTTTTATTAAACATACCCTATGCGTAAATTAGTGTATTTTTTATAATTAAAATTAAACTAAGTAAAACTACACATACAAATTAAACTATAAAACCTAGTGCCAGACCGCTGTCAGTTGGAAACGTGCCCAAAAGACTGGCAACGCTAATGCGTTGTCAGAGGTATAGACCAGTCTTTTGGTCACGTGAGACGTCTACCAGGCGTTTCGCTGTCACGTTAAAGCTTGTGCGCCTCAGGCCCCCATGGTCCCAGGGTCTCCACTCCAAAAGCCACAAATATGTAATCAATTCCGATGGCGGAATATTTGCGGAATTTAGGGCCTCCTGTTGTGCAGCAGCTGTACCAGCAGACATGCTAGTGGCTGAAAGATGAGAAGTAGCCAGGGTATCGACGCAAGATGCGTCCCATACTAAAGGGCGACCCATACTCCAGGGCACCAAAGACATTCCATCGGGTCTCTTGACACGGTCTTTATCCGTGCAGGAACGGAGAAAGAATACAATTTCCTGCGGCCGGGCGGCTTGTCGTAAGAGGCGACTTAACAAACCACAGCCAGGTGGTAGGGCATTTGCCCGACTGGATGGCTACCACCCCTGGTCTAACGTATGTCGTCATAACAACCTTGAGTTGTGTTCCGGCATTAGTGACAAGGTTCCAGTTTCCCTTAAGAGAGCAGCAGCGCATTTGTAGCCATTTTACTATTGCAAATGTTCATAGGCGATGGTAACCGCTTTCCGTTAAGTGGGCCGTCTGCCTGTCTGCTGATCTCCTGCAATAAAAGAAAAACCGTCGCGGCACAAACCGTTCGGTTCTAGAACGGCAGGTACCCCAGCGGTGACAAGAGCCCGACGGATTATGTCATTAAGTGCTGTATGGTTAATTAGGTAGCTATAATTTCATTACTAAGAGTAGGGTTTACCACGCCGATTTACTTGCGTGAAATTTAGGTCTCGTCATTTCATGAATCTATCCCAAATTCCAGTATAAAAAGTACACAGAGTACTATTGTTTTCATGCCATGTGTTACAAGATGTCTAGCATAGTACTCATGAGAACCATAATGTATATTAATATCACATAGACAATCGTCATAGATAATATTTTTAGTCGATTAATCGATAGGGACAAACCACATTGACGGGCTCTGCTCTAAACTAGGAAGAGCGTGTTATGAATTGAGTAGGGTCGCACGTGTAGTATCGGTGGACGTCGCTCGGGCATGTTATTTCGCTACTGTCCACTCGCTGCTGCAGTATGATACGGAGCTGTGGGCGCGCGCTGCTGACTGGCAGCGTGCCTTCCGCATGCAAAAAAGGGCCGTACGCGCAATAGTGCGGGTACGCAGATGGGAGTCAGCAAGACCTCTTTTTAAAAAACTGGGTATACTCATCCTACCGAGTATACTAATTTACTAAGTTGCGGTGTATGTGCGACTTAACGTTCATACCTATGCCAATCATAGTAATGTGCATACGCACTTTACTTGGCATAGGAATGATATGAGTAACAGCAACTTCGGTGGTGCAAATGTCCATAGGCGATGGTAACCGCTTTCCATCAAGTGGGCCGTCTGCTTGTCTGCTGATTTCCTGCAATAAAAAAAAATCTCTTCTGATGGTTCCACTCACAAAAGTTAAAAGCCCAAGTCGCAAAAGCT